>OU342745.1:486156209-487531315 GCA_910589775.1 Avena eriantha | reverse complement strand
AGTTCCCATCTATCTCGTTGCTCATGTCTAATAGATTAGATCTTGGCTTTTATCTAGATTAGATCTAGGTTTTGTTCGTTTTTGCGGTAGAAATTTTTTGTTTTCCATGCTACGAACCCGTCAGTCCTTGCTCGCTTCGCTCAGGCAGTGCGTACCGGGGCTCCTTTTGACCAGCGAGATTTCTTCCTTCTCCTAGAAGCTTGCCGTGACCCGGATGATGGTTCATCCGGCCACACCCGTTCCTGCATACCGGTAAAACATGCACTTTTGACTTACTGCTTAAGTCGGATGAGACCTAGTTAGGCGAACGCCCCCAGGTCCGGATTACCCCGTGATTCGGCCTGCCTTGAGGTGACCCGGCCAGCATCTGCTTTGGCCTTGCCGAACCTCGGCTAACTCGGCCTTTATACCCCGGCATGACCCTACCCAGGGTATCCCCCCAACAACAGGCCGAAGAGCCTGGTCTAGCATCCCTTGTCTGGCCTGCCCATGGTCCGACCCATCTAGCAGCCACCCACCCACCTCTTTTATGGGTCTCCACTGCTGCGTAAACACCTTACCCGAACAGAACAAACGATTTTCCCTTCGTGTGGAGACTAATTCGACCACAAAATTGAAAGATTTTGCCCGATGGAAATGCCCTAGCCTCATTAACCTTTATTCACGACCCTATCCTACCTATAGCCTTTTAGACTACGAGAGAAAACGCAAAAAGGTTCTCCACAGTGGCATTATTCTTCGATGACGAATGCCTACGAGGTGTGGGGGTAAGGGTATCTCCACCGCGTTGACGATGCTGACGAATGCGTCCGCGCGGGACATGCACACAGTGACATGACCCAACCGGACAAATGCGTCCGGCTCGACCCATCCGTGCATCAAATTTGGGCAATGATTGCGTTGGCCCAGACAACGCATGGACCGCGCATGTTTCCGCCACCCGGCCTCTCGAGGCCATATGTAACTGAAACATTTGTACTTAAACTTGCTTTTCATTAGATTAGTCCCTACCAATTACAAAAAAGGCACATTTGAACAAAAAAAAGGACTACTACTGCTGGAGGAGGCCGTCCCTACGGCTACTCGCCCTCGTTGTCGTGGCCACTGTTGCCGTTGCTACCGTTGTCGCTGCTGCTGGCCCCGTCGATCGCCGCCATAGCTACCGAGATGGCCTGTTGTTGGAGGCGATCCCGGTAACTGTCGCGCGCTCGGCCACGAGCCTCCGTCTTGCCAGTCGCCTTGATGCGGTCCACCACCGCCCGGTTGGCCAGGGCCTTCTCCATCTCGGTCACCTAGTGGTCCCTCGCCTCCTGGTCGGCCAGCTCCGTCGCCGTCGCCGCCCAGTGGTCCCTCGCCTCCTGGTCGGCCAGCTCCATCGCGATCTACAGGGCGACGGCGATCGCCTCCTCCCCCGCCTCCTCCTCCACCACCGCCTACTCCCGCTCCACCCCCTCCTCGTCGTCGTCCTCCACCTCTGTCTCATCCCTGTCAACGAGAGCCCACGCGCTCGCCACCTCGGCGGCCGTAGCCACACGCAGCTCCTCCACCACCGCGTCGACAGCGTGCTCCGTCGCTTCCACCGCACTGCGTGTAGCGGCGGCGTGGCGAAGCTCGTGGACGGTGACCTTGGTGGCCTCCTTGGCCACCTCCTCTAGCGTCGTCATGGCCGCCTCGTGGCGGATCTCATGGAGGGCCGCTAATGCAGCCTCCTTGGCCACCGCCTCCTTAGCGGCAACGTGGTGAACCTCACGCACCGGCCACTGGGCCGCCACCTGTGCGGCCGCCTGCACCACGTGCTCCAGCGCCGCCTCGGCCACACGACCTTCCTCCTCGAAGGCCACCACCTCTGTCTCGGCCATACGCTGGGACAACAACATGGCCTGGAGGTCGATAACGTCGATGTCGGCCTCCTGGAAGCGGGTGCGGCACATCTCCCTGATCTTGGTCCAGTTGGCGAGGATCTTGCGGCGAGGTATGGCTGTTGGTGGTTGACGCTTTTTCCAGCGGTGGTTGCTCTTGCTTGTACTTGTTGTCTCAGCCGCGCCGGCGACCGTCTTTTATAGACCACGACAAAAGCGGGAAACAGACGGAAAGGCGTGCATGGGAAACGGAAAACTACAATGGCAGAAATCGTCGGCCGCGCTGGAAGCCGCCGGCGCTGATAGCCGACGTCGCGTCGCCATTAACGTCCCATCGCCGAGGGTGTCAGGCAGTGACACTGGGGGAGACAGATAGATGGATCGGACCGTTGGACACGGCTGGCCAGACACGTCGTACCACGGTCCAAAAGCGACTGCAGCCCGACCAAACTGATAGAAACGGATCTTTTCGATGACCCGTTTGAACCGGCCCCGTGGAGATGATCTAATGTTTCTCGAATGTTAAGCCTGTTGAAAGCTAAGCGAGACTACCTAAAAAGGAAAAAAAAGAAAAGCTAAGCTAGAATGTACAGAAATTCCTACTCTGGTAGACCGAGATCTCGGCAACCTCCTGCCTAGCGCGTAGCGCCACGCATCACATAGACATGCAAAGAGGACGTGTCACGCTGCGTACTCTGCCTGAGTGACACCGTCGCCCCGGCCGCCCTCTCGCACGACGGCACGATCGCGGTTCCACAGCGTGTCGATAGGCCGTGTGTGCTCTGCGCTCGTGCATACGTACTACCCGGTGTGTCAAGGTGGGCGAGTCCCGACGCGATGGGGGTAGGAAACGGGTGGCCTGGCCGTCGGCCCCGTAGCTTGTCCTTTCCGTGCTCATCATGCATACTCCTACTACATGTTAGCGATAGTACTATTTCTCTCCGTGTAACTCATTGTACCTCTCTCTAACACGGCTGGACTCCTAGTTCAATACGTGATGTAAACCGGCTATTCACGTATATATATATGGTACGAGGGACTCGGAACTTGTCCGAGTAGAGCCTCTCTACCTGATCGTTTAGCGATTTTTATATGGTATGAGAGCCGCTTTTCCGTCGCTCCAACTTGATCGCCCAGAATTGTACGTCTCCATCGCCTGAAGCCGCCGCTTCATCATCCTCTCCGCGCCGACATGTCGACCTCGGCCTCGACGATCAACCTCGGCGCTCCGCCGTTAGACAAACTGACACGCGCCAATTATTCCATGTGGCGTGCCCAAGTACTGCCGCCGATTCGCGGAGCTCGGCTCGTTGGACTACTTGATGGATCTGACGTTGCTCCGCCTGAGACGCTGGTCGTGGAACCAGCGGACAAAACCACCAACACAGAAGCCCAGACTTCCCCCAATCCGGCGTACGATGCTTGGATTTCTCGAGATCAGATTGTTCTCGGATATCTCCTTCAGTCGCTCTCCCCGGAGGTACTCCCTCATGTTCATCGGATCGAGCATTCTGCTAGGGTATGGCAGGCCATAGAAGAGATGTTCGCCTCCCAGAGCGAAGCCAAGATCACGAATCTTCGGATAGCCTTGGCAAACACCAAGAAACTCAACATGACCACGTCACAGCTCCTCACCACGATGCAAGGGATTGTTGACGAACTCGCAACTGCAGGGTGCCTGGTTTCCACACGGGAGCATGTCTCCTTTGTTCTTGCAGGGCTTGGCGCACGCTATAATTCTCTCGTCGCCGCTCTTGGGGTGGTCACCACTCCCATCTCCCTGAGTTCCCTCTACGCGCAGCTGCACGCATATGATCAACGCCAAGAGATGCTGGATGGATCCTCCAGCACTGATTTTGAGACGTCGGCGAACCTAGCCTCACGCCAACGACGTCCGAACTACACCAACAGACCACGAGGCGATCGTGGTGGCCGTGACGACCACTGGACCAACCGTCGTGACGACCGCCATGGTGATGATCGTGGGCCTCGCTGGACCGAACGCCGTGATGACCACCGCGGTGATAATCGTGGGTCTCGCCCCGGACGTGGTGGTGGCCGTGTGCCTCCTGGAGGAGGGCGTGGTCGTGGACGTGGTCGCCGCCGCACTACTCCATGGGTGGATGTCACTTGTCAATTTTGCAACAGGGAAGGACATCCCGCTAAGGACTGTTGGTGGCGTTTTGAAGATGATGCTGATTTTGATAAGGAGGCTCATGCAATCTCCTATGGCGTGGATACTAACTGTTACTCCGATACCCGTGCTACGCATCACGTCACTAGCGAGCTCAATAATCTGACGGTCCGTGATAGGTACAATGGCTACGACAAGGTCAACACTGCCAATGGGCAAGGTATGGATATTACTCATGTTGGTCACTCAATTGTTCGTCACCCTGTTCAAAATTTCCACCTCCGAAATATCTTACATGTTCCCACCGCTTCAAAAAATCTTCTTTCTGTCCATCGCTTTACTTATGATAATGGAGTATTTCTCGAATTTCTTCCCTTCTTCTTTTTGATCAAGGATCAGGTCACACGGAAAATAATCCATAGAGGACGGTGCGTTGGCGGTCTTTATCCCCTTATTTCATCTTTGGTCCCGTCATCCTCGTCGCAGAAGCATGCGTTTGTTGCTGCCAAGCCCTCCCAAGCACAGTGGCATAGTCGTCTTGGTCATCCGTCCTCCATTATCATTAGTCAAGTCATTAGTAAAAATAAACTCCGTTTTAGTCGAGATTCTAGTTTTCAGTCAGTATGTGATTCATGTCAGCAAGCTAAGAGTCACCAGCTTCCCTATCCTATCTCCAACAGTGTTTCTACAACTCCTCTACAATTAGTTTTTACTGATGCATGGGGTCCTGCATCTACTTCTGTTGGTCGTCATAATTACTATGTAAGTTTTATTGATGACTATAGTAAGTTTAGATGGATTTATCTTCTCAAAAAGAAATCTGATGTGTTTAATGCGTTTATCAATTTTCAAAAACTTGTTGAACGCAAGCTTGGTAAGAAAATTCTTACTATCCAGTCTGATTGGGGAGGCGAGTATGTTCGACTTAACTCTTTCTTCCAAACACAGGGAATTGCTCATCATGTTTCCTGTCCTCATGCGCACCAACAAAACGGCTCAGCAGAGCGCAAGCATCGCCATATAGTTGAAGTGGGATTAGCTCTTCTTGCCCACGCTCATATGCCTCTTAAATTTTGGGATGAGGCATTCCTTACCGCCACCTATCTCATTAATATGCTTCCTAGTAAAGTCATTAAGAACGATACACCTGTTCATCATCTTCTTCACACTCGGCCAGATTATGCTTCCCTTCGTGTGTTTGGATGTGCTTGCTGGCCTAATCTTCGTCCTTACAACAAACACAAGCTAGCTTTCCGCTCGAAAAAATGCGTTTTCCTAGGCTATAGCCCACTTCACAAAGGGGTCAAGTGTCTCGATGTGTCTTCTGGACGTGTGTATATTTATCGTGATGTTGTATTTGACGAGGTTGTGTTTCCCTTCAAATCTCTTCATCCAAATGCTGGTGCTTTACTTCGACAAGAGATTGTTTTACTTGATCCTTCGCTTCTTAATTTTGAACATGGGAAAGAACATATTGATGATTCAAGCGTGACTAATATTCCTGCTAATCCTGTTGCTATAATTGTTCGTGATGTTGTACAGGTTACCGGGAGAAGAACTGACGAAATTGGTCAAGATTTGATTGAAAATACTGCTTCAAATGACCAGCATGCAATATCTGGAGAAGAGGACAGCAACACGGATTTTCTGGACAGATTTTCTCCGGGAACTGCGGTCGAATCTGCATCCACCGGCGGAGACTCACCTGACACGTCGCTCAGTTCCTCTGTGCGCGGAACGCACGACACACGCATGCAGTCTCCAGCACAAACACACGACACGGACATGCATGCAGCATCTCAACGCTCGGACAGATTTTCTGCGCCATCTTCTCCTGTGTCACACACACGCATCGCGGAACCAGCCACACCGGAGGCCACATGGACTGTTTCTTCTACAGCTGACCGCATGGGCGGGAATGGATCTTCTGCGGCACGTGTTCCTGCATGAAATCGCGAGTCTTCTGTTACTCGGCCAGCTACTCGTGCGTCCAAAGGTATAACTAAACCAAAACAGTATAAAGATGGCACTGTTCGCTGGTGTTTGTCTACATCTACAGATGAACCAGCTAATCTTGATGCTGCACTTGAAAATAAAGAGTGGAGAAGAGCTATGTACGAGGAGTATGATGCTCTCATGAAGAACCAAACTTGGCGATTGGTTCCTCATAGGCAAGGTATAAACATTATTGATTGTCGTTGGGTCTATAAGATTAAAAGAAAGTCAGATTGCTCTGTTGATAGGTACAAGGCCAGACTAGTTGCAAAAGATTTTAAACAACGTTATGGTATAGACTATGAGGATACTTCCAGTCCAGTGGTTAAGATTGCTACTGTTAGACTTGTTTTGGCAATTGTTGTTTCCAGGGGATGGAGTTTGCGACAGTTGGATGTCAAGAACGCGTTCTTACATGGTGTTCTGGAAGAGGAGGTCTATATGAGACAACCACCAGGTTTTGAAAACAAGCAAAGACCGGACTATGTGTGCAAACTTGATAAGGCGTTGTATGGGTTGAAACAAGCGCCCCGAGCATGGTATTCTCGGTTGAGCTCTCAATTAATAACTTTGGGATTTTTTGCTTCAAAGTCTGACACTTCCTTGTTTATCTACCATAAGTCCAATGTTATCATCTTCATGCTTATTTATGTGGATGATATTATAGTCGCTAGCTCTTCCAAAGTTGCAACAGATGCTTTGTTGAAAGATTTAAGCAAGGAGTTTGCCTTAAAGGATCTTGGTGATCTTCATTTCTTTCTAGGAATTGAAGTTAACAAACGGAATGATGGTTTAGTCCTGAGTCAAGGAAAATATGCTCGTGATGTTCTTGCACGTGTTGGTATGCAAGGTTGCAAAGGTGCACCCACTCCTTTATCTTCTTCAGAAAAAATTACAGCACATGAAGGAGAGAAATTAGGTCCTGAAGATAGCACCAAATACAGAAGCATGGTAGGTGCACTGCAGTATCTTACTCTTACAAGGCCTGATATATCTTATGCAGCTAATAAAGTTTGTCAATATCTGCATGCTCCCACTACTCTGCATTGGACAGCTGTATTTTGAGATATGTTAAAGATACAGTTGATATTGGGCTCACATTCATGAAGTCCAACTCTACACTTGTTAGTGCCTTCTCAGATGCTGATTGGGCAGGATGTGCAGATGATCGTCGTTCAACTGGAGGTTTTGCTATTTTCTATGGACCAAATCTAATTTCTTGGAGTGCTAAAAAGCAAGCCACCGTGTCTAGATCTAGCACAGAAGCAGAGTACAAATCTTTGGCAAATGCAACAGCAGAGGTAATTTGGGTACAATCGTTACTTTAAGAACTTGGAGTTAAATTGACACAACCGCCATGTCTATGGTGTGATAACTTGGGAGCAACGTATTTGTCAGTCAATCCTGTGTTTCATGCAAGAGCTAAGCACATTGAGATAGATTTTCATTTTGTCAGAGAGAGGATACTTAACAAGCAACTGGAGATTCGATTTGTTCCATCAAAAGATCAAATTGCTGATGGCTTTACTAAGCCGCTTCCTGCTCGTAACTTTAAGGACTTCAAACATAATCTCAACTTAGCAAAATTGTGACTAAGGGAGGGTGTTAGGATAGTACTACTTCTCTCCGTGTAACTCTTTGTATCTCTCTCTAACACGGCTGGACTCCTAGTCCAATACATGATGTAAACCGGCTATTCACGTATATATATATACATGGTACGATGGACTCGGAACTTGTCCGAGTAGAGCTCTCTACCTGATCGTTTAGCGATTTTTATACTACATTCAACATGCATGGGCGGTGCGCCACTAGCATTCCCTCTCCTTTTTCATTCCGGGACCCTCTCCGGTCGCCGCTCCATGAAAAAAGCGGCACCAGGTCTGTAACCTGTGGTATTGGCCCTTGTAGAAAGATCGAGGTCAAACCTAGTTTTTAATCACCACGTATCCACGTGCGAAGCGTATGTTTTTTTTTCTTTTTTTGAAAAAGCGCAGGAGAGCTGCGTTTTCATTGATAGTGGAAGGAGTACAGAGACTCGAAGTGTACAAAGTCAAGAGAAAGGACATGAACCACATCCGAAAGAGAGAAAAAAACAGCCACAAAGGCTCGGAGCCTACAACGCTACTCTCACGGCCGCAGGTGCCGGCAGCCAGCCAGCGCCCAGCTAGATCGCTCATCCAAAGCCTCGCTGAAAACTATGGACGGAGGCTTCTCCATGTTACGGAAAATACGATCGTTCCGTTCGCGCCAAATGCCCCAGACCATCAGAAGAGCGAGGGTTTTGCTCCTTTTCACCGCGGGAGAGGTGCCGCCAGCCGAGAGCCCCTCCAGCCAATCCGAAATTGTGACTCCAGTCTGCCAAGAGCTAGGAAGGAAGGTCGTGATATCAAATCCAGCGGCTGCCAGGCTCCACAAGCTCCTGGACCACGGGGACTCGCAGACGAGATGAGCCGTTGTCTCGAGGTTGCGACGGCACAACGGGCATAAGTAAGAGTTAGGCCACTGCCTCGCCAACAGCCTGTCCGCAGTGAGGATCCGGTTATGCACCAAGAGCCAAGCGAACAGTCGGCACTTGGCCGGTGCCCAGACCTGCCAGATCGAGGAAACCAGGGGCGACGCGGTCGAGCCCAGAAACTGCAAGCGGTTGGCCGATGCCGCCGAATAGCACCCTGAGGCGCACGCGCGCCAGACGAACACGTCCTCAGCATCCTCGCGAAGATTGACCGCCGCCACCAACGTCTAGAGGCGCACAAAGTCCGGCAAGCAGCCGCCGAGACCCTCCCATGTAGGTCCGCAACCATTGCTGGGAGTGGAAGGCGTCGCGCACCGAGCGCTTCTTGCGGCGGGAAGCTGCGAAAAGCTCCGGCATAGAGCGGTGTGGTGCCTGGCCGTCCATCCAGCTGTCGAGCCAGAAACTAGCTCGGCGGCCATCACCCACAGTGACTTGAGTGGCCGCCGCAAAGAGATCCTGCTCTGTGGGTGAGCAAGGGGATGGCATGCCCACCCAAGGCTTGTCGGTCGCGGTGCGGTCAAGCCATAACCACTTGAGGCGGAGCGCTGTTCCGAAGCGGTCGAGGTTGACGATCCCGAGGCCACCCACATCCTTGGGCCTGCAGATGCGACCCTAGGCGATTTTGTAGTGCCCGCTGTGACAGGAGTCCTCGCCACGCCAAAGCCAGGCACGCCGCAAGCGGTCGATCTCCTTGCGCACCCACACCGGCAGCGAGTGCACAGAAACCCAATAGAGTGACAATGCCGAAAGCACCGCATTGAGGAGGACAATGTGCCCCGCCTCCGTGAGCAATTTGAACTTCCAGCAGGCCAGACGGCTGGCGATCTGGTCCAGCAGGAGTTGGAAGTCAATCTTGCGCAATTTCCGCAGGCTGAGCGGCAGACCCAAGAACTTGCAGGGTCGTGCAGCAACTCGAGCGCCTAGCGGAGAGACGATGTCAAGCACGTCCAGATCATCACAGCGGATGGGGATCACCGAGGTCTTGGCAAAGTTAATCTGGAGGCCAGTGATGGCACCAAAGCGGTCCAGGATAGAGCGTGCAGCGTCCAGCTCGGCCTTGATCGGGCTGATGAAGAAAACAGCATTGTCGGCATACGGGGAGGTACGCAGCCCGTTGGCATGTCCCCGGATGCGGGAAAAGAGCCCATCCTCGACCGCCAGTGAGAGGAGACGGTGCAGGGGCTCCATGGCCAAGATGAAGAGGAAGGGTGACAGCGGGTCGCCCTGCCGTAGGCCACGACGATGGCGGATGCGCTCTCCTACCACTCCATTGAGGATCACCCGAGACGAAGCCGTCGAGAGTAGAAGAGCAATCCAGTCACACCACTTCTGACTGAACCATCGCGCACGCAGCATGGCTAGGAGGTACGGCCAGGAGATGGAATCGAAGGCCTTTGCGATATCCAATTTGACCATCATCACCGAGGTTTTGGAGCGGTGGAAACGGCGTACAAGCCCCTGAACAAACAGGAAGTTGTCCTAGATGGACCTGCCACGGATGAAGGCGCTTTGCACCGGAGAGACAAGGTTGCTGATGCACCGCGCAAGGCGTGTGGCAAGCACCTTCATGAAGAGCTTAGCCACGCTGTGCAGCAGACTGATGGGTCGGAAGTCGCCCATAGAAGTCGCGCCATTGCACTTCGGGATTAGCACAACATGTGCCTCGTTGAGGCGGTGCAGGCTAGTCTTGTTCAGCAGGAAGATCTGCCGAAATGCGAGCACCAGGTCCTGAATGATCACCGGCGCCACCGCCTTATAGAATGTGCCGCAGAAACCATCGGGGCCTGGCGCACAGTCAGCAGGCAAGTCCGCGATCGCCTCAAGGATCTCAGCGGCAGTGAAAGTCGCGTCCAACTCCGAGAGATCAAGGGCGGGAAGGCCAAGGGCATCCCAATCAAACGTGTCGGTCGCGGAAGCCGGGGAGCCAAGAAGGCCATCAAAGGAGTCCTTGGCCACTTTGGCCTTGTGACCATGCTCAGTAGCCACGCCATTGGGGCCATTGAGCGAATTGATGAAGTTCTCCGTCGGTGCGCATTGGCTTTGAGGTGGAAGAAGCGGGTGTTAGCGTCGCCAACCTTCAGCCAGTTCACCATGGCCCTCTGGCGCATCCGGATGCGCTCAATGACAGCGAGCCCAAGGATGCGAGACTTCAGGGCCTTACGCAGCTCAAGCTCAACCGGCTCCAGACGTCGCGACTCCTGCGCCGCATCAAGGAGCATCACGGTGTCCTGGGCCATGAGCAGTTGGAGCTTCGTGTCGCCGACATAATTCTTGTGCCAACCCTTAAGGGCCGGCGCAGCACGACACGGTTTGAGATCAAGCCGTCCGAGGGCATCACCAGCAGCGCAGGGCTCGGTCCACGACTGAGCCACGACCTCCTGGAACCCCTCAAGGTGCACCCAAAACGCCTCAAAACAGAAGCGAGGGGGCGGCGGATCAGGGAGTCGCATGTGAGGATTAGCGGGCAATGATCGGACATGGCAGAAGCATGGGGCTGTTGGCGGGCATTGTTGAACATGATGTCCCAGTCAGCGTCGCAGAACGCACGATCCAGACGAACCAGGGTTGGGTCGTCCTGCTCATTGGACCAGGTAAAGCGCCGACCGGTTAGCTTGAGCTCTTTCAGCTCGTTGGCATTGAGGGCAGCCCGAAAGCGGGCCATGAGCCCACGGTTAAGGTTGGAGTTGTTCTTGTCGCGGGCCTCGTAGATGAGGTTAAAATCGCCGATTAGCAGCCATGGGCCAGCTACCCGGCTTCGAATCGCGGCCAGCTCCTCCAAGAATTGGGGCTTTCGCGCGTCATCGGACGGGCCATAGACAGTCGTGATGGTCCATGGTGCGCCGCCGCGGCACAGGAAGAGCCACGCCGTTACCGCAAAGGAGGAGACCTGCACACAGTCCGCGGAGAAGACCGAGGAGTTCCAGGCCAGCAGCACCCCACCGAGGGTACCGTCCGCAGGCAGGACCGCGGAGCCATCAAGCAAAGGACCTGTCGTTACCAGCAGCTCAGCACGGGAGAACGTTGACCGCTTAGTTTCCTGCAGACAGAGGACCGCGGAGCCACCGAGCAGCGGACCTGGGCGATCAGCGATGCCACACCGAGACGGCGCGCACGTGCATTGAGGCCACGTGGGTTCCAGTTCAGCACAGAGAAGGAGCTATCCATTGAGGAAACTAGGCAAACTCGTTGACGAACGCCGGCTCCAACAGAGAGCGGGAGTACTTTGGAGAACAAGCACAATCAGAAGGTCGGCAAAGGGCACAAGCGCCCCGCAAGATCGCCACAAACTAACACAAGACAGCAGCCTGGCGGATAAGCCACCAAGGAGCTGGAACACAACATGACGGCAGTGCCAAGGCACACAGACTGGCGCAGCCAACACCAAGCACACCGAACCTAGCAAGCAGTAGTCTTGATCTAACATGGATCTGGGGTTTCCCAACAGGCAGCGGCAGGGCGACGCTTAGAAGCGACCGCCAGGCGACTCGCCGGCCAGTGGCTGGAGGTCTTCGTTCGGGAGACAGATGCGAGCCGCGGAGTGGACGCCCGTCACCCGAGCAATCTTGCTGGTGAGCTGGCCCAACAGGGTCTTGAAACGGTCCACGTACCGCGTGCGCACCTTCTGGGTGAACTGGCGCGGACCGTCGATAAAGTCCAGCTGCTGAGCAAGCCTGGGCTGCGCCTTCTGCTCCTGCGTAAGCCCTGGTGCGAACTTGGCGATCCTGGCACTGCTGCGGCGGGCCGGCGCCCAGGGGGGGGGGGGGGGGGGGGGGTCAGGTACCATGACCACGTCGTCCGAGGCCGCATCATAGCTGAGCGACGGCGCACCCAGGAGCGACGGGGGCAGCAAGGCAAACACCTTGGTCATGAACGTGGTGCTGCCGTCCACCTCCAGCGCCTGCATGCGGCCGGAGAGGACCTCAATTGTCGCCGCCGGATCAAGCTGCAGGACAACAGATTGCTGCGTCGGGGCGTGCTGCGCAAAGCTGACAGGAGTGAGCTGGGGGAGGCCTCCTGCAGGTGGGGCGAAGGAGTCGACGCCTAGGTAGCCCAGGGAAGGCCGAGGCCAGTGCGGCCCAACACCAGACAGGGCGAGCGAAGCGTATGTTGCAAGTAAAATTTAAGAAGGTTTCACCGTCCAGGGCCCAAAGGGAGAAGATGGCTTGTTGGTTGGTAGCTGCCGTGCCGGCGACATGTCTTTTCCTCCCCCGCGGCCAGCTTGGCTTTTGAAGATACGGTTCGTACTGTAACTGTAGTTGTAGTACACCAATTACGCAGTGATCATTCGTTTGGCCGGAGAATTTTCCGAGGGTAGGAGTACGTGTGTACGCCCTCCCGGTGTGCTCCTGTTCAGAGTGGACACATAGCCTGGCGTGGCCTTGAAGGCTTGGATCCACGTTCACATGCCGACGTGGTCAAATCTACACTTACCAAAGAGTGGTATGGACACTCCCAAATACCTGGGCTAGGTTTGCAGAAATTCGATGTACGACGCGCAAGTCCTGTCCTGAAAGACCAACATGAGTAGTTTAGCCTAAACGAAACACGATTCGTCTTGGTACGTACTAATAGTAGTACTTCCATGAGAGAGAGAGCCCGAGCACTGGCAGGGTCCCTCGTGAAAGACCGTGCAGCGTGCACCCTGTGTAAGAAACTTGGGTTTCCGGGACCGGGACGGACGTCGCCGTGGCTTCGAAACCACGCACCGGCCGGCCCCTCAAGTGCAGATTCTTGGGCCGGGCATGTCGTTTGGACGGCACGTCGCCGATCGAACGCCGATTGAGAAGCCAAAATCTGCGGCCCGGTGCACATGTCCGCCGCGCCATTTGTCGACCTCTCTCTCGCGCGCGCGCGCGTGCGTGCTTGCGTGGGAGCCCGAGAGTTCCCCTCCCTCCTTGCTGGGACCGGGGCGTGTGTCATGCATCTTGTAGCACAAACGTCCTACGTACGAAGCATGCACGCACTGTCAGGTTATGGCGTGACGAAACATCTGTCTCGCCAGTAGCAGTTACAGGCGTTGGCGACACAAAACGCCAGGGAAAGATTTCCAAGAGAAGCAGCTGCAGGAAGTCTGGTTTTTTCTGGGAACTCGGAAGCTGGAGCCTGGAGGAGCCTCTCGACCAGGGATAGTAAAGTCTGTCGCATGGCCACTAGTGCTCCTGGTTTTTGGAAAAACATATAATCTTGTACTCCTTATTTTATGTAATTGAGGTCTTCAAATTTTTTGAAAAGAAATATATAGTAGAACATACATCTAGAATGTACGCCAGAAATTTTGTTTAAAAAATATGTTATATTTTGGGCAACACAAAAGAGGCAAATTTCTGACAAAAAATCTTTATGGATTAAATAAAAGTTAAACGGCATAGAGTTTGACCATATATATAAAAAATTATGAACAACTACGGTTCTATATATCTGTATCTAATCTATGATCTGATATTGGCGATGTTTATAGTTTTTCCTAGAAAACTTAGTCAAACTTTAAATAGTTTGAATTCTGATTACATTTATACACCTTGTTTTATGAAATAGAGGTAGTAGTAAAGTAAGATGTTTATCTGTTATTGGCATAGTACATGCATATATTGGTTCATAATAGCAAAAAAACATAGATAATGCATTTCTATACAGATCGAGCAAGGCAAAATGAGATGTTGAATGGGTTTTGCATTGCATTAGTGTGATTTAAATCGGCACGGCCGGCTTAGCACAACACCCTTACTATTCCATTTTCATTGGTGACATTGTCATGATCAAAGTAATTAGAGTGTGTGCAGTGTTGTGAAAAACCTATGTCTAGGACAAACTTTTGGGTCTTAGACCTATGTCTAAATGGTTGGAGAGGTGAGACTAGCTAAGTTTTCTCTAGACTTGAGTTATATATATATATATATATATATATATATATATATATATATATATATATATATATATGACATATTCATACTACACCGGGTGTAGTTACACCCACGTGTGTTTCACGTAATTTAGACAGTATCTAACATACTGAAGACTATATATAGGTAGTATGAAGTATATAAGAATATATGGGTAGTATATATACTATTTTTTGGGTAGTATGTAATTTTTATTCACATACTCCTTTTATACGTACAAATATGACGGTATTTTACATATATACTGAAAACTATGGGTGCATTTGCAATTTTTTCACCTAACTTGCTTGGAAGTATCTTAAATATAGTATATAAACATACTCAATACAAATACTTCCGTGTATATATATATATATATATATATATATATATATATATATATATATATATATATATATATATATATATGGGAATCAACTACCAGACGGACCCCACTTGTGAGTGTATGGTAGAACTTTTCTTTTTCTTTTTCCATTTTGATTGTTAGCGCCTTACATGTGCTAAACGGTGAAATTGATTTTATTTCATAGACTTGAGTCTAACAAATTTCTTATGATGAGTTTAACCAGGTCTCAAGTTGCACATGTCCTTAGAGCATCTCTGCCGGACCCTTTAAAAGAGGTTTGTCTTTTATTTTATGTAATTGAGGTCTTCAATTACATAATCTTGTACTCCTTATTTTATGTAATTGAGGTCTTCAAATTTTTTGAAAAGAAATATATAGTAGAACATACATCTAGAATGTACGCCAGGAATTTTGTTTAAAAAATATGTTATATTTTGGGCAACACAAAAGAGGCAAATTTCTGACAAAAAATCTTTATGGATTAAATAAAAGTTAAACGGCATAGAGTTTGACCATATATATAAAAAATTATGAACAACTACGGTTCTATATATCTGTATCTAATCTATGATCTGATATTGGCGATGTTTATAGTTTTTCCTAGAAAACTTAGTCAAACTTTAAATAGTTTGAATTCTGATTACATTTATACACCTTGTTTTATGAAATAGAGGTAGTAGTAAAGTAAGATATTTATCTGTTATTGGCATAGTACATGCATATATTGGTTCATAATAGCAAAAAAACATAGATAATGCATTTCTATACAGATCGAGCAAGGCAAAATGAGATGTTGAATGGGTTTTGCATTGCATTAGTGTGATTTAAATCGGCACGGCCGGCTTAGCACAACACCCTTACTATTCCATTTTCATTGGTGACATTGTCATGATCAAAGTAATTAGAGTGTGTGCAGTGTTGTGAAAAACCTATGTCTAGGACAAACTTTTGGGTCTTAGACCTATGTCTAAATGGTTGGAGAGGTGAGACTAGCTAAGTTTTCTCTAGACTTGAGTTTAGAACTACACTACATATATATATATATATATATATATATATATATATATATATATATATATATATATATGACATATTCATACTACACCGGGTGTAGTTACACCCACGTGTGTTTCACATAATTTAGACAGTATCTAACATACTGGAGACTATATATAGGTAGTATGAAGTATATAAGAATATATGGGTAGTATATATACTATTTTTTGGGTAGTATGTAATTTTTATTCACATACTCCTTTTATACGTACAAATATGACGGTATTTTACATATATACTGAAAACTATGGGTGCATTTGCAATTTTTTCACCTAACTTGCTTGGAAGTATCTTAAATATAGAATATAAACATACTAAAACAGAAAAAGTATTACAAATACTTTCGTGTATATATATATATATATATATATATATACTCAGTGGTAGAGTAATGCCATGGTAAGGCATAAGTCATCGGTTCAAATCCGATAAAGGGCTTTTAAAATTAGTGGTAGAGTAATGCCGTGCTAAGACGTAAGTCATCGGTTTGAATCTGATGGAATACTTTTCTACTAAAATTCATTCTACCAGACCCTTTAAAAGAGGTTTGTCTTTTATTTTCCCGACGGCCATAAGGGTTGGGCAACGTTCTTTGGCCAAAACATACATGCTAAATCGGCCCCGTCCTTTAAAGATATTGCGGGCTATGAAAAAACGACCCCGACCTATAAAAGTTTTGCGGGCTGTGAACTTTGCAAAACCGGCCGCGACCTTTAAAAGTTTGCGATCACATGAACTTTGCAAATCCATTTCTGGATCTACCAAAAATGCTTATTTTCGAATTTTATAGTTCTATTTAATATGTCTTTTATGTGCCACATTATAAAAGCGTAAAACAACATACTATATCCGCGTTATGAATATTTGCATTATACATAGTCTGGTAGAGATGCTCTTACTGCTCCATTGGTTAACACAGGACATCTTTCCAAATATACAAATGCTGCGGATCTCGAGAGCGTCAGATGGTTAATTTGCCAACAACCACGCAAACACTTTGATTTCTTTCCGTAGTTTATTTAGGGGGCTGGCATTGAGTGGCTCCAC
The DNA here is from genome assembly GCA_910589775.1 of Avena eriantha. NCBI lineage: Eukaryota > Viridiplantae > Streptophyta > Magnoliopsida > Poales > Poaceae > Avena > Avena eriantha. Next base: position 487,514,463 of record OU342745.1, on the reverse strand, counting down.
GCTGAGACGTACTTTACGCTCAAAATGTCGATATTAACATATCATATAAGAATGATGACAAGCTAGGGAGGGAGGATGATACGTGACAAGACTTGAGAAGAAGAGAACAAAAGAGAAGTCCTGCGAGTGAGATTTATATTTGGTGGAACCCAACGGATGCTAGTTTACCGGCTCCGAGGAAAGAGATATCGATCGAGATGCCGACCACACGCAACCGATGCTAGGCTCTATGCAAAAGAAATCTCAAAGCTATCTTTTGCATCGAGGTAAAAATCTCGGCTTTCCGGATGGGAATCGTTTTTCCCGACCGAGGGGAGATTTGCACTGCCCAACCTACACGTGAGCCTCATAATCCGCAGTGGCGTAAGTTCAACGGCGGTGAAGATTTTTCTGCTGTTGTTGACGGTAAATCGTTAACACTACTCTAGTGCTATACTACTACCGTCTTACTGTTACCGCATAGTAAAACACGGAAAAGAGATGTGTCGAGTTATATTGTACTAGTATCATTGTATGCACGCCCTTCGGGAAAAAAGAAAACTTTATATTGCATGCTTCTCTGTTTCTTTGGACAAGAGGTTCGCTGTCTTTGGTTTTGGTTCTTTGAAGTCGTTAGAAATGGGCGTATTTGTAAACAAAACTGTGTTACTACTAGAAGTACTAGTACTTCTATGGTAAATGAAGCTTCGTTACTACTACTACCAGTACTCTAGTAGTATAGTAAAATAGATGCTCTTTTTAGGGTCAGTTCCACGCAAACCCTAGAACCAAGAAGACATGATTAACAAGCGTCCTGCGGAGCAGAGTTAGCCTCTGACTAAACCCTTTTTAACCCTACTTTGGGAGGCCGTTTCTCCGTAACCGAGGAACGATGGATGCATGCCTAGGTTCACTGCTAACATGGGATGGAATCTTGGTTTGTTTAGACGTGCGTAGGGTTCCGTGCTACTCCTCCTCTTACATGGTCCCCACGGTCGGGGTTGGGATTTGTGACCGTGACAAAGTGAAATTGACTATACACCGATCCATGATCACGAGCGCGTGGCCCAATAGTACTCCATACTGTATGTCCCAATGGTACTGTTGATAAAAAACTTTTCTTGGCTAGAACTCATCGCTAGCTGTGGGCCCCGTGGAAATAGTGTTTTCTCGGTGTTTCCACGGGACAGCACAGTGTCGTGCACCATCCACAGTGTCAACGTGGAGTACTACTACTATTTGTCTATACTCTGTTCTCAACACGAGATCATGACGCTTGTTATTGAGCTGTTTTACGCAGTCTATACTTTCGTAACTGCATTTTTTTCCGCCTTCCACTATGGCTGAAAACAAGTCAATTTAGTTGTGTGCACGAGGCACTGATTGTGCCTTTTCGCACATACATACAAGGGGAGCCCTAGCTAGCTAGCTAGGATCGGATAGATACGTGTAAACTAAAACGCAGATTTCTATAGCACGGTTACCATGGCAGTACTGTTAGCGTTGGACCTTGAGGGAGGGAGACATCTTCCTAGGTAATGGCATCACGCAAAACATCTCTCGGTGTACCCTTCGTGCTTATCCATGCTTGCACATAATACTGCGTACTCTCTCCGTCTTAAAATAGTTGTTCCAGATTTACCAAAATTTAGATAAATCTAAACACTATTTAGATTATAGATACATCTGAACTTTGATAAAATCCCGATATCTATTTTGAGACAGAGATAGTAGTTTATTTTACTAGCTCGATACAGTACTAGCTTCCATGGAGTAGTTACCTTGAAAGCACAATACTGGAGTAAAGCGGTTTTAACTTAGAGCCTGGTCCCGTAACCGACAAGCGTGGATCACTCCCAAGTGCCCAAGCTGTTTGTTAATCTGACGTGTTCATACAGCGACAGGAGCTTCGCACGCAATGGGATTGGAAGATGGTCGCAAAGGCAGAGACGAAAAAAAATTATAAGCTGACGTGGGCTTTATAGTTTATACTGCCGGGGCCGTCTGGGTCCAGAGTCTCCTCCCCTGGTTTCGCTCCGTGGGCCGACGTCATAAGCAGAAGGTAGTACTGTAGCTCTGTATATTACTGAAGAGGCTGGGTACATTGCCGTCACCGTGCAACATTACCGCTGTGTGGTTCAGCTGTTCAACCAGCTGCTGCACTCTGCGTCCATAACAAGTCGGCGATCTAACTCTGCAAGACCCAGATGTTACGCAGAACAACCAAACAGAGCTGTTAATTAGAGTAGATCCACGCCAACGAACAGGTTTCAGCTTCTTCAGTTCGAGCGAACCCACGTTTGTGTGTGCGCTGCCACCATAGCTACGCATGATCTGGCGGCAGAGTCGCATGTCCCCATCACAGAACAAAGCATACCATGGCTAACTGAGTCAGCTCCATACGTGAGTTACAGCAAGATCTACGATCACAATAGCAAGACGAGATCGAATGGCTGTCGCTTTTACAGCAAGACCATCAACACACTTCACCAAACTCCCGGATAGCACAGCCTCTCAGCTTCTTCGTGCCGTCTAAACTTGGCGGAAAAAAATGTTGTACTCATTAATGCTTCAATAAAGCAATACAACACAGCAACAACGAAAGAATGAAAGAAAATACGACAGGAAGCATTTGCAAAATCATAGTGCAACCGAAGTGTGTGGTCTGGGGGCAAAAACAAGAACACTTGTCATAAAAAAATTAATTAACAGCCACCAAAAGAAGGAATGGTTCAGTTTTTTCTCCTCTACGGCTGTCTCAACACCCACCAAAGCAGTACCGACGGGCGTTAATCTCTAGCTAGAGACATCTTCAGACGCTTAGGCCACCTTTTTCTGCAACCACATTTGTAGGAGCTTCAGGAGGAGAGCTTTGTGATTGAACAACGATTAAAATGACAACAAAAGAAACACGTGTCCATTCCAAAATTTAGTTCGGGCTATTGTTACTCCCTCCAGTCCATATTAGTGGCCTGGTCATTAATATGGATCGGAGGGAGTACATGAATATTGATATTGACATATATCCTCATGTGGTGACAATTTCTTTATCATATCCAATGTGATGCCGATACCCAGTTTTGATATGCAATCTGTTTAGGTAAGCAACCAGTAACTTATTTACCATCTCAAAACAATAGAGAATCAGCTGCCACCCTGATTAAAAAAGTCATGAAATGACCGGCAAAAGCAACATATCATCAAAGAAGTCAGCTAACCACATAGGTTTACCTTAAGTTTTTACACGGTTTGCATCTCTAGCTAGCATCATAAAACAAATAAATATAGCCACTAGCGATATATTTGCACTAATTCAAAAAAAGTACATTTGCATTCCAGTAGAGACAAGCTAACAAAATTTGCCTAAATTGAGCGGTGCAAGCACGGCACACAAACCCAACACAAGTTTTCAGGAAACTATTGACAGACAATACTTCTGTGAAATTACTGATATTTATTTTCTGGACTCCTAAAAACCAAAATTGTTAGATGTTCTCTATCATGATCAAACTATGGCCAAAACCCTAAGCTTTATTTTCAGACAGATGAAAGATCGCTGTGTTCTTAAACTGTCTCAATATTACACTCAACACTAGCCATCTATTCTGAATTTTCATGTACCGATGTAAGATAAAATGCTCCAATACAAATGAAATGTCTAGAATTCCGATACATAGCAGAAGAAATGACATGAGAATCAGAACATCTTACGAGTGCCATCTTTGCATGGCCAAATTCTTCAAGGTCCAGTCTACACCAGCTCCCAGCCAAAGATGACAACTGATCCACCTTATCATACAACCCAAGGAGACCACCAGTATGGACAAAGAGGACCTTTCGCCCTTTCCACTTGGTTGGATTGTTGGACATGTCTTTTAGCATACCATATGCTGCCTTCCCGCTGTAGAAATTAAAAGCATGTATGTCCTCATTAACCAGGATAAATATTAAATCTCTTCCTGAATCTTTTAGCATACATGTCTTTTACTTGAATGGAAGGACTATCATACAAGATATCAGATATAATGTCATGCATAAAAGAAAAGTATTGCACCTGTAGACTGGATCAAGCACAATGCCAGTTGTTGCAGCTACATCCTTTACAAATTTAAGCTCATCAGCTGTGCTCATGGCATAACCTAAGCCCTTAGCCTGTCAATATTCACCAATTTGACTAACATAAATATGATAAATTAATGAATTATAGTTCCATCACAGAAGTGATACTGCAAAATGAACAAATTAGCCACAGAAAAACCATGGCAAGTTGAAAGTGCATCTAGGCCACCTAAGGGTTTGGTGATTAATGACAATTAAGAGGACAAATACTTTCTACTAGTAAGATTATTTCAGGTTTAGTCCATTTTGTAAGTGGAACCATGGATGGTGACCCCTAATTTTATTCTTCAAAATGTTTGTAGCCCAAGGTTGTTAGATTGTATATTTCTAGGATTATAGGTGGGCCTACCATTCACACGGTGTCTAAGTCTAAGGACAATACTATCAAGAGAAGCTATACAACATACTCACATCTTCAATCGTGACAACATGATGGGAATTCAAACCAGATTGAAGTCCATCAATATGATCTTGAACATTGTCATAGAAGTATCCAGAGTTATAGCAAACAGAGAATCCATGAACCTATCGTACAAGTGGATGGTTAGTATAGAAACATCAGCAAGATAAGAAAATAGCTAAAGAAAGCTTATACTTTTGCCTTTAAGCTACTCAATTGTGATCCTAAAGCAAGACCAGCAACAGTTCCACCACTGCACAATGTTTAATCATCAAATCATAAAGTGACAATATAACAACTTCCATGATGTACACATCAAACAATAAATAACATGTACACAGAATTACCCATACAATGTAAAAATTAGCAGGTGTCACTGAAATACCTGCCACATGCAACAACAATGTCATCAAACTGAACATCACCAGATAACTGAATTTGCTGCTCAATCTCCCTTACTGCTTCAATATATCCCCTGTGACAGCAAGACACCTATACGTTACACACGTAAGATTGAATGTTATAAACTAAATTACACAAATTCCTGAGGCCTTTTTGAACTCCAGCTATTCCTTTTACAGTGCTTAATTTTACATTCAGTTTGCATAATGAAAATTTCAGTGTCTTCTCGACACAATGTGACAGAGTACACTAGTAACATTTTCTGCAATCTCGTATGCATATTGAACAGAACAAGTCACTGTTTATGCAACTGCTTAGCCATAGTATGAATAATAACCAGATGAAAGAATATTTGGGGTATGTAGTGAACCTTATTATTTCAATGGGGTATGTAGAGGCCAAGTCCATATCAAACAGATGAATAATAACCATTATTTCAATGGGGTATGTAGTGAACCTTGGCTGACAACACGATAATTGTTGTGCAAAGATATAGCAAGCTGGCATGGCTACTGGCAAATTAGTTAGACATAGCCTAGGTGAAAGAATATTTGGGAGAACAACGAAATGGTTCTTGTTTTTCTGACAACAAAATGGTATCTTTATATAGTGAATGCTCAGATCCTTAACCCGTAACCTTTCATATCACAATCAGAGGTCCTAGTGTATGAGACTCCTACTATCCTAGACTTTCTAGTAGAGTAGGAATTAAGCCCATGTTTCCTTGCTCGCTTAAGCCTTAGCCCAACATCAATCCTCAAGGAAACCTCAAACTATGCTATGAGCAGTAATGTAAGAGAACAAAAAGGTAGTTTTAGGCTTTTAGCAGCTATCATCACATATAAGATCATACCAATTTCCCAATGAGTTGGATCCACCGCCAGAAATCACATATGGCTTCCGTCCTTTTTCCAAAAGCCTCTTTTTTAGCAAGTCAGTTAAAGCCTATAGCAAACAAGTACATGTTGTGATTTGAAAATTTCTTGAGCAATACAAGAGGCACAACATAACAAATAATGCTAGGTGTAAGAAAAACTAATCACTGTGTGAAATGGCACTGACACAAACCGTAGTACTACATGTACCCAAAGAATAGACGGTAGCATCAAGAATTTGAAAGGCGAAAAAAGGATACTACTAAGTACTCCCTCCGTCCAGAAATAACTGACTTGGGTTTGCCTAGATTCGAATGCAACCCAAGTCAGTTATTTCTGGACGGAGGGAGTATTATAATCTGAAAAAATAGCAAAACACATGCTATTTGATGTGATTATCTTTCCACAAAGAAAAAAGTATCATATCAAGCATGAATAATGTAAGCACAAAACACCAACAACATGACACATCATGTACGAGAGCATACCACGCTCCCAAATTTAACAAATTCTCTTTTTGAGACAAGGTCAATGTGTGCTCCCAACAATCTCTCGACAAGGAGATTACCAACCAAACCAGGATCTTCATCCACAAGAGGCTGGAAACATCCCACCAAAACCAAGTCAAAAAAATGCATTGCCACAGAACGTTTGATCAATTTCACTTCACAAGCACATAACTTACCGTGGAGGTAGCTAGTATTAGATAGCAATCAAGATTAACATACTTGGCAGCCACGGCAGTCGCTCGGCAATGGTTGCTCTGGATACCACCAACAGTGATAATGCAATCGGCACCCTGCGCGACGGCATCTGCCATCAGAAATTCGAGCTTCCGAACTTTGTTGCCGCTCAGTTCCATGCCAGCGAGATCATCCCGCTACATTCTCCCGAAAATACCCACATCAGAGTCAAAATGCAAATAGTACTAATGAACTAACCAAGAAGTATCTCAAATTTTGGGCATTCAATAAAGTAGTGGTTTTTGTGTTTCACCTTGATCCATACTTCTGTGTCTTTCGGCAAATTGGGGAGATTCCACTTGTGAATTGGAGTTGGAAACTTTTTTGAATGAGAAAAAAAGGAATACATTAGACTAACCATTCTACATTCTCTTCGCCACTTATACTACTTCAAATGTGCATACTAATCAGTTCAAATATGGAGCCAGTGTTAGAAATAACAGAGCTTACTTGGCCGAGGGTGAAGTTGTGGGATGGGACCAGGGAGAGGTCTGAGGCCCAGGACGGCGGCGTATATGGCTTCTTAGAAAGGAAGCCGCCGATCTGGGCTGCGGTAGAAGATACATTGAATGCCGCACAATTGGCTGCGGTGGAGGTCCAGCGGCGGATCGTGACATGGGGGGAGAACAATTGGAGACTGGAAGTATTGGGGACCATTGCTCTGGAAGATTGTTTCCCCAGACGACCGAGCAGCTACGAGTTAACGGATTCCTGAAAGATGCATGCTGGTAAGCCAGCGTAAATTTATTTAGATAAAAAAAAAACTAACAAAGAAAGAGTAAATTAGAACACCCATTAGCATGTTATTAACTAAATCCTTTAGCCTTACCAAGAACATATAACTAATTTAGACATGGAGATACATAAATCTATAGCTACACTGTATGTTAATTGTGATTCTCTGTTTGAAACTTTGAACGTTGATGTTAGTAGGACATGATACACAAGCAGAAAGATATATGGAGGTGTAGTACTTGGCATGGAAAAGTATGAACAAGAACTTAAAATCTAATACTGTAATACCAAACAGATGACCCGATCAAAGGTGTTGTTGATCATACTAAACAGCATGCTCTTCCAGAAAATAAAATATCAGTTCATACTTACACCTGATTTGTCAGTTGCAAGAGCACCCGGATGCCGTTGCAGATGGATAGCTCCACCGGGAGAGGAAAAATCTGTGCGAAAACCAATCAATCAACTCCAATTACACTCCGAGTCAAGAACAAGTCAAGAATATGACAGCTCAAAATTTGCAAGCTTGAGATGTGATCAAAGGATAATCTTTCTAACCCTAACCTTAATGGAGATACGCACTTAGACAGGAAGGAGTAGACGGGTAGTCAAGATCTTGAGGAGGCTGCTGGCGGAGGAGTACGTCGGCTTGGAAAAAAGTCCCCGGCTGGTTCTCGCGTGGCGGCGAGGGGATCAGCGGCCTGTTGCTGCCCCACGGCGCGGGAGCTTGCAAAGGACGTCGAAGGGAGGTCGGAGGAAGGATGGGGTTCCAGCCGTAATTTATAGCCCGAGGATTCTGGGCAGGGGAAGGGATCGGTGGAGGCGGCGGAGATCAGGGTGGAGGGGGTTCAGGGAAGGAAGGGACGGGGCTGGTAATCTACAATTTCTGCCGATATCAGAAATTGTAGATTGCCAATTCGGCCCTGAACTGCGCACGGCGGCGTCCAGCGGCCCCGCCCCTGGCGGCGGCGGACAACAGCTAGCGCGGTGCGCCCGCCGGCCACGGCGCGGCGACCCCTCCTCCCAGCCGCATTGGCCTCCGTGCCTGAGCATAACACTGAGCGAATCGATCGATTCGTAACAAGGGGAGGCCGGAGAAAGGGAACATAGATAGAGAGAGGAGAAGCGGCGAGCTGCGGGCCTCCGGCCATGGCGAAAAGGAGAGATGACCAGGTAGGACCGATGCCACGTCCGACGCCAGTACGCCACATTGCTCGTGAGAGTGGGCACAGCTTGACAAATGGACCGTCAAAAAATTGTGAGAAAGAACTAGAGGAAGAGATGGCGCCACGCCCCGCGCCCCAGTGCCGCGCAGCTGCGGCCACTCGGCCGGTTTCCAGTCCCGGTGGCTCAACGCCCGCCCCTCGCGCCGCGCAGCATACAGAGGCACGGACTGACAGGCAGTCGTACCTAGTCTGCGCGTCGGCGTTCGGCCGTCTCCATGGCGACGGCCATCTCGCTCTCGCTCTCGTACGCCCATCTCCACACCTCCGCTCCCCACACGCCGTGCCCCCGGCGCGTGTCCGTCTCGGGATCTCGCGGCCCCTTCCCTCGACTCCGCCGGCGCCGATCGCTGCACGTCTCAGCTGCGGCGGGGGTTTCTCCCCTCGAAGCCGGCACCCCCGCGTGGGACGCTCTCGCCGGCGTCTCGGTCTTCGCCGCGGGCACCGGCGACGCCGTCCCGCTCAGGGACCTGTGGGACCCCACCGAGGTATCCAGCGGCCCTCTCAGACTGGTCTAGTTTCTGCATCGTGCAATTTCACATGGCGCACAGAACCAACTCGTGTTTGTTTGATTGGTTCCGCGAGCAGGGCGTGGCCGTGGTCGCGCTGCTACGGCATTTCGGATGCTTCTGCTGGTGAGGAATCCGGAGGCGAGGCTGCCATGCACTGTGCTGGCACGCCGCATGCTTAAACTCCTCTGTTTCTTGGTTGCTGGTCGTAGCGTAGACGTCGGCTGCTGGTTAAGCTTTGCCGTTTGCCATGTCCACAGCTGGGAGCTGGCCTCTGACCTGAAGAACTCCATGGAGAAATTCGAGTCCGCGGGGGCTAAACTGATCGCCATCGGCGTCGGCACCTCTGATAAAGCTCGCATTCTCGCCGATCGGGTAAGCTTGTGTTGGTGACATTCAGTTTGGTCAGACTATGCACATGGCAATTCATTGTTCTGATTCTTTCCTGGGAATGGAGCTGACTGTTTCTTTCTGGGATGCTTTGCATTGCAGCTGCCATTTCCTTCTGATAGCTTGTACGCCGACCCAGAGCGCAAGGTGACGATCCACTCCGCTCCATTCATCTGCTTCTCTCTACTGTTTGAGTGAAGAAAAGTTTGTGCTGACTGACCGTGAACTCGGTGTTTTCAGGCTTACGATGTCTTGGGCCTGTACCACGGAATAGGTCGGACCCTCTTCAGTCCAGCTAGTGTAAGAACTAAGAACCAGAGATCAGCATTGCACATTTTGCTCCTGAGTTCTGACCAATTCCCTGACAAGCTGCTCACTTCAACGCCACTAATATCTTGACGTCTATGTGTGATGAAGGCGAAAATATACTCGAGGCTCGACTCCATCAAGGAGGCGACCAAGAACTACACGCTGGAAGGCACACCATCTGACCTGACGGGTGTCATGCAGCAGGTTAACTGAATTCGCCGTGTTCCCTATCTCTGTCTATGCACTTGCTTGCTATCCAGAAGAACTTTGACGTCTCGCAGATTTGCTTCTGGATCGATCCCAGATCCCCAATTGTTTGATCGCATGTTCGCTTCTGGCCTTGTGGTACTTCCTGCAGGGCGGGATGTTTGTGTTCAGAGGGAAAGAGCTGTTGTACGCATGGAGAGACGAAGGGACCGGCGATCACGCGCCTTTGGATGATGTCCTCGGCGTCTGCTCCAAAGTTCCTGCTACCTGAGTTACTTGAGCATCGGATCATTTGCCTCGCGTTACTCTCGGGCAAATGATCTGGCATCCAAGTAATGTAGGGCAAACCATCAAATCCCCCTTATTTAGAAGTAAAGCATGATAGCTTCGCAGAAACAGAAAGGAAAATCTGATATTCTCTTGGGTTGCACCAGACGGTCAAACTAGTGGATTGTTATCGTCGTTTCACGTGGATATAACACTGTGGTATGCATAAAAAAGCTATGATATGATAGATGCTTATTCGTCAATTTGATTAGTTCTTGTAGTCTTACCTTTTTGAAAACAGGGCATAGCCCTGGCTCCACATACAGTTCTTTCAAGTCTGGTTACTAGACCGTGAAGTGGCGCGTTGCTGCGCCCGTCCCGTCCATCACGAGGAAAGAACTAAGCAGTATCCCAGGTCGTGGGACAAAGCCTTGCACCCACTGATCAGTCAGTGCGTCCTAATCCTCATATTATTGATTGTACTCATTCTCGCCGTCTTTCCCACCGTTCGTGCCTTCGATTCCGCCGACTGGCCCTGTTAGCCTCGCCATCGTGCTCGGGGTCGGGGTTGTGGCCGTCGCGGTTGTCTCGAGCTCTATCTACCCCTGTCCTGGGTCTTGATCAGGGTTGGAGCCGGTGCCCGAGATATCCATTCGGCCTGGTGAATCCCTGCACCAGCTGATCTGAGCTTTCTTCCTTTTCGAGCGCCCCTCGGCCCGTGGGACGTACCAGAGCTAGCTACCACAGCTATCAGAGCTCGCACTACTATTAGTGAGCAAATGATCGCCCTGGCGGCTCCGCTTGCTAGTTCTAGGGATCGTAGGCGGTATACTCCTCGAGCTGCTTTCTCCACGTCTGCTGCGGTCTTGGCCACCAGGTCGTGGCCTTTAGCTCTGCTTCTAGGGATTCCTAGTCCCCCTCGGAGGCCTGCGTGATCCACCTCTGGAGGTCTTGTATATGAGCATAATGACGACCTGATTCCCCCGCGCTTGGGCTAGCGGGGTGAGTTCCGAAACCGACGAAGCATTCATAGGGACGAGGTACCCATGCTGCTTGCGGGTTGTAAGGAACGGTGCTTGCCCAACATGTCCCCGATCTTTCTAACGTGCCCGTGGAGGTGGAGTAGGCCGTTCCTCGCGAGTAACCTGTACCAGAGCTAGGAGAAGGGCTGATTATGTAATAACCTGCAAGCACGAGGCTAGAGTAACCTGTGAAGATGCCGTGGACCTCAGCGTACCCGTAGGTGGGCCCCGATCAAATAGTATGCGCGAGGCCCGACGGGAGCGGGGAGCCGGGGTTGAAGTAGTCATCATCTGGTGACTAGAGTGCCTCGCAATAACGACGATATGCGGGCTCGTACATTGCCTCTATGTTGTCGTAGTAGACCTTGCGCGACATGGATAGAGTATCCGGGGCGTACTCCTCTTCCGGTGCTCCGGTGGTGGTGCGGTCGTGGCCCGCACATGGAGCCCCTGGGTCTCCGTCAAGGAGGACCTTTGCAACTCTGCCCTTCGGGGTTGTAGATCCAATCTACATGACGTAGGCTACCCTGCCTAGCACGCAAACTGACGAATGATAGTTTTCACTATTCCTCTGCAGTCTCACTTCCGAGAAACAGAAGAGAGTATTTGTTCGACAACCGACTCGGGTCAGCAAGTTTGGATCTCTCAAAGACAAGGGAAGGTTTGTGTGTAATGGGGAGGATTCTCTCAGACTTTATTCATAAGGTGATCGAGAGATCGTATAATGTGTCTACAAGAGATATCATTGGATTTATAATGACACCCGATGAGAGATGAATCTAGAACTATGATCAACGCTAATGGTAAAGACTTAGACGATTATGGTTTGTCCCTCTCAGGTGAATGTTCTTCATGGTGGTAGTCTTCCTTAGTCACGTTAGGTCTCCATCTTGTCTTGCACGTAATCTTGATCTCCGATCTTCCTTGCATGTGCGTCTAGTCTTCGGAATCTCCAGAGAGTCGTATTGAAGCCCCACAGGTCAGGTCGGTTGAGAGCTTCTAGATGCAGCCCTCCAGGTCCTTGACCGTAGAGGCAGGCGTGGGCATGAATCGTGAATTAACGCCCATGTAAGGTACAAGCCGAAATCCACCCATCACCGACATGTTCTCTCTAGTAAACTTATGAAAGCCCGGAGTATGACGCATAAGATCCACCCGCAAGGATGTCCCACGACTGCCTAGTATCAGTCAAGGTTTTATGTGAAACTAGATTCACGGCAAACTTGAAGTTCAAGGAATAGTCTACTATACAAGTTGCAGTTTAGTGTACCATGAAGTCTAGGTGGAAGTTCAACTTAAGAGTCTCTAGTACCGGTATATAAAACAATGCTTTGAAAGCACAAGCAAACTTTTTGTGACTCTAGGATCTGGTGGGATATTGTTAGAATTTTTCCTATTAAGGATCAGTCCATTTATTATATTGCAATCATTCCTGAAATCCCAGAGTCCCATTTGGCTCATTCATGCGTGGCAAGAGGTGGGATAAAAGTTGAGTTTCACATTGCTAGTTTAGTGGAAGTTTGACCTCCTTATAAGGGAGGCTGCTCACTCATCCTCCGCCGCCACGCGTCGTGGGTTGCGGGATCTCGCCGAGCCAAGCTTTATTTTGCCATGAATGACTAGAATTTTAATAGTTTGCGCGTGAGTGGGTTTTAATATAAACTCAGTGGAGATCGAATATGAACTCAGTGGAGGCTACTCGTCTTCGGTCGGTCATTGACTATTCATTTTGCCTTCCGTCTTTTCGTTTCATCTCCCCACGATGCCTGCCCGCCTACTCATTCTCTGCCTAAAAAGCGCGCGCGAGAGAGAGGGGTTGCTCCTCTTCTCAAACACACCAACACCCAACGATTCTACCTCCAGTTTCAGAGCATTGAGCAGCCACCAAGTCTCCCCATCCCGGTTTGCGCCGTGCACCGCAAGTTGGGACAGTAGACCTTTGGAACCCCATCTCTTGCGATCCTTTTGGGGAGCCCTCATGCGCGATTACTGGATTTATAACAGACTCCTTCACGGATAGCGATGATATCTTCTCAAACGACAACTTCTTCCTCGACACCGACAATCTCTTTGACGATATGACTGATTCCAACATCAACGCGAGTGCACCGTATGCTAAATCCCTCCATCTACTTCAGATCTTTTATCTGCAAATTATGCTTGATATACTATGTGTAGCAATCTGTTTAGAATAGTTTTTTACACTCTCTTTTAGATTCCATGATCAGTTTGATACTATATTTCTATTCATGTTTTATCTACTATTTTTGTTGATTAAATTCTGTGATAAATTGCTCATATTTCCAACAATTACTCATATAATAACAAATTAAAATAGAAAACGTCGAGATAATTAAGCAGCCAAAAAAACCAACTAATGTCCTATCCAGCTATCCTAGGACATCTACTCGAACGCCCACCGGTTCTCCCTTCGGATCTCCTCCTCCTCCTCCGACGTGAAGTCGTTCTCGAGGTCGAACTTCGCGCGAATCTCCTCAACAGTCTTGCCCTTGATGCTGTCGGCGATCGTCTGGCAGCTGAGGTCCAGGAGCCCCTTGATATCCAGGTAGTTGGCGGCAAGGACGATGTCGAACAGTGTAGCCTGGTCCACCTTGACAAAGCTCTCGTCGAAGCTCTTGAGGTCCTCCTTCTCGTCGTCGGTGGCGTTGGCGCCGTCATCAGAGCCGGCGCCAACGTGCTTATTGCAGTACTCGATGACCTTGGCGAGGACCTTGGAGCCGACTTTGGGGAGAGGGACGCCGCTGTCCACGCAGTTGTCCTCGATCATGTGGTGGAGGGTCTGCGACATCGCCGCCGCCTCTTGGGTCATCTCGAAGCACTCGCCATCGGAGCTCATCAACGTGATCATCTTGCTCTTCTCGCCGCCTATGGCCTCGTTGACGTCGCTCTTCTTGCCGTTCACGACCTCGTCAACCTTGTTTCCGTCCGGCGTCGTCGCCGCCATCTTGATCTCTCGTCGAAACACTCGGTCAGGTTAGCCAACTAGCTTTCGATCGATCGACCACCTTGGGCGCTCCCATATTTAAAGGGCCAGACAAGGAAAGAAGAGACCGACTCGATCGATATTACTACTCGGGTTCGGATCGATCCCCTATCAGACACGGTCATGATTGATTGGTCTCGTAAAATCTAGAGTATGTATACCTTACGATGCACGGCACACGTGCAGATGCAAGATCTGCATAGTCCTACAGTTAGAACCCCAATCCACGGTGGATATGACTTGTTTAGAAAACAATGGCATCGATGTGAATTCCAAGCTGAATTTGGGCATGTGAAGTGCTTAGGTCCATCAATGGAGTGCCGAAATAAACTGGCCATGTTAATTGTTGCATGATGATACAACATCTTAATGGGTTCTTGTTTTGACAGGAAAATGACGCATTTGCAGAGTAGACATAGCAGTATGGCACCTGTTGGTTGATGTTTCAATCCTCAGTCGTCCGACACTGAGCTAAAGTGAGCAGCACCGGAGACAGCAATAGCAGTATTACCTGCAACTGAAATGCCCTCACAAGCCCTGCTTACATCAATGCCTGAATATAGTGCACTGCGCAAGTAATAATTCTACTCACGCGCCCAAAATATTAGTCCATGGTACTCCAAATGTTCATAACACACAAACGGTGGTACTTGCTCTGCAGTTTTCCAAATTAAAGGAGCATATAAGCACCCACACAAGAGTTAACAGGTGAAGAAGGCAAGCCTTACGCCATTCAGACAATGGCGCACAGAGCCAGCAACCCACGATCTACTACATACATAACAGTTGTTTCGTGCTGCTAATGCCCAGAGGATGATTGCGAAGTACAGAATTCGTAGCCCAATATAAAAATGCTAAGCTAACATTTATTTGAGCCCCTTATAAAGCACTAAAGATGCTTAGACATTTACCGCAATCATAAGACAAATATTTGCAAGCTAGCATTCATCTTGTGTCCCTTGAAGCACTGAAGCCGGGAATCTTGCAGTAGTATGGCACATAGTAAAATTTTGCAGACAGTTCACAGGTTGTGGGAGTCCGAAGCTTCAAGATTTTTCGGGGTACTGATGCAAAACGAGAGGAAATTCCAAGTGCCATGCTCCCCCAGGATAACAACCTCTCTATCAAGGTCAAAAGCCAAAATGTAATAATCGGACAACATGGATCCGGAAGAACCAGTGTGGACCAAGATGTCCCTCCCAAATGCTTCGACCATATTTAGCTGATGCTTCACCACCCACCTCTCAGACGAAGAGCCTTCCAAACTCCAAATTTGCATCGTGAGGCCATATAATTCTTGTTGTGCATAGCATAAGACCCCTGATGACTGGACAACGCAGCCATGACAACAACGGGACATACTTGACCTGAAGGGTAATCCTGGTAGCTGAATTGTCCTTCGTTTGACCAGCTGTATACATGTGGCCGTTGCATCTATTTCCATTGCCAGGACACAATGGGCCGATGAATGCTCAACATATAACACCCCATGAATGAAGTGTGACTGACCATGAAATCCAGTTTCACTTTCCAATAGACTAGTACTATGCCATGTGAAATCCTCAGAGGAAAATATCTCAGTTTCATTGATTGGATGGACTCCAGGCTGTGACAAAAAACTCTTCTGGAATTTGACAACATAAAAGTGTTGAGACCATAATGGATCAAAGCACAACATGACATGATAATCAGAATCTGATCCAGGTTGAGTAGGTGGAAGTATCATCCTCTCTTGCGTTGCCGGATTGCACACAATGGAATGTGAAATGTCTGGAAAATGTTGTGTGAAACCTTCATAACAGCAAAGGAGTAGGCCATTACTACAATCCATTAGCCTTAGATTCTCATAACATGGCACAAAAGAAAGAGTTGTGTCGATTTCCTTGCCACTTGACGGAAGTCTCGCAAGATGGATGGCACTGCGATAATCGCACTTTTGGTACAAGAGACCAGTTGGAGTTCTTGGGAGCTTCTGGCTGTGATGTGGATCAGATGAGAAGGCAAGCCAACTCTTACAGACACATTTGAAGCGGCAAAAGGATTTCAGCGGCAGCCGAGATAGAATCTCCACCACCAGGTCATCAGGTAGGAATGGCATGGTAATTTCCTCATTGTCTTCGATGCCTCTTTGCTTACCGCGAAGAAAGCTTGTTATCTTCATCTAAAAAATAAGTATTTAAAATCTTGGTGAAATATTTATTTAAAGAAAGCTGGAGGTACGTTATATTTCTTTTCCTTAAAATCTTGCCTTCCATCTAAATGCCACAAACTTTAGAGTAAGTAGTACCCAACATATAAGGAGAACTGAGCCGAACTAGTGCATTCAAACTCAAATGATTAGTATTTAGTAAGGTAACTAACCTATAAGCATTGCATTGAAGCTCAAAACCTCATACTCAACAACAACGAAAAGTAACTGCGATAAAATAACTGTATGACTGCTCTTTAAATTGAAACCGTACCCAAATCTTCACTGCAGAAATCGAGAATGCAATTTTTTGTTGGTCCCTTTATCAATTTTTTTGTGTGGTAGAATTAGCAACTGAGTGAAGCCACAAATCATGTCTTTAGCCTGTGCCGCACGCACATGGGCGTGCAGAGGGATTCCGGGATTCACCAATTTCCAAAAGATGGCATGAGAATGCTGCTGTAGTGGTATATATTAACAGTTCACGTATTAAATAGGAAAATGATTATACTCCCTCTGGTTCATATTAATGTTCTCGACTTTGTCTAGATACGAATGCATCTAGTCTAAATACTATAAGTACGAACGTAGACGAAGTTGACAACATTAATATGTACCAGAGGGAGTACTATAATTTCTCCCATAATAAAATCCCATCTGCTCGTTTTGGCAAAATCCTGAAGTGACTTGTTAGAAGCCGTGAGCGACTGGGACAATTACTTACCAGACGATGTCGGCCAGACCTGAAATTCCTTCCGAAGCACGAGAGCCGGGATGGGCCGCGGGGAGATCCTGGGTTCATCTGCACGATCTCAGATCGGGAAACCGCACATGAGCATGGCGGTGCGGCCTGAGCCCCGAGCAGAGGAAAAATGATGAGAGGGACCGAGGGCTCACCGCGTGCTGGTTGCTTCTGGCCGCCCGTCGTCGGCGAGGCGGCAAGCCCGAGCGAGGCTGCGGGGATCGGGAACTTGATTTTGCCCCGGAGAAAGGCCTCGCCGGCGGTCTTCCGAGAAGAGACTCGCCGAGAGTGGAAGAGGAACTGCGGAGATTTTAGACCGGAGCTACTTTTTCCATTTCTGGACTCAAGAAGATAGCATGCGGAGCGGTGCTCGCCAGGGCAAAGGAGGAGAGATTTGTACTGGGCCGGGAGCCCGGGGCAGAAGCATCCCTGTCATCCGTTCATTCTGGAGGCTCTGTCGGGTGCTCCTATTCCCCGCTCGCTGCGCGAAATGCTAACGTGACTGGAGATAAAGCCCAGGATCCTCGCATCTGAACAAGAATACAATCGAGCTTATCCCCAGGATACTTGATGAAGTGCAATATTCTGGATAAACTGGCCATATTAATTGTTGCATGCTCCAATCACCAAAACATGTTAACAGTTTCCGTTTACAGGAAAAGAAGCATTTGCAGAGGAGACATGGTACCTTGGTATTTTCATCCCGTGGGTAAATCTATTTTCACCCCGTGGGTACAATCGAGCTTATCCGCTACCTGCAACTGAAATGCACCAACAAAAATCTACATGTATTTATGTCTCAGTATAGTGCCGTGGGCAAGTAATTCAACTCAACATGTTCATAACACACAACGGTGGTACTTCGTCTGCAGTGACAAAGGAAAGTATTACTCACCATTCAGACAATTGGAGCACAGAGCCAGCAATCCACAATACATCAGTTATTTGGTGCAGCTAATGCTCAGAAGATGGTTACAAAGTACAGCAATTCGTGGCACAATATGCACATGCTAAGCTAAAAATTTATTTGAGCCCCTTATAAATCACTAAAGATGCTTACAGAATTTATGTGAGCCCCTTAAAGCACTAAAAATGCTTAGAGATTACAGCAATCAGAAGATAAATATTTGGAAGCTAACATTCATCTTGTGTCCCTTGAAGCACTGAAGCTGGGAAACTTGCAGTAGTATGGCACGTAGTAAAAATCAGTAGTTAGTGCAGCCGATGAGGAAGTCTTAATCTCTGAGAGTTTTTCTGGTACTGATACTAAATGAGAGGAATTTCCAGGTGCCTTGCTCCGCCAGGATAACAACCTCTCTATCCAGGTCAAAAGCTAAGATGTCATAATCACACAAGGATCCAAAACAGTCAGTGTGGACCAAGACCTCCCTCCCAAATGCTTCGGTCATATTTAGCCGATGCTTCACCACCCACCTCTCAGACGAAGAGCCTTCCAAACTCCAAATTTTCTTAAAGCACTAAAGATGCTTAGAGATTTACCGCAATCATATGATAAATACTTGCAAGCTAACATTCATCTTCTGTTCCTTGAAGCACTGAAGCAGGGAAACTTGCAGTAGTATGGGACATAGTAAAATTTTGCAGATAGTTCACAGGTTGTGGGAGTCCGAAGCTTCAAGAGTTTTCGGGTACTGATGCTAAACGAGAGCAACTTCCAAGTGCCTCGCTCCACCAGGATAACAACCTCTCTATCCAGGTCAAAAGCCGAAATGTAATAATCAGACCAAAAGGATCCGGAAGAATCAGTGTGGACCAAGACGTCCCTCCCAAATGCATCGACCATATTTAGCCGATGTTTCACCACCCACCTCTCAGACGAAGAGCCTTCCAAACTCCAAATTTGCATCACGCAACCATCTATTTCTTGCTGCGCATAGCATAAGACCCCTGATGACTGGGCAACGCAGCCACGGCAATAACGGGATATCTCTGACCTGACGGGTAATCCTGGCAGCTGAATTGTCCTTCGTTTGACCAGCTGTGTACATGTGTCCGATGCATCTATTTCCATTGCAAGGACATAATGAACCGATGAATGCTCGACATACAACACCCCGTGAATGAAGTGTGATCGACTATGAAAACCATCTTCACTTTTCAAGAGACTACTATGCCATGTGAAATCCTGAGAGGAAAATATCTCAGTTTCATTGATTGGATGGACTCCAGACTGCGACGAACACTTCTGGAATTTGACAACATAAAAGTGTTGAGACCATAATGGATCAAAGCACAACATGACATGATAATCAGAATCTGATCCAGGTTGAGTAGGTGGAAGTGCCACCCACTCTTGCGTTGCCGGATTGCACACAATGGAATGTGAAATGTCTGGAAAATATCGAGTGAAGCCTTCATAACAGCAAAGGAGTAGGCCATTGCTACAATCCATTAGCCTTAGATTCTTGTGACACGGCACAAAAGAAAGACTTGCGTCGATTTCCCTGCCACTTGATGGAAGTCTAGCAATATGGATGGCACTGCGATAGTCGCACCTTTGGTACAAGAGACCAGTTGGAGTTTTCGGGAGCTTCTGGCTGTGATGTGGATCAGATGAGAAGGCAAGCCAACGCTTGCATACACATTTGAAGCGGAAAAAGGACTTCAGTGGCAGCCGAGATAGAATCTCCACCACCAGGTCATCAGTTAGGAATGGCATGGTCATTTCCTGATTGACTTCCGTGCCTCTTTGCTTACCGCGAAGAAAGCTTGTTATCTTCATCTAAAAAAAATTAGTATTTAAAATCTTGGTGAGATATTTATTTAAAGACATCTAGAGGTAAGCGTTCTATTTCTTTTCCTTAAAATCTTGCCTTCCATCTAAATGCCATAAACTTTAGAAGTAAGTAGTACTACCTCCATACCGGTTTATTAGGTTAACACGGAGTTCAAGAAAAAAGTTTGGCCATAAAATTGATCAATAAAACATGAATTATATATCGCAAAAATTATACCACTGGATTCATATTCAAAAGACTTTTCTAATGATATAGTTTTTGTGACATATAATTCATATTTCGTTGAATTATATATCGCGAAAATTATACCACTGGATTCATATTCAAAAGACATTTCTAATGATATAGTTTTTGTGACATATAATTCATATTTTGTTGATCAAATTTGTAGTCAAACATGTTTCTTGAACTCCGTGTTAGCCTAATAAACCGGTATGGAGGGAGTACCCAACATATAAGGAGAGCAGAGCCGAACTAGTGCATTCAAACTCAAATGATTAGTGTTTAGTAAGGTAACTAACTGGTAAGCACTGCACTGAAGGTCGAAAGCTCATACTCAACAACAACAAAAAAGTAACTACGATAAAATAATTGTATGACTGCTCTTTAAATTGAAACTGTATCCAAATCTTTCACTGCAGAAATCGAGAATGCAATTTTTTGTTGGTCCCTTTATCAATATTTTTGTGGTAAAATTAGCAAATAAGTGAAGCCACAAATCATGAGTTTAGCCTATGCCGCACACACATGGGCGGGCAGAGGGATCCGGGATTCATCATTTTCGAAACGATGGCATGAGAATGCTGCTGTAGTGGTATACATTAACAGTTCATCATGTATTAAATAGGAAAACGAATATAATTTCTCCCATAATCACTTCACCTCTGCTCGTTTTGGCAATTTCTTAAAATGACTTGTTAGCAGCCGTGAGTAATTGCTAATCAATGAGATAGATGCGCCTCGGGGTGTGTGATCCTAATGACTTGTTAGCAGCCGTGAACGACTGCGACAATTACTTACCAGACGATGTCGGCCAGACCTGAAATTCCTTCCGAAGCACGAGAGCCGGGATGGGCCGCGGGAAGATCCTGGGTTCATCTGCACGATATCAGATCAGAAACCGCGCATGAGCACGACGGTGCGGCCTGAGCCCCGAGCAGAGGAAAAATGATGGGAGGGACTGAGGGGTCACCGCGTGCTGGTTGCTTCCGGTCGCCCGTCGTCGGCGAGGCTGCGGAGGCGGGCTTGCGGGGATCGGGAACTTGATTTTGCCCCGGAGAAAGGCCTCGCCGGCGGTCTTCCGAGAAGAGACTCGCAGAGAGTGGGAAGAGGAACTGCGGCGATTTTAGACCGGGGCTACCTTTTCCATTTCTGGACTCAAGATAGCATGCGGAGCGGTGCCTCGCCAGGGCAAAGGAGGAGAGATTTGTAATGGGCCGGGAGCCCGGGACAGAAGCATCCCTGTCATCCGTTCATTCTGGAGGCTCTCTCGGGTGCTCCTTATCCCCGGTCGCTGCGCGAAATGATAATTGCCGCTAAGAGCAAATAAGATAATTCCTACTCAGCTGATTATAAACATTAAAATACTACTCTTCGGAAATATAAGACGTTTTAACTTTGTGAATCAGATGTATCTAGACATCTTTTAGTGCATAGGTTCATAGATATTCGGAGTGAACCTATACACTAAAACATGTCTAGATACATTCGTTTCACAAAGCTAGAATGTCTTATATTTCTGAACAGAAGGAGTATTTTCTTGTCTAGTTGGAAGAGAGAGAAGATAAGAGAGAAGAAGAGTGGTCTCATACAAGAGCCAGCTCTAGCACGTGCTTTTAGACACTTTGAGAGAGTGAAAGGTGAACCATTTAGTGCTAAAGTAATATATTTTTGTAGCTCACTATTGTACATGCTAGCTCTAAGTTGGCTATAGATGACATGGCACTTGACTTATAGCCAGCAGCTGACTATACTATTGTCCTTGCTCTAAGGGCATCTCCAACCGATACCCAATCAATTAGAGAAATAAACTGATGCGTAAACTTTAGAGGAGTAAAAAGGGTGGTCGGTATCTAACTGAACCTCTATTTTTAGAGGTGTAAAAATATTTTTCATCATTTGCAATAAAAAAGGTTGATACAAACACATATATTACCATAGGTTTTGATACAGATACAATCCGATACGAATCCGATACAACAACTCGATACAATTGATACATAGAGAGTACATAATCCTCCCCATAGATACCCTCCCCATAGATATCGATATATCTTGATATAATCCGGCACAAACTCAAATGTTCTTGTTAGCATTAGAACGCATAACAAGAATGTGTCATCTATTTACATCGATGAAAGCGATCTACCATCCCTTGTTGTCTTTTCATTGAAATTCATATGAATTTTCTTCCAAAAAAGTTGAAAAGGCCGACGAACACCACTCGCTTCGAATATTGCGTTGTCTACTAGAGTTTGATGGTGCCATGCAAAATACAACTCATCATCTTCATCCTCGGTCCATGTAGAAGTCCTTGTACTTTATTGTAACAAGAATCAAATAAGCCACTTGTGCTCTAGATTTTACAAGACGAAAAAGAGGGGAAATTTCACCTTTTCCCTCTTTTGGTGGTTGCGGCAGACGGTGCTGGCGATCCATCTACGGCAGCAGCCGGCGTTCCATCGACGGACGACGGCCCTGCATCCTCCAACTTCGGCCAGCACACGAAACCCGTCGGGAGCGGCGGGGGAGGCGAGGCTGAACGTCGGTTGCACGAGATCTGGGGTAGGGTAGGAGGAGGGGCGAGCCACGACACGACATCAGTGGTGGCCGGCCTCCTGGGAGGCAACTCCGGCTTCCGACAGGTCACCGGAGGCCACGCCGGCTCCGGCTTGCGATGAATCGACGACGACAGAGCCCGATTTGGAGCAAATCAGGGCGGAGGCTGGCGAAAACGACCTCGCCCCGTCGATTCCGACGATGGCGAGAGGAGGCGAGCGAGGGAAAAGGTGGGCCGGAGAGCAGCAGAGGGATCGGGATGGGGGCGGCGGGGGTTGGGGTCACCGGCGGCGATGCCGGTGGAAAAGGGTGCGACCGGTCGAGCGGCGGGGGTTTTCTCAGATTTGGTTTCGAAGGAGTAAATTTAGGAGTCGGCCGCCACTTTTACTCCTCCGATGAGTAAAAATATACTCCTCTAACCGTTTAGGAGTTCGGCTAGGTGCCGCCGCTGCGTAAATTTATTCCTCTAACCGATTTTAGGGGATCGGTTAGAGATGCCCTGACGTGGCACGAGTAGGTAGCCGGGGCAGGCCCCCTCAGCTCTATGTTTCTTCACGGGCCGGGCCTATTAGTGGCAGTGTGGGGCTAGGTGGTTACCAAGGACGGGGAAGACGACGATGCTTGGACGAGTTGAGGATGCAGCCGACCTCGCCGGAGACACAGACGACGTGGCTGGCCGTGGCGACGCCGGCGGAGACGAGGAAAGGTACTTAGGATTTCAGGTGGGTGGGTGGGGTGCTCGCGACGGGCGGACTTAGGGTTAGGACTAGGGGTGCTCTTCGATGGCCGGACTTAGGGTTAGGGGTGCAAGTGGAAGACTGTTGGAAATATGCCCTAGAGACAAATAGTAGTAAGGACTATTATCATATTTCATATAGTTTATGATTAAGTTTTATATCATGCTATAACTGTGTTTAGTGGAAACTTCAATACACGTGTGATATACAAACAACCAGGGGTTCCCAGTAAAACTCTAGTCACTGGTTCATTGGTCAACGGATGATCTTGTTTCCTGATCATGCGGCATTTATGCCAGTTGGAAATGAGGTCATCTCATTCGGAGAATGAGATGATGAACCAATACCCAACCTAAACATCGTGACCCGATCATGTCACGAAGTTCAAGTTACGATGATTAGAAATGGATCCTCGTAGACTATTCCTTAGACTGTGAGGCTATATCAATCACTGTCTCCCGAGAGTGCTTAGATAGCATCAAATGCCATCTGGTAAAACGGTGGTTATAAAGGTGTGTTCATGTACTCAGAGGAAACCGTAGAGGCAATATATGTCAAGAGCGGGATTTGTCCGTCCATGTGACGGAAAGATACTCAAGGGCCCACTCAGAGAAGTTATATCCAATAGTTGCGTAGCGTGTGATTAGATCACGAGGATATCACTTGTCGGAACGAGTCAAGTAGCATTGTTCAGTAACGAGATTGAACACGACATGGTGATGTCAATGATCAGATCTCGGGCAATGCAAGTATCGAATGACAAAGGGAATAAGACACGACTGTTCCGGTTCAAACGACGAAAGATCTTCGTGGAACGCACAGGGGTCACATGGCCATCCAGGTCCCTCTGTCGATCATTGGTGCGGGAGTGTCCCGACCATGTCTGGAGTGTTCCCGAACCGTGGGGTATCACGCTTTAAGGGCTTGATGATGCTTAGAGAGTGTTTATAGGATCGGTAGAATCACCGAAGAAGAGAAGGGAGAAAACCGGAAGGGTTTCGGTAAGTCCGGAGGATGTCCGGAGTGGAGGTGGAAGGTGTTTCATACCCACGGAGATTGAATAATATGTGAATGAATGTTAAATGTTGATTTAATCATTTATTCATAATTATTTAATAAAGAGAAAAATCAATTAAATGGTCAAAGGCTTAATGGGCCAATTCCCGGAGGGGAAAAGGCCCAAGAGGGGATCCCACCCCTAGGAAGGGCCTAGGGGGTGGCCGGCGGCCCTAGTGGGCCTTCCCCCACGTGGGGCCCATGGTGGGGGCTGGCCGGCGCGCCACCCCACCCCTTTCCCTTGATTAGTCCCACCCCAGGACTTTGAGGGAGGGTGTACCCCCTCTCCCCCTATATATAGTGGGGTATTTGGCCAGATAAATACACCAATAATCAATAAAGGTCTCCCCACTTTTGGAAGGACCTCCAATTGATATTTTCTCTCTCCCCCTCTCTCTCTCTCTCGTGACCGTGGTCCCAAGTCTAGACTGCGCGAGCGAGAGACATCTTCACCGCGGAGCGCCGTCGCGCTGCGGGATTCGGATCCGGGAGCTCTACTTCCGCAACTGCTGCTGGATCGGGGAAGCGAGAGTCATCGTCAGGCACCGGACGTTTGTAACTCCCCGCGAGGTGTCGCACTTGAGGCACTCAAGTCGTTGGAGCCAGAAGGAGCGCAAGGACTTCATCACGACCTTGAGGTCGGCTTCGGCTCGTCTACGTCAACCACGCTCTCCTGAGCGTTGCCAACGCTTTTCGGTCTTCGAGGGTAAGTTTGCGAAAAGCCCCTCCCGTTACTGTATTACTAATAGATAGGTCCTGGCAGCTTCGGGGGTTCAGGGGCGTAGTGTAAATTTTATTGTTTTCATGCGCGGAACCCCTACAGTGGTATCAGAGCTAGATCTATGCGTAGTAATGCTAGTACGGGTAGAACACACGAGATGTAGCGTGTGGGCGTTGATCTCTTAGTTGTTACCCTCCCACGTGTACTTGTGTATACCGCAGTAATGCTTGATGAAGCGGCCCCCAACCGACTTTACGCGTTCATTCGCGAGACTGGTCCACGCTTGACATACGGCTTGTACCGTATAAAGTGGCTTAGGAGGGTGTCTGTCTCTCTCGCATTAGTTGGTATACAATTTGCAACGGAGGGCCCCGAAAGGGGTGTAGTATAGACAACTACTTGATCAGTGTTGTGCTGAAAGTTCATAGGTAAGAATGGTTCTTGTGCGAAAGCCCATTCAGCCACGTAAAATATGCAAAGATAAAGTAGAGGCGTCTAACTTTGTTTTGCAGGGGGGCGTTGCTTTGTGATATGGTTGTGGCAAAGGTAAAGTGATTACCTTTTGTTACGTAGTAGTAGATAGTCACGAGGGTGACGAACTACCACGCCGGAATAACACCGGTACCCTGGTGTCTACGGCGCCGGAACCCGGTGACGGCGGATGGAGATCACGACGTGAAGGACCATATCACATAGCATTTACATTCAATGTTATTGTTTGTATATCTTATTGTGTGCTAGTATTAGATACTCGACGGTAGCCTAATAAGATGATCCCTATTAAAATAACCAACGATTGTGTTCTCCCTTAGTGTGCACCACCAAGAAAGTTCTTCGGTATGAGGTAGGCCGTGATGATCGGGTGTCAGACATATCTACATTCACATACAGTGGGTGCAAGCCATGTTGCACAGCGAAAACACTAAGGTTGAGTTGGCGAGCCTAGCATGTACAGACATGGCCTCAGAACGCGAATGGTCGAAAGATCGAGCACGAGTCGCATGAATGATGTGACCGACGTTTAGAGTCCACCCTTGAACCCACATTGATGGATGTGATGATCGGGGGAGATGTGGCTGATAGGGGTCGTGCTATCACTAGGAACCCTTTTGTGGATAGGTGCTTCTGAGTGGAGTTATTATTAACTCATTTAATTATAAACTTAGTCTAAATTCCTTTTGCAATCATAAATGTAGATGGCTCACCTGAAGCTTACTTTGAGATTGATGATTGGGTAAAGGGTGAAAAACTTAGACTTGATGGATCCAACTTCCCTAGTTGGCTTGTATGCCTAGATGATCTCCTTACTAGGAATCATGTGGTAGACTACATACGCCACACGATGGATTTGACTGAGCCAGACTACTATGAGACCCCACAAGAGCTGGCAGACTGTTACTATCGTCAAGAGATGTCCACCTACATTCAGATAATAATGCGTTACGGGATGGTAGATGAACTACATCCGCTCATGGGTGATCTTGATCCATATTCGATGGTGGATCAGCTGAGAGCAGAGTTCATAGGCCATGTGCGCATGTGGAAGCACGGGGTGCTTGGAGAGTTCCTTTCCATTCAGATGGAGGAGCATACATGTCTGAAGGGTCACTTGGAGCGCATGCTTGATGCACACACAAGACTGGTTCACTTCGTGGATTACTGGATGGCTGATCCATTTGCGATAGACGTGCTGCTTCGGTCGTTACCTCCCAGCTACGAAGGACATGTCCGGAGTAGCATCATGAGTGGTGATACGGAAGCATTGGATTTCCACGAGTTCATATTACGTTTCTGAAACGTAAAGGTTGAACCAATCACAGGAGAGGTCATCGATGACCAAGGTATATATTTGATATATAGTTTTATAAATGTTATAATCTTGCAAACACAATGCAGTGTTAAGTATATCTGATACTTGTTCTGTTTTACTGAAAACAGGTCCTTCTGCATGAGAGGTGCTTGCTGGAGAGGAGGTGACATTGCGTGTTATGGCAAGCATGATGATGATGGCCGACGACACTCTCCCTCGACATTTATCACTTAGTTTGGGTTTTAGGATGATTAATGTAATCGAGAGATTTGAACTTCTTTAGTTTGTCTCACACTTCGTGAGACGGTTATTCATATCAGTTTGTAACAAACAGTTGTTCTACTTTTATGAATGATTTCTATTCGTGTTCATATCTTGTTTGATTATGTGTGAATTATCCTTGTTGTTTGAAACTAATTGATAATGTATGAACATTTGTAAAACATTAAAATGCCTTGTTTAAAAATACCCAACTTAATGATATTTCATTAATGAATGAAACCATTGTTTAAATTCAAAGTTATGTGATAATATGTGAAAGTCATTCGATTTCTTCTCACATATAAATCATGCCTAAGTTCGGCAAAATAACTTGAACACCGTGTATTACTTGAATACAAAGTGTTTAAAGAATTGTTAAAAGTAAATACATATTTGATGTATTGTGTTTTAACGAAAATGGTAATTATCATTAAATGATTGTTTAAATGTGTAAAGTAGTTTACCAAAGGAAACATGAATATGAAACTATTTGATCTGATCAAAATGTTTCATCAACAAAGGGTATAAATATAAAAGAGAATCAAATTGCTATGATTTGATCAATAGTAATGAAATTCAACTTTATAAGAATGGCATAAAAGAAATTGTGGAATGTAAAGTGTTTTGAAACGTCAAAATGCGAAGCATCACAATGTGATATTAGATATCAAAGGGGGTTAAATAGAAGGCACCAAATAAATCGTTGTAGTGTAAATGTAGAGACCATTAGTTAGAAATAGTTAGCACTCAATTAGAATTAGTAAACCATTTGAATTCGTGAAAGTTTTGGGGTTATTCGATATAATCAAAACAATAGTGAATAAGTCCTTGTAGAGTATTCATTGGAAACTTTGAATACAAAACCCATAGCTCAAACCAAAAGGAAAGCAAGATTCGTATTGCTTGGATTTTGGTGCATTCTTGAGAAAGCTCACTTCTAGTGATGTTTCTCAATTATGGAGAAAATGGAAATTAGTGTAAAACACGATGAGGATTCAAAACCCTGCATCAGAGTGTTGAGAAGCGCAACGGACAACGTTCCTGAACGATTCTCTTCACGGAAGGAAAGAATCAATGATTTTGATCATTGTGTTTTTCCCTCCACTATTGTTTTTCACTACATGAAGTAGGATTCAAAATGTAAATCCATATCTTGTATGGAGACATTTGTGAATCACTTGTCATGATTTTTGGAATATGACATACCTACGAACTACAAAGGAAATAATGGTAAACTAAATTATGATAAATCCTAAAAGCAAAATTCCCTTGAGATTAGAAAGCAATTCGTTGCTGAATCTCACAAGTAAAGGGGTTACTTGGAATTTTCCCAAATGATTGCAAAGCCATAGTAGGAAAAAGGGGTTGAATGACAAAAGCACAATTTGTCAAGTATTGGACAAGTTCAAATGAATTTGATTAAAGTGTGCTAAATGTCTAGTGGATTTAAAACTAGTAAATTACTAGTATCTCATAGTAAATCTCCAAGTTTGATATTTGATCAAAGGATTTTGAAGTTGTTCAAAGTAGTAAGGAGATATGCAATTTGCATAAAATTGAGTGGGAGCTATGAAAGTCTTCCTAAAACAATATGTGATTGACTTATTTTAAGTGGGAGCAATATAAGACTCGAATTCAAATATGTAGGAACATATTTTGAGCGGGAGCTTATAGGAGTAATTCTTAAATATGTTAAGAATGAAAGCGCAAATACTTATAAATAATTATTTATAAGATGTAGAAGTTGATAATAGGTGTATTATGATATTATGTAGTATTCCTTAAGGGATTCTGAAAAGTGTTTCAGAATAGAAGTTAATCAAGGAACCAGTCCTTAATAACTCAAATTAGGAATAACATTAAGTTTGATATCAATGGTTGAAAGAAAGAATGGGATGATCGTCATCCACTATGTTGAGACATAGGTTCTATCTTAGTAAACCATGATGATAACTTAACAGAATATGTGATCAAATAAGGAACGTTTGAAAGTGATTAAGTTCAAATCACAGAACGTTTGAGCTAAGTTTGCCCGCAGTGTCTAATAGAGAACTATAGATATATTTTCCAAATCCATAAAGGATAACATATCTTAAAGCATAAAGAGTTATGTTATAAGGGAATATGTTGAAAACTCCTGTAGATACCAATTAAAGTCAAGTACGAAGAGAGGTAAACAAAACATCAAAAGTTGCACAGAGTGCACGGGAGTTCCGATGGATACATTTATAATAGATAAGGGTACCATCTAAAGTGTTGTATAATGTTATGGCGGGGCTAGTTCGCTTTTAACATAGAATGATGTGTCCCAGGGCACAGTGCCCATGAGAAAGCCCTTGAGATTGATCTAACGTCACTGTAGGCTCCTGGAATAAGGCCTCGTTCTGCTGCCATAGCGACGATGCATATACACAGATGCTATCATATGATGATAAAGTATTAATGTCAATCAAGGTGACATTAGTAAGTTGCAAAGGATTTGGGACTGTAAAGTACAGACCCAAGACTCAACCTCTTCCATGAGCGAACATGTTTAGGGTATCAGGTAGTTGGTGCCAATGATTTTGAACAAATGCAGCTAGCATATTTATACTCTAGTGCAAGTGGGAGACTGTTGGAAATATGCCCTAGAGACAAATAGTAGTAAGGACTATTATCATATTTCATATAGTTTATGATTAAGTTTTATATCATGCTATAACTGTGTTGAGTGGAAACTTCAATACACGTGTGATATACAAACAACCAGGGGTTCCCAGTGAAACTCTAGTCACTGGTTCATTGGTCAACGGATGATCTTGTTTCCTGATCATGTGGCATTTATGCCAGTTGGAAATGAGGTCATCTCATTCGGAGAATGAGATGATGAACCAATACCCAACCTAAAAATCGTGACCCGATCATGTCACGAAGTTCACATTACGATGATTAGAAATGGATCCTCGTAGACTATTCCTTAGACCGTGAGGCTATATCAATCACTGTCTCCCGAGAGTGCTTAGATAGCATCAAATGCCATCTGGTAAAACGGTGGTTATAAAGGTGTGTTCATGTACTTAGAGGAAACCGTAGAGGCAATATATGTCAAGAGCGGGATTTGTCCGTCCATGTGATGGAAAGATACTCAAGGGCCCACTCGAAGAAGTTATATCCAATAGCTGCGCAGCGTGTGATTAGATCACGGGGATATCACTTGTCGGAACGAGTCAAGTAGCATTGTTCAGTAACGAGATTGAACACAACATGGTGATGTCAATGATCAGATCTCAGGCAATGCAAGTATCAAATGACAAAGGGAATAAGACACGACTGTCCCGGTTTAAACGACGAAAGATCTTCGTGGAACGCACAGGAGTCACATGGCCATCCAGGTTCCTCTGTCGATCATTGGTGCGGGAGTGTCCCGACCATGTCTAGAGTGTTCCCGAACCGTGGGGTATCACGCTTAAGGGCTTGATGATGCTTAGAGAGTGTTTATAGGATCAGTAGAATCATCGAAGAAGAGAAGGGAGAAAACCGGAAGGGTTTCGGTAAGTTCGGAGGATGTCCGGAGTGGAGGTGAAAGGTGTTTCATACCCACGGAGATTGAATAATATGTGAATGAATGTTAAATATTGATTTAATCATTTATTCATAATTATTTAATAAAGAGAAAAATCAATTAAATGGTCAAAGGCTTAATGGGCCAATTCCCGGAGGGGAAAAGGCCCAAGAGGGGATCCCACCCCTAGGAAGGGCCTAGGGGGTGACCGGCGGCCCTAGTGGGCCTTCCCCCATGTGGGGCCCATGGTGGGGGCTGGCCGGCGCGCCACCCCACCCTGGGACTTTGAGGGAGGGTGTACCCCCTCTCCCCTATATATAGTGGGGTATTTGGCCACATAAATACACCAATAATCAATAAAGGTCTCCCCACTTTTGGGAGGACCTCCAATTGATATTTTCTCTCTCCCCCTCTCTCTCTCTCGTGACCGTGGTCCCAAGTCTGTACTGCGCGAGCGAGAGACATCTTCACCGCGGAGCGCCGTCGCGCTGCGGGATTCAGATCCGGGAGCTCTACTTCCGCCACTGCTGCTGGATCGGGAAAGCGGGAGTCATCGTTAGGCACCGGATGTGTGTAACTCCCCGCGAGGTGTCGCACTTGAGGCACTCAAGTCGTTGGAGCCAGAAGGAGCACAAGGACTTCATCACGACCTTGAGGTCGACTTCGGCTCGTCTACATCAACCACGCTCTCCTGAGCGTTGCCAATGCTTTTCGGTCTTCGAGGGTAAGTTCGCGAAAAGCCTCTCCTGTTACTGTATTACTAATAGATAGGTCCTGGCAGCTTTAGGGGTTCAGGGGCGTAGTGTAAATTTTATTGTTTTCATGCGCGGAACCCCTACATGAATGCGGCCCTGAACATGTACAGTCTCTTTTTTTCCTTTTTTTATTTTTCTATTTTTCTGTTTTTATTGGAATAAAAACTCAGATTTTGAGAAAATTTTAAATTTGAAAAAAGTTCAACTTGGAAAAAGTGTTCGAATCTGAAAAATGTTCAAAATTAATCTATGTATAATTTTGAAAACTTATGAATTTTAAAATTGTTCAAAATCTAAAAATGTTCTGAAATTTTAAAATGCTCTAAAATTGTTACCCGAAAAAAATAAAACGAAAAAGAAAACCGGAACCATGAAGAAAAATCGGAAAAAAATGTTTAAAGTCAAACCTACACATGCTAAATCGGTCGGCCCAATGCGGGCACCCGCATGAGCGGAGCGCCAGATAGCACCCGCTTTGGATGGAGAATAGGATCTGCCATCGACGGTTTTCGAGGATCTATCTAAATCACTCCGGTCAATGAGAAATTCCGTCCCATGCGCTTACTACGCGATGTTGACGAGGTGTCGGGGTTAGATCTGTTTGGTTCGCAGACTGCGAACTAATAAATTAAGATGGCTTGTCTAAAGATCTACAATGGGATGACCTCAGCTTTTTCTAAGGGCATCTCCACCGATGCCCCCCAACACGTGCCCGACAACTGCGTCGGCAAGCCGTTTGGGGATGCCGGTCCAAACCGCCCATAATTTGGGGAGGGGTGATGCCCACACGATGCTCCCTAATGATCAAACCCCAAATAATTTTGAAAACAAATTTCATTCATATTTTTTTACAAAGGTAGGACAAAATTCAACAACCTAAAATAAACTATGGGCGGTGGCTAGGGTATTCACAGGTCGAGTGAGCAGAAGATTGCCTTGTTAAGTGATGCAGGCTAATGAGGGCCCATTTCTTTTCGAGAGAGCAGTAGATCACCCTTTGCATGTCGAGCTCCTCCTAAGCTTGATCGAGGCGGGAACACACGACCGTGTTATCGGGGTTGGCGCTCATAATGAGGAAGCACTTCGAGTGAGCCTCTTCAAGTTCTTGCCATCGGAGGTGCTCCGACAACATGACGCCATTGAGGGATTTCCCTCCTACCGCTTAGATCCCACGCCTTGCTTCTCTTGCCCGCGCGCCACTTGGATGGAGGCGAGCAGCACCAACTGGTCGATTGATGGCTTATGAGTCTAAAATTGAATCATATTTATCCTTTATTTTTGCATAAATAGAATAGGGATTTTGGTATTTCACTATATTTGCACGCTCTTTTTTGTCCTTGTTTTAACATGATCTCGAATTACTAAGTCTCTTATAAACATATCAATTGGACTATCATATTATATTGTAATATGATATTTTAAGTGATAAAAGTTATTTTATTGATTTACCTTTACACTTGGAGAATACCAAACATGGGGGAAGCATCTGCAACGATAACGACCAGTGGTACGGGCGAAGTCCACCCGTACCACGCGGTAGCGCGTCCGCCTCGTCAAATGCTTTCTCCTGGCAAAGACGACAGAGAGATCCGACATTGACAACAACCTAGAACCACGAAAAGCTACATCAGAAAGGGATCTGAAGGAGGAACTTGGAGAAGGGCAAATCCCTGCTGCTTCACGGGTTATTGGAGGACATTGCATCATCCCCTTCATCATTAACCGCTGCATCTCCATCATCATTACTACCCACATCTCTCATTTATTAGATCTTGTTGTAATTCCAAATTCAATTGTGGTTTGCACTAGATTTATCCCTGTACTTTTATCTATCCATTTGATTATGATGATGTTGTTGATTGATTCCATGTGTGAGTAGTTTTCCCTCGTTCTTGGGGAGATGGAGAAACCCTAGCACTATTATAAAGTTGCAATAAAGATGATCTATTCTTGTGTTCATATGACTACCGGTATATGATAGATTCATGATTTGTGTTTTATCTCTCTCTTTAGATGGTGTGTGTAGTCGACCACATATCATTTGCCTTCGGGACTAAATATGAGGGAGAAATCCTTTGGACATGTTTGGAAGTGTGCCCGGCAAGCTTCGTGACAATTGGCACCGGCTAGCAACCTGCACGGTCAAAGAAGGATAAAGAGAGACTCCCTAAGCTAACTACGATATCCATGGGGAAACCCTTAATTGTAGTGGTCTGTATGGGTGATTTCTCTTAGACATTGCAGTGGTTATTTAGAGGTGACCTCACTCTTGGCTCAACAAAGTGGCTTCCTACGAGCCTTATAGTGAACATTTTATTATGGAGCTCCCTCCACACATATCATGACACAAGAGGTATGTTATCTTAATTATGATTAATAGTATCATGCTAGTGGTGTATCTACACCCTCCCCAGAACATTTTAGCCCTATCAAGTTCAACCACGTTTCTATGTTACTTGCTTTATTTTACTTGTTTTTATTACTTTTCTTCACTCAACCACAAACCTTTAAAACACCCTTTACTAAAGATCAAAGGCAGATTATAAGTATCCTTTGGTGGAAAGTGATGAGGGGCATAAAGATCTTAACCAAATAGCTTTTTATGGGTATGGTACTCTTATTTCGAAACTAGCTACAATCGATATGTGCATTTATAACCATCAAGGTATTTTCTGGCACTGTTGCCAAGGAGCTAAGAGCTTTTGGTCTTTGTTCTTAGTTGCTTATTCAACTAATTGTTTTACTAAAGCTGTTTACTAGTTTCAGGTAAACACCATGGGCGAATACCAACATACAATCCAGCTAGAGGCTGTAAAGAATTTTGGCCCATCCATGGACACTTATTTAAAATCCAATAACCTGAGAGGGTATGATATTAAACCCATGCTTTTGGATCTTTTGCATGCTAAAAAGTTTGGGACAATACTAAAGATCCGTATGAGCATGTAGGGTTCTTTAAAGATACTTGTGGGACTTTTCGTCTTAATATACTTACTAAGGATGAGGTTAAATCTGCTCTTTTTGTTCAAATTCTTATTGATGAGGCCCGCTCTTGGTATATTCAAAGTCCTAAAAAGATTACTAACTCCTGGGAAAGTTTGGCCTCTTCGTTCCTAGTTGATCTCTTTCCCAGGACGAAAGCTCTTGGAGTGAGACGCATGATCACAAATTTTAAAGGAAAAGATGAAGAAAGCTTGCATGAAGGATACACAAGGTTTAGGGGATTGATTGATCACTTCCCCCACCACAA
The DNA here is from genome assembly GCA_910589775.1 of Avena eriantha. NCBI lineage: Eukaryota > Viridiplantae > Streptophyta > Magnoliopsida > Poales > Poaceae > Avena > Avena eriantha. The sequence goes on along the minus strand of OU342745.1, from coordinate 487,479,681 downwards.
CTTCCCGCCTTGGTTTGTAAAATATACCTTCTACACAGGTTTGAGCACTAATAATAGAAATGAACTGGACTCCCTTACTAATGGGTCATTTACTGAATTTAGTGTTGAAAGAGCCTAGAATTTGCTAGACATAGTGCATAGGATGGAGAAAGCTTATTGCGGGGGTTGAACTTAATAAAGAAAATATTATAGAGTATAATTATTTGAGAAGATTTCTAGCTTTCGGTAAAGTAGAAAAACTACTTGGAAGTTTCAACCTTGACCCCGTATGATTGTTCAAATTGTTAAAACTTATGCTAAATATCTGCATATCCCAAAAGAATGGGAACGCTACACACCGCCTATGGAGGATAATCTCCCTAAAACTTTCCATAGGAACAAATACTCGCAAATGCAGAAAAAATGTTAAACGAGGAGAAAACTATCCTCACAAAAATAATACAGAGTAAGGGTGAAAGAAATAAAATGATATGGAGGTTAACTAAGGACCTGGGAACCATTAAAACGAACATTGGGATAGTGAAAGAACTTCTAGAACCTGGGGTATTCGAGGATGAAGTAATGGTAGTTAGTAAAGAATCTTCTGATATCTTAAGAGGCAAGTTTGGTGGTAAAATCAAAGTCAACCGAAAATCCCTTTTGTTTAGGGGGAACTACTTATGTGGGGTTTTGTGAATTAAGCCATTAATATTATGCCTTACACAATCTATTATGAGTTACGATGCCATCTTGATGAACCAGACCTTGAGCCGTCAAAAGTTACTTTTATGCTTTCTAACCGAACTTTGCTGCAGACTCATGGGATACTTCACAATGCCTGCGTTTCCATGGGAGTTTTTGTGTACCTAGTTGATTTTCATATCATTGAAATGCCTTTAAACTCCTTTTGCCCAGTCATTTTTGGTAACCGTTTTTACAGCTCTATGAATATTGATATTGATAACAATAAATAAGTTTTGTCTTTACATTTTGGGGAAGAAGTTTTAGAAAATAATTGTAGGCAATTCACCAAGTTGCCTTATGAAAATAAAGTTGAAGTTAAAGAGCAGAGAACTATTGAAGAATTGGTAGCAATCTATTTTGGTACTCCATAATCCTAATTGGAGAGGAGTTTGATAGGTAATGGTTCACTCTCAAATGACTCTGCCAAAGAAGAATTTGATAAAATCCTCAATGCTACACTAGAAATTGAGACTCGCCTTAGAAACAAATTTGAAGAACTTGAAATAAAAGGGGATGAGGATCCACCACCTCTCATTTTACAGCTTATCCCTCTAGGGCTCATGTATGAATTCTTAGACAAGGAAGGTAAGTGCCCTGTAATTTTAGATGATAAGCTTTCCCCCGATGAAAATAAGAAATTGTTAGAAGTACTTGTTAAATAGTGTGAAGATTTTGGATACACTCTTAGCGACATAAAAGGGATATATTCTTTCATAGTAACTCATAAAATACATATGATTAAGGATGATAAACCATGTGTTGATAATCAAAAAAGGTTGAATCCCAAAATGAAAGATGTAGTAAGAAAACAAGTCATATGTATGTTGGACTGTGGTATTATCTATCCAATTTCAGATAGCAATTGGGTAAGCCCAACTCATTGCATACCTAGGGAAGGATGTATAACTATAATTCATAATGATAAGGATGAATTAATCCCTGCTAGAATAATAGCAGGTTATAAAATGTGTATGGACTTTAGGAAGTCAAACAAAGAAACAATAAAAAATCATAATCAAATACCTCTCATGAATAGCATCATGGAAAGGATGCCTGGTAAATCTCACTTCTGTTCTCTTGACGGTTATTCGGGTTACTCTCAAATCGCTATTCAGCCCGAAGACCAAGAAAAAACTACTTTCACTTGTCCTTATGGAACATATGCTTATCGACAAATTTCTTTTGGTTTATATAACGTAGCTGCTACTTTTCAAGTGTGTGTGCTGAAAATCTTTGACAATTTTGTGGAAAGCTCCATGGAAGTTATCATGGACAACTTTGTTGTGTATGGAACCGCTTTTAAGCAATGCCTCTATAATATTAATAGATTTTTACAACATTGTAGACAAACAACTTTGGTTCTCAATTGGGAGCACTACAGATTTATAGTAAGACAAGGTATAGTTTTTGGACATAAAGTTTCTAATAAAGGGATTGGGGTTGATAGTTCAAACCTTGTTACTTTAGAGAAGTTACCAATTCCACAAGACGTGAAAGGGGTAAAGAACTTTCTTGGGAACACTATTTTCTATAAGCGTTTTATTAAGGATTTCGCTAAAATAGCTCCTCCTTGAGCTTGCCTTCTAGATAAAGATAGCCTTTTTGCTTTTGATAGAAATTGCATAGATTCCTTCGAACAGTTGAAAAAGGTGCTAGTTTGTGCACCTGTTTTCCAACCACCGAATTGGGACGAGCCGTTTGAAACTATGTGTGATGCTAGTGACTATGCTATTGGGGCTGTTCTAGGACAAAGAGATAGATCGAATCTAAATGTTATTCCATACGCTAGTCGAGTTTTCAATGAGGATCAAAGAAATATGCGACAACTGAAAAGGAATTTTTAGCTGTGGCTTTTGCTTGTGATAAATTTAGATACTACATTATCAATTCAAAAGTAATAGTTCATATAGATCATCAGGCTTTGAGACATCTTCTATCTAAGAAAGATGATAAACTTCATATAATTAAGTGGGTCTTGTTACTCCAAGAATATGACCTATAGATAGTATATAGAAGAGGTAAGGATAATCCCGTTGCCAATCATCTCTCACGTATGGAAGGTATCATAGAATACCCCATTCCCAAGAGTCTCGCGACCCTTGGTTTGAAGATTATGCTAACTTTCTTATAGGTAAGTTTCTACCGAAAGGAATGGATTACAATCAAAGAAAGAAATTCTTTAATAATTTAAAACATTACTTTTGGGACAACCCTTATTTGTACAAGCATGGTATTGATGGGATAATTAGGAAATGTGTACCTGATCACAAGATGAGAGCCATTCTCAAGGCTTGTCATGATAGTCCTTATGGGGGACATCATGCTGGTGATTGTACGATAGCCAAAGTCTTAGAGTCAGGTTTTTACTGGCCTACCCTGGTTAAATATTCTCATGAATATGATAGGAATTGCGATGCATGCCAACGTATGAGTAACATTGGCAGAAGATAGGAAATGTCTATGAAATGTAATCTCGTGATAGAGCCATTTGATGTATGGGGAATGAATTTTATGGGGCCTTTCGTTCCCTCTAACGGTTATACTCATATTATTGTTGTTGTCGACTATGTTACTAAGTGGGTAGATGTTATACCCACTTCCCATGCAGATGCAACCAAAATGATCAAGGACATCATTTTTCCTATGTTTGGAGTACGTCGATTTTTGATTACTAATGGTGGAACTCATTTTATGAAAGGTACTTTTAGCAAGATACTTCAAAAATATGGAGTCGGTCATCGAGTAGCCTCATCTTATCACCCACAAACCAGTGGGCAAGTGGAATTGTCTAACCGGGAAGTTAAAGTCATACTCCAGAAGATGGTGAATAAGTCAAGAAAGGATTGGGCTATGAAGCTTAATGATGCATTATGGGTGTATCACACAACATTCAAAAATCCAATGGGAATGCCGCCATACAAGATTTACCTATGGTAAAACTTGTCATCTTCCATTAGATCTAGAACATAAGGCTCATTGGGCTATCAAAACTATGAATTTGATTTTAAAACTGCTGGAGGGAAACGACTCTTAGATATTCATGCTTTGGATGAACTCAGAAATGAGCCCTATGAAAATCCTAGGATATTCAAGGAAAATGTAAATAAATGGCATGATAAGAAGTTAGAGAATAAGGAATTCAAATATGGTGATAAAGTTCGGCCTAACAACTCTAGTCTTAAGATTTTTGTAGGTAAATTAAATTCTAGGTGAAAAGGACCTTATAAAGTTGAGGAGGCATACTGTCAGGAGCAGTAAAGTTGAAAAATACTACCCCCTCTTCTTCATCCTGGATTGTTAATAGGCAGCGTTTAAAGCACTATAGAGTTGGGGAAGTTGACACGGTGGAGCTAATCTCCTTAATCTCGGCCGAAGAGTATAGTAAAGTGAGGTAACGGAATTTTAGCTACTTCATTTTGCTGTTCTAGAACCTCTTTAGTTTGTTTAGTCTTGTTCTTTGCATTCCCTTCATCTTTCCGATTTTTCTGAACTATTTTTCAACCTGGTACGGGCGGGTCGTACGGGCATACACGTACTAGTGGTCGTTAAGTAGTCAGAAGCCCGCGCTTGTTTTCTTGCATTTTGGTACGATCGGGCCGTACAGGCAGACCCGCCCATACCAATGGTCATTACCAGCGTTGTTTTCTTCCTCGCTCTTTCGCTCTGTTTGACTTTGATTAAAAAATTATGAAAGTCAGTAAGACATCAGTACGGGTACATGGTACGGACGGGACCAGCCTGTACCATTACCGACTCTAGCCCTTTTATCCAGGTTCTTCTTTCTTTTATTTGCACCTTTTCTCTTTCTCTGTCTTTCGCCATCGTCTTTCAGATCTTGAGTTTTCTTTCTTTGCCTTCTACCATGACACCTCAGATCTCACTTGATCGCTCAAGAACTGTGCATACTTTTCATATCAAACAAATCTGGACCAAGAAGGAAGATGTTCCTGTAGCACAAGCCAAAAGAAGGGGATTCGAGAGGGATACTTCATATTCCTTGATACCTTCTATCCGGATTACAGATGTAGTGTAGCTTATTTTTCCCTAGTAGACCTAGGTTATCGAATCCTCGGGAAGCGAATGCATAGTGAAGTTACTTTAATGGATCTTCAGGAGTTTTAGAATTCCTTTTGTGTTTTTACTGGACCAATAGCTTGCGTCTTTTTGTTGTTGTCGATGATGGAGAGAGGGCCTAGGGCGTTCGGTTTCACCTGTAGCTGTGCAAAACATCTGATGGGAATAAAAGATAGAAATAAAGTATGCGTGTACTTCCTAGAGCAAGATAAATTATATGTGGGCAGTGCATCCATAATTGCTATTGCCTTCGCAAACGCTTATAGCAATAACCTACTAGTCTCATCCAGAAGAAATAGAACTAATGATATGCATAGTGATGTCACCGTTAATCCCAAGCAAATCCCTCACATACAGCCGTACTACCCCTTATGTCACTGGGGTTCCCAACCTGTAGATCAGTCATCACTCATACTCCCTATACCTGTCTCAACCCTCGGGGTCTTATGTACCTGACAAGTCCTTGGATTAAGGAAAGAGAGGATACAATAATCATCATGTCATACAAACTAATACAGGATCCCATCTATGATAAATAACATGCACAATTGCTGCATGGCTAGGCCGAAGCCCTTAGCCCAAGGAGAATTACTCACACATAGATATGAGATCAACAATCACAAACATTGTAATGAAAATCATAAGATTGATAGCAATAGTCTTACAATGTCTCCAATCGGAGAAGAGATCTACTATTACAAGTGGTGGAATATGGCTATGGAGATGGAGAAGGGTTTGGAGATCTGGAGGCGGCTGGTGATCTATGGCAGAGACTTTTTGGTGAGGTCTGGCTTGTTTTCTCGTTGCCTGAGGCTTCTTTATATAGGGGTCCCTTCATGAAAGTTGTTTCGTTTGACCTAACGGTGGGGGTGCCAACTCTATGACTGGAGCTATACGGCCAGAATTTTTGCTCTGGTCGTATAGTTGGTCGTTAAAGTGTCTGCCTCCGTTGTACGGCTCCTGGTTTCTTCTGGTTGTTAGAAATCTCGTATCTTTGACTTTAATGTAGTGATTCCCTCCTTTAAACGACATTATCTATACAGGAAAAATATAAAAGAAAGGATTGCATACCCCTCTGAATATTAGCATTAGTGGCATGGTTTAGAGAGATATTTCATAAAGAATATGAGTAATATCCAGTTTAAATGTGGATGTAGATGGCTATATTTCAGATCCATCAACGTCCCCAAGCTTAAACTTGATCGTCCCGAGCAAGAAAACCAAAATCAAAAAGGAACTTAGCATTTAAACTAAAATAACAAGATGGTGATCTTACTCATGATTAGTAGTCTCATGTTTCCTCCACTTCATAAATCTGAAAAACTTCAACATAGATAGAGTAATGGCAAGCATATCATATGGGTTTCATGCATCCTTATAGGGCAGCAAAATTATTGTAAACATGGATGATTCGAATGAGTAAACTTTATTCCATGTAAAGTAATCAACTCATAGGCTTGCCTTTGAACGATAAAGTATAATCATGTAAATTAAGAGTGTGAGAGTTGTCATGAAAAGAATATACACTATAGTATCTCATTCTCCCACATAAATAAATCAAGACTTTTCAAGCACTACTTTTCTATTCATTGTCCTTCAGAATTTCAGTTTTTAACTAATTGAGAGCATGTCAAAAAAAAATTAGTTTATCGAGCTGTGATGGACACTCGTGGCATCACTAAGGTTTTGTTCCTTTTGCATAATGATTTCTCATAAAAGCCAGAGGAGTGATTCCATCATGATTATAGCTACCTGGGAGTGCCAAGAATCTTACCCACTATAGCATTGCTGCTACAAGTGTTTAATCAACTCATAGCCAAAATCTAGGAGTTTCCTCCATGAAGATTGTTCTTAGGCCAGCGGAGTTGTTGGCATCCCATGAAGTTTGACACGCGTAAAGCTATATCATTCTTATGATTAACAAGTTAAACTTTGGCATGCTCACAAAAACCACTAAACATTAATTCAATCAAACAAATCCTTTCAAAGAGAGCTATTAAGTCAATCAACATTTTTAGTGGTGTTGAGTGTCTGTAGGAATAAGCCTTCAAGATTAAGCACTACAACACCCAAGCCTTCAATTGTGAGACTTTTTCTTATTACAATTGTTTAGCAATTTTAGGCAAGACTCAGTTAATTAGGAGAGCTGGAACAAAACATACCCAATTAAATACCCATGCAAACGAAAATCTTATTACAATAGAAAGACTCACTCCACCAATATAATATCTCAACATTTACTACTAACTAGCATGTGTTTCTCAGACTTCAAAAGTGGGGAGTCATAAGGCATACCTCTCATGTCTGGTTCCACTTCTCTCTTCCTTTTTATTAGTTTGTTGGAAACTCGAAGTTGATCACTCTCCTGCAAATATATGAAGACCTCGGGGCGGAAATAAAAGAAAGAGGGAAAATAAGGAAAAATGGAGAAAGCTTTTTGTGGTTTTAAGAGAGGAACTTTAAAGAATAGAAAATTGGCGACAAAGCTTGGCTAGAAAATTTCGAAAGCAAATAGAAAGAAATAAAAATAATGTGTTGGGGAAACCAGCACGGGTGCTTATAAACTCAAATAAAAACACAACCTCTAAATAAAAGCAAATAAACACCAAATAAAGATACATGAGGAAACTTCCCCAAGCTTAGGCTTTTGCAAGCCCTTCAAAACATTGTGGTGGCGGGAAAAAGTTGTTACTCCAGTTCGCAAATTGAGTTGAGAGGTTACTTGTTAATTCTTGAAGGTTCAAACAGAGGCTATGCATCCTCTCCACAGTTCCTCCAAGTCCTTGGAAATCTTGGTATGTGGCAAACCGGGTTTGTGGCTGCTCCTCTTGATAAGGAACTTCTTGGTCCTCCTCTTGGTCCTCATCCTCCTCCAGAATCTCTTCCTCGGGTTGGTGTTGCTCAACCTGCGGATCATATAGCAAACGTCCTTTCTTGATAGAGAAAAGACCATTAGGCATAGGAGTGGGGTAGATACGCCCAGCTCTAGCAATATGAATGTAATAAGCACCACCTCTCCTAGTGAGCATTCCACATGCTCTTAAAGTGGAGAAACCAACACGTGTCTCACCTAGTATGGGTTGCAACTCACCTAGATCGAGGTCTAGGGCAGTGGAAAGCATGGTGATGACGCCTCCACCTGTGATTGGCCCTTGGATTTGGGAGGCTTGGTGCTCCAAGTAGCGCACAAGGATGGCGCCCAAGTTAAGTGACAAGCCGCAATTGATGTAAGCAGCCTTTGTGAGGACTAGGATGTCCTCCTCGTTGAGTCTCGTGAACTCATTACGTGCCTGCAAGGTGTTAGCAATAACATAGAACAAATAGCGAATTGCATGATGTTAAATATTCTTCCCCTTGTTCACCCTACTAGTGAAACTCATTCTATTATAGTATTTTTTGGGGGTACGTTCTAAGCCAGTAAAAGATGCGCGTAAAGCATGAATATCATTGTTTGGCAAATTAAAACATGCACACCATTCATCTAAAGTTAAAGTGTAGTTGTTGTTCATAAGTCGGAAAAAAATAGTATCCTCTCCTTGCCATTGTTTAACGGTGCTTTGGAACGAACTTAGGAATTCAATGGTTAAGCGGCGATAAGTAGGTACATCATTGTACACAAAGTTTTGCAAGCCAACTCTATTTCAAAGTAAATTAAATTCATCAGAAATATCGAGTTGGTTCAACATAATGGGGAAAGCCCACTTGGTGGCCTTCACTTCGCGGTTCTTGATCCTATTGAAGCGATCACGATGGGCCTCATCCCTGAACCGTATCCCCATGCGTTCCTGAGCGGCAACCCGAGAATCGCTAGCAGTGGCACTGATGACCCACAAGTATAGGGGATCGCAACAGTCTTCAAGGGAAGTAAAACCCAATTTATTGATTTGACACAAGGGGAACCAAAGAATATTTATAAGACTTAACAACTGAGTTGTCAATTCAGCTGCACCTAGAAACAATCTTACTCGCAATAGTTTTATCAGTAGCAACAGGTTTGTAGTAGCAATAGCAAAGTAATAGCAGTAGTAAAAGTAAAGATAGCAGTAACAATTCCAGTAAACAGTAGGATTAAAGCGCAGTAGGCATAGGGATGGATGGACGAGCGTTGCATGGACAAGACAATTCATATAACAATCAAGATATATGGCAATTGCAGATAAATAAGGTAAAGCATCCAAGTACTAAATAATCATAGACATGTGTTCCATATATAGTCATACGTGATTGTAATGAGAACTTGCACAACATCTTTTGTCCTGGCAGCCCGTTGCAGCGGGGCCTCAAGGGAATCTACTGGAAATTAAGGTGCTCATTTTAATAGAGCACCGGAGCAAAGAATTAACACTCCATGAACACACATGATCCTCATATCATAGCCATCCCCTCTGGTTATCCTGATTCTTGTCACTTCGGAGCCTTTGGTTCCGGACAATAATATGTGTATACAACTTGCAGGTAAGATCATAAACAATAATATCCTCATGAATCAATAACATGTTCAGATCTGAGATCATGGCACTCGGGCCCTAGTGACAAACATAAAGTATAACAAGTTGCAACAAAGTCAAGAAGCACAAATAGATACTAGGCACCATGCCCTAACAATCTGATGCAATTACATGAACGATCTCATCCAATCCCTACCATCCCCATAGCCTACAGCGGGGGATTACTCACTCATGGATGGGGGAATCATGGATGGTTGATGGAGAAGTGATGGTGATGAAGATGGCGATGATCTCCTCCAATTCCCCGTCCTGCCAGGGTGCCAGAACGGACTTTCTGGTTCTGAATCGCGGTATCTGGTGGTGGCGGCGCAACAGAACTCTATCTGGAAAAACGTCGAACCCCCTGTATGTTTTAGGTCAGAGGGCTTTTATAGGAGAAAGGAGAGGTCGAGGCGGAGTCCGAGGCGGCCACACCACCTCCTGGCGCGACCTGGCCTGGCCCGTGCGGCCAGGTGGTGTGGGCCCCTCGTGGCTCCTCTTCGTCTCGTCTTCTGGCTCCATGAGTCTTCTAGTAAAATAGGAGTTTTGCGATATTTTCCGAGATTTTTTCTGAAAGTTGATTTCCTGCACAAAAACGAGACACCAAAGCAATTCTGCTAAAAACAACGTTAGTCCGCATTAGTTATATCCAAATCACACAAATTAGAGAAGAAACAATAGCAAAAGTGTTCGAGAAAGTAGATACGTTTTGGACATATCAACTCCCCCTAAGCTTAGCTTATTGCTTGTCCTCAAGCAATTCAGTTGAAAACTAAGTGTGATAAAAGAAACTTTCACGAACACATTTGCTTCATAAGATGTATACATTCTCAGCATATGATCAAATACTTAGGCAATTCATAATAAAGAGTATGCAAATAGGTTTAACCAGTAGTCATGCAAGCTATGAAGAGATTCCAACCCATTAATAATAAGCAACATGACACATAAGCAAATGCAGGATTGTAGTGCTCATAATAAGATATGATAAAGTGGTATCTCTCTTGCCTTTATTTGGAGCAAAACATAAATGCCAAGGCACCTCTGAAGTTTAAGCGAAGACTAGAAATAAAAATATCAAAGATTCAAGTGGCAAAGTTATGTCATAATTGACCATGTTTTGGAACAAGCACATTACACTAAGAATGACAGCTATGCTGTCGGGAAGGTGCTCAAAGAATAAATGGTGACTCAACAATAAAAGTAAAAGAAAAAGATTTAAAAGTTTGAAAGGCTTCCAAATGTTGAAAGTATGGTACTCATTAGCTTTGAGCTCTCATTGCTCCTATCATAAGCATCTTTAGGTTATTAAGGTTAAAGTGAACAAATATGAGGATATGCTTGACAAATTATAAGTTGAAAATCTCATACCCCGTGCTTACGAGTACCAGACCTCATGCTACTCAACTTCAGTTACGAGTAAGTTCTTGTCATTGTAAGTACATGTGTATCATAGAGAACCACCAGCGGGGTACCCCTTGCCAAAATGACAAGGCAAGCAAACAATGAGCATCTCAGCGATCTTTTTATTTGCTATTTGCATAGGTTTTTATTGAGGATGCTTCAGAGATTGCTCACTACGGTTATGCTGCAAGTTTCTACCATGATTAGGCATGGCTTAGGTTATCTGCCCAGGCGTTTCTCTAACACATATACAAACTCCATGATCTTACAAGCTCCCCTTTTATTTCACACCGCCGGGATCCATAAGCAAAAGAATCATGATATCAACTAAATGTGCAATGTTGAAAGCGTTCCCCATGGTAACATGGTTCTGATAATCCACAACTTATAAAGCACAAGCATATACGCAACATAGATTGGCACAATGGTTCAAGTTTATTAAGTGCAAGAAAGTAAAGTGTGACATCAATTTTGTGAGAGCTTTACTAACTAATTTTCTCATAACAAGCAAAGATTTTTATTGGAAGAAAACAAAGCATAATAATCATGCAAGGAATAGCAATGATGCTAATAGGTAGATGTGGTGGACTCTTGTTGACAACTATGGTTTTGGGGAGTTGGATACACGAGTAAAGTTTATACTCAGCACAAGTGAAGGCTAGCAATAGAAAGGGAGCGACAATCGAGAGAGTAGTAACTGCCATAATCATGCTTGCGACAAAACAAAATAAACAGTGGCATACAAGTGACACAAGAACTCTGAAGCGGAATAAATCATCGAGGCTTAACTGACTTTTTGTTTAGTCATATGCATGTGTAAGCATGTGCCAAGTTGATTCAAATAAAACATTCAGAGGAGGATACCACATTGTCATACCAAGTTATGAATAGAACAATGCAAGCAAATATTTACATGACATGTTACAAACTAGTAATGGATTGGAACTGACCATAAGAGAGCAAGAACTACTAAGCATCCATTAAATAACATACTCCTTACATAAACAGACTAAGCATGCTCACAATAATGAGTATATGCACAAAAATGAAAACAAATAGAGTTCATACCAGGCTCTTACCACACCTCGAGTTGTCATAAATCATCATTGCCTTTCACTTGTGTGACTTGAATAATAAGATAAAACCAAACTCCAAGGAGTCACTGAGGATCGCTGAACCCTACAACGAACTTTACAAAACCAGAGAAGAATAACAAATATTGTTGGGTTTCCGATTTTTTAAAGGCAAGAACCAAAGAAAAGAGCAAACAAAGTGAAATCTTTTTGGGTTTTTCAAATAATCAAAACAGAGCTAAAAGGATGAAGCAAACCAAAGCTAAAATACAAAGAAGCAAACAAAGAGAAATAACGAAAATATTTTTTGTCTTTTTGTGTTTTGGGAAATAAACAAAGAGAAATAACGAAGCAAACCAAGGCTAGAAGACAAAGAAGCCGAATCATCTGTAATCTCCCTTCCAGTATCCTGCTCTTGCTGGGACAGCTCCCCCAGATATGTATCGAGCTCTTCCTCAGTGAGTGACCATCCTACCCTGGTACCAAGGTTAAACAAAATAGGCGCAGACAAAAGAACAACACGCTCGGACTTACCCCTTCTCCAACCAGCCTTGAGAAAGGTTACTTCATAAGATAAATCACTCAAATTAGCCCAAGAAGAAACGAATTTATGTTGTATCATGGAATTAAGGTCAAGCCTCTCTATGGGAAACTGTATGTCTAAATGATGAGGCGCTACACCATGCAAAGCTAATAAATGAGAGGCGATAAGGCCCCCACAAATTCCACCTTTCTCGCGGTTAGTGCTATCAGAGCACCGAAATTATAAGTCCTATCTCGTTTTAAGGCAGCTGAGATGAAGGCTAGATCATATGAGGATAATTTGCTAGCAGTTTTCCTAGCAAGAACGCACTTGGCAATAAAGTAGGCAGAATATTGAATAGACGGGAGGTGAATATTACGAATTTTACCACTCTCCTTTGAGAAGCTGCTTCCTTGGCAAATTTCTGCATAAAGTCCATGAGTGGTGTAGGATGCTCTCTAATCCTCTCACACGAACCCCACTGCGGTACTTTAATAGCTACACAAAAATCATCAAAAGGGAGATTGATAACTATATTGTAAATTCTGTAATGAACCATGGGGTTAGGCAAGGAGCAACTAAATCAAAAATCCTACACCACAAACATATTTAGTTTCACATATTGGTAAGGTTCATCTTCCACAAAACGCTCCAATCCTGCATTAGCAATTAAAGTATGGAAATCTTGAGAAATCCCTACAGCCCTCATGAATTCGGGGCATGGATAGATAAAAGGAAAGACTTCCTCCTCACGGTGAACCTTCATAACTGCAGGCACCCTTAATTCATGTTGGTTGAGTTGCTGTTCATTCATCTCCTTTTCTGAAATTTAGACAACCATCATACAAGTGATTGCAAAGTGATTACATAATGAAAGGAACTACTTATAGGGACTTGTAAGAGGGCTAAACATGCATCAAAACAATTTATCTAAGCATTGAACAAGCATGCAAGCTCACATAACCTGTCACCTATAGTAGCAAAATACTCAAGATATAATCCACTAATCACAAATCTACTTGGACAAGCGGAGGAGTCACATACCGGAGATCAAATGCTCCAATTCTCAGCAGCTAAGATGGGCTGAGCAAGGATATCGAAAATCGCGAGCAGGAACAACAAGAACACGGGTTTGAGCAATGAACTGGTGTTTTCTTGGGAGAGAGAAAGGAGTGGAAGGAGGGAGAATAAGTGGAGGGCCAAAGGTGGCCCACACCATGGCCAGGCGCGCCCCTAGTGTGGCCGTGCCACCAGGTGTAGTGCCTGCCTAGTGGCCCCCCTGGGTCACTCCAGGTACTTCTCTGCCCCTCTTTTGACGTAATAAAATTTAATATGAATTTTCTGGATTTTTTTGAGACACTTTATTTTTAGCAATTTTCAGGTATTAATGAATAATGTTCTAACAGAAAGATAATTTTGGAATGATGCAATAACAAAACAAAACCTAAACTCCAGAAGTTCTAAGACACTCTATTATACAAGCAACTAGCAATAGAAAAGTAAACTAAGTGAAAGCAAAAAATTAAAATGGATAAACTAAAAGTAAGCAAAGATAATCATGGTTAAAACATTGTTTTGTTCATTAAAATCCCTTTGTTAACAAGGTTGATCAATTCTTGTTACCAAAACAATTTTATATGAAACAAAACTTTGCATTTCACTAAATGATTATGTTACCTCCACCTTGATAGCAATGGTCCCAATCATAATAGTTTCATATTTTTCTCGTGGTATGGGACAATATATTTCTCCAACTTGGATGCCCTCAATATTTTCAATTAAATTTAAGCCATAAGTCCTATCAATCTTCTTGGGGAAATAGACAGTATGCACCTTGTCATTAACAATAAAGTTACCTTTCCTTGATTGCAATTAATGACAGCTCCTGCAGTATTAAGAAAAGGTCTCCCAAGAATAATAGACATATTATCATCTTCAGGCATTTCAAGCACAACAAAGTCAGTTAATATCAACCAATTATGAGCCACTTGAACAGGTACATCCTCACATATACCAACAAGAATAGTAGTAGATTTATCAGCCATTTGCAAAGATATATCAGTTGGTATTAATTTCTCTAATTGAACTCTCTTGTAGAGAGAAAAGGCATAACACTAACTCCTGCTCCCAAATCACACAAAGTAGTTCTAACATAATTATTTTTAATAGAACATGGAATAGTTGGAATCCCTGAGTCTCCAAGTTTCTTTGGAACCTTACCATTAAAGGAATAATTAGCAAGTAAAGTAGAAACTTCCTCATTAGGGATCTTCCTTTTATTAGAGACAATATCCTTCATATACTTTGAATAAGGAGGTAATTTAATAGCATCAGTTAAAGGAATTTGCAAAAATAAAGGTTTCATCCACTCACAAAACTTATTATAGTGTTCGTCTTCCTTTGACTTGTGTTTCTTATCAGGAAAAGGCATTAGTTTTTGAACCCAGGGCTCTCTTTCACTACCATGTTTTTAGCAACAAAAACTTCCTTAGTGTACTTAGCATTTTTAGTGTTCCTTTCAGGTTCTTCTTCAGTTTATTATTTATCAGGAGCATCATTTTTATCATTACCACTCTTAGTTTCAGCATCAGAGACATATATACTATTAGGATCTTTAGCAGGTTCAGAAGATCCTACAACTGTTTTATGTTTCTTTTTCTTTCTCTTAGAAGAAGTACCTCTATTTTCAGTTTGTTGAGAGTCCTGCTCAATTCTTTTAGGATGCCCCTCAGGTATAGAGGATCCTAGGCGGCAACACCACTTCTAGTTCTAATTTCATAAGCATGTTTTTCTTTAGAAGCATTAACTAGCAAATATTTTTGTACCTTAATAAGATGATCAATTTAAATTGAACCATTTGGAAATGTTTAACAAGCATTTTAACATCATTAGAGGTTCTTTCCACAATATCCCTTATAACTCAATAATAGCTCTAGAGTTTTCCATCAAATGATTCTGAACTCTTTTATTAAAATTATCTTGCTTAACAATAAAAATATCAAATTCTTCTAAGCATTGATCATGAGGTTTAGAATAAGGAATATCACCTTCATCAAAATGTTGGAGAGAGTGTACCTCAATAGTGGATGAGTGGGAGATTGGCTTACACAACTCTTCTATAGGAGGTAGATTCTTCACATCTTCAGATTTAATACCCTTCTCCTTGAGATATTTCTTAGCTTCCTTCATCACTTCATCATTTAGTTCAATAACTCCCCTCTTCTTTGGTGTTGGAGTTGGCTCAGGCACAATTAACTCAAGTGTAGTTGACTCAAGTGAAGTATAGTCATCGTAATTCTTGCTTATTTTAGCCATTAATTCCTCAGCTTCTTTAGGAGTTCTCTTCCTGAAAATACAATCAGCACAACTATCAAGGTATGCCCTAGATTCTTCAGTTTGTCCATTATAATATATATCAAGAAGCTCATTTTTAGGTAATGGACATACAAGTTGTGCATGAATCTAAGCACAAAACCTTTGCCCATGATTCAGGCAATATCTCCTTTTCTCCTTGTTTAAAATCAAAAAGTTCCTACAAAATGGCATGTCTAGCACTAGGAGGGAAATATTTTTGAAAGAAAGTATCAATCAAGCAATCAGAGCTATTAACATATCCATGAGGTAAATTGTTAAACCAAGCTTTAGCCTCTCCTTTCAGTGAAAAAGGGAAAATTTTAGCAACAAAGTAGGTACCCATCTTAATATCATCAGAAAATAGGCCACTCATGGTAGAAAGCTCAGTCATATGTGCTACATCACTTTCATTTTTAGTCCCACAAAAAGGTTCTTTCTCAACAATGGTTATGTAAGATAAATCAAGAGAGAAATCATAATCCTTATCTTTAATGTTTATGGGAGATGTAGCAAACTTAGCATTAGGAGACAATTTAGGCCTAACAGTATGTTTCTCAAGAAGACTCTTAATACCACTCCTACCATGAGTGTTTTGGCATTCTTTAATAAATTCATTAGTCATTTCTATATATCCATCTTCAATATCATAGCTCTCTCTAGACTCAGGTGAACTGACAGGTGTATTAGTATCTTCATTAGGAGTTTCAATATTTCTAGCTATAGTTCTAGCAATCATAGCATCTAGGAAAGGACCTAATGAACCACTCTTATCAAGCATAGTAGAAGCAGCATCATAAGTTTCAGAAGTTTCAGATTCAACAGAAGTAGCAGTATGTGTAACATGTGTGTGTGGTGGTGGTGTAAGGAGCTTACTCATCACAAATGGTGAATCAAGAGCAATAGAGGTGTTCAGAACTATACCTCTCCTTGTTGTGGATGGTAGTATAGGAACCTTTCCATCATGAGATTTACCCATGATGAATGGATAGCAGCGAACAATAGTGATTCCACGTGAACTTGATAAATAGAGCTATGCTCCCCGGCAATGGCGCCAGAAAATAGTCTTGATGACCCACAAGTATAGGGGGTCGCAACAGTCTTCGAGGGAAGTAAAACCCAATTTATTGATTCGACACAAGGGGAGCCAAAGAATATTTATAAGCCTTAACAACTGAGTTATCAATTCAGCTGCACCTGGAAACAATCTTGCTTGCAGTAATTTTATCAGTAGCAACAGTTTTGTAGTAGAAATAGCAAAGTAATAGCAGTATTAAAAGTAAATATAGCAGTAACAATTGCGGTAAATAGTAGGATTAAAGCGCGGTAGGCATAGGGATGGATGGACGAGCATTGCATGGACAAGACAATTCATATAACAATCAAGATATAGGGCAATTGCAGATAAATAAGGTAAAGCATCCAAGTACTAAATAATCATAGGCATGTGTTCCATATATAGTCATACGTCCTCGTAATGAGAACTTGCACAACATCTTTTGTCCTGCCAGCCCGTTGCAATGGGGCCTCAAGGGAATCTACTGGCAATTAAGGTGCTCCTTTTAATAGAGCCCCGGAGCAAAGCATTAACACTCCACGAACACACGTGATCCTCATATCACAACCATCCCCTCCGGTTATCCCGCTTCTTGTCACTTCGGGGCCTTTGGTTCCGGACAATAATATGTGTATACAACTTGTAGGTAAGATCATAAACAATAATATCCTCATGAATCAAATAACATGTTCAGATCTGAGATCATGGCACTCGGGCCCTAGTGACAAGCATTAAGCATAACAAGTTGCAACGAAGTCAAGAAGCACAAATAGATACTAGGCACCATGCCCTAACAATCTGATGCAATTACATGAACGATCTCATCCAATCCCTACCATCCCCATAGCCTACAGCGGGGGATTACTCACTCATGGATGGGGGAATCATGGATGGTTGATGGAGAAGTGATGGTGATGAAGATGGCGATGATCTCCTCCAATTCCCCGTCCTGCCAGGGTGCTAGAATGGAGTTTCTGGTTCCGAATCGCGGTATCTAGTGGTGATGGCGCAACAGAACTCTATCTGGAAAAACGTCGAACCCCCTGTATGTTTTAGGTCAGAGGGCTTTTATAGGCGAAAGGAGAGGTCGAGGTGGAGTCTGAGGCGGCCACACCACCTCCTGGCACGGCCTGGCCTGGCCCACGTGGCCTGGCCTAGCCTGTGTGGCCAGGTGGTGTGGGCCCCTCGTGGCTCCTCTTCGTCTCGTCTTCTACCTCCATGAGTCTTGTGGTAAAATAGGAGTTCTGCGATAATTTCTAGGATTTTTCTGAAAGTTGATTTCCTGCACAAAAACGAGACACCAAAGCAATTCTGCTAAAAACAACATTAGTCCGCATTTGTTGTATCCAAATCACACAAATTAGAGAAGAAACAATAGCAAACGTGTTCGGAAAAGTAGATACGTTTAGGACGTATCAGGCACGAGCACGATTTTGGATCCTTGTGTTCATCATCTAAAACATTGAAGAAAGGCAAAACTAAAACTTTTTGATCCAACAACAGTAAGCATATTATATTCCTCATCATAGCACACTAAAGAATTCTCCTCAAAATAGTAATCTAGGCAATAAAATCATGGCAATTGGTTCATAGTATATCTCACCCTAGATTGATAATGACAATAGATCGAAGATGAATTTGCAAAAATTAATTGGAGGATCAGAGGAGAAACATACCGTAGATCACTCGTGTGCGAGGAAATAGAACGAAATTGAGTAGAGATGAAGATCTCTTGAGGTTTTGAGAGAGTTTGGAGGTAGAAGAAAGAAAAAAGGATTGAAGTTTTGGAGTTGGAAGTACCTTCCCGTGCGATTTTGTGGTAGAACGCAACTATTCAGGCCGAACTATACGGTCGGAACAAGGTGTTCCGACCATATAGTTGGCCTTTTGTCAAAATATTAGGGTTTCCTCCTGGCGGCGCAGCTATACGGACGCAACTAAACAGGTGGAACAAAATGTTCCCACCATATAGTTGGTCATTAAACAGTCTGTCCCTGCGAAAGAAAATATACAAAGGCATTGATATCTATACGACTGGAACTATACGGTCGGAATTTTTATTCCCGTCGTATAGTTAGTCGTTAAACTCTCAATACATATGAAAAGAAATTGTATTGAGGCACTAATATCTATACGACCGGAGCTATACGGTCAGAATTTTCATTCTCGTCGTACAGTTGGTCATTAAACTCTCAATACATATTGCAGAAAAAAATTCGATGGCAAAGATATCTATACGACCGGAACTGTATGGCCAGAATTTTTATTCCCGTCGTATAGTTGGTCGTTAAACTCTCTGTGTGCATAATTTTTTTTCTATTTCTTCAAAAACTATTTATTTTCCTGTAACTTAGTGATATACCTTGTTTTTGACAGAAAATTGACAGTAAATATTGTCGACCAACAATAGCATGAATAAAGCAGAATTTCAAGTACTACCGAACTTCTTCTCCTCAAATGGAATTTTCTAGCACTCTTTATTAATCATAAACTTAAACTAAAACTAAAAATTTAACTCAAACCTTTATTTCACATGGGTTTCCTCCCATGGAGCGCTCTTTTATGGTCAATAGCTTGACCTTAATGATACTCACTTGGTCTAGATGAGTGGAACACCCACTCCAATGTATACTAAAGTGTTCTCCTTAATTCCTACAAGTTGTTTATAGGTAGAATCTGCTAGAAGCAATTTTAACTCAGTAATTTCAAAGGAGCCAATACTTAACTTGTTAAAAAGACTCTTTGAAATTGTTGAGACGCTTGCACCTAGATCAGAAAGTGCAGCTATCTCATTGGCTCTAATTTTAATCTTAATAGTAGGCTCAAATATGTCATCTAGTTTAACAGGTAATTTTCAGCGATTTTCTTGTATTCTTCCTCAAGCTCACATACCTTTATTGCTACTTTATTGACAAAGTGTTCGTGCATAGCTTCCTCACCACCTTCACTTACCGGAATCTTGACGTTGATCCTTTTTACGAGATCTTCAACGGTGTAGCTTGGTGTAGGAGCATTACTATAGTCAAGTTCTTTAGACTCCTCCCTTTGGATCCTCATCATTTTGAGTTCTTCAATAAGATTAGGCTCAGCTTTACCTGCAAATTTAGCTAGAATGAGAGTTTGACTCTCGGTTATCTTACCTAGGTGTGCCTCAACGATCCTCGTTCTTTTTTTGGAGGGCCTGCAAATCATTTCTCGAACTAACAGCTTGGTTAGATAATTTACCAAGCATGGCATCATGGTTCTCCATAATTTTAACAAGAATATTATTTTGTTCATTTTGTGAGTCTATGAAAGACGTAAGTGTTTCTTGGAGACTACCATTACTAGTTCCCATATTATTATTAAAGTTACCTGCATGACTAGCATAATGTTTCTGAAAGTTAGGATTGTAACTCTTCTTCCAAGCAGGGTTATAATCATTACAAGCTATGAAGTCTATTTCTTCAATATTTGTTTTAGGGGTGGCTCTTACCTGGGTTTACTTACCTTTTACGACTTGTATGAGCTCATCCAACTTGGCATTCAGTTCTTCATTCTCTTGCGGTGAGATAGAGTTCACCCTCTTCGTGTTTGATCTTTCCACATGCCATTGGGCATGGTTGTATTGCATATTGTCTAGCAGGTGCTTTGCTTCGATAATATGTTTACCCATAAATGTTCCTCGAGCTGCAGTATCAAGCATAGACTTAGACACAGGATTAGGAGCATTATAAAATAAATGGAGGATTAACCAATCTTCCGTCCCATGACTAGGACAGTTTCTTAAGCATTCTTTCATCCTCTCCCATGCAAGCGCTAGTGGCTCACGCTCTTCCTGTCTAAAGTCAGTACTATTAGATTGGAGTTTCATAGTCTTTGCAGGTGGGAAAATTTAGTCATAAATAAAGAAGTATATCCCACCCATGATGTAATAGTATTTTTAGGAAAATATAGCAACCATTCTTTTGCTCTCCCTCTTAGAGAGAAATGAAATAAACGCAATTTGACCGGATCAGGGTCAATGTCTTTTATACGCATCATATCACATATTTCAGTGAAAGTATTCAAGTGTATACCTACGTCTTCAACAATAGAGCCTCCAAATTGATTATGTTGAACCAAACTTAAGTAATGGGGCTTAATTTCATAGTCATCAGCAGCAATTGCTGGCTAAGTAATAGGAGTACGCAAATAATCATTGTTGGGAGTAGCAAACTCCCCAAGCTTCTTTTTAGCCATATTTCCTATGTTTTTAGGTTTTCTTAAACAGAGAATTATAATAGTAAAAGCAAGAATTTAAAGGCTAACTATTTTTTTTGGTTTATCAAATAAAGACTAAAAGCAAACTAACAAAATTAAAAACAAGAATTAAAACTAGCAAGGTTCCTAATAACCTCACCAGGGTAGCTATTGCTTCCCCCGCAACGACGCCAGAAAAAGGGTTGATACCTTCAATCCGGATTACGGATGTAGTGTAGATTCTTTTTCCCTAGTAGACATAGGTTATCGAATCATCAGGAAGCGAATGCGTAGTGAAGTTACTTTAATGGACCTTCGAGATAATTCTAGAATTCCTTTTGTGTTTTTACCAAACCAATAGCTTGCGCCTTTTTGTTGTTGTCAATGATGGAGAGAGAGGGTCTAGGGCGTTCGGTTTCACCTATAGCTGTGCAAAACATCTGATGAGAATAAAAGATGGAAATAAAGTATGCGTGTACTTTTTAGAGCAAGATAAATTATATGTGGGCAGTGCATCCATAATTTCTATTGCTTCCGCAACCGCTTGTAGCAATAACCTACTAGTCTCATCCATTAAAGAAACAGAACTAATGATATGCATAGTGATGTCACTGTTAATCCCAAGCAAATCCCTCGCATACAGCCGTACTACCCCTTATGTCACTAGGGTTCCCAACCTGCAGATCAGTCATCACTCATACTCCCTATACCTGGCTCAACCCTCGGGGTCTTGGGTACCTGACAAGTCCTTGGATTGAGGCAAGAGAGGATACAATAATCATCATTTCATACAAACTAATACACGATCCCATCAGGGCCGGCACTAGGGGGGGACTAGCGGGGCAGCCGCCCTGGGCCCAAAAAAAGTAGGGGCCCAAAAAACTATAGGCCTAGTATACATCGTAAAAAAAGCAAATTTTTTATTGGGCCGGTGGTCAACCGCTCGACTCCCCTAGTCCCTTGGCATCAGCGCATCACTCCCAGGCATCCTCGATGCAGGGCCTGCCTTGACGTTCGACTCCTAGGAATCGCTCAACTCGACGACTCCTAGGCACCGGCGCATCGCTCGACCAGGCCATGTGCTCGACTCGACCACTCCCAGGAATCGGCAAATCGATCCCAGGCATCGATCACTCGACTCCCAGGAATCCTCGATGCAAGGCCTTCCTTGATGTTCGACTCTTAGGAATCGCTTAACTTGACGACTCCCAGGCATCGGCGCATCATTCGACCAGGCCATGCACTCGACTCGACGACTCCCAGGCATCGGCGCATCACTCGACCATCCTATGCGCCCGACTCGACGACTCCCAGGCATCACTTATTCGCTTCCTAGGTACCTTCCCTAATTCTCGACTCCCGTCGCCTGATCGCCTCCCTGGATCGGATCGCCGATTGGGAGCCTCGAGCCCTCGAAGATCACCGCCAGGCACGCCACACGTAGGAAGGCCATCGACGATCTTCAAATCTCCCTGGTGGTCCTACCCCACCCAGCCCTAATTCTTAGTTCTTAATTATAGTTAGTAATGGTTGTTCTTGATTTCTTATTTATAGCGAGCGAGGTTAACTGATTATGGCGCCCGAATCCGGTGCTAAAAAAGAAAAAGGAGAGAACAAGAGAATACATTAATAGAATCACAGAGAGGATCTTTTCATAAATTTTGGAAGAGCAACACGAGCACTTCAAGGAATCCAGATGATTTGGCATTAGTTCTTGTGGGGGAATAGACTAATGTTGATGATGAACCAGAACCAGTTAGTGTGGGTATTAATAATCCGGCAAATTGAGGTACTCTTGATAAGAAGTTAGTGGACGAGATTGATATTGATTCCATCATTACAGACTTTGCTTCTAAGAATTTTCGAAGGAAATTTAAGGTATCATGTAAATATTGTTATTTTTATATGAATATTATAGTTGGAAGTAATATTTAAAATATTTATTTTTCATCCTCTCATATATGCATAATTTTTTTAAATAAGGGGCCTAAAATTTTAGTTTTGCCCCGGGCCCCCGAAATCTCAGGACCGACCCTGGATCCCATCTATGATAAATAACATGCACAATTGCTACATGGCTAGGCCAAAGCCCATATCCCAAGGAGAATTACTCACACATAGAGATGAGATCAATAATCACAAACATTGTAATGAAAATCATAAGATTGATAGCAATAGTCTTACAATGTCACTAGTCGGAGAAGAGATCTACTATTACGAGTGGTGGAATATGGCTATGGAGATGGAGAAGGGTTTGGAGATCAGGAGGAGGCTGGTGATCTGTGGCAGAGACTTTTTAGCGAGGTCTGGCTTGTTTTCTCATTGCCCGAGGCTTCTTTATATAGGGGTCCCTTCACGAAAGTTATTCTGTTTGACCTAACGGTGGCGGCGCCAACTATACGACCAGAGCTATACGGCCAGAATTTTTGCTCCGGTCGTATAGTTGGTCGTTAAAGCGTCTGCCTCCGTTGTATGGCTCCTGGTTTCTTCTAGTTGTTGGAAATCTCGTATCTTTGACTTTAATATAGTGATTCCCTCCTTTAAACGACATTATCTGCATAGGAAAAATATAAAAGAAAGGATTGCATACCCCTCTGAATATTAGCATTAGTGGCAGGGTTTAGATAGATATTTCATCAAGAATATGAGTAATATCCCGTTTAAATGTGGACGTAGATGGCTATATTTCAGAGCCATCATTCCTCAACCCAAGAGTCTACTCAAGTGGTTCCACTCCCCAGCTGGGAAGATATGTTTCCGCGCAAGTTGGAGAAGCTCAGGCACGTGGAACAAAGGAAGAAGAAAGGAGAATCATGATACATTGCAAATGTATCTATAATTTTTGATGTTCCATGCTTGGTTTTATCCATTTTCTTGTGTTTTGTTCCAACTTTGGAGTACTTTTCATATGATTTCTTGGACTAACCTATTAACAAGAGCCACAGTGCCAGCTGCCTGTTTTCTGCTGTTTTTGGTTCTAGGAAAGTGAGAAAATGAATATTCTCGGAATTGGACGGGACAAAAGCCAAAGTGCCTATTTTTCCGGATGTCATCAAGTGCCAGAATACGAGACGGGGAGGGGCTAGAGGGCGGCCACACCACCTGGCCGCGCGGTCGGGCCTGGCCCGCGCCAGGGGTGGTGTGGCCTGCCCAGGCACCCCCTCGGCCTCTCCTTCCGCCTATAAGATGCCCTCGGGACGAAAACCCTAAGTACCCGATCAAAAATCCACGAAAGAGTCTGTAGCCGCCATTATCTCCATCCCTAGACCGGGAGGGATCTGAAGCTCTTCCCGGCACCCTGCCGGAGAGGGGAATTCACCCTGGAGGCCTTCTTCATCACCATGCAAGCCTCCGGTGTGATGCGTGAGTAGTTCATCCTTGGACTACGGATGGCTGATTCTCCTCCTTTGTGCTTTCATGTCTAGATCTTGTGAGCTCCGTTCATGATCAAGATCATCTATTTGTAATCATTTATGTTGTGTTTGCGGGGATCCAATGGATATTGAGATGCTATTTCAGATTGATTATTGATTCTATCATGTCTTTGTTATTTGTGATCTTGCATGCTTTCCGTTGTTAGTAGCTATCTTGGCCAAGTAGATGCTAGCAACTCCAAGAGTTAGTATTTATGATCGATAGTGGGTTCATGCCTCTGGTAATCTGGGGAAGTGACGGAAATCTCTAAGGTACTACATGTGTTGTTGCTACTAGGGAGAAAACAACAATCCTTTGTTCATAGAACAATTGTATTGTTTACTTTACATGTAGTTCGTAAAGTAATAATCTGTTGCTTGATCCTTAATACTGGAGGGGGTTCGGATGATAACCTGAAGGTGGATTATTAGTCATGGATGCAGTTGGATGGAGGTCTATGTATAATGTTGTAATGCCCAATCAAGTCTCAAAGGAGTCAAGATGATTAGTATATGCATGTATTGCTTTCTCGATGTTTGTCAATTGCCCCGCTGTAATTTGTTCACCCAGCATGTTATCTATCTTAAGGAGAGCCACCTCTAGTGAACTATTGATCCTGGTCCTTGTCTTTTACATACAATCTACAATCTTTTACTGCTTTGTGTTTACTTTCTGCAAACTTTTATGTCTTTCCATTCGATATGTTTAATCCTTTGTTTTCCACAAAACACGGTGAGATTGACAACCTCATCGCAAGTTGGGGACAAAGTTATGTGGTTGTGTTGTGCAGGTCTCCACGTTGCTACTAGCACCGATAGTGCGCCCTGCCAAAGCTCAGCTAGTAACACCTTTGGGGTGTTTCCTTGCTTCTACTGGTTTGATTAAACCTTGGTTTCATAACTGAGGGAAACTTGCTGATGGGCTCATCATACCTTCCTCTTGGGGTTCCCAACGAGCTCTACATCAACCACGCACCAGCACTTTTCTGGGCGCCATACTCAGAGCCATCAAATCCCCACTCAACCCCTATAGGTATAACCTTCATGGATCTTCTCTCAAATCTCCTCCGGGATCCTCTTCTAGGAAAGAGGAAAGATGGGATGAGATTCTGCGGTGACCCAGCATACCACTGCATGACGTAGTACACTATATTCGTTGACATAACCCCAATGAAACATTGTTCACTAGTATTACATCCCTTAGAGTGGTACAATAGAAACATAGCAGGTCCAAGACATGACTATAGGTTACAGCTTGACTCTTTACAAAAGATCCAGAGAACACTCTAGGTTAAATAGAGAGAAATAAACTTCTTACAAAGAAGAACCAGAAATAATAACTCAGAGCTATCTGGCTAAAAAGACTAACATCTAAACTATCTGGCTTGCAATTGCTACTAATTCACGGCTCTACAGAAGTTGGTTTTATGGCGAGAGTATCTACTCCTATCTAATCAGAACTTCGTCTTCCCTTCGGTTGATGAATATGTTGACTTCATTGATTTTATTGAAGAACTTGAGCTGTCGGTGATGGTTTCTTGAGCATAAGTTGGTGTTGACGTCGTCTTCAATGGCTTAGAACCTAGCAAGGGTTAAGAGGGTACGGTTGAGTATGATTGTACTCAGCAAGTTCACTAAAAAGGAGTTTGTGATGCACTAACTCTATAGCCATAGACCAAAGGTCGTAGGCAATTCAGGTTTTTGTAAACATTTCCTCAAAGGTTGCTTTTATTATGAAAACTATGTCCGACAGCCTTCACAGGTTGACTAGAAATTTCATGGAGTTCCTTTCCTGCCTTGTTCGTAGCTCCTTCCCGGAACAGGGAGTAACATGCCACAATTCTTACACTCTGTAGAGGTGCGTCACTTTTCCCATGAGAGACCTTAAGCTTTGTTGCACGGCCGGGAGTATGTCCCCGTTCAAACTTCCATGGTTTGAGGCTCAACCTAAGATCCAAGCCAATCACTACCCTCTCCACGATCCCGTATATCTGCACGATCCTTCGGGGCTGAGTACACCTCTGTTAAGCCCCCTTTCAGGCAGACTATAACTCTGATGAGTTCCTGAAGACTCTATGAGCTGGTGATGCCCCTAGCAAGTTCCATATAGGTCAGGTTATACCTCCGACAACCACTCATAGATAATCTAGACACCAAAATCGTGGGGCGTAAGAGTGCCCACCCATATGTTGGATCCGCACAAGGAATCACAATGTCACGTTAAGGTCGCCTTGCCATACATACGAAAGGAAAGGATACAACTGATGTTGGGGATAGGTGCGGAAAACTAAAAATTTCCTACGATGTAACCCCAGAAACTGCCTAGGATTTATCTATGTAGTAATGCGGTAACAGCCGATGCATAGAGAATACATGCCCTTGTAGACCGTACGCGGTTAATGTTCTGTGGGGAACGTGGTTGATGTAGTCGTACTCGTAGCCGACCTCAAGGTCGCGAAGCTCCTCGTAGGTCACCCCTTGCTCCTTCTTGATCTTCATCATCTTCATCATGCAACAGCTTTGGCTCACGACATTCAAGTGCCCCAAGTGTTGCGCCTCGTGTCTTCGTACACATCCGGTGCACGATGAGACCTCCGGCTCCCCGATCCCGCCGGGAGTGCGGAAGTTGATATCCGGCTAGGAATCCCTGCAGCACAACGACATACTGCAGGTGTGCCTTGATCGCATAGCCCAGACTTGGGGCCATGATCACGAGGTACAGAGAGAGGGAGGAGGAGAAAGTCAACCAAAGGACTTCTCCAATTATCGGTGTGTCTCATCCCACCCATGGGCACCCCTTTATATAGGGGGAGAGGGTGTGCCCTCCCCTTTGGGTTTCCCATGTGGGACTAAACAAGGGAGAGAGGGGGGAGGCGCATGGGCCTCATGGCTGCCGGCCAAGGGTGGGCCTCACCCGTGCATATCCCTAGGCTGGCCGGGTGGGACCCCTTGAGGCGCCTGGGCCTTGGCCCTTTGGCCCTTGGCCCTTCCCTCCTCTGGTTTTCCCTCATGGGCCCTATTTCCCTAGGAAGTTTGGCCCATTAGTGGAATAACCCTTCAAATTAGATTTTAATATTATATTTAATATTAATTACACTAATTAATATGTAAATACATATTACAAAATCCGTCTTGACCCGAAACACCTTTCGGTTCCCTTTCGATTTCCTCTGAACGACTTCGGATCTTCCCCGGAATGATTCTGGTCCTTTATTCTTTCTCCGAACAACTTCGGATCTCTCTGCGGAACGATTCCGACTTTCTCTTTCTCTACTATGATTCCATCTTACGAATGATCGCTCTCATCGTACCCTTAAGTGTATCCTCTCACGGCTCGGGAATGCTCTAGACATGATCTATATCAATGATCAACAAAGGGACCAGGGATGTCCATGTGACCCCTATGCATTCCTGATGACAATGTCGTTTGAACCGTCTAAATGTAGCATCCTCTTCCTTTTGTTTCTTGATACAACTTGTCCGAGATCCGATCATCGGTATCCCATGCTTTGTTCAATCTCGTTCACAACAAGTTATGTTTTCTTGTTACCGTGATACTACATCCCCGTGACCCAGACACATGTTGCAACATTTATGGATGTAATCTCACCAAGCCGGCCGTATGTATCTTTACCCGTCATGTGGGTGAACAAATCCTGGTCTTGCAGTCACATATTATCAACTGTTCCTTCGGAATACCCAACGTACACCTTTATAACCACTGTATTACCAAGGGCGCTTGATGCAGTCAAAGCAGCCTAGGGAAACAATGAGTAATATGAGCTCACGGTCTAAGGAGAAGGAGTCTAGGTATAGTTGTTGCAACAATGAACTATATGACTTGATCGTGTTGCAATCCTTCGAGGAATGTCCAATCACATCATTCTCCAATGATATGATCTCGTTGTCAGTCAGCATAAATGCCCATGATCTTGAAACCCAGATCATCTTTGTGACCAACGAAGTAGTATAAATAGAGGCTACTAGGGACTTGGTAGTTTCATACCACACCTGTACCAATGTTTCTACTTGGCACAGTTATAGCACAATATGAAACTATTATAAACTAATTGAGATATGATAATAAAAACCTATTTCTTATTTGCCTTTAGGGCATATCTCTTTTAGTCTCCCACTTGCACTAGAGTACAAATAAACTAGCTAGCATTTTACTCATATAAACCATATGCCATATGCGTTTACAGATTATGCATGCTCATGGGAAACATCATGTCCATGTTCTGTTTTACCAGATCATTATGTCTTTTGCAAATCGTTAATGTCTTCCTAATTTTGATATTCACACCGTTATCGTATAATGGGTCGAAGTATTTGTTTGGCGACAAAGTGAGACTTTGTTTCTAGTGTTTATGATGACAGTCGTTTTCACCGTTGTCATCTAAACTTCAAAACACACTTTGCTATCCTTTGTGTATATACTATAGTTGTGGCAGCAAAACGAGGTTGGATTCCAGGAGCTTACAGTGATGTTAGATCAACCTCGAGGGCTTTCTCATGGGCACTGGGCCCTGGGACACATCATTCTACGTTAAAAGCGAACTAGCCCTACCACAACATTATACATCACATCAGATGGAGCTTTTATACTTCTATATCTATGTAGATCCTAGTGCATGAAATGCAACTATGCCACTTACATTGCTTCTTGCCTTTTATGTACAAACTTAATTCTGGTTTAGTGAGCAACTCAGGAATCACTTAAAGACACGTTCTTACAGTTAAGACTTTGTCCTACCAACCAGAACCTCGGGTCACTTTATGTCGAGCATACAACATGGTTATATGAAAGAACCTATGACTAAGGCATAGGAGATGCAACACATCTCTTTCTTTCAACCATAGTTGCGACACTAACTCAATGCTTCATATAGTAAGAACTTCTTTCTTACCTTGTTCCATTCTGAGCTACTTCAGAATCTTGCTTAGGACATTCTGAACATCTTCAGAATCAAGTCCAGGAAGCATTCGACATTCAGTGTTTATTAAAACTTACCAATCTATCTCGATAGATCTTATTGTTTAATAACTTCAACTTCATCCTTATTTATCTAACTTAAACGTTATTAACACCAATCACATCATTCATATATGTCACCCACATATCATAGAATGATTTCACGCCCCCACTCAAATATGACATTCATGTTTGAGATCCAGGGATTTCACTTAGCTCCCACTAAAAATATGGCAGTTGCATATTATGAATTAGCCAAGCTGATTTGCTCCCGCTCAAATCTAGGTCCTCTCGATAATCTTGGACATTCCAAAATTCTTTGATCATTATCAATTTGAGAATTCCAATTACGAGACTTCAATATCCATATATTTCTAGTGTAAATCCAAAAGACTTAAGCATCACTACTATTGTAGTCAATTCCTTGAATTTGTCCAAACTTGTGACAAATCGAGCTTTTTGTCATTCATTAAGTTTCATTTCTTTCTTATGACTTTGCAGTCATTCAGAAATATCAAGTAAACTTCTTTACTTTAATAAGATCAAGTAACATGTTACTTTGCACTCTCAAATGTAACTTAATATAGGATTTTATGACTCCTAGTCATTTCTTGCACTCAGGTCCATCACGCTTCTTTGTAATTTATAGGTATTCTTGTTGAAAACATGACAAGTGAATCAATAATATAATTCCACAAACTTGTAGAATATATAGTTGAATCCTACTTCCTTTAGTAAAAGTATTCACTTGAAACTTTATGATCATTATCAATAGTTTCTTCTCTATTTGTAGAGTTTGGATTCACGAAACAAATTCCGCTATGCCACTCAACAATTCGGAGGTAAGGTCAAATACCTTGTTTTGATCTTTTACTTTCTTCCACCCGTATCTTCATCAAGACACGTCAACTTTGGACAACAGCATGTTTGCCCCTTTGTGGAAGATGCATTCATAGCTTCCTAAGAATGCTCTACAAAAACTTGTTTATTCGCCACGACTTCGACTTATCGAAATCTCCAGAAACTCGAACTTGCCATAACACTTATGGTGTTGTTTCCACGAATATTTAGATGTTCCTTTGTATTTCAAATGAGTGTTTGATTATTTAGATCTCTAACTCTAAATGACAACTACAACCCCGATAAGAGATAATATGTATCTAATACAAAATGATTATGATGTTTAGACATTTCAACAAGTTTGAATTCATCCAATTATCATAATTTGTGAAACATCTTTCACAAGTTCTTTTTATGCTAAACTTAACTTGAATATATCAGTCATGTCGATCAAGTCGAAGAGACTTCGTATTCTTGTTAATTTCAATATCCTCCTATTGTCGTGAACTCATTTGAACAATTCAAATCATTTCAAACTCATGTTTCATTAAGTAAATACGCTTATTCACTTAGATCCACAATAAATTATTTCCACTACTTGTTGAAAATACGATACATCACTATGTATAAGATTCAACATTTCTTCGCATATCACCGTTTTACCAGAATGCGGAGTTTTAGTCATTCTGCCCAAGAGGCATGGTTTTGCAAAGTCTCTAGATTAAGCATCTAGGGCCCCGATCTTTCATAAAGAACATGCAATAACCAAAATGACTTAAACTGTAGTGTCATTTCATTATTAAACTTTGGATATCTTTTAGCATTCTAATCCTTTATAAATGTTTAAACTATTATCATTAACATAGTGATGAGACAAACTTATTTGTAATCGTAATGTGACCATAAGGTATTGTTCATAAGAATAGAACAAACTAGTTTGTAACTTATTCATACGAATAATCATCTCGCCAAAAGAAATACACACAAACAAGGTTTACAAAATTATATTCAAGTCCACTAATCCAAATGATAAACATTGAGGAAAGAGGTGATGTTGGACATCAACTGTTTTGCTTGCCGTCATCAAGTCACGCTGCCTCAAAGACAACAATTTTCAAGCAGATTCTCCTATTTTCACAAAACGGGAGAAGTATCAAATACTTCGCAAACTGCAATGAGTTTTGCAAGAATCACATTTATAATTTGCATATCTAACATATACCTTTTTAATCCATGACGTCCTTTTGCAATCAAGCCCTTCTAAGAGTTCTCAACTCTAATGAAAGATTACTAAGTGTTTTTCCAAACATTCTCTTTTCATCCATGATGGAGGAAAACCCATCCAACGGCTCAAACTCTATGTGCCTTATTCTGTAGAATACAAAATGTAGCCCAACTCTCCATCGAATGGAGAATGGCTTGTTGGATGATTATGGAGAAAACACAAACATTCCGGAGTCATCGAATTATCTCCTAATGGTTATTGTGTCAAGAAGAGAAGATCACCTTTTACGAGGATATCCCTCAGGCGTGGATATTAATCTATGAAGTTGGACCCTTTTGCTAAGTTCCATATTAAGCAATATATTCCCATGGTCGCAAAGGATCTCGATGGGATAGGCCAAGGTCTACTAAGATATTTGCAAACAGACATCTAGACTAAGTTTATAATAAGGGATCAATTTATAATTGGTCTCCACTAAAATTGTCATCTCCTGGATGATTTTAGTGATCGCATGATCCCTATCCTCTACACCTCCCCCGATCATCACGGCCATCAGTGCATTATCAAAGGTAGACATTCACTAATGTCAATCAAATCATCCATGTGACTCATGCTCGATCTTTCGATCTCTTGTGTTCCGAGGCCATGTCTATACATGCTAGGCTCGCCAAATCTAACTTGTGTGTATTCATTGTGCAACATGGCTTACACCCACTGTATGCGAATGTAGATATGTCTGACCCCCGATCATCACGGCCGACCTCATACCGAAGAACTTTCTTGGTGGTGCACACACAAGGGGAACATGGGACATTGGAATTAAATAGGGATTATCTTATTTGCTACCGTTGAGTATTTAAATACTAGCACACAATAAGATGAAAAAAAACTAGTATCAACATCATATGTATAATGTGATATGATATGGTCTTTCTTGCGCCTTAATCTCCATTGAGCGCTCTGGCATGATCTCCATCGTGCCCTTGGTTTGACACCAAGTCCACGACTCCTCCACCAGGTCGTCCATCGGAATGATGACTATTACTATACTACTTAGTATAAGAAAAGTAAACTACTTTACCTTCGTATCGACCAATGCCATATCATAATCACATGCCCCCCTGCAAAATAAAGTTAGATGCCTCTACTTTATCTATTGCAAGTTTTACGTGGTTGTTAGGGCTTTCGCGATAGAACCGTTTCTAAACTACGAACTTTCCAACCACAACATGGATCCGACAGTTGTCTCTACTACATCGCTTTCGGGGCCCTCCGTTGTAAATGCTATATCAACTATTGAATGAGAGACAGACACCCGCTAGACACTTATACGGTACAAGCCGTATGTTGAGCGTGGAACCTGTCGTGGTGGTGTCATGGTAGATGCCATGGATAGGCTAAAGGTGGGGACTAAATGCACTAAAGGAATCCAGGGAGGGATAGTGTGGTGATTCCACACACAGTTGCTTTGTATTCAACAGGTTACCCAGGTTACAAATGCTCCTTGAGCTGTATTGGGTTGAGGAGGAAGAAGGAACTCTCTTACTCTCACCACTAGCTAGCTCTCAGGAACCTAGAATTGAACAAGTAAAAACCAACCCTTTCTATAGAGGCTCTAGCCCTCCTTATATAGGGGTGGCTGGGTCTCCAATTAGGGCATACGTGGAGGCATATTCCAAGGAATATGCCTCTTCCCAAAATAGTAAACTGATCGGGCCACTTTTCCCCGTCGTAAGCCATGTAGAGGCTTCGTGAGCCTCTGCGGCGCCAGCGTCATCCGACACAGGCAACGTCACCCTTGTCAGCCACGCCTTGGTGGTCCTGGCCTCTGTCCACTTCGCTCACGCTCTACGTACAGTGACCACCTTTTGACCAGCGAGATACCTTCCTTCTCTTGCAAGCCTGATATAACCCGGATCTTGCCTGGTTAATCCGGCCACACCTGTACCTGCATGCAAGTTAGACACATCTTACCGGCATACGACATAAGTCGGCCGGGACTCAGTTAGGTGGACATCCTCCGGTCCGGGTTACTCTGTGATTCGGCCTGCCTTGAGGTGACTCGGCAGCACTTGCTTTGACCTTGCCGTACCTCGGCTAACTCGGCCATTATACCCCGGCGTGACCCTACCCGGGGGTATCGCCCCAACATTAGTCCCCGAAACTGGTGCGGTCTTAGCTGCCTTAGCCGCTTAAGGCCACAGCAGGTTCAATTTTACCGAGCCTCTTGCTCCTTTTCCGAGTTATCTCCTATCTCGGATTTCATTGACTATCTTTTCCCTTGGCACATTCCGAGTTTTCACTCGCTGGCCAGGTCACCTCATACTCATCCAAGTTATTCTTCCTTCTCTTGTACGCTTCCCCACGTGGAGGGTAATCATTACTTTGCCTCATTTTAAGGGCTTGCGCCAGTAACCGCCGTAGTTATTATCAGATATTACTGTTGCACGCGTCACATCGTGTTTGTCTCCTTGTTAAACCGTATCATAACGTCACGTCGTGGGATCTCCTGCGCCCTGTGGCCCTTCCTGTGGCTCAATTCTGATTGGTTGATCTGGATTATACACGACCACACGATGTGGCCCATCCGCACAACACGATCCCACTACCCCTCTAGGACAGGGTTAAATAGGGGAGGGGCGCGCCCCTTGGGACTTTTCCCCATCTTAGCGCCCATCTGCCTCTTCTTCTTCTTCTTCCTCCTAGCGACAGCGCCGCCGCCGCCGCACCTGCTTAGATGCGCCGCCGCCGCACCGTTCCTCGCGCACCAGTGTCGCCGCTACTCCCGCGCATCTCCATTGCCACAGGTCCACACCAGTCCAGGCAACTGCCCCCCACCGCCGTTAGGGCTAGTAAGGACAGCGACCTAGAGATGACAGAGGAAGAACTCACCGTCGCGGAATAGGAGATGGAGGAGGATGCGGGGAACACCGATCGCGGTGCTTGGGTTGGGTCCTGGGTATGCCAGGATGACCTTGACTGGTTGTACTGCACCCGACGTATCCCGGAGGGCGTCATTGCCCGCCTTGCCGCCGAGGAGCTTGCTCCCTCACCCAATCCGGGTGAGTTTGTAGTGTTCCTCTCCCACTTCCAGCATGGGTTCGGCCTCCCCGTCAGTGACTTCTTCCATGATTGGCTCAATACCTACAAGCTTCAACCACATCACCTTCCGGCGAATGCCATCACCTCTCTTTCTGCCTTTGCTTCCACCGTAGAGGACTACGCCAGATTATGGCCCACTAAGGAGCTCTGGATCCGGTTTTTGGTCTCTGTCGGAATGTAATTCTGAATAGAGAGCTTGACCCGGAGGACAAGCAACTTACGCAGTTCGGCGCTGCATCTATCTCTCCTCGGAAGCAGTCCATCTTTCCCCGAGTCACGGGGCTCGATTCCTGCAAGGGCTAGGCCCGAACCTTCTTCTATGTCAGAAATGGCACAGATGAAGATCTGATCCGGCTGCGCCCCTACGCTCCGGGTCCTCCTAATCCGGATCTGTGGGACCAGATCCCCAAGAAACCCACAGTCCTGGCGAACCAAGTCAACAAACGGTTCCAGGAGCTGAAGGATCAGGGACTGCACAACAAAGACGCAATGATCACCTTCGTCCGCAACTGGATCTCCCCCCTCCAGAAACGCACGCATAAACTTTGCCACATGAGCTGGCACCTTGACCCCAACCGGACCTCCTCATTCGAGTTGAGCAACACCGAGATTTACCGCCGGGTCAAGACCCTCTTTACCACCAACAAAAACTTCTCTGCTGATTGGGAGTGGGGGATCGAGCACTTCTGCCGAGATAGGCTTCCTCCTGCGGTAACTCTCGTGCTCCAATTCTTTTCCGAGTTTAATCATACGTCGGATTTTGTTGTATGTTTGATTCCTTCACATTTTCTCTTTCTTAGATTTTTCTTTAGCAAACTCTTGAGGATGGCACCGGGCCTTCTCTCAAGTGGGCGCCTAATCGAGATACCCCGGACGAGGAGGAACCAGATCCGGAGATGTTCCTGTCGTTCCCTGATGCGACCAAGCGACACACCGGTAAATTCTCTTCCATTAGAGATTGGCCTGATGATGAAGATGAATCCGATGTTGAGGTGATGGAGGCATTTGACGATGTCCCCCTTTCTTACACTTTTCCGGCATCAGCTAACCTCGGTGGGCAGATCCATGAAGATCCTCCCCTTGCCACGGGTGAGCTAGTCCCGGTCCCATCGAAGAAAAGGGGGGCCGCGTCTGCTTCTTCCTCCGGACCTTCTAAGCCAACCAAAAGGCGAAAGAAGTCCGCAGACAAAGCTGCCACCAAGTCCATGACTAAGGCCGTAGCCCAGAGAGCTCGCAAGCCAAAGGAGCCTTTGACCTCAGATGAGTAAGTCACTTCTCCCTTATCCAATCTTCTGTTTCCCGTTTTGGTATTCATTTGTTCTTCCTTTGTTATAGTTTCTCATCATTCATCATTTGATTCGGCAGGGCCGTGGTGGAGGTTCCTCAGAGTAGATCCGGCATCGCCTCGCCACTCTGACATAGTCCTTCTCCCCCTCGTGGCGACGATTTACGCCCGTTGAGCCCCATTGAGGAGGGTTCAGCGGTTGCTCCGGGTTCTAGCCCACCTCGTCAGGAGGAGGGCAACCTCGGAACAGGGGGAAGTGGTTCTGCTGAGGCTGTAGTTGCTCCCTCTTTGGCTCAGCCGCAACCAGCCACCACCGAGGTTCCTTCAGCACCCCCGCCAAGACAAAAATCAGCACCGGCACCAGCAGCAGCTGCACAAGCATCAGCATCAAGCCCCTCCGCCTCGTCCGAGTCTTCCAAGACTCGACGAGAAGGCACCAGCAGCACCAAGGCTAGCACTAAGGCAGCCCCCAAGGCCAAATCCGTGGCTCAGACCTCCACGTCTCAGCAGCAGCCCAAGGGCAAGAAAGCTCCTAACGCCACCAGGGCAGCGTCAATTGAAGCTGGACAGCGTACACTTGCGTCCATGCTCTCGAAGAAGACCCCGCCGACGAAGGACACCTCTGCCGAGTCAGCTGATGCGTAACTCGTTTTGCACACCAGCCCCGATGTTGCCCAGGTTGAAAGGAGGGAAGCCCATGCTAAGGGTTTGGTCGCGCCCCACATGCTTAGCGAAGAACGCTATCCTCCGACCTTGATCGAGTTCGTTAACAACTAGAACAAGGCGGAGTTCGTCCATAATGACGATCTCCCGGAGAAAATTGGGCCTGCCGAGTTTGCTGCTCAAATGAACACCACTACCAAGGCAATCAACCTTGCAGGTCAGATGATGGAGGTACGCTACTTCGCCTTTTCCTTAACATGTACTAGATATTAGTGATATAACCATTAGTCCCCGAGCCTCCGGGGGAGTAACTTGTTACTCGGTCGGATGCTCCTTAGAGAACTAGCGTAGCTCCTTAGTAACTTCGAATATGCACACACCTAGAGCCGGGTTAAGTTCCACTTGGCCCGGATTTTGTACACTTCGAATATGCACACACCTAGAGCCGGGTTAAGTTCCACTTGGCCCGGATTTTGTACACTTCGAATGTGCACACACCTAGAGCCGGGTTAAGTTCCACTTGGCCCGGATTTTGTACACTTCGAATGTGCACACACCTAGAGCCGGGTTAAGTTCCACTTGGCCCGGATTTTGTACACTTCGAATATGCACACACCTAGAGCCGGGTTAAGTTCCACTTGGCCCGGATTTTGTACACTTCGAATATGCACACACCTAGAGCCGGGTTAAGTTCCACTTGGCCCATATTTTGTACACTTCGAATATGCACACACCTAGAGCCGGGTTAAGTTCCACTTGGCCAGGATTTTGTACACTTCGAATATGCACACACCTAGAGCCGGGTTAAGTTCCACTTGGCCCGGATTTTGTACACTTCGAATATGCACACACCTAGAGCCGGGTTAAGTTCCACTTGGCCCGGATTTTGTACACTTCGAATATGCACATGACTAAGCTATCCTTTTATACTTTTTTCAGGTGACCACCAATCGCCGGAGCACTGATTTTCAGCGTCTCTTGGACACTCACAAGATGTTGTGCGCGAAACATACTACGCTTCTCGCCGAATACGAGAAAAGAGGTAAGTTTTCTCCTTGGCATTTTCCCATTTATCTTCGTCTTTTTCCGCCGAACTAACCCATCATTCGGATTGCACAGCTGGAGTGGAGGCCGAGAACATCCTCATGAGGAAAAACTTGGACAAAATAAAGGGTAAGTCATTTTTGCTTAAGCTTCCTCTACGCTCTATCTCCTTCTCTCCTTAGCTCGGCAAATATTCATACCTCGGCTTTGCCAGGTCAACAAACTATTTCAGCATCTCTTGAAGATAGTGTGCCCGTGCCTGATATGATGCTGCATTTTCTCGAACAAGCAGGGCAGCATCAGGCCGAACTCAAAAAGAAGGATGATGAGATTGCCCTCCTCCGGTGATGATGAGATTGCCAAGCTCAAGGCAAAAATGAAGAAGCTCAAGGCGCTCCACAAATCCGAGATGGACAAAGCTGGCCAAGATTTTACTGAAGAGCGAGAACGTCTCAACCTCCAAATTTCTAAGGACCAAGAACTGCTGAAGGAGGCCGACATTAAGCTTGAGTCGATAAATGCTAAACTTGTGCAACTCCGGAAGAGGCGTGACAACTGCACCACGGAGCTGACCCAGATCCACAGCCATATCTCTCGTAAGTTCTTTCTCTTCTGCCGGCATGAATCTCTCCGAGTCAACCTCCTTCACTTATTTCACTTGTGTTGTTTTTCCAGACAAATTTCCGAAGGGTGATGCCATTGCATCCAATGCCGTTACCAAGTTTCGCCAGCAGAGAGGTACTCCATATGGTCCTGGCACCATTCCTCTTGATCTGGAGGACCTGCTGGTCAGCTTGTCTTCTCGCATTGAGATTGTGAAGAACTATGGTAAGGATATCCTGGACGCAGCAGTCCGGATCTTCAGTGCTCTTTTGCCTGGTGAAGATACTCCGGAGGGTTCCGCTGCTCTAATCAACAAGCCCAACTTGACCTCTGGAGGGAATCCACCGGACGTGCCGGAGCTGAGACCGTTCTCCACTACGTGCTCACATGGTACGAGAAAATTAATCTCGATCTTCTCGAGCGCATGCACACCGGGTCAAGGTGGTCCACTGATCCGGACTGGGTAGCTCGGCGTAAGGCTTGCGCCCATAACCTCATTCAGTATGCCCCCATAACCCAAGCTTTGTCGATGCCATTGACGACGAATACGTCGAAGATGGTTCGGTCGAAGAAGATGAGGGCGAAGCCTCGGATGCCGAAGAGGATGAAGATAATGCTGAAGCCGAGGCCAGAGTTCCGCCTGCTGCTCCTTGATAACAAATACTTTGAATATTATCAGATCCCCGGTATGTCGGGAGCAAATGTATTAAGCACAGTGATCATATTTTGCTACTAAGTTGCTCGTGCCGGATTAACTTGGGCGTAGTCCCCGAGTTTCATTTTCTTGTTCCTCCAATTTCTTGGCTCGGCTCGTGTCTACCTTGGTTCGGTTTTATGACTTACGAGTCCGAGTTTCAAAAATTGATTTAACAATACTTAGAAACTTTAAGACTAGCTCAAAATAATTCCACATAGAAAAAACTAGGTAAACACAAAGTTAGTCCAAATAATAAATGTCGGCTCGATTACGTTCTTCTCCTTAGTCGTTTTTCGTGTGCTCCGCAATTCCAAACTTGTTCTCTTGCTTGCCATGAAGCCAAATCTTGTTGGACAGCAGCAAGTCGAAGAGTTAGTTTTTTGGTGCTCACACACTACTAATCCGGCTTAGGCAGAAGCAACTTAAACCAGCCGACATAAAAATTATAACAAGTACAGAAGATAACAAATATTATTAAGGCAGTCCCCGAGTTACTGCTCGAGGTGCCACCATTTCATTGATAAGCTCACTGCCGGCATACATACCGACGTATGAGAGACTCGGATACACACACTTCTCTGCTCTATCTTGCTCTTATGGAGCTGCTCTCTGTTGCATACCTTGGCCGGCACTGCGCTCTTGCCGTGGTATATTCCGCTGCTGCGGTTGTCCTGCACTCGCCGGGTTGCGCTGTCCGGCATTGCCGTTCACAGCGTTCCCTTGACCGGCATTGCCTTGGTCGCAGTTACCTCGGCCAGCTTCACCTCGGCTCACACTCCGTCGATCCTCATTCCCTTGCACTGCTTTTCCTTTCCCTGCCCTTGCCGGGTCATATGGGACTATCTGTTTGTTTCTCCTGGCCGAGGTTACTACCTCTTCTCTCCTAGGACGACCATGAGGGGATGATGCAGCCCCAGCAGATTTCTCCGATTACCCACTGCCGAGTAAACTATCTTGGAGGCCCCAGCTCTTTCCGGGTTTGCCCTGAGCAACTCCTCATTCTGTCTGTTTGTGATCCGAACTAACTCATTGACCCTTTCTTGCTGTCTCTGCCAGGCTTCACCCGTCAAACCCTCGGATGCAGCTGCATCTGCTGCTCTAAGGTTCTTTGCCGGGGTACTGTACTTCGGCAGCTCCACGGACAAACAGTTCTCTGACTCTTCAATTCTAGTATCACCCTCTTTGTTCATTTCACTCATGAGGTTTCTCCCCTTCACTTTTACAACATCTACCTTATTCGCCTTTGCGTACTCACGCAGCATCATGTTCAACGACTGCTGAGCCGCAGCTATCTTTTTCGCACCTTCTAGAATTTTCTGCCCAGTCTTCTCTAACTCGGCCTGTGCCTGAGCCGGATCTACCACTGCTGCTACGGGGCTTGCCAAGCTATCTATTGCCTGCTGCAGCACATTCTCTGGCCTCTCTAGCGGAGGACCTCTACTTTTCCTCGGTGCCTTGGGTGTTACCTCCGGATCTGGTGCCGGTTCCTTGCTTGCGCCAGCGCCAGGCGCAGTCATCATCACCTCGGCGCGGTCAGGGGAGCGAGTGATACGTGCCCTGCGAGACGCACTAAGGGGTGGCTCGCCTCCCTCGATGACATGCTGCGGGTGAACGCACGACACATCGACAACGACATAGATCTTGTGCGCGCCAAGCTTGACGAAGAGGCCATTGCGTGGGAGAGGTTGCTTGCCGAGGCAACCATCGTTGTCGCTGACGAAGTCCAGTGCTCCAAAGCGGTGAACAAGCCTGGAGACGATGCGTTTGCCAGTGCCGATGAGGTTTCCCGTCCAGATCTTCACTCCTGCTAGCGCCGCTAGCCCCACGGTGGGCGCCAACTGTCGTCGTGGTGTCACGGCAGATGCCATGGATAGGCTAAAGGTGGGGACTAAATGCACTAGAGGAATCCAGGGAGGGATAGTGTGGTGATTCCGCACACAGTTGATTTGTATTCAACATGTTACGCAGGTTACAAATGCTCCTTGAGCTGTATTGGGGAGAGGAGGAAGAAGGAACTCTCTTACTCTCACCACTAGCTATCTCTCAGGAACCTAGAATTGAACAAGTAAAAACCAACCCTTTCTACAGAGGCCCTAGCCCTCCTTATATAGGGGTGGTTGGGTCTCCAATTAGGGCATACGTGGAGGCATATTCCAAGGAATATGCCTCTTCCCAAAATAGTAAACTGACCGGGTCACTTTTCCCCGTCGTAAGCCATGCAGAGGCTACGTGAGCCTCTGTGGCGCCAGCGTCATCTGACACAGGAAACTTCACCCTTGTCGGCCACGCCTCGGTGGTCCTGGCCTCTGTCCGCTTCGCTCACGCTCTGCGTACAGTGACCACCTTTTGACCAGCGAGATACCTTCCTTCTCTTGCAAGCCTGATATAACCTGGATCTCGCCTGGTTAATCCGGCCACACCTGTACCTGCATGCAAGTTAGACACATCTTACCGGCATACGACATAAGTCGGCCGGGACTCAGTTAGGCGGACATCTTCCGGTCTGGGTTACTCCGTGATTCGGCCTGCCATGAGGTGACTCGGCCAGCACTTGCTTTGACCTTGCCATACCTCCGCTAACTCGGCCATTATACCCCGGCGTGACCCTACCCGGGGGTATCCCCCCAACAGAATCAGTCTCGCGTACGAATACACGTAAGGTCGGTTCGGGCCACTTCATAAAACAATACCGCGATATAGACAAGTACACATTAGAGGGTAACAACTAAGGGATCAATGCTCGCACAATACTTGTGCGTACTGGCCGTACAGCACTCCTACGCATAGATCGGCTCTGATACCACTATTGGGGATCGGTGTGGAAAACAAAAAATTTCCTACGATGTAACCCTAGAAACTGCCTAGGATCTATCTATGTAGTAATGCGGTAACAACCGATGCGTAGAGAATACATACCCTGTAGACCGTACGCGGTAAACATTCCGCGGGGAACATGGTTGATGTAGTCGTACTCGTAGCCGACCTCAAGGTCGCGAAGCTCCTCGCAGGTCACCCTTTGCTCCTTCTTGATCTTCATCATCTTCATCGTGCAACAGCTCCGGCTCACGACATTCAAGCGCCCCAAGTGTTGCGCCTCGTGTCTTCGTACACATCCGGTGCACGATGAGACCTCCGACTCCCCGATCCCGCCGAGAGTGCGGAAGTTGATATCCGGCTAGGAATCCCTGCAGCGCAACGGCATACTGCAGGTGTGCCTCGATCGCACAACCCAGACTTGGGGCCATGGTCACGAGGTATAGAGAGAGGGAGGAGGAGAAATTCAACCAAAGGACTCCTCCAATTATTGGTGTGTCTCATCCCACCCATGGGCACCCCTTTATATAGGGGGGGTGTGCCCTCCCCTTTGGGTTTCCCATGTGGGACTAAACAAGGGAGAGAGGGGGAGGCGCATGGGCCTCATGGGCCGCCGGCCAGGGGTGGGCCCCACCCCGCGCACAGCCCTAGGTTGGCCGGGTGGGCCCCCTTGAGGCGCCTGGGCCTTGGCCCTTCCCTCCTCCGGTTTTCCCTCATGGGCCCTATTTCCCTAGGAAGTTTGGCCCATTAGTGGAATAACCCTTCAAATTAGATTTTAATATTATATTTAATATTAATTACACTAATTAATATGTAAATACATATTACAAAATCCATCTTGACTCGAAACACCTTTCGGTTCCCTTTCGATTTCCTCTAAACGACTTTGGATCTTTCCTGGAATGATTCCGGTCCTTTATTCTTTCTCTGAACAACTTCGGATCTCTCTGCGAAACGATTCCAACTTTCTCTTTCTCTACTATGATTCCATCTTACGAATGATCGCTCTCATTGTACCCTTAAGTGTATCCTCTCACGGCTCGGGAATGCTCTAGACATGATCTATATCAATGATCAATAGAGGGACCATGGATGTCCACGTGACCCCTATGCATTCCTGATGACAATGTCGTTTGAACCGTCTAAATGTAGCATCCTCTTCCTTTTGTTTCTCGATACAACTTGTCCGAGATCCGATCATCGGTATCCCATACCTTGTTCAATCTCATTCACAACAAGTTCTATTTTCTTGTTACCGTGATACTACATCCCCGTGACCCAGTCACATGTTGCAACATTTATGGACGTAATCTCACCAAGCCGGCCGTATGTATCTTTACCCATCATGTGGGTGAACAAATCTCAGTCTTGCAGTCACATGTCATCAACTGTTCCTTTGGAATACCCAACGTACACCTTTATAACCACTGTATTACCAAGTGGCGCTTGATGTAGTCAAAGCAGCCTAGGGAAACAGTGAGTAATATGAGCTCACGGTCTAAGGAGAAGGAGTCTAGGTATAGATGTTGCAACAATGAACTATATGACTTGATCGTGTTGCAATCCTTCGAGGAATGTCCAATCACATCATTCTCCAATGATATGATCTCGTTGTCAGTCGGCATAAATGCCCATGATCTTGAAACCCAGATCATCTTTGTGACCAACGAACTAGTATAAATAGAGGCTACTAGGGACTTGGTTGTTTCATACCACACCTGTACCAATGTTTCTACTTGGCACAGTTATAGCACAATATGAAACTATTATAAACAAATTGAGATATGATAATAAAAACCTATTTCTTATTTGCCTCTAGGGCATATCTCCTTCAACTGACTTCTCTGTTCCATTCCAAATCTCATGGTTAATGCGTAATATACGGTGCTAGAATCACTGGCGACATTGGTTGTTAAGTCCTAGATATTATGTTCCTTTACCACTGGAACTGTATCAATAGATTATTACGATTTGGTAAATAATCCAAAATCATATTATTATGAAAATAGTGTTTTATGTCGCTTTTGAAATGCAGGCGATGACAACATTTGAGTTACAAGAGTTTGATAGAAAATAACCAAAGGACATGAGCAAGTGTGAACTTGCCTTTTGTGATTGCAAGATTATGCACTCACGGTCTTCAAGATACTAGAAGATCCAAATTCTGTAAACAACATCATTGGTCCGATAAGGACGAATGTTTAAAGAAGCAAGATGCAATTATGCATAAGTAATGTAATGCAGTTTGATAAACGCGAATCCCCGGAATAATCGTCTCTTATCTAGGGATTGGAAACTAGGGATGGTCTCTTTAGAATGTGTTTCACTTTTATACCAGCTTCACACTTGAGCTTCTTATTAAGGCTTGTGAGAGTGTGTGAACCAATATGTCAATACAATAAGTAGCATACAATATTAAAGCACTCAAATGGGGCATGGTATCTAAAAGATTTCTTAAGCAAGATTATTAATCAATTAGAGCTTTTAAAGAAGTCCTTAAGTATTACTTTTAATGCTTCTTAAAGAATAACTTTTGAGGAAAAGGTTACTTTTACAAAGTAAAAGAATTTAAACTTA
Organism: Avena eriantha; assembly: GCA_910589775.1. NCBI lineage: Eukaryota > Viridiplantae > Streptophyta > Magnoliopsida > Poales > Poaceae > Avena > Avena eriantha. Next base: position 487,435,530 of record OU342745.1, on the reverse strand, counting down.
AATCTAACACTTTAATGTTTTCTTACTAGTTATGAGTATTAACGAAGAAAACAATTAGCATTTTGAATAACTATTCCACTTGTAGTGGATACTTATATATTTTGAATATGTATTATATTATATATGGTTCACTTATTAATGTTTTATAAAGGTAGAATACAAGTGTTATTGCCTTTATAGGGTGGTGTTTTCTTAACTTTATAAGTGAATAAAATCACTTACTTTTTTTAGAAGTAATGCTTATACCTTTTAAACATGGGACAAAGCATTACTTTAATTCGTTAAAACTTTGTTTAGGTTTTTAAGTATTTTCCAGACTAGTAGAGGAATTAGTAAATATGAGCTTGATGATTTTATAAGTGAATGGAAGTCTTGTGATAACCAATACATTATTTTAGTTGATTTTATAATTGCTAAAATCTTTTTAGGAAAATTAAGATACACTTAATTTGAGATGATAGTTTTAGTAAATACATGTTAAAATGGTTAGACCTATGTTAACTTCACTTAATCATCAATTTAACTTGTTATTATACCTTTCAACTTTAAACAAATAATGATAAAGGCAATGGTAAAGATTATATATTTTTAATGAATTAAAATAAAAGAAAAGGATTTAAATAAAATTTATTAGACCTTTACCTTTTATTTTACTTCAATTATGAAATATTATATTTTTAAATTATAGATTTTATTTTTGTGATCATTTTGGTATATTATAAGTATTTTTATGATTTATAAATAATAAGATATGATTTTTATAAGTTTTATTACTTTATAAAGACTTAATAAATAATAATATTTATTTAAGTGACACAAAAATATATGGAACAAGTTTATAAATGTGTATTTTGTTTATTCTAAGAATTTTGATATATTATACTTATTTTTATGAATTATCAATAATAGAAAATATTTATTTAAGATTTATCCCTAATAGGGTATTTACTAATTAATACTATTTACTTTATTTATGTTGGAAAATAAAACATGATAATAGGTTTAAAATATAGAGTTTATTTTTCTAAACATTTTGATATATAATATTTTTTCTGAATTATAAAACAAAAGATATCGATTTAACAAGATTTAATCATTTTCTGGAATTATTAAAATAACTATCTAAATAAGTTATTGCATCACGGATGACGTCATCACCTTTACTAAATCTTTTTACACCGAGATCTATCTTAGCCAGGCACACTGACTAGTGGGGTCAGGACCATGTTAGCTTGGACCGGTCAAAACAGGTTGACTAGGCGGTCAAAACCGGTTGACTAGGCTGTGGGTGACGCAAACGTGATGTCATGCTGACGTCACCTCGCCAGTGACAGTTAGGCAGTGAGCAGCGGCGGCGATCTAGCATGAATCAGCAGGCGCGATTAGGCCAGAGAGAACGAGAGTGGCGCGGGAAGCTTAAATTAGCGGCGTTACTACTTAAAGGTCATCAGAAGATGACCGGCAAGGGCAGATAACAGTGTTGGCGTCAGGCGCTCACGGGGACAGTGCTACGACAAGCAATCAACAAAACAAAATGGGTCCATATGGACCAGAAGCTCACCAGGAACGTTGTGGGCTTGATAGCAGGGCGAGGTCGAGGTCGGCGACGAGCGCGACGGCCGGTGTCGGACACGATGCATAGATTCAGGAGATTGCGGGCTCGTGGGGCTGCGTGACCTAGCTAGGGTGAACCAGTACAGTAGGGCGAGCTCGGTGGTGGCTTCAACTAGAGCTAGGGTGGCCGGGAGCAGCAGGGATGGCGGTGACCGCCGGCTAGGCTTCGGGTGGCCTCTGCGTGCGGACGGCAGAGAGCAAGGGAGAAAGGGAAAATGGGGATGAGGATGAGCCGGGGTATCGCAGTGGCATTCTTATCCCCTCCTGGCATCAGCGGCAAGTATCATGACGTGTGGCTGACGTCGATGAGCGCATCGAGTGGCGGCGCAGGGCTCCAGCGAGCTGTCTGTGTGCGTGAGGGTGACGACGACGGTAACTTTGCAGAAAACCCCCTAGCAAATTCTCTGTCTCAACCCGCGGTCCTCCTCCGGTCCCACCTGTTAGTCAGAGAGGGAAGGCGATCCGGGCTACTATTGGGCTGTTGTGGGATGTAGCAAAGTAAGCAAATGATATTTACTACTACACTAGGCGTTGGATAGGAACTGGGCTACGGCTTGGTTCTATTTGTTATTTCCTGATTCTGTTTCTATTTCCGTTTTCTGTTTTCTTTTTCGATTTAACTTTTATATATTCAAAATCCATTGAATCAACTAGAGTTCTACATGGTTAATGTAACTAGTTGGTTTGGCATTCTTTTTTTAATATTTTTACTATTCATGATTATATAAAGGATTGTTTTATTAGAAAATATTAATTGAGATTAGGGTTTTAGGGATTACTGATTACTTCTTATTTAAAGATCCCTTAAATATGATTTTATCTTTACTTTGAAAGGTGGAATTTCAAAGTCCGAGGAGGGCTATTCATAGTAATAGAACCTTTTTATGAATAGGTAATCATATAGCAATTTATAAGGGGCTAATGTTGTGGTTTATAATATAGTGATTTAAATTTTAAGGTTCTTTAAAGTTTGGAATTTCCTTTACTCCAATTCCATTACAATTTCTTCATAACCATTCTACTGTTCTTCAAAGTAGGCATGGACCAATTCTTGAACTAGTTGTTCAGTACTTTCTTAAGTGGGGTTAATATTTTGATAGAAGTTTATTATATAATGCTGAATAACCATTGTCATTCATGTGGCCCAAGTGATCTCAATGCCCAACAACGTTTATTTAGGGTTTCTAATACCACACTTACTATGGACCCTAGAGGATACACTACCCTCAAGTTTATTAGTGAATGTTGCTAGGGATCAAGGTTTAAGGATTGCTCCTGACTTTATAATCCTGAATGATGTCTCAATTTAGAGTGAGCTATTGAGATTATCTCCTTATGTGGTCTTGATGGTTCTTTCTTCTAAGTTTATAATAGGGTTTAAGATAATAAGGTGGACAAGGCTTTCATCAATACACTCTCAACTGACACTCTAATTATCTCTTAGACATTTCATTTGACTAAGACATACTATTCATTGGCTGCCAAAAATGGGAATTGGTTTTACTACCATCTTAATCCTAGGGTTTTGGGCAAAGAAGAAGACATGAGTCTTGTCCTGGCTTGATAGAATGTTGCTTAAAGGTTCCTCAAGTATCCTCACTTTAATTCTTCACTGAGCTTATCTTTAGATAATGAATCCATTTCCTAAATATACTCTGTTTAAATCTCTCATCTAGTTCACTAAGATCTCTTTTGTCTAATTGATCTAGTCATCTGGCTCCACCATATCCATCATCATATGATGACATGGTCATACACTTCAAAAATATTCCCCCACATTCATCTCTAGTATATAAGACTTCCATTTCTAGATTACCTCTAATGAATCCATCACTATAGCTATTACTAACTCCATCCATTAACTCCTTTATATTCACCTTGCATCAACATCCAAGGCTTGCAAGATTACAATTTTCTCTATAGTACATGTGATATTAATCCTCTAGAAGAGATATAGTACTACTCCCATAACACAAGTTTGTTCTTGTATTTGTTTGGGTTAAACTAATATACCTTAAACAACTCCATACAACTTATGTTATATACTTCATCACACTCTAGCTTGACTTCTCATGATCAAGCTAGGTGATTCCGTTCACTAGGGTTTTGCCTTACTTCATATTCTCACATCACTTCTTCATCATCTAGTCATCTATTCTCAAATAACTTGAGAATAATGACCACCATCCTTTAATCATCCAAGGCTTAGGCTTCTATTTGTTTGATCAAGATCTATCATTAACTAAGTAGTAGACTTTTACTAGTCTCTCCATAAGGCTTATCTTGTTAAGAAAACTTACTTAAGGTTTATACCTACTTGGCTTAACAAGATTATCATTTGACATTCTACCATTTCTAGCTTTCTGATAACTTCTCAAGTATTAGCTTATTCTTAGGTTTAGATACTTCTTCTAGTTAACTCATGAGTGAGTTAACTCATCCAACATCCAATGGTTTGATCACCACTAAGGATATCATTCCATTGGTGATCGCACACTACCATATCTAGTTCCTTCTTCTCATTAATTTACTTAAAGTATTTGGAAGGTCGATATAATAGATCGAAGCTAAGAATCAATAAGTGCTAGGTCAAGAATTGATCACTCAACATTGAAGATCAATAGACACCGGGACTTGGTTAAGTAGGAATGTCACCTACTAATATGGCAACAAAGATATGTGATGAATGGTCTTGGCTCAACTTCCTTTCAACTCTATTTGTGATAAAAGTTAATGTTTAAGAACTACCATGATATCCGTGGTAGGAATCACTATGGCAATCAAGTGTATCAAGATTTAGTTATAGAGTTTCTTTACTTAAGTTATATACTTAACTTGGTATTCAAGGTTTCTGGTACAAAATACCTTGATATCATCTTTGGGATATTAAGTATTCATCCTTGAGTGGTTGTATGGAATACCATGTAATGATATCTAGAAGATCAAGTACTCCTTATTAAGCAGTGTGTTGTGACTTAGTTTTATTACATTTGATCTACCCTTAGATCAAATTATATTACCCAAATATAAGATTTTAGCAAAGGTCACATTGAAACCTATCGTAGTCAACTTGATGATCTACTTCAGTTCCACCAAGTTAAGAGAAGCTTCAATCACTTTGAAAAGTTTTATTTAAAAGCGCGAAAATTATCAAGATTTTCTATGCATAAATGCAATGCACACATCTAATTTCAGCTTATTTTAAGCTCTAATGCTGGGATGTTACAGATTTGGGAAAAGATTGAGAACCTTGAAAAGATTTCCAAAGTTTGTGTTGAAACTATTGGGGAAGGAGTTGACTCTTACTAGATGATGGGTAAAGACCTCGAAAAGAAAGTCAATGACCTCGATGGTATAGTTCACCTCCTAACCAAGATTATTAAAGCAAAATAATTACAGAACAACATGCTAGGATCATAGAGATGTCCACTTGATTCGCGTGTATTGCTCATGCCTGCAACCTAAAGGCGGAAGAAGGAGAGGAAGATGATGACTTATTCACTCCCAAGAAGGAGTAGGTATTCACAAGGAATTATTTGATCCCACCGGCTTGATTCCAAGCTTGGGGGATCTATGAAAACCTTGCAATCTATCTTACAGTTTTAACATGTCTACTTTCCTACACGCATGCTAGGTTTTAATTAAAGAATTTGCATTAGTTGCATCAACTTCAAGCTCCTTTAGATTTATATCCATTGAGTTTCAAGAATTTATGATATTTGAAGTTATATTTTGATTCATGATTGTTATATTAGATGATTGAATTAGGTTGAGTGTTATGATACTTGTACAACTCTCATGATTTTAGGGACTTCCACACGAATTAAAGTATTGATTAAATTATGAGAAGAAGAATTTTGGTAGCATATTATAATCACGAGTTTTAAAAGCCACAGAAGTAGTGAGCATGATCAAGTGGTTGTACTTAAAAAAGAGAAAAGAGGGATAAAAGAACAGATATCAAAAGAATCCTAAGTCAAAATAAAGATACAAGAAAAAGGATGATCATGAATCGTCATTACTGAAATCAAGTGCCCAAAACAGACCTTGCTCTAAAACTGAATACAAGACAAACCTCACCTCTGATACCACTTTGTTAGGGGAGAAGATACACAACCCCTGCTGCCTGCGGCGAACTCTGAGGATAACCTCAATCAACAGATATACAGTGAAAATAAACCAACGAGCACATGCACATGTGACACAAAGATTTACGTGAAAAAATCTCCTCAAGGTGAGGAGGAAAAAACCATGGTTGTGGACCAACCGTTCCACACGAGCTTCACTATGAGAAACCTGGGTACAAAGTCTTCTCTAGAACATCTAGACATATACAACACACTCAGCATGTTGCCAACCGGCAGCAACAACAACAACCACTTGAAAAAAGATTAGAACAAAGCAGAATATCTCAGATTCTATCCTCTTTAGTAATCAGAAAATTGCTCTTAAACCACAGATCCAATTAGAACCAAACTTGGTAGACAATTAGGCATACGAGTTACCAACATACACTCCAAATTTCAGCTCAACCGGATACCGTTTTCCTGTCTTCGTCTACTAAAACTGCTCTATGTTGAAATTGCAGCAGTTCAAACTAACAAAATTGCTTCCAAATCTGATGCTACACTAACCCAAATCTCAAACCAGCTAACCAGATTGAAGTAGTCAAAGTAAGGAACAAGCTCACCATGTTTGGAGCCAATCCAACCATCTTTGAGCCTCCAAACACCAGCTTGAAAATAGACCAGTCAGAACTCAGAAATATGGACATAAATCACCCCTCCTTCTTCCTCTCTTCTCACTAGGTTGTGGTGTTCTAGTGTGTTCTCTCACCCTCTCACACAGCAGCCATGGTTTCTTGCTTGCTCATCTCACACTCTGATTGAGTCACTCTCACACAACCACCAAGGGTGGCTAGGGTTTTTGTTTTCTACTCCTCTTCCAAGGAGCACCCCAGCCGTTGGATACGAATAATCAATAGTTGAAACATGTTGGACTTTCATGGGTTGAGTTGGGCTGCCAACACATCTTCATGTTTTTTTATAAGGGGCGCTTTATTACTTAAGAGTTTAAGCTACACCCGGCCTCTACATAACTAGGATGCACACAGCCGACACAGTCCACAGATCCAACAGGGAAAAAATAAAAGTAAATAGGGAGATTACATATCAAAATGAGAAATTGCAAAACGCCAAGAGTGTTGAAGGAGGTCCTATCCAAAGTATTAGTTTCGATTCTTACCCTTTTTGAGATCATGTTCCATAAATAGAATTGTATCATCGTGTACTGACGGATAGATAAAAATCCATCCACTAGATGAGGAATCATACATTCAATTTGGCCATCAGATTTAGCACGCTTAATCATAATAGATAACATATCAACCACTATATTAAATAGCATTGGCGATAATGGACCATCCTGTCTTAGCCCTACTTTGGTCTGAAAGTATTTGCCAACATCATCATTGATTTTGATGGCAACACTACCTCATGACACAAAGCTATTGATTAAAGCTTTTATTCTAAGAGTCTGTTGAAGGAAAAACCAACAATACTAGCTATGATATTGCCAACAATACTAGCTATGATACTCCCACTATGGCTAGACTAAGAAACGTCTATTGTGAAAGGCCTAAGTACCACTCACCCAAGCTTTCATTTGGAACTTATGTATAGTTCTGTATTTCTCCCCTCTTTGAATTGGGGAGATCCTTGCAAAAACGTGTTCTATGATTGCGTGTTTTGCTACTACTTGTTTCTGTTTATCATCATGTCTAATGCATCTAGTATGTTCGAGTTGTAGTCAATTGGCTAATTGTCCAACACATGTGTGGGGCGCGAGAGAGAGTAGCAGGGACAGGTGTGTACACCCGAGAGAGAGAGAGAGAGAGAGAGAGAGAGAGAGAGAGAGAGAGAGAGAGAGAGAGAGAGAGAGAGAGAGAGAGAGAGAGAGAAAAGACAGTTTACAGCACGCAGGATGAACCGGACGATCCTCTGAGTGAACAGTAGTGTTTTCCATTGACAAATTATGGAAATGAAAATGATTGCACTCCATTCAGTTTGTTTCTACACCATTTTGAATTTTGATCCACATAAAGTGCTCGTGTAGATGGGAGAATAAACTAATGCACCTCATGTTAGATTTATATGGGCTGCGACCCAGGTTGGCAGCCCATTTAGTCTAATAAATCCTGAAATCTCAAGTCCCGTCTACTATCGCAGCTTAGGAGCTGTGTGGGATACAAAGTTTAGTCCCATATTGCTAGTTGGGAGAGAGTTGGACCAGCTTATAAGGTGAGCTGTTTCACTCCCACTAAGTGAGTGAGAAGAGAAGGAGTCCACGCGCACTCCTCCTCCACCACCACCCGCCTCACCTCGCCCGCACACGCATCACGTTTCGTGAATTGGCTTCGAGTTAGAAACTCGTTTTGTGGAAGACTAAAATTTTGCTTGGTGCACCAGTTGTTGGGTACGTGTCAACATTCGTGTGCATGTTTGAAGCGTGTCCTTGTCTTCCACCGCGTGGCGATTCGGTCGGCTCACCTCCCAGGCTATAGAGCGAGAGACAGACAGATCTAGACACATCCAGTTCTTTTCTCAGTCTCTCTCGCTGTGTGTTCCTCTTTCTGTGCTGCTCTCTAGGCTTCCCCATACCGGCGACTGCGTGCACTGCTGTCCGGGAGAGCAGGCCTCCAAAACCCCGTCTATTGAGATCTTGCACCGGGAGGTGGGCGCTAAGGTTTTTGGGGAGCGTCTTGGCGCGACTGCTCGCCTCCGTTCGTGTGTTATTCTTCAGCAATCAGTGACCTCATCAACACCATGGACGACATCAACAAGGACCAAGGTGTTGCTACGGTGATGACCTTCCCGGTCAACCTTTACGTGTTATTCTTCTCTATGTATGCACTAGTTCTTGCTAGTTTTCAGATCTACTAGATGTGGTTGTTTGGCTGTATGTGTTTAGATCTACTGGTGCTTACATAATGTTGATTTCGGTAATTAATCTCATGGGGAAATTGCCTAATATTCCAACAATCCAAAAACCTTATTTATTTAGGCAATTTTCGTCATCTACGTTTGTTGCTTCGCTGAAACCAAGCCCTTTTACGGGTGCTAATTTTAAGATATGGCAAGTAAAAACCCTCTTGTGGCTCACTGCAATGGGCATAGAAAAGGTTGCAGATGGCACTCCCAGAGGACTGCTTACTCTCGTAGAAGAGAGAGCGTTCAGGGAGGCCATTGTACTTTTTGTGGGCTTTGTACTCAGTGTGCTTGGAGACAAGTTGGTTGATGCATATTTGCATATTCGTGATGCCAAGGAACTGTGGTATGCGATGAACGCTAAGTTTGGTGTTGCCGATGCCGGTGGTGAACTATATGCTATGGAGCAGTTCAATGACTACAAGATGGTTGAAAACCCCGATCTGTAGTAGAACAGGATCATGGGCTACAGATCATGGCAAAGGAACTTGTATTCCTCAAGTGTGTGCTTCTAGACAAGTTTGTCGCGGGATGCATTGTTGCTAAGCTTCCCCCTTCATGGAGGAACTTTTCCACTTCTCTGAAACATCAAAGGCACGAGCTCTCTGTTGCGTACCTTATTGGTTCTCTAGATGTTGAAGAAAAGGCGAGGGCAAAAGACCAACCCACTAGTGGAACCGAGGGACATTCTACTACCAATATGGTGTAGAAAAATGCCCACAAGTCCAAGGGAAATAACAAAGTCTGCCAGACTACCAACTTGAAGAATAAGAAGGGGCAGAATAAGGAAAAGAAAGAACCTTGTTGGGTGTGTGGCGAGATTGGCCATTGGGCTCATCGTTGTCCACAGAAGAAAGGTAAGAAGGGTAAGGCTAGACAGAGTTCTAAATCTATCAACATGGTCATCGACAATACTGATGCAGGAACTTTAGGTTCTGGGTACGGTAATTTATTACATACTGTCTTTTAAGTATTTCAACCCACAGAATGGTGGGTTAATACGGCTGCCAATTTCCATGTGTGTGCTAACATTTCCATGTTCACCTCTTATCAGGCTCAAGATTCCTCAGTCATGATGGGGAATGGGTTACATGCTACTGTTCTTGGTGCTGGCACGGTAGATATGAAGGTTACTTCGGGCAAGATCGTGCAATTGAAGAACGTGCAACATGTCCCTTCTATCAAGAAGAATCTCGTTAGTGGATCCCGTCTTCTGAAAGATGGGTTTAAGTTGGTATTTGAGTCCAATAAAGTTGTAATGTCTAAGTATGGAACCTTTGTTGGAAAAGGCTATGAATGCGGAGGCATGTTCCGGTTTTTTTTGATTGGTAGACTTCTGTGATGATGTAGTGAACCATCTTTACACTACTAGTAATGAAACTAATGTTTGGCATTCACGGCTTTTTCATATTAATTTCGGTTGTATATCACGGCTTGCTGGTATGAGTTTAATTCCAAAATTTACTATTGTCAAAGGCTCTAAGTGCCATGCTTGTGTGCAAGCAAAGCAGCCTCGCAAGCCTCACAAGTCTACGGAGGAGAGGAACTTGGCACCTCTAGAGCGCATACATTCAGATCTATGTGAGATGAATCGTGTGTTGACAATTAGTGGAAAGAAATATTTCATGACATTGATTGATGATTCTACTAGGTACTGTTATGTATATCTCTTGAAAACTAAATGCGAGGCTTTAGATTTCTTTAAAATCTATAAAGTAGAAGTTGAAAATCAACTTGAGAGAAAGATCAAAAGAATTCGGTATGATTGTGGTGGAGAGTACTTTTCTAATGAGTTCAATTTATTATGTTCGGAACATGGTATTATACATGAGAGGACGCCTCCCAATTGCCATGGGATTGCTGAGAGGAAAAATCAGACTCTAACAGATTTGGCTAACACCATGTTAGACACTTCCGGTTTATCCAAGGAATGGTGGGGGAGGCTATATTGACTTCATGTCATGTCCTAAACCATGTTCCAACTAAGAATAAAGAGATTACTCCATTTGAAGAATGGGAAAATAAAGGTTGACACTCTCCTACTTACGAACTTGGGGTTATTTGGCAAAGGTCAACGTGCCAATCAACAAGAAGCGTAAGCTCGGACCAAAAATAGTGGATTGTGTCTTTCTTGGCTATGCTTCTCACAACATTGCTTACAGATTTCTTGTGGTGAAATCTAAAATGTACGACATGAGTGTCGGTACCATTTTCTAATCCAGAGATGCTACATTATTTGAGGATATATTTCCTATGAGAGATATGCCTAGCATATCTAATAAGGAATATGATCCAACTTCTGAACCTGAAACTCCCGTGGAGACTAATGAACAATCAGATGATGAGGGTTCAGATTCAGATGAGGATGGCAATGAAGCTCCAACAAGGAGCAAGAGACAAAGGACCGCAAGGTCTTTTGGTAATGATTTCATTGTGTACCTAGTGAATGACACTCCCACTACCATTTCCGAAGCATTTGCATCTCCGGATGCAGACTACTGGAAGGAAGCGGTTCAAAGAGAGATGGATTCCATCTTGGCTAATGGAACATGGGAGATATCTGAATGTCAGTATGGGTATAAACCTGTAGGATGTAGATGGGTATTTAAAAATAAGCTTAGGACTGATGGTACTATTGAAAAGTACAAAGCTCGGCTTGTGGCTAAAGGCTATACCCAAAAGGAAGGCGAAGATTTCTTTGATACTTACTCACATGTGGCTAGATTGACCACAATTCGAGTACTACTATCACTGGCTTCCTCACACGGTCTTCTCGTTCATCAAATGGACGTTAAGACAACTTTCCTAAATGGAGAGTTGGATGAGGAAATTCACATGGAACAGCTTGATGGTTTTCTACTTGAAAGTCGAGAGAGAAAGGTGTGTAAATTGAAGAAATCTTTGTATGGCCTCAAACAAGCTCCCAAGCAATGGCATGAGAAGTTTGAAGGAACTTTGACATCTGTGTGCTTTTTTGTAAATGAAGCTGACAAATGTGTATACTACCGCCATGGTGGGGGCGAGGGAGTTGTCCTATGTCTCTATGTTGATGACATATTAATTTTTGGGACAAGTCTCAAAGTGATTAATGAGGTCAAAACCTTCTTATCTCAATGTTTTGAGATGAAGGATCTTGGAGAAGCTGATGTTATCTTAAAAATTAAGCTACTAAGAGATGAGAATATTGGGATTACACTTGTGCAATCAGATTATGTGGAGAAGGTGTTGAGCAGATTTGGATATGATGATTGCAAATCCTCTCCCACACCTTATGATCCTAGTATTTTGCTTCCAAAGAATCAAAAGGCAGCTAGAGATCGATTGAGATACTCTCAGATTATTGGCTCACTTATGTATTTAGCTTGCACTACGAGGCCTGACATCTCGTTTGCTGTGAGCAAACTTAGCCGGTTTGTGGCCAACCCGGGAGATGATCACCGTCATGCTCTTGAGAGGGTAATGCGCTATCTAAAGGGAACAGTGAGTTATGGAATTCATTATACCGAGTATCCAAGAGTACTTGAAGAGTATAGTGATTCAAATTAGATATCGGATGCTAATGAGATAAAGGCCACAAGTGGATACATACTCACTCTTGGTGGTGGCGCTATTTCATGGAAGTCTTGCAAGCAGACCATCTTAACGAGTTCAACTATGGAAGCAGAACTCACAGCATTAGATACTATGACTGTCGAAGCAGAATGGCTCTGTGAACTCTCAATAGATTTGCCTATGGTTGAAAAACCAATACCGACAATCCTTATGAACTGTGACAACCAAACTGTGATTGTCAAAGTGAACAGTTCTAAGGACAATATGAAGAGTTCAAGACATGTCAAGAGAAGACTGAAGTCTGTCAGAAAGCTGAGAAACTCCGGAGTTATAGCATTAGATTATGTCCAAACGGCTAAGAATCTGGCAGATCCTTTTATGAAAGGACTATCAAGAAAATTGATAGAAAATGCATCGAGCGAGATGGGTTTGAGACCCACGTGAGTTGTAAAGGGGGTAACCCAACCTATGTGATCGGAGATCCCGTGAATTAGGACCTGGGAAAACAAACTGAAACAACTGAGTTGAGAGAAACTTTCAAAACTCCCACTCCACTGTAGATGCAATTCTCTCATAGTATTCTGTTAGGAAGGTTGATTATATCTTATTGTGTTCCGACTGTCTCCTTGGGAGCAAAGACGTTGTCCTATAGAGCGATCTTGAAAGAACACACCTATATGAGCGGCACTGCTGGTCACAGTGTATGAGATTCAGGTGAATCTCTAGGAAGCTCATGAAAGGATGAGGAGTATGACTTATAAGCTCCACCCGAGGGGTAGCCTATGGCAGCCAAGTACCGATAACAGTATTGAGTGAAACTTGCTGCGCAAGACTGGCAATTCAAGGCATAGTTCATAGTTCAGTTGTAGTAAGCGTATCTCTTTGTCTAGGTGGAAGTTCAACCTAACAGTCTCCACTGAACTGCATGTATATTAAACAGTGATTGGAACTAAGAGCCATATGATGTGCCTTTGAGATCTAGTGGGGGATTGTTAGATTTTTATGGGCTGTGACCCATGTTGGCAGCCCATTTAGTCTAATAAATTCTGAAATCTCAATGCACATCTACTATGGCAGCTTGGGAGCCGTGTGAGAGACAAAGTTTAGTTCCACATTCCTAGTTGGGAGAGAGTTGGACCAGCTTATAAGGTGAAATGTTTCACTCCCACTAAGTGAGTGAGAAGAGAAGGAGTCCACATTGATGCGCTCAACTTTCAACGTAGAGCTCGTTGGGAACCCCAAGAGGAAAGTATGATGAGCACATCAGTAAGTTTTCCCTCAGTTATGAAACCAAGGTTTAATCGAACCAGTAGGAGCAAGGAAACACCCCAAAGGTGTTACTAGCTGAACTTTGGCAGGGCGCACTACCGGTGCTAGTAGCAACGTGGAGACCTGCACAACACAACCACAGAACTTTGTCCCCAACTTGCGATGAGGTTGTCAATCTCATCGTGTTTTGTGGAAAACAAAGGATTAAACGTATCGAATGGAAGGAAGTAAAAGTTTGCAGAAAGTAAACACAAAGCAGTAAACAGTTATAGATTGTATGTAAAGAAAAAGGACCGGGATCCATAGTTCACTAGAGGTGGCTCTTCTTAGATAGATAACATGCTGGGTGAACAAATTACAGCAGGGCAATTGACAAACACCGAGAAAGCAATACATGCATATACTAATCATCTTGACTCCTCTGAGACTTGATTGGGCATTACAACATAATACATAGACCGCCATCCAACTGCATCTATGACTAATAATCCACCTGCAGGTTATCATCCGAACCCCCTCCAGTATTAAGTTGCAAGCAACAAATTATTGCTTTACGAACTGCGTGTAAAGTAAACAATACGATTGTTCTATGAACAAAGGATTGTTGTTTTCTCCCTAGTAGCAACAACACATCTAGTATCTTAGAGATTTCTGTCACTTCCCCAGATTACCAAAGGCATGAACCCACTATCGAGCATAAATACTAACTCTTGGAGTTGCTAGCATCTACTTGGCCAAGATAGCTACTAAAAACGGAAAGCATGCAAGATCTCAAATAACAAAGACATGACAGAATCAATAATCAATCTGAAATAGCATCTCAATATCCATCGGATCCCCGCAAACACAACATGTATGAATTACAAATAGATGATCTTGATCATGAACGGAGCTCACAAGATCTAAACATGAAAGCACAAAGGAGGAGAAACCAGCCATCTAGCTACTACATGGATCCGTAGTCCAAGGATGAACTACTCACGCATCACACCGGAGGCTTGCATGGTGATGAAGAAGGCCTCCAGGGTGAATTCCCCTCTCCGGCAGGGTGCCGGGAAGAGCTTCAGATCCCTCGCGATCTAGGGATGAAGATGACGGCGGCTACAAACTCTTTCGTGGATTTTTGATCAGGCACTTAGGGTTTTCGTCCCGAGGGCAATATATAGGCGGAAGGAGAGGCCGAGGGGGTGCCAGGGCTGGCCTCACCACCCCCTAGCGTGGGCCAGGCTGGGCCACGCGGCCAGGTGGTGTGGTGGCCCCCTGGTCCCTCTCCGTCTCGTATTCTGTCACTTGATCACTTCCGAAAAATAGGCACTTTGGCTTTTGTCCCGTCCAATTCCGAGAATATTCATTTTCTGACTTTCTTGGAACCAAAAACAGCAGAAAACAGGCAGCTGGCACTGTGGCTCTTGTTAATAGGTTAGTCGAAGAAATCATATGAAAAGTACTCCAAAGTTGGAACAAAACACAAGAAAGTGGATAAAACCAAGCATGGAACATCAAAAAATTATAGATACATTTGCAATGTATCAACATCCCCAAGCTTAACTCCTGCTCGTCCTCGAGTAGGTAAGTGATAAAAAGAAAGAATAATTTTTGAGGTGACATGCACCATCAAAGACTTGATCAAAGTATTTGCAAAACATTCAAGGCTGGGATCATAGTACTTCAATCATAACATGAAAGACAAAGTTCTAGCAATAAGCAAACAAACCATGATGCAACAAGAAAAGGCACAAACAAAAGATTCATGAATAACAATGTTTTGCAAGACGTTTGTTTGTTTCACATAAAGAAAACATAGCATAAAAGTATTCAGCTTGTCCCTCAATAGAGTAGCAAATATAAATGCATAGGACACCTTCAAAGTTCATAAGAGTGACTAGATACAATAGTTTAAAACAAGCAATAACAAGTTATGCATCAATCAACTAGTCTTGGGACAATGCACATAGAACTAAGAATGGCCACTATGCTCTCAAAGTAGGTGCATAAAGATAGAAGGTGGAGCTCAATATAATGGTGGAAGAAAAGCCTTTTGTAAAAGGAAGTAGGGATTCAAGTCTCATAAAGAGCTTCCAAAAATTATGGTACTTGTAGTTTTCAGCTCTCATTGCCCCTATCATAAGCATCTTGAAGGTGATTAAGGTTAAAGTGACACAACTAAGAGGATATGCTTGACAAGTTATAAACCGAAATCTCATGCCCCTTACTTACGAAGACCGATCCTCATGCTACTCAACTTCAGTCACGAGTAAGCTCTTGTCATTGTAAGTATATGTGTATCATTAAGAACCATCAACGGGGTACCCCTTGCACATGATACGAGAGCTTTCCCATAATCAAAATGACAAGGCAAGCAAACAATGTGCATCTCAGCGATCTTTTTATTTGCTATTTGCATAGGTTTTTATTGAGGGTGCTTCATAGAGTGCTCATTATGGTGATGCCGCAAGTTTCCACCATGATTAGGCATGGCTTAGGCTAGCGGCCCAGACGTTTCTCTAACACACATCCAAACTCCATGATCTTACAAGTTCCACTTTTATTTCACACCATCGGGATCCGTAAGCAAAAGAACATAATATCAACGGGGTACAAAGTACAAGTGCAATGTTGAAAGCGTTCCCCATGGTACATGGTTCTGCTAATTTCAACTTATAAAGCGCAAGCATATACGTAGTCCAAGGATGAACTACTCACGCATCACACCGGAGGCTTGCATGGTGATGAAGAAGGCCTCTAGGGTGAATTCCCCTCTCTGGCAGGCTGCCAGGAAGAGCTTCAGATCCCTCCCGATCTAGGGATGAAGATGACGGCGGCTATAGACTCTTTCGTGGATTTTTGATCGGGCACTTAGAGTTTTCATCCCGAGGGCAATATATAGGCAGAAGGAGAGGCCGAGGGGGTGCCAGGGCTGGCCTCACCACCCCTGGCACGGGCCAGGCTGGGTCGCGCGGCCAGGTGGTGTGTTGGCCCCCTGGTCCCTCTCCGTCTCGTATTCTGGCACTTGATCACTTCCGGAAAAATAGGCACTTTGGCTTTTGTCCCGTCCAATT
Source organism: Avena eriantha (assembly GCA_910589775.1). Classification (NCBI taxonomy): domain Eukaryota; kingdom Viridiplantae; phylum Streptophyta; class Magnoliopsida; order Poales; family Poaceae; genus Avena; species Avena eriantha. The sequence goes on along the minus strand of OU342745.1, from coordinate 487,419,050 downwards.
CAAAGAATATTCATTTTCTGACTTTCCTGGAACCAAAAACAGCAGAAAACAGGCAGCTGGCACTGTGGCTCTTGTTAATAGGTTAGTCGAAGAAATCATATGAAAAGTAGTCCAAAGTTGGAACAAAACACAAGAAAGTGGATAAAACCAAGCATGGAACATCAAAAATTATAGATACATTTGCAATGTATCACACATGCACTCCTCCTCCTCCACCGCCCGTCTCGCCTTGTCCACACACGCGTCGTGTTTCGTGAATCGAGTTCGAGTTAGAAACTCGTTTTGTGGAAGATTAAATTTTTCTTGGTGCACCAGCTGTTGGGTACGTGTCAACATTCATGTACATGTTTAACGTGTGTCCTTGACTTCCACCGTGTGGCGACATGGTCGGCTCACCTCCCAGGCTATAGAGCAAGAGACGGACAGATCTAGACGCATCCAGTTCTTTTCTCAGTCTCTCTCGCTGTGTGTTCCTCTTGTTGTACTGCTCTCTAAGCTTCCCCATCCCGGTGACTGCGTGCACTGCTGTTCGGGAGAGCAGGCCTCCAAAACCTCGTCCGTTGAAATCCTGCACCGGGAGACGGACGATAAGGTTTTTGGGGAGCGTCTCGGCGTGACTGCTCGCCTCCGTTCGTGTGTTCTTCTGCCACAATTGGTGGCCTCATCAGCACCATGGACGACATCAACAAGGACTAAGGTGCTGCTGCGGTGACGACCTTCCTGGTCAACCTGTATGTGTTATTCTTCTCTATGTATGCACTAGTTCTTGCTAGTTTTTAGATATACTAGATGTGGTTATTTGGCTGCATGTGTTTAGATCTACTGGTGCTTACATAATATTGATTTCGGTAATTAATCTCGTGGGGAATTGCCTAGTATTCCAACACCTCAGATTATCCGAAACTAAACAAAGGCAGATTATATCTATACCTAATAATAAAGTACGAAGTGTTTCTTACGGGTTCCGCTTTTTTTGGACAGTTTTACCCTCCCATGGTATATAAAATTACCCACCAATACCACCGGTTAGTGAAAACGATGGTTCCAGCAGAAATAATAACTTGCACCATGGTGATTAAAAAAATAACTCGCACCACGGGCTTGCGATGGACTCCGGTGCCTCCCTCCACTGTTTTCTTTTCCATGAGATGTCTTAAATCAATGTGTTTTTGGTAGCAAAAGTATCCTGGCTACGTGATGGCCAAAACAAATGGCAGGCCAGGTTGTGCTGGATGGAGCGGTTGGTGTACGGGAAGAGCAAGGGAGCAGTGGCCAGGCGCTGTCGCAGCGTGATACGTTGCTAACGTATCCATAATTTTTGATGTTCCATGCTTGGTTTTATCTACTTTCTTGTGTTTTGTTCTAACTTTGGAGTACTTTCTATACACTTTCTTGGACTAACCTATTAACAAGAGTCACAGTGCCAGCTGCCTGTTTTCTGCTGTTTTTGGTTCCAGGAAAGTCAGAAAATGAATATTCTCGGAATTGGACGGGACAAAAGCCAAAGTCAGTTTTTCACCGAGGGACACCCAGAGCCAGAATACGAGACAGTGAGGGGCCGCGACACCACCTGGCCACGCGGCCCAGCCTAGCCCGTGCCATGGGGTGGTCTGGCCGCCTCCGACACCCCCTCAACCTCCCCTTTCGCCTATAAGATGCCTCTGATACAGAAACCCTAAGGATCCAATCAAAATTCCATGAAAGAGTCTGTAGCCGCCGTCATCTCCATCCCTAGATCGGGAGGGATCTGAAGCTCTTACCGGCACCCTGCTGGAGGGGAGAATTCACCCTGGAGGCCTTCTTCATCATCATGCAAGCCTTCGGTGTGATGCGTGAGTAGTTCATATCTGGACTACGGGTCCATGTAGTAGCTAGAGGGCTGGTTCTCCTCCTTTGTGCTATCATGTTTCGATCTTGTGAGCTCCGTTCATGATCAAGATCATCTATTTGTAATTCTTACATGTTGTGTTTGCGGGGATCCGATGGATATTGAGATGCTATTTCAGATTGATTATTGATTCTATCATGTCTTTGTTATTTGAGATCTTGCATGTTTTCCGTTGTTAGTAGCTATCTTGGCCAAGTAGATGCTAGCAATTCCAAGAGTTAGTATTTATGCTCGATAGTGGGTTCATGCCTCTAGTAATCTAGGGAAGTGACAGAAATCTCTAAGGTACTAGATGTGTTGTTGCTACTAGGGAGAAAACAACAATCCTTTGCTTATAGAACAATCGTATTGTTTACTTTACACGCAATGTGTAATGCAATTATCTGTTGCTTGCAACTTAATACTGGAGGGGGTTGAGATGATAGCCTGAAGGGGATTATTAGTCATAGATGCAGTTGGATTACGGTCTGTGTATAATGTTGTAATGCCCAATCAAGTCTCAAAAGAGTCAAGATGAGTAGTGTATGCATGATTGCTTTCTTGATGTTTTTCAATTGCCCTGCTGTAATTTTTTTACCCAACATGTCATCTATCTTAAGAAGAGCCACCACTAGTGAACTATGGACCCCGGTCCTTTCTTTTACTATCAATCTACAATCAACTGTTTTCTATTTACTTTCTGCAAACTATTACTTTCTTCCATTCGATACGTTTAATCCTTTGTTTTCAGCAAAACCGGTGAGATTGACAACCTCATCGCAAGTTAGGGGCAAAGTTCTGTGGTTGTATTGTACAGGCCTCCATGTTGCTGCTGGCACCGTTAGTGCGCCCTGCCAAAGTTCAGCTAGCAACACCTTTAAGGTGTTTCCTTGCTCCTACTGATTCGATTAAACCTTGGTTTCATAACTGAGAGAAAACTTGTTGGTGTGCTCATCATACCTTTCTTTTGAGGTTCCTCAACGGGCTCGATATATTTTGGGCTTAGCACAGCGCTCGGTCGTTCTGCCGTGTCGGCTGGCTCAAGGCCCAATGCGAGGAGGGTGCGGGGCGGGAGGAGCTACTGCTGTCGCTGCTTGCTGGTACGGGGCGGCAAGCTTGGGAGTATGGAGCTGGGCTGAGCTGCAGGCGTTGGCCGTGAGCGTGCACGAAAAAGGCGGCGGCACACTATCGTAGTGTCGTCAACCAGGTGCAGAAAAAAAGAAACAGGGGCGACGATCGATCTGGATAGCAAGCTGTGTACAGAAAGAAGAAACAATGCACATACCGAAGAAACAATTAGCACACCGGCGGTAGAAGATGCATGCGGGGCTGCCCTTAGATGGATCAAAGGGACAAGCATCAAGCTGGCCGTCTGCACATGGATTGAGTAACCTCTCGCATGAAGAAAAATAAAAAATAGGATCAGCAAAGAGCACAGCGGCTGTGAGGAAAAATAACCTACCAATTTGCCCAGGGCCACATGCTCTTGTAGTGAGTTGGTGCTCACTACCTGTTTGATGTTATGCTTCTCTGAACTTGACTATACTTATTAGATTTCTCTTTTCATGTGTAAGGACTAGAAAAAATTCATGTTCACGAAATTGGAACCACCTAGGTAATAAATTGTGCATACAGAGCAACATGACAATAAGCTTGCTAGAGATGATGCTTATGGCGGTGCTACAAATTCTGCACTACAAACTGAAAATGTAGATACAAGATTAGCTTAAAAACCATGAATATGCGCGATTTGGCTGTTTCAGGCCACTCGAAGGTGACAGTTAAGCGCGTGGGGTGACGATTTGCAATGACACTTTGCCATTTGGACTCGATTGACAAACCAATTTAAATATGTGAAATATTTTTTATTTGATTTAATGTGCAGCCGTAGCAACGCACGGATTTTGTGCTAGTTTTCTCTTAATTTAAATCATAATTTCTGGGATTTCCAAAAGAAAAACCAGACTTTCCCGGGAAACGATGGTTATATGCTACTTATGCAAGGGCTGTCGATGTAGAGATGGTTATATCCTTCCATCATCGCTAGTTGCAGGATCCAACGGCAGCTGACGATCCGGTGACATGTCCCGGTGCCACCACCACCACCGCCTAGCTAAAGTCGGGCCGTAAAAAGATCCCAAACTTCGAATCCACATCCGGGAAGAAAGAAAAGCTCCAATCCATGGCGAGTCATCTCCTCTCTCTGGGATTTCTACTGCTCATCGGTGTGTCATCTTCCTCTGTGTGCTCACAAGTTAAATCGTGTTATATCTTTTTTGTTCGGTTGCATAATCGCTTGGTTCTTGCAGCGGCGTCGGGCGCGGCGGCGTTTAGAACGGGCAATACGACGGCCATCTACATCGGCAACACCAAGTCCTGCATCGGGGGCTACGGAGGCCCCCACGATCCGGACACCTCGTACAAGCTATGTATCCCCTCCTGGGTCGCCTTCACCGACAACGGCACACTCTTCGGCCAGGCCGCCTTGAAGCACGCCGCCGTCAGCCCCGGGACGGCCGTCTCTGGCTTCAAGCGCGTCATGGGCCTAGGGTAATTAATTAACTAATTATCCTGTACAGTCGTTTCTTGCCTCCGTCGATGGTATCGCAGTTTGAGTATTGGATGGACGATTTGGTTGACAGGATCCATAACGCGGTGGTGAAGAGAGAGATGGAGCTAGTGCCGTACAATCTTGTTAGATGGCAAGGTGGAACGTGCGGAATCCAGATCAAGGCCGAGGGAGGCGGCGACGCCAGGGATTTCTCCGCCGAGGAAGTCGCCGGTATCCTCATGTCCAGGCTGAAGCAGATGGCGGAGGCACACCTGGGCCGCGAGATCACCAACGCTCTAGTAACCGCCCCGAAGCACTTCGGGGACCACCAAAGGCATTCTCTCATGGCGCATGCCCGGTGGGACGGCGGCTTCTCCGCCACAATTTCCGTCGGCGAGTATGCCGCGGCGGCCGCGGCGTACGGTCTTCACGAGAAGACGCGCCACGGCAAGGTCATCCTTGTCTTCCATATGGGCGGCCGCACGACCCATGCCACCAGATTCAAGTTCAAGAACGGCATGGCCCTTTTCTTGGACGCCCGCTATGACGCTCACCTGGGCGGCGCCGACCTCACCGGCAGGGTCGTGGACTACTTTGTGGAACTGATCAAGGAGAAACACCACCGGGACATCCGCCAGGACGACAGCGCGCTCCGGAAGCTCAGGGCCGCGTGCGAGCACGCCAAGAAGGCATTGAGCCACCGGGAAGTCACTCTGGTGACGGTCGAATCGCTCTTGGACGGCGCGCTTTTCTTTGAGCCGCTCACCAGGGCCAAGTTCGAGGAGCTGAACCGCGATCTGCTGGCGAGAGCCACGGCCATGGTGGAGCAGGCGGTGACGGGCGTGCCCCGCCCGACCAGTGGGAGAGACGCAAGGACAGCGTCGACGAGATCATCCTTGTCGGCGGCAGCGCAAAGATCCCCAAGATTGCTCAGTTTTTCAGGGATTACTTCCATGGGCGGGAGCCAATCGTGGAGGAGGAAGCGGTGATTCGCGGCGCTGCCCATCTCTCCCGTCCCGAGGGTGCAGAGTTCACGGTCGAGTGTGATGATCACTACAGACGGAACGGGGTCTCTTACTCCTACAATGGAATATGGATGCTGATGAATGAGATTATTCTCTAGGAATTTTATGTTGGGAAAACATGAGGAATTTAGTCTATCTGAGAGAGAACGTTTTGCTAAGTTGTCAGGCTCAGCATTGGTTTTTCTTTTCTTTTTTCCATTTTTGCCCCACCGTCGGATGGGATCACGGAGCAGGGATGCGTCGAGCCGGTCGAGCCGTGATTCCAAAATTGTAACGTTCGTGCGTGCTATGGGCGTCCTTGTTCTATCAATGAAAGCAAGTTATGAAATGCTCGCTCCGCGCCTATTTATTTTTAAGAACCCACGACGGACGATGCGCGTCTACTAATGTGCCTAGAAGATGAGGCGGGCTAGTGGCAGGGCATGGCCAACCATCGGAAGGAGTCGACTAGAGGAAGTTAACGATGACATTCATTGCGCTAGGAGACACACGCCTAGAGTAGTAGCCAATTCCGGCGAGGGCACCATCTCCGAATGCCACAATGGGGACACCCCTCGAAGCCTAAACAATGCCTTCATGGAGATGACGGTGTAGCGCCGCCGTTGTCCGGCCCGACAGAGCAGACCTAGGGTTTCCCCTGGCGTCGAGGGGATGAAAGGTCTGGCCCATGACCACGCCTCCAAGGAGGGAAATGACACTCGCATGCGTCATCGTGGCCAGCATCGGAAGCACCGAGTGGTTTTCACCCGGGCCACTGACCGCCACTGGCGAGACGTAGATGAGCAGCCAAGATGCAAGCTTGGACTATCATCGCAGGAAGCGAGTCTTCACCGGTGGAGGAGAGTATTTCCACCACCGCAGCGACACCAAGCTCCAGATCAGGACCGAGATGGTCATGACATGGAAAATGTGGCCACTGCTGCCACCGGAGCAACAGCTCCGGCCACCACCGACCCTGGAGGAGGACCACCACGGTGGCCAGTCCTTTGGCAAGAACCAGCCGAGCCGCCGCGATCTGGAAGGACGGGCGGGCAGGCCCGCGCACGCGGGCGTCGCCACGCCACTAAAGAGTAGCACCACCACCTTTCGCTAGAGCACTGCCAGAGCCCAGCACCGGACGCGCCGCCACTTCCCGCAACCGCACCCAGGGACCCCACGAGCGCGGTCGCTAGATCTCTGTGCCTATTTAGATGGTGGTCATGTTTTTTGAGGTCTAATTTGATCAACAAAATATAAATTATATGCCATAAAAGCTATGTCAGTGAATTTATATTTAAATGAATTTTTAATGATATAACTTATATATATATATATATATATAAAGTAACATGTGTATTATAGGCCCGTAGCAAGAGCACCGTAGACAATGGCATAGCGCCAAACAAGGCCCTAGAGGCCAGACCTAACCCTAGACTACAACTAAAATCTACACTGGCACCTCCCCTTCATCATCTCCGACCAGCCGCACCGTCGGGGAAGGCTCGGGTTTGGCCCAGACTCTCACGGATGATTCTCAAGCAGAAAGGGATGGTAGAGAGGAGATGGGGAAATACATTTTCGACAATAGGGCGTTTTTAGGAGCGGCCGCCGGATACAACACTGTATGGCCCCTTATGTCGGGCCTCCTTCTCACGTGTTCATTACTTTCTCCGTGAATTACGTTCATGTGAATTTTCCTCTTCACAAAAAAAATCAGATAGTATAAATGTAGATTAGTCCTAGGAATAATAAGTTCAATAGAACAAATATCAGTTTCTTTGAACCAGGAACCACACCGCAAAAACTGAAACCTTAATCCAACCACTAGGCTGTGTTTGGTAGTAAAGTATTTTTGACGTATTTCAGCAATACTTTAGTTTCTCACAATACTACGGTTTAAAATACTTTGATGTGTTTGGCTATGATTAAATACCGTGATATTAATACTTCATTATCTCTCAAAACATGCTATTTTTTAAGTATTGGAAAACAACTCCAGACCTCTTTTTCTAAAACTGAAGTATTGCTACTCAGGCAAGTAAATACTATAGTTTTATAATACTTCAGTTAGGCCTAGTTTGGCGACAAAGTTTTCACAAAACTGAAGTATTACAAGAATACAGTATTTACTTGTCTGGGCTAGCAATACTTCAGTTTTAAAAAAACAGGTCCAGAGTTGTTTTTCTAATACTTCAAAAATAACATGTTTTGAGAGATAATAAAGTATTAATACCACGGTATTTAATCATAGCCAAACATATCAAAGTATTTTAAACTGTAGTATTTTAACAAACTAAACTATTGCTGAAATACTTTAAACATACTTTGCTCCCAAACATAGCCTTACTGTTTCTTTGATTTAATGGTATTTTATATGACCACTGGAGGATAAGGAGATCTCATCGACTCAGATATCTCTGCTAAGCGTTATTGTATTTGATTTTTTCTCGTGTGCTTCAAATACGCTTGCTTGCTTAAAACGTAATAACTCCGTTTTTAGTAATAAGACGTCTATTGTTTTAAGTCAAACGATCTAAATTTTGACCAGTTTTTTTATAAATATTATCAACATTAGATATATCATAACATTACAAGTTTTATATCGTTTGATTTCATGACAAAGTTACTACCTCTGTTCCGTAAAATAAGATGTATGCATTTTGTCAAAATTCAACATTTTAACAAAGTTTTTTGTATACGCCTTATTTCATGGAACAAAAGTAGTAGTTTCTTTACCCTATACTACCTCCCTTCCGAAATACTAAGACGTATGAATTTTCTGAGAACTCAAGCGGCGTTAAGTTTGACCGAGGTTATTACAAAAAAGGTATTAATATTTACAATGTCGAATCTATACTCTTAAATAAATTATGAAATTTAATTTTACAATGTATCCACATAGTATTATAATAATTGATAAGTTTGTTATACTAACGGAACCCGGCCTCTTACTATGGATGTTGATCGAGATGAGATGATCCGGTACCACTCTAGGATGTGTTGCACTAAGGTGGCGGGCTCAGATCGTTCCTTGGCCGCTCGCGCGAGGTGGCCCCGGGGCGCCCCCATCCGAACCCTAGCCGCCATCGCTCTCCCGCCGGCCACTGCCGTCGTCGCCATCGCTCTCCCGCCGGCCGTTGTCGCCGCCCTCGCCGGCGGTGGCGGGCACGCCTAGGCTACCGAAGGTGGCGGGCGATCTACGTGGCCCCGTCGATCCTCTTTGCGCCAGGGGGTGGACACCATGGGGCGGTGCTGGTGGATCCAAGCGGCGGGCGGCGACGCTCACCCGAGCGGAGTTTGCCAGCGGCTTGGAAGGGAGGCACGGATGAGAAGATGGGGGCAATGGTGCGGACTTGGAAGCGGCGTGGTGGTTGCCTTAGACGGCGGTGCTGCATCTCGGTCTCTCTCTAACCGATCTTGTGGTATGATTTGTAGAACTAATGGTAGATACCTCATTGATATACCTGGAGCGGTCACGTGATCCCATCTCCTTTGCCTAATGGTCAATTCTCTATCGAGGATGGACATTTGCGTTATGACACGCAGGTTGAGGCAGGTCTACCCCAACATGAAGTACCCATGGGAGAGAAAGGAGAAGATGAAGAAGTAGAACAAGAAGGACCCGAACAAGATATGCAACCACCAAACTACTACACCACCTATCAAAATATTTATGCGCTCGAAGGAAATATTCAAAATATGAACAACCTTTTCATCAACCTTCGAGATGCTATTGCCAGCCTCGCCATCCAGTTCCATGATTGGAGCAACCAATGGAACGTGGGAGATTATCCACCACCACCACAATGAACAACAAAAAGGCTTGCAAAAGCCTGAGCTTGGGGATGTGTTCCCCTGACAATTTTATTTATGTAATAATGAGGTTGTACTCTAGCTCCTTGAGAGCTTTGAAACACTCGTGTTGGTTTGTTCCAACACTTTACTTTTGTTTTTTTGTTTGCTTAGCCTTTTCTTTTCTTTCGTTTTTAGTTTACGTTTGTTTTTCGTTTTTTCTTACCCCTGCTTGGTCACAAGTTCTTTTCTATTCTTTAATCCATATCCTAAAAAATACAAAAAAATACATTTTTCTTTTTTTCATGAACGTGGATTTGCGTTTTGCCTCTTTACATTAATTTTATTATGGAGTGATTATACTTGAGTTTTGAAGGAACACATTCCTATAAGGAATGATTTTGAAGTCACTCATGAGAGGTAAGTCCTATGTCTCCCACTTTTGAAGTTTAAATTGTTTATTATAGTTAGTTGATTTGATAAGATGCCATGCTAAGTGGGAGTGACTCAAAATAGTTAGAGTAAAGCTTTTTATTGGTATGGTAGATTAGTTGTGGAAGCTTTTGCTCTAGTTCTTTTAGCTAACCGAGTTTTGCCTTGGAAATAATATTGCCAAACAAACACAACAAGAAAAAGTATGAAATTTATGACTTGTTTGATGAATGATTATCTTGAGAGTTTACCTTTGAAAATACTTAACCCCATAGATGTTTTGATAGACTTGATGGCACTCTTGAAAGGAGTTGTTTGATTTAAATAAAGTCTAGCGGTAATTGTGATGCATGCCAAAGCTAACCTTGTGGATCAAAACTTGGTACTAGTAAAAAAAGAGAAGTTCTATGTTTCTCATGCACACCTTTTGATGCCAACAACTCTGCTAGCCTACGAACGATCTATGGTATAACCTAGGATTTCGGCTATGAGTTGACGACATAAGTGGCATATGTGTCACTATATTGGGCAAAAGTATTGGTACTCTCGAAGGTTGTGCAAGGAATTGTAAAAGAAACACCCAATGATCCTTGAAAGAGAGGAAGAAAAAATGAAGATCCACATAACAAGTCCTTGGCATGGTCTCATTAGCACTTTATGAATTTTCGTGAAAGACAATGATTGGATTAGAGTGTTTTTGATAGCCTTGATTTACTGATGTGGGTGTCAATAAGACACTTCACTGTTATGCTACTTAGGACATGAACTCTCTTACTAAATTATGCTATTAAAAACATCCTAGTGTCCCTTCGCAAGCTGAGAGTTAACTAGAAGAATTGGATTGATTGTTACACTTCTAGTTGTTTATGCTTATATTAAACTCTACTTTGATTATCTTGATTTGCCGAAGCTTGTATAGTATTCTTCTCATCACTCTAACTTTGATAAGCCTTTCAAATGGATGAAGTGCTGGACACATATGACTACCAACCGTAAGTGAATTCACATTCTCATTGTTTGAAGTTTAAACGTTGATTTCCTTATAGTTCTTTTGTTTCCTATTGCTCGAGGGAGATCAAGGTTTGAGCTTTGGGAGGTTGATGACTCCAAAAATAGTCATCTTCCACCGTGTTTAAACATTGTTTTTAGTCAAACAATTGACAAGAAACTCTCTAGCCTTGCCACTAATGACTAATGATTGTAAAGATATGCAAAACATTGCTTTAAATCATGTTGTGCAGGAAATCACGCTTTTAAATGCAAAGTCAGGAGTCATAATGAAGATTTTTGAGGAAATCCACACGACCAAGTAATTGTGGAACCAATTCCAAGCGTTTGCAGCCGTAACGACCACTGGTACGGGCAGGGCCCCCTCGTACCATCCACCCGTACCATGTGGCGATGGCTTCGTCTCATCAAACCCTACAACTTTCGTGAAGACGCATATATATTTTGAGGCTCCAATCGCCGCGCAGAGGGCCGCCATTCTCAGATTGCATCACAACACCACCAAAGGAGATCCACCCCATTTTCATCCCTTCCATCATCTATCCCCTCCATTAGCCATAGCCATTATTTTGTACTTGAGACCTCCTTGTGATTCGGCGACCATTGTAAGAATATTTGATTTCAATCTAAGTATTTTGCACAATGTTTTCTATCCTTGATCTTATTGTTATGAGTGAGTAGTCCTCATGGGCTGCGGGTTGGGGAGAAACCTTGCAGCAATTATGTGCATCTAATATATGGGAGCATTGTGTATTGTTTGAAAGAGGGATTTGTGTCTTTTGTTTCTTTGTCTCTTGTCTCGATCTTTGGACTTGTACGTACCCAAGACCCCTAGATTGATAAAGGATTGAGGTGAGATACTTAGCTAGAGGCGATCTCATGGGAACCCCAATAACAGAAAGTGTAGTACGGTCTTCGCTTAGCGACCCATTAGGGATCACAACAACATCACCACTTAATGTTTTAATCTCTATTTTACACTTAATAATCGTTTGTAGCCTATGGCTTTGTGGTGCACTCGGTTGGATCAAAAGTCTATTGATATGCCTGCTACATCACAAGGGCTCTAGTATATTAGGATGCGTTTCCTACAAGCGATTATTCTTATTAAAACATTACACATGACTATGCTTATTATTATCTTTTATCCCATATGATGTGCAGCTGGTGGTGGATCTTCAACCCTAGCCTATTTTCATCCATTGAATCAACCCACTATAGAAGTAAACCAGATTGGTCCGGTAAACAAAAGTAAAATGAAGAAACAAATTATTGTCGACGTGTCGTTTTTATTTCCTTTTAGCATTGCTTTCCAAGGTTCGATTAAACCTAGGTCTTCTAGGGAAAAGCTATTATACTACATCTGTGAATCCGGATCGAAGGTATCACGCCACGTCGAGCAATTGGGGTGCCATCGGACAGTTGCTTGGCTTCACTATTTCGCATCACTGCATCGAAGTCAACCCGGAGAAAATCAAGGTTATCCTCAACATCACAAGGCCTTTGTGCCTAAAGGATATACAATGGCTTAGTGAATGTGTCACGGTAGTTAGCAGGTTCATTAGCTGCCTTGGAGAGAAGGTTATGCCATTGTACAAGTTACTGAAGAAATCAGAAAAGTTTGTCTATACGAACGAATTTGACACTGCTTTACCAGAGTTGAAAGAGAATTCTCTCCTTCACGCCAATCGTTGGGAGCCCATGTTACTTTACATGGCTGCGATCAACCGGGTCGTTAGCATCGTCATCATAGTGGAATGGAAGCAAGTAGCACACAAGTATGGATTCCAATGACCGGTCTACTACATTAGCGAGGTCTTGACCGAAAACAAACAAAGCTACCCTCACTACCAAAAGCTCGCTTATGGAGTTTGCTAGCTCCCATTTTGGTCACTTTTTACCGAGTCTTTTCTATCGGGTTCTATTTGTTTTTGATGGTTTTAAACTAACACTAATGTTGAAAAAACAAAAAAACATGTTATCTACTATGACTTTCAGGTGTTATACACTTTTAGAAGGTTTGAAACCATTAATGAACTGATTGAAGAAAATCAAACAAGTCATCAATTGGGAATATTTGCATTGGAGGAGCACAATACCTTTAACAAGCATCAGTACGGACAGGCCATCCGTACGGCGCGCCCGTACCAGGTGCAACCACCTCCAGCTCGTCAAATAGAACAACTTTTGTGAAGGGAGTAGAGGAAAAGAACATAACACAGTAGCATATATCGTTCTAGAAAAGAGGAAGAAGAGATCTGGAGAAGAAGAAGAATAAACCCTTTTGATATACTCTGAGACCTTCGACCTCTAGATCATCCATTCCACCATCATTCCCCTTGCATAAGAGAGAGAGATATATTTACACTTCTAATATTAGGGTTTGAGACTCTATTCGTACTTGGATTTGTATTTGATTTGATCTTCCTTCTTATAGTAGCTTGCTATGGTAATATCAAGATGAACTCGATTTACTTTATGATAATATCATTGTGCCATTCTCCTCTCATGTGCAGGTAAATGTCCATAGGCATGGCAGATGTAGGGGATTGGTGAGATGTGACGTGTCTATCTTATTTTCATTCATATGTGATTATTGTTATTATTAACTTGCGTGAGATTGATTGTCTTGTTATGTCTAATGCTTGTTGTCTAATTTAAGGACCCAGATAACATGATCTAGAGAATCGCATAGACAAGATATCGTTTGCTAGAGAATCGGCAACCTCCGAGTGACATTGTTGCTATCAAAGAGGATCTAGTATCACTCGGAGAGAACGAGGATCCACAAAGCTTAAGGCCTTGATTCGGTCTCACGTCCTTAATTGTTGCGCTAACCATGGCTGGTGGTAACAGGCAAAAGAATCATGGGAGTCGGATGAATCCACCTGGAGGAGTCTTGGATATTAATAGTTTCCTCGCCTACTGTAACGCCCCTGAATCAAGTCTATGCAGATCTTAGTAGTTTCCGCCAAAATCCACATAGAAGAGATTCAAATACGTCCACCAGACACTTTATTTTGTGTGGATACAAGTAGTTACATCACAATAGTTTACAACAGAACCCACAAGAAACATATATATATATATACAACAATGACTCGACGAGTCAAGAATATGAATTATACAATACAACGATACAAATCACAAAGAAAGCCAAATAGTATCTGAGTACGAACATGGTCAAATTGGACTAAGAGTCCTGAAGAATAACCAAGCGGTGTCCATAACCCTAGTCAGGCCAAGCCGAAAGGGTAACCTTGCTAACATCGTTAATCACATACCTATCAAAACCAAAGGGGTGCCGACAAAGGGCAAAAGAAAAAGAAAGAGAGTGGTAAGTACTGAGGGCAGTACACGACGAGTCTTAGAATTTAGCGGCTCTCGCCTACAAGGGGATGGTGGGCTCAGCAGCAGCAAATCTTTCACTATCTAACTTATAGAGACACGCTACAACTTCCGCTACTAGAGCGAGATAAGAAAGCACTATCTGATAACAAGAATATAGCACAAAGCATAACCCATCCGAAGATTTATCCCTCTAAGACCAGTCGAGGAAGTCCTCTTGTGGAACACACGCGTTGCAATTTTAATTATCCAATTGTTTAGTTGTTAGGGCTTATTACTAGTCATATTATTAGAGGCAAAACATTAATGGCGTTGTGTATGATCATGACATTGTACTCCTGATGTGTCCATAACCGTGGACACACGACTTCTCAAAAAGATTTACCCTTCAGGGGTGCACTACTATACGCAAACGCATGCTCAACCCTTGAGGCAACATATTACGCGTGCCTTCCAAATCTCACAACAAGAACTATCCCATAACTACGCGTGTACTAGAGGGATCACCTACCGTATTGACCCAACCATGAGGCACGATGATTCTCAAGGGAGTTACAACGTTTGCGCCTACGGTCAAGAAGGATCAGAGCTCCACTATGGAAGATGACCTCTCGACCATACCATGTTTATGTATGCAATGCATCAACTGTCCACCAAAATATCATATCATCACCATGTCCAAAGACATATTATAGTCACCATGTCCGAGGACATATTATGCGTATGCACCAAATGGAAAACCAATTTGTGGTCCTTTGGATAAACGAATAGCGCTTGTAGTGAGGGGGGATTTCTAGAGGCCCCCATGTTTGGTTAGCACGATCAACTCAGAACTGATATCGTATAACGAACGGGTCCTAGGTTGACTCAAGCAGTTCCCAAAGGTGGTCCCTGCCGGGGCCTTATCATTAGGTGAAAGCCATAACCAACAACATTAGATTACTTATCTTATCACCAACAATATCCAAATATCAGGTTCCACCTGTATGAGAGAGATACTAAGCATGCTTATGACTCACAAGGGCAAAGGTAGCTAATCAAACCAGACAATAGGATAACCAAGGCAATATAGTAGAGCAGGTAAATAAAGGAGCGGTACTAAAGCATTGATAATAAGGATAACAATAGATCAAAAAAATAAAGTAAAGACTATAAATGAAAAATAGGTAGCAAGGGGGAGAATGCTCGCATGAAAAACATCGAAGAGGAACAACCAAAGAACCTATCGTGTCTTGCATCCACTCAACGTCCTATCCGGAAAAAATCGAAACACTAGAAAGAAACCCCGAGTGCAATATTTAATACTACGGCGGGAAATCTGACATGTTTATGATATGATGCATAACATGGCAATATGCGGTCTAACTTAGCAATATTAAGCAGAATCAGGATCCCGACAATTAATTAGAGGGTTCAAGTTATTTATCTATCCCACCATTAAATGGTGTTAACATGGCAAGAGCATGGCATACATGGGTTACATAATTTAAATGGAGTCGAGATAAGAAAAAATATCCCGCATAGACTCCATATTTAATTATTAGGTGAATGGATAAAATACCCCAACCAAACAAAATATGTATGCGAGCATAAACAATTTAATATGCAACAAGTTGAATGGAAATTTATAAAATAGGGCTTCGAAAAGGAGTCACGTGTTTGGGGTTCGAAGGTCTTGGATTCAGAGGGGTTCGGGTCTTTCAGATTCCATGAAGAAGAGCTTGGGTTTCGACAATCATCGGTTCCAGGTCAGCGTACTTGGGGTTCCGGCTTCGACAGCCTTCGTGTGGCACCATGTTCTTTCTTCAAAAACATCGGCGTCGAGCCGGTCTACATCCGTGTACCGAGTACTTGAGAAGGTCAAGTTGTACTTGGCGGTCATGGTCCTACGGAAGGCAAATATTGGCGAACATGTCAACTCGGAAGATCTTGTGCACACTAGCAGGAACCACATGTGGAGTCAGAGACAACCAAAGGCATCAGAGCTGGATCCTATATCTAGACCTGAAGGAAAAACAAAACTAGGGCTCGCGCTCGGGGTCGAAGAGGACGTGTACGGGCGTGTGCAGGTCGGCGTTGGTGGCTCGATTGATGGCGCGAGCGGGGACGCAAAGTGAAGGCACGGGTTGCAGGGAACCAGAGATGCGGGTCGCACGCGAGAGGCCACGCAGGCTCACGCCTGCGGAGGAGGAGGCACGTGTGCTTGGTGCACCGGGGAGGAGCTCCTGGCGGCAGGGCAAAGCGGCGGAGAGGATGCACAGGCAGAGGCGGACGAGGTAGCGACCATGGCGGAAGGCGACGGAGGTATGCGATCTCAAGGCCGGAATAGATAGGGAGGCGGCCAGAAGTCGAGAATGGCACTAGAGATCGGAGGCAGGGTCGGATGAGATCCTCACGGCAACAGCCATGGCGGGCGACGCGGCATACGATAACGGAGGCGCGCGCAACCAAGAGAGGAGGCGTACATGGAGAGGCGCGCGGCAAAGCGGCAGGCGAAGCCGGGGAAAGCATAGAGGACACATAGCGGAATCGAGCAGGGCATCAGGGAAGGGCGGTGACGCTTGGAAGGGAGAGGGAGGCGGCGAACACACACGAGGAAGGAGGTAGGGTCGGTGGAGACGAGATGGAGTCGCGTGCATGTGTTGGGTTCCCGTGTGCCACTCAGTGTGTGGCGTGTGTGCGTGAGGTGGTGCATTACGTGTGTGTGCGTTCCTGAGTCCGCTTGTGTGGTCGCGCGGTGTGTGGTGTGCGTGGAGGATTGGGTCGGGTGTGAGAGTGTGTTGGGTGCGGTGCGTGTTGGGTGTGTGTGGGTGTGGCGGCGGCTAGCGGGTGTGTGTACTGGTATGCATGTGTGTTGGTAGGTCTAGGGTTAGGGTTTGGGTAGGTTTAGGATTAGGGTTTTGTTTGAGACGGGGTGGTAGGCCGGTGGCTGGGCCTTTGGCCTGGCTGGCTACCTCCCCTATTAAAAATGTGTTATTTATTTCTTTTATAAAACATTTTCGCAATTAGATTTAGGCAAATAAAATATCCCAAAAGACCGGGATTTTTTAATTTGAAATTAAAGGAAGGGGAATAATTAGAAAACAAAATAGCCTTTTAGAAAAATATTTTTAGAAACAAATATGCATGATGATGTGCTGATGATGTGAAAAAAGAAAATAACATGCAATTACTATTTCAGAAAAATTCCAAGCATTACACCTACTTGCACACTTATATGAAGAATTAGAATTATTTATTCCATTTGGCATGTTTACTATCACCATGAACTCAATTTGTCCGCTCATAACCTTTCATTTGTAGTAACCCCAATCGACCTCCGTACTCTTTACTTTTATGTTATTTACTTTTAATCTCTGTTAAAACTTTATTTCAGACTCAACCATACTCACCACCTTCTCACCTTCAATACTTACAGTCAATTCGCTCAAGACTAGTGTCACCTTAGGTGCGGCAGAAACATGCAGATAAATGCTTGCCTAGGTTTTTCTTTTCTAGGCGGAGCACTCAAGACTATCATAAAGCCAGCGTGGCCAGGGGCTATTGTTGAGTATATGCATTATGTGTAACACCATAACATGGCCTTATTTTGGCTAAGTCGGGTGGCCTATAAATGGTGTCGAGGCATATAGTATGTCGGGCGGACCAGTTAGAGGAATCCTAAAGGAAAGGTCCTAGACGAAAGAAGGAAGGCTACTGTGCACATTAAGGAAGCCAAAGCCTTGGAGTGCACAACACAAAGATAACTAGTGTTAGTATAGTACTCTATAACCTGTCCGGCTAGGACTCGACCTATAACCCTAGGTTCTAGCGTCTTTATAATTCGGCCTACAGGAGCCTTTAGGGCAAGAAAAAACTCGTACACGGTGAACCTTACAATCTTTGTAACCTGATGGGTGATGGCCCAAATTATATCGAGCTCGTTGGGGAACCCCAAGAGGAAGGTATGATGAGCACATCAGCAAGTTTTCCCTCACTTATGAAATCAAGGTTTATCGAACCAGTAGGAGCAAGGAAACACCTCCCAGGTGTTGCTTGCTGGACTTTGGCAGGGCGCACTACCGGTGCCAGCAGCGACGTGGAGACCTACATAACACAACCACAAAACTTTGCCCCAACTTGTGATGAGGTTGTCAATCTCACCGGTTTTGCTAAAAACAAAGGATTAAACATATCGAGTAGAAGAAAGTAGAAGCTTGCAGAAAGTAAACAGAAAATAGTAAATAGTTGTAGATTGATTGTAAAAGAAAGGACCGTGGTCCATAGTTCACTAGTGGTGGCTCTCCTTAAGATAGATAACATGTTGGGTGAACAAATTACAATGGGGCAATTGACAAACATCGAGAAAGCATATATGCATATACTAATCATCTTGACTCCTTTGAGATTTGATTGGGCATTACAACATTATAC
The DNA here is from genome assembly GCA_910589775.1 of Avena eriantha. NCBI lineage: Eukaryota > Viridiplantae > Streptophyta > Magnoliopsida > Poales > Poaceae > Avena > Avena eriantha. The sequence goes on along the minus strand of OU342745.1, from coordinate 487,400,635 downwards.
ATAGACCGTAATCCAACTGCATCTATGACTAATAATCCACCTTCAGGTTATCATCTGAACCCTCTCCAGTATTAAGTTGCAAGCAACAAATAATTACATTATGCATTGCATGTAAAGTAAACAATACGATTGTTTAATGAACAAATGATTGTTGTTTTCTCCCTAGTAGCAACAACACATCTAGTACCTTAGAGATTTTTGTCACTTCCCCAGATTACTAGAGGCATGAATCCACTATCGAGCATAAATACTAACTCTTGGAGTTGCTAGCATCTACTTGGTCAAGATAGCTACTAACAACGGAAAGCATGCAAGATCACAAATAACAAAGACATGATAGAATCAATAATCAATCTGAAATAACATCTCAATATCCATCGGATCCCCGCAAACACAATATGTAGGATTACAAATAGATGATCTTGATCATAAATGGAGCTCACAATATCTAAACATGATAGCACAAAGGAGAAGAACTAACCATCTAGCTACTACATGGATCCGTAGTCCAAGGATGAACTACTCATGCATCACACCGGAGGCTTGCATGGTGATGAAAAAGGCCTCCAGGGTGAATTCCCCTCTCCGGCAGGGTGCCGGGAAGAGCTTCAGATCCCTCCCGATCTAGGGATGGAGATGACGGCGGCTACAGACTCTTTCGTGGAATTTTTGATCGGGTACTTAGGGTTTCTGTATCGGAGGCATCTTATAGTCGGAAGGGGAGGCCAAGGGGGTGCCTAGGGCGGCCAGACCATCCCGTGGCGCGGGCCAGGCTTGGCCGTGCGGCCAAGTGGTGTGGCGGCCCCCTGGCCCCTCTTCGTCTCGTATTCTGGCTCCGTGTCCCCCTCGGTGAAAAACTGACTTTGGCTTTTGTCCCGTCCAATTCCGAGAATATTCATTTTCTGACTTCCTGGAACCAAAAACAACAGAAAACAGTCAGCTGGCACTATGGCATATTGTTAATAGGTTAGTCCAAGAAAGCGTATGAAAAGTACTCCAAAGTTGGAACAAAACATAAGAAAGTAGATAAAAACCAACGGAACATCAAAAATTATGGATACGTTAGCAATGTATCAACATCCCCAAGCTTAACTCCTGCCCGTCCTCGAGTAGGTAAGTGATAAAAAGAAAGAATAATTTTTAAGGTGACATGCACCATCATAAACTTGATCAAAGTATTTGTAAAACATTGAAAGTTGGGATCATAGTACTTCAACATAGCATGAAAGATAAAGTTCTAGCAATGAGACATAGCAACTATGTTGCAACATGAAAAGGCACAAACAAAAGATTCATGCATAACAATGCTTTGAAAGACGTTTGTTTGTTTCACATAAAGAAAACATAGCATAATGGCATTCAACTTGTCCCTCATAGAGTAGCAAATATAAATGCGTAGGACACCTTCAAAGTTCATAAGAGTGACTAGATACAATAGTTTAAGAACAAGCAATATCAAGTTATGCAATAATCAACAAGTCTTGGGATAATGCACATAGAACTAAGAATGGCAACTATGCTCTCAAAATAGGTGCATAAAGATAGAAGGTGGAGACTCAACATAAAAGTAAAAGAAAGGTCTTTATAGAAGGAAGTAGAGATTCAAGTTTCATAAAGAGCTTACAAAAATTATGGTACTTGTTAGCTTTCAGCTTTCATTGCCCCTATCATAAGCATCTTTACGTGATTAAGGTTAAAGTGACACAACTAAGAGGATATGCTTGACAAGTTATAAGTTGAAATCTCATGCCCCTTACTTATGAAGACCGAACCTCATGCTACTCAACTTTAGTCGCAAGTAAGATCTTGTCATTGTAAGTACATATGTATCATAAAGAACCGCCAACGGGGTACCCCTTGCACATGATACAGGAGTTATCCCATAATCAAAATGACAAGGCAAGCAGACAATGAGCATCTCAACAATCTTTTTATTTGCTATTTGCATAGGTTTTTATTGGGGATGCTTCATAGAGTGCTTATTATGTTTATGCTGCAAGTTTCCACCATGAATTAGGCATGGCTTAGGCTAGCGGCCCAGGCGTTTCTCTAACACACATACAAACTCCATGATCTTACAAGTTCCACTTTTATTTCACACCGCCGGGATCCATAAGCAAAAGAACATGATATCAACAGGGTACAGAGTACAAGCGCAATGTTGAAAGCGTTCCCCATGATACATGGTTCTGCTAATTTCAACTTATAAAGCGTAAGCATATACACAACAAAGATGGACACAATAGGTCAAGTTTATTAATTGCAAGAAAGTAAAGTGTGTCATCAAGTTCGTGAGAGCTTTAATCACTAATTTTCACATAACAAGTTTAATTTGGAAGGTAGATAAAAACATGAATATACTTGGAATAGCAATTGCTAATAGGTAGGTATGGTGGACTCTTTGGAATAACTTGGTTTTAGGAGTTGGATGCATGAGTAGAACTCATACTTGATTATGGAGGCTAGCAAAAGACTAGGAGCGACCAACTAAGAGTGCAATAATGGTCATAATCATGCAGAGCGATAAAACATCATTGATTAAAGCATACAGTGATATTACAAGTCGAAAACTAAAGGATCATCAAGGCTATGGTGACTTTGGATAGTCATAACATGGTGTGAGCATGCGCCAAGTCAACCCAAATAAAGCATCAAAGGAGAATACCACAATACTATGCTTTAATATGCTAAAACAACGCATGATCCTTCCAAGGCACATTAATCAATCTCAATTGTTTATAACATTTCATGCTACATCAAAGAATACTAAGCATAAAGACAAAACAATATCAAACATGGCATGACAAAGCATAAGCCATAGTCAAAAACAAGTTCTCTTTACCACTTAAGCATGAACTTTCCTACTCTTTTCCAATCCAAACCAAACTATTTGAAAACCAATGTATAAAAGAGGGGGTTCAACCAATTTATTCAAGCAAACTAAGAAAACCCAGCAAACTAAAAACAAAACGAAAAAAAGAAGACACTCCAAGAATAACACAAGTATGCATGAAACAATAAAAATAAAGTGTTTGGAAGAAACCTGGGATTTTTATTGATGAAGGAAGGGATGCCTTGGGCATCCCCAAGCTTTGACGCTTGTAATTCTTGGATATTTCTTGGGGTGACACGCGTGGCATCCCCAAACTTGAGCTTTAGTCCATTCTTCATCTCATTACTCATTCCTTCCATACACCTGAATTTTTCTTCATACAAAACTTCACACAATCTTTATTAGCAACATTAGTGCACTCAAGATAATAAGTCTTTGGGTTCATTTTCAACACCAATAAAACTTCCACTAAAACACAAGCTACTTTAGCACTTTCCTCAAAAAGCTCAATTCCCCAAAGGAACTCAAAAAGGAACCAACAAGAAGCAAATGCAAATAATGGCAGAAATCTGTCAAAACAGACCAGCAGGTAAAGACAAATTTTTTCGAAGATCTTATGTTGCTCAAATCAAAAAGTGTTGAACTAACAAAAGTTATATAATAACCTGGGGCAGAATCACAAAAATTCACGTCTCAAAAAGACGTACAAAGGTTTTACACGAATTTTTACGGTGAAGAACGGAAATCTGTTTCGGGACAACAACTTTCCCAATCATTACTTCTCTCTCATTAGAGGTTACTCTTGGCACAAAAAGCAAATAAAAAGGATAAGGAGCGGTTATTACAGAAGTAATAACTTCCAAGACTCATCTAAAACTTTTAGGTTATCTCCCAATAAGTACTTTTCTTTAACACCTTTAAGTTAGGCATAAGAAGCAAGAAAGGAATCAAGTGTTCTCAAATGAACAAGCATTAAGAGTGATACCAGAAATATCTTCAACAAGGCAAGGTATCTCATCCAAATAAGTTCTATAGGATCCTATCTCGACGCTTTTGGGTTCACTACTTTCATCAAACGGATTTTCAGGAACAATCCAATCAAGATTCTTTTCTATGGCTTCATGTATTGCTGCAAGTTTAAAGGGTATTGGTATCTTAGTTTCCTCCCCATTAGGTTCGGTTTTGGTCATCTTTTCTCGTGTACCAATAACATCTACACATGAGCCTAGCATATTAAAACGTTCAAAGACTTTTCTATCTTCCTTAACAACATCATAGAATTCCTTAAGCAAAGTTTCCAGAATAAAATCCCTCTTTTCAGGGTCCTCAATTTCTTTAAGTTTAAGAAACATTACTTGCATTAAGGGGTTAAGGTTAACAAACCTAGCTTCCAACATGTGAACTAGAGAAGCTGCAGCAATTTCATAATTCGGAGCAAGTTCTGCAAGGGGTCTATCCTCAATATCCTCATGCTTACTAACATGATTAAATAATTCTTCAATATTATCTTTTCCAATTATAGAGCCACTACCTATTGAAAGGTCTTTCAGAGTGAACTTAGGGATCAACATGGTGAGCTAAGAAAGAGGTAACAACTATGAAAGACTTAATTTTTTTTGTGGTTTTAGTATAAAGAAGCAAACTAGTAAAACTATTTTTGTGTGTGTTTTTGATAAAGAAACAAACAAACAAAACAGGAAATAAACTAAGCAAAACAAAAACAACAAAGTAAAGAGATTGGTTATGAGGGACTCCCCTTGTGAAGATATCCTCACCCCCGGCAACGGCGCCGAAAAATATGCTTGATGACCCAAATTATATCGAGCTTGTTAGGGAACCCCAAGAGGAAGGTATGATGAGCACATCAGCAAGTTTTCCCTCAGTTATGAAACCAAGGTTTATCGAACCAGTAGGAGCAAGGAAACACCTCCTAGGTGTTGCTAGCTGGACTTTGGCAGGGCGCACTACCGGTGCCAGCAGCGACGTGGAGATCTGCACAACATAACCATAGAACTTTGCCCCCAACTTGCGATGAGGTTGTCAATCTCACCGGTTTTGCTGAAAACAAAGGATTAAACGTATCGAGTGGAAGAAAGTAGAAGCTTGTAGAAAGTAAACAGTTGTAGATTGATTGTAAAAGAAAGCACCGGGGTCCATAGTTCACTAGTGGTGGCTCTTCTTAAGATAGATAACATGTTGGATGAACAAATTACAACGAGACAATTGACAAACATCGAGAAAGCATACATGCATATACTAATCATCTTGAATCCTTTGAGATTTGATTGGGAATTACAACATTATACATAGACCGTAATCCAACTGCATCTATGACTAATAATCCACCTTCAGGTTATCATCCGAACCCCCTCCAGTATTAAGTTACAAGCAATAGATAATTGCATTACGCATTGTGTGTAAAGTAAACAATACGATTGTTCTATGAACAAAGGATTGTTGTTTTCTCCCTACTAGCAACAACACATCTAGTACCTTAGAGATTTCTGTCACTTCCCCAGATTACTAGAGGCATGAACCCACTATCGAGCATAAATACTAACTCTTAGAGTTGCTAGCATCTACTTGGCCAAGATAGCTACTAACAACAGAAATCATGCAAGATCACAAATAACAAAGACATAATAGAATCAATAATCAATCTGAAATAGCATCTCAATATCCATCGGATCCCCGCAAACACAACATGTAGGATTACAAATAGATGATCTTGATCATGAACGGAGCTCACAAGATCTAAACATGATAGCACAGAGGAGAAGAACCATCCATCTAGCTACTACATGAACCCGTAGTCCAAGGATGAACTACTCACGCATCACACCGGAGGCTTGCATGGTGATGAAGAAGGCCTCCAGGGTGAATTCCCCCCTCCGGCAGGGTGCCAGGAAGAGATTCAGATCCCTCCCGATCTAGCGATGGATATGACGGCGGCTACAGACTCTTTCATGGAATTTTTGATTGGGTACTTAGGGTTTCTGTATCGGAGGCATCTTATAGTCGGAAGGGGAGGCCGAGGGGGTGCCTAGGGCGGCTAGACCACCCCCTGGCGCGGGCCAGGCTTGGCCGCGCGACCAGGTAGTGTGGCGGCCCCCTGGCCCCTCTCCGTCTCGTATTCTGGCTCCGTGTCCCCCTCGGTGAAAAATTGACTTTGGCTTTTGTCCCGTCCAATTCCGAGAATATTCATTTTCTGACCTGGAACCAAAAACAACAGAAAACAGGCAGCTGACACTATGGCATCTTGTTAATAGGTTAGTCCAAGAAAGTGTATGAAAAGTACTCCAAAGTTGGAACAAAACATAAGAAAGTAGATAAAACCAAGCATTGGACATCAAAAATTAAGGATACGTTAGCAACGTATCAACGGGTTGCTATTATAGTGATTTATAGCAGGAGTAGGATCTCGCCACCATCGCGAGATCTGAACTTGTGTAAGCTGTGTAACACCGTCCCGGACCCTTACGGCCTTCATTGCCCACCTCTCTAAATTCTCTGCAAGGACCCCCTCATGGTGTACTTATCGACGCTACCACGACACCACTATTAAAAGCCGCAACTGGTAGGCCTAAAACTGAGAGGTATAAAGGCTGGGGCAAGAAGAAAAGTAAAAAAGACGAACACTTCTGCCCTATTTGTAAGGAATACAGGCATTATTGGCAGAATTGTTAGAAGGGTAACCCGAATGAGATTGCTGTAATGATGACTACTAGGTAATATGGATTAACTTGGCTTTTCCATTATTTTTTCTGTAAGAAACTAAACATATTAACTATTTTTCCTATTTCTCATGTAGAGACCATAAAAAAAGAGGACAAAGACCAAAAAACAACCCATTCATCCATTGTACCTTACAAGGATGGAGCCCCCAACAAGGATGTGTTTCCAACATGGTTAGCACTTCAACACTTATTCTAATGACTATATGAAAATCGACTTTAAGTTCTAAGTATCTTATTTCTCACCATAGCCAAAGTTTGAAAACTACAACTAAGAAAATAAGTGCATGTACAATGGTAGCTCTCCACATCATGTAGAGAAAACAATATATTATAAGTTGTACAATGCATTATCTCTTATTGTCATCTCTAGACATTAATGAGAATTAACTATTTTTAGTAAGAAATTGATTTGCTAAGGGAAGATATATTGTACAATGGAAAAATAGCCTTCTCTTATTTTTAAGAGATCATCTCTTAGCTAAGCGAAGACAACCTTCTTTTTCTTATTTATCTCTCCTCCAACTAAGCAAAAATCCGACATAACAACCATAAGGAAAGGTTGATATCACCGCATTGTATATGCCCTAAGAAAACATGTCAGCGCTGAATTTGGAGGATCAAAGAGGTATTTGTATGTTTTTAGTTCACAAGTTTTGTATATTTTTGTATTTAGTTATTCCAAAATTACTACAGCCATACACTTATGTGCAGATCAAAAACTGTCTCAAGTCAACTTCCTACTGAGAGTTTTACGTCGAGCGAGCAAACAAATGTTCTTGTGAAGGTGAAGGCCAAGACAAAAAAGAAAGAGATTGCTGAGAAAATTTCTATGGTGCCACCCGACAGCCCAACAACAAGCACAAGAAGCAGAAAATTTAACACATCTAGCCCTGCAATGAGTACAAGAAGCAAAAGAAGGCTCTGTGTTGTGATTTTCATATGCTTGTGTGTTCTTCTTGTAACGTAATAGTTTCTTTTGGAGATGTCGTTGACATATGTGATATATGTAAACTAGTGGTGACTTATGCATGAATCTGGATGCTTACGGCCTGTTTGATGGATTATACATACGAACTATGTGCATGGATATGGCATCAAATTACATGTGAGGTTCTGCCCAAATATCGAAGTTTTGAATTAACATTCAAGTTATCGTCTTAGTCTGGATGAACAAGCATTCGCTTCCTTTGTTGTGCACGCACATGACAGAACATGCACGAGCTCGAGTCTCAAGTGCACACGTAACAATTACCAAGCTTTGAATTAAAATCGGTTCCATCACCCGTGCACCAACATTTCTTGAAATTTTGTCAAGTTATGCACCAAAGGCAAAAACGTCTTTGTAGGTCTCAGGTTAACCCGGTAGCTCTCAAAATGCACTACAGTGCTATCTGAGACAAACACAAATTAAAAAATAGGTGTCAAATAAGAAAGTGAAAAAAAATCGGTTTCATATAATAAATCATATTGTAAAGTTGTGTCAAACAAGCAATTTTCTCAAAAAAAAATGAGGTACACTCCTCTTCACAAATCTGTAGCCACGGGCAACCATCTCCAGCGCACCGGTCCGCTTGCTCGGCATCCGCGGGCTTCTCTTCCTCCCGGACAGGGTTTCGCCGCGTCCCCACCTAGGCATGGCCGTGACTACGGCCGCCTCGCTCCCACGCCCCTCCCTCCCGCCGCCGGCCACTCGTTCTACCGTCACCTCCTCTCGCTTCCCTCTCAACCTAGCCTCTGTCCCCAGCTGCCGCCGCCTCGGCTTCCGTCTCCACCGCTCTCTGGTGGTACCTCCTAATGCCGCAAGTTCTCCCTCCGTTGCATCCTCTTCTCCGGAACCAGGGTCGGGTATCGGTGATGCCCTCGGTGGCGTGGCCATCTTCTCCGCGGCCACCGGCGTGCCCGTCCTGATCAAGGATCTCTGGGACCAGAACGAGGTAGAGATGCTTACCCATTCTCTGATTAGCTTAGTTTTTGTATTACGAGGAGAGTAGCATATTGAGGTTAAGGTTTGCAACCTAGAGGTAATTTTCAGAATGAGGGGTGCCCATTTGTTGCCTTGCTTGAACAAATTGTACCCCTACTATAGGTTGAAACATTAAATCTCATTTAACTATGAAATCATTTGACGACTGCATGAATCTGATGCTGTACATAGCAAATAGGGGAGTAATTGATTGCTTGTGCAGGGAATGGCTGTTGTCGCATTGTTGAGGCATTTCGGATGTCCTTGCTGGTAAGAGATAGCTCCTCACTCCTTATAACTGTAGATGAACTACTACTTTAGTTTTTTCCTGTTGGTTTAATTTCTTTTCTGCGCTAATCATCAACTATGTAGTTGGGAGTTGGCCTTGACGTTGAAGGAGACAAAAGAAAGATTTGATGCTGCTGGCGTCAAACTAATTGCTGTTGGTGTTGGCACTCCTGATAAAGCCCGTATTCTGGCCGAGCGTGTACGTATTGCACTTCAATTTATAGTTTATTTCTTACCCTGCTAGCACACACTGTGAACTTTGTGATGATTTGTATCTTGTTCTAGACACAGATTTTGACAATTTTCAGCCTCAACTTGTCTGAGGGTATTCGCTTATCAATAATTGCAATAGATCATAGCCATAATTGCACAATCCTGCTGATGGATTATTTTAGCCTATTTCCCTCATTTGGGACTTGCTAGACAATGGATGTTGTAGAAACCGAATTATTCATATGGATAGTTTACTGGTAAAAACATTTGGATTTTTTTCAGCCCTAAGTAACTTTGCCTAATATATGTTTACTGCAGTTGCCCTTCCCATTGGATTACCTCTACGCAGATCCTGAGCGCAAGGTACTGATTCGTGTGCTGACACATTAGTGGGCTTACTGGATATTGCTACTGTATCTGTTAAGCAAAGTGCTCTGTATTCATGTTGTGTCTGTAAATTTGTTAGCATCTCCTTGCCATTGGATGCATTGTACTAACAGGATAGATCCCATAAAAATGTGATGTGACTATATTGGAGAAAGAGTGTTAGAAATTATCTTATTTTTTGTCCAGACATAGAAACATAAATTCCCCATATGCAAGTATTTATGCCAGATTGGGAACATAAGTTTTGTGTGTGTTTACGCACAAATGGAGGACCTTCCAATCATGAAAATATGTACTGATAATTTTCCGTTCAAAACAGTCCTTGTTGTTACTCTGGTCCTCCTTGGTAAGTGCATCATGTATATGTTTTGATCGTTTCTTCGAACTTAGATGTAGATGTGTAAATGAAATAGACACATGGATATATAGTCTTTGGTACATGACGATGAATCATCTGTGGATTGTAAAATTTATTATCCACATGAACCATTTTACTTATTCTGTCCCTAAGTGCATGACTTCCATTTAACCTTTTCAGGCTTACGATCTATTGGGCCTATATTTTGGTCTTGGTCGCACATTCTTCAATCCAGCCAGTGTAAGAATCATTTTTTTGCATGATATTTGCATGAAGTGTAAGAATCATTTTGTAGCAGCTTTATCATGAAAGTTGCTTGGGCATTGTCGTGACAGTTGAACATATAAACTTTGAAGGTAAAAGTGTTTTCCCGGTTTGATTCCCTCAAGGAGGCGACAAAGAACTATACAATCGAAGCCACCCCGGATGACAGGCCAAGTGTCCTGCAACAGGTGGATCATTTATCCATACTCAATTGCTTCTGCCAGCACAGTCTGAACTTAATTAGGGATTTTACAGAGTCTTGACCCATGGTGCTGCATGTTTGTTTGTTAGGGTGGAATGTTCGTGTTCAAAGGGAAAGAACTGTTATATGCGAGGAAAGATGAGGGCACAGGCGATCATGCACCATTAGATGATGTCCTGAACATCTGCTGTAAAGTTCCAGTAGCTTGATGTGGAGTCATACCGATGGGCATTCCAGGTACTCATGCTATTATACCCATCCTAACACACAACAACGCCAAATTAGAGTGTTCTTTGTTTTGGGTGAAGAGCACTTTCAGTTCTTTGTGTCAGCCTGTGGCAAAAGAAATAAGTACTCCCTCCGTTCGATAATTTTTTGTCGTGATTGAACTAAAACCACAACAAGAATTATGGAACGGAGGGAGTATATACTTTGCCTTTTTTACTCTCTTAATCAACTCTGTTCTCAGTCATGAAAGGTTCTTTGCTTTGCTAACAAGCTGCACGTTGTATTATACTGTATGTTATTTGCTCATGCAGGTTCTGTTCTTCACGATCACGACTCACTGTGCACATTTGGCATCAAACGACTTTCTGAAGACTGACTCCTGGTGCAAGGGCAGCATCTGTCGCCATGTATATGTATTGAGATATCTGGGCGAACTTTGTCACATTTGACAATCATAGGAGCTTATCAGCGGTGGTTTGTGGTAGATATGTTACTGATTATGAACCCTAAAAAAAGATTATGAACACTGTACAGTGAGTTACAATATAGCCTGTTTAGCAATAATGTATAATATGAGTTACAACTAGTACTAGGATTTCTTGTTGAAGGCTGCGTCTCTGCACATGACGCAATTCTGTAGTACTAATATTAGTACTACTAATATTAAGGCGGCTCCGTCCCACAGGAACTCAAATGGTCAAAACTCCAGTCTCTGACCCACCCACCCTTCCGAATGGAAGTGTGGTCTTTCCAAAGACCAAGGAAGCTGCTACGTCGGAGGAGGCTTGGGCCTTGTAGCATGAAGGCCACGTGAGATTGTTCAACGAAGTCTGTTACTCTGATATTTTCTCGTGCAATACTGCACACTGAACCTAATAAAGCTTGCCCTTGGCTTCAGAAAACATTAATCCTGCCTTGATGAAGCAACTACGTAACCTGACTGGAATGGTTAATGGTCTGCTGCCTTGTACAACAACAGCAATGCCTCGTAGTTGTACAAAAAGGCTAATTGTGATAACTCAAATACTAGCTGAATTTTCCTAAGTTACATGTTCCTTTTCAGCTCATTACGTTGACCAAAACCTACTTTGAAAATTGCATTTTGAACTACACAAAAAATGAACTTTTATATGAGTATAGTGAACGGTGCATATTTCAAAACTATTCAATCATATTTTTGTAGCCTATAATTCAAAAATCTAGTGTTGCGAATTTTGCATTCTTGTAGGTTTGACTACATTCAGAAAAAAATTCAGATTTTTTTGGACTTGTAAGTGCGATTTTCCGTTCAGAGAGTTTTCATAAATCCAGTTCTTATAACTGAAAATCTATTATTTAATCCATGTCTGTTATTGCTAGTTCGGATCTGATATGTCCTATACTGGAAGGTGTCAAGTGGGATCCCACTTAGATTCTACCTTTCATTTTAATTTTTTAGTGTAAAATTTTGATAAAATTTTGCACTACAAAAATCAAAATGAACTGGAGGTGAGATCCCACTCGACACCCTGCTGTCCTGCTGAACTGTAGAATTGCCAAGGCCGGATACCTTACGGCACGATTCGCTTGCAACAATGCAACTGGATTGTCCAAAAGAGAATGTGTATGCAGCAGACCAAAGTCCAAACCATGCATATATATGAAAATAATGAAATGAACACGCACGAGCCATATTTTCCAAGCGAGGAAGTGGCAAATTGACCCACGATTATCCCGTGAGTCGTGACCGGCGCGCGCAGCTCCGCAGCCAGCGATTGCTCCGGGCCCGCCGCTCTTGGTCGTACACAACGGAAGGCAAAATTTAGACCACCCAAACCCGGGAGGAAATCCATTCCGGTTCAAACCCATCGCAGCTCCCCCCTTTCTCACCCGCTCTCCCTATCCCCGCCGACGCCACCGCCACCGACGCCCCTCACCAATCGGCCTACAGCCGCGACGATGCTGCTGGTGAGCCAGGCCGGGAACGGCTCCCTCTCCGCGCGGCGGCTGCCCTCCAAGCCGCCCGCCAGCCACAAGAGCGCCAACCCCTACCCTCTCTTCGCCAACCCCCGCATCGCGCGCCGCCGCCTCGCGCTCTCCGGCGCCGACGCGCCCCGCCGCGCCTCGGCGCAGCCCCCTCCTTCCCGGTCGGCCGCGGGCGAGGGGCCCTCCGGCTCCACCGCCGCCGAGGACCCGGTCCTCGTCGGCATCAATGACGACCGCGTGCCCCTCGAGGGCGTCATCCAGGTCGAGAAGCTCGGCGGCGCCGACGCCCAGTCCAAGCTCGTCTCCTACGCGTAATCCCTTCTCCCCACAACGCTTCATTCCCCATCTATGTTCTGAATTTCAGACCGTTCGCTGATCCGTGGTTGCGTGCGTTTGCAGGAAGGTAGGGCTTCTGGCCGGAGGGGATCTACTTTGCCTCCTGGTCTTCTCAGCGATAGGAAGGTTGAGCCACGGCCTGCCCGTGCTTGACGCCGAGACGTTCAAGACGGCCGACCCGTTCATTGCAGGTCAGAAAAACGAGGCCACTTCTTTGTTTTTTCCCCTTTGCTGCTCATCTGTTAGATGGAGAAATTGCTCATATAATAATCGTCTGTGCAGGCTGGTTGCTCAGTGCCTACTTCCTCGGTGGATTTGGAGATGATGCCAAAGGAAGCAATGGTGTGGGGAGCGCTGTAACTGTTGCAGCGAAATCCTGGGCTCTTGGGATACCGGTAACTATCTCCCATTAGCACTTAAATTCAAAAACCCAGACTAGACCTGTAGTTGGAAGGGACATTATATATATCCATTGATTTGTAGTATTACTTAATTTGCCGAGAAGAACACATCTGGATTTCTTAATGTTTATTTATAGGTTGTGATATTTATGAACACTGCACACCCATTTACGTAGAAGACAAACAGACAATTAGCTGTTGCCTGTTAGTTCCGTGTTCCATCAATCAAGTCCATTCTGCTGAACACGTGCTCTCTCGTAGATTCTTCATAATTCATTATGGGGATACATTGTGATGTACCTTTCTCAATACAACCATTGTATGCATATGGCAATATTTAATGGGGTAATCCGGGGCTGTTTTCTTCTTGTTATCTGCTGAAAGATATTGTGGAAAATCAGCCCTTATTGGCAAAGATAGCATGCCTTGCCTCAGTAGTTTCTTGTGAAAACAAAGGTGGTGTTCTATTTTGTGTTTAGGTTGTGCAATTACTTTGTTATTCTATTTTTCTAGTTTCTTTTAGTGTCATTTTTTTTTGGAAAGGTAAACTTCAAGTACAATCTGTGATTGAGATCAGCAGACAAGATGGCATGGCGTGATTTTGAGTATTTGTCGTTTTGTGCAGACAGTCTTTTGATGTTACGTCTCCTAGTAGGCTAGTAGTAACAATTCAGATCATTTCTAAGATTTTAGACATGTGTACCAATTATCCTGCAAGATGTAGGATGTATACCAGGAGGTTGTTTGCTTCATTGAATGTTGACCCGTACATAATATTATTAGATTTCTGTGAACTGAACTGGGCATCCAGGGAAATTGTACATAAAAGGTAAGGTGGCCATTCACACATTTTCTATGACCGCTGGAAATTGTGCATGTAAACCTAATGCCCAAAGTTGGTCATAGTCTTCTGAAGCTGGAGAGCCACTGTTAGCTTGCATAATTTTGCCCTTGCATCTATGTGTGTTGCAAACTCTCTAAAACACGTGCATAGTCATTTGTCTTATTATGTTGTTATTTCTTTACACCTCTTTGATTGATGCCTTCATTAGCTCGGAAGTATCCGATGATGTCTGGTACTGACTTTGATTCGCTCTCTCCTCTCAGTTGGGAATTGCCATTCGCTCACTGGCCTCCGGTCATATTCCACAAACTCCTTTCATTTTGGTGGCCATGGGAAGCACTGGAGTCTTGTTAACTGCATGGCGTGCTCTGGCTTCCCAAGTTCTTTCCACTGGACAGAGCAAGAAGGATGATGTCTACAAAAAGGGAAACCCCTTTGAGCTTTTTGAGGTTAGATTTTTTTAACAATTACCACAACATCGGTGATTTCGCGTAGATGTTTGCACAAAGGACCATTTTAGCTTAACCATGACTAAACATATGTTTCCTCTTTGTTTTGCTATGTTATAAATGCTTTCATACAGCGCAAAACAAACGCTCTATCCTTTCTAAGGTGGCTTCTTTAGGTCTGATGATTACAAACAACTCAGTTATATTGGGAAGCTACATTTTATTTGTTAATGTGTATTGTAGGTGCATAATCACCTTTAGTGGCCTGTGTTATCAATTACTCTACCATGTATTAGTATTATTGCAATTCTGTTGAAATACATAAAGTAGTTGTGAACATGGCAACATTTTTGTTTAACATAAAGTGGAACCTTTGCTGTGTCTTGTTGCCTATAACTTGACAGTCTCTCCCCATAATTGGCTACTTCCATTCGATCATTTCGATTTAAACTTATCATGAATGGAGAAGGACATTTTGTAGCAATGTAGAAAATGTCTTATTAAAACAAATCTGGTGATGATGATTGAACTATCTACTTATTCTTAGGAAAAAAACTAAGAATATGTACTATTCAAAGGCTGTGTGTTTCTTGATTTCAGTTGAAAAGTCATCTTCGCTCCTATGTAAATTGTTTTCCACCACTCATGGATAATGACCGGTTGAACGTCTTGAACAGTTAGGATAATGCTAATAATGTTTTATCCGTGCAGTTGCTCACATCGCTGGTACGGAGGTGGTGACACCTGAAGCTCAAACAGGCAATGGTTGCCACCGACCAGGCGACCACCAGGTTCAACAATCTCTGTGGTGTAAGTAAAATTTTGAAGGCGATGACGACTGTATTAGAACATAGTTGGAGCTCACGCAAGACCGAGTTCTTTGATAAGATCGCATGAGGCGATGTCACTTCTGCTAATATTAAGATGTAGCTGATCAACCACTTATGATTATGTATGCAGCTTGACCCAATAATCCTTCTAATGAATAAACTGCTCCTCTTGATCTTGGAAAATGTCTCTACTTGATTGAGAGCATGTGAATATATCACTGTGATTCCACCATGTACTTACTCTTCCATGAATATTTGACATGTATGTTACTCGGTCACGAATGCTTGGTCCTTCATGTTTCCAAATGTATAATTTTCCCATTTTGCACATATCAAGTTTCCTCGAAACAGGAAAAAAAAGTAGGCCAATGATGTAGCTTCATGGAATCATGGAGAACATCTCAAAATAAAGGGTAGACACTATCATTTTTACCATATAATTGTGGGGATGAGAAAAAAGACAAGGAGGTCTTAAACTTTGAAAATCTAGTGGTTAGTAAAATGCTACGGTACTATACACACTGCCACGAATCGGAGGTGGAAACGCAGGCAGCAACCCCAGCTAGTTCTACCCGAGTGCCTGCCGGCGGGTCTAGATGCCGCCCCTGAAGAATGGCTCGCCGAGGAAGGAGCTGGAGTACGTCCCGCCGCCGTTGGGGAATAGCGTGAGGAGGCAGACGACGGTGAGCACAAACCCCCACGCGTAGCGCTCGCTCCCGAGCGGCGTGATCTCGTCCTGCGCCGGGATCTCCTCCCCACCGCGGATGAAGGTGGCGAAGAGCCCCCACCCCAGGCAGAGCACGCTGCCGCTGATGGCGCCCACCCCGAGCAGCAGCGACGTGCCGAACGACAGCAGCGCTGCAGTGCGCCGCCCAAACAGCGTCTGCGCGATCCTGCCGCCCTCCAGCCGCCCGATCGGCAGCAGGTTCAGCGACGTGACGACGATCCCCAGCAGGCCCGCGAACGCCAGCGGGTCCACCGGCACGCCCACGCCCTCCACCGCGTTGGGCAGCACGTTCCCGAGCTCGTCGGCGTACGGCCCGATCACCTGCTGCACGAACGACAGCAGCGGGTTGTTGTAGAAGAACTCCGGCCGTATGAACCTGCCGCGGGCAAAATGTCACGTCAGAGCTCTGGTTTGTAGGTACTACTTGGAGTATTAACAATGGCGAGATGTACTAGTACTACTTACAGGGCGTTCTCGCCGCCGTTGAAGCTGCCGTCGGCGATGAAGGCCGAGACGGCGAGCACCACTGACGTCAGGTACGCGCTGGCCGTGCGCGCGGCAGGGATGTCGAACAGGGCCTTCTTGTTCGGCAGCAGCGACTCGTAGTTGTTCATCACGCCGAGACACCCCGTCCAGTTGGACGGCACCAGTAACGACGGGCTCAGCTTCACGTCGTACTTTGCCGCCGTCAACCTCGTCGCAATCTGACATGTACGAGTTTGTCATTCGTACCAAGATGATTACAGCAACGGGGAATATGCAAGAGAAGCTGAACAGAGATGTACCTCGGAGACGCCGAGGATGGAGAGGAAGCCTCCGAAGAGGGGGAGGACGTCGGAGACGTAGTCGTCGAAGGACGCGCCGGGCTTGAGGAAGAAGCCGCTCATGAGAGCTATGGTCCCGAAGGTGGTGACGGCCAACGCCGCGGCGCTCAGGTAGCCCCATGGCGTGCTCAGCTTGGTCACCTCCAGCTGCAGCTCGATCTCTGCTTTCGGCTGCACCATGCAGACCTGAACCAAATGCCGTTACTGTCAGGAATTCTGAAGTACAGGCATTTCAAGTTTGTTTTGCAACTCACCAATGGAGCGCGATTAATTTGAAGGTTCGTAGGCTGAGCAGGAGATGATTACTTCTCTTAATTACTGATACTAACCTGCTTTGTGATGTCGTCGTTCCTCTCCTCCATGAACCACAAGGTGACCTCTGTCCCAGCCGCCTCGGCGATCTTCTTCTCCAGCTTCGGCCTCACCTCCTCGATAGGCTTCCTCAGGTTGCCGATGAAGATGCCACCGTCGCCGAATCTCCGCACGTCCACCGCGAAGAACGTGTCGTACCCGAAACAGCTCTTCAGCTGCAACATGCCAACATTAGAGCAGAGATCAACAAATCGTCATCAGTTTCTCATCTCCAGTTCAAGTATTCAACTGAATTTTTTCCAGTTAGCTGGCAGAATGCAGAACAAGTGATGATACCTTGTTGAGGTCGAGCGCCTTGAAGGTCTGCTCGGCCTTCTCCAACCTCTGCTTCTCCCGTTCCAGCGTCTCCTTGATGAAACCCCGGAGCAGGCCGGAGACAGGGCTCACGTCAGGCTCGCGGTCGAGCTCCCGGAGCTTCCGGTCGGCGCGCTTCTTCTCGAGCTTGATGGCGGCCTCGATGGATGGGTTGCCCATGAACTTCTTGAATTCTTCGTCCGACCTCCAGTCCACCTCCTGCTGCTCCTCCCTCCTCCTCTTCTCGCCGTCCTCGCCGTCACCTCCTTCCTGATGACCCCCTCCTCCTCCGGCATGATGCGAGGACGCCTTCGACTCCTCGAACTTTCGCTCGTCAGGAGCAACGGCAATGGAAGAGCCCGGGCGGTTCTCCTTGGCCTGATTTTGCTGCTCCTGCAGCGAGCACCTGACGAGGGAGCTGCTCCTGACAGGCTTAACAGGGAGCCTGTAAAGGTTCTTGCAGAAGCTCCTTGATACGGCTGCGCTCTTACCGGTGCTGCTTCCGCTGCACACGATAGAGGCCACGAGAGAGGTAGAAGCCATTGGCGGTGGCTCTGAGCCGTGGAGCTCGGTTTACGGTGCTTGCTGTTTGTTCGATCTGGTGCTTTGATTTTGCTGTGGAGATTCTGCGAGCTCATGGGGGAGCTTAAAATGGTTTGGAAGGAGGAGGAAGTCAGGAAGGTGAGAGTTCTAGAAGGTTGGAGTTGGGGCCTGGAGGAGTCGTGAAGAATGCGACGGCCGGAGCTGATGAGGTGATCGAGTAGTGGCGGGTGGCGACGAAGGAAGTGAAGGCCTCCGGCTTATCCAATTGGTCGGGAGCAATGTACACTTGGCGGGAGCTCGGCTTGTTAGGTTGGAGTCGGAACTCCTTGTGTGGGGCACACACGTCATACTCACTCGGGCACACAAGTGCAGGACCCAGCGCTCAAAACTGGTGTGAAGAAGTTTACGGTATTGCTAATCTAGAGTTGCACACGAAAAAATTGCACATATTTTGGAAATGCGTATCTATCCAATTTCTGCTAGGTAAAAAGTGAAAAATTGAGAATGTTGACATAGAAATAAGAAAAGGTTGATCTAAAAAAAAGAATAGGTTTTGCTATAAAGAATTTATCAGTTGATACTGAGAACAATCCGATTTGTTATTGTGATTTGTGGAAGTACAAAATACAAGACTAGAACCAAAGCCGCTCCCGCGACTACGGTTCGCCGTCGGCGGCAAAAGCTCCTTCCTGCCGTCGTTCCCTCCCCACCTCCCATCCCTCCCAAGCACACGAGACCCGCGTCGTCCCTTGGGAGGGCTGGGATTCGGCGACATGCACGCGGCCCTGCATCTGCCGTCCAAGTGGCATCCAAGAGACACCATTGACCTGGAGCAAAAATTGTTCCCAGGAAATCCACCCAGCATAGATAACGCTTGAGACCTGACAGTTTTGAGACAGATATACGGTATAAACATCAGCATCCCAGTCCTTAGACAGTACAAACAACAACTCCGACCAACACTTAAAGCTGGAAAACACAACCGTACGCTGTACCATTCACCACAGAAAACTGGCAGTCAAATTCAAACGAAATTCACACAATCCTTTCATCAAAATTTAAATTTAGACAACTCATTTGTCACAAGAAATTTAGTGCTTCTTGGTTGAAATTCAGTGTCACTTAATAGTAAAATTCTGCACCAAGGTGGATGATTATACTTGAAGAATCTAAGGGGTATTAAGATGGTAAGAGAGTACCATTGTTGAAATACTCTAGTTGTTGCCTCATTCTGCACAAATTGATTCACTACTATAGTACTACAAATGGAGACACCAACCGGCGCTAAGAGCATCTCCACTTGTTGGAGACCCCCAGACCTCCAGTACCTGCCAGCAAGGCCGGACTCCCTCTCCCGCCGCCACGGCAGCTCGTGGCTGCCGAGGAGGATGGCGGGGCCTTCGTCTTCTTCGCCGGCGTCGGTCTCGTGCTCCTCCGACTCGACCATGGCCTCCACCCCGCCGCGCTTCACCTCGTCGCGGCTCCTCGCGGCGAAGCCCGAACCGTCGTCACCTCCGCCCACTCGTTCACGCGGTGGCATCGTCACCCGCGCGCCATCACCACCGCACAGCCACCTCCACATGGTCCGGCCAAAGAAGGAGCCGAGTTTTGGCGAGCTATGGAAGCCGAAGAAGCAGCCCACGCCAGAGTGGTCACCACTGCGCGATTACATCGAGATGGCCCTCAAGCTGTAGGCGTCGGATGACCCAGACAGCTACTATGGCCTCAATATGGCGATGGCTGCGTCGCTCAACGATGTCCCGCCGAAGGCCCTCCCTGAAGCGCTCGCCTGGTCGCGGGCAGAGTTCGAGCTAGAGGAGGCCAAGCGACAGTGCCGTCTTCTGGAGAGTGTCGCGCGCTGACGCAATGCGCGCGGTGTCGTCATCCTCGACGACACCGATGAGGATGAGGCCGGGCCGAGTCAGTCGCAGCCGTGGCAACGCCAGGAAGGGCAGCAGCAGCCGCGCCCCGAAGAACAAGCCTCCGAGCGACGACAACAACGACAACGACTATCAGGATTTCTACCACCGCCTAGGCATGATCTAGGCGGTTTTCTACTTTTTAATATGTTTTTTAGTTAAATATCGCTGAAATTACCTATGTATGCCAATTTCCTCTGATATATGGAAATTTCAACTGAATTTCGCCAAAGTTGTGTATATTTCGACATACTCGGTGTCTCCATTTGTAGCACTGTAGTGAAACAATTTGTCCAGAATGAGACAGCAGCTGGAGTATTTCAACAGGTGTTACTTAATCAGTACCCTAAGATTCCCAAGTATAATCATCCACCTTGGTTCAGAATCGGGGGCGGGCCCAGCTCAATTCAAGGGTATTCAGTTCAATACCCAAAATATGTTGGCAAAACGACGATATTTGAAATTTCTACAGACGTATATACTGAAAACTAATTATCATAGAATAAACCAAAGAAAGAACGGCTCAATTCGTTTGGAACAATGGGTTTCAACCTATTGGGTTTAGGGTTCAAACCTCATGGTTGTATCTTTTTGTTATTTTTATAAACAATTATTCCAGACACTATTTTTTACTATAAAATTTGAATACCCGCTCTTAAAATTCTAAGCCCGCCCCTGTTCAGAATTGGTGCAAAGTTTTACTGTTACGTGGCACTGAATTTCAACCAAGAAGCACTGATTTTCTTGTAACAAATGAGTGATCTAAATTTAAATTTTGATGAATGGATTATGTGAATTTCGTTTGAATTTGAATGCTTAGGTAGTGTGACCATGTGTGTGGTTTCCGCCGGCTTTTCCTGGAAAGCCGTGCCGTGTTGGTTTTTCTCGCTCGGTTTCCGACGCGTGTGTATATCATTTTTATTGGTTTTGGATAGTTTCCCTTCAAACTAGCCAATTCACTTCTTCTAATAGAAAAGTCAGAACTCCTACTGGTTGGTCTAAAAAAACAAAGTACAAGACTTATCGGATGGCTATGAATATCGACTGTGAAATACGAACTCCGTTATTAAATATAAGATGTTTTAGGAGGCTAAAATAGCCCACCAAAACATATTATATTTTGAAACGGAGGCAATAACTATCTAGAAGTCTACTAAGAAATGGTGAATTTTGATAAAAATATCCCCCTATGGGCTCTTTTGGTTCATGGAATTTTCACAGGATTTATGTAGGACCGAAATCCTATGAAATTTTTACCGCTGAAGGTATTTGATTCATAGAATCATTATCTAAAAGAAGCTAATCCATAAAAAGGTTGTAGCCTGATTTATAGGAAATAACATTAGGTTAGACCTCGTGAAAAAATCCTTCACCACAATCAAAAAGAATTTCTCCTCCCACAAGATTTAAGTAGACATGACATCCCAATCCTATATGCTTTTTATTCCTTTATTTTTCTTATCCTATGATTCAAAAAACCAAACAAAACCAATGGATTGTGAGCGTTCATGTTGTATGACTAGAAGCACATTGACACATTAAGCTATATATAAGACATAACACTTCATTTACTATACATAAACCCCGCACTAAGAATGTCTTTGATACAGAGGAACTATTTAGAAAATTAGAGGATTTAAATATTTTGAAAATTTCCTGTGATGATCATTTGATTCACCGGATTAAAATCCTAAAAAATCCTAGAAAAATATTTTGCACTGTAACTTGAATGAAAATTTTCATCCACCTAAACATCCTGTTACAATTCATTTTTTCAATGTGCTTTGTCAAATGCTCTTGATTACTAATCTTGTAAAATTTCATTCATGTGGTATTGAAGAGTACATGACATTCTAAAATGTTCTAGAATTCTTGCAAACAAAAGGAACTCTAGATCATAGAAGTCCTACTGAACCATTGATTGTTTTCCAAATTTGCTCCAAAGGACATCATACGGACAAATAAATTAAGATGTCATTTCTTGGACGGAAAAGTGGATACCATTCCCTTGTTCCAAACACATTCATACACAAAATCCTTGTAAAGTTTTTTTTTTGGAATGAGAGCTAAGCCCCACAACTTGTTCATGTGTTTTAGGCTTCGTTTGGTATTCCATTTATTATCATAACCATGTTTGTCCCATCTGCTTTTGTCTATTTTAGTGTTAGTTTGACCATTTTTTCCTAATTTTGTGGCTAGTGTATTGCGTGCATGCAACGATGTGCCCACCAGTGGCTTCGATTTCAGAGAGCCACCTGGCGATCAGTCCCGATTGCTTTACGAACCGGAACTAATGCCAGGATGCCGCATGGGGCAGGGCCACTAACGGGGTTTCGCACCTGACTCAACCCGAACCGCGACTAAAGGTCCATGTTCCTGTATATATACCCCCAGCCCCACATGTTTGTGTGAGATAGCTTGTTTTTTCCCTCTCATGCACAAGTGGTGTATGTTGCTTTGTTTTTCCCCTGTGTGCCCAAGAGGTGCTCGATGAAATGCGTGAGAGCATGGTGCCACTTGAGTTCACACAAAACAAACATGATGTGAAGTGCCTGAGCCACACTTCTGTCATGGTTTTTGATAAACTTAATTATATAATGCAGATGAGCTGGCAATGAATGTACGATGACCGACGCACTACCGAGTTTATTATGGGCCTACATGATTTTATCAGTGTGAGTGAGGCAGACAACGTGAATGGTTTTATGTGTTGTTCATGTGTTGCATGTCAGAATAAGAAGGATTACTCTTCCTCGAGAACCCTTCACACCCACCTACTTCGGTCCGGTTTCATGTCCAGCTATAATTGTTGGACCAAGCACGGATAAAGAGGGGTTATGATGGAGACAATGAAGAAGAAGAGAATGATGACAACTATCCTATGTTCCTTGAATACGGTGATACCGCAACAGGGGAAGCTGAAGATGAAGAGGCACCAGATGAGTTCGTTGATGATCTTCACCGGGCCATTATGGATGTGAAAGTGTAAGATGGTTTACCTAGAGGGGGTGAATAGGTTTCTACAAAATTCTCTATAATCTTTTGCAAGTTTTAGGCTTTGCGGAATATAAGTGTGCCTAAATGCAAAACTAGGTGAGGCAACCTAGATGATGATACAAGATACCTCAAGCACGAAGGCTATCACAAAGTAAACAACACAAGTAAGGGAGTGGTTAAGGAATAACCGAAGCACGCGGAGCCGAAGATGTATTCCCGTGTTCACCACCTTTGGGAAGGGGGCTACGTCACGTTGGAGAGATGTGAGGTTCCACGAAGGATTCCCCGACGCCACGAAGGCTCACCTTCTTCTCCGAGCCTATCCCATGAAGCAATAGCTCACTTACTCGTGGTAGACTTTAAGGTAGTCTCCAAACCCTCACAAACTTTCCACGGAGCAAATCACAAGCCGAATGCCTCCGGGCGACCCTAGTCGCCTAGGGTTTCCCACAAACCCAAGAGTAACAAGCTAACTCGATGAACTCAAGAGGGGATGAACTTTGGCTTGGTGGAAACGTAGATCGGGACCTCCTCTTGCTTTCTACCAAAGGGATTTGGATTTGGTTGGGTAGAATGGGAGATCCTCAAGGAATTCTGTTTCAACAATGGGGGAGAGAGAGATCTCCAAGAATGATATATGAACTGAATGCCTAACCTACTCAAGGTGGAAGAAGAGGTATTTATACCCAAGGGAGAAATCTAGCCATTTAGAGCATTTTCTGCGAAGTCTGGTTTCAAGTTCGGTTGGACCGGCCCACACACCGGACCACCCGGTATACAGCCCGGAAGACCGGAATCCAAACCAGAATACTCACTATTCGTGATCTCGGATAGACTCGGTATAATAAACCGAGAATCCCGGTTTGGGTTCGGTTTTCCGGTGCTGGTACCAGACCGCCCGGTCTGGGAGCCGGTTCAACCGGCTTGAGAACCGAACTTGGCAGAGATGCTATAAAATGTAGATTTCTCTCTCCTCTCTCTTTGGTGATGGAACAAGTGGGTGTATGGGATGTGTATAAGGCTTAGAAATCCATCCCCAACAAGCTCATCGAGATAGCCCCTCTTAATAGTGCGGTGTTCCTAAAGACTCAAGATACATATAAAAGGCAAAACTCTGGCACTTCTCTTCGCTATCGAAATGGGGGGGGGGGGTCTCCGATGATCTTCCAACATACCGGCGGACTAAAACCTGTTTAAGACACTGGTAGGTAGCATGAGTCCGCTCTAACTACGGTGTCATTGTCAACCAAAAATAGTATAGGGTAAACTACCCCTTCAATCTCCCCCTTTTTGGTTGGCGATGACAAACCGAGCTAGAGTTCACAAGGATATAATAGAGAGCTATAAACCAAGGAATTACATAGAGACATATGTGAGCTCCCCCATAAAGTATGCACTTGGTTGAATTTGCGTTTGAATGCAAGGTGCGCCTAAATAATGTATCGAGAGCTTCCCACATGTCTTTATGGAAGCAAGCATAATATGACAAAGATATAGAGCATGATATCTACGCAAAGCTAGACAAATAATAGAAGTACACATAGTCATAGCACAATAGACATATCCATGGTTCACACACATAGCACACACTTGTCTAACATACATAAGTAAAGCAAAGAGTTCCAACACGAAAGCAAATGGTAAGCACAATGCCATAAGAAGCAAAGATAATGCAAAGGGCATTGTGCAAACGGCGAACCCCGGAAAACCCTGGCAAGGAACCCGTAGACCTAAATGAACTCTACTCTTCTCCCCCATTGGCATCGAAACACCAAAAAGGAAGAGGAGTAGAGTGATGCTAACGGAAGCCAACTATAAGAATGTAGGAGGCGGAGGAGGGTGAACGGGGGCATCTTCGTCTTCATGGATCTTCTCTTCATCATCATCATCATCATCGGAACTGGGAGGAGCAACTGAGGAACCACTGGGGACAACCAGAGGATACTGACCAAGGAAGTAGGCAAAGAGCATATCATCATCAAGTGGCAGCATCTCATAGTTGACATAAGGAACTGGAGTCATCTTGGGACCATCCGGTGGAGGAGTGACATGCTGGGTCACGAGAAACTCATTGTGCCTGCGCCGAGTCTCTTGGCTCATCTCAAGAGCCTTGTGGCTCACATCATAGGACGAGCGACACATCTAAAACAACCGCTTGAAGAACGTGGCAACACCACCCTTGTGCCTAGGACGAGAGGAGGAGGACTCTCCAACAGGACGACGAGAACCAGCCCGAGTAGCAAAGTGAGGATGAGGATCATGAACAACCTTGGTGCACTGCTCGGGGGGCCTCATCGCAGGAACCTCAGGAGACTGACCACGAAGAGAAAGGGTAAGCTGCTCTTGTTCCACACGCTCACCCGCCATCACACCAGAAGGCACAACCTTATTGAGCAGATTTTGGACATATACGTAGAAAGTGGGGGTCATCCTGTCCAAAGCAGCCCGTCGCAGCTCATAGTACACAAAGTCGTAGCCATCAATCTTCCTCAACCTGTCAGGGTGACAATAATATAGGAGATTGGCAAAGTACCCACGACAGTTTGTAGTATCTCCAACTGGGGGAACAAGCGACTGACGGAAGATGCTGGCCAAGGTGTGATAATAGAAGTACATGCCAGAGATGCATGGAGGAGCGTACTCAGAGTCCTTGGGATAGCAGAAGGCAAGAGAGTCAGCAGGCTTGATCTTCTCACGATGAATGCAAAAACCACCTGGCTTGCCAGAATAGCCCATAACATCAACCAAATTTGCATAGGTAGCACGAAACCGCCACGTGCCACTCATCCAAGACATAGTGCGGTCACCATCATCATGAAACTAGACTGTGCAGAAGAACTGACGGATATACTTAGGATAGTAGTCCTCCTTGAGACACATAAGGTCAAACAGATCTATTTTCTTCAAGGTATCATCAACAAAGCGATAATCTGAGGCAGCATACATGTTGAACCAGTCCACATTGAAAGCCAGAATGTTACCGCAGGAGGTGACCTTGAACTGAGTGTAAATGTGATCCTACATCAAGGCTTGAGTCTCAGTCCAGAACTTCTTGTCAGGGCCAGGATAAGTGCGAGACTTGAAGCGATAGGGATTCTGCTTGCGGAGGGTCCGGTACATAGCAATCTTGTCAACACCCGGATTTTTAATCCCAGATGCCTGTTATGCCATACATCGCAATCCCAGGATTACCATTTTTGCGAGACATGACATATTGGATATCACAGTACATCATCCATTACAAACCATAATAAGGTCTTACACAAATAAAGGATCTCATGATCCAGTCTTAGTACAATCAAGTAGCAGAATAAATAGCGTAGCGGTGGGGTCCATCTTTAGAGTCACAGGCAATGCTGATGATGGGAGATAGTCCTAGTTATCATAGTTGTCCTGCTGTCTTTCACCTTGGTAGTCATCTTCATAGTCTGGTCACGGGAATAGACAGGGACAAAAGCCATGAGTAATCTTTAAGTACTCGCAAACTATCACTAACAGGTAAGGTAGTTCTAGTAGGAAATGCTAAGTTCTAAGTTTATTTGTAAAGCTAAGTTTGAAACCTAAGCTGAGTTCAGAAACAAAGAAAGATAAAATAAAGTTTGAAAACACCTAAGTGGGAACTTAGTTGTCATAGTCACAACTCTGTTGTGGTCAAGTCATGTCACAATTCACTTCATAAGTTGTTTTGAAAACATCTGACAATGGAATAGTATGGCCACTCCAACTGTCCATAACCGCGGACGCGGCTATTCGAATAGTTTGACACTCTGTAGAGGTGGTACACTTTCACCACAAGATTCGATACATCTATCAGGGATAACCCTGAATCATCATACTTAGTATGCAGATAATCAAACATAACCTTTCCTTTACACACTCTAGTATAAGCACCTCTCCTATGAGTATGGCCTCCCAGCCATGACCATCTGTCATCCTGGGCACTACATAAGTGGACCACATTGAGAGGTAGCCTCAGCTCAAACCTCTCCCATGAGGGAACTAATACTAATGCATATAAACTTCCGGCTAAGCCTTACCCAATTAAGGTATTGTGGTTGTACGGTAAAATTGGAATGGTATCGCATCCGAACCCAACCATAAGTTTTATAAAAGGGCTAAGGCTCACGCCTCAACATTTTCATCATCATAAACCATTTGTGTTTCTCAACACATGTCAAAATATATCAATGGAAGGACTCATCATTCCAAGGTTTTCATAAGTCATTTTCACCAAGTATTCCCATCTCAAGTGATCAAGTTTTTGGTATAACTCTAAGCTACTAAGTTAAGAGTGTTCACTAAGGTGGGATGCTAAGATCAATCTCATGCCATAGAATGACATCTAAGTCTAACTAGATAGGTCAAGTTTTATACTCTTTATGCTACTTTTAAACAAGGAAAGTACTTTGGTAAAGTAAAGAAGGTAAAGCTTGTAAATAAAACTTGGAGTAGGTATAAGTCAAAAATGGTATGACCAAAGCATGCCTAATGCATCTTGCTTAGGTCATCCTGTATAATGCTAGCTTGCCTTGATTAGTGCAGTGGTTGAAATTCTCTTCCTCCTCCTCTTGGTAGAACTCCCCCTCCTCGAAGACTTGGTCGGTACTATCGTCTATAAATACATACGGGATACACAATCACCAAACAATACTTAACTAGTCTACTTAGCACACTAAGGTACACATTTGATGATCTAGTATCATCACACACATCATAAGGTTTAATGAACTAGCTTCATTTATTTTGAGAAAAGTAATTTCTACTCATTGAAATTAACTAAGATTTAATATTCTCTAATTAAAATATGGGATCATATGGACACATGTCATCACCACATATTCTAACATATGGGAATGTGATTTAAGGTTGGGTCACATTTTACTAAGTTTAAGTTTAATAATTAATGATTTAAAGTGACTAGAAATGCCTATATAGCATTATTTTGGTACTAGTCCAAAGTCATTGCAGGCAAACCTTAATATTACTACATATTCGGATAGGTATGTTTAAATGTGATTTTTGAGAGTTGGAAACAACTCAAAAACTATTATGGTTGATTTTATAAAAATGTTTGAATGTGCCAAAGCTTCTGTCTTTTTATTTTTACTAGGAGAGATCTCTAACTCTAAATGATTTAAATCCAACGGGCTTAGATAGAGATTTTTATTACCTTCCCAACAAAATTGGAATCACTCAATTTATATTTGTAAAACTCTCTGAATTGATTTTTATACTAAGGGACAAATTCTAGTTTAAGTCTAAAAAGAAAATCCTAATTTGAATTAACTAGGTCGCGCGGGAACACTAACGGACCGACCCAGATTCACTCCGCGGCGCTGAGGGCTACTGACAGGGGGGGTCCGCCTGTCAGTGACTCATTACACGCGAAGCGGTATGGGGCGAGATGGACCTAGGATTGGAACTAGATCTAACTGCTCACGGTCGTCATCGACGACGGACTCGTCGCCGGCGAGACTGAACCCTAGTGGCTTGGTTGGGGTGCAGTGGGGACGTACCGGGGCTCCAGCTAGTGCGGCGAGGCGGGCAAATGAACGAGTAGATGACGGCGAGCTCAGACGAAGTCGCGGCAGGGGCTGAGGTGGACGAAATCAACAGCAACGTATCCTCCTCTGCTGTGGCTGCCTCCGGTGAAATTCCGGTGGCCTGCTGCTCGAGCTGCTTCGGCGAGAGGTGGGGAAGGACTGGTGGAGAGAGGGGAGTGGAATGGTGTGGCGATTGAGGCTGGAGAAGGCCTCCTTATATAGGCTCGAGGAGGGGACCGAAGGGGCGACGGCGAGCTCGTCGGTGACGACGATATAGGGTGCTATCGGCATGGGTGGCGTAGGCGGACAATGGCTTGCCTCCTGGCGGTCCTCTACGGCTTATGGCGCAGCTAGGGGCAGTGGCAATTTGGTGGAGTTGTTGGTCTCATGCTTGAGCATCTCTGGTTCCTAGGATTGGTCAAGTGGAATTCATTTGAGTGGTTTTTGAAAAAGTGTGATCTATACATATGAACTAGATTCAATTTTCAAATGTCATTTCAAATTAGAGTTTGAATTTTTTGGGAGATCACAAAGTGGGCCTTGGCACATCACTACTTATACTAGCAAGGGGTGCAAAGAACCACAATTGTCTCTGTTGGAAATTGAGTGCTAGGAACACCCAAAGTGGGCTAGGTGATTAAAATGGCAAAAGTGACCATTTCCTTTATTTAATTCTTTTTGATTTCTTTTTTCTTTGGGATTTGCTTGGGAATGATCTAGATGAGGTGACATTCATCATAGAACTATTTTACAACCATTAGAACAAACAATCATGGCATTCCACACAACTCCTATTTTAAATGTACACACATATGAATGCTTAAAGATTTTTAAACGGAAAATGTTTTGGTTACCCCTAAATTGGGTAGATTTGATCTTGATTAACCTTGATTAAAACTTTGGGATGTTACAAATCTCCATATTCTTCAGATTTTGAGTAGGCACATCTTCCTCGTCCTCCTGCACGACGGGTTTCTTGCCCATGATGGCCTTGCTCTTGATGCGACCAGGATGGCCACTGCCCTCTTCTTCACGCTGCACAGGCTGACTGGCTCGACGAGTCCTCTTGCCCCGGCCAGTTTCCTCTGGCACATACTCATCACTCACATAGTCATCATCATCTGCACCTATGAAAAATAGAGATAGATTGGGGAGCACAAGGATAAGTACACATGCCATAAGGAAAAAACGGAGGAAAAATTTGGATTTGGGCAAGTGCACGGTTGAAAAGAGACATTGCTGAGGGATTCGGTGCCAGGGCCGGTCGGACTTGCTCTAGAACCGGACGGTCCGGTGTCAGCACCGGATAACCAGACTCAAATCGGACGACCCGGTGGCAGCACTGGTTGTCCGGACTCAAACCGGAAGACCCGGTGTCAGAGTCGGTTCAACCGAGCCTAGGACCGAACCAGTCGGGGAGGACCCAAAACTGACCTTTGCAATAGTTTTTTTTACCAATGACTCAATACTTGCGCAAATACAAACTTCTCAAGAGGTTTAGGCCATGGTTTGAAGTGGTTGGCATACAAAGACAAAGGTGGAAACCCTAACTTGGCAAATCCATCAAGATGTATAGCAAAACATGGGGATTTGACAAGGAAAAGGTAAATGAGCAAGGGATTACTCGAGGACATGGCTTACCGTGGAGGAAAGCACCAAAAGCCCTTGAGAAAGAAGATCACAAAATGCTCCCAAACCACCACGAGATGGAGAGATTCCTTCGGTGGAGAGCCTCCAAAGGTCCTTCTCCGCGATTTGGTGGCCTGATCTATGAATCCTAGGGGTGGAAACACCCTAGGAGAGGGGGGAAGGTGGGAGGGGCGACAATGGAGAGAGAACAGGTCGGGGGAAGTGAAAAGGTAACTTGTGGAGGGGTGGGGTGGCCAGTGAAGAAGAAGAGGAATTTTTTTCAGATCCCGGTTGAGGTCCGGTCCAACCGAGATGCAAACCGGGTCGCTCGGTGTACAAGCCAGTCAACCGAGCTTAAAAGCAAATCTGCAGATTTGTTGTCGCGAGGAAGATTCGGTTGGCAGTCTGGTCCATCGGCTCCACAACCGGAGTACCCGGTTGGAAACCGGACTGGCAACCGAACTTCGTTCAGTAAACTTTTGTCTACAGGTTCGGATAGACTCGGTTGAGACCGGGTTTAAAATCGGACGGTCCAGTTCTAGGGCCGGTTGGACCGGGCCAGAAACCGAACATCCAAAAAAATTCGAAAAATTTGTGAAAGTAGAAAATTTTCAAGAATGGCATATGCATGTAGAAGAAGATAGTAAACTCCAAAAGGGTAGAGGAGGCAGGTGATCTAGGCATGCCTATTGGAGAAGAACCAAATCAACACACTCAATAGCAACAATAGGCATGATTTGAAAATAACAAGAGCCACAAGAGACCAAAGTTGGCGGGGGATTTCTCCCCCTATGTTTAAGCACACATGTCATGGCGCCTGAAAGATAGATGCTTGGACCCATATCATGACACGCGATCAATTAATGTCGCATGCATAGGTATGCATCAAACCAAGACATGGTAAGATGACTATCCCTATGTGTGCTGTGTGACTAGGCTACATAGCAAGTTAAGAGCAGGAATATAATGCAAGAAGTGAATCAATCCAAGTTTTTAGGATCTAGAATACCAAGTTCTCGCCTCAACATGACAAAATAGGCTTCATCCAAAGGCTTCGCGAAAATATCCGCCAATTGGAACATCGTTCCCACATGAGTGAGATTGATGTGACCATTTGCGACATGGTCACGTAGGAAGTGGTGGCGGATGTCAATATGTTTGGTGTGGCAATGTTGGACGGGGTTATTGGCGATCTTTATTGCGCTTTCATTATCACATTGAAGAGGCACCGTACCAAGAGACACACCAGTCTTTCAAGGTTTGCCTCATCCATAACAATTGAGCGCAACAAGATGTCGTGGAAATGTATTTGGCTTCGGCGGTGGATAGGGCAGTGGAGTTTTGTTTCTTGGATGACGAACTCCCCAATGACCGGCCAAGAAATTGGCAAGACCCGGAGGTCGACTTCCGGTCAACCTTATCACCCGCTCAATCGGAATCCGAATAGCCAACAAGTTCAAAGGTTGACCCCTTTGGATACCAAAGCCCGAGAGTAGGAGTGAGAACAAGGTACCTAAAAATCTATTTGAACGCCATCAAGTGCACGCCTTGGGAGCGCATTGAAAACGAGAACGCATTCCAACACTTAACCTGATATCCGGCCTAGAAGCACAAAGGTAGAGCAAGGAGCCAATCATGGAGCGATATACCTTTTGGTCCACATCCTTCTCACCTTCTCCAAGGCCAAGTTACCCATTGAGTGGCATGGGTCGTGTTTAGTTGCCACTATGAGTTTGGAACCCTGAACAGACCGCCGGTGTTAAGCCGGAGGAAGGAGAGGATGAGGCCAAGTCATCATGCCCCTTATGCCCTGGGCGACACACGTGCTACAATGGGCGGGACAAAGGGTCGCGATCTCGCGAGGGTGAGCTAACTCCAAAAACCCGTCCTCAGTTCGGATTGCAGGCTGCAACTCGCCTGCATGAAGTGTCTTCATGGGGTTGGCATTGGTCATCTCAAATTTCACAAGAATGTACTTCACGTACTTCTCTTGGGAGATGAAGGTGCCTTGAGCAAGTTGCTTCACAATGAATCCTAAGAAATACTTCAACTCCCCCATCATGGACATCCTAAATTTCTGGGTCATCAACTCGGCAAAATCTTTGTTATGTGATTCGTTAGCTCCACCAAAAATAATATCATCAACATAATTTTGAGCAATAAATAAGCCACCCCCTTTAACCTGTTTGGTGAAAAGGGTGGAATCGACTTTACCCATGCTAAACCCGTCCATGAGTAAGAAATCCCTAAGGTGCTCATACCAAGCACGAGGAGCTTAGTTTAGTCCATATAGCGCCTTATGGAGTAGATACACATGGTTGGGAAAGCGTGTGTTTTCGAAACCCGGGGGCTGAGCTACATATGCAACCTCTTTCAAGGGACCATTAAGAAATGCACTCTTCACATCCATTTGATAAAGCTTAAAGTTATGAAAAGATGCATATGCAAGCAAGAGATGAATAGCTTCAAGGCAAGCAACATGCGTAAAGGTGTCCTCATAGTCAATACCTTCTATTTGAGCATACCCTTGCGCCATTAACCTTGCTTTGTTCCTTGTGGCGGTTCCATTCTCATTTTGCTTGTTCTTAAATACCCACTTGGTCCCAATGACATTGATGTGATGATCTTTAGGTCTCTCCACAAGATACCAAACTTCATTGCGGGTGAAGCACTCGAGTTCTTCCTGCATGGCAATGACCCAACCCGGATCTTTTAGAGCTTCATGGACCTTGAGTGGCTCGAAGTTGGACACAAATGCATGATAGCCACAAAAGGTAGTGAGTTGCTTCTTCTTGTTGTGAGTCTTGATTCCTCTTGATATGCTTACAAGTATATTATTGACTTGGAGCCCACTTGCAATAGAGGCGGACTTGATCTTCTGGATAATTCCTTCATGATCAATGAATTCATCCTTCGTTGGTCCTTGATCATTGACCACATCTTGAGATTGACCTTGATTTTGGGGAACTAGTATGTCTTCTTGGTCTTGCTCAACGGGTTGAGGGCATGGTTCTTGTTCTTCAGTTTGTGAGAGATGTTCGTCATGAGGTGCACTTGATGGTTCAACTTGAGTAGAGCTAGGATCTTCTTGAGTTGGTCTTTATCCTCCCCCATCAACATCTTGATCATGAGTGTGATGTTCGATGGGCAAGATATGCCCAATTCCCATCAACTTGATGACTTGAGAGGAATCTCCATCGCCTACAACATGTGGAACAACTTGCCTCCCTTGGGGACCATTATCTTCCAAAACTCCACGTCACAAGATACTTCAACACAACCATTGGCTTTGTTGTAGTATCTATAGGCATGAGTTTTCCGCAGAACCAACAAAAATACCCTCGATAGTTCTAGATTCGAATTTATTGAGTTTTTCTTTCTTGTTCTTGACGAGGCACTTGCACCCAAAGACTTGGAAGTAGTTGACATTGGGCTTGTTCTTTGTGAGAATATCGTATGGAGTCATGTCAAAGGGAGCTCGGAGGAAGAGCCAGTTCAAGTAGTGAACCGCGGTGGCGATGGCTTCTCCCCAAAAGTTGTGGGGTGACTTGAACTCACTCAACATAGTTCTTGCCATCTCAATGATAGTCCGATTCTTCCTTTCAACAACACCATTTTGTTGGGGAGTATATGGAGCCGAGAATTCATGCTTGATCCCCTCATCTTGGACAAACTCTTGCATGGTATAATTCTTGAATTCGGTGCCATTGTCGGTCCTAATGGTCTTGATCTCCGCTTCATGAGTGCGTTGAGCTTACTTGGCGAAGATCATGAATTACTTGTAGGTATCATCCTTTGACTTGAGAAGGAATACCCAAGTGTACCTTGAGTAATCATCAACGATGACAAGACCATACTTCGTTCCACCAAGAGTATCATATGTTGATGGCCCGAAGAGATCCAAATGGAGAAGCTCCAAAGGTCTTGACGTGGCCACCTTGGATATTGATGGATGACTCCTCCCATGTTGCTTTCCTGAAATGCAAGCACTGCACACACGATCTTTCTCAAAAGACACACCGGTTAGTCCAACAATATGTTCACCCTTTAGGAGTTGTCTAAGATTTCTCATGTTGACATGGCCAAGGCGGCAATGCCAAATCCATCCCTCGTCAACTTTGTCCATTAGACATGTAGGAAGAGATTGAATCTCTTGCGAGAGGTCGACCGACAGAGGTCGTCTTACACATATCCAACAAGGACCAACTTGAGATTATCACTCCTAAAGACTTTCACACAAGTTCTAGATAAATAGGAATCATAACCGGCATCCACAAGATGTTTTATTGAAAGTAAGTTGTAGCCAAGATTTTCAACAAGCATGACGGTCTCTAGGGTCAAGGCCTTGGAGACCACCAACTTGCCAAAACCTAGTACCTTTCCTTTAGAGTTGTCTCCAAAAGTGATGCTTGACATTGAATTAACATCATGAATAAATTGGTCAATCGCACTTCTACCTCTGGTCATATGATTGGTGCATCCACTATCAAACACCCATTTTGTTCCACCGGAGGCATACCCCTACAAAATCAATTCTTTGCTTTAGGAACCCATTGAGTAATGGGTCCCCTAGCATTAGCAACAAGATCTTTTGGTACCCAAATTGAGTACCACCTATAAGCATAACCATTGCGAGGGCCAACATATTTGGCATATACATCTCCTTGGGTGCCCTTACATAGCACATAGGATGGATTAGATTTTCCCGCAAACTTGTGGTTAGGGTTACCCCTTGTGGCTCCCCATTCACAACATTCTTCTTTACTTGGTTAACCACCTTGTGCCCTTCACGCACAAAGTTGATCCTTTTAGGTGGGTTGGCCATTCTTGTTGTTCTTGGGGTCATACCCCATACCTTGCCTTGGAGCTCTCATTGTTTGTCGAGCAAGAATCTCATCAAGAATCTTGCCCTTGGTGGTAGGTTTGAGACGCTCCATCTCAAGTTGTTCCTTCAACTTCTTATTCTCCTTAAGGAGACTAGCTTGATCCAAGGAAGAGTTAGAAGCACAAGTAATATCCTCAACAATAATAGGATCCTTCAACATACCAAGCGCCTTCTCATAGGATACTCGAAGTTGATCATGATTCTCCCCAAGTTTTATGAGCTCACGCTTGACAAGCAAATTAGCTTTCTCAAGGTTATCAAGATCATTGGTGAGAGAAGCATGAGCAACCTCAAGTTCTTTCTTTGAAGTATCAAGCTCTTGGGACAAAGTGATAGCTCTATCTATGGTATCCATATCCTTTGCCTTATCTAGTTCATAGATTTCAATTCGTTCTTTAAGAAGGGAAGTAATGTCCCTTTCCTTGCTTATCTCTTGCTCAAGAAGATTGAATCTTAGTTTCTCATCATAAATATGAGACTCCAAACTATCAATGGTCTCATCACGTGAATTGACAAGGCTCATTAATTGTTTGAATCTAGCACAAGCATTGCTAGGAAGGGACTTCATGATTTTACACATTTCTTGTACATAGTTTTCATCGAATTCATCATCGTCACTATCATTGGTACTAACATGATCATCCAAGATGCTAGAGAGAGATGGAGGGGAAGAGATTACCTTGGTACTCCTTGCCATGAGGCAAGTACCGGCGACCTTGGGAGTGATGGAGTCATCGGCATAGTCTTTGGTGTAGTCATATGTGAAGAGTGACCCGGGTTCGGCAAAAGCCAAACCGGACACTCCCACAACCTTCTCCTCATCTTCACTCTCTGCATCGGATAGGTACTCTTGGCCAAGAAAGCCTTAGCCGTCACGCTTCTTATTCCTCTTGTATCTCTTGTTGATGGGATTTGGCTTTAATCTTGGCTTGGCGCCCTCTTCATACTTGGGCTTGTCAAGTCTCTTCTCATATGGGCATTTGTCAGCAAAGTGGTCCGACTCATCACAATTGTAGCAATTCCTCTTCTTCTCGCTTGGTCCGGTTGAGCTTCTTCTTCTTCGGAACTTCAAGTTCTTGGTGAAGAGAGCAACTTGAGCTAGCATGTCATCAATGCCCTCACTATCACTCTCTTCATCATTTGCACCACTCTCTTGCACATACTTGGCCTTCAATGCTAGGGATTGAGAAGGCCCAATGGCACGGTTGATCTCCTTGATCTTTTGTCCTTCATCCGCCATATTGTCTGTGGCAACAAGATAAGACACTAGATCATCAGGCGAGAAGTGGCAAGCTAAATCTACAAGTTGCAAGTTCAATGCAAGCTTCTTGTCCGAGGCGGCAATCATGGAGAGAACCTTGGACTTGATGAGCTCATCATTCAAGTTTAACCCATCATCATACTTGTCACAACCAAGACCATCAATCTTTACACGGAGGGCAACAAGTCTCTTGTATGCTCCTGCGATGGACTCACCATCGTTGTTCATGAACATGCTCATCTCCGACTTGGCAGCTTCATACTTGGATTTTTGGATAAGGGAAGTTCCCTCTTGGAGAATGACAATCCTCTGCCAAAGCTCCTTTGCAGTGGGGATGTTGCTAACTTGATCATAGAGAGTGCGGTGAATGGCACTCCTTATTTTGTCACAAGACGTTGCATTTAGTTGACGGTCATAGTATTCTCCCGGAGTGAGATTGTTGGGATCTTTTGGATAGAATCACTTGCCCACAATCTCCCAAAGCTCCACACTGTAGCTGCAAAGATGAGATTCCATAGAAACTTTCCAATGAGAGAAGTGAGTTCCATCATAGTGAGGTGCGGGACCTAAACCATTAATATGAGGCATGATGTTCTTTTGTTTAGGGTATATATAGGGAAATGGATTAGGAGGCATAGAGGATTTTGTCGGGTCACTCTTGCTAGAGGCCTCGTTCATAGCCTCCTTACCGGTGTCCATCGGCCTCCCTTGAGGTACTACCAAAGGTCCGGCAAGCATGACCCCCTCGCCCAACCCCGTAAAACGTCCCTCAAGAAAACTTATTCGAGCAAGGAGATCAGAATCCGCCTTAGCCTTTTCAAGGGACTGTTTGGCAAAGAGTTCACGGATCTCCTTGACCGAATAAGTCTTTCTCTACTCATCATCAGAGAAAACCATCTTTTCTCTTAGGCGGTAAAGCCCTTAGAAGAGCACTAGGCTCTGATACCAATTGAAAGCGTAAGATGGTTTACCTAGAGGGGGTGAATAGGTTTCTACAAAATTCTTTATAATATTTTGCAAGTTTTCGGCTTTGCGGAATATAAGTGTGCCTAAATGCAAAACTAGGTGAGGCAACCTAGATGATGATACAAGATACTTCAAGCACGAAGGCTATCACAGAGTAAACAACACAAGTAAGGGAGTGGTTAAGGAATAACCGAAGCACGCGGAGACAAAGATGTATTCCCGTGTTCACCACCTTTGGGAAAGGGGCTACGTCACGTTGGAGAGGTGTGAGTTTCCACGAAGGATTCCCCAACACCACGAAAGCTCACCTTCTTCTCCGAACGTATCCCACGAAGGAATATCTCACTTACTTGTGGTAGACTTTAAGGTAGTCTCCAAACCCTCACAAACTTTCCACGGAGCAAATCACAAGACGAATGCCTTCGGGCGACCCTAGCCGCCTAGGGTTTCCCACAAACCCAAGAGTAGCAAGCTAACTCGATGAACTCAAGGGGGAATGAACTTTGTCTTGGTGGAAACGTAGATCGGGACCTCCTCTTGCTTTCTACCAAAGGGATTTGGATTTAGTTGGGTAGAATGGGAGATCCTCAAGGAATTGTGTTTCAACAATGGGAAGAGAGAGAGCTCCAAGAATGAGATATGAATTGAATACCTCACCTACTCAAGGTAGAAGAAGAGGTATTTATACCCAAGGGAGAAATCTAGCCATTTAGAGCATTTTCTGCGAAGTCCGGTTTCAAGTTCGGTTGGACCGCCCCCACACCGGACCGCCCGGTATATAGCCCGGAAGATCGGAATCCAAACCAGAATACTCACTGTCCGTGAGCCCGGATAGACTCGGTATAACAAGTCGAGAATCCCTGTTTGGGTTCGGTTTTTCGGTGCTGGTACCGGACCGCCCGGTCTGGGAGCCGGTTCAACCGGCTTGAGAAACGAACTTGGTAGAGATGCTATAAAATGTAGATTTCTCTCTCCTCTCTCTTTGGTGATGGAACAAGTGGGTGTATGGGATGTGTATAAGGCTTAGAAATCCATCCCCAACAATCTCATCGAGATAGCCCCTCTTAATAGTGCAGTGTTCCTAAAGACTCAAGATACATATAAAAGGCAAAACTCCGTCACTTCTCTTTGTTATTGAAATGGGAGGTGGGGTCTCCGATGATCTTCCAACATACCGGCGGACTAAAACCTGTTTAAGACACTGGTAGGTAGCATTCGTCCGCTCTAACTACGGTGTCATTGTCAACCAAAAACTGTATAGGGTAAACTACCCTTTCAGGATGCACATAGAGAATGCAAGAGTGAAAATGAGAAGTTTCAGTTGAAGCGCATGCTAGATGATCACAAAACAGGGCTGTACCTAAATTGCGAAGATGGCAACACAAAGCTTGGTACCACACTAGAATTTTTGTAATGGAAGGTGGATAATGGTTTATCTGACAAGAGATTTAAGAAGATACTGAAAATAAAGAAGAAGAAGCTTCCAAAGGATAACGAATTGCCTACTAGTACATACGAAGCAAATAAGGTTGTCTGCCCTCTAGGATTAGAGGTACATAAGATACATGCATGCATTGATAAATGTATCCTCTACCGCGGTGAGGAGTACGGGAATAAGAATGAATATATGGTATGCGGTGCATTAAGGTATAAGATCAGACGAGATGACCCTGGTGATGTTGAGGGAGAGTGCCATAGGAAGAGGGTTCCTGCCAAGGTTATGTGGTATGCTCCTATAATACCAATGTTGAAATGTTTGTTCAGAAACAAAGAGCATGGCAAGTTATTGTGATGGCACAAAGAAGACTGCAAGAAATACTCGATGTTGAGATACCCTGCTGATGGGTCGTAGTGGAGAAAAATCGAGAGAGAGTACCCGGTCTTTGTAGATGACGCAAGGAACTTAAGGTTTGGTCTAAGTACAGATGGCATGAATCCTTTTGGAGAGCAGAGCTACAGTCATAACACCTAGCCTAGAACTCAATGTATCTATAACCTTCCTCCTTGGTTATGCATGAAGCGAAAGTTTATTATGATGGCAGTGCTCATCCAAGGACCAAAGCACCCCGGCAACGATATTGATGTGTACCTAAGGCCATTAGTTGAAGAAATTGTAAGATTGTGACACGAAGAAGGTGTACGTGTGTGGGATAAGCACAAACAGGAGAAATTTGACCTATGATCGTTGCTTTTCGTAACTATCAATGATTGGCCTGCTCTTAGTAACCTTTCAGGATAGACAAACAAGGGATACAATACATGCACGCACTGTTTAGATGAGACTAAAGGTACATATTTGCATAAATATAAGAAGGTTGTATACCTGGGGAATCTTCGATTTCTTCCGACCAAGCATATCATAAGAAAAAAAAGGCAAGCATTTCAAAGGTGAGGCAGATCACTAGAATAAGCTTGTCCCCATACTGGCGATGATGTATTTGGTATGGTCAAGGATATAGAAATAATCTTTGGAAAGGGTCCTGGCAGTCAATCTGTTCCAAATGACGCTATTAGACACGCGCCCATGTGGAAGAAGAAATCTATACTTTGGGAGCTACCCTATTTGTAAGTCCTAGAGGTACCCTATTGGGAGCTACCCTATTGACAAGTCCCATGTGGAACAAGAAATCTATATGTGGCCAATGATGATGCGCTGATAATGGCTCCTCGCTACCCCGTGGATGATATCATGGAGAGAGAAAATTGTGAGCTGCATGTGAAAGTTGTGAACATATCCATGAAGGTGGCGGTTGGCTTTGACCTAGCTTCTTGACCTATACCAACTTACCGCTACTTGATACGTCCAAAAACGTATCTACTTTCCTGAACACTTTTGCTATTATTTCTCCTCTATACATGTGTGATTTGGATACAACTAATGCGGACTGACGCTGTTTTCAGCAGAATTGCCTTGGTGTCTACTTTTTGTGCAGAAAACCAACTATCAGGAAAAATCCCAGAAAATATGCCAAAAATCCTATTTCACCCGAAGACTCCAGGAGCCAGAATACGAGACGGAGAAGAGTCAGGGGGTGGCCACACCACCTGGTGGCGCGGGCCAGGCCAGGCTGCGCCAGGGGGTGGTGTGGGCCCCCCAGGCACCCCCTCGGCCTCTCTCTTTGCCTATAAGGAGCCTTCTGACCTAAAAACTTCGGGGGGGTCGACATTTTTCCAGAAGGAGTTCCACTCCACCACCAGATTCCACGAAACAGCATCAGAAACTCCGTTTTGGCACCCTGCCGGGACGAGGAATTGGAGGAGATCATCGCCATCATCATCACCATCGCTTCTCCATCGACCATCCATGTTTCCCCCATCTATGAGTGAGTAATCCCCCGTTGTAGGCTATGGGGATGGTAGGGATTGGATGAGATCATTCATGTAATGGCATCAAATTGTTAGGGCATGGTGCCTAGTATCTTTTATTAGTGCTTTATAACTTTGTTGCAACTTGTTGTGCTTAATGCTTGTCACTAGGGCCCGGGTGCCATGATTTCAGATCTGAACATGTTATTGATTCATTATGATAGTATTGTTTTTGGTCTTATCTACAAGTTGTATACACACGTTGTTGTCCGGAACAATGGCCCTGAAGTGACAGAAATCGGGATAACCGGAAGGGAAAGGCTTTGATGTGAGGATCACATGTGTTCACAGAGTGTTAATGCTTTGCTCCGGTGCTCTATTAAAAGGAGCACCTTAATTGCCAGTAGTTCCCTAGAGGCCCCGCTGCAAACGGGCTGGCGGGACAAAAGATGTTGTGCAAGTTCTCATTGCGAGCACGTATGACTATATATGGAACACATGCCTAGGATTGTCTAGTACTTGGATGCCTTATCTTATTTATCTGCAATTGCCCTATGTTCTGATTGCTATGTGAATTGTCTTGTCCATGCAATGCCCGTCCATCCATCCCTATGCCTACCGCACTCGAATCCCACTGTTTAGTGCTTTTGTTACTACTGTCCTTGCTTTACTACTTCTGTTACTTTACTATTCCTACTACAAAATTGTTGCTACTGATAAACTGCTGTGAGCAAGATTGTTTCCAGGTGCAGCTGAATTGACAGCTCAGTTGTTAAGGCTTATAAATATTCTTTGGCTCCCCTTGTGTCAAATCAATAAATTGGGTTTCACTTCCCTCGAAAATACTGCAATACACCCCCTATACTTGTGGGTCATCAAGACTATTTTCTGGCGTCGTTGCCAGGGAACATAGTTTTATTTATCAAGTTCACTTGGATTCTCTATTGTTCACTACTATCCATCCATCATGGGTAAGTCTCGTGATGGCAAGGTTCCTATTTTACCATCCACTACAAGAATAGGTACGGTTCTAAACACCTCTGCTGCTCTTGATTCACCATCTGTTATAAGTAAGCTCGTTACACCACCACATACACATGCTACACACACTGCTACTACTGCTGAATCTGAAACTTCTTATGCTTATGATGCTGCTTCTACTATGCTTGATAAGAGTGGTTCATTAGGTCCTTTCCTAGATGCTACGATTGCTAGAACTATAGCTAGAAATATCGAAACTCCTAATGAAGACACTACCACACCTGTTAGCTCACCTGAGTCTAGTGAGAGTTATGATATTGAAGATGGTTTATTAAAGAATGTAAGAACACCCATGATAGGAGCGCTGCTAAGAGTCTCCTTGAGAGGCGTACTATTAGACCCAAACTGTCTCCTATTGCTAAGTTTGCTGCTTCTCCCATAAACATTACATATGATGATTATGATTTCTCTCTCGATCTATCTTACACAGCTATTGTCGAGAGAGAACCTTTTTGTGGGACTAAGAATGAAAGTGCGGTAGCACATATGAATGAACTTTCTACCATGAGTGGCTTGTTCTCTGATGATATTAAGATGCGTACTTACTTTGTTTCTAAGATTTTCCCTTTTTCACTGAAAGGAGAAGCTAAAACATGGTTTAGTAATTTACCTCCTGGATCTATTGATAGCCCTGAGTGCTTGATTAGTACTTTCCTGCAGAAATATTTTCCTCCCAGTGCTAGACATGCTATTTTGCAGGAACTTTTTGATTTTAAACTGGGAGAAAAATAGGTATTGCCCGAATCTTGGGCAAGGTTTTGTGCTTTGATTCATGCACAGGCTGGAAGTCCATTACCTAA
Organism: Avena eriantha; assembly: GCA_910589775.1. Lineage (NCBI taxonomy): Eukaryota > Viridiplantae > Streptophyta > Magnoliopsida > Poales > Poaceae > Avena > Avena eriantha. The sequence goes on along the minus strand of OU342745.1, from coordinate 487,358,230 downwards.
GAATGAGCTTCTTGTTATATTTTATAATGGACTAACCGAAGAATCTAGGACATACCTAGATAGTTGTGCTAATTGTGTTTTCAGGAATAGGACTCCTAAGGAAGCTTAGGAATTAATGGCTAAAATAAGCAAGAATTATGAAGATTGGACTCCTCCTAAACAAGCTATACCTGAAATAATTGTACCTGGACCATCTATTCCCGTTATTAAATGATGAAGTGATGAAGGAAGCTAAGAAATGTCTTAAGGAGAAGGGAATTAAAGCTGCAGATGTCAAGAATGTACCTCCTATAGAAGAATTATGTAAGAATATTCCCTACTCATCCACTATTGAGGTACACTCTCTCCAACACTTTGATGAAGGTGATATCCCTTACTCTAAACCTCCTGATCAATGCTTAGAAGAATTTGATATTTTCATTAGAAACAAGACAACTTTAATAAAAGGGTGCAAAATCATCTAATGGAAAACACTAGAGCTATTTTTGAGTTGAAAGATATTGTGGAAAGAACCTCTAATGATGTTAAAATGATTGTTAAACACTTTCAAATGGTTCAAACTCAAATAGATCAACTCGTTAAAGTGCAAAATGACTTGCTAGTTAATGCTGCTAAAGAAAAACATGCTTAAGAAATTAGAACTAGAAGTGGTGCTGCAACCCAGGATCCTCTATATCCTGAGGGGCATCCCAAAAGAATTGAGCAGGATTCTCAACAAGCTGAAAATAGTGGTTCTACTCGCAAGAAAAGGAAAAAGAAACATAAAACGGTTGTAGAACCCTCTGAACCTGCTATAGATCCTAACAGTATATCTATCTCGGATGCTGAAACTGAAAGTGGTAATGAAGAAAATGAAGTTCCTAATGAAGAAAAAGTTGAAGAAGAACCTGAAAACCACACTAAGACTACTAAATACACTAAAGAAGATTTTATTGCTAAGAAACATGGTAGTGAAAGAGAACCTTGGGTCCAAAAACCTATGCCTTTCCCTGATAAGAAACACAAGTCAAAGGAAGATGAACATTATAATAAGTTTTGTGAGTGGATGAAACCTTTATTCCTGCAAATTCCTTTAACTGATGCTATTAAATTGCCTCCTTACTCAAAGTATATGAAGGATATTGTCTCAAATAAATGGAAGATCCCTAATGAAGAAATTTCTACTTTACTTGCTAATTATTCCTTCAATGGTAAGGTTCCTAAGAAACTTGGAGACCCAGGGATTCCAACTATCCCTTGCTCTATTAAGAACAATTATGTTAGAACTGCTTTGTGTGATTGGGGAGCTGGAGTTAGTGTTGTGCCTTTCTCTCTCTATAAGAGGCTTCATCTTGAAAAATTAATACCAACTGATATATCTTTGCAAATGGCTGATAAATCTACCACTATTCCTGTGGGTATATGTGAGGATGTACCTGTTCAAGTGGCTCATAATTGCTTGATATTAACTGATTTTGTTGTGCTTGAAATGCCTGAAGATGATAATATGTCTATTATTCTTGGGAGACCTTTTCTTAATACTGCAGGAGCTGTTATTAATTGTAATCAAGGAAAGGTGACCTTCAATGTTAATGAGAAGGAACATACTGTCTATTTCCCCAAGAAGATTGAAAGGACTTATGGTTTGAATTCAATTGAACATATTGAAGGCATTCAAGTTGGAGAAATATATTGTCCCATACCCAGAGAAAAATTTGAAACTATTATGATTGGGACCATTGCTATCAAGGTTGAGGTAACATAATCATTAGTGGAGTACAAAGTTTTGTCTCATATGCAATTGTTTTGGTAGCAAGACTTGATCAACCTTGTTAACAAAAGGATTCCATTGAACAAAACAATGTTTTCATTATGATTATCTCCGTTTATTTCTATCCTTTGCATTTTAATTTTTGCTTTCGTTTAGTTTCTTTTTGTTGTTAGTTGCTTGCATGTTAGAACTTCTGTAGTTCTAGCCTTGTTTTGTCCTTGCATCATGTTTCCAAAAAAAATCTGTCTGTCAGAAAAACCATTCTTCTATCTCTGAAAATTGCCCAAAAATAAAGTGTCTCGAAAAATTCCAGAAAATTCATATTAAATTTTTACGTGAAAAAGGGGCAGAGGAGTACCTGGGGGGCCCACCAGGCAGGCACACCACATGGTGGCGTGACCAGCCTTGGGTGGCGCCATGCCCCGGTGTGGGCCACCCTTGGCCCCCCACTAACTCTCTCACCTAGAACTTTCTTCTCTCTCCCAAGTAAGCTCCAGTTCATTGCTCAAAATCGCGTTCTTGTTGTGCTTGCTCTCGATATTTTCGATGTCCTTGCTCAGCCCATCTTTCTTGCTGAAATTTGGAGCATTTGTTCCCTAGTATGTTACTCCTCCCCTTGTCCAAGTAGATTTGTGTTTACTGGATTATATCTTGAGTATTTTGCTGCTGTAGGTGAATGGTTATGAGAGCTTGTAAGCTTGGTTGATGCTTAGAGATATAGTTTTGATGCATGTTTAGGCCTCTTGCAAGTCCCTATGAGTAGAATCCTTCATTATATTTACTTTGCAATCACCTGTTTAATAGGTGTTTAAATTTCAGAATACCAAGCATGAACAACCATACTTTTGGAGAGATATTTGAGAGTGATGCACCTAGGAGGTCGAGGCCCTTGAGGACAACCTCTCAAGCTAGGCCATCATACAATGAAGATCTCATTGCAACTCGTATTGGTAGTGAAAGGGATGATGGGGATGCTCACCCATCCTCTTTTCCTTGTTTTACTTTCTTACAAGTTGCAGGTATTCTTGATGATTTCTTGGTACTGATTGAGAGGGTTGGTTTGACCTCATATATGCAAGATGAGAGTGCGCAATACGCTATGCTCACCAAAACTTTTGTTGAGAGCTTCACGTTTACTAACACACCCTATCAGTCTACTATCCCTTTTAAAATCTATGATCTGCCCTTCACCATGCCTTTGGAGAGATTTTGCAGTATTGTAGGTGTTCGCATGACAGGGACCGTGAAGAAAATTCAGGGGCGACCCGCTGATTTGTGGAACTTTACCGAGGGGTGACCAATGATGATGACCGCGTGGCATAGCGCGAGAAGATAAGAAATATCCAACTCCCTGCTCTTAGATACTTTGCATATTATCTTGCTACTAGTGTACTGGGTAGGGAGAACACAAGTAATATCTCCAACTATCATTTAGCTTTCCTTGCTGCTGCGCTTAACAATGATACTCGGTACAATCTTGGCTCGCTTATTGCTCACCGCCTAGCTGCTAGGGGGCCTATCTATGGGGGCATCATTGCTTCGCGTATAGTCAATGCATTAGGTCTTTCAGTGGATCCCTATGATGCTATGCTGGCACCACAGAGGCTTGACCTTGTTGCTATGAAAACTCATCACTTTGTCACTTCTACTTCTGATTTGAACAGTCTAGTATATAGGATGCTTTTCTCTGACGGGGATGAAAGGGAGATCCTTTTGCCACATCCTGCTTTGTTTAGTGTTCACAGGAGACCGTGGTCGTGCTCCAAGGAGGAGGTGGACGAGCAGCTTCGCTTGCTGGGTTTCCATGAGCAGCACCAAGAGGATGTGCCCTCCTATGATTACTCTGTGCATTACGGAGGGACGTACTCGAGTTCGCACCAGGATGACGGGACCTCTTAGTCGTACCAGGGTGACACTTCATCCTGGCCAACTTGGGATTGATACCCACTTAGGCCAAAAGCCTAAGCTTGGGGGAAGGTACGCCGACACCGCACTCATCTCCATATCATGTTGTGTCGGTACTTTGTATATTCATGTTTTCGTTCTCTTTTTAGTTTTCGTTTTTCTTTGCTTTTGCTTCCTAAAACACAAAAAGACAAAAAAATATTTCTGTTGTTTCTCTTTGGTTTACTTCTTCTTTTTGCCTTGGTTTGCTTTTCCCTTTTTGCTTTGTTTGAACTATTCGAAAACCCCAAAAAGATTTTGCTTTGCTTGTTTTTCCCTTTTGGTTCTTGTTTAAAAATCGAAAACACCAAAAATATTTGTCGTTCTTCTTTGGTTTTTCTGAGTTTGCTACAGGGTTCGGCAGTCCTTAGTGGAATATTGGTTTCATATTATTATTCAAGCCACACAGGTGAAGAGCAATAATGAGGATTAATGACAACTTGAGGCGTGGTAAGAGGCTGGTAACAAACTCTATTTGTTTTCATTTTTGTACATATACTCATCACTGTGGGCTTGCTTAGTCCATCCAAGTAGGGTGTATGTTATCTTTGGATGCTTAGTAGTTCTTGCTTTGTTATGATTAGCTCCAGCTCGCTAATAGTTTGTAGCATGTTTTATGAATGTTTGCTTGCATTGCTCTATTCATAAATTGGTATGACACCGCGGTATCCTCCTTAGAATGTTTCATTTGAATTGACTTGGCACATGCTCACGCATGCACATGGCTGTGATAATCAGTTAAGCCTTGCTGAATTATTTTGCCTTGAGGATCTTGAATCACTTTCATGCCATGAGTAGTCCTGTTTTGTTGCAAGCATGATAATGACAGCTATTGCTCTCTCGTTTGTCGCTCCCTTACTATTGCTAGCCTTCACTTTCACTGAGTATGTTTTACTCATGTTTCCAACTCCCTAAACCAAATATTTCCAAAGTGTCCACCATACCTACCTATTAGCATCATTTGCTACTCTCGTGCATGTTCATTATGCCTTGTTTTCTTCCGGATAAAATGTTTCCTTGTTATGAGAAAGTTAGTTAGTAAAGCTCTCACGAACTTGATGGCACACTTTATTTTCTTGCACTTAATAAACCTGAAACCATTGCGTCCTTCTTTGTTGCGCATATGCTTGCGCTTTATGAGTTGAAGTTAGCAGAACCATGTATCATGGGGACCGCTTTCGACGCTTCATAGGTACTTTGTACCTAGTTGATATCATGTTCTTTTGCTTATGGATCCCGACGGTGTGAAATAAAAGTGGAACTTGTAAGATCATGGAGTTTGTATATATGTTAGAGAAACGCCTAGGCTGCTAGCCTAAGCCACGCCTAATCATGGTGGAAACTTGCAGCATAACCATAATGAGCATTCTATGAAGCATCCTCAATAAAAATCTATGCACATAGTAAATAAAAAGACCGCCGAGATGCTCATTGTCTGCTTGCCTTGTTATTTTGATTATGGGATAGCTCCCGTGTCATGTGCAAGGGGTACCCCGTTGGCGGTTCTCTATGATACGTATATACTTACAATGACAAGAGCTTACTTGTGACTGAAGTTGAGTAGCATGAGGATCGGTCTTCGTAAGTAAGGGGCATGAGGCTTCAATTTATAACTTGTCAAGCATATCCTCTTAGTTGTGTCACTTTAACCTTAACCATTTAAAGATGCTTATGATAGGGGCAATGAGAGCTCAAAGCTAACGAGTACCATACTTTCAGCATTTGGAAGCCTTTCAAATCATTCAAAACTTTTTCTTCTACTTGTTGAGTCTCCACATATTCTCCGAGCACCTTCTTGAGAGCATAGTTATCATTCTTTGTGCTTGTTTCATTACTTGATTATTTGTGTTATGATTTTGATGCTTGTATCCTTGATATCTTTACTTCTAGTCATCAGTTGAACTTCAGAGGTGCCTCGAATCAAAGGCAAGCGAGATACCACTCTATCATACATTTCTATGAGCATTGCAATGTTGCTTATGTTTGTGCCTCATGCTACTTATTATTCTTGAGTTGGAATCTCTTCATAGCTTGCAAAAACTATTAAGTAGACTCAGTTGCATACTCTTTATTATGAACTGTCTAAGTAGTTGATCACATTGCTAAGAATATTTACATCTTATGAAGCAAATGTGTTCGTGAAAGTTCTTTTATCGCACTCAGTTTTCAACTGAATTGCTTGAGGACAAGCAATAAGCTAAGCTTGGGGGAGTTGATACGTCCAAAATATATCTACTTTCCTGAACACTTTTGCTATTATTTCTCCTCTATGCTTGTGTGATTTGGATACAACTAATGCGGACTGATGCTGTTTTCAGCAGAATTGCCTTGGTGTCTACTTTTTGTGCAGAAAACCAACTATCAGGAAAAATCCCGGAAAATATGCCAAAAATCCTATTTCACCCGAAGACTCCAGGAGCCAGAATACGATACGGAGAAGAGCCAGGGGGTGGTGTGGGCCCCCCAGGCACCCCCTCGGCCTCTCTCTTCGCCTATAAGGAGCCTTCTGACCTAAAAACTTCGGGGGGTTCGACATTTTTCCAGAAGGAGTTCCGCTCCACCGCCACCACCAGATTCCACGAAACAGCATCAGAAACTCCGTTCTGGCACCCTGCCGGGACGAGGAATTGGAGGAGATCATCGCCATCATCATCACCATCGCTTCTCCATCAACCATCCATGTTTCCCCCATCTATGAGTGAGTAATCCCCCGTTGTAGGCTATGGGGATGGTAGGGATTGGATGAGATCATTCATGTAATGGCATCAAATTGTTAGGGCATGGTGCCTAGTATCTTTTATTAGTGCTTTATGACTTTGTTGCAACTTGTTGTGCTTAATGCTTGTCACTAGGGTCCGGGTGCCATGATTTCAGATCTGAACATGTTATTGATTCATTATGATAGTATTGTTTTTGGTCTTATCTACAAGTTGTATACACACGTTGTTGTCCGGAACCAATGGCCCTGAAGTGACAGAAATCGGGATAACCGGAAGGGAAAGGCTTTGATGTGAGGATCACATGTGTTCACAGAGTGTTAATGCTTTGCTCCGGTGCTCTATTAAAAGGAGCACCTTAATTGCCAGTAGTTCCCTAGAGGCCCCGCTGCAAACGGGCTGGCGGGACAAAAGATGTTGTGCAAGTTCTCATTGCGAGCACGTATGACTATATATGGAACACATGCCTAGGATTGTCTAGTACTTGGATGCTTTATCTTATTTATCTGCAATTGCCCTATGTTCTGATTGCTATGTGAATTGTCTTGTCCATGCAATGCCCGTCCATCCATCCCTATGCCTACCGCACTCGAATCCCACTGTTTAATGCTTTTGTTACTACTGTCCTTGCTTTACTACTGCTGTTACTTTACTATTCCTACTACAAACTGTTGCTACTGATAAACTACTGTAAGCAAGATTGTTTCCAGGTGAAGCTGAATTGACAACTCAGTTGTTAAGGCTTATAAATATTCTTTGGCTCCCCTTGTGTCGAATCAATAAATTGGGTATCACTTCCCTCGAAAATACTGCGATACACCCCCTATACTTGTGGGTCATCACTGCTCTAGGTCTAGATGCCTATGTTGTTGTCGATGTGGATGAAGTTATGAAGGGATTTGAGCACCTGAAGCTTGAATTTCCTGTAGGTGAAGGGATCTGAATCAACTATGAGAAGCTAGGAAAAGCACTATTCTATGGCAAAGGAAAACATTGTGCTTCCAAATTGGACGCCAAGGCCACCGACTTCTCCCAGCTGCAATCTAGCTTAATCTCCGCCGCCTCAGCCGTCTCCGGCACGTCTATAGACTCCACCGCGTCAGCAGACCCCGCCGCCTTAGCCGTCTCCGGCACATATGCAGACTCTAGCACGTCTAGTAGACTCCGTCGCCTCAGCTGTATTCGGCACATCTGCAGACTCCGGCGCGTCAGCAGACTCCGGCGCGTCAGCAGACTCCACCGCCTTAGCCCCTGTTGCAAAAGCGGTAGAGCACTATGGCTCGAGCGGCTAGTACTACAACTACGTCCTCAGCAGGTATAAGGAAGAAAGCCAAGCAGGCTACTGCCAAGTTACCTTACGACCTGACTGCTGAGGAACTCAAAACGGTCATGACTGAAGATGTGAAATGCCAGCTTGCACTGAAACAGCCCCTACCAAAGTAGTATATAGCACGAAAACAGTGCAACACTTTGTGAACATGCTTGAGCGACCAAGGCCAGAAGATCTGGTATCAGACTATGATCACTCAATTATCAAGTCACATAAGGTGAATGTGGAAGTACTAGTAGAAGTGGAAAACAATTCCCTAGCTCAGAGAACAGAAAAAACCAATTCCCCCTCCCCCACTGAATGTGTTTTCCGATGCAGATCTAGAGGTTGCACAATTAGTTACACAAGTGGCTAGAGATCTTGGTATGACCGTCGGTAATACTGAGGCATGGAAGCTGCACCCATGGCTGAAGTAGCATAGAAATACGACTACGGGAAGCCTCTCGTCAAACCTGAGAGGCCCCGCTTCTATAAACACAAATGAAAAAATTGCATGAGTGGTATATGCGAGCCTCGGAGTAAGGGAAGATCATGCTATAGTGGCAGTTAGAGATAAGCATTACTTCCGTGGAAATGACAAGATACACATTGATTTCACATAATTATTCCAGTTATTCAATCAAGATGCCCTTGACAAATCCCTCGATAGTTACTATTGTCTTTAAGTGATTTATTTCTGTAATTAAGTCTCTAGCTCAGCTCGTTCATTGCATGTATAATTATCCTCACTGTATTCTTTTGTACGCTATTATGCAGAATGAAAATTCTTGAATGGAAAAGTGGACAAATCTATTACATTGGGTTCATTGACCCAAATACCATTCATGAATATACAATAAAAAGAACGCCAAGAAAATAGAGTATTACTTGCTAAGGTTTCTAAGAAAACAAAACGGAAATACTATTTCCTTACAACTTCGAGTGAGTGTTATTGTCTTGTACACATTCGATTTTGTTTACTCGATGTTAAGTGTAATTGATGAATTATACGTGCGCATGTTCCACTTTGTTCTGCTAGTCATTCAAGTTGACCAAGGAAAAGTACTTGTCATAGACTCGAAACTTAAAAACCTTGAGAGATGAGCGGACCTGATTAAAATGCTCTAGAGGTAATTTTAATCATTATCGCACTATATCATCATCTTTCTTTCATTTCCTGATATCAAATAATTAATAACTTCTTTACTCATTTTCTTTACCGTGTAGGGTTTGGAAACGGTTCATTGTTAGGGGTGAATGAAAAGAGAAGGTTACATTTTGACAACTCAATGTAAGTAGTATTATTGCTAGGTCCGCGCATCTCTTTGATTCTTATTCAATACCATTACCATGTTAATTATTATTTTGATTAAAATCTATTCTCATGAAGTGTTTGAGGCAGAAAGTTAGGAATAATTTATATGTATACTACTTTTGTGAGTACATTCGCCAAACGACCTGTGAGCTGGGCAGAACTTCACAACAACTTGCAGTACATAAACAATGTTCACAATCTTTTTTTATTTCCATCGATTGTGTTGAGTTTTATTCATATATATTGATCTCCTTTTTTAAATTAGATCGAACAGATACGTGACGGTCTCCTATCAAAGTATCGCGTACGAGCAATTTAAGAGGAATTGACAGGATTCTTAGTTAAGAAGGTCATCGATCCAACCGGAGAATACCATCAAGAATTTATATTAGACATTAGGAATCGTAAAAGAAATTATATTGTATATATGCATGAAAGTGTACTTGATATAATATGTTCGACCAAGCATGAAGAAAGATATCACTTCGATCTCTATATTTATGACGATGATCTGTAATGGTTTTTTTTATTTATGTAGTTATATATATATCATCTCTTGACACGTCATTTACGCCAAACATTTCCCTCCTGCCGCCACAGAAAACCACCCAAAAATGTCCCACAACTCTGTCCTGGCGGAAAACGCCCCAAAACTCTGTCGCGGTAGAACCTGCCGCACAACCACCTGCTACTGCGGCAGCAGAAATCCCCAATTCTCTGTCGCGGCAGAGCTCCTTTTACCGGGACTAAAGTGGAGAGCGGGGGACGGAGGACCTGGTAACCGGGGGACTAAAGGTCCTCCGTCCCCCGCTCTCCACCACGGCCACGTGGACCGGGGGGCTAAAGGTCCTCCATCTCCCGCTCTCCATCACGCCCACGTGGAGAACCTTTAGTCCCGGTACGTAACATAACCGGGACTAAATGGGACCTCTAGTTCCGATTGCGCAACCGGGATTAAAGGCAAAGCCTATATTCCACTAGTGAGCGTTGATTTTGTCTCACACAAGGTTGATTTTGTCTCACACAAGGTTGATCTTGATTAGGTTGATGCAAGATCAAGCACACCATGCCGGATTCAGGTGGATTAGTGAGTGGCATGGCTAGCTACGGGAAGATCCACCATGAACATCACGACGGGAGTATCACCTCATGTCTAAGATAAAAAAAACTTACAATCTGGCCTTCATTAGTCAGACCTTTTAACGTCACACTTATGTTCCCTCATTGTTGAAGATGTTGCCTTCTTCTCAATGTTCTTACCTTGATTGGTACATTGACGAAGAAAACTATATTCCTAACTTTCATAGCCTGGCAGGTGACGTGGATGTGAGTGTGTACTTATTAAGGACGTTGCCACATCAGACTTGTGGATTTTTCGTAGGTGGTTTTTTCGTCTGGTCGTAGTTATGGTGTTGTCATTGTTAGCTTCTAATCATGTACTTTGCTTGTATGTTTTGTTGCAGGAACTTTGCTTGTATATTGATGAACCGGTTTTGTTATCTTACATCTATTTAAATAAAATTGTGTTTATGTGTATCGCAACATGTAGAGATTGTGAAATTTTTAGCTTTACTTTGAAAAAGTTTCAACATTAAATGGTTAAGCCTTGATATTTCTTATAATCTCCAATCCACAATAAGTGTCGTAGTGTTTAAACTAACTCTAATTCAAAACTGCCACATTTATTATGGATCAAAAGGATATTCGGTACCGTATTCCCTGCTCGCCTGAGGCGACCGGATGATTGACGTGGCACCTACATCTACATGCAAGTAGGAGTAATATGATGTACTTGCATGTAGTTAAGATCGGTCGCTGCAAGGTGATGCTAGCCACCCTCCAATTTACATTCATCATGGGCAGCCTGAGCGTGTGCCACTTCGGTAAAATATTCTTTTTTAGCGGCATCTCTCAGCTCACATCCGACTACCAAAGCACTCATAGCAAACACGTATGTAGTACATATGTACGTATACCCTCCCGCTGGGCGATCGATGTCTCGGAGAAGCTAATGATTATGGCCCCTCTGTGCGCGTGCGCGCGCGCGTTCGTATGGTACAATTCAGTAATTCACCGTATACATGGTGGTGCATCGCTGGGGTGGTGCTGCTAGTTGTTTATCTGTTGGTAGCCCGCATAGAGTTTATCTGTTGGACATTGTTGTTTTAGACATGTCACGTTAATACGTGCGTAACGTTTAAGTTTGATGTCTCTTCCCGTTTTTCCTCTCTCGATCGCTACATTTAAAAAAAATATTAATATCAGGAGATACTAATTATATCCACTCTGCAACAACGCAATACCCTAGCATTACGGATGTACATAGCTGAAAAAAGAAAGAGGAATTATATAAAAGAAAAGTCCCGCTATAGCGATCAATTTCTTAAAACTGCGGACAAAACAGCACCAGAAATCCAACAACTCCAAAAGTGATGTTTCCAAGAAGGGAACTGTGCTCAAGTCACCCTGATCAAAGACCATAGGCTTTCACCCTGAAGAAAGTCCGCACACACACAAACAATGCCTTGAACAAGGTCATTGTCAGGCATAACCACTTAAGGTCAGACCTTGAGTTTTCACCCTGCAGATTTAGACATTGAATTCCTCCTGTGTTGTCGCCCCCACTTGCCAATTCCGCTGCTCCAAGTCACAAAACACAAAGCCAGAATCCAATACATCCCCAGGACTCAAACTTCCATCGCCAGTCTTCAGTTCCTGGCTTCCATGCCATTCTCCACGTCAGACTTCACCGTGGAACCAAGGCATGTCCCATAATGGCAACAGACCGCAAAGCTTCACAACGCCACCTCTGAAACCAAACGGCTAGCAAAAACACGTTTGTGCGCGACCGAAACACCGTCCGGACCGGCGAACTCTAGGCACGTTGTCCATTTGGAATTCACCGACGGAGTCTTCGAAACTCGTATTCCACCCAAGATCAATGACGACTGGCGACATGCAGTTCTTCATCACGGCGAGAGAGAAAACCAAGGACAACCACCTTTATTCAAGTCAATCTAGCATTCCTCACACCACTGGCCGGCTCTCGGCGATCTAAACAAGTAGGTCATCCTCTGGCCCAGACGAGCACGAGGAAGCCCTAGATTCGTCCCACAAATTGGCGCGCGGGAGACTTTGCCACTGCGGCCCGTGCTGGATGCATTTTTGCTGCGGCGGCCGTGCCCGTCGTCCTTTCGACTAGGACAGGAAGTACGTGTCTTTCGCCGAGTGCTAGCGCCACTGGAAGGAGCACTGTTGCGGTGACCCAGCATACCACTACATGATGTAGTACGCTATAGTCATTGACAAAACACCAATGAAACACCGTTCCACCAGCATTACATCCCTCGGAGTGGTACAACAGTAACATCGCGGGTCCAGAGTATGAATTAAGATTACATACAACACATTTCAAAAGATCCAAAGAACCTCCTCGAAACAACGAGGATTATAATTTACAAAAAAACCAAAAGTAGCAACTCGAAGCCTATTCTAGAAATACTACTACTATATGAAGGGAATATGCCCGAGAGGCAATAATAAAGTGGTTATTATCTTATCCCATGTTTATGATAAATGTTTATTTTGCATGCTATAATTGTATTAATTGGAAACGTTAATACATGTGTGTTTAATAAACAAAATACAAAGTTCCTAGTAATGCCTCTCATATAAACTAGCTCGTTGATTAACAAGATGATCAAGGTTTCCTGATCATGGACATTGGATGTTGTTAATAATGAGGTCACATCATTTGTGAAATGATGTGATGAACATTCATCCGAAGTATAGCATTACGATCAAAGTTATTATGTTTATATTGCGATAACATCATACGAAGTAAACTTAGTCCTTAGACCATGAGATCATGTTAATCACTAACACCAGAAGAGTATCTTGATAACATCAAACGTCACACCATAACAGGGTGACTATAAAGGTGGGTTTAGTGCTACGAAGGTGTTATGTTGAGGCTCATGGATCAAGAGTGGGATTTGTCCACCCCGATGACGGATAGATATACTATGGGCCCTCTCGGTGATATCACATTGAAATAGCTTGCAAGCAAGTGATGTGATCACTAGAATGTTATATCACGGGAACGAGAAAAGAGTGAATGCCGGTAACGAGATCAAACTAGGTATTTGGATACCGATGATCGAATCTCGGACATTTTTTAATATATCACGATACAAAGGGATTTAGTTATGACGTTAAAGGTTCACACGATCACAAGATTCATCGCTAAATATGTGGGAGTCAGTAGGGATCTCCAGGTCCCACTGCTGATTATTGATCGGAGAGGGGTCTCGATCATGTCTGCATTATTCACGAACTGTAGGGTGACACACTTAAGGGATACCGACACCATTTGGAGCAAATATGTTTCAGATAAAGATTTAAGAAAGCGCTGGAATTATTTCAATACAACCGAAACTATTTCGGGTGAAATTGCTGAAATTGGTTCTGCATGTGATATTGAAATTTGCAGGGGGTTTTATGTGAATGTTTGTTAATTAATGTAATTAAAAAAATTCTGAATAAAATAAATAAAATAATTTTATTTAATGAGAGCTTGTATTAAATTTGGTAGAAATTTAATGCATGTGTGAGTGGAATTTTGAGTGGATGCTTTTTATGGGAGTGGGAGCTCCACGCACATGAATGTGGAAGAGGTGGGGGCACCACCATGGCTACCGCCATGGCCCTTGGTTGCCCCCCTCTTCCCTATAAAAGGCCCCCCCTCTCCTCCTCACAACACACACCTCGTGAAGGATCTCTCTCCCCCTCTAGTTATTCCCCATGGTCTCGGATTAGCGAGATACATGTTCCCGGTGGCTTTATCTGGAAAGGAGTTGCTGCTTCCGCTGCTTTGCTAGAGCGAGGGATGGAGGTTGTCGGGGTACAGGACATGTGTGTGATCACGGATGGACCGCTACTTTGCGGTGCTGGACTTGGTGGTGCTGGACTTGCTAGAGCTGGATCTGATGGACGTGCTGGAGCCGGACCTCCTGGACTTCATCACGATCTTGAGATCGGCAAGTGCATGACTACATCATCCACGAGTTCCATCTCGTTAACAAAGCTTTGTTGTCTTCGAGGGTAAGTTCTCTATGGATGTATATCCACCCGTTGCTTGTATCTAGTAGATAGATCTTGGCGTATAGTTCCCATCATAGGAAATTTTTTGTTTTCTATGCTGCGAACCCAACAGTGGTATCAGAGACTGATCTATGCGTAGGTGCTTTGCACGGGTAGTACACATATGTTTATATGTGGGCGATGATTATCATGTTATTTCATCTTCTATGTATTTGGGATATTGGTGGCATAGTGGGATGAAGCGGCCCGGACCAACCTTACATGTCATCGCACATGAGACCGGTTCCACGACTGACATGCAACTAGTTTTGCATAAGTGGATGGCGGGTGTCTGTCTCTCCTACTATAGTTAATATATGATTTACAACGTGTTGCTAATAACTTGGTTATCCTCGTTGTGGTTCCATGTTCGTAGGTAAGACCGGTTCTATCTCCGAAAGCCCTAAGCCACATAAAACTTGCAATGGATAAATTAGAGGCGTCTAGTTTAGATCGTTCCTGGGCTAGTGTCATGATATGGTAATGTTGTAAGTAGATGTATGATAGATACTCTTACAACACACCTAACGTGTAAGTTCCATAGACATTGGCCTTACACACAAGGAATGATAAAAATCATACCATGATGCATATGATAGAGATCAAATGCATGGACCATATCATCCCACTTTACACATTAAATGTTTGCATCTTATATTGCTAGTTTGGCACTTTTAGTAGCATTGTAAGATGATCCCTCATTTAAATATCAAGATAAAATGTGTTCTTCCTTAAGTATGCACCGTTCAATGGATGGTGTTTCGAGACATCACGTGATGATCGGGTGTACTCGACTCTACACTTTCATACAACGGGTGTAAGACAGTTTTACACACGCGAATACTAAGGTTCTTACTTGGCGAGCCTAGCATGTATAGACATGGCCTGGAACACGGACCGAAAGGTTAAGCATGAGTCATATAGTTGATATGATGCCCATATTGATGCTCGCCTTTGAAGCTACACTGACTCACGTGATGATCGGACTTGGTGTAGTGGATTTAGTTCATGTAATCACCAAAAAGGCACGAGGGATGTCGTTTTTGAGTGGGAGTTCATTTCTAATTTGGATTAGTCGAACTCAATTTGTCATAAACTAAATTGAAGTAAATTTGCATAATTTGTTGTAGTCATTGGCATCTATTCACTACCTTATGCTTAGTTTTAATTCAGATAATAGAACTATAGAATTCTGGATATTTACTTTACGAACTGGTATCGTATTGTTTTGAATGTCAATTTAAAGTTTAGAAGTCCTATTGCAAACTTTCAGCAAACTCTATTTACTCCATGAAGTTTAATAAGTAGTATTAAATCAAGAGTAAGAATTCCAATGTTAGTATCTAAAGTATCATGTTTGCCTCCATGATTATTGATATTCAAAAGTTGTTTTAATATCAAGATTATCTAGGAGCTGAAAATTGTTTCAGAAACCATCATGTGTGAAAGATATTGTGATATCTGAAACAATGTTTTTGGTTGCATTATGATAGAGTATAATTTAGCAAAAGACATGTTCTCATATTGTATGAGAATTTGTGAAGGATGGAGATGCTAGGCATCCGGATCTCCCAAAAAGGTTTTGGGAACTAACATTATACTCGCGATTCTTCCTTATAGGCTATAGTAGCTTGATCATGAAAGTTGTCATGATAAGGATGAATATAAAATGTAAGTAAAATGTTTACTACACTAATAGATTACTAAAGAATGGATTTTTGAAAGAACACCAAACATTTGATGATGGTGATCCACTTTAAAGTGCAAGTCCAAAGGTATTAGTATTTGACTATATACACTTTGTACTATGTGTCATGTGAATGACACCACTATTGATGTTGATATATTCTTTTAAAAGAAAAGGATTTGCTGAAAGAGAATCTATAAAATATTTGGCAGAAAAGTAAAGGTTGGAGATGTCCAACTTAGGTATATAGAAGATATACATGTTATAGCTGTATTCCTTGCTTCTTAAACAATGTGGTTCTTAGGTATTGGATACCGGTATTGGATACCGAATTGGTTGGTGTGAAGTGTCATATAGAACAACACAATTCATGAACTGAAACGGCCTAAGTAACTAGCAAGAGAATAAGTGATGATGTTCATCGAAAACAAATAAAGTGTTATTGTGTTTTTCGTTGTCGTCAAACCTAGCCTTCAAGATTTGTTCTAATAATTGTTGTTTTGTTCCGGTATTACAAAAACGATGGTTGTTCAAATAATTACCATATTCCATAAAGGATTGATGAACTTTTACAAGTCTAGTTGGAGAAATCACATCCATAAACATTATTGCTAAAATGTCGTGAGACAAATGATTGGAAGATCACTTATGAAGTGACATCGCTGTTTGAATTATATTGGAAAGTAAACATGAAGAAACTCCATGTTGATGGATTTTTTGAGTCTTTTGATTTTGATCAATTGATGCTTGTGAAACTTTCCTCGAGATAATTGAAACTTCGTTCATAGGCCAAAGAGGAACGGATGACTAGCTTATTGGAAATTGTGCATGCTGATGTGCATAGTCCATTATGTGTAGCCATATGCGATGGATCTTTTTGCTTCATATGCTTTCTCCATAAATTGAGTGAATATATATTTACTTAATAAGGAAGAAGTATGAAACATTTGAAAATTGTTCAAAGACTTTGAAGATGAAGTGAAAAATCATTGTAACAAGAAAATAAAAGAGTCTATGATTTGATCATAAAGGAAGATATTTGAGTTACAGGTTTAGCAGAACACCTAAGATTTCAGGAATTGTTCCATGAATTTGCACTTCTCGATAAACCACAGGAGTATGGTATGTTCGAGAGATCTAATCAAACCTTGTTTGACATGGTAAGATCAAAGGTGTCATTTATAAAACTGCTATTATGTTTTAAGGATTAAAGCTTTAGAGACTACCGCTTTTACACTGAAAAGAGTACTATCGTGATCCATTGAAATGACACCATATGAGTTATGGTTTGGGATAAAACCCGAATTGTCTTTTCTTAAATTTTGGTATGCTATGCATAAGTAAAATGTTTACAACCAAAGTCGGATAAGCACATCTTTGTAGGTTATCCCAAAGAATTTGTTGGGAATTCCTCCATAACACTGAGGTCAAAAGAGTTTGTAGCTTGGAACGTCAAGTTTCTTGACAAGGAATTTTTCGTGAAAAGTTAAGTGGGAGGACAATAGAACTTTGATAAGGTTGTTGAACCTTAGCTATATGTGCTAAGTAGCGCAGCGCCAGAAAGTGTCCCGATGGCGGCCACAATGCTCACGGCTCCCATGATTACAAAGGGTGTGATCTTGGAGATTAGAGTTCCTATTGAACCATGTGGGTCGGCAAGAATCAAATAGTAAGATTTGAAACAAAAGTCGTTATTGTTTTCACAATGATGAACCGACTGCATGCAAAGAAGCGATGATGGGCCCTGACTCCATAAAATGACTAGAAGTCATAGAATCTGTGATAGTATCCATACACGAGAAATCAAGTTTCTGAACTTGGAAGACCCTCCGGAAAGGCGTGAAGCCTATCGGTTGTGTTTGGATCTATAAAGAAATAGACATGGATGTTTAACATCTATGAAATAGTCGACATGCCAGAAAGAAGTTTACGGCAATGTTCAAGGAGTTGACTATGACAAGATTTGATCTTTCATAGTTGAAAGGGCATGTATGCCCCCATGTGTGGTTTTGGTAATTAATGACAATCCATATGGACTAATGTGCAAATTGAGTCTCACTTGTAGGTTTGTCCATTGGCATCGCTTGGACCATGTGTTGGTTTCAAGGATGAAAAAGAAGAAGCATTATCTAAGGGCATTGTGCCTATTGGAATCAAGTAGAAGAAGAAGAAGATCAAGTATGTCTTGAAGAAGAAGAAGAAGATGGAGTTCCTCATGGCTATCTTCAAGACATCGTCAAGAATTGATGTGCAAGCTCAAGATGCACCATCTCTAGAAGATATCATGCTTGGAGCGTGCCTCCTCGACGTTCATGGAGTGATGAAGACAAGGTAAAAGAAGAGGTTCCCCATGGAGTATGGGGGAGCCATTCACAAGTCTTCATCAAGCAAGAGAAAGCATGAGCAATCAAGAAAGGTGTTCCATCTTGAAGGTGACAAGATCGTCTTCATCAAGCTCAAGTGGGATGCTCAAGGAAAAGGTATGATCTTGATAGGGTTTCTTCTTTACCGGTCTCCTATAGTGTTGGGAGACTAGGTTTAGGATAGATAGTCGTACTATCAAGAGGGGCTCTCGAGTGGGTGACTCGTTCATATCTTTCGGAGAGAGCTCATACCTTTGCATACACAGCATCATCTTTCTTGGTTGTTGTTTGGTTCTCGTCCATGTGAGGATCTAGAGCTTGTGGTTATCTTCATAACAAGCTCTAGATCATCAAAAACGAATTTCCCATGCATATCTTATTGTGTTTTTGATCTTGCGGGTTTTCCGGCTCCACACCTTGGGAGGTATCTCACATATATATTCATGGTATTTTCTCCCTTGGTGATATCCAATATTTCTACACA
Organism: Avena eriantha; assembly: GCA_910589775.1. Lineage (NCBI taxonomy): Eukaryota > Viridiplantae > Streptophyta > Magnoliopsida > Poales > Poaceae > Avena > Avena eriantha. Next base: position 487,339,519 of record OU342745.1, on the reverse strand, counting down.
TCATTATCTTTCCAACAAAATTGATTTCATCTCGTTTGGAGTTCGGATGCAAAAGGTGTAGCATTTCTGGTTCTGGAGTTTTTGCCTGGCCGGTAGTTCCGGTGGGCCACCGGTAGTATCGTTAGGGCAGTTTGCCGGCGGTAGTACCAGTGTTAATTCCGGCCCAACTTCCGGCAACCCCAATTTTGGTTCAGTACCCTCTCTGTCTTGGTGTGCGTATTTGTCGGAACTTCGGCCGGAATCTTGGTCGGTAGTACCGGCCTAGGCGGTAGTACCGGTGACTCACCGGTAGTACCGACCGACCTTGTTTTTGTGTTCGTTTGCACCTTGTTTTTGGACCGTTGGCTGAGTGCCACCGGTAGTACCGGCCACCCACCGGTACTACCAGCCATGCGCGATTATGTGGGTAACGGGCAGATCGGGGAGCCCTTTAAAAGGAGCTCCCCTTTCCCCTTCGGCCCTAACTAGTTCTTCTTGGTTTTGGCTTTCTCTCTCCTCCATTGTTGACCTTGAAGAGCTTGCTCTCTCCCCTTCCCCCTCCTATGATTCTTGCATCTTTTTGAGGGATTTGAGAGAGGAGATCTAGATCTACAAGCCCCACCAAGCAAACTCTCTTCTTTGTGAAGGAATCCTTGGGATCTAGATCTTGGAGAGTTTTTGTTCTCCTCTTGTGTTCTTCCTCCTTTATTCCCCCAATAGCTTTTGTAGCTTTGGTGGAATTTTAGAGAGAAGGACTTGCCTCTTGCATTTGGTGCATAGGATTGAGTTCTCCTCGGAGATTCGGCGAGTTCAAGCCCTTGGGCTTGTTTCTCTTGGGTTCTTGGAACCCTAGACGGTTGTGTGGTTGGATTGTTGACCTTTTGTGGTATTGTAGCCTTTTGTGGCCTTGTTTCCTTTTGTGGCTTTGTAGCCTTTGTGGCATTGTTGTTGGGAGCCTCCAATTGAGTTGTGGAGATTTCCCCAACCTTGTACGGGTTCGGTGACCGCCCTCAAGTGTCCCATAGTGGAACGAAAGTAGGCCTTTGTGGCGAGCTCACGGGAGAATAGGGTGAGCCTTTTGTGGCGTCGGTAGGTTGCGTGCCTTCACATCTTGGGGTGAGGCCTTGTGTGGCGTTGGGTGAGCATCGAGCCACCACACCTTGAGGTGAGCCACTTGTGGCGTTCGAAGTACATTGTGCCCCCCACCTCTCCAACGGAGATGTAGCTTCTTGGAAGTGAACTTCGGGAAACAAATCATCGTCTTCGCGTCCATCGGCTATCTCTCAACCGAGCCCTTTACTTATGCAATTTACATTGTGATAGCCTTCGTGCTTGAAGTATATTATCTTGCTATCACCTTGTTGTTTCTCTTGCTTAGCACAGGTTGTTGGTGCACATAGTGAACCTAGTGAATTTAGGTTTTGGCTTGTTAAATTAAACGTTAAGTTTTATTCTGCATTTATTAGAGCCTAAACCGTAATAATTTTAAAACGCCTATTCACCCCCCTCTAGGCGACGTCCATTTCCCTTTCAATAGTGATATTTAGTCTTGATGGATTAATGTAGCAACCACTACATATAATTTGGTATATGGTAGTTGAATAAACAAAACAAGGTTCTTCTAATAGAATGGTTACCTAGGACGTGTACATGACACGGTCCGAAGGGTTTTGTTAATTCAAAGGGTGCTAAAAGGGCATGCAAACTTCAATAGTTGAAGTGAGCATATCGGAGTTGGAATCTTCACCATGATGAAAATGTTAAAGGAGTTTAATTTCATCGAAGATGATGAAGATGCTTGCATTTGCAATAAATTAAGTGGGAGCGCTGAGACAAATTTCCAATACATTATGTAGAGTACATATTGTTGATTAGAAATGATGGATCTTTTATTGACACAAGTTAAGAACTTCATTAAAAGAGGATTTCGATGAAAGACTTGGGCAAAACTGGAATATTTGGCATCAATGTCTATATGGATAGATTGAGGCGCTAATATGGTTATGCCAGACGTACATATATGAGATATTGAAAGGGTTCAATATAGAAAGAACAAGAAAGGTTCTTGTTGCATGGAAAGGATTGTCTCAACATTCAAGTGTTTCAACACTTGGTGAGTAAAATCACATGAATATTTTGATCGATTATACCATGATATGTATATATCCAGATATGTCCTATGCTCTAAATATGATGAGCACATACCAGAATGATTCATAAGATGATCATTGGACGATAGTAAAGATATTCTTATGAGCTTTGGAAGAACTAATAATATATCATGTATAAGTGACAAATAGTTAAAGGTAGTGCATTGTAAAGTGTTACATTGATACTAGTTTTTTCACAAGATACAAATTAAATTTATCTCAATTTAGACTATGGGTGGCACAATGTACTGGAAAGGATGTTCCATGATGGATTTGGATGAGTTCCAAAGTTGAGATATTGTGACGGATACTAGAACAAAAGGTTAAGTATATGACTGCTATAGTAGTAGCAAAGGAGGGCATTTGTGTTAAGTAGTTTGTTATCAAACTAGGTCTGGTTCAAAGTGGGCTAATACTATGAAGATATATTGTATGACAATAATATCAACATATTTTAACCCGAACGAACTAAAGGTCTCACGAAAGGACCAAATTTATACAATGCCATCTCATTTGAGAATGAGTTATGCGTAGAGACGCAAAGACATGCAAATACACACGGACCTAAAACTGTCATATCCGGAGATTATGTTAACCACTAGTAATCGCGTATATGCAACACCAGAAAGCCATAGGTGTTCAATACGCAGAGTTTTTCAAACTAGATTATTTACTCTAGTGCAAGTGGGAGATAGAAGGGAATATGCCCGAGAGGCAATAATAAAGTGGTTATTATCTTATTCCATGTTTATGATAAATGTTTATTTTGCATGCTATAATTTTATTAATTGGAAACGTTAATACATGTGTGTTTAATAAACAAAATACAAAGTTCCTAGTAATGCCCCTCATATAAACTAGCTCGTTGATTAACAAGATGATCAAGGTTTCCTGATCGTGGACATTGGATGTTGTTAATAACGAGGTCACAACATTGGTGGAATGATGTGATGAACATTCATCCGAAGTATAGCATTACGATCAAAGTCATTATGTTTATATTGCTATAACATCATACGAAGTAATCTTAGTCCTTAGACCATGAGATCATGTTAATCACAAACACCGGAAGAGTATCTTGATAACATCAAACGTCACACCGTAAAAGGGTGACTATAAAGGTGAGTTCAGTCCTACGAAGGTGTTATGTTGAGGCTCATGGATCAAGAGTGGGATTTGTCCATCCCGATGAGGGATAGATATGCTATGGGCCCTCTCGGTGATATCACATTTAAATAGCTTGCAAGCAAGTGATGTGATCACTAGAATGTTATATCACGGGAACGAGAAAAGAGTGCATGCCGGTAACGAGATCAAACTAGGTATTTGGATACTGATGATCGAATCTCGGACATGTAATATATCACGACAAAGGGATTTAGTTATGATGTTAAAGGTTCACACGATCACAAGAGTCATCGTTGAATATGTGGGAGTCAGTATGGATCTCCAGGTCCCGCTGCTAATTATTGATCGGAGAGGGGTCTCGATCATGTCTGCATTATTCACGAACTGTAATGTGACACACATAAGGGATATCGACACCATTTGGAGCAAATATGTTTTAGATAAAGATTTAATAAAGTGCTGGAATTATTTCAATAGACACCAAAACTGTTTCGGGTGAAATTGGTTCTGCATGTGATATTGAAATGTTGCAGGGGATTTTATGTGAATGTTTGTTAATTAATGTAATTAACAAAATTCTGAATAAAATAAATAAAATAGTTTTATTTAATGAGAGCTTGCATTAAATTTGGTGGAAATTTAATGCATGTCTGAGTGGAATTTTGAGTGGAGGCTTTTTATGGGAGTGGGAGCTCCACCCACATGAATGTGGAAGAGGTGGGGGCACCACCATGGCTGCCATGCAATGGCCCTTGGGTGCCCCCCTCTTCCCTATAAAAGGCCCCCCTCTCCTCCTCACAACACACACCTCCTCGTGAAGGATCTCTCTCCCCCTCTAGTTATTCCCCATGGTCTTGGATTAGCGAGATACATGTTCCCGGTGGCTTTATCTGGAAAGGAGTTGCTGCTTCCGCTGCTTTGCTAGAGCGAGAGCGGAGGTTGTCGGGGTACCAGACGTGTGTGCGATCACGGATGCACCGCTACTTTACGGTGCTGGACTTGGTGGTGCTGGACTTGCTGGAGCTGGATCTGATAGACGTGCTAGAGCCGGACCTGCTGGACTTCATCACGATCTGGAGATCGGCAAGTGTACGACTACATCATCCACGAGTTCCATCTCGTTAACAAAGCTTTGTTATCTTTGAGGGTAAGTTCTCTATAGATGTATATCCACCCGTTGCTTGTATCTAGTAGATAGATCTTGGCGTATAGTTCCCATCGTAGGAATTTTTTTGTTTTCTATGCTGCGAACCCAACACTATATATCTATGGCTTGCGATTGCTGCTAAAGCAATGCTCTAGAGAAGTAGGTTCTGGTTTCTAGAGATTTATTTATACTCTACTCTTCAACTTCTCTTTTGTGGCCTCTGATGTAGATATTGTCTCCATTGGTCTTCACTGGATATCTTTGACTCTTCAAAGTAGGTCATCTCCTAGGAACGCCATCGGTTTCTCCGAGATCTAGCAAGGGTTAAGAAGGTACGGTTGAGTACGGGTGTACTTAGCAAGTTCAGTAAAAAGGAGTGTTTTATGAACTAGCTACAACCACATACCAAAGGTCGTAGGTTATGCGGGTTTTCATAAACATTTCTTCAAAGATTGCTTTTATTCTAAAAAAGCTATGTCCATCAGTCTTCACAGGTTAATTAGAACTTCGTGGAGTTCCTTTCCTGCAGTGTTCGGAACTCCTTCCTAGAACAGGGAGTAACGTGTCACACATGTTTACACTCTACAGAGGTGCATTGCTTTACCCATGGGAGATCGTTATCCATGTTGCACATCCGAGCGGCCAACCTGTTCACACATCCTTGGTATGAGGCCCGGTATAAGGACCCAAGCCAATCACAATCCTTCTCCACGACCCCACATGCCAACATGATCCTCCAAGCTGCCACAACTCTATTAATCCCCCTTTCAGACCGATATAACTCTGATAGGCCCTTGAAGTCTTTGTGAGTCAGTTGTGCCTCTGGCAGGTTCCATTTAAAAATGACCGACCGTACCTCTGGCAGCCTCTCACGGATAATCTAGACACCAAAACTGCGGGGCTGTAAGGGTGCCCACCCATGTTGCTAGATCCGTGCAAGTAATCTCAGCATCGTGTAAAGGTCGTCCATTGACACATGAAAGGAAGAAGATCCAGCTGACTTCCCGAGAGCCATTGTAGATCTCATGGTTAACACGTATTATATGACACAAGAATAACTGGCGACATTTGTTCATAAATCCTAGATAATACATTCCCAAATAATGGTGGTTCCATTGCCATTCGTAATAGATTAACTGATCACCCCGGAAAAGTAACCAATAGCTCAAGCCAATTATGAAAATAGTATTTTCTACTATCCTTTTTGAAATGCAGGTGTTAATAGTAACAGTTTACAAATACATGATAGAAAATAATCAAAAGACATGAGCTAGTGTGAACTTACCATTTTGAGTACAATATTATGTATCCAAGGTCTTCTAGTCGATATAAATTCCAATATCTGAAATAACATCATTGGTCCAGTAATGACTAATGTTTAAAGAAGCAATATGCTATTATGCATAGAGAATGATATGCATTTTGTATAAATCCCAAAGTAAATCCCTATGTTCAAGTATGGTTGAAGAGATGAGATCATTCACTCTCAATATAAGTGAATGATGCATAAGGTTAGCTTAAAGGTTGTTTGTTAATAATTGATTTAAGATTCCAAATGAGTATTATAAAGTTAATAGTTTACACTTAAGGTTTATTATAAACCATAATTATGGATTTAGGTTTAGTAATTAGACTTAAAGGATTCTTTTTAAGATTGTAATATTTAATAAGGAATATGCTTATTTCTTACTTAGGAAATAATTTTGAAGAATTAACATATGATAAAATAAGTTTATTTAATATAATAGGTAATTAGGGATTTATTAACTTAGAAATCTTTAAACCTTCTGAAATAATACACTTTATAGTTTTCTAGTAAAATTTACTTAGTCAAGATCTTTAAAATTATTTTTATTTATTTTTAAGCATTATATTTATTTTTCTAAAAAACAATAAAGTAATAAATGTCCTTAAATATTCACTTTAAGTCTTATTAATTTCAAATACAAGTTAGTATTTTCCTTAGATATTTTATATTTTTGTGAACATTTGAAGGTATCATATGTATTTTTAGGATTTTTTCTTTATTTTTCTAGAGCCTAAATACTCTTAGGGGTATATTTGTAATTTACAATTTTACTTAAGATTAAGTATTTCCTTATTTAGCTAGACTAGACCCATGGGCCAACCGAGCCCGGTCATTTGGCTCGAGCATCGATCCAACCTAGATATTTGAAGGGAATATGCCCGAGAGGCAATAATAAAGCTGTTATTATATTATTCCAAGTATATGATAGATGTTTATTTTGCATGCTATAATTGTATTGATTGGAAACGTTAATACATGTGTGCTTAATAAATAAATAAATGGTTCCTAGTTATGCCTCTCTTATAAACTAGCTCGTTGATTAACAAGATGATCAAGGTTTCCTAATCATGGATATTGGATGTTGTTAATAAGGAGATCACAACATTGGTGGAATGATGTGATGCACATTCATACGAAGTATAGCAATACGATCAAAATAATTGTGTTTAAATTGCTATAGCATCATACGAAGTAATTCTAGTCCTTAGACCATGAGATCATGTCAATCACTAACACTAAAAGAGTAACTTGATAACATCAATAGTCACACCATAACAGGGTGACAATAAAGGTGGGTTCAGATACTATGAAGGTGTTATGTAGAGGCTCATGGATCAAGAGTGGAATTTGTCCATCCCGATGACAGATAGATATGCTCTGGGCCCTCTCGGTGATATCACATTGAGATAGCTTGCAAGCAAGTGATATGATCACTAGAATGTTATACCACGAGAATGAGAAAAGAGTGTATGTCGGTAACGAGATCAAACTAGGTATGGGGATACCGGTGATCGAATATTGGACATGTAATATATCGCTAGACAAAGGGATTTAGTTACTAACATTAAAGGTTCTCACGATCACAGAAGTTGTTGGGGATATGATAAATGGGTATCACCATTGCATGTCTCTAATGCGGCTAACCTGGGTGGCCCATAGTTGGTAGCATGGCCTATGGCCTATTGGGCGGCCCAGTTAGACGGATCCAGAAGGGAGGCCCATGCTAGATAAAGGAAGGCTACATGGGAGTCACCGACATACTCAGATCCTTGGAGTACAAGACACGAAACTAGTTATTATTAGTGTAGGACTCTTTACCGTGTCCGGCAAGGTCCTTTCCCTGTAAGCCTAGGTTCTGGTGTCTTTATAAACCGGACCTATGGGAGCCTTTAGGGCACGACACATGTGATTCAGACATAGAACGTACAACACCTCACACAGGGAACCGATCTCTGTAACTCGGCGTATTGCCATTATAGTGATTTATAGCAGGAGTTGAGTTCCGCCACCGTTGTGGGTCTTGAACCTGGGTAAGCTGTGTTACCTCATACCCGCAAACTCACCGCCTTCCCCACATCTTTAACACACTCTGTGAGGACCCCTCCATGGTGTACTCGTTGACAAGAGCACGACAGCTGGCGCCCACTGTGGGGCAAGAGGCGCTTCGAGCTCTACACCGGGCAAGGTCAAAGCTCTTCGTGGGAATCGGTGACACCGTAGCCACTGGGCACGTCCTCTTCTCTGGCAATGTCCCGATCGTCCCTCTGGACGAATTCTAGGTCCCGACAAAGACAAACTCTACCCGCTGCTCCGTCGTCCTTGGTGGAGACATCCACATCTTCATCGGCGAAACTGACTCGGGTTCTAGCTCCCAGGAAGTCGGAAACTCGTCAAGACCCGCACGTACTGCCTACGGGCAGGACACGTTCGTGGAAGAATCTTGGTCATATCTCTCTCTAGAGTACGGCGACTCAGATCAGGAAAATTCAAGGCCCACCCAAACCGCCCCTGTGCAGGATATAATGGTGGAAGGACCCCGTAGATCCGCTTGGCTTCCCCGAGCATTAGAGACACGGAGGTCACACTTTCTTGGCGTCATCACCATCTTCGATCTAGCCAGATGCGTTCAGAGGGACAGAGAATCTCCCCGTAAATACCTTGCCAGATGGATGAGGGTGAGGGAAACCATGGAAGGTGACCGTGTTGACGAACTCATCTACCACTTTGTGGAAGGGCTCACGCCCGGGACACTCCTCTGGCATACACTCAGGAGGCGGCAGGTTGTCGAGTCACTCACCTTTGGTGAGATGGTCACAATTGTCAACGACTACACACATGCCGAGGAAAACACCAAGGCCATGCCTGGCCTTGACACTGGAGGAAGCAACAATAATGGCTCGCCACCATCACCCTCCACCTTCGCCATCGACAACACCGAAGCCAACTCCGACTCCGTGCTTGACGCACTGTATGCTAACATCAACATAGAGGGCGGTGGCTCAGACGCTAGCTCGGAGGAATACGAGGCTACCATGATGGAGATTGAGCAGGAGATCGAGAAGGAGGAGCATGCCAAGAAAGCCGCCACTTCCCGCCAGGTGTTAGTCGCCATCGGGAACGTAATGGAAGAAGACGGGCATGAACCAGAACCTGAGTGAGCTCCGCCCATACCTGCGGATACTAGAGCGGTAGCGGAAAAGAAGGCCGCCATGCCTCCTCTGGCTACCCCCCCCCCCCCACAGCAGGCGCATAAACTCACCACAGGCCCTACTACTGCCAAGCAAACAAATATTCCGCCACCATCAACGTCTACAGCTGGTAATCCATTGTTTACTCCCGCCGATAAGGCAATGTACAGTTCACTCCTCGTCGAACCCATTACCGTCGCCCATATTTGGAGTGTTACGGAGCTTGATGAGAAACATGCAGAAATCCTCGTGGAGGACAAGTGCATTGTAGAACATGGCGCCCGGCTCGACAAAGACATGGCCAGGGGCAGCAATCCATCAAGGAGACAAGAGCAATGGAGGCTGAGTACAAGCAGTTGTTGTTAAGGCACAAAGCAAAGAAAGCACCATCTCACGTCGTCGAAGACCCCGACGTTCGACACAAGTTGGGATGGGAAGGATCCAAACCGGCAAAGGCCACCCCATACATTGATTAAGAGGGAAGGCAAGTAATGCCAACTCCCGCCCTCAACATGGTTGTTGATGGCTCAAAATGTAGAACTCGTTGGGGACCCGAATAGGAAGGTATGATGAGCACAGCAGCAAGTTTTCCCTTAGTTATAAAACCAAGGTTATCGAACCAGTAGGAGCAAGGAAACAACTACAAGGTGTTGACAGCAACTTGGAATCCTGCACAACACAACCACAGAACTTTTCCCCCAACTTACAGTGAGGTTGTCAATCTCACCGGTTTTGCTGAAAATAAAGGATTAAACGTATTGTGTGGAAGATAGTAATTGCCTGCAGAAAGTAAATAGTAAACAATAACAGTAGAAGGTATAACAATTGTAAAAGCATGGACCGGGGTCCATAGTTCAGTAGAGGCGTTTCTCCTTAAGATATATAACATACTGGGTGAACACAATTGACAGATTTGAGAAAGCATAACAATGCATATACTAGACATCTTGACTCCTATGAGATTTGATTGGGCATTACAACATTATACATAGATCGTAATCCAACTGCATCTATGACTAATAATCCACCTTCAGGTTATCATCCAAACCCCTTCCAGTATTAAGTTGCAAGCAACAAATAAACTAGCAATTTGCCCAAATCTTTATCTGAAACAATTTGCTCCAAATGGTGTTGGTATCTGATGGCCCAAAATATATCGAGCTCATGGGGGAACCCCAAGAGGAAGGTATGATGAGCACAACAGCAAGTTTTCCCTCAGTATGAAACCAAGGTTATCAATCTAGTAGGAGCAAGGAAACACCCCAAAGTTGTAGCTAGCTGAGCTTTGGCAGGGCGCACTACCGGTGCTAGTAGCAACGTGGAGACCTGCACAACACAACCACAGAACTTTGTCCCCAACTTGCAATGAGGTTGTCAATCTCACCGTGTTTTGCGGAAAACAAAGGATTAAACGTATCGAATGGAAGGAAGTAAAAGTTTGCAGAAACTAAACACAAAGCAGTAAACAGTTTATAGATTGTATGTAAAGAAAAGGACCGGGATTCATAGTTCACTAGAGGTGGCTCTCCTTAAGATAGATAACATGCTGGGTGAATAAATTACAGCGGGGCAATTGACAAACAGCGAGAAAGCAATACATGCATATACTAATCATCTTGACTCCTTTGAGACTTGATTGGGCATTACAACATTATACATAGACTGCCATCCAACTGCATCTATGACTAATAATCTACCTTCAGGTTATCATCCGAACCCCCTCCAGTATTAAGTTGCAAGCAACAGATTATTGCTTTACGAATTGCGTGTAAAGTAAACAATACGATTGTTCTATGAACAAAGGATTGTTGTTTTCTCCCTAGTAGTAACAGCACGTCTAGTACCTTAGAGATTTCTGTCACTTCCCCAGATTACCAGAGGCATGCCACTATCGAGCATAAATACTAACTCTTGGAGTTGCTAGCATCTACTTGGCCAAGATAGCTACAGAAAGCATGCAAGATCACAAATAATAAAGACATGATAGAATCAATAATCAATCTAAAATAGCATCTCAATATCCATCGGATCCCCGCAAACACAACATGCAGAATTACAAATAGATGATCTTGATCATGAACGGAGCTCACAAGATGTAGACATGAAAGCACAAAGGAGGAGAACCAGCCATCTAGCTACTACATGGATCCGTAGTCCAAAGATGAACTACTCACGCATCACACCTGAGGCTTGCATGGTGATGAAGAAGGCCTCCAGGGTGAATTCCCCTCTCCGGCACGGTGCCCGGAAGAGCTTCAGATCCCTCCCGATCTAGGGATGGAGATGACGGCGGCTACAGACTCTTTCGTGGATTTTTGATCGGGTACTTAGGGTTTTCATCCCGAGGGCATCTTATAGGCAGAAGGGGAGGCCGAGGGGGCGCCGGGAGCGGCCACACCACCCCCTGGCGCGGGCCAGGCCTGGCCGTGCGGCCAGGTTGTATGGTGGCCCCCTGGCCCCTCTCTGTCTCCTATTCTGGCACTTGATGACTTCCGAAAAAATAGGCACTTTCTCTTTTGTCCCGCCCAATTCCGAGAATATTCATTTTCTGACTTTCCTGGAACCAAAAACAACAGAAAACAGGCAGCTGGCGCTATGGTCTTGTTAATAGGTTATTCCAAGAAATCATATGAAAAGTACTCCAAAGTTGGAACAAAACACAAGAAAGTGGATAAAACCAAGCATGGAACATCAAAAATTATAGATACATTTGCCATGTATCAACATCCCCAAGCTTCACTCCTGCTCGTCCTCGAGTAGGTAAGTGATAAAAAGAAAGAATAATTTTTGAGGTGACATGCACCATCAAAGACTTGATCAGAGTATTTGTAAAACATTCAAATCTAGGATCATAGTACTTCAATCATAACATGAAAGACAAAGTTCTAGCAATAAGACAAAGAAACTATGATGCAACATGAAAAGGCACAAACAAAAGATTCATGAATAACAATGCTTTGCAAGACGTTTGTTTGTTTCACATAAAGAAAACATAGCATAATAGTATTCAGCTTGTCCCTCAATGGAGTAGCAAATATAAATGCACATGACACCTTCAAAGTTCATAAGAGTGACTAGATACAAATAGTTTAAAACAAGCAATATCAAGGTATGCATCAATCAACAAGTCTTGGGACAATGCACATAGAACTAAGAATGGCCACTATGCTCTCAAAGTAAGTGCATAAAGATAGAAGGTGGAGACTCAATATATATAGTGGAAGAAAGGCCTTCATAGAAGGAAGTAGCGATTCAAGTCTCATAAAGAGCTTCCAAAAATTATGGTACTTATAGCTTTCAGCTCTCATTGCCCCTATCATAAGCATCTTGAAGTGATTAAGGTTAAAGTGAACAAACTATGGTGTACATGCTTGAGGAAGTATAAGTTAGAAATCTCATGTCCCTTGTATACGAGGGCCGCTCCTCATGCTACTCAAGTTTAGTCACTGGTAAGTTCTTGTCATTGTAAGTACATGTGTGTCATAGAGAACCGCCAACGGGGTACCCCTTGCGCGATGATACGGAAGAATTCCCATATCAAAATGACAAGGCAAGCAGACAACCAGCATCTCAGCAATCTTCTTATTTACCATGAGAATATGGTGCTTTTTTCTCTCTTTCCTCTTTTCATAATCTCATTTTTTTTCTTTTTCTCTTTTTTTTCAATGTAGAACTCTTATTTTATAAGAAGAATGCTTCATAGACAGCTCATTATGGTTACGCTGCAGGTTTCCACCATGTCAGCATGGATTAGACCAGCGGCCCAGACGTTTCTCTAACACATATACATAACTCCGTGGACTTACAAGCTCCCCTTTAATTTCACACCGACGACATCCATATACAAAAGAGCATGATATCAACTAGGTACAAGTACCAAGTGCAATGTTGAAACCGTTCCCCATGACAGCATGGTTCTGCTAATTCCCAACAAATAAGTGCAAGCATATACAACATAGACGACACAATGGTTCAAGTTTATTAAATGCAGGAAAAGTAAAGTGTGCCATCAAGTTCGTGAGAGCTTTAATAACTAGTTTTCTCATAACAAATTTAATTTGGAAGGTAGACAAAAACAAGAATATACTTGGAATATCATAAGCTAGTAGGTAGGTATGGTGCACCCAAGGGCCATGGCGTGGCAGCCATGGTGGTGCCCCCACCTCTTCCACATTCATGTGGGTGGAGCTCCCACTCCCATAAAAAGCCTCCACTCAAAATTCACCCACACATGCATTAAATTTCCACCAAATTTAATGCAAGCTCTCATTAAATAAAACTATTTTATTTATTTTATTCAGAATTTTGTCAATTACATTAATTAACAAACATTCACATAAAACCCCCTGCAACATTTCAATATATGGTGTCGGTATCCCTTAAGTGTGTCACCCTACAGTTTGCAAATAATGCAGACATGATCGAGACCCCTCTCTAATCAATAATCAGCAGCGGGACCTAGAGATCTGTACTGACTCCCACATATTCAACGATGACTCTTGTGATCGTGTGAACCTTTAACGTCGTAACTAAATCCCTTTGTCTCGTGATATATTACATGTCCAAGATTCGATCATCGGTATCCAAATACCTAGTTTGATCTCGTTACCGACATGCACTCTTGTCTCGTTCCTGTGATATAACATTCTAGTGACCACATCACTTGCTTGCAAGCTATTTCAATGTGATATTACCGAGAGGGCCTAGAGTATATCTATCCGTCCTCGGGATGGACAAATCCCACTCTTGATCCATGAGCCTCAACATAACACCTTCGTAGCACTGAACCCACCTTTATAGTCACTCTGTTATGGTGTGACGTTTGATGTTATCAAGATACTCTTCTGGTGTTAGCAATTAACATGATCTCATGGTCTAAGGACTAAGATTACTCCGTACGATGTTATAGCAATATAAACATAATGACTTTGATCGTAATGCTATACTTCGGATGAATGTTCATCACATCATTCCACCAATGTTGTGACCTCGTTATTAACAACATCCAATGTCCATGATCAGGAAACCTTGATCATCTTGTTAATCAACGAGCTAGTTTATATGAGAGGCATTACTAGGAACTTTGTATTTTGTTTATTAAACACACATGTATTAACGTTTCCAATTAATACAATTATGGCATGCAAAATAAACATTTAACATAAACATGGAATAAGATAATAACCACTTTATTATTGCCTCTCGGGCATATTCCCTTCGGTCTCCCACTTGCACTAGAGTCAATAATCTAGTTTTAAAAACTTTGCGTATTGAACACCTATGGCTTTCTGGTGTTGCATATACGCGATTACTAGTGGTTAACATAATCTCCGGATCTGACAGTTTTAGGTCCATGTGTATTTGCATGTCTTTGCGTCTCTACGCATCACTCATTCTCAAACCGTTGTGGGACTTAAACCTAGGTAAGTTGTGTTACCTCGTACCCACCAACTCATCGCCTTCCCCCATGTCTCTAAACATGCTCTATGAGGACCCCTCCATGGCATACCCGTCGGCAATACCATGACAGAAGACATCGTTGAATGTGTAGGAGTCAGTATGGATCTCTAGGTCCAGCTGCTGGTTATTGATCGAAGAAGGGTCTCGATCATGTCTACATTATTTGCAAACTGTAGGGTGACACACTTAAGGTATACTGACACCATTTGGAGCAAATGTGTTCTAGAGAAAAGAATTGCAAAGCGCTGGAATTATTTCAATGGACACCGGAATTGTTTCAGGTGAAATTGCTGAAATTGCTTCTCCATGTGATATTGAAATGTTGCAGGGTTTTTTAAGTGAATGTTTGTTAATTAAAGTAATTAACCAAATTCTGAATAAAATAAATAAAAGAGTTTTATTAAATGTCGTAGTATTGGGAATGGAAGTACTTGAAAAGGTTAGATAAAGGTGTGGGGACTAGCAGGGAAGCTCTCGACAGCATCCGCAGGCGGGATTGGATACGAGCTAGTGTAGCGAGACACAAGAAGTACCCAGGTTTGGAGCCCTCGTGGTGAGGTAAAGCTCCTACTCCTGCCGAACTGACTAAGGGTGGAATACGGAGTACAATCGCTCCTCGAGCTGTATGTACTAGCTACCTTCTTAAATGCTCAGAGTCCAACACTCGCTCCTAGATCCTTGCCCCCTTATATAGGTAGAGGGTGACGGTCTAAATGGCTAGTCTGGCTAGTGGGTCCTACAGGTGAGCCCCAGTCGGTTGGTCATCTATAGTATCTGGTATGGTATGTCCCATCAAAGTACATGTCGTGCGGGTCGTCATGGGTACAGTGAACGCCGTGCGAGCCCGTCGTCAGCACGCGGCCACTGTGCTCGCGTCACTAGCAAAGTATTCAGTATGGCTTCGTAGTTGCGGGTCTTGTCGCTGTGCCAGGCCGTGTCGTGCACTGTGCCGCATGTCGCCCTATCCTCCTGATTGCACCTGGCTATGCTTGTGTAGTCGGCCTCGAATCTTGACGCCCTTCCTGGTTCGAGCTATGGGTTGGTAGCCGGTATGAAGTGTCTGTGTCAGGCTATGATCTCCTAGCCGGACGCAAACCTCCTGCCTTAGTTCTTGTCTGGTTTGGGTATCCGGGGGTCATCCCCCCGACACTAGCCCTTGAGCACGTGTAGATTTCGCCCTTAGGTGAAATGTGCGCGCGCTCCCTCTTGAATTTGAAATCTGTGTCCGGCTACATCTGGCAGTTGCGCTACCTATGACGTTAGTATTGACGCTGGACACGCACGCACGCTCCATCATTGTGCTGCGGCACGCAGCGTAACGTCGTGTCGCATGTTGCCTCGGGAATCGTCGTCTGGCGCTTCGGTTCCCGGCCTGGGATCTTTTGCGCACTCGGTGCCAGCACACGGGATCAAGAGCGGTAGTGGGGGTGGGGCGCGGCCCGGTGAGCGTCGTGTGGCACCATAGACGGTTGCCCTCCCCGGTTCTTAAAAGGCCTCTTGGGGAGCTGCTTCCCCTTCCGCTCATTGCTTCTTCAATCCACCCCTGTGCCCTTGCTGCCTCGCAACTGCCTCGCTAGCACCTCCCGTCGGAGTTAGTCGCGCCGCTCTTTTAGCACCACCGGAGACACGGGCCACTGTTACTCAGCTCCCAGCACCATAGCGAACGAACCCGCAATGGCCTCAGAGCGCGGAGCCTGGTGAGGCTCCTCCGTCAAGGAAGAGCACATCGCGAAGTACCATGCCACCCGTGTCTTGCCACCAGAAATGGAGCTGAAGGTGCGGCTCGCACCGCTGGAGGAGGAGTCGCCGCACCCGGCGGAGGGGGAGTGGGTCATCTTCCTCTCCCATCTTGCTCGCAGCTTTGCGCTGCCCGTGCACTCTTTCTTCCTCACCTTCCTCGCCTTCTTCGACCTCTGTCTCCACCACCTCGGCACCAACGCGATTGGCATGCTTGCGCACTTCGCGGCCTTCTGCGAGTGCTATCTCGGGATCCAGCCGGATCTCGGGCTGTTCTGCTGGTTATTTCGCATCCGACCACAGGTCTAGTTCACGCAGGGGCTGTTGGTGGTGCCTCCATCTACTTCCGCTCCCAAACCGGCTACCCAAAGTTCCGGCTGCAGGACACAGTCCGGCTGTGGAAGCAGTCGTACTTCTACGTCAGCAACGTCACCGAGGTCGACCGAATCAACCTGCCGGCCTTCTAGGACGTGGAGTCTAGCCGGAAGCACAGGGATCTGAAGATCCATGGTGACAAGGCGAAGTCGGACACGATGCTACAACGGATGCGCTCCCTCGTCACCGTCGGCTTGACCGGCATGGACATCACACTTAGCTGGATGTCCCGACTGATGATGCCATTGCAGCAGCGCGCACACAAGATGTGCTACAACTCCGACCAGCTGGACCCCACCCGGCTGTCCCGTCGTGATCCGGGCTACCACAACCTTAAGGAGTGGGTGTGGACGATCACCAAGGAGAGGCTGCCGAAGAACTAGCAGTTAGGGCTGGCCCCCTACAGCCGTGACAATCGCGCGCCCCGGGTAAGTTTCCTTGCCAGCCGATTCCTTCTGTTTTTTGGTCCACCTTGCCATTCGGCTTATTTCTTATCTTCCTTTCTTCTGACAGAACTTCCCCTGCATCATTAGGGAGGAGGGCGAGACCCCCCTCCAGAACTTCGCGCTCGACCTTCCAGAGCCACGCGCACGCCGGTCCGCAGAGGAGTCGGACGGCGACGTCGACGTCTTTCCTAACCAGAACGATGAGCCGGCCCACGACCCCCACACGCAGGTCGACAAGTAGGAGGAGGCCATGCTGGCTCCCGAACCGGCTCGGCGCCATGCGACAGATGGCGACTCTAGCCGGTCAGGCGCCGAGGGGAGTGGCTCCAGCCGGTCAGGCGCCGAAGGGAGCGGGTCCAACCGGCCCACCGTGGAGGAGTCGGCCCCTAAGAGGAGCCGGACCGGCGCCCTCCCTCTTAGCCGGCTTGGCCGTAAGAAGGCGCCGCCTCTAGTGGTGCAGGGTTGAGAACTTTCCGTTCTCGCCTTGCGTTTCTTCCTCTTTTCTTTCTCTTGCACAACTTTTTCTATCTTTTGCTTTTATTACTTAGTCTTTTTCTTGTCTTTTGCTTTTCAGCTCACTCGTCTCCTTCGGCGCTATCATCCCGGCGCGGGCGTCGACTAGCTCGCCGCCCCATGTGCCAAATATCGTACCGCCTTCCGCTGTCACTGCCTCCCCACTCCTTCGCCTAGGGCACCACCTCCGCCTCGTGCTGACCCGGCTACTGCAGCAGGGGCTGGGGACGCCCCGCCGACCACGGTGGTGTAGCCATACACGACTGCGGTGACCCCACAAAGTGGAGGTAGTTCCCCCGCGGGGGCGAGGAGGGCCTCAGTCGGCAAGGAGCTGGTGGTCGTCGCGGATGACAACTCCTACGGTGAGCCGGGGGAGGAGTGGCGGATGGTAGTTCTAGAGGCGAAGGAGTCGTTGACCGTCAACACTGTTGATGACGATGCCTCTCCTGCTGCTCGCTGGCGGACCTGGCCGCCACCCTCAAGCTGGCGGTGAAGGAGATCCGGTTGCTCGAAGCCGCGACTGGGAGCAACCGATCACTGGAGCAGAAGTTGGCCGCCACCAACGGCACCTCCTAGAGTAAGTATTTTCACCCGGTTCTCGTAGCCGGCCTCTTTCTTGTTCTTCTTCCTTTTTCCTTCTTTTTTTTGTTGATAGCCGGTTTCTTGCAGCCATCATGGTGTGCGCCCAGCGGGAGATCAATCGCCTGATGAAGGCAAACGACCGGCTAACCAAGTCCAACTCCAACCTCTGGCACTCCAAGACAGACCGGCTAGAGGCCACCATCAAGGAGCGCAATTCTGCCCTCGCTAGCCGGGCCCAGGCCTTTGATCTCCTCGACACTCAGAACAAGGATCAGGAGAAGGAGATCAAACGGCTGGAGCGCAGGCAAAGGCCTTGCTTGAGGAGCTGATGCAGATCGGGCGCATCGCCAAGGATAAGTATTTTCCGACTAGCTTTTCCTGTCCGGGTCCAGTAGCCGGACCTGACTTTCCTTTTTCTAGCAGCATTTTATCCCGGCGTAGACCTGCTGGTGTACAACCGGTTCCAGGAGAACTGGCTGGGGGAGCAGCCCACCTCCCAAGAGCTGGTTGCCCATCTCAGCAAGGAGGCCGCTGACCTGCACAAAGCAGATCACGTGGTCTTCGACTTCCTGTGGCCGGATGCAGCGGTGCCGGAGACGATCACCCAGCTAGCGCCCAAGGTAGCGGAGGTGCCGGCTGTCATCGATCGGCTGAGGAATCTGGCGGCGCAAGCCGGAGCAGAGATGGCCTTGGCGCTGATGCTGTCCTGGTACAAGGACGCCCACTTTGAGAAGATCGACGGAGGTTTCTGGCCGGCACCGACCTCATTGCCATTCGCCAAGCCCATCCTGAGCTCCGCGCCTCTGCCATCAAGATCGCTGGCTACACCGACGTTGACAAGGTCATTACTGACTCAGAGTCCGCTGGGACGCCGGATACGAAGGCCGAAGCATCGTCGCAGCCAACTGGTGGAGATGTCAGAGACGGATCTGCCAGCGCGCCTCCTTCGCCTCCCGAAGCCGCCTTTGGCCAGAATCAGCCTCACGGCAAGGGCCTCGTTGCCTAGACATGATCCCCGGGATGCTGGTGACTTTGTAATTACTTTGCCTTGTTGAACTTGTTTGTTTGCACCGGCTGTTTCTGATGCCGAGTGAACCTATGGGAGCTTCGACTCCCCTTTATTTATTTGTGCTGCTTGCTTGCTTCTATTTTTCCTTATGATCTTGCGTGCTTCGAAGTTTTTATCTTTTGCCGATTACAATTGTCCGGCTATCTTTGCATGTCTAAACACCTTTAGCCGGGAGAACTTCACCTCCAGTGGGGGCGTGCAGCGCACCCACTGGGTGTAGCCCCCGAGATTCGGAGTAGCTAGCGAAGCCAGGTGCTTCGAATCTTCTTCTTTCTTTCCTTCAAGCTTTTAGATTCTCCCAGCTAGACGCCTCTAGCTGGCTAACTTGACCTTGCCTGGACCAACCGATCACCACAACCAGCAGTGGGGGCACGCCAGCGCACCCACTAGGTGTAGCCCCCGAGATTTGGAGTAGTTGGCAGAGCCAGGTGCTTCGAATCTTCGTCCTTTCCATCCCTTGCCCTCACCTGGGCTCCAAATATCCGGTTAAGCTCCTTTAGCCGGTCGGAACTACATGATTCCACTAGGGGCGCGCGAGCGCACCTAGTGGGTGTAGCCCCCGAGATTCGGAGCACTTGGTGAAGGCAAGTACTTCGAATCTTCTTTCCTTTTGGTGATCGACTCAATGTAGTCGTACAAAACAAACATACATATGGATTCGTTGTTAATACGTTAGCCGGTTAAGGTACTACTTTTAAGCTAGAAAATAGCTTCAATTTTTTCGAAAAACTAGCTTGCGCTTCTCTAGGAACTTAGTTGCTTTCTCGTGCGCTCTGCTATTTAGGTTGCATCCTTACCAGGCAGCCGGGTTGCGCTCTGTAGCTGGAATCGAAGGGATCTGACAATACATTGTGCACGGTACTAGAAGCTCAGTAGCCGGATAATCTCAAACTAGGCATGGGGCTGGAACGTCCAATCTATCGCATCCTTCGCCGTTTTTCATGCGGGGTGCCTCGGGCTTTTGCTCTTGCTAGCAACATAGCCGGGTTGCGGTCTGTAGCTAAGACGAAGAGTGGGGCTCTGACACCGTCGCACACTACTCAGTCAGTTTATAGACTTAGCAGGCTGGGCCAATCGGCGATCCCTGAGTAGGGGTTGCCGGAGCCGGAAAAAACTGAACCAGAGAAAAACATATGCAAATTTCTGGCAAGGAACCCCCGAGTATCTCTCGGGGTTCCGCATCTTTCATTCATAGAGTTCGTGGGATACATACACTGTTAGGCGACTAGGTGTAAAACGAGCGGAGCAGGGATGCATTCTAGGGGCGTTCCGTCTCCTCGTCCGACTTGTCCATCTTGTTCTTGCACGGCTGCTGCGTGTTGATGAGGTAGTAGGAATTGTTGTGCAGCACCCGACTGATGATGAAGGGGCCGTCCCAAGGCGGTGATAGCTGTGCATGCCCTTCGTGTCTTGTACCATCCAGAGAACCGGATCGCCCTCGCGGAACGCGACGAGGCGGATTCGGCTCGAATGGTAGTGGTGCAGGCGTTGCTGGTACAGTGCTGATCTAAACATTGCTAGTTCGCGGGCTTCCTCGAGGAGATCTACACTGTCCTCTCATGCCTCTTGATTGGCCTTTTCATCGTAGAGGAGCTTGCGCGGCGAGTTGAACTCGATGTCCATGGAGGGGACGGCTTCCAAGCCATAGATGAGGAAGAACAGGATGAAGCCGGTTGACCTATTTGGTGTGGTGCGGAGGCTCCACAGCACAGCCAGAAGTTCTTCAATCCAGCATTCAGGCGACCGCTCCATAGGCTCGATGAGGCGCGGCTTGATGCTGGCTAGCACTAGGCCGTTTGCCCTTTTGACTTGCCTATTGGATCACAGGTGCGCGACGGATGCGAGGTCCAGCTAGATGCCCTTGTTGCTGCAGAACCACCCGAAGGCCCCCTTGGCGAAGTTCGTGTTGTTGTCCGTGATGATGCTGTTGGGGTAGTCGAACCGGTTGATGATGTTCGTGAAGAAGGTGACGACTGTCGCCCTATCTAGCTTCTGGATAGGCTTGGCCTCTATCCACTTCGTGAACTTTTCCACCGCAACCAGCAGGTGGGTCATGCCTACGAGGGCTCCCTTGAAGGGACCGACCATGTCGAGCCCTAGACAGCGAAGGGCCAGGTAATCGGTATGGTATTGAGCACCGTAGCCGACATATGCCTGAGCTGCCCAAAGCGCTAGCATATGTTGCACGCATAGACCAGCTACTCGGCCTGGTGGATGTCCTTGAGTAGCCGGTATCCCGTGTCTACGTCGACACACCGCTGGAAGATGCCAGATACGCCGTGTTTGTACAGCTCTTTGTTGATGATGGTGTATGTGCACATGCATCGCTAGAATTTCCTGGCCTCCACCTCGTCGTCCGGAAGTTCTCCATTGGCGATGTAGTTCATGAAGGGCTGCACCCAGGATGGTATCTCCCAGATGGTGAGGACACTCTCGTTCTCCAGCTGAGGAATGTCAGGGGGTCATCTGGGTGAGGTACCCGGGATGGCAGCCCCCGAGCCACTTGACGAGCTGGCAGCCCCTGGGTCTTTTTAGTCGGAGGGTGCGGACGCGCCAGAGTCGGTGCGAGCCTTTTTCTTTGCGGGCTCTGTGGGTTGATGGAGGGCTTGCGCAGATGCTCCAAGGAGACCCTAGCGGGATCGCCTGCCTGGTGTATCTGATTTGGGCAAGCGACTCGGCTGCCTCATTGTTCACGCGAGGGACGTGATGGAACTCACATCCGTCAAAGCAGGCCCTGAGCTTCTGCCCATGGAAACGGTAGAGGGCCATATTCACGTCGTGGGCATCCCATTCTCCGGATACCTATTGCACCACCAGATCCGAATCGCCGAAGCAAAGGATCCGGTTGATGCCGATCTCCCTGGCCAGCCGGAGGCCATGCACCAGTGCCTCGTACTCGGCGACGTTGTTGGAGGCCTTGAAGTGGATCTGGAGAACGTACTCTAGCCGGTCTCCCTTTGGCAAGGTGAGGACGATGCCGGCTCCCAAGCCCGCGAGCATCTTCGAGCCGTCGAAGTGCATCCTCCAGTGATCCGAGTCAGGAACCGGCGGGAGGTACTGGGTTTCAGCCCACTCGACAAGGAAGTCCACTAGAGCCCGCGACTTGATCGTGAGCCTTAGCTCGTACTGGATGGAGTGGGCGGTGAGCTCGATGGCCCACTTGGCGACTCGGTCGGTGGCATCCTTGTTGCTGATGATCTCCGAAAGGGGTGCGGTGCACACCACCTTAATCAGATGCTCCTAGAAGTAGTGCTTGAGCTTCTTGCACGCCAGGTACACGCCGTAGCACATCTTCTGGTAGTGGGCGTAGTTCTGCTTGGAGAGGGAGAGAACCTCGCTGAGGTAGTAGACGGGTCTCTAAACCGGCTTAGCCTTACCTTCCTCGGGGCGCTCTACCACCAGGACAACACTGACGACCCGGCTGATGGCTGCTATATAGAGCAACATTGGTTCCTTGCTAGCCGGCGTGGCTAGAACCGGCGTTGTGGATAACATGCGCTTGAGGTCGTGAAAGGCGGCGTCGGCTTGCAAGGTCCAGGAGAACTTGTCCGTCTTCTTCATCAGTTGGTATAGAGGAAGTGCCTTCTCCCCCAGTTGGCTGACGAAACAACTAGGGGAGGCCAAGCATCTGGTGAACTTCTAGACTCCAAGCAAGCTCTTGGGCGGCTGCATTCTCTAGATAGCCGCAATCTTCTCCGTGTTTGCCTCAATTCCCTATTGTGAAACGAGAAAACCGAGTAGCTGGCTGGATGGGATGCCAAAGATGCACTCTGGGTTCAGCTTCATCTAGTACCGGCGGAGGTTGCCAAACGTTTCCCCCAAGTCCTCAAGGAGGGTGCGCTTCTCCTTCGTCTTAATGATGACGTCGTCCACGTAAGCGTGCACATTTCAGCCGATCTGCGAGTGTAAGCATTTCTACATACCTCACTGATAGGTAGCGCTTGCATTCTTCATACCGAAAGGCATGGTTACATAGCAGAAAGCCCCGTACGGGGTGATAAACGATGTCTTTATCTGATCGGCCGGGTTTAGCCGGATCTGATTGTAACCGGAATAACAATCCAAGAAGGACAACAAGTCGCAGCCGACCGTGGAATCGATCACCTGATCGATACGGGGCAAAGTGAAGGGGTCTTTTGGGCATGCCTTATTTAGGCTGGTGTAGTCAATACACATGCCAAGTCTTGTTTTTCTTCAGCACCAAGACTGGGTTAGCCAGCCAGTCTAGGTGGTACACTTCCATGATGAACCCGGCTGCAAGGAGCTGGGTGATCTCATCACCAATGATCTTCCTCTTCTCCTTTGCAAACTGGCGCAGGGGCCGCTTGACCGGCTTGGCATCCGGCAACACGTGAAGTGAGTGCTCGACGAACTCCCTCGACACACCTGGCATGTCCTTGGGTGACCATGCGAAGATGTCTCAATTCTCATGGAGGAAGTCGACGAGCGTGCCTTCCTATTTGCTGTCCAAGTTGGCACCAATGGTGACGAACTTGGTCGGGTCGATGGGGTCGAGCAGGATTCTCTTTGCCTCTATGGCCGACTGGAAAGTCGCATCACCAGCCGGTTTCCTACTAGTCGGCATCTCTTGCTGGGCCAAGGCCACGCTGCGCATGATCCCGTGCTTCTCTTCGGCTATGATAAGGGCTTCAGCCAGCTTGGAGCTAACGGACGCGCACGCCATCGACCGCCTGAAGTAGCTGGTGACGGTGATCATGCTGTTTGGCCCCGGCATCTTCGTCTTGAGGTACGCGTAGTGGGGGATGTCCATGAACTTGGCGAGGGTGGGGCGCTCGAGGAGAGCGTGGTAGGATCTTGCCAGGTTCACCACCTCGAACCATACCAGCTCGCGTCATAAGTTCTCCTCGGTCCCGAAGATGACGTCCAGCTGGATTTTACCTAGCGGGGCGCAAGCCGGCCCTGGCAGCACACCATGGAACGCCGTGGTAGTCGGGCGCAGGTCGCATTCGCGGATGCCAAGCTTCTCGAGGGATGGCCGGTAGAGCAGGTTGAGACTGCTGCCCCTGTCGATGAAGACACGCGAGAAGCAATAGGTGCGCTCATTGGAGACGATGAGGGGGTTAAGCACCATTGCGTAGCCCCCAGGATTCGGAAGCTGATCCGGCTGATCCTCCCAACTCCAGGTGATGGGGGTTTCCGACCAGTTTAGGTACTAGGGGACTAGGGAGACGATGGCGTTGACCTCCTTGGAGCCGCCTGTGGCTATGCTTGTCATCCAGCTCGGTCTCGAAGATGTGGTAGGCGGCGTGCGGATGAGGGTAGTCGTTGTTGTTGTTGCCGTTGTTGCCGCTGTTACTGTTGTTGCCAGCTCCCCTTGCCGGTGGTGGTGGTCCGCCGGGAGGGGGCGAGGGTAGCCGGGGTTGGTGACCCTGGTCCTTCATCTGGCGGGTCTAGCTACAGTTCCGGGTGGTGTGCGTAGCCAGCTTGAAGGGTCCGCTATGCCACTTGCACGGGCCATCGAACATTTGATCGAAGGTGAGCCGCGGCTTCTGTCTTCTTGCTTCGCCAGTTGGTGCATCGGGCGCGCCCTCCACATCATTGACCTGCCTCGCGTGGTAGCAGAGTTTCTACTGTCCGGCTTGGCGGTCCCTGTGGAACCGATTATCATTGCCGTGCCGCCTAGAGGATCCAGCTTTGCCACCCGAGTTACTCGGACGGTCGCGAGCCGGCTCTAAGGGAGTCGGTCGCCCGTCAGCATTCACCCGGAGAGGCTTCTTCATCGCGGCGTTAGCCGTGGCGTACTGGTCTGCAACCGTCATGAGCTCCGCCATGGTTTTCGCCTCGTCACACAGTAGCCGGTGGCGAAGCATGGTGCCTTCTAGGCATCCCTCGATGAAGAACCCGATCGTCTGGCTCTCCAGGATGCCCTTGAAAGTGTTCGCAGCTCCGTCCACCTAGCGAGGTACTCCCAGTCCGACTCGCGGTCGCCCTGGATGCACAGGGCCAGGTCGCGCGGGTGGCCTGAACGCTTGTACGTGCCGTTGAAGTTGCGGACGAACACCTTCTCGAAATCTAGCCAGGCGTTGATGATGTTGGGCACGAGGTTGTTGAGCCATGTCCTCGCCGACCTGGTTAGCATGAGGGGGACGTAGCGCACCGCTATGCGCTTGTTCCCATGGGCAATACTGACTACCATGGCGTAGTCGGTCAACCAGTCCTCTGGCTTCATGCTGCTGTCGTACTTGGGGGTATCCCGGGGCAAGGTAAACTTATCTGGAAACGGTTCGTTCCGGATGCGGGGTCCAAAACAAACCGGCCCGGTAGAATCTTCCTCTTCTGTGATGCGCGCTTGAGCTAGGAGCTCGAGGCGGTCACGGGCATCTGGACGGTCCGGGTTGGGCGCTCCTACTCGGCCTGAGAGACGGGAACCGGCAGGACGTGATGCTCCGGTTGGTGGAGGGGCGGTGGTAGGTTGTTGTTCACCGTTTGCTCCTGACGCGGCTGGCCCCTATGGCCGGAATTGCGGTGCCTGCTGTGGGATCTTGCCGGAGGATAGGACACCTGGTGGGTCCCATAGGGTGAACCCTTGTTGTTGCCGGGCGACTTGCTTCCCCTAGAGCAGCTGGGGTACTCATGCATCTGCTGGATGGTGTCGGCCTGCTCATCCACGATCCGGAGGAGCTCCTGTACCTGGGCGTGTTGCCGGTCTCGCTGCTCGCCCTCCATGTTGGGCAGCTCATCTGCCACGGCTCGTGCCGCGCGCAAGTTCTTGATGGGCGTGTTGTAGGTGGGCCGGACAAGAACAGGTGGCGGATCCGGCTCGCCATCCCTCTCCATCCTTCTGCCTAGCTCGCTGCCTCGGTGTTGCACTTGTCCGCGCCGGCTCGGCTCCGTGGTAGCCGGAGTGTGGCCGTGGGAGCGGTTGTACTCGTGCATGGTGATGTCGACTTGCTTCTTGGCGGCATCCAGCTCGATGGCCTCCTGTAGGAGGAGCTGCCTCTCCATAGCAAAGTTTGCCTCCGCCTCCTCCGGGTTGTCCCCGAGGTTAACCGGTGTGAGGAGCCGGTCGATGGCCTTTTCCACTGGGTTCTTCGACCGAGGTGGAGCGGAAGTTCTGACCTCGTCTGCGCCCTGCTCCCGAGGGTGTCGGGGCTGGGAGCTAGAACCGGCCATCATGACCTCGATGTCGCGCGAAGCGACGGAGTTGCCGCTGCTGGGGAGCAGCGATTCTGAGGCGGAGATGATCTCCCTAGGGAAACGCTCCGGCATAGTGGCGACATAGACGGGAAGGTCACCGAAAAGCAGGATGGAGCCGTTTGCTGGAAAGGTGGATCCGGCGAAACACGATGCATTGTCGATGATGCAGTCGAACTTGCCGAGCGTAAGCACTAGGCCGGAGGCCACGCGCTCACCGGCTGAAGTGCAGGGTCCCATGCAGAACGTGACTCTGGTCGAAGCCATCTAGCCCCACGGTGGGCGCCAACTATCGTTGTATTGGGAACGATAGTACTTGAAAAGGTTAGATAAAGGTGTGGCGACTAGCAGGGAAGCTCTCGACGGCGGCCGCAGGCGGGATTGGGTACGAGCTAGTGTAGCGAGACACAAGAAATACCCAGGTTCAGAGCCCTCGTGGTGAGGTAAAGCTCCTACTCCTGCCGAACTGACTAAGGGTGGAATACGGAGTACAATCGCTCCTCGAGCTATATGCTCTAGCTACCTTCTTAAATGCTCAGAGTCCAACACTCGCTACTAGAGCCTTGCCCCCCTTATATAGCTAGAGGGGCAACAGTCTAACTGGCCAGTCCGGCTGGCGAGTCCCACAAGCGCCCCCCAGCCGGCTGGTCATCTACAGTATCCGGTATGGTATGTCCTATCGAAGTACATGTCGTGCGGGTCATTGTGGGTACAGTGAACGCCATGCGAGCCTGTCGTCAGCACCCGACCACTATGCCCACATCACCAGCAAAGTCTTCGGTATGGCTTCGTATTTGTGGGTCTTGTCGCTGTGCCAGGGCATACCGTGCACTGTGCTGCACGTCTCCCTGTCCTCCTGATTGCACCCATCTATGCTCGTGTAGCCAGCCTCCAATCTTGCCGCCCTTCCTTGTTCCAGCTACGGGTTGGTAGCTGGTATGAAGTGTCCATGTCCGGCTACGATCTGCTAGCCGGACGCGAACCGCCTGCCTTAGTTCTTGTCTGGTTGGGGTATCGGGGGGTCATCCCCCCAACAATTAATGAGAGATGCATTAAATTTGGTGGAAATTTAATGGAGATGAGTGGAATTTTGAGTGGAAGGAAAATTGATGTGAGTGGGAGCTCCACCACATGAATGAGGGAAGAGGTGGGGGAACCTCCATGGCCATCGGCCATGGGAGGGGCTGCCCCCCTCTCCCTATAAAAGGCCCCCACTCCCTCCTCTTATCTTACACCTCCTCGTGAAGGATCTCTCTCCCCCTCTAGGATTATTACCCCATGGTCTCAGATTAGCGAGATAAATGTTCCCGGTGGCTTTTCGTTTGTAAGGAGTTGCTGCTTCCACTGCATCGCTGGAGCGAGGAGGCGGAGGTTGTTCAGTGGACCGGATGTGTGTGTGATCATGGATGCGCTGCTAATTTGCAGCGCTGGACTTCCTCTCGATCTTGAGATCGGCAAGCGTACGACTACATCATTCACGAGTCCAGCCTCGTAACACTTTGTCGGTCTTCAAGGGTATGTTCTCTATGGATGTATATCCACCCGTTGTTTATATCTTGGTAGATAGATCTTAGTGCTTAGTAGTTCCCATCCTAGGATTTTTTTTTCTATGCTGCAAACCCAACAGTGGTATCAGAGCTTGATCTATGTGTAGATGCTTTGCACGGGTAGAACACATAAGAGTATGTAGGCGATGATGATCATGTTATTGCATCTTATATGTATTTTGGATATTGGTGGCATAGTGGGATGAAACGTCCCGGACTAAATTTACATGTCCTCGCACATGAGACACGTTCCACGCTTGACATGCAACTAGTTTTGCATAAGTGGCTAGCGGGTGTCTGTCTCTCTTACTATAGTCAATATCTGATTTACAATGAGTTGTTAATAATTTGGTTATCATCGTTGTGGTTCCATGTTCGTAGGTAAGATCGGTTCTATCTTCGAAAGCCTTAAGCCACGTGAAAGTTGCAATTGATAAATTAGAAGCGTCTAGTTTAGATTGTTGCTAGGCTAGTGTCATGATATAGTAATGTTATAATTTGAAGTATGGTTAATACTCTTGGAAATTATGGCATACCTAACGTGTAAGTTCCATAGACCTTAGCCTTACACATAAAGTAATGATAAAGATCATACCATGATGCACATGATAGTGATCAAGTGCAAGAACCATATCATTTCACTTTATGCATATGATGTTTTGTTTGCATCTTATATTGCTTGTATGACGCTTTAGTAGAATTATAAGATGATCCCTCATTTAGATATCAAGATAAACTGTGTTCTTCCTTAAGTATGCAATGTTAAGAAATATCGTCGTTTCAAGACACCACGTGATGATCGGGTGTTTTTGACTCTACGCTTTCAAACAACGGGTGTAAGACAGTTTTACACATGTGAGTACTAAGGTTCTTACTTGGTGATCCTAGCATGTACAGACATGGCCTCGGAACACGAACCGAAAGGTTAAGCATGAGTCATATGGTTCATATGATGCCCATATAGATGCTCGCCTTTGAAGCTACACTGACTCACGTGATGATCAGACTTGGTGTAGTGGATTTGGTTCATGTAATCACCAAAAAGACACAAGGGATGTTGTTTTTGAGTGGGATTTCATTCGTAATTTGGATTAATTAAACTCGATATCATAAACTTAGTCTAAATAAATTTTACAAATTCAGTTGTAGATGGCACCACCTGCTTTTAGTTTCAATGTATTCACGGAGAAAGAGAAACTTGCAACAAATGGTAGCAACTTTACCAATTGGGCCCTGAATCTGAGGATTCTCCTCACTGCTGCACAAAACCAATATGTGCTAGAAGCGCCGCTAGGCCCCCACCAGCTCCTGATGCCCTAGCAAAGAAAAGAAAGTCTATTTGACTCGTCAGGAGGACCACAATATGGTTCATTGCGGCATACTGTATGGGCTAGAGCCAGAACTTCAAAAGCATTTCGAAAATGGCAATGCATTTGATACATGGGTGAATTGAAAATGATTTTTCATACCCATGCTGCCATAGAGAGTTATGATGCTTTAGAAAATTTCTTTAGCTGCATGATGGAAGAGAACAACTTCGTTAGTGAGCACGTACTCAAAATGTCTAGGCACACCGATGAGCTTGTGTCCTTGGGAATAACGATTCCCATTGACTTAGGCATACATCGTGTTCTCCAATCTCTGCCACCCACATACAAGAGCTTCGTGATGAACTATAACATGCAGGGCATGAAGAAGTCTCTCCCCGAGCTTCTGACAATGCTTAAGACAGCTGAAGCGGAGATTAAGAAAGAACATCAGGTGTTGATGAGCAATAAGACCACCGGTTTCAAGAAAGACAAGAAGGGTAAACATAAGGGAAAGAAGGGCAGCAAATCTATTGATACGCCTAAAAAGAAAACCCGAGATGGCCCTAAGTCTGATACCGAGTGCTATTATTGCAAGGGGACTAGCCATTGGAAGCGCAACTGGCCCAAGTATTTGGCAGACAAGAAGGCTGGCAAGATGAACAAAGGTATATTTGATATACATGTTATTGATTGTACTTGAATAGTACTCGCAATAGCACCTGGGTATTTGATACCGATTCAGCTGCTAATATATGTAACTCGAATCAGGGGCTGCGGAACAAGCGATAGCTAGCAAGGGATGAGGTCACTATGCATGTTAGCAATGGATCAAGAGTTGATGTGATCGCCGTCAGAACACTGCATCTCCATCTACCATCGGGACTAGTTATAAATCTAAATAATTGTTATTTGGTGCCTACACTGAGCATGAACATTATATCCGGATCGTGTTTGTTGCGAAGTGGTTATTCGTTTAAACCCAAAAACAATGGTTGTTTGCTTTATATGGATAATATCTTTTATGGTCATGCACCTGTGATGAATGGTTTATTTCTATTGAATCTTGATAGTAGTGATATACATATTCATAATGTTAATGCTAAAAGGATTAAACTTGATAATGATATATCTGCATATATGTGGCACTGCCATCTAGGTCATATTGGCGTAAAACGCATGAAGAAGCTCCAATATGATGGAATTTTGGAACCACTTGATTTTGAATCATTTGATACATGTGAGCCATGCCTTATGGGAAAGATGACTAGAACCTCGTTTTCCGGTACAATGGAGCGGGCGACAGATTTGTTGGAAATCATACATACTGATGTATGTGGTCCAATGAATGTGTCGGGCGAGGTGGATATCGTTATTTTGTTACTTTCACGGATGATTTAAGTAGATATGGGTATATCTATTTGATGAAACATGGGTCTGAAACCTTTGAAAAGTTCAAGGAATTTCAAAGTGAAGTGGAAAATCATCGTAATAGAAAGATTAAATTTCTATGGTCCGACCGTGAAGGTGAGTATCTAAGTTACGAGTTTGGCACACACATGAGAGAGTGTGGAATAGTTTTACAACTCACACCTTCCGGAACACCACAACGTAATGGTGAATCAAAGCGTCATAATCATACCTTATTGGATATGATTCGATCTATGATGTCTCTGACTGACTTGCCACTTTCATTTTGGGGTTATGCACTGGAAACCGTTGCATTCACTTTAAATCGAGCACCATCTAAATCCGTTGAAAATACACCGTATGAATTATGGTTTGGAAACAAACCTAAGATGTCATTTCTTAAAGTCTGGGGATGCGGTGTTTATGTGAAGAAACTTCAACCTGATAAACTCGAATCCAAAGCGGAAAATGTGTCTTCATATGATAGCCTAAAGAAACAATTGGGTATTCCTTCTATCATAGATCCGAGGGCAAGGTTTTCGTTGCCAAGAATGGATCCTTTCTAGAGAAAGAGTTTCTCATGAAAGGTGTGAGTAGTCGGAAGGTAGAACTCGAAGCGGTTATTGAACCTTTTCTTCATGAAACGGTGAGTGGCGCAGGACCAGAAATTGTTCCGGAGTTGACTTCACTGAATGAATAAGGAACTAATGATAATGATCATGAAACTCTGAAATAGGACACTACCGAACCTCATAGGTCAAGCAAGACACGTGCAGCTCCTAAACTGTACAGAAATCATGTCATGAATTTCATGGTAGCTAGAATTGATGACCCTACGATGTATGAAGAAGCGATGATGAGCCCGGATTCCAACAAATGGCTAGAAGCCATGAAATTCGAGATGGGATCCATGTACGAAAACCAGGTTTGGACCTTGGTGGACTTACCTCACGACCGAAAGGCCATTGAGAATAAATGGATTTTCAAGAAGAAAATTGATGATGATGGTAATGTGACCATCTACAAAGCTCGACTTGTCGCAAAGGGGTTTTGAAAATTTTAAGGAGTTAACTATGATGAGACTTTCTCTCTCGTAGCGATGCTAAAGTCGGTTAGGATTATGTTAGCAATTGCTGCATATTTTGATTATGAAATATGCCAGATAGATGTCAAAACTGTGTTCCTCAATGGTAATATTGAAGAAGAGTTGTATATGATATAACCAAAGGGTTTTGTCAATCCTAAGGATACTAACAAGGTATGCAAGCTTCAGCGATCCATCTATGGACTAAAGCAAGCATCCCGGAGTTGGAATCTCCACTTTGATGAGGTGATCAAAGAGTTTGGATTTGTCCAAACTTATGGAGAGGCTTGTATTTACAAGAAAGTGAGTGGGAGCAATATGGTA
Organism: Avena eriantha; assembly: GCA_910589775.1. NCBI lineage: Eukaryota > Viridiplantae > Streptophyta > Magnoliopsida > Poales > Poaceae > Avena > Avena eriantha. The sequence continues at coordinate 487,307,609 of OU342745.1, read as the reverse complement.
TTTCTAATATTATATGTGGATGACATATTACTGATTGGAAATGATATAGATCTTTTGAACAATGTCAAAAGTTATCTAAACAACAAATTTTCGATGAAGGACCTTGGTGAAGCATCATACATATTAGGCATTAAGATCTATAGAGATATATCAAGACACCTAATTGAGCTATCACAAAGTACATACCTTGATAAGATTTTAAAGAAGTTCAAAATGGACGGAAGTACGAAGGGGTTCTTACCTATGTTGCAAGGCAAGACATTGAGTAAGACTCAAAGTCCGGCTACGGTGGAAGAAAGAGAGATCATGGATAAGATCCTCTATGGCTCAGCCATAGGCTCAATAATGTATGCCATGCTATGTACAAGACCGGATGTGGCACATGCTATTAGTTTGACTAGTAGGTACCAATCTGATCCATGTTCGGAACACTGGATAGTGGTCAAGAATATCCTTAAGTACTTAAGAAGAACTAAGGAAATGTTTCTTGTGTACAGAGGTGAAGAAGAGCTGGTCGCTAAGTGTTATGTCAATGCTAGCTTTGACACCGATCTAGATGACTCTAAGTCTCAATCCGGATACGTATTTCTCATGAACGGAGGAGCAGTTAGTTGGAGGAGATCCAAACAACCTGTGGTGGTGGGATCAAAAACGGAGGAGAAATATGTTACTACTTCAGAAGCGGCACGAGAAGCGGTTTGGATGAAGGAGTTCATAACTAAACTAGGTGTGGTTCCTAGTGCGTTGAACCCAGTGGTGATCTATTGTGACAATAATGGAGACATAGCCAATGCAAAGGAACCAAGGTCTCACAAGAATTCCAATCATATTAAGCGTCGGTTTCACTCCATCCGCGAGCATGTCAAGGATGGAGATATAAAGATTTGTAAAGTACACATGGATCTGAATGTAGCAGATCCGTTGACTAAAGTTCTCCCTAGGGAAGAACATGATCAACACCAGAACTCCACGGGTGTTAGATTTATCACTATGTAAACTAGATTATTGTCTCTAGTGTAAGTGGGAGATTTAAGGGAATATGCTAGAGAGGGAATAATAAAGTTGTTATTATATTATTCCAAGTATATGATAGATGTTTATTTTGCATGCTACAATTGTATTGATTGGAAACGTTAATACATGTGTGTTTAATAAACAAATAAAGGGTTCCTAGTTATGCATCTCTTATAAACTAGCTCGTTGATTAACAAGATGATCAAGGTTTCATGATCATGGACATTGGATGTTGTTAATAGCGAGGTCACAACATTGGTGGAATGATGTGATGAACATTCATCCGAAGTATAGCAATACGATCAAATTCATTGTGTTTAAATTGCTATAACATCATACGAAGTCATTCTAGTCCTTAGACCATGAGATCATGTCAATCATTAACACTAAAAGAGTAAGTTGATAACATCAAATGTCACACCGTAACAAGGTGACAATAAAGGTGGGTTCAGATACTCCGAAGGTGTTATGTAGAGGATCATGGATCAAGAGTGGAATTTGTCCATCCCGATGACGGAAAGATATGCTCTGGGCCCTCTCGGTGATATCACATTGAGATAGCATGCAAGCAAGTGATATGATCACTAGAATGTTATACCACGGGAATGAGAAAAGAGTGCATGTTGGTAACGAGATCAAACGAGGTATGGGCATACCGATGATCAAATCTCGTACATGTAATATATCGCGAGACAAACGGATTTAGTTACTAACATTAAAGGTTCTCATGATCATAGAAGTCATCGTTGAATGTGTAGGAGTCAGTATGGATCTCCAGGTCCAGCTGCTTGTTATTGATCGGAGAAGGGTATCGATCATGTCTACATTATTCGTGAACCGTAGGGTGACACCATTTGGAGCAAATATGTTCCAGAGCAAAGAATTGCAAAGCGCTGGAATTATTTCAATGGACACCGGAATTTTTTCGAGTGAAATTGCTGAAATTGGTTCTCCATGTGATATTGAAATGTTGCAGGGGTTTTATGTGAATGTTTGTTAATTAAAGTAATTAAAAAAATCTGAATAAAATAAATAAAAGAGTTTTATTAAATGAGAGTTGCATTAAATTTGGTGGAAATTTAATGGAGATGAGTGAAATTTTGAGTGGAAGGAAAATTGATGTGAGTAGGAGATCCACCACATGAATGAGGGAAGAGGTGGGGGAACCTCCATGGCCGCCGGCCATGGGAGGGGGTGCCCCCTCTCCCTATAAAAGGCCCCCACTCCCTCCTCTCATCTTACACCTCCTCGTGAAGGATCTCTCGCCCCCTCTAGGATTATTCCCCCATGGTCTCGGATTAGCGAGATACATGTTCCTAATGGCTTTTCATCTGGAAGGAGTTGCTTCTTTCGCTACATAGCTAGAGCACGGAGGCGGAGGTTGTTCGGTGGACTGAACGTGTGTGCGATCACGGATGCGCTGCTGATTTGTGGTGCTAGACTTCCTCTTGATCTTGAGATTGGCAAGCATACAACTACATCATCCATGAGTCCAACCTTGTAACACTTTGTCGTTCTTCAAGGGTATGTTCTCTATGGATGTATATCCACCTATTGTTTGTATCTAGGTAGATAGATCTTGGTTCTTAGTAGTTCTATGATGCGAACCCAACAACCTTATCTGCTTTCTTCCCTCTCTTTCCTCCCCTCTTCTCTGGCAATGCCACAGCACCGCCGCTATAGCGCTCTGATCACGGCCGGCTCTAGCCGTTACAGTCATTGTCGTCATGCTTCCCGGTGAAGTCAATGTCGTCGCTTTGATTGGTCCACTCGGATTTGATGCACGAGCTTTCGTCTGGCCGTGCTGACCCCCCATTGGAGGCTAGGGTTGCATCCCTGCTCGCGGTGCCATGCTCTGGTGACCTGGTGGTGTGGTTCTCACCTGCGCCACCTTCCTTATGCTGGAGCGGTTCGGCACGGTGCATGCACTTCGGTGCCATCGTGTCGTGGCTGCTGCCGATCTGCTTCCTCTTCTTGCTGACCAAGGACTGTCGGGTAAGTGAACCTCCTACTTATTCTCCCTCACTAACCTCTCTCCTTTACCCTCTCTCTGTGTGTGTCTTGCGGTGATGAACCCTAATTAGGGCTCCTTTCCCTTTTTACTAATGTTAGTGACTTGCATTTTGTTATTTCTGAGCACGTGTTGTTTTCACTAGCCTAGCACTTCAATTTATACAAGGCATGTACTGAATATAATGCCTCAGTTTGGATGATTTGCTCATCCATGGCATATGTGGCTTAGTTGAGTGTTTTAATTAATTTTGGTCGTATTCTTGATACGCTCATACTTTTAGTGATTAAGAAGTAATGGGTAGATGAATATTTGAATTCAAATCTTTGGTTTGAATTAGATTTCAGTAGGGGTCCACTCTGTATCTTATGTTGATTGATTCGGTGTTTTAGTTTGTGGAATCTGAACCTTTGAATCCCTTGGTGCTTTGTACTGACCAATTGGTCCAGTGCATGTTGGAGTTAAATATATTATGTCTGTGTTGTGAGAAAGGAATATACTAGAATGATTCCTAAATCTTAGGGTCCTTATTTGTTTCTTGCCTATCTTGATAATAAGTTAATATTAGAACTTGATTCTTAGATCTTTTACTAGGAGAATGATAGTAATACCCTGAGGTACTACTTGCAGACAAACTTGAGTTCCGCACAAGCATATACATAAGATTTGTAGTTGATCCATGATTTAGTACTAAATATAGCTTCTACTATTGTCATGCCACTGTGGTGTTTCCATGGTGAAATATGCACAGTAATGTGTGGCTATCATGATCTGCTATGAGGGATATATTGTTGGCTTGCCAATGGTTCTACTTCCTGCCAGTTCTAGCATTGAAGTTATATGTGATTGATTCCTAGCTTTATTTCTAGGAAGATGATAGAACCTATTGTGTGGATCTTTCCTTTCTAAGTACTTGGCTCGAGTATGTGTTGGCCCTAGTGGCATCTACTGTTATGTGCTTCTGTTGTGGTGCCTCCCTTCCATGAAGTGTGCACATCAGTTGCCAGATAGCATGATCTGCTGCTATGTTGCTTCTAAACGTAGTTAGCTAATCTATCTTAATTTAGGTCAGTGATGCAAAGTCTGAGACCTTGTGGGTGCTGACAATTGAAAATTGGGTGTTGTTATCCTTGAAAACATCCTAGGATGATCTAGTACTCCATTTGAGTATAGACCTAAGGATAGACCTACTGCTGCTTTACTAAGCAAATAAATTGATGGGAACAGATACTACTCAGGATCTGGTGGTCAACCTGTTATGCAGAGTAGACAAATGAGCTTGGTCCTTGTGCAGATGATCTAGTGTTGATCCTACTCTGCTTCTTGGCCTGGTGCTTATCATGTTCCTCCTTAGCCGAGGTTGATGATTTTCCCCTCCTATCTCCAGATCCTGGCTTGGCCTTCTCCTCCTTGTGCTTCACTTTAGCTGATGTCCCGCTTCTCCTGGTTGTTGCCAGATCTTCTCCTCTTGACTCACGGATGGCTTTCTAAGCAACCAGGTGTTGGTGATAGTTAGGTGGATATTTGACTGAGATGAGATGGTGTTCTAGTTTCGCTTGATGGCGTGGTAAGTATTCAACAAAGTGTAATTTGTTGTTGCTACGGCTCGTACTCATCCATGCTTTGGTTCTTTCCTATGTCGACAGATCTCTTGCATGCAAGTGTGTGTGTCTGCTGCTTGCACTGTTTTGGACTAGTGCAAGGCAAAATATCTTGATTCACCTCTTTTACTTATACTTCTCTGGTGAAACTTGCCCCTTTGTCTACTGCCAATGAGGTTGTACTGAGGCAATGTTTGATTAAAAACAGATGCTGCATTTTTGGTGAAACTTGCCCCTAATTATTTTTTAGCTCGATGATGAATATCAACAGTACATTTCACTGTTAAGACTGAGAGCAAACTTATTAACACTAAACTCTTTATTTTTCCCTTTGTACCTTTGTTTGCTTGCAGGTGCAAAAGAAAATGAGAAGATATAAGACTTAGTTTAGGAAAAGTTGTTTAGGATTTTTTTGTAACTTTCTTCTTATTCATTTCTAAAGACATTCTATTATATGATCATTCAATAAAGCTTTTATTTTCTTTATTTGCAATTATTCTATTTGTAATTAGTTATATTTATTTGTATCCTTGTACAACTTTGTAATGTATTGAATGATAAAGAAATAAAGATTTATTATCTTTTGTCTTTGTTTGAATTACTTTATTGTCTTGAATTTACTTTTATTGTATCCTTATTATATAAGATAATAATACTTCACCTTAAATCATTCAAAGATTATTTTAAAACAATTAACACTAAAATGCTTTTTGGTTTGATTTATTTCAAAAGTCAATGAAAATTTAAATGTCAATTTAAATTATATACCCTAAAACAGCTCAAAATGCCTAGAGATCATGTCAGAATTTTTTAATGATCACATAATGAGCTAAGCCCTAACTCGTAGAAGTGAAAGAAACCCCGATCCCTCTAGTGTTTTAGTTTTGCCCGAAAATTTCTCGGATTTTCTTACGCATGAATACAAATGCACACACTCTCTTCTGCAGCCCTAAATGCTAGAGCATTACAGCCACCACTTCAAGCACCACGATGTGTCTCTAACAATGGGGTGGCACCCAAACCAAGTGTGCGTCCTTGTGCCGCCGGTCCCAACGGAGGAGCATCTTCTCGACTAGGAGATGAAGCACTGTCGGCACACCTTTGCAACAACCCCACGTACAAGCGCCATGATTTTTGGCTCACCTTCCTCGACCCAGAGTACAAAGAGAGGGGCCGCTCGTCCTACATGGGTGACTTCCCAGTCGAGGGCGACGTCAACCTCCCTGAAGTCGACTTCTCTTCCACTGATGATGAAGACAAAGGCTGGGCGGAGGAGCTGGCGGACGTCAGGAGGAGAAAGGGGAGCCCATGCCACCCACTGTAGTCCTGCCATCGTGCTACAACGAAGACGAAGCCATACGCGTTGCTATGGAAGCATAGAAGGCAGAGGATGATGTTGTCGAGCTCTCTGCCCACCTGGTGGAGTACGACAATGCCTTGTCCCCGTCGTCGTCGCTTAGAGGCATGGTCTTAGAGCATCTCTAGCAGATACTGTAAAAGGCCCAAACCCGTAAAAGTCCGGCGGGTTTACGATTTTGGTGCCAAAAAGTGGCCCGAGCAGACACCATATCGTCGGGGCGGCCCGGGGGCATTTCCGGGGCACGGAAAATCGGCCCGACCAGACGCTATATCTTTGGTTCGGAGGGTTCGATACAGATCGAGATCCATTATTTCCCCCTCCTCCACACCTCCGCCGTGCGCCACCTGTCGTCCGCCGCTCAAATCGAAGACCTCCGGTGAGGAATCCGCGGCCGCTCGTTGTAGATCCGCCACCGCCGCCGCAACATGAGCCACCAGGGAGCTTCGAGGGGATGGGCGGCGGCCAGGTTGGTCATGCCACCCAAGCACGTCGTAGGAGTGACGACGAGGAGGAGTGTCACCGATGCGTGCGTGCCGACAGTGCACGGAAGCGCGCGACCCTACACTACCGCTACCACGGTGCACACGTGCCGCGGAAGCTGCTCCGACGCGAGGTGGAGGAGTTCGAGCACTTCCACCGCAACGCGGGGGAGGGGATCTCCTATAGCTCCACGCGTCTGCCGCTGTCGACGATGAAGGAGGAGGAGTTGTAGGGGTACGAACCAACGTATTTCACCTCCGGGTTTGTGGCGGAAGACTTCGTCGACGACGCCGAGCTCGAGCGCATCACGACGTTCATCGTCTAGCGTAGCTCCGCCGAGGAGGAGGAGAACCGGCTCCACCGCCAGCGCGACCTCGACATCAACGACATCTTGCTCGAATAAGGCATCACGCGCGAGCAGTAGGACCTGCTCCGGCGCCAAGAGTAGGAGTGCGAGCAGAAGATGCAGGACGACAAGTATGTCGACCTCGTCACCGATGAGGAATGAAGCTTGACGCCGCCGATCTCAACCACATCGCTGCCGCACCTGTTGGCTCCGGTGATGAGCGACTTTTGGTTTTTAGGGTTAGGGCGGCGACCACCGTAGATCCATCCTCGCAGCGTAGTATTTGCGTTTTTGTAAGTAGGATCGTTGAATCGCGGCGATGAACTGGTGTACGTGAATATGAACTTGCACCAGATTTCAAATTTCTCATAATTTACAGTTTCGTATGCAGTGTCTGATCCGCCATCGCCATTTTTAGACCGAAACACGAAAAAATTCGATCTGTAAAACACGAGATGCGGTTCGCTTTTACGGTATCTGCTAGAGATGTTCTGACCATTTCCATCAGGCGACTCCCAAGGAGGAGGAATGGAGCACGCCGCGTGGGAGTCGCCACCGCGCGCCCCACCCGCGCCCATGACGCCGCCGCACCAGTAGCCACCACCACCATCAGCAGAGTACTATCTGCCGCCTCCATGGTTGCTGCCGGTGTTCGGTGGAGATGCCGTAATGGTACCAAAATGTGTATCAACTATGAAGTACTCCCTCCGATCCATATTAGTTGACTCAAATTTTGTCTAGGTACGGATGTATCTAGTACTAAAACTTGATTAGATACATTCGTATTTAGATGAATCTAAATCAACTAATATGAGTTAGAGGGAGTACTGGCATTGTACAGGGTCGACATAGAACGGTGTGGGCTTTCTTCCTAGTACAAGTGTGATGTCACTAGGCCTAGTACGCTAGTAGCACACTCGATACGCGTGAACCAGACTATGACTACTCCTTCTGCTCCCAGATCTTCATAAGAAAAGTAGGGTTATATACATCTTTCAGATGAATGATCACTTCCTGGGGTCATGTCAAGGACATACTCAAAATCCGACGAGCACTATACCCCTCTCTCTCTCTGCAAGAGCAACAGAGGAACAGGAACAGCTAATGCTTCGAATTTAAAACAGGCAACTGGTATTGGACTGAACCATTACTATTAACTATGCTAGCTTAGATTACTACTAGTACAAGCGTGTAAACAGCCAATCAATCACACCGACATACTATAATATATACAAGTCCCAGATTCTGTCATTGGGATGTGCAAATTTGGTAGGCGTCTAGGTGAGGGTAATATACTCCAACATGTACACAAAACTATCTCTCCCTTCTGCCACCGGGCTGATTAAAATTCTAGACCTACCGTTGATTTGCTGCCCTCCATCTCCAGCAAGTCAGGTTTTTTGTTTTGTTTTCTGTTGGTTTTGTTGTAGCAAGAAAAGAAAGATATGACACCTAAGCAAGCGATGGCAGCAGCAGCAGGATTCCTCACAGTGCTTGCTTTGACCATATCCCCACAAATCCAGCTAGTCCTTCATTTCGGACTGTAGAGGACAAGAAGGCGAAAAGATTACAAGATTCCTCATGTTTTTTCTCTTATTTTCTGTGGAAGAGAGAGAGAGAGGGGGAGGGGGAACAGAGAAGTACAGTGGTAGGATGGCTGTAGGTAGGCTGGCAGGGGAGAAAAAGGCTCCAAGTGTACAAATAGATGGCAGTACCATGTCAGTTGGAAAGAGATCTCCTTCCCTCATTCAAAGCTTGGTGTGGAAGAGAAGCACCTTCCCTGCCCTCCCCTCCCCTCCCCCACCTTTATAAACAAAGCCATCATATTTTTACTCCAACAAGTACAATGCTGTTTTTTCACCAGCAGATAAACAACAGCATATTGCCAAGTCATTTATTAGAAACAACATATTGCTGAGTGTGTAAAACTAAAACTAAATATCTCATGCATTTAAACATCTTAATTAAAGTATTACTACATGAGAATCCTTTTTTTCAAACAGAGAATAGTAATCTAGCATTTGGGTGAAATGGAACACAACAGAGCGCATTTGCTACCATATCTTGTAAGCACTTAACTTTGCTTGTACTATTTGGTCAAACCCTCCTTTCAATTCAAACTTGAAAAACTAATAAAAGAATAACCAACAGTGGCCAGTAGGTGTACCCCTTGTTTATTCAAAACCTATCCAACAGTAGGGCAGGGGGCCCACGTGACATGGAGGGTATGCGAGGCAGGGGCAGGTGAGAACAGTATGCTATTTTCACCACCTCTCTCTACTTTATTTTCCTCTCCCTTGCTACAGCTTAATTAATCCTTCCTGTACTAAAGTAAAGCAGAGCAGTAAAATACTCATCCTGGTACACCAGAGCCTGCTCTCGCTTTTGATTTAGCTCTTTGCTTACGCCAAGGTTTTGGAAACATTTGAGAGGGAGAGAGAGAAGGAGAGGGGCAGTTGCAGTTGAAGTGGTTAACAGCCCTTTGCCAGAGAGCAAGGAGAAGGAATCATTTCACCTCAGCGGCAGCCAGGGCAGGGGTAACAAACCACCAATTAGCAGCGTCACCACCCTCTCCTCCCTCCTCCCCTTCTGCTTCCCTCCTCGTCCTTCAAATCTTTCACCCCCTCCTCCTCTTACCCCGCGGTCAAATTGCGATCCATATCCCAGGCAAGACCAAGAGAGGCCGAGCTCCACAAGCGCGCAGCAAACACCAGGTATCTATCGCTGCAAAAAAAAGGATTAAGAGAAGAAAGATCATGGAGCCGCTGCCCCTGCGTTCTTGAATCGTCTCAACGTTTTTCCCCCCCTTCCCGTCGGTCCGCAGGCGAATTGCTGGCCCTCTCCGAGGGTTCGCGGCCAGGTAATTTTCGAACAGTTTTACTGTCTCCCTCGGGCATCCTAGTATCTGTTCCTTTCAAGATCTTTACACCACCCCATACATGGTGTGGACTGTGGAGTGGCGGAGCGGTCAAAGGTTGTTGCTTTCCGTCCTCCTCCTCTCGGCAGCCTTCAACACTGCCCTAGTTATTTCCCTCGCAGATCCTAGTCTAGCTATGCCTGCATTCAAATAGCCTCACGGGTTCGCTGCTCTTTTTATTACTACTATTATTCAGATAGCAACAACACCTAGCTCGGGAGAGCTTTGCTTCCTTCAAGTGGCTCTGTTCATGTGTGCCGTTTTCTCCTTGGCTTCGTATCTGTGATTTTCTAGATAGTGATGAAAGGTTTCTAGGGTGATCAAATCCTATAAGAAGGTAGGTTCATCTTTTGTGTGTATGTGCTCCTGGGGATGCTAGTTTTGCGAGTAGTCACACAAATAAGGGGGCTTTTTGTTTAGATGTAACTGCTTGGGTAGTTCCTAACTTGTTTGGGAGTTCTTCATCGGGTTCCTTTAAATTTGCATGCTGATAATGTGCGCCATGCCTCGTTCTTGAGGATTTGGGTAGTAGGCTTTTGCTGTTTCCAATTACCTTTGGTGTTTTCGGTATTTTATTTAGGAAGAGCAGGCAGGCTCTCCTCCCCCATCATCATCATCATCACTCTGCTTCCAAAACACCCAAGTTAGTGAGTGCTGTTTGGTTAATGATGGGGTTATTGCTTCTGTGTCTCCTCTGCCTTTGTGCTCTGGGTTTAAAGTTACACTTTCTAGAACCTGGACTGTGTGTGCTTCTTCAATCAGTAGCAGATTTGGTTTGTTCCTCAAGGTTCTGAAACATTTCTCCAGCTGTAATAATACAGTTACAGCAGGCCTTTGCCTGGACGGTGGATCGTTCCTGCTGGCTTTCTTTTGTCTGTTGACAGGGGTAGTGGGGGTGATTCATGAAGGGACTGGTTGCTTTTCACCTCTGTCTTAAGGATTACCAGCTGAGTTGTTCTCATGTGATAAAACTTTTACTCTGGACTCAAGGCGCCTTTATCTTTCTCTGCTCTTCCAGGACAATCCAGTGGTAATTCTAATGTACCTTCTCCCGCTTTCCTCTTATTATCCTGAACAGGGAACTAAGGAGGAGTGGTGTTTTTGGACAACTGGAGATGTATTCAGGCCAGCAATCTGATCAGGGTCCTGCTGCAAACAGTGGCAAAGAATTCTTGGAGGGGAATTGGGGTTCTGTGGCAATGCACCAAAAGATGGGGTATAGCAGTGGGACGTATGGATTTCAAGATTACAGCATGGCGTTTGAAGAAAAACCAGGGATGTGTAGATCTTCTACTGGTTGGTGGTTCTTATCACGTAGTTGCTGCAATCTTTTTGAAGGTGATCATTCTGCAGTTTTATGGTAATGGCAATGATTCTCGCAGGAACATTCTCTCAGAACATCCAGATGAGTGATGAGCATAGTGGTGGTGTGAAGAAAAGGAAGGGAACAGATGACTGCATTGCGTTGCTAAACCCATCAGCCAGTAGCAGCATGCAGGTGAGATTCAACCTTCAACTGCGTCTCTTCTTGTCCTAATCTAGACGTAGTGACTAACTGTACTATAATTGGGTGGTTTAGAATGTGGGTGATCAACAAACAGAGGTTTCATCTCAGATGGAGAGGAATTCAGTGGAGGAGGACAACAGAAAGATTTCACCAAGAACGCAAAGCAAGGAAGGATCTTCTGATGGCGATGGCACTAAAGATTATGTTCATATGCGGGCAAAGCGAGGCCAAGCCACTAATAGCCACAGCCTTGCAGAAAGAGTAAAACTTCTGATCAGTACTATTGAGAACCTATTTCAGTTTGCCTTAATATTCTTGGTATTCTCATGGTTGAGGTTGGATGGAACTCTTTGCAGATGAGGAGAAAAAAGATAAGTGAGAGAATGAAGCTTCTTCAGGATCTTGTTCCAGGATGTAGTAAGGTAACTTTTTTCTCTTTAATAAAAACCTCTCTAGGACCATCTTGTACTCCGCACCTTACCATGTTGCTTGTCCCAGATTACTGGCAAGGCAGTCATGCTTGATGAGATAATCAATTATGTGCAGTCATTACAACGACAAGTTGAGGTACTGTTGTCTATTAGTGCAGATGTAACTGGGTTGTTTCTGGATATATGTGTGCCATCTGTTGGAATATCATCCTGTGCTCTGATGCAACTTGTAACTTGCAGTTCCTGTCAATGAAGCTTGCAACTGTCAACCCTGAGCTCGGCTTTGATATTGAGCAGATTCTATCCAAACAAGTAAATTCACTGTAAAATCGTTCTAAATATTTTCATAAGATTTTTATACCCACCTGTTGAGCATATACTCTTGTTTGCAGATGATGCTTCCACAAGATAGACATCTTTCTTTCTATGGAGACGACCCAGGATCAAGCGCCCTTATTGCTCATTTTAACCAAGGAATCATGCAGCCAGATATGATGTGCAATGCTTCCAATCCCGCGGGTGTTTTGCACGGAGCATTTCACGACATCTCCACAATGCACCAGGTAAATTCAGTCCATTTTCACCTCATCCTTATCACATGTACGGAGTAGCATCTAAAGCCATGGAAATGGACTTATGTAAACCTTGAATCCAGATGCCTGAAATGTGGGAAGGGCTTCAGAACATCCCTCATATGAACTTCAACCCTGCTGTGGCCGCAGATAGCAGCACCAACAATCCTGGTATACATGATACTCTCTTTTCAAAACTGTATCTGAAATCATAGTGATCCATCAAACTTACGGAAATGCTGCTTCTGTATTATTCTTCAGGTTCCATGAAGATTGAACAGTGAGTCGCTGGCATAGCTCTGAAGTATTTCTGTGAACCGTAAAGTGCTCGCAGAATCAAGTTTTGTATAGCTGGAGGCCTAACCATTTGTTGCCGGTTTCCTACTCTTGCTCCCCAACCCCGTAGAGTATGGTGTATGCCATGGCATCTAAAGATCTTGTGTACAGATGAGCTCAAGAACTGATTCTACCGTAAATTTCTATCACGCTTTAGCTTTTCGAAAGCCGGGACCTATATTATTTATGAATTCCAGGCTTGGGGTCATATGTGGATGCCCTAATCGCACTGAGTTAGTAGACTGGCTTATTAGCATTGTTGGTACAAACATCTAATGAGACCACTTGGTCAGGACTTCATGAATCGTTGTTTGCAACAAGTATTTGAGAGCAGACTTTCTGTTGGACGTTTTGTGGTTCCTCCACTTTCACCTAATTAATTAAAAAAAGACTACTACAGTTTTAGAAGGGTCTTAACTTAGCTTGGAGAACGTGCAAAATCGCTTGATTGAGAGAAGTTTATGTGGGTACAACATGCTCAGGAAAAGTAAGCGTGAAGTCACCTTGAAGTGTGATGCCTATTCTTAAGACTTTTTGAGTACCCTCTGAAGTTGTAATGCCTGCTGTACATGAAGTGTCAACCACCCTTCTGGTGCTAACAGGTCATCTATATATCTGCAACCAAAGAGTTCAAGAATATGAAACCACTGTGTGCCTCATATTTCCTTAGAACTTGTGAGTTGAAATGATGGGCAGAATATCCTTTCTGGTTCATTTCTGTTGAAATATTCTCTGATGTGGTCCGTTAGATGAGATTCAAGAGGAAGTGCATGTTACTAGTAATATTTTACCTCCAGAGAAAAATATCTAGACAAGAGAATCGAAATTGTCAGCTCATTCTCATTGTAAAGGTATACATAGCACTTGTACATTAAGCTTTGTCTTCGTTCGACAACCCCTATCCATCGAGATGGTACAAAGTTACAGCCACAAAGCAAGAAGTCTAAAAATACAAAAGCGAGCAAAATTGATAGTGAACTGCTTGCGATCTTAGACTTCTGCCTTCTTCCTCCTCTTTCTTCTATCTTGTTCTCCGTCTCTTTCCTTCCCCCCTCGTCTTCGTGGTTTGCCCTGGAAGGAAACAAGAAAAATCAGAAGACAGATAGAGTAGGAGCACTGTTTAACAGAAGAACAAAATGTACAAATAAGAGGTGCATATCATGAATATTATAGATGAATCGTATCTCTATAGATGTGCAGATAAAGGTGCATAATCAATCCATCTAGAATAATAGTTCTACACAATCCTAACATAGAACTGCTAGGCAAATATCTCACTATCAAACAACAAACGTAGAAACTGAAAAAGAAAATATATCAGCAAAGAAAATATAACAACAAAGGTGCTTACGAAAAGAAACCCGTTTTTTCTCAAGTACCAACGCTTATTTCTACAGCAGAGGTGCCTAATTAAGCGTTTGTCTTGTATAAATAAGCACTGATGCTTAAGCAAAAAATGGGTTTAGTTCTTAGCACCTTGCATTGTATATGGCCTAATGAATATTATAGACAAAAGGACCTTGAAATTTCTAATGGTATTCTAATCTAAAATGCTCTATTGAATGGATAAACGTACCTCAGCAGAGAACGTTCTAAGGGGGTCACTACTTTTGCCTGATCCCCTCCTGAATCCCATTCTTTTCTTCCTTCCCGGATTATCAACACCCATAGCAGCCCTTAAAAGTTTGATCGCATTGCTGGATTCTTTTGTTGTGGGGTCAATTAGGTATTCAGGGACATCACGCAGGTGAACAGGAATTGCTTTGTTGCTTAGTATCTTATCATGTTTGAGCAAATCTGCAAAAAGTAAAAGATTAAGCATCACTCATTTAGAAGATTTAAATACTAACACAGCTATTCAAACAAGATTGATAAATCTAACCAAGGTCTGTTGGATTCTCTTCAAAATGAGCCTTCAACCTTATAAGACAAAAGAAATTAGGTCGCTGTTAGAAGGTAAATACAGCCAGAAATTACTGGAAACTGAAGGTGTTTCCTTATGAAATATTAATGAACAGGGAGATGCTATATTTTCATGATTTGCATCAATAAGTATTATATCATGAAATGACTGGCGAATTATATATTTTGATGCTTTATCTACTAGAAACTGCTATATCATGAAATGACGGATGGTGAATAGTTATGAGGTGGCCTGTAAAGCAACTAAAAGTATATTAGGAGGTCGTTTTCAAACACTACACAAACATGGCAATGTGAAATTGTGCATTTCCGTTTCCCCACAAAATTCATTATAAACATGGCAATGTGAAATTGTGCATTTTATTGACACTTGTTTATTTCCTCAGCGGCCAAAGACTTTCTTACTTATCAGAATTGAGGATTTCATTCTTAATGTCTTGACGACGTGCTTCCTGTATATCACGGCTCGTCACACTCCTAGCAACATCCTGCGACAGGAACATCAATCGAGGTTAGCTAACCAAAGCAGTTAGCATGTCTGTTGAAAGCTCGAGAGTGGTTTGAAGAAGTTAGCAGATAAACCAAACTGGTCTTGATAACTCATTTTTGTTTTTAACAGCTTGTCTCATCAAAACCATCCAACACCAAAAGCCAAAGCAGGAATTGCATTACTAAACAAACGGGAGTTCCTTATAAGGATGGGGCCAAGAAAAACAAAGATATATCTACCTGAGTTATCTCTGAATGTGAGTGACCTACAACAAACCTATATCTTTATAGCGCAACAGAGGTTTCTATGGAAGATCTAATTGGCTAGAGCATTATTGTGTCAGCATGAGTGTGTGTGCTTCTAGTGGTAATAGTACATCTATTCAGAAAGAATGTGGGACTACAGGCACTTTAGGGCTATGAACTGACCAAGGGTAAAAAAAGGAAGCTTGGATTGTTCCAGCCTATCAGCTGGTTCATCTAGCAGTAGCAGATATAGCAACTAGCATAAGTCTGGGGACGGAGTACAGATCATTCATCACTCCATACCTGAGACCTATACCGTAGAGACTCCACGGCATTTTTTGTAAGTAACGGGAAAGGTAAGATGCACTTGGTGTCTTTTTTCTCAACATCCTGCAGCATGTTTTCAATCTCTTCAAAAACATCCTCCTCCTCTGGTGAAACCTGAAAATACGAGTACCAGCATAAGAGGAGATAAATAACAGAATACACAGGGTCTACTAAAATTGTTAACCATGTCTGACAGTAATAATTTATGTGAAACTTACAAGCGATATAGATGCACCGGTCTTATTTGCCCTCCCAGTTCGTCCTATTCTGTGAATATACCCAGCAGGATCTGGAGGCATGTCAAAATTAACTACCTGAAGAAGGGTTAAAGAAAAGGATCAACACTGTAACCTGTTCCAGAAATTACAAGATGGAAGTATATAACAACAAAGACTTCAGTCTTCACCACGAATTTGTAAGAACATAAGAGATGCATACAATTAACTCAACTACTTCATGTAGTCGAATGAATGATTGACTTCTTAAAACATGTTCTATTTTGGTGTAGTTGATAAGCCAGAGAAAGGTGATATATTCCAAAATATCATGCCACACATCTTTGTATAAAAAAACATTGGTGAAACCGCAAGACATAAACACAAATGAATCCCTTATTTTCTTTATTTTGAAGAGAGAACATTTGTTGATTATTATCCTTACAGCAAATTGAGCACCAGTTGCTGGATGAATATAAAATTGTAAATTGATGCTGTGGCCAGCCCGCCAGGTCCAAAATGAAATACTCCCTCCGAACCAAATTAGTTGACTCAGATTTGTCTAGATTCGAATATATCTAGACTTGTTTTAGTGTTAGATACATCCAAATCTAGACAAAACCAAGTCAACTAATTTGGATCGGAGGGAGTAATAAATATTGGCACCCTTAAAACAAAGCAAATAGTTTACGCACCAGTTCATAACATGCTTCAACTAGTCTTAGTTGCATTACAGCATGTAATAGCCAATTAGTTAGCACCTCTCATCATGACTGAATTAGTTGATATGCTTGAGTAGACCAAGATATACTTACTGTGAAAACATTTTTGAAGTCAATTCCTCTGACAACTCCAAATTCAGCATCTAAAGTTTGTTGCGTATGTTTGCAGGACACCCTTGAATCTTTTCTGTTTTCCTTATTGGTTTGCTTCGCCTTCTTTGTTTTATTGTCATCTGTTGCTATCAAGTAATCGAATAGCCTAGCATTGAATGCCTAAAAGAAGAAAAAGAAAGATACTCAATGAATTTCAATCTTGCAGAGCCACCTTGTCAATGCAAGCTAGCAGTCTAAGCTTCTGATGAAAATCACTGAAGTTATGCATCAAAGTTTTAAACAATTGGAACATTTTACTGGTAGCCTTCAGTAGCATTTTACTTCGTAAAATATAAAAAGTATAGCAAATTAGCAACATACAGAAAGAGATAAATAGCACATAATGGTACAATAATGAACAGACCAAGTATAAAACTAGTGTAGCTGATTAAATGACTCAGCTTTACAAGTTTTAAGAGGTCTGGTTTGCACAAGTTTTAAGGGGTGGATATCTAGTTTTAAGTTGCAGGTGCTAAGTAGAAACAATATCAAAGTTCAGGGGGTAATACATATATATATTGTATAAACCATCTGCAAGGCTGTAAGCACCAGTTTATAATTTTCCAAATATTAGGCGTTGTTAAGGAATTATTTGATGTACCATGGACAGAAATGAGTGCTGGCTCCTTCCAGTCAAAGATTGTGATGAAAAGGATGCAACATAACAAAACCCAGGAAAAGTAATAAACTTATTTGATGAATAATTGGAGGAAAGAAAACTAATTGTGAAAATGACCATCAACTATGTATACATGGGACTACAAAAGATAATACAGTTTGAGATCAGTTATCTGCGCCAAAAAAGATAAGGTTATGGAGAAGCCCTACCTCAATAATATGTAGCCGAGAATTTTGTGGCAACTCAGCATTCAGCACCACAGATCTTATCCCAAACTGTAAAAGGTAAAGATATTTCTCAGATGCATATACCAAAGAAGAGAAACAGAAAGAAGAAACTAGAAATGACAAAACTATTATATCCAAAAGGAATGGAGTGGATAACACGCTCCTCGAAGGAACCATTGTAAATTGTAATGAGAACTTCTATAACATCTCCCACATGGCAATTAGAAACCTTTTTACTAACCTTTTTATTACCCCACCCACATTTAAAATTAAGTATTTTAGAGCACCAAGAAAATCTTATTAAGGATTGTGTCACAAAAACATCATGCTACAGACTCCAGATGGTAGACCTTCTTACGGATAGCTTATATTCATCTATTGGTGCTCAAAATCTTAATGTCAAAACAATAGCAGTTCAATTTTATCATTAAATATTGACTACAACTGATCTCATAACTAACATTAAAACTTTGTTTTCTGTTTAGATGATGACTGCGGGTGTAACAATACAGAGGTTTGGCAACCACAAGATAATCACTAACTCCATCAAATCAAACAATGCAAGAAAAAAGCAGTGGCAAATAACAGACTAGAGATCCAAAGGATATCATATTTAAACAACTGTAAGAAAATAATGGTACCATTTTACCTTTTCCAGGAACAGTCTTAATCTGAATGCCATGTCAATCGAGTTCACAAATATTAGAACTTTCTTCTGAATAAGCTCTAACTTCAGAAGGGCCAGGATATAAAGCATCTTATCCTTATCACTGCATGAAATCTGTAGGGAAAAGATTGGATGTAACGTAATCTGTCGTATATAGATAAATGCACAAAAGCAACAGAAAATCAACACATTGAATGTAAAAATAACAAAATCATCATTTAAGAATGGTCCCAAAAGGGGGCTAAGAACAAGCAACTTCTACAAAAGAACTGCTGGTGTACTACTGGATTTACAGTTGGAAGTTTTAAGTGATATTGTAGTTTTGGCTCGAAAAGTGTGACACTATAGAAAAAGTGAGTTCAACAATAATGTGAAAAGGAAAGGAAAGATACTTGCCCAAAACTGTTGCACATTTTTAGGGATCACATCATCTTTCGCATTGCCAACCTCAGTTAGAGTTAAAATAAAAGGGTTGTGCAGAAGTAGCTTTGTCAGTTTGTCAATATCAGGGCTGCAACAAAGTAAAATTTTGGATTAGAAAAATCATGTAAAACCCAAACAGAAGTTAAGGCATTAAGTAAATCGGAACTACTACAGTTAGATTCATCCTATATCAAGGGGTTGGGAGAATCAGCCAAAAATCCACAAATTGAAGTGCATAGTGCACGAAATTAAGATGTTATGAACAATTGCAGATAAAGGAAGAAAGAAGAACCAAATCTGACCTTGAAGTTGCAGACATCAGAATGGATTGGCAACCTCTTGGGATATGTGGGACAAGCGCTTTCAAGTCATCTTCACAGCGATAGGATAGAAGAAGGTCAGCCTGGGTACTAACCATAAAGAGATTAGTAACATCTTAAAAAGGACATTTCTCAGACATTCTTTCTTAACTGAACTGGGATTGTAATTCATCATAAGACAAAAGCGTGGAATTTGATACATGTCACTGCAAATAAAATGCCAGTAGAAATTTGAAACATGTTGCCCTTAAACATGGTATAGGTATACTTTAAAAAGTGACACTGAGTAGTTACATAGATTATGTACCATATATCAAATTTAACACCATTGCAGTCGCACATGTCAATATATTTAGGCAATATATGCAATACTAATCTAACACTTTACACGACTCAATTAAACAGTTCTGAACTTGAAGCGGAAAATTCACCACCCTCAAAGACTATTGTGCAAAACAATATAGATCCACAACTTTGACAGCTATTCTTGTTTAATGGTAAGATACCATAGGGTTGACATCACGAAACCACAATAATAAAAATTGACCATTCCTTTTTTCCAATAATATTTTTTTAATCACCCATCCAATATGTGAAAACATGCATGTGGCAAATACTGCAACAGGCAAATGAACTGCACCTCGTCGAGAACCATCATTGAAAGTGACTCTTTAATAGATGATCCCTGAACAATTCCCTTCGATATGCACGTTGCAACACAAGCTGGGGTTGTTACAAGAATATTAGGGGGCCCAGACAACGCAAGTTTCTGCAGGTAAGAGGCAAAAGCAAGTTAGTTGTGCCAATATATGTAACCCTACAAAACCAAATACCATTTGGCAAAAATAACAATCAAAAGTAGACAAAAATGTCTCACAATATCCTTATCTGACATGCTTGCATTCACTTGGACAATCTTCAACTTGGATGTACACAACTGAAGGAGAGATGATGCCTCATTATAAACCTATACAGCAAACAAAATCATTAATAATGAAAAATGCAATGGTTCTTTTAAAGAGAAGATGGTATTAAAAAAAGAGGGGCACCTTATCAAATTATCATATTAATAGTTACTGGCAATCATGTACTAATCAAAATATATCATCATAGTGAACATGAAAATTAAAAGTTTATCACGCATGCAGTAGTAAACTATAATACAAACCATTAACCTACTATTTATTAGCAGGTTTAAGGTTCAAAGAACTCATACAAAAAAATCCCAATGCATCCAATATCAAATAGCAGAACAATTTGTTATCCTGGATGAATCAGGATGTATTACATAGAGATATAATCAACAAGCTACTCTAAATAAGTTACTTACGCATGCAAAAGTATTTTGGGAAAAATATAAGTCAGATACCTGCTGGCATAGCTCGCGAGTTGGCACGAGGATTAAGGCATTCGGTGCAGATTTCCGAACACGCCCTTCTGAAGACAATTTCAATAGCTCCTGCAGCAGCGGAAGAAGGTAGGCAAAGGTTTTTCCAGAACCAGTCTTGGCCTTTGCGACCACATCCTTCCCTTCCTGGAATTACAACAACATTAGGCTGTTGTTCAGTACCGCGAACTACTGAAAACATAAATAGGTAAGTGATGGCCCAGATAGCTCTTGCTGCATTTTGAACTAA
Source organism: Avena eriantha (assembly GCA_910589775.1). NCBI lineage: Eukaryota > Viridiplantae > Streptophyta > Magnoliopsida > Poales > Poaceae > Avena > Avena eriantha. Next base: position 487,287,066 of record OU342745.1, on the reverse strand, counting down.
ATGGCTACCGCAGTGATTAGCAGAGCTTCATTAAACCTAACTTAAATTCACTACTATGGTCCGTATTTGCAAGCATTAGAATTCTAGCTCCGCCCAACCAAAAAATTTCACCAGAGAAAGTGAGTCATCTTAGTAGTACAGCTACTGGTACTGGAAAATTTATCAAGCTATAAACTGGCTAAAACTTGTTCCAATGTGAGCGAGCTAAATTTCGTAGGCAGTGGTGATAGTAAATAATTAAGCATTCACTAAAACGCCCCCAAAACGAGCCTTTGATTATTAAAATTGAATAGTACCCCACCAAATTCGCACAGAGCACAGAAACAGCGAACTGAATGATAGTAATGGGAGCCAGAGATCACGCACCAGGATGAGCGGGATAGCCTCTCGCTGGATCGGGGTGGTATTGGTCATGCCCTTCTTCCTCAGAGCCCTCTTCAGCTGCTCGTCCAGTCCCAGCTCGTCAAAGCTCACATCCTTCTCCTCTTCCTCTGCCGCCGCCTCTCCCTTCCCCTCCTCCGCCACGCCGCCATTCGCTGCGTCAGGGGTCTGCCCCTCCACCTCCACTTCCTGCGCAGGATCCTCCTCCGCTTTTCCGGCGGCGGGTGGTGCGTCTACGTGCGCGGCCGCTGCCGTCTCTACCTGCTCCTCCTGCTGGCGCGAGCGGCGCTGCTTCTTACCCATGGAGGCCACCAGGTTTTTTCGGAGGGTGGGGAGAGTAGCGCTAGGGTTTAAGGCGGAGATGGACTGTTAGAGAACCGTGGAGCTTAAGAGGAAAAATAGACGGCCCGGGGGCTTGCGGGCAGGCCAAGCCAGCTTATATGGGCCTTAACTTCCAGACAGGGCTCGGGCTGGGCTCAAAGGAGGGAGCAGAGAGAGGAGTGGTGCGGCGAGAGAGGCCAAGACGTTTGGCAGTTGCAGGCAACTCCAAAGTCCCACTCCCCCCTTCCAGCCGCCGCCGCCGCTCGCCGGCCCCAGCGCCTATCGATGGCCGAGACAGTGGACTTCGCGAGCAGTGACGGGGAGGCCTGGCGTGCAGCGCTGGCCGAGTACGACCGCCGGCTCGCGTCCCTGGACAAACCCGACCTCCTAGAGGTGGACTCCTTCTACCGCCACGACCTCCCCCTTCTGCTGCGCCGCCGCGACCCTGACCCCTTCATCGCCAAGTCCGAGCTCGTGCAGCTCCTCCAGTGGAAGCTCTCGCGCGGCAAATGGAGGTCGGGTCTTCCTGCTCTTAGTTTATTTATCCCAGGTGCTTAGCACAACAGAAGTTGAAAATCTTGCTGTTAGGGCCTCGTGGTGCTTGCTGCTGGAATATAATTAGACGTCTTTGCCGGTAGCCTGAAATGTGGTTAATTGGAGTATTACCATGATCTAGTAATACCATGATTGCTTGGTTCACTAATTTGATCCGTGTAGGCAGTGTTACCCAACCTTCAGTGTGCTCTTCCTGCTAGGCCGAGGCTGATGGATTTCGTTAAAAGCTTGGGTGATAAAGTTGTAGAATCAGCGTCACGCAAGGCATTTGCAGTGCTGCCCGACCTCCGCAAGGCCATCACCGAGCTCACTGTGCTCAAGGGCATTGGCCCCGCCACTGCATCCGCGGTGCTCGCTGCGTATGCGCCTGATGTTGCGCCATTCATGTCGGACGAAGTGGGTCGTTATTTACTTCTTTACTTTTTGCGTAATTGCTTCTCTGGGCGAGATGATTCGTTTCTTGATACTGCAAGCTTTGATGGATGTTCAGGCGATGGTAGCCGCCTTGGGTAATGCAAAGGAGTACACTCTGAAGCAGTACCTAGCATTCGCTGAGAAGTTGCAGGCGAAAGCGAAGGTATGAACATTTGAGTTCACATGTCTGTTAAAATGTTGCAGAGGTGCCATTTCTATTCTTGGTTGTGGCGATTGAAGTGTTCTGCAGAGTTGATATTCTGTGCTGCAGATGTCTTCGATCACTCTCTATCCACCTAGACACGCCTAAATGACAATCAAGAAGTAGCTGATTGGGGCATTATGCTATTTTCTTTATTTAGATGCATTATGCTATGTTCTAAAAGAGTTGATCTTAAGGGTAGCAGCTTGGAGATGTACATAAACTGTTTGTTTCTGTAATCATACTGCTTTAGAAGAAGTTTCATTTATACCAATGTAAAGGAACACTAATTTGTTTTCAGTGGCATTTTTTCAATAATAACACTAAAACAGTTCGAGAACATTGGGCTTATATTTTTCTAGGAGATGCATATGCAGATAAAATCAATTATCTAGCTCCAGCTGACACAGTATTTCTGGTACGAAGCATGTTACTTGCAGGCTGTAAAACTCTTACCTTGTGCTAATCCCCATCAGTGTCATGAAAACTTTTGGGTCTACAGCACTAATCCAAATTAGGCTGCGAACGTGATTTCAAAATGTAGTTTGTTGGCTTGTTGCCAAACACTATCAAAGAATAACATCTGGTATGTGGTAGTACTTGGTTGCCATTTGACTGACATCTTGTGTATGTCTTGAAGGAGCTGAGCGTAGGAGGAGAAAGTTTTACACCTTCAGACGTTGAGAGAGCGTTGTGGAGCTCGGCAATCGCTTCCAAGCCCCAGAAGACACCAGCAAGTGGCAAGAGAAAACGATGACTTGTGCGGTTGTGCCGCACTGTTGTGCTAGAGCTAGAATCGTTTGATGGTATGACATGTACTTGATGCCTTCGGATCAGCCAAAAAAAAAGTGAATGGCGGGCTTCAAGTGCTTGAACTGCTTATGTACCTTCTATAACTATTAGTGGATGTCTGATGCGTTGTGTTAAGGGCTAACAGCCTATAAATTGTCATCAAGTCCTTAGAACTGCATTCAGATTTCTTTAGACCAAATGTGGTTGGCCCTCTACTTGGAACTTTGAATCAAGAAGTAAAAAACCGTGAACTCTACATCAAGTTAGTACTTCATCTTAATTTCTTGATAAAGAACGGTTTTCTCTTGACAGAACTCTGCCAATCAATTTATCATTCCCAGATTTCGCAAAAATAAAAGAACCCGTCCAGATCTCGCAGAAATTGAAAGAATTCGTCCAGATAAAAACCAGACAGCAGATAAATCCACAGTCGGTCACTAGTGGCATAGTGGCGCCTCCAGGAATCACAGCTTCACCTCGAACATTTTTGGAATCTATCGTCCTCAAAGACGATCACACCAACTTCTTTGGTGCTCATTTTCCCAAATGATAATGGGATCCTAATAGTGGTACAATTGTGCTAGTCTGTTGTCAAAGATTCCTCGAAAATCAGCCCTCAGTTAATGCCGATTTTTGCTCTTCGACTTTCACTTGGTGCATGGTTAGGTAAAATCTAAGGATTTATAGCATAATAAAAGACAAAGAAACAGCCTCCTAGAAAACTTGCCACGAACAATGCAAACGCCTGACAAAGTCATTCCTTAATGTTTTTGGATTTGGGCACTGGCGATGAAACTAAGCCACCATACAAATTTGCTACATTTAGGCCACAACAGTTGGGCCAAAACTTGGAATTCAATGAATAATAATGTAAGATGCATAATACTAATCAATGAGGACAAGTTTCAAGTACATTTGGAGGTAACAGACCTCAAAAACTACTAGGGACTTTCATGTACAGAGTATGTAATTCCCTCGTCACATAAGACTGCACTCAGGTTTGGGGGCTGGGATTTTTGTCTTGCACTCCTCTTGTGTGTGCTAGCGTGGAACACCCGACGACATGTCGTATAAGAAGCAGTTACCAAGAAGGCATCAACTTTGGTCTCACAAGTCCTTATGATCCTTTTTTTTTTTTGACAAAACCAGTTAGCGCTCAAACAAGCAATTAGAAGGTACAGTATCAAATAATTGCAACAGTAGCATAATAATGCTGATGCACTTGCACAGTTCAATGACCGCAAGGCACCCGACGAACAAAACAATACTATATCTGAGTAAGTATATAGTCAGATGTGCTTGGGGGCACGCCACTGAGTATTCAAGATAGCTAGAGGAGCACTACCTACAGTACTATCTCGTACTCCATTATCTGAGACCAATTAAAACTTCGTGGCAGCCAAGCCAACCTTCAGAAATTGAGGCCTCTCATATGTTCTTGCAATTCCTTGATTCCTTGACCTCTCTTATTCTCTTACCCCATGCTAGTGCTAAACAACTCTGACTGTGCAGAGCTAAGCTCTGCACTTATGTTGGGGAAGTCTTGCCTGTATGTAATGCTTGCCAACACGGAGAACTGACTTGGAAGGATGGTCCCAGCACCACCAGGCTGACATGCTCAGTGCACAGCATTCTACCGAGAATAAATGAATAATTTGGATATTAACAATTAGGACCTATGGCTGTACTACAAACATATGGGTCATTCTCTTTGGCATTAACACTGCCAAGGCCTCAACATCGTTAGCCCCTCAAAGGTTTTGAATACTGAAGTGTATACTGGCAAATGAACTTCAGATATGATCACAGTGCCACTTTGCCCATGCCTCCAGTCCGGTGCCAGTAGAAAATACTGCGAATCTACTCCATTTTCAGCAAGAGCAGTATTTCCTTATTGGTCGCTTCATTAACCAATCGGTCCCAAGAACAATTCAATCAAGTGAAAAGATCCGTTGGTTCACTACCCACTGATGTTTCTATGTCAATTCAGCTGGAGAATTCTTCATCGTCAACAGAATCCGAAAGGTCAGCATGTCCTCTAGATTGACCTTGAACAGTTTGCCTCCCACGACTCCGCTTCTGCCCTCTCCTTTTCTTTGACTTAGGCTTCTCTTCAAGATCCCTGACCCCACGCCTCTTATACATTTTAAAGCTTACGTGTCTCTCCTCCGCCATCAACCTCACCTTCTCAGTGATTTCAGCAGCTATCTGTCTGTTGTACAGTTTTTTCAGCCCCTTCATTAGTTTTGCGAATGTGTCAGGCTGCGGCATCAGCCCTGCCTCAAGCATGTCCAAGCAATACGAGCAGGCATCCTTGACATGTTTCTTCGCGTACAGTGCATGGATCCAGATTGTCCATGCACTCACATTTAGTTCACAACCTCTGCTCAGAATGCAACCCCAAACATCCTTTGCAAGCTCAAGTTTCTCATCTCTGACTAATGCATTGAGGAGGTCCTTCAGCACTCCATACTGTGGCGCGACAAATAGGCCCCTCCCAACCATGTCCTTAAAATAATTGCACGCGTCGACCAGCGATCCCTGCCCAACAAGACCATTCACCATGATTGCAAATGTGTCGACCCCAGGACTAAGCCCGCTATTCTCCATCTCGTTCCACAATGCCACAGCTTGTTTCGCCTCTCCAAGCTTACATGACAACCGGATCACCACATTGTAGATACTGAGGTCTGGAGGGCACCTGCACTCCCTCATCCTCTCCATGAGCTCCAAGCACTCCTCCAGCTGCTCCTTCTTCTCATGGGCCACAAAGAACCCAAGATACACGCCAGGATCCACCCGCAGCGCGTCCCTCGACATGGCGTCCAAGAACTCGTACCCCTGGGATAACCTGCCGGCCTTGCAGAAAGCGCTGACCAGGGTGCCGTACGTGACAGTATCCGGCGGGCATCCCTTCCTGCGCATTTCAACAAACACCCGCATCACCTCATCAACCCTCCCCCTCGATCCAAGCCCCTGCATCAGGGTGGTGTACGACAACGCGTTGGGAGGGCAGTCCCGCCGCTCCATCTCCTTTGTCAGCTCGAACGCGTCCTCGAACCTGCCGTCAGCGACGAATCCCGCGAGCAGAGTGTTGAAGACGACGACGTCCGGGGCGACCTCGGCGGCCTTCATGCGGGCGAGCACGTGCTTGGCCTCGTCGAGCTTGCCCATGCGACACCAGCCGTAGAGCAGGGCGGTGTAGTGGCGGAGCGAGAGCGGGATCCGGGGCTGGAGCTCCTCGACGAGCCGCTCGGCGGCCGCGACATGGCCGGTCTTGGAGAGCGACTCGAGGAGGGAGAGGAAGAGGGAGGGGTGGTCGTGGTCGGGGCGGGAGGAGAGGAGCGACAGCGCGAAGGGCAGGACGCGAGGGGGCGGGAGGCGGCGGAGGACGGGCGAGAGGATGGACGAGGATAGGAGGTGGGAAGGGAGCGGCGCGAGGAGGGACGGGCAGGGCGCGGCAGACGCGCGCGAGAAGTACTTGGCGAGGAGCGCGAGGGAGGAGGGGAGAGGCGCGGAGGGGAGCGACGGGGAGCACCAGTGGAAGTAGTCAAGCCCGAGGGAGGATGCGGCGCCGCAGCGGCGGAGGACGGCGTCGAGGAGGCGCGGGGAGGTGGCGTCGAGGCCCGACGCGGACAGCGCGGAGGCGAGCTTCTGTGGATCGGAGCTGTGGCGGCGGAGCAGGCGGTACGCGAGCTCGGCAGAGGAGGCGAGGCTGTGGTCGGAGGTGGCGTCGGTGGAGAGGCGGCGGCGGATGGGGGCGGAGAGGAGTCGCTGCATTCTCGGCATGGGGGTTCAGTTCTCGGCCTCTGTTTCCCGGGACAGCGTGACCTGACGCTGTAATCCACAGTAGCGGGAGTTCACAAACAAAAACTCAAAATGCAGAGAAGAAATGCACAGGCCACGTATGATCATATATTTGACGAAAAACTGCAGGATAAGTCACTACATCTCCAAAAAAAGAAGTACTGGAGTACAACATTTTATAAATATTTTCATATTTATAACTTCTATTGGTCTCAACCAAGATAAGAGCGGATGCTATTGTTGCACAGTACACTTCATTTGGTGCTGCATTGAAGCTGATGAGATCTCACCAAGTCACCATGAATCTCAGCTGAAAAACTGAGACGTCTCACAGGAAATGACAGAATTTTCTTCCCAGTAATAAGAAATAGAACAGCTGCATTCCTGTCACGACCAGTCGATCACCTTCATGACTGAAACTGCAGTCTATCGAACTCCCTGGCTGTGTTTGTTTGAAGATGTATCATTGCTGCATATCAACTCAGTATATACAAGTTTACAACGCTGCTGAACGGCTCGACCGAATAATAAACACCCCACTATGTACTGGTATCTTTTATTTTCTATCAGATATTCAGTTTCCACCCAGTTGAACACTAACCATCAGGTGTACAGCACTGGAACATAGTCACATTTCAGGTGGCAACAAAAATGTTCGCTCCTTGCCCAGTCTATGGTCAACTGGTCAAGTCGCTAGCTATGCAAACAGAAACACGCCGTTTGTACCTTTGTCGACAATATCCTAGTCTACATCAGGGGCGTGTGCTTTCCGAGAACAAGCCCAACTGATAAAACTGCTACAGGACCGCAAGAAGGCAAGTAGCATCGCACCAAACTCTTTCCTGGAAGCTCCAATCAAGCAAGTAAGCATCAATTTGCGTTATTTTTCCTCTCAAGTTTGATTGCCTCGTAAGATTTGACAACCTCCTTGAACTCTTCTTCCGCTGTCTCTGCACCAGATTAAATCTTCATAGTATTAGTAACTAGTACACCACAAACAATTGAATATGAAGAAACATGGTATCCGCGAAGAAATGAAGTTAGACGTTAACCACCTCTGTTATCTTGGTTTTGATCAGGATGGACCTCCATTGCTTTTGTTCTAAAAGCACTCTGCAGATGATGTCCCAAAGTCAGGAAACATAACCGCATTGGTCAGGCCTGATATATACTCCCTCCGTCTCGAAATATAAGACGTTTTAGCTTTGTGAAATGAATGTATCTAGACGACTTTTGTGTATAGATTCACTCCGAATCTATACACTAAAAGACATCTAGATACATTCGTTTCACAAAACTAAAATGTCTTATATTTCTGAACGGAGGGAGTACATAAAAAACCCTAACATTTTACCCTAAGGAAAATTCCAACAATTTCATGCATGGAGGTCTAGAGCGACAGAGTGTCCTGCCAATTTGTTCCAACCTAACAACGACTAATACAAGAATGCTTTCTATTTTTTATTTTGTGAATAAATCTTTTTCCCTTTTGATTTAACCATTAAATTGTTCCATATACTACTCAACCCAACTCTCTCAAAAATCAACCATAAACAGGACATACAGCTACTTGAGAATTTCCAGTAAAACAAGGATACAAGAAAATGCGATCGAGAAAATAGATTTGGCACAAGAAGTTAGGAGCTCTCTTTCTCTTGATTCCAGAAAATGAGGAATTTGATCTGCGGTGAAGGTCACTAATCTTGAGTTCTTGACAAAACACTTGAAAACAAGTGCTGCATCTCTGTTCTTAAGTGAACCCCATGAAAAGCCCTCACCGTGTAAAGAAAATTAATTTGCCATGACAACTTCCCTAAGGATCTCGGTGTTGACTTAGATATTTGATCAGAGACATATGATTACCATAAGAAAATCAATGCCGACACAATATCGATGATGATCATGTTAAGTGGGACATGTTCAAAGTATACTGAACAGAGGGCTGGAGGGACAACAGGATGACAGGATTGCAGTACCTTTACTTCTGCATCTGTGTATGGTGTCCCTCGTGACCTATAAAGAAATAGCATGGATTATAAACAAATTGTATAACTCCAGATAACAACATCATCATCTTCAAATAATAAAGATCAAGTTTGGTGTTATATGCGCTTTTCAAAGCACTTCTATTGCTATTTTCTTAATATACTCCCTCTGTCCCGAATTAGATGTCGTAGATTTGTCTAGATTCACATGTATCTATACACTAAAACGCATCTAGATACATGTGAATCTAGACAAATCTGCGACATCTAATTCGGGACAGAGGGAGTAGTAACAAAGTTAGAAACCTCTTCGTTTGAGCAAAACGGAAATATTTTACTGGAATTGGTAAAGAATATATTAGTATCGGATGGCTGCAAGATGCTTCATTGAGGTATGTAGTCAAAGACACGTAAAAAACGGCATTACTGAAGCAAAGTAGGTCTGCTTTTTCTCTTCAAACAAGTCATAGGACTCAATCCCAAACACATCATAATGGTGAAATAAAAAGATTCATCATCTGATCGACATATCAGCCAGAACAAAGCACCTAGAATTTATAGGGTTGGGTTGCTTGGGTGAAAAGAAAATCATCAAGTCAATGGATGAGAAACATATGAAATGTTCTGTAGAGCTTGCCAGCCTAACCAAATGCATCGGCTCCCTTCTTTTGAATCTTGCAACATCAGTCTGAGGCTCCTAGCATTTTTACTTTGAGGAATTCAAATGCATAGCAAGTCAACTAAATCACACATACCAATATTAATCCTGTATATAAGGAACTAAAAAGAATCTCACAAAGTTATGACCATGAATAACCAGCAACCATGCCATAAGCAGATTAAAGGATGAAGAGAAACATACAGCTAGAGGTTTAAGCAAATATGGAAATACCTGTCAAGACCAAGAACTGAATAATGATGCGACATAGGATAAGCCCTAGGTCCCGCCGGAGTATATGTTCGTCTATTTTTATGTTCCGAGTTAGACGTATCTGTCTGCCAATACCAGTCATCCCGTGGGATGTAATTATATCCACCCGGGGGCCCATTCTCCTTCCAACTTTCATAACTATTCCTGAATTTGTTCCTCTCTCGGTTGAAAACACTTTGCATGTGCCTTATTCTTTGCTGGCCAAAATTGAAGCCAACAACAAGTCAGCATACTGGAGTAAATAAACAGATAAAGTAATCTCAAGGCAATGTATGAGGAACTAAAATTGGGGTCAGGACAAGAGTCACTAATTTAGCAATGCAATTTCTCATGGGTCTACATTACATTTACTGCACACAATGTTCTGATGCATAACAACAACATACGGATACCAAAATTGTAAGTTATACACTTTAAATGTCTATATCTTAATGAAAAAGTTTCAATAGTGTGAATAGTTCAATAAACTTACAACTCTCTCCTGTTCATCCTCAAATTCTTGCTGCATACGTTGATAATATCTTCTCCTAGCGTCCTCACTGAAACTTCCACGACTAGAGCTTTTACTTGCCTTCCTCCAAGATGATGTTGTCTGCACCTTATTCAGCTTTCAAAGGAAGAGCAGTAGAAAAGAAAGAGATGATATAAGTAAAAAAGCAAGAAGTCAAAAGGCAATGAAAACCAAGTTTATAACTGAGTGTAGAATGATAAATTCAGCAACTGCTCTTGGTCCTCCCTATGGCTTCAAAGTAGATTCCACACTGGACTAACAACTGAGCCTATGGGATTGTGGCAATACAAAAGTGAGCATCACGGAGAACACATAGTTTTCTTCCTGTGGAAATCCCTGGATGGTCTAACTTAAAATAGGCGCAAGATGATGACGAGAGGCTGGCCTTGGCACAATCTTAAGCACCAAATTGTATTCAAATTGGGAGAGCAAGATTACAATTTCCATCAGACCATTACATCCACCTACCGATCATTCTGCTATTTCCCGTAAAAACACTAACCTAAGCAAGATAGTATCAATCAAGACATAAACACAAATTCAGGGGGTCCCTTTAACTCTAATACTCCACTTTGAGTAAACAAGCTAGCAACCCTCGTCAGATGATCCGAGATGTCGTTTCCCGCTAATTTAGGAAGGTCGCATCAAAGAAGAACAAGGATATTGGACAACAAAGAAACGGGTACTAACTTAGTGAGGTACCTGAGTGTAGAACCAATCGACACCCCTACGAACATGGGCAACCTGGCACAGAGGTGAGAGGAAATAAAAATTGTCAAACAAATGAAATGCAGCAGGTACTTGCAAACAATCATTTGAAGCAGTTGTTTGGAGTTGTGAAATACAGCAGATTGCAATTAAGCCAGTATAACGTGAACAGGTGGGTGGGGCTGCTCTGCTCACCGCGAGGGTAGCGCTGGCGGCCCCGACGAGGCCGAAGATGAGGAGCCCCCAGGCCTTGGAAGGCCGCATCTCCTGCTCCCTCCCAGCGGCGGATGCGTCCTCCTGCGGCGAGGACATCTCCTCTGGGCTGGGTGGGGCTCTGGTCCGCGGATTTTGCCTATCTCCCGATTCGAGCTCGACACCGAGGGGCGTGGGAGGCCAGGCTCATGCTTCCTGGATTCAAACCCTCTGACGTTTCGGTTACCTTCTCCGGCCGGATCCTGCTGCGCTGCGGCGACCGGCGACCTCAGGGCGGGGTGGGGAAGAGGACGATACGGAGTTGGATTGGTGGGCGGGTGCGGAGGGACGGGGGAGACGGCCGGGAGGGGGAGGGAGGGAAACAGGTCGCGGGGCCGCAGCCGACTGATGGCGTGGCGACGCGTAGGATGATGAGTGGAATCCTGTTCTTTCGGTCTTTCGGCACACGGGTTCGATCGGGTCGGGTTAATCCGTGTGCCGCACAGGAAGCAGGACTGCCCGTCCGTTGGATTTTTTTTGCAACGTTCCCCATCCATCCATTGGGTTCGGATTAACATCGAATTTGATCTTGACATTCAACCCCGATTCTCATGGGAGTCGTTAGTTCGTAGCTATTGTTGATCCAAACTAAATCCATTTATCCAAATCAACTTATCCAAACGAATCCTCACACAATCAACTTATCCAAACGAATCCTCACACACAACGCACGGTTGATCCAGTATTTTTTTTTTCCATACAACTCCCATTGGAGGTTCCATTATCATAGGATAACAGAACATGTCTTTATAAATACATAAATAAAACATATAAACAACCTAAAAATAGACTTTTAGCTAACCACTTCGAGGGATCACCAAGCATGCAAATCTAGGATTAACCCAAGCAAAACATACTTTAGACCTATGAACTCACCAATCACCACCAACTATAAAACTAGGTTTATCAAGTTAAACGATGATCATTAGTATTTTCTTCAATCCACACAAAATCCTCTTATTGCTTTGCACAAAGCTCCTGAAAGCTTGTATATCTTCTTGGTAGATTCTTTCTCTCGATCTCGGTCAATGTGACATCAACTTTCTCATTTTCTTCTCTGTTGCCTACCCTCATCATCGTAGCTCTCCTATCCAATTCATGCACATGAGTAGACATGCACTGAAGTCTATATTCTCCTTCAGTCATCATCTCCATGTCCCTCTCACTGTGAAGACATGCCCAATAGCACAAGAAAGAACACATGTAACAAATCAATCCCACAATGGATGAAATTAATTTCCCTTCAAAGCAAGCATATGATTCTTTACCTCCGGACCATCCTAGATCTCCTCGTGATGTCTCAGATGGGATCTGAGACTCCGAATCAATATTCCATCTCACCATCAAGAATATCTCGTAACTACCCTAGACCGTGAATATGCAGACATGCTAGATACACCTCTCCGATCAATAATCATCAGTGAGACATGGATGTCCATAATGACTCTCGCATATTCAACGAAGATAATTATTGGTTGAACCACGTTGTCAAGGATTTCATTCCATTTGTCTCGCGATATTTTACTTGCTTGAGAGTTGATCGTCGGTATCTTCATACTTAGTTCATAAAGTGACCCGACCAGGTAGGGATCCAAGTCTCTGTGCTTTACAGTGCTAGTCCCTTGATCGACTCGTTAGCACACACATTCAGGATGTAATATCACGAGACAAAAGGTCGTATTTCTATTACATCAAATGATCCAGAACTTTACACAAACACATACAAATTGCATAGCAGAAGGGCTAGCTCTTCATAAACAAAGATCAACACCGGAAGACTAATATCTAGAGCTCCATCAAGATCCACAGGCGGTAACATGATGAGAGGAGACTCGCAATCCTAACATCGTACCTCACTCATCTTCAAGGCAACCTGCAACATGAAAGGTTGCAACCACGAATTGTCAATACTTTGAATGCATTGGCAAGTTCACCTATTTGGTGGATATAAATCTCAACCTATAGATTACATGCATATTTGGCTGGGTGGAAGTTTGGCCAAATTTGCATAAAGCAATAGTTTTGTCCTATCATTTTGAAATCCAGCTCTTATTTGAATAAAAATGGTACCACTAATGGAAAATCAGTGAATTTGGGTACCATCGATTGATACCAGTGAACCAAAAACATAAAACCTCTGCTAAGGTGGTAACACCGATGGATATCAGTGAACCACAGGTACCACTGATAGATATCAATGAACCAAAAACATAAAACCTTTACTAAGGTGGTAACACCGATGGATATCGGTGAACTAGGGTATCATGGATAGATATCGATGAACCCTCCCACCCTTTTGTTCACCCATCAAAAATTTATTTTAAGAAGTTGGAATGAGGAGATCTTCCAAACAGTTCTAGACGAAGTCACTCATAGTTGTCCATAATCGGGGACATGGCTAAGTACTTAGTTTTGACACTCTCGAGAGGTTGTACACTTTACCCACATGTCATGACCCATCCTTTTGGAACGGATCATTACGAAGTCTTTCCAAAGAAGTCCACCTACACATAAATCCATCACACCCAAAGGGGGTCCCAATGTATGGGGAATCTCCAATGCATGATACTAGACCTCCTAAGGGGTACCTGACAAGGGGTTATTGAAGGGAATATGCCCGAGAGGCAATAATAAAGTGGTTATTATTATCTTATTCCTTGTTTATGATAAATGTATATTTTGCATGCTATAATTGTATTAATTTGGAAACATTAATACATGTGTGTTTAATAAACAAAAGGAAAGTTCCTAGTTATGCCTCTCTTATAAACTAGCTCGTTGATTAACAAAATGATCAAGGTTTCCTGATCATGAACATTGGATGTTGTTAATAACAAGGTCACAACATTAGTGGAATGGTGTGGTGAACAATCATCTGAAGTATAGCATTACGATCAAAGTAATTGTGTTTATATTGCTATAACATCATACGAAGTAATCCTAGTCCTTAGACCATGAGATCATGTCAATCACTAACACTGGAAAAGTATCTTGATAACATCAAACGTCACACCATGAAAGGGTGATTATAAAGGTAGGTTCAGTGCTACGAAAGTGTTATATAGAGGCTCATGGATCAAGAGTGGGATTTGTCCATCCCGATGACGGATAGATATACTCTGGGCCCTCTTGGTGATATCACATTGAGAATAGCTTGCAAGCAAGTGATGTGATCACTAGAATGTTATATCACGGGAACGAGAAAAGAGTCCATGTTGGTAACAAGATCAAACTAGGTATTTCGATGCCGATGATCGAATCTCGGATATGTAATATATCGCGAGACAAAGGGATTTAGTTACGACGTTAAAGGTTCACACGATCACAAGAGTCATCGTTGAATATGTGGGAGTCAGTACGGATCTCCAGATCCCGCTGCTGATTATTGATCGGAGAGGGGTCTCGATCATGTCTGCATTATTCGCGAATCGTAGGGTGACACACTTAAGGGATACCGACACCATTTGGAGCAAATATATTTCAGATAAATATTTAAGAAAGCGTTGGAATTATTTCAATAGACACCGAAACTGTTTCGGGTGAAATTGTTGAAATTAGTTCTGTATGTAATATTGAAATGTTGTAGGGGGGTTTATGTGAATGTTTGTTAATTAAAGTAATTAAAAAAATTCTGAATAAAATTAATAAAATAGTTTTATTAAATGAGAGAGCATTAAATTTGGAGAAATTAATGCATTTAAAGTGGGGACTTTAATAGGGAATGTTAAGGGGCAAATTTATGTGGAGGGGGTTACCACCACATGAATGGGGGAGGTGAAGGGTCACCTCCATGAGGCACTATCCATGGGGAGGGGTACCCCCCTCCTCCTATAAAAGCCCCCCTCACACCCCTTCTTCCACACACCTCCTCGTGAAGGATCTCTCTCCCCCTCTAGTATTATCCCCCCATGGTCTCGAATTAGCGAGATACATGTTCTCAATGGTTTTATCTAGAAAGGAGTTGCTACTTCCGATGCTTTGTTGGAGCGAGGGATGGAGGTTGTCGGGGTACCGAACGTGTGTGCGATCACGGATGCACCGCTGCTTTGCGGTGCTAGACTTGCTGGAGCTAGATCTCATGGACGTGTTGGACCTGGACCTGCTCGACCTGCTGGACTTCATCACGATCTTGAGATCGGCAAGTATACGACTACATCATCCACGAGTTCCATCTCGTTAACAAAGCTTTGTTGTCTTCGAGGGTATGTTCTCTATGGATGTATATCCACTCGTTGCTTGTATCTAATAGATAGATCTTGGCGTATAATAGTTTCCATCGTAGGAAATTTTTGTTTTATACGCTGCGACCCCTTCAGTGGTATCAGAGCCTGATCTATGCGTAGGTGCTTTGCACGGGTAGAACACATAAGATTATGTGGGCGGTGATGATCATGTTATTGCATCTTCTACGTATTTTGGATATTGGTGGCATAGTGGGATGAAGCGGCCCGAACCAACTTTACATGTCATCGCACATGAGACTGGTTCCACGACTGACATGCAACTAGTTTTGCATAAGTGGCTGGCGGGTGTCTGTCTCTCCTACTATAGTCGATATCTGATTTACAACGAGTTGCTAATAACTTAGTTATCATCATCGTGGCTCCATGTTCATAGGTAAGACCGGTTCTATCTTCGAAAGCCCTAAGCCATGTAAAAACTTGCAATTGATAAATTAGAGGCGTCTAGTTTAGATCGTTCCTGGGCTAGTGTCATGATATGGAAATGTTGTAAGTTGATGTATAGTGATACCCTTACAACACACCTAACGTATAAGTTCCATAGACCTTGGCCTTACACACAAATGAATGATAGAGATCATACCACGATGCACATGATAGTGATCAAATGCATGGACCATATCATTCCACTTTACACATATGATGTTTGCATCTTATATGGCTAGTTTGGCGTTTTTAGTAGCACTATAAGATGATCCCTCATTTAAATATGAAGATAAAATATGTTCTTCCTTAAGTATGCACCGTTCTATGGATCGTGTTTCGACACATCACGTGATGATCGGGTGTACTCGACTCTGCGCTTTTATACACTGTGTGTAAGACAGTTTTACACACGCGAGTACTAAGGTTCTTACTTGGCGAACCTAGCATATACATACATGGCCTCGGAAAACGGACCGAAAGGTTAAGCATGAGTCATATAGTTGATATGATGCCCATATTTATGCTCGCCTTTGAAGCTACACCGACTCACATGATGATCAGACTTGGTGTAGTGGATTTGGTTCATGTAATCACCAAAAAAGGCACGAGGGATGTCGTTTTTGAGTGGGAGTTCATTTCTAATTTGGATTAGTCGAACCAAATTTGTCATAAACTAAATCAAAGTGAATTTGCATAATTTGTTGTAGTCATTGGCATCTGTTTACTACCTTATGCTTAGTTATAATTGAGATAATGGAACTATAGAATTTTGGATTACTTTACGAACTGGTATCGTATTGTTTTTATTGTCAATCTAAAGTTTAGAAGTCCTATTGCAAACTTTCAGCAAAACCTCACTTACTCCGTGAACTTTAATAAGTAGTATTAAATCAAGAGTAAGAATTCCAATGTTAGTATCTAAAGTATCATGTTTGCCTCCATGATTCTTGATATTTGAAAGTTATTTTAATATCGAGGTTATTTAGGAGCTAAAATAATTGTTTCAGAAACCATCATGTGTGAAAGATATTGTGATATATGAAACAAAATTTATGGTTGCAATATGATAGAGTATAATTTAATAAAATACACGTTCTCATATTGTATGAGAATTTGTGAAGGTTGGAGATGCTAGGCGTCCTAATTTACCAAAAAGGTTTGGGGAACTGATATTATACTCACGATTCATCCTTATAGGCTATAGTAGCTTGATCATGAAAGTTGTCATGGTAAGGATGAATAAAAGATGTAAGTAAAATGTTTACTACACTGAAAGATTACTAAAGAATGGATTTTTGAAAGAATGCCTACCATTTGATGATGGTGATCCACTTCAAAGTACAAATCCAAAGGTATTAGTATTTGACTATATACGCTTTGTACTATGTGTCATGTGAATGACATCACTATTGATTCTTTTAAAAGGAAAAGGAATTGCTGAAAGAGAATCTATAAAATATTTGGCAGAAAAGAAAAAGTTGGAGATGTCCAGCTTAGGTATATAGAAGATATACATGTTATGGTTGTATTCTTTGCTTGATAAACAATGTGGTTCTTAGGTATTGAATACCGGTATTGGATACCGAATTGGTTGGTGTGAAGTGTCATACAGAACAACACAATTCATGAACTACAATGGCCTAAGTAACTAGCAAGAGAATAAGTGATGATGTTCATCGAAAACAAATAAAGTGTTATTGTGTTTTTCGTTGTCATCAAACCTAGCCTTCAAGATTTGTTTTAATAATTGTTATTTTGTTCCGGTATTACGAGAACAATGGTTGTTCAAATAATTACCGTATTCCATAAATGATGGATGAACTTTTACAAGTCTAGTTGGAGAAATCACATCCATAAACATTATTGCTAAAATGTCGTAAGAAAAATGATTGGAAGATAACTTATGAAGTGACATCGCTGTTTGAATTATATTGGAAAGTAAACATGAAGAAACTCCATGTTGATGGATTTTTGGAGTCTTTTGATTTTGATCAATTGACGCTTGTGAAACTTTCCTCGAGATAATTGAAACTCCGTTCATAGGCCAAAGAGGAACGGATGACTAGCTTATTGGAAATTGTGCATGCTGATGTGCATAGTCCATTATGTGTAGCCATATGCGATGGATCTTTTTGCTTCATATGCTTTCTCCAGAAATTTGAGTGAATATATCTATATATTTACTTAATAAGGAAGAAGTATGAAACATTTGAAAATTGTTCAAAGACTTTCAAGATGAAGTGAAAAATCATTGTAACAAGAAAATAAAAGAGTTTATGATTTGATCATAAAGGAAGATATTTGAGTTATAGGTTTAGCAAAACACCTAAGATTTCAGGAATTGTTCCATGAATTTGCATTTCCCGATAAACCACAGGAGTATGGTATGTTCGAGAGATCAAATCAAACCTTGTTTGACATGGTAAGATCAAATGTGTCATTTATAAAACTGCCATTATGTTTTAAGAATTAAAGCTTTAGAGACTGCCGCTTTTACACTGAAAAGAGCACCATCGTGATCCGTTGAAATGACACCATATGAGTTATGGTTTGGGATAAAACCCGAATTGTCTTTTCTTAAATTTTGGTATGCTATACATAAGTAAAATGTTTACAACCAAAGTAGGATAAGCACATCTTTGTAGGTTATCCCAAAGAATTTGTTGGGATTTCCTCCATAACACCGAGGACAAAAGACTTTGTCGCTTGGAACGTCAAGTTTCTTGAGAAAGAATTTTTCGCGAAAAGTTAAGTGGGAGGACAATAGAACTTTGATAAGGTTGTTGAACCTTAGCTATATGTGCTAAGTAGCGCAGCGCCGGAAAGTGTCCCAGAGGCGGCTAAAATGCTCATGGCTCCCGTGATTATAAAGGTTGTGATCTCAGAGATTAGAGTTCCTATTTAACCCTATGGGTCGGTAAGAATCAAATAGTGAGATTTGATAAATAAGTCGTTGTTGTTTTGACAATGATGAACCGACTGCATGCAAAGAAGCGATGATGGGCCCTAACTCCATAAAATGACTAGAAGTCATAGAATCCTTGATAGTGTCCATACATGAGTGATGACCCACAAGTATAGGGGGTGTATCGCAGTATTTTCGATAAGTAAGAGTGTCGAACCCAACGAGGAGTAGAAGGTGTTGGCAAATGGCTTGGAGCAGGAATTCTCTGTAAATACTTAGCAAAAGGATTTTTAGGGGTTTTTGATAATGCAGGTAAATAAAGTACGAGTAAATAAAAGATAATAAGAATAATGCAGCAAGTGGCCCAATACATTCTTTAGCAAAGGACAAGCCGGTTGTATTACTTAAGATAACCAAACGTTCTCGAGGACACGCGGGAATATCTTCAAGTGCTTTCGCTTCATATAGTTCATTAATCTTCTTTAGTTTGCTAAGTGTTGTGTGGGTGAACCAGTGCTAATGTACGGACCTTCCTAGGACTAATACATACTTGTGATTATACCCCTTGCAAGCATCCGCAAGTACAAGAAAGTAATTAAGGTAGAAACCTAACCAACACCTTTAAACTCTAAGACCCTGACATCCCTTGTGCAAAGGTTTCCTAACGGGGGTTCAGGTTTCTGTCACTCCGACAACCCCCACGATTAGTAGCCAAATACACAATGCATTCCCCTAGGCCCATAAAGGTGAAGTGTCATGTAGTCGATGTTCACATGACACCACTAGAAGAAATACACCACAACTTAAATATCAAACTATTGAATCTTTCTCAACACAATTCCACTACTAACAACATGACTTCTCCCATGTCCTCATGAACAAAACGAACTACTCACAAGACATCATATGGATCAAGATCAAAGATGATATAATGATATGTAACAATCTGAACATAAACAATAATTCAATGGTTCACTCAATAGCATCAACTACCAAGAGTAATCAACACCAGGAAAGATTCCCCTAAGAACTATGCAAGATTCAACCCAACTATTACAGCGGTATGAAGTGGTAATGATGGTGCTGGTGGAGATGATGGTGATGATGATGATGATCCCGATGAAGTCTAGCTTGATGGTGGTGTTGATGGCAACAATTTCCCCTCTCCAGGAAGGAATTCCCCCGACAGAATTTTGTCTGCCGAAGAGATCTTTCTCTCTCGGTGTTTTCTGCCCCGCAGAGGCGGCATAATCTTTCTATGGTCGCTCCCCTAGGTGTTAAGGTTTCAAGAGGGTAATACACGCCAGAGGGGAGAGCCTGGAGTGGGCCAGGGTGGCCACACCACCTGCTGGCACGGCCTAGGGCTGCCCGCGCCAGGGGGTGGTGTGGACCCCCTGTGGCCCATCTCCACTCCCCCTTCTGGCAATCTCCGTCTTATGGAAAAATAGAATTTTCCATGTATTTTCCCAAATTTTCTGATCTTCACGAATTTTGCCTCCAAACAGCACCTTTTTCATCAGAATCCTGACTGCAGCGGTCCATGCTCCAAAAGTCATCAACCATCCAAAAGTAGATGAAATAACATAAGTATCATCTCTTAATATGAAATATATCAATGAATAACAGTAAATTATGATATAGAATAGTGATGCAAAATGGACGTATCAACTCCCCCCAAGCTTAGACTTCGCTTGTCCCCAAGCAAAAACTGAGCTCAATAAACATGACCTCAGGTTTATGGAGTGAAGAGTCGATAAAAGAATACGAACAAGAAGCATCACATTCATCAATACACAAATCATAATAGAAGACAACTCACTATTATATAACTTAACTTGCAATAAGTAAAGGAACACAATAAAGATACATAAAGTAAATCATAATTGGTAATGGCAAACTTAGCTCTTGGTCGAAGAATAGTTGACAATTTGCAGGAGTTCACACATAAAGGGTTTTCAATGATAGCTTTCAAAGTAGTATTCACTAAGATAAGAGCAAATGTGAAAAGCAAGGAACATAAGAAACATGATTGAATAAATCATCATATGAATGAATGAAACACAACAACTCAAAATTCTTGCTGAGATAGAAGGGAATATGTTTACTATCTCAACTAAAAACTAAAAGAAAGGCCCTTCGCAGAGGGAAGTAGGGATTTCAAGTTTCGTAAAGAGCTTCCAAAAATTATGATACTTATTAGATTTCAACTCTCATTGCCCCTATCATAGGCATCTTTAGGTTATTAAGGTTAAAGTGATCAAATATGAGGATATGCTTGACAAGTTGTAAGTTGAAAATCTCATGTCCCTTGAATACGAGGGCTGCTCCTCATGCTACTCAAGTTTAGTCACCGGTAAGCTCTTGTCATAGTAAGTACATGTGTATCATAGAGAACCGCCAACGGGGTACCCCTTGCCCGATGATACGGAAGAATCCCCATATCAAAATGACAAGGCAAGCAGACACAAGCATCACAGCAATCTTCTTATTTACCATGGGAATATGGTGCTTTTTTCTCTCTTTCCTCTTTTCTCATCTTTTTTTTTCTTTTTCTCCTTTTCTCACTCTCTATCTCTTTTTTATAAGAAGAATGATTCATAGATGCTCATTATGGTTACGCTGCAGGTTTCCACCATGATTAGGCATGGATTAGACCGATGGCCTAGGCGTTTCTCTAACACACATACATAACTCCATGGACTTACAAGCTCCCCTTTCATTTCACACCGACGACATCCATAGACAAAATAACATGATATCAACTAGGTACAAAGTACCGGCACAATGTTGAAAGTGTTCCCCATGATAGCATTGTTCTGCTAATTCACAACTTACAAAGCGCAAGCATATACGCAACATAGATGGGCACAATGGTTCAAGTTTATTAAGTGCAAAAAAGTAAAGTGTGCCATCAAGTTCGTGAGAGCTTTAATCACTAATTTTCACATAACAAGTTTAATTCAGAAGGTAAATAAAAACATGAATTTGCTTGGAATAGCAATAGTGCTAATAGGTAGGTATGATGGACACAAATGGCATAGGTTTTGGTTTAAGGATTGCATGCACGAGAGGCATTCCCTCTCAGTATAGGTTTTTGGCTAGCAAGGCTGGGTAGCAAGCATAAGAATTGAAGGAAACAAACAAACATACAAGTGATAAAAACAAACATGCAATCTTCCTTGGAAGCACAAAAGATCTTAACTAGAGAATACTAAGCTTATGAGAAAATCAAGAAAGAAAGATGATGAAATTATATTTCTTAAGAGTACTTTTATCTTTTTCATTCAATTCTCAAATATAGTGTTGCTACTGACCGAGCCAGGTTTGCCAAAACCAACTAAATTAACTTAATGATCCCAAAGTGATACCAATACTAACGGCAAGATCAATCATATAATCATAAATTGAAAACTAATATAAGATATGCAAAAGAGTAAATGATAGAACTTCTCATTAATATTCCATAACGGCAACTCACTCCAAGGGATACATAGATATCTAACGAGAGGAGGGACACTTCCATAATGCAAACCATCCTACATGATAACTTCTCAATTCATGATATGACTCTACTAAAAAGGTAAAAAGTTAGAAGATAGTGATATGATACCGCGACACTCCCCCGAGCTTGGAACAAACCAAGGGGATGCCAAAACCTGATGACGAATTACTCCTTCGGTGGTGGTGGTGTTCTCTCATCATCGTCTGACTTCCAAGGTAAAGGGCTCCCCATCAACAAAAAAATCATGGTCTCCATCATCCTGAAACTAGCAGCAGCACTTATGCGTTTAAACCTAACCTCATACTCACAATTTTGTTTTTGCATGTCGTAGAGCTGTGCTTGCAGTTGGTTGTTCGTTCGGTGGAGTGAGAGAATTTCATCCTTAAGCTCAGCAGCCTCCTTTTGGTGCTCGGCGATGAGTTCGGAACAAATCTTATGGATGATGTCCACTTCGCGTTCCGCCATCTTCCTGTACCTAAAGACTTCTTGCTCTAGTGCTTCCATCCTGTCCTCCAGATTTCCTTCACCTTTAGGGCCCTGAATTTCTTTTATCTGTACCTCCCCATATTTGAGCAATAACTCCTTGGGATGAATCTTCAAATCACGCATGTACGGGTTAATGATATCCACAGAAGAATCTTCATTGGTTGATCCCAAGGAAAACATGGTGGCTCCAAAACTGGGACTCTACCTGTCAGAAATAGATTGAAACAAAAACACGACGAGAACATGATATCGAACCTCAGGGGATCCGGGTGATTATATATTATGAATTTTTACAACAAAAGGAAGGTACTAGGAGAAAATGGGTCGGAGACGGAGGCCGAGGTGGCCACACCACCTGCTGGTGCGGCCAGGGGGCCCACGCCAGGGGGTGGTGTGAGCCACCCTAGCTCCATTTCCATCCCTATTTCTCTTTGTTGCTTTCCTTGTTGGATAAAAACTCCAAAAATATAACTTGACAGAATTTTTACAGAACTTTTCTTACCAGAACTGTTACCTATTCGAAAACGGACTCTACGGGTCTCTGAATTTGGTCTTTAGTAGATTCTTCCGGAGTCACCACTTGAATAACATCAATATCTTCATCTTCATACACATATTGCTTGAGTCATGAAACCTTTCACTTTCTTATTACACCATTTTCTCCACTAACCTAGAAATTTCTTTCACACAAAACTTCACACAGTTCTCATTAGCAACATTAGTGTAAGCGAGGTAATAAACCTTTTAGGTTCAATTTCAACTGAAATCCATCAA
This sequence comes from Avena eriantha, assembly GCA_910589775.1. Lineage (NCBI taxonomy): Eukaryota > Viridiplantae > Streptophyta > Magnoliopsida > Poales > Poaceae > Avena > Avena eriantha. Next base: position 487,263,873 of record OU342745.1, on the reverse strand, counting down.
AACATAAGCTACTGTAGCAACTCCTTCCAAAAAGAATTCAAAAAGGAAATCGATTTAAGAGGCAAATGCAAGAGTGGCAAAAAATCTGTCAAAACAGACCAGCAGGTAAAGATCATTTTTTTCAAAAATCTTCTGTTGCTCAAATCAAAAAGTTCAAAACTAACTAAAGTTAAATAACAACCTGGGGCAGAAGCACAAAAAATTACAGCTCAATCCGGAGTATAGAGATCTCTCACAAATTTTTACGGTGAAGCACAAAAATATGTTTCGGGACATCAACTTCCGCAAATCTTACTTCTCTCTCATTAGAGGTTGATCTTGACACAAAAACCAAACAAAAAGGATAAGGAGAGGTTATTAACAAAGTAATAACTTCTAAGACTCAAAGAAACAAAAACAAACTGAAAGCAAAAATATATTGGGTTGTCTCCCAAAAAGCTCTTTCTTTATAGCCATTAAGATAGGCATGATAATTTCAACGATGCTCACATAAGAATATGAAATAAAGTGAAAGAGAGCATTAAGAAGCAAAAATGCACATGTTTAATTCTAACCCGCTTTCTATGCAAGGTAACTTTGTAAGCAAATAAATTGTTGAAACCAGAAACTGCAAGCATAAGAAGGCAAAACAAGTGCAACATAAAGACTTTAAGCATAAAACGAGGAAACTTAATATTATTGAGATGCATTAGAACAGTCTTTCCTCTCTCATAATAACTTTCAGTATCATGCATAAATTTAATGATATAACTATCATAAGAACCATTGTAGCAATGATCACTTATCCTAACAGAAAACACAGGGACACTAGAGGTATCCTTACAAAGGATAGTGTGTCCCTCTTCTACATATTTAGTGATAAAGTCTTTCACATTTGCTATTATAGGTTTATCATCCATTTGTTTATGAGGTTCAACAACTTTATTTGTACTTTTATTAACCATACTAGCTATCACAAAATGTTCCTTTATCTTAACTGGGAAAGGCATTTTCTCAATGTAAGGTTCAGGTAAAACATGATTAGAAGTATAAACTTCAGTATTTTTTGTAGAAACACACTTAGCAACATCTTTATATGGTTCATGATACTTATTCCACTTCTTTTTAGGAACTTCAATATAGGAAGCAACAGCCTTAAAATAAGTTGTAATAGCTTGAGAGTCTAGACCATAAGCATTTTTATATTTTGAAAGTCATCAGTTCCCATAAAAGATTTAATGCATTCATAATCATAATTTATACCTGATTTTCTTCCTTTGTCATTCTCCCATGCTTCAGCATTGCCTTGAATACGGTCTAGAAGATCCCATTTAGCTTCTTCTTCCATGCGTGTAAATGATCCAGCACAAGAAGCATCCAATAAATCCTTATAATGAAGAGAAAGCCTTGCATAAAAGTTATTGATAATAATATTGTGAGGGAGCTCATGAATAGGAAATTTGAGCATTAGTAACTTCAATCTCCCCCAAGCTTGAGCTGTAATCTCTCCATCAAGAGACCAAAAGTTGTATATTTGATTCCGATCTTTATGAATCTCACTAGGATGATAAAACTTTGAATAAAAGAGAGGCACTATTTCCTCCCATTCAAGAGCTTGACCATTCTTCAGCAGCTTATACCATTCTTCAGCTCTTCCTTTCGGTGATAATGAGAATAACTTCTTCTTGACTTGATCTGTTGTAATACATGCACACTTGAACAATCCGCATAATTCGTGTATAAAGAGCAAATGATCACCGGGATGGACAATTCCATCTCCAACATAATAATTATCCATAACACGATCAATAATTCCCGTAGGTATTTTAAAAGTATCATTCTTAGCAGGTGGTGATTCATCTACTACCTTAGCAGTGGTAGTAGCATTACGAAATAAGAAACTCAGCGGATTTTCCATATTGAAATAAAGCAACTAACATAAGTAAACAATACTCACAGTAGAAGTTTCCTGTACCAATTCCACTCTCCAATAGCACTTCACTCCCCGGCAACGGCGCCAGAAAATAGTCTTGATGACCCACAAGTATAGGGGGTGTATCGCAGTATTTTTGATAAGTAAGAGTGTCGAACCCAACGAGGAGCAGAAGGTGTTGGCGAATGCCTTGGAGCAGGAATTCTCTGTAAATACTTAGCAAAAGGATTTTTAGGGGTTTTTAATAATGCAGGTAAATAAAGTACGAGTAAATAAAAGACAATAAGAATAAATGCAGCAAGTGGCCCAATCCCTTCTTTAGCAAAGGACAAGCCACTTGTATTAATTAAGATGACCAAACGTTCTCGAGAACACATGGGAATATCGTCAAGTGCTTTCGCTTCATATAGTTGATTAATCTTCTTTAGTTTGCTAAGTGTTGTGTGGGTGAACCTGTGCTAATGTACCGACCTTTCTAGGACTAATACATACTTGTGATTATACCCCTTGCAAGCATCCGCAACTACAAGAAAGTAATTAAGGTAGAAACCTAACCACAACTTTAAACTCTAAGACCCTAACGTCCCTTGTGCAAAGGTTTCCAAACAGGGGTTCAGGTTTCTGTCACTCCGGCAACCCCTACGATTAGTAGCCAAATACACAATGCATTCCCCTAGGCCCATAAAGGTGAAGTGTCATGTAGTCGACGTTCACATGACACCACTAGAAGAAATACACCACAACTTAAATATCAAACTATTGAATCTTTCTCAACACAATTCCACTACTAACAACATGACTTCTCCCATATCCTCGAGAACAAAACGAACTACTCACACGACATCATATGGATAAAGATTAGAGATGATATAGTGATATGTAACAATCTGAACATAAACAATAATTCAATGGTTCACTCAATAGCATCAACTACCAGGAGTAATCAACACCGGGAAAGTTTCCCCTAAGAACTATACAAGATTCAACCCAATTGTTACAACGGTATGAAGTGGTGATGATGGTGCTGGTGGTAATGATGATGATGATGATGATCCCGATGAAGTCCAGCTTGATGGTGGTGTTGATGGCGACGATCTCCCCTCTCCGAGAAGGAATTCCCCCAGCAGAATTCTGTCTGCCGGAGAGATCTTTCTCTCTTGGTGTTTTCCGCCCCGCAGAGGCGGCGGAATATTTCTGTGGTCGCTCCCCCAGGTGTTAGGGTTTCGAGATGGTAATATACGCTAGAGGGGAGAGCCTGGAGTGGGGCAGGGTGGCCACACCACCTGCTGGCGTGACCTAGGGCTGTCCACGCCAGGGGGTGGTGTGGCCCCCCTGTGCCCCATCTCCACTCCCCCTTTTGGCAATCTCCGTACTCCGGAAAAATAGAATTTTCCATGTATTTTCCCAAATTTTCTGATCTTCGTGGATTTTGCCTCCAAACAACACCTTTTCCATCAGAATCCTGACTCCAACGGTCCATGCTCCAAAAGTCATCAACCATGCAAAATCAGATGACATAAAATAAGTATCATCTCTTAATATGAAATATATCAATGAATAACAATAAATTATTATATAAAATAGTGATGGAAAATGGACGTATCAATGAGAAATCAAGTTTTGAACTTGGAAGACCCTCTGGAAAGGCGTGAAGCCTATCGGTCGTGTTTGGATCTATAAAGAAATAGACGTGGATGTTTAACATCTATGAAATAGTCGACATGTTGGAAAGAAGTTTATGGCAATGTTCAAGGAGTTGACTATGACAAGATTTGATCTTTCATAGCGATATTTAGTCTTGACGGATTAATGTAGCAACCACTACATATAATTTGGTGTATGGTATTTGAACAAACAAAACAATGTTCTTCTAATAGAATGGTTACCTAGGACGTGTACAAGACACATTCCGAAGGGTTTTGTTAATTCAAAGGGTGCTAAAAGGGCTTGCAAACTTCAATAGTTGAAGTGAGCATAGCGGAGTTGGAATCTTCACCATGATGAAAATGTTAAAGGAGTTTAAATTCATCAGAGACGATGAAGATGCTTGCATTTGCAAGAAATTAAGTGGGAGTGCTGAGACAAATTTCCAGTACATTATGCAGAGTACATATTGTTGATTGGAAATGATGTATCTTTTATTGACACAAGTTAATAATTTCATTAAAATAGGATTTCGATGAAAGACTTGGGCAAAACCGGAATATTTGGCATCAATGTCTAGATGGATAGATTGAGGCGCTATGGTTGTGCCAGACATGCATATATGAGATATTGAAAGGGTTCAATATGGAAACAACAAGAAAGGTTCTTGTCGCATGGAAAGGATTGTATCAAAATTCAAGTGTTTCAACACTTGGTGAGTAAAATCACATGAAGATTTTGATCGATTATACCGTGATATGTATATATCTAGATATATCCTATGCTCTAAATGTTATGAGAACATACCAGAATGATTCATAAGATGATCATTGGATGATATTAAAGATATTCTTATGAGATTTGGAAGAACTAAGAATATATCATGTATAAGTGACAAATAGTTAAAGGGAGTTCATTGTAAAGTGCTACATTGATACTAGTTTTGTCACAAGATACAAATTAAAATTTATCTCAATTTAGACTATGGGTGGCATAATATAATGGAAAGGATGTTCCATGATGGATTTGGATGAGTTCCAAAGTTGAGACATTATGACGGATACTACAACAAAAGGCTAAGTATATGACTGCTATAGTAGCAACAAAGGAGGCATTTGTGTTAAGTAGTTTGTTATCAAACTAGGTGTGGTTCAAAGTGGGCTAATACTATGAAGATATATTGTATGACAATAATATCAACATATTTTAACCCGAACGAACTAAAGGTCTCATCAAAGAACCAAATTTATACAATGCCATCTCATTTGAGAATGAGTGATGCGTAAAGACGCAAAGACATGCAAATACACATGGACCTGAAACTGTCAGATCCGGAGATTATGTTAACCACTAGAAATCGCGTATATGCAACACCAGAAAGCCATAGGTGTGCAATACGCAACGTTTTTTTCAAACTAGATTATTAACTCTAGTGCAAGTGGGAGACTCAAGGGAATATGCCCGAGAGGCAATAATAAAGTGGTTATTATCTTATTCCTTGTTTATGATAAATGTTTATTTTGCATGCTATAATTGTATTAATTTGGAAACGTTAATACATGTGTGTTTAATAAACAAAAGGAAAGTTCCTAGTTATGCCTCTCTTATAAACTAGCTCGTTGATTAACAAGATGATCAAGGTTTCCTGATCATGAACATTGGATGTTGTTAATAACGAGGTCACAACATTAGTGGAATGGTGTGGTGAACAATCATCTGAAGTATAGCATTACGATCAAAGTAATTGTGTTATTATTGCTATAACATCATACGAAGTAATCCTAGTCCTTAGACCATGAGATCATGTCAATCACTAACACTGGAAAAGTATCTTGATAACATCAAACGTCACACCATGAAAGGGTGATTATAAAGGTAGGTTCAGTGCTACGAAAGTGTTATATAGAGGCTCATGGATCAAGAGTGGGATTTGTCCATCCCGATGACGGATAGATATACTCTGGGCCCTCTCGGTGATATCACATTGAGAATAGCTTGCAAGCAAGTGATGTGATCACTAGAATGTTATATCACGGGAACGAGAAAAGAGTCCATGTTGGTAACAAGATCAAACTAGGTATTTCGATGCCGATGATCGAATCTCGGATATGTAATATATCGCGAGACAAAGGGATTTAGTTACGACGTTAAAGGTTCACACGATCACAAGAGTCATCGTTGAATATGTGGGAGTCAGTACGGATCTCCAGATCCCGCTGCTGATTATTGATCGGAGAGGGGTCTCGATCATGTCTGCATTATTCACGAATCGTAGGGTGACACACTTAAGGGATACCGACACCATTTGGAGCAAATATATTTCAGATAAATATTTAAGAAAGCGTTGGAATTATTTCAATAGACACCGAAACTGTTTCGGGTGAAATTGTTGAAATTAGTTCTGCATGTAATATTGAAATGTTGTAGGGGGGTTTATGTGAATGTTTGTTAATTAAAGTAATTAAAAAAATTCTGAATAAAATTAATAAAATAGTTTTATTAAATGAGAGAGCATTAAATTTGGAGAAATTAATGCATTTAAAGTGGGGACTTTAATAGGGAATGTTAAGGGGCAAATTTATGTGGAGGGGGTTACCACCACATGAATGGGGGAGGTGAAGGGTCACCTCCATGAGGCACTATCCATGGGGAGGGGTACCCTCTCCTCCTATAAAATCCCCCCTCACACCCCTTCTTCCACACACCTCCTCGTGAAGGATCTCTCTCCCCCTCTAGTATTATCCCCCCATGGTCTCGAATTAGCGAGATACATGTTCTCAATTGTTTTATCTAGAAAGGAGTTTCTACTTCTGATGCTTTGCTGGAGCGAGGGATGGAGGTTGTCGGGGTACCGGACGTGTGTGCGATCACGGATGCACCGCTGCTTTGTGGTGTTGGACTTGGTGGTGCTAGACTTGCTAGAGTTGGATCTGATGGACGTGCTGGAGCTGGACCTGCTGGACTTGATGGACTTCATCATGATCTTGAGATCGGCAAGTGTACGACTACATCATCCACAAGTTCCATCTCATTAACAAAGTTTTGTTGTCTTCGAGGGTATGTTCTCTATGGATGTATATCGACCCGTTGCTTGTATCTAATAGATAGATCTTGGCGTATAATAGTTCCCATCGTAGGATTTTTTTGTTTTTTATGCTGCGAACCCTTTAGTGATCACGTCAATACACATACTTGATGGAATTGGGTTTTAGGCAAGAGCATCACACTGGAGACTTCGTCGGCTAATAGATAAACACACGGGGACACAAGGTTTACCCGGGTTAAGGCCCCTAGGGGGAAAACCCTACCCCTGCTTGTCTGTTCTCGGTTGACTGATGAACCAAAGGTGAGATGGAAATGGTGTGCATATTGGATCTAGCGGGTGTATGTGCGAGAGATTGATTACCCTCCTTGGTGTTCCGCCCTGGCCTTTATATGGGGAGGCCAGGTCTCGGGAAACGTCCGAGTCGGTTACATGTTTGAGGATGTAACCCTAACGTTTCCTATCCAGCCTTGTCGTATCCGCCAAGGAGTCGAATCCTTTATGGGCTTGGCCTCGCCTGAATCATCATTGGCTTCACCGTCAGAAGTGGATTGTCATGTGGGCCTCCTGTCGGGTCAGACCAGATAGGCCAAGGGTGGATACCCATTGGGAGTACCTATGTTAGTAGCCCCCAAGTGTCCATTTGAATCATAGATTCAGATGGAGACTTATAAGTCACTTAGCGTTGACCCAAAGGTTTATCCGGTAAATCGAGGCAGTCGATTGGTGAAGGATATATGCCCTAGAGGCTAATAATAAAGATGTTTTTATTAACATATCTCATTAGTTCGTAATAGTTTTGTATCATGCTATAACTGTATTAAGTGGAAACATTAATACATGTGTGGTATATAAACAAATCAGATCCCTAGTATCCTCTAGACTAGTTCATTGGGCAACTGATGGTCGAGATTTCCTGATGATAAACTTTACCATAACAACTGAAAATGAGGTCACTTCATTAGATGAATTAAGTGATGGACACACCCCCAACCCTAGTATTGCAATGTGATCCAGTCACAAAGTTCAACATTGTGATGCTAGTAAAGCGCAATAACTTATTCTTTTGATCGTGAGATCATGTTTAACCACTACCACCCGAGGCTGTTTTGGCTGCATCACCATCACACCGTAATAGGGTGATCATAAATGTGTATATTGGGTATTCCATAGGGGTATGTTGGGGCATATATATCTACAAGTTTATAAACATGTGACTAGGTCACGAGGATGTAATATCATGGGAATGAGTAAATATGTTTGTCGGCAACAAGATCGAACTAGGTCTGTCAATACCAAAAATCAGACCTTGGAGAAACTAGGTATTGTAGAGCAAAGGGAATGAGACTCGACGTTCAAGGTTCAAGCAATCAAGTTATTCGTGGAATGCTGATGCATGTAAAATGCATACATGAACTTTGTAGTTTGTTAACATGTTTTCCCATATATTTGCATCACATATAATGTTATATCCATGTTTTATATTGATTTTGGGGTATTTACCAATGATCCCCTTTATTTTGGTTATAACCCTGCAGGACAGAAAAACCCTGTTTTAAATGTTTTTGATGTTTCAGGACCTATACGAACTCAAATGGACCTGCACTTTTGGGAATGCCAATATTTATCCACGAGACGCATATGGAGCACAAGAATCCCACCAGGAGGTCCAGGAGGCCCAAGACAGCCCTGGTGGCGCGCCCTGGGCATGCCACCTATGCTATATCCCTCCTCGACCGTCTGATCGCCTTGATTCTTTCGCCCATAGAGTTCTCTTGACCTAAAAATCCCTATATAAGGACCCCCCGGGGCGTCCTCGGAGAAGGAGACACCAAAAGCCACTAGAGACGGACACACCACCAAACAGAGTCAGATCCGGCAAAGATTGGAGGGGGAAACTCTGCCGGAGCCATCTCCGGGGAGATCTCCACCCTCTCCAACATCTCCAGCTTCATCACCATGATGAAGAGGGAGTAGTCCACCTCCGGGCTATGGGTTTGTGGCAGTATCTTGATCTATTTCTCTCTTGTTCTTCATAGGTCTAGTACCATATGAGCTACCCAACATGATTATGGTCATATTTGTAATTCCTATGTGGTGGATCTTTGTTTTATGATTTGTATTTGAGATTGGAATCTATTTTGTGTAAGTTGTTTTAATAGATGCATATCATGCACCTCTTTCTTCATTGTTTGTTTAGATCCAACTTGTATGCAAGAACTTGCATGGGGAGAAGTGTGTGTTAGATGGAGTAGCATATGGGTGGAGATTGAATTGTGACACATAATATTCAAGATCTACTTTGGTTTTTACCTTTGTTTTGCTACCGCACTAGGGATAAAGTGAGATCATGTGCTATAGTTATCACGTGACAGTGTGATGACCTTGTTAGATCAAGGTAGCATATTCGTATTTCAAACATCATATAATATTGCTTAAAGCTATGCTCTGATTTGTTCTTAAATCAAGATTGCATGGAGATTTCCCTTTTCTTGAGGAGTATAAGAGAGAGATGTATTCCATCTGAATATTAGAATATGATGCCCATATTAATTCCTTTTATCAAGCACTTATAGAATTTCCATGAATCTTTATCATTGATGAATTGTTTTATGATCACTACAACCTAAAAAGAGAGTAGACAAGTGAACCCATGAACCCCGGTCCAATTTTTATCATAAGAAACACCTTTCCTTTGCATCTACCGTCATTTATAATTTCTACAATTTATTATTTCGAAAATACAAAAATACTTTCCTTACTTGCAATCACTCATAAAAACCCAAAGACAACTCTATTATCATCCATATCATCTAGTTTGTATTCCTTTACTTTATTTACTTTGTTTTATATTTTATTTCATAATACTAATACGAAACCTTGTTCTTGACAACCACTTGGTGGACTTGGGGATACAACATAAATTATTTTACTTTACAGGTTGCTTGAAGAGGAGATGACAAGTATCCACACAATTTCCCGAGAGTTCGATATAAACCCTTGAGTCACCCTTGTGGGGGAAAGAAGCTTGCTACAACACTCTTCACTTGGAGTCCCAACAAAAAGTGGCTACGTTTGTTGCCATCAAGACTATTTTCTGGCACAGTTGCCGAGGAATTGGTGGAGACATATCATAGTGGTTGTAGTGTGGTGAAACTCCCACGACGGCTACTAGATTATCTTTTGGCACCGTTATCTTCATCAACTTGTGCAACAACCCAAGATTGGGTAGGTTGCACCACTGTGAGCTTTTTCTTATCCTTTTATATTTTTAAAGTATTTTGTTTTGTCTTGTTTTTAGTATTTTTAAGTTTTTCCTTAAAACACAAAAACACATAAAAATTAATCTCAACCTTTTGTTAATCATGACTAGGAAAAATAAAAAAATTAAGTCGGGAACAAGTTTATCCACTGACAAGTTTGATTGCAACATTGATCCTGAGGTGTTAGGGGCCGTAGTATGTAATCGTTTTTTCTAATGGGAATGTAGCAGCTGCTCATTAGCATATTAAATCTTTGAAGATTCATGCAAAACTCTAGCGGCCCTAGACATTGATCCTAAAATAGTGAAAGTAAAATTATTTTCGCACTCCTTAAAAGGAATAGCTAAAAGATGGTATAATGATGCACCTAAAAGAGACTTACAAACATGGTATAGTATGAAAGTATCCTTTCTAGAAAAATTTGGTAAAAATACCCTTCATTGCAAAAAAATGGTATGTGATTTCAAGCAATATGAAAATGAACCTCTCACTAATGCTTGGGTAAGGTTTAAACAACTCACACATAAAGTGGAACATGGGTTGGAGGATTGGTTGCTAGCAGGGAGTTTATATGAAGGCCTTAGACATGAATCTAAGCAATCCCTAGATAATGAAACTAAAAAATCCTTTTTTATCTAAGTCCCCATGAAGCATTTACGTTGTTAGATGGAATTCTAGTAGAAACTAGTATCAACAAGAGCTTAAGTGAACTCAACCCGAATTTTTCTCTTAGGAGAACTCATGGTGAAAATAAGGTAGAAGTGGAAATCTTAGAAGATTCCAACATAATATTTGGGGACAAAAATTTAGAACCATTAAAAAGAAAAAGGGAAGAAACTACTGTGATTGAAAATAATAAAGAACCAACAAATGATAAACAAGTAGAAGAAGACAAGATGCTAAGTGAAATAAAAGAACCTCTACTTGATCTTGATAAATGTAGCTTGCATGAACTCATTAACTTGTTGCAAAAAAAATCTAATGATCCATCCTTTAATGGTCATCAAGCAGGATTTGGTTCCTACCTAGCAAATTATGTTATAAAAGAAAAGATTGAAAGATACAATAGAGAAGCTATGATACTGCCTAAGCTTGGGGATGTATGAATCCCCAAGGTAATAATCACTATTGGAAAAGAGACACATCATGCTATTCTAGATTTAGGATCTAGTGTCTCAGTTTTATCTAAAGAGCTATATGATTTACTTGAATTGAAAACTATGGAAAAAATGCTCAATAGATCTTTTACTTGCTGATGATTCAACTAAACATGCTATAGGAAAAGTTCAATATATTATGGTTGAATTACATATGACATTTGTACCTGTTGATATTATTGTCATGGATATGTGGAGTAATACCTCAAGTCCTATAATACTTGGTAGACCTTTCTTGAGAACCATAGGTACAATCATTGATACAAAAGAAGGAAATGTGAAGTTTCAATTTACTCACAGGAAGTTTATGGAACACTTTCCAAGGAAGGAGGTAGCTATGAAGCACAAGCTATCCCATGAGTTCCACATCACCTAAATCAAGTAAGTAAAGCCTAGCTATATGGCTACAAAGAAAGCATTTTGCGGGAGGTAACCCGGTTATTTTTATTTTGGATTTTAGTTTTGAAATATTGATATATCAAGAGAGTTTTGTTTTGGTTTTCTTTCTGAAGTTTTTAATAAAGTACCAAGTGGAACCCATTTTGGATGTTTTAAAAGTTGCTAAACATATGGAGTAGCAAAATTCTTGAGAACAGTTTTTAGTGCGGGAATTTTCTGATATTTTATGTAACTCCAATTGCACTCAAATTCATATAGAATTTACAACGTTTTATCCTCTCTATGAAAAAATGGGCTAAAATTCCTGACATGTCTAAGTGGACAAAACAAATTCGTTTTGCTGTTGCTAAAAATCTGGACAGATTCTACCATATTTTGTTTTATCCATTCCCAAGTGTCCTAAGATGATTTGTATGAGTCATATTATATGCTAGGGATATGTAGGAACATTATATGCTTGATGGAAAATTTAGAAATAATTTTGTATTTGATATACATGCAGCAACTATTATATTCTTGTGCCACTAATGTCACCTCTCAGAAAAGAGATGGGAGAAAAAGTTTTGTGTTGAAGTTTTTTGACAGGGAATAGAGAAACACCACACCAAGAGAAATCCAAGGATGGTTAAAATAATAAGCTTGGGGATTACCAAAGCACCCCACTGGACCAACTCAACTCTCGTTTTGTAAACCTCTAAACTTTATTTTTTGAGCAACATAGAACTATCATAGAAACTTGGAGCGTCTGTTTTGTCATTTAATTTTTGTTTTGCATTAGAAAGACCACCACCACCATTATTATAAATGTTTATGATTATATACTGAAAATAAACTCTACCTTAATGAGATCAAAACTGAAAAAGAATGCCATGGAATAAAAGAAAAGGGGAGATAAAAACAAAAGCTGAAATTCGTGTTGTGTCTAGTTCTTAAGCTCAGGTGTTTTATATGAAGCATGATTTGTTTGATGCCTATTAAATTGTATCCTTTGCTTGTGCATATTTATGTTCCACATTAAGAAGCAAGGTGAGAAAATAAATGTTGACATTATGAACTAGATGGCACGCTCCTTAGATCTCTTTTTGCTAAGCTTTTTTTACATAAGCTAAGACTTGTTCCAAGCCCCTTAAAGCTAGACTAGGCATATCCACCTACTTGTGAAAAAGCTACTTTCAAGTATAGTATGTATGCTAATCCTCCAAACATTATTAAAAACACCATTTTTCATGTATTTTAAAGCTCATAAGAAAGTAAGGTTTGGGGTGATACCACTATGGAAATTTTTGTGCTTCACATCTTATTAGTGGTTGTTAGCTAAACCATGACTAGCATGGCACAAAGCTTTCAATGTTAAATGTTAAATATCAATCATGTTTAAGTTCTACCAATGGATTGCAACGATGTGAAATGAAGTGTGCACACCGGAGTAGGCATGTTGGTAGAAAACGCTCCTGAACCGCTAGCCAAAGCCATGCATGAGATGGTGGAAACTTACAACATGATGATCCTTGTTGATATGGTTCATATGTCTGTTTTTCTTGTCTTTTGGAGTAGAGATACTGCCCCCCTCCCACCTTGAACACAACCAAGGAATTATATTATCTTTTATGATGAATAAATAAGCAAATAAATAAATGCAAAAAGGGGGCATATAGCTACACAGGGGCAAGAGGTACTTTGGTGATGCGGTTTCATAATACCAACATGAGTATACAATGACAAGCCTAAGTTGAGTAGCATGAGGAGTGTAAGGTCATGGGCTAGGTGCATGAAACAATCAACTTGTAAGATGTTTATCACATAAACCATATGAATCTTTAAAACAAAGTGAAATAAAAAGATACTAGGAACCCCATCCTTATTAGTATTGTTGAAATGAATTACATAGCTCAAAATTCTATTTTTTCTATTCTTTATGGATGATTGGCAATATGTATTCAATGCTTACTTTCGATACGGGATGCAAAACATCTCAAGGGAAGACATAAAACTAAGAAGTGAGTCTTCCAGACAAGGGCATGAAACTAAGAAGTAGCCCAAAAATAAAGGCATGAAAACATCAATGCTAATCATGAAAAGAGTCGCTAATTCTACAGGCTCATCAAAGTGTGCTTGAAGGTTGATTTGCTCATCATTTGTTTTATCACACCATCACTTATTGTTTAGCATATTTATAGATGTGTAAAAGATACAACTTGATAGTACACTTGCATATTATGTTTCATTGAAAGGAATTGAGCCAATGCACTCTACATGATAATGAAGGAAGCAAAGGTAACAAACTCCAAAGTCCATATTTAGTTTTATCACCTTCATGCTCGAGGACGAGCATAGGTTAAGCTTGGGGATGTTGATGCATGTAAAATGCATACATGAACTTTGTAGTTTGTTAACATGTTTTCCCACATATGTGCATCATATATAATGTTATATCCATGTTTTATATTGATTTTTGGGGATTTACCAATGATCCCCTTTATTTTGGTTATAACCCTGCAGGGTAGAAAAACCCTGTTTTCAATGTTTTTGATGTTTCAGGACATATACAAAGTCAAATGGACCTACACATTTTGGGAATGCCAATATTTATCCACGAGAAGCATTTGGAGCACAAGAATCCCACCAAGAGGGCCAGGAGGCCGAAGATATCCCTGGTGGCATGCCCATCCTAGGTGGGCGCGCGACCTATGCTACCTCCCTCCTCGACCGTCTGATTGCCTTCATTCTTTTGCCCATGAAGTTCTCTTGACCTAAAAATCCTTATACAAGGACCCATGGGGGCATCCTCAGAGAAGGAGGCACCAAAAGCCACCAGAGACAAAAACACCACAAAACAGAGTCAGATCCGACAAAGGTTGGAGGGTGACGAGGGGTAACATCGGCAATGCCCATGGTGATGTACTTGGGGTTTCGCGGAAGAGAACGCTGGGGATTTCGTCGGATGTCAGGAAAACAATGAAGACAAAGTCGCCTGAATATTGGGGAAACACTCTATTACAAGTTTTCTACTAGATTTTGGTACCCTCGCTTGGGCTTTTCCTGCCCTATATATAATAGGCCGGGTCTCAAAGCTGGATGCGGATAGGTTTCATACACGCGTGATTACAATACCAACATAGTGTCGGTTGATGATTTCTTTCCTAATACAATAAGAAGTTTCTGTCGGTTGCTTCCTTGGGCTTTTATCTGGAATCTCTATGGGCCGTAGGCCTTTCTACCCAATGTAGGGTAGTGAATAGTGAGCATCCGAGTAATCATACCCATGTCAGTAGCCCCCGAGACTCTACCTGAATCCATAGTTTTCAGGTTGAGTCTCAAAGTTTTTCTTTCTCCTTTCTCTTATTCTGTTTGATTTTATTTTTTGTAGGGATTTTGGTACAACGAGTCTGAAACTTCCGACGGATCAGGAATCAGTTAATTGCTCCTAGGAAAAAACAAGGTTGACCTACATCAAACTCAAGTCCCCAGGATTGAATCCGGAATTTGTAACTGGTTTAATTTAGTTCGAGCCGCTGAGGTCTTACCTGATACTGAATTCTAGTTTTCTATTTTTATCGGGTACCCAACGCGTCCGTCAGGATTTTTTATCGTATCGTTGATACGGATTTTTACTAGCAGAGCGCATTCTTGTGCGATTACCAGGCCACACAGGACGAATCCTAGGGTCTTACCTTCATGTTTCTGAACACGACATTCGGATTTTTTCCACGTCTGAGCGTGATCCGAGAGTTTTCTTTTTCTTTACATATCCTGCTCCCGATAGGAGTATTTAATTTTAGATGCTTCCGTTATTTTTCTTTATCAGGTGCGCGCCAGCACTTCTGATAGGAGTAGCCCCCGAGGCTATGTTTGGATATGTGTATCTAGACATAGGCTCGAAAAAATACGTCATTGTTTCCATAAATTTTTGTCGGGTGCACGACTAGTGCTCCCGATAGGAGTAGCCCCCGAGGCTACAGTCGTAATGTTGTATATTTCGAGTGTGGTCCCAAATCTTTGCCTGGAGGAATTTACTTCGACTCCAATTAAATTTCTTCAGGTCATATCCTGAGAAAGCCGCAATTTTTGCTGTAGTGCTTTTCTGTGACATCAGTGATGACGTATCTGATATTGTTAGTTTTCAGAAAAACATGCCATGATGGGACGTGTCGAACGTGGGCCCATGCACAGTAATGATGCCGCGTGATGGCGTTTTTAGCGGAGATTTTTGACTGCACGTCCCTTCGCTGCGCGAGAATCGAGGCGTTACACGTTGTTTCTCCATTTTTACCGCAGTCATAATTTCTTTTATATTTTCCCTTATCGAGACATTTGTAACCATGTGTCATCATTGCGCAACCCTCTGTCGTTTCAATTTTGCATCGAACGGTTAGGTGTTTGCGCTATTGCTCTTTATAAAGGAAGGGATGTGCTTTTTACTATTTCACCTAGCCTTCCTCTGCTCCTTCTTCCTCCTTGTGCTCTTTGCCCCTTGTGAACTTTGATTTTCATGCCCGTTGTTCCTTGGTCCGTCGCCATGGGTAAAAGTAAAGCCATTGGGACTTCCGCTGCCGCCGCCAAGGCCACCAGGAAAAGGGCCATCAGGTGGGCTCCTACTAAGTCCACGACGCGGGAGCTCCGCGAGGCGCGGAACTCCGGCCTTCTGACGGAGGGCTCCTTCAAGCTCCCTGGTGACGAAGCTACTCGCATCCATGAGCCTGGCTAGAGGGTAATGTTCCTTTCCTTCCTCTTCTGTGGTCTTTCTCTCCCCGTCCATGAATTTCTCCGAGGCCTTCTCTTCGTTTATGGCATGCAGCTTTATCATCTCATTCCCAATTCCATCCTCCACATCGCTTGTTTTGTCACTCTTTGCGAGTGTTTCCTTGGGATTCATCCCCATTGGGGCCTTTGGAAATAGTTCTTCTATGTTCGCCGCAACGCCACTGACACCATAGTTCATGATGTTGGTGGCGCCATTTTTTCTGTCCGTTCTGATGTTGATTACTTAGACTTCAAACTAACGGATTATGTCCAAGGTTGGAAGTCTAAGTGGTTCTATGTCAAGGACCAGCCACTCGAAGGCCAATCTTTCGGGTTAGCCCCCTTTGAACCTAAAAAAGTCATTCGTAAACTCGACTCCTAGGATCAGCATCCCTCTACTGAGGAAATGGCTGAAATACAGCCCTTTGTTGATCGTATTTCCGAGCTGCGGCATGAGGTTGGCAAAGAATTGTTAGGTCTCCAGGTCCTGGCATATTTTTTGCGGATCTGTGTCCAGCCGCTTCAAGCCCGTTTGTCGGGTATGTGGGCGTATATTGGGAAGAAGGACCCGATGAGGATTTCCTCGGAGGACCTCACCCTAAAGTTGTATGATAAGAGAGTCCAGAGCTTTACAACTTTAACGGCAAAAAAGCTGTTCCATCGACTTGCCTTGTAGAGCCTTTCAGTAAGAAGAAACGTCTTCCTGAGGTATATTTCTTTCGCCTTTGTCTTTTCCCTGTCTTCTGTTTATAGATATACTTTTCCAATTCTTCCGCTTTCTGTAGGATTTTGATCACCTGAGCTTTCTTCCTCCCCTTCCTGAAAGTGGTGAGACCCTGTCCACCCCTCCATATCCGACGATCTCCCTATGACTGGGACTGCCGCGGATGACGAGGGGGACATTTCTGCGTCTGACTCTTCGTCGAAGACGCAGTCTCTTCCTTCGGCTGGCTCTAGGGATTTTCGCGTGGAATGCCGGTGAAAAGAGGAAGCACCCTTGTGCTGTGGAAAGGGTTGAGGATTCGGATGACTCGACTGCTTCCAAGCCCTTCGGTACTTCTCCTATCGCAGCTGCTTCTGCTCGGATGAACTTGTTTCGCTTTGCACATGATATGTCTTCATAAGTATTTGCTTTCTTCTTTTTTTGTTTTCACCGGGTGTTTTTACTGCGGGTGCTTACCCTTGGTCGTGTTATTTGTAGCGATAACGAAGATCTTCTCGCTTCTCCCATTCCCACATCCGTGGGCTGCTCCACGAGGAAAACCCCTCCACCGTCGGTGGAGCCGAAGGAGAAGGTGATGTCTCCTGCAGAGAAAGAGGTCTAGAAGGATGTCGCTGCTTCATCCAAGCCACTGCCGTAGAAAAGAAGAAAAATGGCGGGTAAAGGGGTGGTGATATCCGAAGCACCGTTGATGTGGACATGAAGGATGTAAGTTACTTTTGACACCGGACTTTTTCCTTCCCTATGTATTTACTCTGCCTTGACATCCTTTTTCCTGTGTTTTTTTCTTGCTCAGCCTTTGATGCGTGAGATGGTCGGTATGGCCACCTGCTTTATAAAGATCCGTGATGACGCCGAAGAGCTGAAAGGTATGTGTTGATCACTTGTGTATTTTCCTCATAAACATGTTCATCCTCATTTTTTGCTTTTCTTCTTCAGCCGCTGCCAAGCAATCCGCGATTATCCGGGATGAGGCGATAAAGCGTGCTGATGAGCTGGAAAACAAGCTCCGCACTGCCGAAGAGGCAAATCAGAGGGCGAACGATGATGTTGATGAAGTGGCCACGCAAGTCGCTGCTCGAGATGCAAATCTGTGACAGTGCCTGGAGGCCCTAAATAACTCGCCGACCCGTAAGTTTGATTTGTGCGTGTACTTGTTGTTTTCGTTTCTTTCTTTTGATTGTCGACCTCTTCTTCTCCTTTTGTTTGTCAGAGCTGACTGGCCAGAACCTGACGTTGGACGACGATAAGAAGGTTGATCCTTTATCGGATGTTATTAGCACTTTGGAGGCTAACAGCGTTCGTGGGTGCAATTTGCTTGTCCGTTCGTGTTGTGCCTTCAAGAAGCTCCATGCTGAAGTATTTCCAACCACGGATGTGCCGGAGGACCTGAATGATCTTGTCACCATTTTTGGCGCTGATCCTGGCCCCCTTGTTGGTTATAGTCTGACGCAATCCAGGAGCGGTGCCAAAACTTCGATGGCTCTGGCGATGGCGCATGGTGAGAAGGTCGACTATGAGAAGGTTAGCTCCTCTGTTCCAGTCACCTCTAGTGGCAAAGAAGTTGACCTAAAGCCGCATATTAAAAGGGCTAGGAAATATTCTCGGCTGCTGGCTCTAATCTCGGGTTCAGGGTAATTGGCTGCCCCTTCCTTGGCTCCTCTTACTGCATCCGGCGCTCCCTCTTCATCTACTCCTGCGGCTGCTGTAGCTACTGCTCCTTCTGCTAGTGCCACCTTATATTTGAAAGACGCAGCCCCATAGGCCCTTATTTTGTAATCGTTTGTCGTGTCTTCCCTTATTGTAATGGATTTTGAACTTGTCTTGCCTCCTTTTGCAGCTTGTAAATATATGTGTGTGACCTTGCCTTTGTATGCTGAGTGTTTCGTATACTTCCTTGTCTTTGTCAGATCTTGAGTGATTCTGCGGCTCCTTCTGGTTCCGCGCAGCCGTTGGATATTGTTGCGCCCTCCGCTGTAGCGGGTCCGATCAGTCCGATCGTCATACGTATGGTGGACCCGCCGCTATATGCTGAAAAGATAGAACAAGTGAAGAAACTTGAGGGAAAACTGCGGGTAGCTCAATCACTGGTGGATGTTTCCCAATCTAAAACACGCCAGGCTCTCAACCGCGAAGCTTTTTTCTTGGAAGAGATCTCCAGGGCGAGCGAAAAGTTGTTGTGTAAGTTGCCTTCTTTCTTTGGTTGCCTTTCTATCTTGATATAAATTATTTTTTCTCCAATGTGCAGGTGACATGGGTATACCCTACAGGTACTCGAGCTTGGTATATACGGTCCAAATACGTACAAGCCCACGGTGTCGCCAAGGCCCAAAACAAGGGACTCGAGTAACCTACGGACTCTCGATTGCTTGAAGAACAAGAAGAAGTTAAAGATAGAAAGTTTGAAGGGGAGAAACCCTAACTTGTAACCGACTCGACCTGCTACCCGAGACCTGGCCTATCTATATAAAGGCTAGGAGGGGGCGACGAGGAGGACACACACAACCTTAGTCTCCACAACCCTCGCCAGATTGCATCTGCGCACCATTGTAACTTTCGATTCCTTCAATAATTTCACGAGCAGACAAGCATGAGTAGGGACCTCTTCAAGGCCTGAACCTGGGTAAATCTTTGTCCCATGTGTGCTTGTTTGCTAGCCGATAGATGTCTCCAGTGCTCCCTCCTTCTCCAAAACCCAAGTCCATAACAATGGGCATTGATGAGTTAAACCCTCGTCAATTGGCGCCGTCTGTGGGAAGAGGGAGTGCTGATGTTGCGGCTTCTTCGGCCCCATCAACTGCGATCTACAACTCCGCAACAGCGGAGATTTGCCAGCTCTTCGGCGCGTTTGACTTCACTGTCCACACGCCGGCCACTCGCCCGGCCTTCGAGTCCGTAGGCGACGGAATCAGCCTGGCAATCGGGAGCTTCCGCTTCCAAGTTGGCTAGATGGGCACGCTTCGCATGCCCGATCAGCCGACAGCACCGTCGATTGCCCCAGTATCATGGTTCCCTCCATTGATCGGCACCCTCAGTGAGCTCAATGCCCCGACAACAGTCAAAAATACGGTCAGCGACAGCAGTCGCGACTCTGATCTGAGCGATCTCGCCAGTGAACATGGAACCTACGGTTCCAGATCTGAGAGTTGTGGAAGCAACAGTTTCCCCAATCACTTCATGTGCACCGTCATCAACGCAGGCGACACCGCTGCCAATTGCGGTAACGGTGGCAACCCTGGTAATGGCACCGATCCACCCAATGCCGGTAACGGTGGCAATGGTGGCAACGGTGGCAATCGTGCCCCCGCCAACAATGGAGGAGCAGTCGATCCTCCCAGCATAATCAATGAGCAAACCGGCGAACGCGTCGTAATCAAAGCTCAACGAGCAAGAGTGGGATCGCTGCCATGAGGCCTTACGAGGCACACCTCTACCCTTCGGGTCCCCACAAGAACTGCTGATGGGCTATCACTGGCTCCTGAAGGAAGAATTCAAGCGCCAACTACAGACAATCACGCAACTTGAAGCACGTAAAAAGGCAGCGGACGAATCGAGCCTTCGTCGCGCTAGGCTCTCCTCCTACGGAGGATCCTCCTCAAAAGGCAACGAGTACCTCGCCAAGAAGAGGCAGTCGCGCATGGCTCATCTCACCGAGCAAGAACGCATAGAAGCCACGAAAGTCCTCGACTTCGGCTCTATGACGGTCGACACGAGAGGCAACGTGGTCCCCAGGACGCCGCAGGCTGCGGTGACAGCAGCTACCATGTACCTCCTCAATAACCAGCCGCCAGCTAGAGATCCCCGAACTGCCATGCACCGATCTACGATCGCGGGCTTGGGATTAATCGAGTTCGCCCTTGACAAGGAGCCAACACCAGACCCAAAAAAGGGTAAAGCGCTAGCAAAGCGCCACTCCTCACCCTCATCCAGCGATGACAGTCACGACCTGTCTCGGCGTCGCCGCTCACGGCGACACGATCGTGACTACAATGCACGCGACGACCTCACGCAGCGCAAGATCGACAAATCGAGGGCACGACGTGCTCGGTCGACTGACACGGAAGAAGAAGATGGGGAGCTCTGTGGCGCCAGATGCTTCAGCAGATCCATTAGGCAGAAGCGAATGCCTAAAGGGTTTAAACTCCCATCAGAGAACCCGAAGTTTGACGGCCTACATGACCCCAAGATCTGGCTGGAGGACCACATCTCCTCCGTCAGACTCCACTGAGGCAGTCGAAGCACTGCCATGCAATGCTTGCAGCTACAGCTGCAGGGCGCCGCCCGAGCATGGCTCAATAACCTCCCACACAGATCCATTCGCAGCTAGGATGAGCTGGTTTACAGCTTCGTGCGCAACTTTAAGGGCACGTACAAGCGGCCCGCATCAATCGAAGAGCTGAGATGCTGCCAGCAAAGATCTGGCGAATCACTGCGCTCTTACATCCAAAGGTGGTCCATCATCAAGAACTCCGCGGAGAACATCTCGGAAGACCGCGCGATTGATGCATTCAACGGTGGTGTCTGCCGCCTGGAACTCAGGGAGGAGCTGGGCCGCTCAAAGCCCCAGACCATTGATACATTGCAAATGTATCTATAATTTTTGATGCTCCATGCTTGGTTTTATCCACTTTCTTGTGTTTTGTCCACACTTTGGAGTACTTTTCATATGATTCCTTGGACTAACCTATTAACAAGAGCCACAGTGGCAGTTGCCTGTTTTCTGCTGTTTTTGGTTCCAAGAAAGTCAGAAAATGAATATTCTCGGAATTGGACGGGACAAAAGCCAAAGTGTCTATTTTTCCAGAAGACTCTAGGAGCCAGAATACAAGACGGAGGAGGGCCAGGGGCTGGCCACACCCACCCAGGCGCGGGCTAGGCCTGGCCGCGCCAGGGCCTGGTGTGGTGGCCCCAGGCACCCCCTCGGCCTCTCTCTTCGCCTATAAGAAGCCTTCTGACCTAAAAACTTCAGGGGGTTCGACGTTTTTCCACGAAAAAGTTCCACTGCACCGCCGCCACCGAAGGAGAGATTCAGGGGACAGAAAGTCTCTGTTCCGGCACCCTGCCGGGACAGGGAAAGTGCCCCCGGAGCCAGCTCCATCGATCTCCACCATCATCTCCATCGACCATCCATGTTTCCTCCATCTATGAGTGAGTAATCCCCCGCTGTAGGCTATGGGATGGTAGGGATTGGGTGAGATGGTTCATGTAATGGCATCAGATTGTTAGGGATTGGATGAGATCGTTCATGTCTTGCTTTATCATGCTTGATGTCAATGGTTGGTTTCTTTGAAACTGAATCTTATTGGCAAGGTGGGTTCACGGAAGATCAAAAGGATTATTATAAGGAACACCGCTTGTCACAAAAAGGGAAACACTTATGGGAACAAATTGATAGATTGTATACCATTGCTAGAAACGTGTTCTCTACTTATAATGTTACTTATTGCTTTGATAAATCTTGTTGCTGCAGGAGGTACAAACACCTCCCTTTTCAATGTGAGTATAATGATAATGTTACCGTATCTTCCTATGTTAAGGGAAATTATGACCTTTATGATGTGGAACAAATTGAGGAATTTATTGCTTAGAAGGGTGCTTTTGAACTTGCTAGTTTGCTTGAAAATATTGATGATTCACCTTATAAGTATGAGGTTTATGGTATACTTAAATTTTTCTTTGATAATTACAAGGATGAAAATGGCTATATTCTTAAATATTTTAATAGATGCTTTCCACAAATGGAAGAGACTAGTGCCTTGCAGGATCCTATGGAAGAAGAAATTGATGAACCTGAAATCTCATTAGATGAAAAAGAGGAGGAGAGTGATGAACAAAAGGAGGAAGAATGGATTAGCTACCCATGCCTACCTTCTAATGAGAGTAACTCTGTATCCCCTACATTATTTGATTGTCCCCCTTGCTTATTAAAGGAGAATGAATGTTATGTTCCTGAGTTTTCTCTTGAAAATGTTTATGATAAAGCTCTAGTGCTTGTAGATCTTGAAAAGAATGCTTTATGTGATAGTTACATTGTTGAGTTTATTCATGAGGCTACTGAAAATTATTTTGAGAGAGGAAAATATGGTGGTAGAAGTTTTCATGGTATTGAAACACCTCTCTATGTGCTGAAAGTTTTGAAGTTATTCTTGTTTTATCTTCCTATGCCTGTCACTTTGTTCTTGGTGAATTTATTTGCATACATTATTCCTATGCATAGGAAGTGGGTTAGACTTAAATGTGTTTTGAATTTGCTTCTTGATGCTCTCTTTTACTTCAACTCGTATTTCTTGTGAGAGCATCCTCTCAAACTTTTATGCCTGAAGATGATAATATGTCTATTATTCTTGGGAGACCTTTTCTTAAATACTGCAGGAGCTATTATTAATTGTAATCAAGGGAAGGTGACCTTCAATGAACACATTGTCTATTTCCTCAAGAAGATTGAAAGTACTTATGGTTTGAATTCAATTGAACATGTTGAGGGCATTCAAGTTGGAGAAATATATTGTCCCATACGAAGAGAAAAAATTGAAACTATTATGATTGGGACCATTACTATCAAGGTTGAGGTAACATAATCATTAGTGGGATACAAAGTTTTGTCTCATATGTAATTGTTTTGGTAACAAGACCTGATCAACCTTGTTAACAAAAGGATTTCATTGAACAAAACAATGTTTTCACCATGATTATCTCCGCTTACTTCTATTCTATCCATTTTAGTTTTTGCTTCTTATGCCTAACTTAAAGGCATTAAAGAAAAGTACTTGTTGGGAGATAACCCAAGAGTTTTAGTTGAGTCTTGGAAGTTATTACCTCTGTAATAATCTCTCCTTATCCTTTTTATTTGCTTTTTGTGCCAAGAGTAACCTATAATGAGAGAGAAGGAATGATTGGGAAAGTTGCTGCCCCGAAACAGAATTCTGTGCTTCACCGTAAAAATTCCCGAGAGAGCTCTGTATGTCGGATTGAGCTGTAATTGTTTTTGCTTCTGCCCCAGGTCGTTATCTAACTTTCGTTAGTTCAACACTTTTTGATTTGAGCAATAGAAGGTCTTCGAAAAAAATCGTCTTTACCTGCTGGTCTGTTTTGACAGATTTCTGCCATTTTCTGCATTTGCTTCTTGTTGGTTCCTTCTTGAGTTCTATTGGGGAATTGAGATTTTTGAGGGAAGTGCTATAGTATATAGTGTTCTAATGGAAGTTTATTTGGTGTTAGAACTGAACCTTGAGACTTATTTATATTAAGTGCACTAATGTTGCTAATGAGATTGTGTGAAGTTTTGTATGAAGGAAAAATTTCAGGTGTATGGAAGGAATGAGTAATGAGATGAAGAATGGACTAAAGATCAAGCTTGGGGATGCCACGCGTGTCACCCCAAGAAATATCCAAGAAGTACAAGCATCAAAGCTTGGGGATGCCCAAGGCATCCCCCTCTTCATCAATAAAAATCTCAGGTTTCTTCCAAACACTTCATTTTTATTGTTTCATGCACAATTGTGTTGTTCTTGGAGCGTCTTATTTTTCCTTTTCGTTTTGGTTTTTAGTTTGCGTGGTTTGCTTAGTTTGCTGAATAAATTGGTTGGACCCCCCCTCTTTCATACATTGGTGTTCAAATGGTTTGGTTTGGCTTGGAAAAGAGTAGGAAAGCTCATGCTTAAGTGGTAAAGAGAGCTTGTTTTTGACTGTGGCCTATGCTTTGTCATGCCATGCTTGATATTGTTTTGGCTTTATGCTTAGTATTCTTTGCTGTAGCATGACTTGTTATAAACAATTGAGACTGCTTAATGTGCCTTGGATGAATCATGCGTTGTTTTAGCATATTAAAGCATAGTATAGTGGTATTCTCCTTTGATGCTTTATTTGGGTTGACTTGGCACATGCTCACACCATGTTATGACTATCCCAAGTCACCATAAGCCTTTATGATCCTTTAGTTTTCAACTTGTAGTATCACTTTATGCTTTGATCAATGATGTTTTGTTGCTCTGCATGATTATGGCCATTATTGCTCTCTCGTTTGTCGCTCCCTTACTATTGCTAGCCTTCACTTTCACTGAGTATGTTTTACTCATGTTTCCAACTCCCTAAAACCAAATATTGCCAATGTGTCCACCATGCCTACCTATTAGCATCATTTGCTACTTCCGTGCATATTCAATATGCCTTGTTTTCTTCCGAATAAAATGTTTGCTTGTTATGAGAAAGTTAGTTAGTAAAGCTCTCACGAACTTGATGGCACACTTTATTTTCTTGCACTTAATAAACCTGAACCATTGCGTCCTTCTTTGTTGCGCATATGCTTGCGCTTTATGAGTTGAAGTTAGCAGAACCATGTATCTTGGGGACCGCTTTCAACGCTTCATAGGTACTTTGTACCTAGTTGATATCATGTTCTTTTGCTTATGGATCCCGGCGGTGTGAAATAAAAGTGGAACCTGTAAGATCATGCAGTCTGTATGTATGTTAGAGAAACGCCTAGGCCGCTAGCCTAAGCCATGCCTAATCATGGTGGAAACTTGCAGCATAACCATAATGAGCATTCTATGAAGCATCCTCAATAAAAATCTATGCACATAGTAAATAAAAAGATCGCTGAGATGCTCATTGTCTGCTTGCCTTGTCATTTTGATCATGGGATAGCTCCCGTGTCATGTGCAATGGGTACCCCGTTGGCGGTTCTCTATGATACGTATATACTTACAATGACAAGATCTTACTTGTGACTGAAGTTGAGTAGCATGAGGATCGGTCTTCGTAAGTAAGGGGCATGAGACTTCAATTTATAACTTGCCAAGCATATCCTCTTAGTTGTGTCACTTTCACCTTAACCACATTAAAGATGCTTATGATAGGGGCAATGAGAGCTCAAAGCTAACGAGTACCGTACTTTCAGCATACGAGACGAAGGAGCCAAAGTGCCTATTTTTCCAGAAGACTCCAGGAGCCAGAATACGAGACGGAGGAGGGCCAGGGACTGGCCACACCCCCCAGGCGCGGGCTAGGCCTGACCGCGCCAGGGCCTGGTGTGGTGGCCCCAGGCACCCCCTCGGCCTCTCTCTTTGCCTATAAGAAGCCTTCTGACCTAAAAACTTCAGGGGGGTCAACGTTTTTCCGCAAAAAAGTTCCGCTGCGCCGCCGCCACCGAAGGAGAGATTCGGGGGACAGAAAGTCTCTGTTCCGGCACCCTGCCGGGACGGGGAAGTGCCCCCGGAGCTATCTCCATCGATCTCCACCATCATCTCCATCGACCATCCATGTTTCCTCCATCTATGAGTGAGTAATCCCCCGCTGTAGGCTATGGGGATGGTAGGGATTGGATGAGATCGTTCATGTAATGGCATCAGATTGTTAGGGCATGGTGCCTAGTATCTCTTATTAGTGCTTTATGACTTTGTTGTGACTTGTTGTGCTTAATGCTTGTCACTAGGGCCCGAGTGCCATGATTCCAGATCTGAACTTATTATTGATTCATTATGATAGTATTGTTTCTGGTCTTAGCTACAAGTTGTATACACACGTTGTTGTCCAGAACCTATGGCCCCGAAGTGACAGAAATCGGGATAACCAGAAGGGAAAGGCTTTGATGTGAGGATCACATGTGTTCACGGAGTGTTAATGCTTTGCTCCGGTGCTTTATTAAAAGGAGCACCTTAATTGCCAGTAGTTCCCTAGAGGCCCCGCTGCAAACGGGCTGGCAGGACAAAAGATGTTGTGCAAGTTCTCATTGTGAGCACGTATGACTACATATGGAACACATGCCTAGGATTGTCTAGTACTTGGGTGCTTTATCTTATTTATCTGCAATTGCCCTATGATCTGATTGCTATGTGAATTGTCTTGTCCATGAAATGCCCGTCCATCCATCCCTGTGCCTAACGCACTCGAATCCCACTGTTTACTGCTTTTGTTACTACTGTCTTTGCTTTGCTACTACTGTTACTTTACTATTCCTACTACAAAACTGTTGCTACTGATAAACTGCTGTGAGCAAGATTGTTTCCAGGTGCAGCTGAATTGACAACTCAGTTGTTAAGGCTGATAAGTATTCTTTGGCTCCCCTTGTGTCGAATCAATAAATTGGGTTTCACTTCCCTCGAAAATACTGCGATACACCCCCTATACTTGTGGGTCATCAACCATCGACCACCTGATGGAGATCGCGAATCGGTGGGCCGATGGAGAAGATTCGGTGAAGAATCGTGCTCACTCCGACGAGGAGGCAGAACTCGAACGCAGACGCGACTGCCGAGGCAAGCACCGCCTGCACATCTACGATGACCGCGACGACGTCAACATGGTCGTGGCCGGCTACGCCGATAGACGTGACGATAACCGTAAAAGTGGATACCGTAGCGGCGGATACCGCGACTCCGGGAAAACCACGCAAGTATGGCAACGCCGCACTCGCGATGAGGCAGCCGCGATCTCCATTGAGGACAAACTGTCCGGGCCATGCACGGTACACTTCTACATCGACAAGCATGATGGCAGGAGAAAGTCCAGCCATCTCCTCAAGGACTGCCGCGAGTTCCTTAAACTACACGAGGGATTGGTTCGGATGAACCACAATGCAGTCGAAAGAGGCTACGGAGCTGCTCCAGGCGCCGTGGCACATGGCGCACCGCCACCACCACCTGGGCCACCCCCGAACGGAGCCGCACCAGACCAGCACCACGGAGGCAAACCGTACCCACGGGCCATGGGCACCATGATGATCCAAAAGGGACGCCCCTCCAACAGGGTGCAGAAGGCCATCACTCGCCAAGTCAACGTGGCCACGCACTCGCCACCATCCACCACTGAGTACCTCAGCGGGAGCGAGTCATGCATCACCTTCAACAAGTGTGACCACCTGCCTCAGATACCCCGTCCAGGTCATTGTCCCCTCGTACTCGAGGCGCAAATTGGAGGCTTCGACATGAGCCATGTCTTCATGGATGGCAGAAGTGGCATCAACCTCATATTCACGAGTACCTTGCGAGCAATGAGAATCCCTCTAACCTGCCTGGAGGCATCAGACACAACGTTCCACGACATCGTCCCAGGGAAAGGCGTATACCCCCTGGGCAAAATCAACCTCGACGTCATCTTCGGCACACCGAATAACTTCCGGCGCGAGCGCATCGACTTCAAGGTCGTCAACTGGCCCTCACAGTACCACTGCATCCTCGGGCGCGTCGCGTTCACTAGGTTCATGGCAGTGCCCCACTACGCCTACCTGCAGATGAAAATGCCAGGTCCCAATGGCGTCATCACGATCAACGGGAGCTTTGAACGATCTGACAGTTGCGACAGGGAATTCAACAGAATCTCCTAGTCCTTCGGCATGCAGGAGGAACTCGCGAGATTGAAGGAGACGACAGACAACAACCTGCCTCCCCTGAGCAGGCCAAGCTCACCTAATCTCTCCTTTGACTCATCTGTGCACACAAAGAAGGTGCAGGTCCATCCATCGGATCCTGCCAAGACGACCCTCATCGCCAACAACTTGAGTCCCGCATAGGAACTCGCGCTCGTCGAATTCCTCCATGAGCATCGGGAAATTTTTGCCTGGTGTCCTGCAGACATGCCAGGAGTTCCCAGGGAATTCGCCGAGCACGCACTCAACGTCAACCCCGACGCAAGGCCAGTCAAGCAAACAATCAGGCGACTATCTGAGCCACGAGCGCAGGCAGTTGTAATGGAGATCAACAGACTCCTTGAGGCCAAGTTCATACGCGAGATCAAGGAAAGCACTTGGCTCGCCAACACGGTGCTGGTACCAAAAAAGGACACGGATATCCTGCGGATGTGCGTGGACTTCACTTCTCTGAACAAGCACTGCCCAAAGGATCACTTCCCGCTGCCACGGATCGACCAGATCATCGACTCCACCGCGGGATGCACGCGCCTCTGCTTCCTCGACGCCTACTTAGGCTATAATCAAATTTGAATGAAGGAGGAAGATCAAGAGAAAACAGTGTTTACAACGCCCTTCGGTGTGTTCTGCTACAACACAATGCCCTTCAGGCTAAAAAACGCGGGAGCCACCTACCAGTGGTGCATGCAGGCTTGCCTCAAGGAACAACTGGGTCACAACATCCAAGTCTATGTGGACGACATAGTAATCAAGACCAAGGAGGAAGCCTCTCTAATTGACGATTTGCGCGAAACCTTCGGCAACCTCGACCGCTACCGGATCAAGCTCAATCCGGACAAATGCGCCTTCGGTGTACCATCTGGGCAGCTACTCGGGTATCTCATCTCCGCGAGGGGAATCGAGGCGAACCCGAAGAAGATAAAAGCCATACTGGCCATGGAGAAGCCGAAGAACATAAGAGGCGTCCAGCAACTGGCCGGACGAATCGCGGCCCTCAGTCGATTTATCAGTCGGATGGGCGAAAAGGCACTGCCCTTCTACCAGCTCCTCCACAAAGCTGAAAAGTTCGAATGGACCAATGAGGCGCAAGAAGCATTCGAAGATCTCAAGCGCGTGCTATCCACTTTGCCAGTGCTGGTGACTACACGAGAAAGGGAACCACTTTTGTTGTACATCTCCGCCACTAACCAAGTGGTAAGCACAGTGCTCGTCGTCGAGCGAGCTGAGGAAAACAAGGTCCACGGCGTACAACGCCCAGTATACTACCTCAGCGAGGTCCTCACACCAACAAAACAGCGGTACCCGCACTACCAGAAGCTGGCGTACGGCGTCTTTATGACCGCCCGGCGACCGCGCCACTACTTCTAGGAACACCCAATCGTGGTAGTCAATGATGCCCCGTTGGGAAATATCCTCAATAACCCCAACGCCACGGGGCGAGTCGCGCTTTGGGGAATAGAGTTGTCTCCACGAGACATCATGTACGAAAAGCGCGACGCAATCAAGTCGCAAGTTCTCCCGGACTTCCTCGTGCACTGGATGGAGAACCAGCTCCTAGACAAGCCAGATATGTCCTACGTCTGGACAATGCACTTCGATGGGTCCAAGCGAAAAGACGGAGCAGGCGCATGTGTCATACTGACATCACCTCAAGGGGACAAGCTGAAGTATATCATGCGAATGCAGTTCATAGCCTCAAACAACGAGGCTGAATACGAGGCCCTGTTGCACGGGATGAGGATGGTAAAAGCCGGCGGCGCTAAGAGGCTCATCATATACGGCGACTCCAAGTTGGTCGTCAACCAAACAATGCATGTGTGCGACGCACTGAACGACAACATGATCGCGTACCGCGACCTCTACGATACACTCGAGGGAGACTTCGATGGTTGCGAACTACGACATGTAGGCCGCGAAAGCAATGAAGAGGCGGACGCACTCGCTAACATAGGCTCTACCTGCGCCCCCATACCACCTGGGGTATTTCTCGAGCGCATGCGAATGCTCCATCAAGCCAAAGGCAGCAGAGAAGAAAACAACCGCAGCAATGGACTCGGGGGCTACGCCATCCAATGAGCCAATGGCACTCGATAAATTGGAGCTAGACACAGGACTCGAGGGACCCATGAGCGTCATGATGATTGAACAATCCTGGACGCAGCCATACATCACGTACCTCCTCAGTAAGAGGCTACCGGACGATCCGACAGATGCACGGCACATCGCCCGGCGATCCAAGGCATTTGCCGTTATCAATGGCGAACTGCATAAACGCAGCATCACATGAGTACTCCAACGATGCGTTTCCCTGGCTGATGGAAAAGCAGTTCCCCTTGATATCCATGAAGGGACCTGCGGGCACCACGCCGGCAGTCACGCCCTCGTTGCAAAAGCTCTACGAGCTGGATTCTACTGTCCTACGGCCATGCGCGACGCAAAGGACATCGTCCAAAAATGCAACGCTTGCCAGCGATTCGTGGACAAGCCGCACGCACCGGGCACGGAGCTACGGCCAATCCCATTGGCCTGGCCCTTCGCACAATGGGGGCTCGACATGGTCGGAAACTCCCAAGGTCCTCACGAGGAGGCTACGTCTACCTCTTAGTTGCAGTCGACAAATTCACCAAATGGATTGAGGCCATGCCAGTGACCAACCAATCAGGGCACAACGCAGTCAAGTTCTTCGAGTCCATCGTCTACCGCTTCGGAGTGCCGCACAGCATCATCATCGACAACGAGACAAACTTCACATCCAAGGAGTTCCAAGAATTCTGCGAGAACCTGGGGATAACCATCAGCTACGCCTCAGTAGCGCATCCACAGACCAACGGTCAGGTGGAAAAAGCAAACGGGCTCGTCTACAGCGGCATCGAGAAGCGACTCCTCCGACCACTCGAACAAGCCGCGGGTTGCTGGTCAGATGAACTGCAATCCGTACTCTAGAGCCTAGGTACAACTCCAAACAGCACCACGAGCTACACGCCATTCTTTATGGTGCACGGAGCAGAGGCAGTGCTACCCGCCGAAGTACGATACAAGGCGCCACGTGTGGTGGCCTACATCGAGCAGGAGTCATCCCTCGCACTCGAAGACTCCGTCGACCTCCTTGACGAAGCAAGGGAAATCGCTGCAGAAAGATCCATGATCTACCAGCAGAACCTACGCAACTACCACAGTAGGAGGCTTCGCCCCAGATCCTTCGTCTAAGGTGACCTAGTCCTGCGACTGAAGCAGCAGGGGCATCTCAAGCTCGAGTCCCCCTGGAAAGGACCGTACGTGATTACAGAAGTAATCCCAGGTGGCGCCTATCGCCTTCAAGATTTAGAGACAGGAGTCGCATACTCCAACCCCTGGAACGTCGCACAGCTGTGACGCTTCTACCCTTAGTCGTTTTTACTTTTACATTGCAAATAAGGATACTCAGCCAAGGCTACTTAGCCACACATTGTACCTCGCACTGTTCTTCGAGTAAATAAAGCTAAGTGCCCCAAAACTTTGAGTTCTCCTTTACTTTCCCAATTTATATACTCGGGGGCTGCGCCACCCTGTACACATCTGTTCTTCGAACCAAAACGCGATATCCTGAGTAGCTAGTACATCAATCGAAACCCTTAACACAACATCAACCCAGCTGCAACGCACCTGACAGGTTGACAAGGGACTGAGATACAAACATGACCAGGCTAACGAAAAGGACTCGCATAGTGCCACGCACTTCATACTAACAAAGCTCTTTATACGCATTCGACAAATAAATTATCTACAACATTTATACGAACTTTACAACACAAGTACACTTATGTGCAGGATACAAACTAGGCTACTATTGCAGCAGAAGAACGTTGGTTTGTTCCTCAAAAAAGTCGACAATCTCTTCTGCTGGGCGGTCCACCGCCTGATAGTGCGGCACCATATTCCAAGCAGAACCTGCTGGTGGCGCAGGCGACCCAGACGCAATCGCCGCAACATCCACGTCAGGCTTGTGCAGCCGCACCATTGACAAAGAAGCCTTAGCACCGGCCACCAACTGTTGCCTCACGCACTCGCAAACCGCGGACGGATCTTGAAACTTGGCTATGAGGACCAGCAAGCTTGATGGAGTATCATCCAGCAGGAACATCGCCCGATAAATGTTCTTCAAGCATGATTGCGACTTCTTCAGAAAGAGCAGCACTCGCGAGGCACGATCCTGCAGGGTCGCCAGCGTAGTCGCATGATCATGATCTACCCAGAAGTATCCACTCTCTTGAAGTTGCTCCTGGGTAAGATCATGTAGGCGAATGGCAATTCTATCCTTCTCCTCCCGCGGATGACGCGCGCTAACAACTACAAGAAGCAGCACCAGCAGCATGAGTACAACGTACCACTGCGAGTGACTACAAAAGAAAAGATGAGAAGAAGCAAACTAACACTTGAATTGGTCGCCCAGCTGCGTCACCTCGCCAAGCAGATATTGCTCTCGGGCGGTGGTTTTCTCCGCCTTCGACTTCCGCACGTCTGCGTTACCGCGAAGCACGGGAAACTCACGCTCCAGCTGCTTCATGCGATCACGCAGTCGTGAAAGCAAGGACATCTCATCTACCCTAGAGCGCGGCTGTGCCACGGTATCATCAAGAGTTGGCGAGTCCTGGTTTCCCCTCATAGGATCACTTGATGTACCCTACCACAAGTCAAGATAGAAGCAAATAAGACGACCAAATCAACACAAAGACAAAAGGGTCAGATGCATTCAAGACCAGCATAAGTATCAACAGATACACTTGCCAGCAGACATGTTCTTAAACAAAAGGACATAAACTAATCAACTATTACAAAAGCTAACTAAGGAGCAGCTGGCTTCTTCGACTTCGACGGCTTCGGGGGCTTCATCAAGTCCGTGGCAGTGTCAGACGCCACTGACTTTCCGCCGGCCCCTGAGGCCGAAGCTTTCGCCGCCTTCTTGGCACGTTGGAGCTCCTCAGAGTACTTCACAACAGTATTTATCAAATGATGCCCATATCTTCCACAGGTAGTCGCGAAAGGAGCGAAGACTACCTGCTGACCATCCGCGCCAACATGCATTGCCTTCGACACCGCGGCAGGATCAATCTCGAAGCCGTGGGCCTGCACCATGGCGAGCGACATGGATGCACCAGTCGTGCGGAGTGAATTCTTGTAGCTGGAAGGCACACCCCCGGCGAGCGACTCAACCAGCTCATCCATATTATCGATCAGCTCCGCCTTGGGCATCAACTCCTCTCGGAGGCGACTGAGGGTGCCCTTGGCCTTGGAAAGCATATCCTGGACGGCGGCGCTACGGTCCTCGACTGCCGACAGCGCACCCGCCAGAGCGTCATCACAATGAAGGGCCTGCGGGTCGAAGCTCAAATCGCCAGCATCTGTACATAAACCCACACATGGATAAAAACATCAGCGCCACCGGCAACAACATTAGAAGCAGAGAAGGATAACAATATCCACAAGCAAAAGTACCTGAGAGAGCCTTGGTGATTGAGAACAGTTGTTCTTCGAACAACTTTTCCCTGGCCGCGAAGGAGGCACGCAAATCCTCTTCACGCTTCCACGCCTCGTCACGCGCTGCGATTGCCTCGTCGTGACCCTTCACAGCCGCGACCAGTGTCTTCTCCAAAGTGGCGACGTTACGCAATAAGGCATTATGCTCAGCTACACGACAATCAAAAGTCGATTATCAGTCGACTATATCAGAAGGAGAAGACAAAGAAGAATAAGTGTAGAACACTCACTTTCAACCACGCAGTGATGCATCTCCAGCATTGCATGCTGGCGGCCCATCACCATCACTTGTTCTGCCAAGTACGCGGCTTCCTTCACAAGGAGCTGTCGCACAAACAAGGAATCATCAGAGGTAACAGATACGTTGACTGCCACACTAAAAAGAAGAAAAGCTATACTTACATGGTCCTCTAGTGACTCCGAAGATG
Organism: Avena eriantha; assembly: GCA_910589775.1. Classification (NCBI taxonomy): domain Eukaryota; kingdom Viridiplantae; phylum Streptophyta; class Magnoliopsida; order Poales; family Poaceae; genus Avena; species Avena eriantha. The sequence continues at coordinate 487,229,690 of OU342745.1, read as the reverse complement.
TCTGATGTACCCCCATCTGGGCAACCATTCGATGTTCTCCTCCACGAGGAGAACTGGAAGAGTTGTGCCCGGAGTGGGCCGCCAATGGAGGGGAAGGAGCACACTCGACCTCTTTCTTGGCCTTTGAGGTCGCGACTCCTGATTCCTTCAAAAATTGGCGTCGCCAGAAGATGACGCCACCTCTTGACTACAAGACAAAACCTACATTGAGAAAAGGGCAAACTCCGGGACAAGCCAGCAAAGGCACAACATAAACTTACCAGTCAAATTTGTCAAAATCAAATGTGGCCTCCACCGATTCGGACGAAGACTCCTTGGGAAATCGCATCTTCTTGTGAGAAGATGGTGCCACAGCCCTCACAGGAATGGTAGGAATTGGCGACTCCGCGCCAACGCCCGTACCTTGGGGAGTCTAAGGAGACGACGCGTCAGAATCCTCGCTGTGCGAACGCTTGCGACTATCCGGACTCTCGTACTCGGGGGCTTCCTCCTCCACATCAGAAGGGACAGTCGACTCAGACTCATCCTCTTCCAAGGCTTCGCGAGGAATAATCCCCTCAGGGAGAGGGGGCATACAAGGCAACACCGCCCAATCCTGCGTACAAACAAAGAAATTCAGCAAACAAACAAGTAAGCTACAGAAAAGAAATCGACAAAATAGGCTACTGTGTAGCACAACTATACCTCAGGAGGAGGATTCGAAGCATCAAAGGGAGGAACAACTGGCTCACTGGGAAGCACATCCTTGATAGTGTACTTTGTGACCAGTCGAACCCTCTTGTCCACCTCACTCGCGGATATGCCATCAGCAGATATGCGAGTGGCATCATCAGCGCCAGCCCACTGAAACATGGGATGGACTCTGGCTTGCAGGGGCTGGACGCGACGGCGCAGCCAAGTGCGGATGAGAGTGCAGCCTCCCTCCTCTTTGCCTATGCAACTCTCGAGGTCGCAGATGCGTTGATATAGCACGTCTGTCTCCGCGAGCTCGCTAGGCATGACTACGTTCTTCCAGGAGCGCATCCTCCTGCACGGCGTCGCGAGATCAAAGGGCGCGAGTCCAAAGTGCTCACCATTGGCCTTCTGATCGCAGATGTAGAACCATTTGTCCCTCCACCCTTGGACAGACGCCGTGAGCTTGATGTCGAAGTAGGTGGCGGATGGGTCGACATGGATTCCGCAACCACCTACATCCTAAACTAAAGAGCCAGATGCGGACTGGCGATTCAATTTGAAGATGCGCTTGAAGAGGCTGAAGTGTGGCTCGATTCCGAGCCAGCACTCGCAGAGTGTGATGAAGCAAGAGATGTGGAGGATCGAATTTGGGGATAGCTGATGGAGCTGGAGCCCGTAGAAACAAAGAAGACCCCTAAAAAAGGGGTGAAGAGGCAAGGAAAGACCGCGAATGATGAATGCAAGAAACATCACTCGAAAACCAGCGGGAGGAGCAGGAATGGTCTCACTGCTGGGGACGCGCGCATCGGCGACTATAGCGGACAACACTCCATCTTGGCGAATAAGACAGAGATCAGACGCTTTGATGATAGAAGGGCGCCACGCACCATTCGTGACGCGGGTGCCCACGACCTTCTTCTTCGCCGCGGCAATAGTGGCCGCAGAATCAGCGACAGCGCCTACCTTCTTCTTCCCTATTGCACGACGGCGATGTGAGCGAAGAAAGTAGCTCGGAAACGAATGGAGCTGGTCCAGCGTCGTGGAGGAAACGGGCATAGAGAAAAGCAGAGGAGCAGCATCAATGGCGATGGAAGCAAGGATGAATGAGAACAGATGGGAAAAATTACCGCCGCAGCGCCGCTACTTAACCCCTAGAAGATGCAATCTAACGGCTCAGAAAAACCCTATTGGACGCGTGGCACACATCACGTTGGACACGTGGAGAAGGGGAAGCGCGAACCGTCCCTCCACTACTCCCATTACGCACGGAAATCGAGGAGGCACAGTTAAAATAAAGATTACGCATGCCCAGTCAAATCAAAGTCATAAAGTAGGACCCACTGCTCGTCATGTCCCGTCAAACTCGCTCACGCGGGCAACTAAGGTCATACAAGCGTCAGCACTGACGTCATCAAAGCTATGCATCGGACAACTTTGACTACTTTAGTCCTTGCTAGAGTCTTCGACTCCACCAAGCACTCGGGGGCTACTCCCATAGGGAGCGCTGGCCATGCACCCTACGATTTTTTCTTTTCTTTTTGCAGGAACATGGACAACCAGAAGCAAACCCAAACCATTCAAAATATGATTCGACTATGGACATGGGCTACTCCCATAGGGAGTGCTGGAAAAATTTGACTGAAACAAGCAAGCAAAAGACGACAATAGTCGCAAATGTTCTTTAGTCCCTGCCTGAGTCTTCGACTCAACCAGGCACTCGGGGGCTACTCCCATAGGGAGCGCTGGTCGCGCACCCTATGATTATTTATACAGAAAACTGTGTGTTGATAACATCCACACTCGAAGCTCATGGCGACAACGCCTCATAATTTTTCCCTACACAGAGATTGCGTCTCCTGGGTCACCCGAATCGTCTCCGCGATGATAAAATTCGGATGCCGCGCTTACAGCGTGAAGGTAAGACCTGAATAAGGCCTGGCAACGCATTTAGCTGCACACTACCAGAAATGTATTTGTGCCTATAGGTATGATGAACATGCCTTGACGGACGCGTCGAGTGCTCACACCCATATAACTGGAATTCGACTCCTGTAAGACCTCCGCGGCCTGAGTCGAATTACACCAGCACTTTTCCGGATTCGAGTCCGGGGACTCGAGTTCGAGTAGATTGCGTTGTTTCACCCTAAGGTGGTTAACTGATACCGATACTTCGGTTACATCAGGCACGTATATCGGCAATCCCTATGATGCAAATAAAAGCAGTCAAAATGCACTCATTCAGGCACTCGAAGACTTCAAAAAGTCCCCAGTCGAACCTGTGATTCCACTGGATACTCGGGGGCTACTGACATGGGTATACCTTACAGGTACTCGAGCTTGGTATATACGGTCCAAATATGTACAGGCCCACGGTGTCGCCAAGGCTCAAAACAAAGGACTCGAGTAACCTACGGACTCTCGATTGCTTGAAGAACAAGAAGAAGTTAAAGATAGAAAGTTTGAAGGGGAAAAACCCTAACTTGTAACCGACTCGACCTGCTACCCGAGACCTGGCCTATCTATATAAAGGCTAGGAGGGGGCGGCGAGGAGGACAGACACAACCTTAGTCTCCACAACCCTCGCCAGATTGCATCTGTGCACCATTGTAACTTTCGATTCCTTCGATAATTCCACGAGCAGACAAGCAGGAGTAGGGACCTCTTTGAGGCCTGAACCTAGGTAAATCTTTGTCCCCTGTGGGCTTGTTTGCTAGCCGATAGATGTCTCCAGCGCTCCCTCCTTCTCCAAAACCCAAGTCCATAACAATGGGCATTGATGAGTTAAACCCTCGTCAGCAGGTATTCGATTGTGTGAGAGGGAGGAAAGCCAGCGCCTGCACGACCGGATGCATGCTCTTATATCTGCCTCTCGAAGTTCTGAGACGGATTTTTGGACTGAACATCAACGTGCCTATAATGTTGCGCTGTTGCAGGATCGTAAACCGGAGCTGGAGCAATTTGTCGAGTGCTGCCGCAGATCTATGGCTATTGTTTACAACGCCATGTTTCCTCGAGATCCCCAGCCTCAAACATTGGCAGATTTGATTATGAAGTTTCGGTAAGGCGAGCGGGTCCACCATTATGTGAAGCTTCAACTTGTGGCGGGTGCCAAGCTTGCGCTCCCTGGGTGCATGCACATCACCCGACATTGGATCTGGACTTTGTATCTTCGGGTCTGCCTCCTCCTCCTGATGGTAGCCTTGTTTATATGGCGCCTCACTATGCTGCTGCTCGAAGACCCGCCATTAGGATTGTGCGTAGGTGCTTAGAAGAAGACGGGAATTCTTTGTAAATTTCAAGATCTGATTGCTTGCTTGTGCAGCTTTGTAATGTGGCTAAAAAATGTTGTATGTGTACTTTATCAAAAAGGTCGCATGTTTTCATACGAGGTTTTGATTGTATGCTATATTTCCTCGTTGGGGGATCTGACGAACTGATGCTCATATACCATAGAAGTTTCATGTCGCAAAATACTTTTCTTTATTTATTGATAATAATGGATAGGGTACATTGCGATGGCATGATTGCCTGGCCGTTGGCCTTTTTATTAAGTAAGGAATGCGTCTCAATACAGTTTTTATGGAAGAACTTTGACTTCTGTCCTTGAGGGTCTTCTTATGCGGGGCCGTCGTTAGAGGCCGCATACGTTGCTTTTGCGAGGCTATTATGTTTTTGCTTTTCTGATGTTTTCTTCTTGCGGGTGTGCCCTTCGTGTGTCGCCTCCTTGCCTGTCAATTTTAGCTGCCCAAGCTTCGCCTCCATCCCGAAAGATTCCGAGATTTTGTTGAACTCTTGATCGCAGCTATCTACGTGATTGAAGCTACCTTTGACTGTGATGACCCCGTTGGGGGCTGGCATTTTCAGCACTAGGTATGCGTAGTGAGGTACTGCCATGAACCTAGTGAAAGCTGGTCACCCCAGGATCGCGCGGTATTGAGACGGCCAGTCCATAACTTCGAATTCTAGCTTTTCTCGCCTGAAGTTGTTTTTTGACCCGAAAATGACGTCAAGGTGGACTTTGCCCAATGGAATTTCGACTTTTCCAGGAACTATCCCGTGGAAAGTTGTGTAGGTTGGGGTTAGGTTCATCATGGACCAGTTCATGGCCCGCAGATTTTGGCGTAAATCAGGTTGATGCTGCTTCCTGCATCCAAGAAAACTTTGCTCATGTCAAACCCGCCGATTTGCTTTTCCACTATCAGTGCTGCCTGGCCTGGCTGAGGGACCCGTAATGGATGGTGAGCTCTGCTAAAAGTGATTTCTTGCTCTGACCAATATAGATACTCTGGTGTAGGGGGTGGCTTTGTTACCGCTAAATTTACTTGCCTAGTGATCAGCTTTTGTGTTCTATTGTAGGTGGCCCCTTTTGGATCATTGACATTTCTTCCTTTGATCTGGGATATTCGTTGTCTTGGTAAGTCCCGCCGGTGGAGGTCCCTGCGGTGGTGGTGGATCTCCAATGGCCAAAGTGCCGGGTGCAGGGGCGTAGTTTATGTTTGTTGCTTCGGCTGCCTTTGCATTGCATAGTTCTTGCATCTTTAGGAATGTCCGACAGTCCTTTAGGAGGTGGTTTGATCGCCTTTTCCCTATTGAGTCGACATAGTAGTGCATATTGGAGGGTCCTTCCAACATTTGTCCTGCTAACATTGGTGGGTCTCGGTTCATCGACTGGTATCGTTGTCGCGGCTAGCTTTCATTGATGGTATCCCTACTGCCACGATATCCATTGTTGTAGTCGTCATTTTGTCGGTTGTCCATTCTAGAGAAACTTGCTGCAACGTAAGTGGGTGTGTGGTATCCACCATTTGTTTGGCGTCTTCGATCGCTGTTACGCCAGTCTCTTTCGTCAAGTGAACGAGCCCTTTTGTTGTGTACTGCATCCTCTCCATCAACCCAACGGTTGGCTATCTCCATCAGCTACGAAATTGTTTGTGGCTTTATTCGTCCTAATTCTTCAATGAATTCCTGTCGTCGGAGACCATCATTAAAGGCGTCAGTCGCTCTTTCATCGGATATCGCTTCAGCCGAATTTTTGGTGATGTTCCATCGTTGGATGAAGGCTCGTATTGATTCTCCTGGCTTTTGCTTGCAGGCGCGTAATTGCTCTAAAGATGCGGGTCGCTTGAATGTGGATTGAAAGTTTCTGATGAATTTGTCTTCAAGATCATTCCAACTACTGATAGAATCTTCTGGTAGCTGCTTTAGCCCGGAGCATGCCGCACTGGTTAGGTGGAGCTGTAGGCTTTGCATTACCGTGGCTTGGGATCCTCCCTGTAATCTGACAGTTGCTAGATAATCTGTCAGCCAAGCTTTGGGTTCTTGGAGGCCATCGTATTTTTGTCGATCTTGTGGTAGCTTAAAGTCCTTCGGTACCGGAGTTTTGCGAACCCGTCGGGTAAAGCAGCTGGCTCCGCATAATTCTTGTCCGTCCTCACTTTCACCGTCACGGTATCTTTGGGTGCTACGCTCTTCTCGTGATCGATCAATCCTTCGTTGGGTTATGTCGTTTCTTGCATCATTGCGCGGTTCTTGTTTGGAAAAGTGGACCCGATGTGGTGACCGTGATCGTCGGGTGTGACCTCCTTGCCGAGGGCTGTTGCGACAGTGTGAGGGATTGGTCATGTTGCCTCGTGGTTTCTTTATCTTCTTGCGTAAGAGTTTCTCCCACCAAACTGAGATTCATCAGGGCAGATCGGTGGAGGGCTGCACGGGGATCGTCGGGTGCAGGTTGTGTCATGACTAGATCTGTTTGTGCAGCCACAATAGCTTCCTGGGCTGTCTTTGCTTTGATGTTCCCATCTTGATATATCGACATAAATGAGAGATCAAGGTCCCGAATTAATCCGCTTCTCTCTTCTTCAGGTATACTTCTTAATCTAGACGTTCCTTTTCTTAGCGATGCTCCTCTTGTGATGCTTCTTGATCCTCGGGTGGGGTTTAGCTATTCCCTTCGTAAGCTAGATTCGTCGGCTACCCTCTTCCTTTCATCGAGCTGCCTTTGCATCCTGAGGATCTTTCTCTTTTTGCAGTGCAGCATATACTGGTATGCAAATAGATCTTTGTGGGTGGCATCTGTTGCCATTGGGGTCGCACCCAAAATTGCTGCTCTCGCTTTCTCCCATGCACTGGCTCGTAGGCTGAGGGTTCGCCTCTCATCTTCGCGTGGCTGCTCTTCTTCTCTATTTTCTCGGTAGACTGTTGGATCTGCTTCGTTTCCTCGACTTCCTTTGTTGTCATTGCTTCCTGCACTATTGATACATTGCAAATGTATCTATAATTTTTGATGTTCCATGCTTGGTTTTATCTACTTTCTTATGTTTTGTCCACACTTTGGAGTACTTTTCATATGATTTTTCTTGGACTAACCTATTAACAAGAGCCACAGTGCCATCTGCCAATTTTCTGCTGTTTTTGGTTCCATGAAAGTTAGAAAATGAATATTCTCGGAATTGGACGGGACAAAAGCCAAAGTTATTATTTTACCGAGGGACACCTGGAGCCAGAATACGAGACGGAGAGGGGCTAGGGCCCGGCCACACCACCTGGCCGCGCGACCAGGACTGGCCCACGCCAGGGGGTGGTCTGGCCGCCCCAGGCACCCCCTCGGCCTCTCTTTCCGCCTATATATTGCCTCTGATACAGAAACCCTAAGTACCTGATCAAAAATCCATGAAAAAGTCTATAGCCCCCATCATCTCCATCCTTAGATCGAGAGGGATCTGAAGCTCTTCTCGGCACCCTGCCGGAGAGGGGAATTCACCCTGGAGGCCTTCTTCATCATCATGCAAGCCTCCGGTGTGATGCGTGAGTAGTTCATCTCTGGACTACGGGTCCATGTAGTAGCTAGATGGCTGGTTCTCCTCCTTTGTGCTATCATGTCTAGATCTTGTGAGCTCCGTTCATGATCAAGATCATCTATTTGTAATTCTGCATATTGTGTTTGCGGGGATCCGATGGATATTGAGATGCTATTTCAGATTGATTATTGATTCTATCATGTCTTTTATATTTGTGATCTTGCATGCTTTCCGTTGTTAGTAGCTATCTTGGCCAAGTAGATGCTAGCAACTCCAAGAGTTAGTATTTATGCTCGATAGTGGGTTCATGCCTCTGGTAATCTGGGGAAGTGATAGAAATCTCAAAGGTACTAGATGTGTTGTTGCTACTAGGGAGAAAAGAACAATCCTTTGTTCATAGAACAATCGTATTGTTTACATTACACGCAATTCGTAATGCAATTATCTGTTGCTTGCAACTTAATACTGGAGGGGGTTCGGATGATAACCTGAAGGTGGATTATTAGTCATAGATGCAGTTGGATGGCGGTCTATGTATAATGTTGTAATTCCCAATTGAATCTCAAAGGAGTCAAGATGAGTAATATATGCTTGTATGCTTTATCGATGTTTGTTAATTGCCCCGCTGTAATTTGTTCACCCAGCATGTTGTCTATCTTAAGGAGAGCCACCTCTAGTGAACTATGGACCCCAGTCCTTTCTTTTACATTCAATCTACAATCAAACTGTTTAGTACTTTGTGTTTACTTTCTGCAAACTATTACTTCTTTCCATTCAATACGGTTAATCCTTTGTTTTCAGCAAAACCGGTGAGATTGACAACCTCGTCGCAAGTTGGGGACAAAGTTCTGTGGTTGTGTTGTGCATGTCTCCATGTTGCTGCTGGCACCGGTAGGCGCCCTGCCAACGTTCAGCTAGCAACACCTTTGGGGTGTTTCCTTGCTCCTACTGGATTAATAACCTTGGTTTCGTACTGAGGGAAAACTTGCTGTTGTGCTCATCATACCTTCCTCTTGGGGTTCCCCAACGAGCTCGATATATTTGGGCCATCAAGCATATTTTCTGGCACCGTTGCTGGGGAGTCAAGGACATCTTCACAAGGGGAGTCCCTCATAACAAATCTCTTTACTTTGTTGTTTTTGTTTTGCTTAGTTTACTTTTGTTTTGTTTGCTTGTTTCTTTATCAAAAACACACAAAAAATAGTTTTACAAGTTTGCTTTCTCTATCAAAAACACACAAAAATTAAGTCTTTCTATAGTTGTTACCCCTTCCTTAGCTCACCATGTTGATCCCTAAATTCACCCTGAAAGACCTTTCAATAGGTAGTGGTTCTATAATTGGAAAAGATAATATTGAAGAATTCTTCAATCATGTTAGTAAGCATGAGGATATTGAGGATATATCCCTTGCAGAACTTGCTCCAAACTATGAAATTTCTGCAGCTTCTTTAGTTCACATGTTGGAAGCTAGGTTTGTTAACCTTAACCCCTTAATGCAAGTAATGTTTCTCAAACTTAAAGAAATTGAGGACCCTGAAAAGAGAGATTTTATTGTAGAAACTTTGCTTAAGGAATTCTATGATGTTACCAAGGAAGCTAGAAAAGTCTTTGAACGTTTCAATATGCTAGGATCATGTGTAGATGTAGTTGGTACACGAGAAAATATGAGCAAAATTGAACCTAATGGGGAGGAAACTAAGGTACCAATACCCTTTAAACTTGTAGCAATGCATGAAGCCATAGAAAAGAATCTTGATTGGATTGTTCCCGAAAACCCGTTTGATGAAAATAGTGAACCAAAGAGCATTGAGAGAGGATCCTCTAGAACTTATTTGTATGAGATATCTTGCTTTGTTGACAATATTTCTGGTATTAATCTTAATGCTTCTTCATTTGTGAACACTTGATTCTTTTTCTTGCTTCTTATGCTAACTTAAAGGCGTTAAAGAAAAGTACTTATTGGGAGATAACCCAAAAAATTTAGATGAGTCTTGGAAGTTACTAATTCAGTAATAACCGCTCCTTATCCTTTTTATTTGCTTTTTGTGCCAAGAGTAACCTCTAATGAGAGAGAAGTAATGATTGGGAAAGTTGCTGTCCCGAAACAGATTTCTGTGCTTCACCGTAAAAAATCGTGTAAAATATCTGTACGTCCTTTTGAGGCGTGAATTCTTGTTCTTCTGCCCCAGGCTGTTATCTAACTTTCGTTAGTTCAACACTTTTCGATTTGATCAACAGAAGGTCTTAGAAAAAAATCGTCTTTACCTGCTGGTCTGTTTTGACAGATTTCTGCCATTTTTTGCATTTGCTTCTTGTTGGTTCCTTTTTCAGTTCTTTTGGGGAATTGAGCTTTTTGAGGGAAGTGCTACAGTAGATTGTGTTTTAATGGAAGTTTTATTGGTGTTATAACTGAACCTAAAGACCTATTATCTTGAGTGCACTAATGTTGCTAATAAAGATTGTGTGAAGTTTTGTATGAAGGAAAAATTTCAGGTGTATGGAAGGAATGAGTAATGAGATGAAGGATGGACTAAAGCTCAAGCTTGGGGATGCCACGCGTGTCATCCCAAGAAATATCCAAGAAGTACAAGCGTCAAAGCTTGGGGATGCCCAAGGCATCCCCTTCTTTATCAATAAAAATCCCAGGTTTCTTCCAAATGCTTCATTTTTATTGTTTCATGCACAGTTGTGTTGTTCTTGGAGCGTCTTCTTTTTTGTTTTGGTTTTGGTTTTTAGTTTGCTTGGTTTGCTTAATAAATTGGTTGGACCCCCTCTTTCATACATTGGTTATCAAATAGTTTGGTTTGGATTGGAAAAGAGTAGGAAAGCTCATGCTTAGGTGGTAAAGAGAGTTTGTTTTTGACTGTGGCCTATGCTTTGTCATGCCATGATTGATATTGTTTTGGCTTTATGCTTAGTATTCTTTGCTGTAGCATGACTTGTTATAAACAATTGAGATTGCTTAATGTGCCTTGGATGAATCATGCGTTATTTTAGCATATTAAAGCATAGTATTGTGGTATTCTCCTTTGATGCTTTATTTGGGTTGACTTGGCGCATGCTCACACCATGTTATGACTATCTCAAGTCACCATAGCCTTTATGATCCTTTAGTTTTCAACTTGTAGTATCACTTTATGCTTTGATCAATGATGTTTTGTCGCTCTGCATGATTATGGCCATTATTTCTCTCTTAGTTTGTCGCTCCCAGTCTTTTGCTAGCCTCCACAACCAAGTATGATTTCCACACATGCATCCAACCCCCTAAACCAAGTTATTCCAAAGAGTCCACCATACCTACCTACTAGCATATGCTATTCCAAGTATATTCATGTTTTTGTCTATCTTCCAAATTAAACTTGTTATGAGAAAACTAGTGATTAAAGCTCTCACGAACTTGATGGCACACTTTACTTTTCTGCATTTAATAAACTTGAACCATTGGGTTCTTCTTTGTTGCGTATATGCTTGTGCTTTATAAGTTGAAATTAGCAGAACCATGTATCATGGGGAACGCTTTCAACATTGCAGTTGTACTTTGTACCCCGTTGATATCATGTTCTTTTGCTTATGGATCCCGGCGGTGTGAAATAAAAGTGGAACTTGTAAGATCATGGAGTTTGTATGTGTGTTAGAGAAACGCCTGGGCCGCTAGCCTAAGCCATGCCTAATCATGGTGGAAACTTGTAGCATCACCATAATGAGCACACTATGAAGCATCCTCAATAAAAACCTATGCAACTAGCAAATAAAAAGATCGCCCTGATGCTCATTGTCTACTTGCCTTGTCATTTTGATTATGGGATAGTTCATGTATCATGTGCAAGGGGTACCCCATTGGCGGTTCTTTATGATACATATGTACTTACAGTGACAAGAGCTTACTCGTGACTAAAGTTGAGTAGCATGAGGTTCGGTCTTCGTAAGTAAGGGGCATGAGATTTCGGTTTATAACTTCTCAAGCATATCCTCTTAGTTGTGTCACTTTAACCTTAATCACCTTCAAGATGCTTATGATAGGGGCAATGAGAGCTGAAAGCTATTAAGTACCATAATTTTTGGAAGCTCTTTATGAGACTTGAATCCCTACTTCCTTCTATTAAGGCCCTTCTTCCACTTATATATTGATTCTCCACCTTCTATCTTTATGCACCTACTTTGAGATCATAGTGGCCATTCTTAGTTCTATGTGCATTGTCCCAAGACTTGTTGATTGATGCATACCTTGATATTGCTTGTTTTAAACTATTTGTATCTAGTCACTCTTATGAACTTTGAAGGTGTACTATGCATTTATGTTTGCTACTCTATGGGGGACAAGCTGAATGCCACTATGTTATGTTTTCTTTATGTTAAACAAACAAACGTCTTGCAAAGCATTGTTATTCATGAATCTTTTGTTTGTGCCTTTTCATGTTGCATCATAGTTTCTTTGTCTTATTGCTAGAACTTTGTCTTTGATATTATGATTGAAGTACTATGATCCCAGCTTTGAATGTTTTACAAATACTTTGATCAAGTTTATGATGGTGCATGTCACCTCAAAAATTATTCTTTCTTTTTATCACTTACCTACTCGAGGACGAGCAGGAGTTAAGCTTGGGGATGTTGATACATTGCAAATGTATCTATAATTTTTGATGTTCCATGCTTGGTTTTATCTACTTTCTTATGTTTTGTCTACACTTTGGAGTACTTTTCATATGATTTCTTGGACTAACCTATTAACAAGAGCCACAGTGCCAGCTGCCAGTTTTCTGCTGTTTTTGGTTCCAGGAAAGTCAGAAAATGAATATTCTCGGAATTGGACGGGACAAAAGACAAACTTATTATTTTACCGAGGGACACCTGGAGCCAAAATACGAGACAGAGAGGGGCTGGGGCCCGTCCACACCACCTCGTCGTGCGGCCAGGCCTGGCCCGCGCCAGGGGGTGGTCTGGCCGCCCCAGGCACCCCCTCGGCCTCTCCTTCCGCCTATATATTGCCTCTGATATAGAAACCCTAAGTACCCGATCAAAAATCCACGAAAGAGTCTGTAGCCGCCGTCATCTCCATCCCTAGATCGGGAGGGATCTGAAGCTCTTCTCGGCACCCTGCCGGAGAGGGGAATTCACCCTGGAGGCCTTCTTCATCATCATGCAAGCCTCCGGTGTGATGCGTGAGTAGTTCATCTCTGGACTACGGGTCCATGTAGTAGCTAGATGGCTGGTTCTCCTCCTTTGTGCTATCATGTCTAGATCTTGTGAGCTCCGTTCATGATCAAGATCATCTATTTGTAATTCTGCATATTGTGTTTGCGGGGATCCGATGGATATTGAGATGCTATTTCAGATTGATTATTGATTCTATCATGTCTTTGTTATTTGTGATCTTGCATGCTTTCCGTTGTTAGTAGCTATCTTGGCCAAGTAGATGCTAGCAACTCCAAGAGTTAGTATTTATGCTCGATAGTGGGTTCATGCCTCTGGTAATCTGGGGAAGTGACAGAAATCTCAAAGGTACTAGATGTGTTGTTGCTACTAGGGAGAAAACAACAATCCTTTGTTCATAGAACAATCGTATTGTTTACATTACACACAATTCGTAATGCAATTATCTATTGCTTGCAACTTAATACTAGAGGGGGTTCGGATGATAACCTGAAGGTGGATTATTAGTCATAGATGCAGTTGGATGGCGGTCTATGTATAATGTTGTAATGCCCAATCGAATCTCAAAGGAGTCAAGATGAGTAGTATATGCTTGTATGCTTTCTCGATGTTTGTCAATTGCCCCGATGTAATTTGTTCACCCAACATGTTATCTATCTTAAGGAGAGCCACCTCTAGTGAACTATGGACCTCGGTCCTTTGTTTTACATTCAATCTACAATCAAACTGTTTACTGCTTTGTGATTATTTTCTGCAAACTATTACTTCCTTCCATTCGATACGTTTAATCCTTTGTTTTCAGCAAACCCGGTGAGATTGACAACCTCATCGCAAGTTGGGGACAAAGTTCTGTGGTTGTGTTGTGCAGGTCTCCACGTTGCTGCTGGCACCGGTAGTGCGCCCTGCCAATGTTCAGCTAGCAACACCTTTGGGGTGTTTCCTTGCTCCTACTATATTGATAACCTTGGTTTCGTACTGAGGGAAAACTTGCTGCTGTGCTCATCATACCTTCCTCTTGGGGTTTTCCCCAAAATATATCGAGCTTGTTGGGGAACCCCAAGAGGAAGGTATGGTGAGCACAACAGTAAGTTTTCCCTCAGTTATGAAACCAAGGTTATCAATCGAGTAGGAGCAAGGAAACACCCCAAAGGTGTAGCTAGCTGAACTTTGGCAAGGCGCACTACTGGTGCCAGCAGCAACGTGGAGACCTGCACAACACAACCACAGAACTCTGTCCCGAACTTGTGATGAGGTTGTCAATCTCACCGGTTTTGCTGAAAACAAAGGATTAAACGTATCGAGTGGAAGAAAGTAATAGTTTGCAGAAAGTAAACACAAAGCAGTAAACAGTTGATTGTAGATTCATAGTAAAAGAAAGGACTGGGGTCCATAGTTCACAAGATGTGGCTCTCCTTAAGATAGATGACATGTTGGGTGAACAAATTACAGCGGGGAAATTGAAAAACATCGAGAAAGCATACAAGCATATACTACTCATCTTGACTCCTTTGAGACTTGATTGGGCATTACAACATTATACATAGACCGCCATCCAACTGCATCTATGACTAATAATCCATCTTTAGGTTATCATCCAAACCCCCTCTAGTATTAAGTTGCAAGCAACGGATAATTGCATTACGAATTGCGTGTAAAGTAAACAATATGATTGTTCTATGAAAAAAGGATTGTTGTTTTCTCCCTAGTAGCAACAACACATCTAGTACCTTAGAGATTTCTGTCACTTCCCCAGATTACCAGAGGCATGAACCCACTATCGAGCATAAATACTAACTCTTGGAGTTGCTAGCATCTACTTAGCCAAGATAGCTACTAACAACGGAAAGCATGCAAGATCACTAATAACAAAGACATGATAGAATCAATAATCAATCTGAAATAGCATCTCAATATCCATCGGATCCTCACAAACACAACATGCAGAATTACAAATAGATGATCTTGATCATGAACGGAGCTCACAAGATCTAGACATGATAGCACAAAGGAGGAGAACCAGCCGTCTAGCTACTACATGGACCCATAGTCTAGAGATGAACTACTCACGCATCACACTGGAGGCTTGCATGATGATGAAGAAGGCCTCCAGGGTGAATTCCCCTCTCCGGCAGGGTGCCGAGAAGAGCTTCAGATCCCTCCCGATCTAGGGATGGAGATGTCGGCAGCTATAGTCTCTTTCATGGAATTTTGATCCGCTACTTAGGGTTTCCGTATCAGAGGCAATATATAGGCGGAAGGAGAGGCCGAGGGGGTGCCTGGGGCAGCCAGACCACCCCCTGGCGCGGGCCAGGCCTGGCCGCACGGCGAGGTGGTGTGGCCGGGCCCCAGCCCCTCTCCGTCTCGTATTCTGGCTCCAGGTGTCCCTCGGTGAAAAACTCACCTTGGCTTTTGTCCCGTCCAATTCCGAGAATATTCATTTTCTGACTTTCCTGGAACCAAAAACAGCAGAAAACAGGCATCTGACACTGTGGCTCTTGTTAATAGGTTAGTCCAAGAAATCGTATGAAAAGTACTCCAAAGTGTGGACAAAACATAACAAAGTAGATAAAACCAAGCATGGAACATCAAAAATTATGGATACGTTTGCAACGTATCAGAGACACTATCGGATGAGCCAGTGAAGTCCATCAGCTTTTGCTCTGGATAAATTTCCGCCATTCGAATCCCAAAGTCGATGCTTTCGCTACTTTCTTCGGGTTCTGAATTACCTGTGCTTGCTTCACGTGGTGGTGTGAACGGTGGGTCTGATCCAAAGGAGAGATTGTCATAGAGACCATCAAGATCCCCTAGATTCATCTCGACTTGCCCGCCTTCATTGCCTTCTTCGATCTTCACCTAGACTTCCATTGGAGATGTAGTGGGAAGTTCCTGTACTTCTGTTGATTTGCGGGTAACTTGATGGGTGGGCGGGCGTGGATTTGCTTTCATCAAGTTGATGCTTGGTGGAGAGGGTTCCGCCGAATTCGTGTTTCCAGCGTTCAAGTTTCCCACAAACGGCGCCAATTGACGAGGGGTAACCTTGGCAATGCCCATGGTGATGGACTTGGGGTTTCACAGAAAAGAGAATGCTGGGGATTTCGTCGGATGTCAGGAAAACAATGAAGACAAAGTCGCCTGAATATTGGGGAAACACTCTATTACAAGTTGTCTACTAGATTTCAGTACCCTCGCTTGGGCTTCTCCCGCCCTATATATAATAATTCGGGTCTTAAAGCTGTATGCGGATAGGTTTCATACACGCGTGATTACAATACCAACATAGTGTTGGTTCATGATTTATTTCCTAATACAATAAGAAGTTTATGTCGGTTGCTTCCTTGGGCTTTTATCTGGAATCTCTATGGGCCGTAGGCCTTTTACCCAATGTAGAGTAGCGAATAGTGAGCATTCGAGTAATCATACCCATGTCAGAGGGGGAAACTTGGCAGGATCCATCTACAGGGAGATATCCACCCTCTCCAACATCTCCAGCTTCATCACCATGATGAAGAGGGAGTAGTACACCTCCGGGCTATGGGTTTGTGGCAGTAGCTTGATCTATTTCTCTCTTGTTCTTCATAGATCTAGTACCATATGAGCTCCCAACATGATTATGGTCGTATTTGTAATTCCTATGTGGTGGATCTTTCTTCTATGATTTGATATTTGATATTGGAATCTATTTTGTGTAAGTTTTTTAATAGATGCATATCATGCACCCCGTTCTTCATTGCTTGTTTTGATCTAACTTGTATGCAAGAACTTGTATGGGGAGAAGTGTGTGTTAGATGGAGTAGAATTGGGGTGGAGATTGAATTGTGACACATAATATTCAAGATCTACTTTGGTTTTCTTTTGCTACCTCACTAGGGATAAAGTGAAATAATGTGCTATAGTTATCACGTGACAATGTGATGACCTTGTTAGATCAATGTAGCATATTCGTATTTCAAACATCATATACTATTGCTTAAATCTATACTCTGATTTGTTCTTAAATCAATATTGCATAGAGATTTCCCTTTCTTGAAGAGTATAAGAGAGAGATGTATTCCATCTCAATATTAGAATGTGATGCCCATATTAATTCCTTTTATCAAGCACTTATAGAATTTCCATGAATCTTTATCATTGTTTTATGCCCATATTGTTTTATGATCACTACAACCTAAAAAGAGAGTAGACAAGTGAACCCATGAACCTAGTCCGATTTTTATCATAAGAAACACCTTTTCAGTGGCAGAAACTAATGGATTGGAATTGTCCAGTGGTACGTTCAACCCAGATTACAGATGCAGTATAGTAGCTTTTTCCCTAGTAGACCTAGGTTTATCAAACCTTGGAAAAAAATTCTATATGGAAATATAAGGAACTTCTATAAGCATACTTGTTTACTTGTTTTGCCTTACGTTTACCGGACCTTTCTAGTTTAATTTGAATTGTTGGTTGTTGTAATGGATGGAAATAGGCCAGTGTTGAAAATTCACCCACAGCTTGATGGCAACAACTCTATGTGTACCAAACTCGTTGGGACTCCAAGTGCAGAGTGTTGTAGCAAGCATCTTTTACCCACAAGGGTGAATCAAGCGTTTATGTTGAAATCTTAGGGAATTAGCAAAGAGTATCTTTTTCTTCTCTTCTCAAGCAACCCGCAAAACAATTTTTTGGCCTTGTGTCCCCAACTCCATTGAGGTTTCATATTAGTAATATGAAATAATAATAAAACAAAGTAAAGTAAAACAATAATAAATATGCAAGTAAAGCAAATGCAATAATAAAAGGTATTTTTGTGTTTCATTTGTGTTTGCAAGAAAGAAAGTATTTTCGTGTTTTTAGATATTAAATTGGAGCAAAGGTAAATGATAGTAGTATTGTTTGAAGGTTGTTTCTTATGAGAAAAGTTGGACCAGGGTGCATGGGTTCACTTGTCTATTGCCTTACGTTTACCGGACCTTTCTAGTTTAATTTGAATTGTTGGTTGTTGCAATGGATGGAAATAGACCAGTGTTGAAGATTCACCCATAGCTTGATGGCAAAAACTCTATGTGTACCAAACTCGTTGGGACTCCAAGTGCAGAGTGTTGTAGCAAGCATCTTTTACCCACAAGGGTGAATCAAGGGTTTATATTGAAATCTCAGGGAATTAGCAAAGAGTATCTTTTTCTTCTTTTCTCAAGCAACCCACAAAACAATTTTTTGGCCTTGTGTCCCCAACTCCATTGAGGTTTCACATTAGTAATATGAAATAATAATAAAACAAAGTAAAGTAAAACAATAATAAATATGCAAGTAAAGCAAATGCAATAATAAAAGGTATTTTTGTGTTTCATTTGTGTTTGCAAGAAAGAAAGTATTTTCGTGTTTTTAGATATTAAATTGCAGCAAAGGTAAATTATAGTAGTATTGTTTGAAGGTTGTTTCTTATGAGAAAAGTTGGACCAGGGCGCATGGGTTCACTTGTATATTCTCTTTTAAGTTGCAATGGACATAAAATAATTCATCATCAATATAATATCGGTGAAACTTCACTGTGTTTGATAAGCATTCATATGGGCATCACGTCCAAACATAGAGGTGATGCAACACATATCTCTTATACTCCTCTAGAAAGGGAAAGCTCCAAGCAATCTAGAATTAAGAATTAATAGAGCATAGCATTAAGTACTTTGACATGATGTTTGAATAACAAATATTCTACCTTGACAAAACAAGATTATCAAGTTGTCACGGGATAATGATAGCACATGAATTCACTTAATCCCTAGTGAGTAACAAAAAAAGGTAAAAACCATAGTAGATATTGAATTTGTTGTCACTATTCAACAGAAGAACGCCGCTGCCCCCGGTGGTAGCTGCGCACCTGTCCCCCACCCAACACGTGTCTAACGATCTTTAACTACGTTTAAGACAAGACCTGATAGAGAATTCAGATAGGATAGGTAGGCCCCATAGCATCTACCCAAACAAACCCACCGGTGAGTTCTCTCTGTTTTATCCTCTCCTTCGAGGCTGCCCCCCTTCGATCCAATCCAGAGGAGTAGCCAGGCTCCTCCCTAGACCAGAGATGGAATCGACTCCTGGTGCCTCCGCTGCTCAGGTTAGCACCCTCCTCGCTGAGGGAACCCAGGGATCCATGCCCGGTGAGGAGGAGGGGAACGACGCCAAGCTCAAGATCCCCTAAGGACAGTGCACGCCACACCCCTCCTCCTCTGCCCATGTCGCGCCCACCAGCGGCTAATATCCCCTACCTACCCAGGCACATGTACGAGCAGATGAAACACATGTCCGATGGCAACACCGACTAGGCCTTGACTGGGGACTAATCCCCACCTTCCAGGATCCGGTGTCTAGAGTGAGGCGTCGATGGTGGCCAAGGGAGAGTGGGAAGCAACACATGGAGTGAGGTTAGCAGCAGCAGAGGTTCGTTGTCCCTCCCGATTCTCCTTTTTTCTTTGGTTCCTCACAATCCGGACTAGTATTTCATATGGATTTTTATTCCTCTCTTGGGGGGTTAGCAGCAGGAGCCTATGAAGCGAGCGTGGAAGCAAGCTTAGGCATTGAGTCAATTCTGGCCACTCAAAGTTTTTTTAAATTTTTTAGAGCTTTTTTAGATCTAGTGGTTTCTTTTGTTCCTAAATATTCTATATGTATTTTTGAACATGTATTTTTGGTGGATATTGAGCAAATTGCAAAGAAGTGTTACTCCGTACCAGATTTGTGAATTGCAGATATTTTAGTGAGACGAGCTCTTCCTCCTCCTACACCAAGTGCAGCGGTGGTAGGCTAGGCAGACATGGGTGTTGCATTTTTTGGCCATGCTATGTCGCTTTGTAGGGACATTGGACATCGACAGTGGTTGCAGAGAGAAAAGGAAGATTCCTTATTAGCACTGTGTGTCTACCATTAGTCCACAGATTAATCTTAAAGCACATCCAACAGTAGCTACCAGGTCCGCACCTATCCCCCTAGGCAGTAAATCCACTCTCCACTATTCAATCACCACCACCATGTTACTCCATCTAATACACACTTTCCCCCACACACATGCTCTTGCATACAAGTTGGATCAAACACAAGAAATTGAGAATGGGGTATATCATATGCATATATCAATACATCTTACACATAGATAGGTTCTAATCTCATATATCAAATCATAGAATAAAGATCCACCACATAGGAATTACATATATGACCACAATCATGTTGGGGAACTCATATGGTATTAGATCTATTAAGAACAAGAGATAGATAGATCAAGCTACTTCCACAAACCCATAGTCCAGAGGTGGACTGCTCCCTCTTCATCATGGTGATGAAGTTGGATATGTTGGAGAAGGTAGAGATCCCTCCGGCGGCGGCTCTGGTAGAGTTTCCCCTTCCAATCTTCGATGGTCCTGACTCCTTCTTGGTGTTCCAGTGTTTCTGTGGCGCTATCCTCGAGGATTCCCTGGGGGCATTTTTATAGCAGTTTTTTAGGTCAAACCAGGTCGGCAGGAGAAAGAATGTAGCGAATTGGACGATCGAGGACCCAAAGAGGATGGGTTGTGCATGCAGTAGGGCAGGTCGCGTCACCACACCACTTTTGGGCCTCTAGGCCTCCCTCATGAGGTCCAAGCACTTCAGATCATCGTCTTCCCAAAATATTGGCTTTCCCATAATCTTATCTCCATTGGACTTTGTTTAGGTCCCTGAAAGATCAAAATACACAAAAACAAGATTTTCTTGTCCTACAGAGTTATAACCAAATAAAGGGGATCATTGGTAAATCCCCAAAAATCAATATGTGGGAATATGTATCAATAAACTACAAAGTTCATGTATGCATTTTACATGCATCAACATCCCCAAGCTTAACCTATGCTCGTCCTCGAGCATGAAGGTGATAAAACCAAACATGGACTTTGGAGTTTGTTGCTATGTTTCATGTCATACATCATTACAGTAAGTTTACAAGGTTTAACCTTTAAATAATAGTAATAAGAAAGTGAGCTATAAAGTGATATCTCTTATACTCTACAAACATGCTTAACAATAAGTTGCTTTGTGATGAAAACAAATGAAAGTACCATTAATAATTAAGCATGCTTATATGAACCTATGAAAGTATGTAAGACTCTTTTCCTCCTTTTGATCTTTTGGCACTTTTGTAACAGAAAGTAAGTAGGGAACATATGTGCTAGTCCTTCAATAATAGATAAAGAAAAAAGTTTTGAGAGATGTAGCTCAAGTCAACGGTATTCATAAGAGTGGGGTTCTAGGCATATTTTTGGCAGAAGTAGGTACGGTTTATGTGTTTGACCTTTACAAGTTAAGTGTTGCATGCCCCTTGACCACACGTACTAGTTTCTACAAATCCCAAGAAATTCGTCATTACACACTTTCTCTATGCTTCAAGCAAGTTGACACCGAGATACCTCTTGCCCCTTTGTACAAGAAGTCCCTTTGTGAGGGGATATCATACTTAGATGACAAGACAAACAACAAATGAACTTCTCAATACTTTATTTTATTTAGTATTTCATAGCTTCTCATGTTGTAAACTTCCACCATGATGCATTTGCATGGTTTAGGTTGGTGGCCCCAATGCTCCCTCTAACACATAGGCACACTAGAATAAATTGATCGCTTATGGATCATCTTATTTTTTATAGGTATCCATGGCCAAAGGTACATGCCATCAATGAAATAGGTTAGTGCAATTTTGAAAGCTTTCCCCATGTCAGCATTGTTTGGCTAACAAATAACTTATAAATTGTCGAACTCATAACTTTCAATTACCAATGGTCAAATTCTTATTTGACCTTTTGTAGGTTTTACACGGTTGCATTCATAGTGGTTTTCACCCCACATCTTACTTTCCCACGAGCTTTGAACAAAAATAGAGAGATTATTTTGAAGTACTTAAAAGCATAACACATATATTATATTTGTAGTAGCTAGTGCCACATAGGTATGTATGGTGTATGTTGTTGGAGTTTCAGGTATTTGGATATACAAGTCTTTGCTTGTTTGAGAATTTTGGGCTTATCAAAAAGATGTCTACAAAAGCATGCCAATGTGTCCATAGTGTTAATAATTTCTTATAAAACAAGGCAACTTAAAGTTAAACCATCTATGCATGTGAATAAAACATAGAACTAAATAAGGCACTTGTAAATTAGCATTCCTCAAAGTATTTGAAAAAGGTAACAATTAGCATAGCTTGTATTCCAAAAAAATCACTGCCTTTTATTTTAATAGCATACAACTCAAATTCTTTTAAATTCTAGTATCTCTTTCTTGGGCATGCAAAATATTTATCATGGCGGTCTCATTTATTTCAAAGGTAATATGCAAAACTAAATATAAAACTAGATAAAAATGCTCCAAGTTTCTAAGATTATTTTATGTTGCTCAAAAAATAAAGTTTAGATGTTTGCAAACTGAGAGTTTAATAGGTCCAGTGGGGTGCCTTTGGCATCCCCAAGCTTATGGTTTTCACCATTCTTGGGTAGCTATTAATGTGGTGTTCCTCCATTCCCTATCAAAAAACTTCAACACAAAACTTTCTCCCATTTCTTTTCTATGGGGTGACATTAGTGGTACAAAGATATGTTGCTAGATGCCATATAATCCTTAAACAAAATGTTGGGGTGATACCCTCGGGTAGGGTCATGTCGGGGTATAAAGGCTGAGTTAGCCAGGGTACGGCATGGTCAAAGCAAGTGCAGGTCGGGTCACCTCAAGGCAGGCCGACTTACGGAGTAACCCGGCCCGTGGGGCAAGTCCCTAGCATTAACCCGACCGGCATAAAATATATGTCGGCCACATTTGTCTATCTATTACGTAGGTACCCTCGTAGCCGGGTTAGCCATGTGCTAGCCGGACTACCACTTGGCTTCCAAGAGAAGGAAGGAATATCTCGCTAGTCAAAAGGTGGCCTTTGCTAGCTGTAGCGTGAGCGAAGCAAAGCAGGGGGAAGGACCGGCAGGGCAGGGGCGACCAAGATGATGCGGGCAGTGTCGGCTGACATGTCCCATGTCTGGTGATGCTTAAAGGCAAGGATTACAAAGTGGGTTACGTCGATAGTCTAGACGAACCGTTAAAGAGGATAAAGAAGCATCTAGCTTTAACCAAGGGGCATATTCGAGGAATATGCTGCCACGTGTGCCCTAACTCTGTAACCCGGGCTCCCTTATATAAGGAGCACTAGGGCCTCCATAGAGGGGGATCGATCATTTTCTCTGTCTAAGGTAGAACTCTAGAGCTAAGTTGTGGGGAGTAAGAGACCTAGTCTCCTTCTCAAAAACAGCTCTGGGAGCACCTGTAACCACCCTTGATAGAGGAAATACAACAACACTGGTGCGTGGAATCACCACGCTATACCTCCCTGGATTCCCCTAACGCTCATTGGCCCCATCTTTAGCCTATACATGGCATCTTCCGTGCCACCACCACGATAGTTGGCGCCCACCGTGGGTTTAGCGGTGCTAGCAGGGGTGAAAATCTGGACGGGAAGCATCTCCAGTACCGGCGAGCGCATCATCTCTGGCCTGGTTCAGCATTTTGGAGCGCTGGACTATGTCAGTGACAACGCAGGGAGCTTCGACAGGCGTCCACCTCCGTGCAACAGCCTCTTCATCAGGTTTGGCGCGCATGAGATCTACGTCGGCGTGGACGAGTCCTGCATTCATCCGCGGCATATCGTCGAGGGAGGCGAACCGCCTCTCAGTGCAGCTCGCGGTGTGCGTGATACATTGCAAATGTATCTATAATTTTTGATGCTCCATGCTTGGTTTTATCCACTTTCTTGTGTTTTGTCCACACTTTGGAGTACTTTTCATATGATTTCTTGGACTAACCTATTAACAAGAGCCACAGTGCCAGCTGCCTGTTTTCTGCTGTTTTTGGTTCCAGGAAAGTCAGAAAATGAATATTCTCGGAATTGGACGGGACAAAAGCCAAAGTGCCTATTTTTCCAGAAGACTCACGGAGCCAGAATACGAGATGGAGGAGGGCCAGGGCCTGGCCACACCACCCCTAGGCAAGGGTTGGGCCTGGCCGTGCCAGGGCATGGTGTGGTGGCCCTAGGCACTCCCTCGGTCTCCCTCTTCGCCTATAAGAAGCCTTCTGACCTAAAAACTTCGGGGGGTTCGACAGTTTTCCAGAAGGAGTTCCGCTCCGCCGCCACCACCAGATTCCACGAAACAGCACCAGAAACTCCGTTCTGGCAGCCTGCCGGGACGGGGAATTGGAGGAGATCATCGCCATCATCATCACCATCGCTTCTCCATCGACCATCCATGTTTCCCCCATCTATGAGTGAGTAATCCCCCGCTGTAGGCTATGGGGATGGTAGGGATTGGATGAGATCGTTTATGTAATGGCATCAGATTGTTAGGGCATGGTGCCTAGTTTCTTTTATTAGTGCTTTATGACTTTGTTGCGACTTGTTATGCTTAATGCTTGTCACTAGGGCCCGAGTGCCATGATTTCAGATCTGAACTTATTATTGATTCATTATGATAGTATTGTTTCTGGTCTTATCTACAAGTTGTATACACACGTCGTTGTCCAGAACCTATGGCCCCGAAGTGACAGAAATCGGGATAACTGGAAGGGAAAGGCTTTGATGTGAGGATCACATGTGTTCATGGAGTGTTAATGCTTTGCTCCGGTGCTCTATTAAAAGGAGCACCTTAATTGCTAGTAGTTCCCTAGAGGCCCCGCTGCAAACGGGCTGGCAGGACAAAATATGTTGTGCAAGTTCTCATTGCGAGCATGTATGACTATATATGGAACACATGCCTAGGATTGTCTAGTACTTGGGTGCTTTATCTTATTTATCTACAATTGCCCTATGTTCTGATTGCTATGTGAATTGTCTTGTCCATGCAACGCCTGTCCATCCATCCCTATGCCTACCACACTCGAATCCCACTGTTTACTGCTTTTGTTACTACTGTCTTTGCTTTGCTACTGCTGTTACTTTACTATTCCTACTACAAAACTGTTGCTACTGATAAACTGCTGTGAGCAAGATTGTTTCCAGGTGCAGTTGAACTGACAACTCATTTGTTAAGGCTTATAAATATTCTTTGGCTCCCCTTGTGTCGAATCAATAAATTGGGTTTCACTTCCCTCGAAAATACTGCGATACACCCCCTATACTTGTGGGTCATCAAGACTATTTTCTGGCGCCGTTGCCAGGGAGCATAGCTTTATTTATCAAGTTCACTTGGATTCTCTATTGTTCGCTACTATCCATCCATCATGGGTAAGTCTCGTGATGGCAAGTTTCCTATTTTACCATCCACTACAAGAAGAGGTACGATTCTGAACACCTCTGCTGCTCTTGATTCACCATCTGTTATAAGTAAGCTTGTTACACCACAACATACACATGCTACACACACTGCTACTACTGCTGAATCTGAAACTTCTGATGCTTATGATGGTGCTTCTACTGTGCTTGATAAGAGTGGTTTATTAGGTCCTTTCCTAGATGCTACGATTGCTAGAACTATAGCTGGAAATACCAAAACTCCTAATGAAGACACTACTACACCTGTTAGCTCACCTGAGTCTAGTGAGAGTTATGATACTGAAGAAGATTATGTTGAGATGACCGATGAGTTTATTGAAGAATGTAAGAACACCCATGATAGGAGCGCTGCTAAGAGTCTCCTTGAGAGGCGTACTATTAGACCCAAATTATCTCTTGATGCTAAGTTTGATACTTCTCCCATAAACATTATAGATGAATATTATGATTTCTCTCTCGATCTATCTTACATAGCTATTGTCGAGAAAGAACCTTTTTGTGGGACTAAGAATGAAAGTGCGGTAGCACATATGAATGAAATTTCTACCATGAGTGGCTTGTTTTCTGATGATATTAAGATGCGTACATATTTTGTTGCTAAGATTTTTCCCTTTTCGCTGAAAGGAGAAGCTAAAACTTGGTTTAGTAATTTACCTCCTGTATCCATTGATAGCCCTGAGTGCTTGATTAGTACTTTCCTGCAGAAATATTTTCCTCCCAGTGCTAGACATGCTATTTTGCAGGAACTTTTTGATTTTAAACAGGGAGAAAAAGAGGTATTGCCTGAATCTTGGGCAAGGTTTTGTGCTTTGATTCATGAACAAGCTGAAAGTCCATTACCCAAGAATGAACTGCTTGATATATTTTATAATGGATTAACCGAAGAATCTAGGACATACCTAGATAGTTGTGCTGATTGTGTTTTCAGGAATAGGACTCCTAAGGAAGCTGAGGAACTAATGGCTAAAATAAGCAAGAATTATGAAGATTGGACTCCTCCTAAACAAGCTATACCTGAAGTAATTGTACCTAAACCATCTATTCCAGTGCCTATTCCAACATCAAAGAAGAGGGGAGTTATTGAATTAAATGATGAAGTGATGAAGGAAGCTAAGAAATGTCTTAAGGAGAAGGGAATTAAAGCTGCTGATGTCAAGAATTTACCTCCTATAGAAGAATTATGTAAGCCTATTCCCTACTCACCCACTATTGAGGTACACTCTCTCCAACACTTTGATGAAGGTGATATCCCTTACTTGAAACCTCCTGATCAATGCTTAGAAGAATTTGATATCTTTATTGTTAAGCAAGATAATTTAAATAAAAGGGTGCAAAATCATCTAATGGAAAACACTAGAGCTATTGTTGAGTTGAAAGATATTATGGAAAGAACCTCTAGTGATGTTAAAATGATTGTTAAACACTTTCAAATGGTTCAAACTCAAATAGATCAACTCGTTAAAGTGCAAAATGATTTGCTAGTTAATGCTGCTAAAGAAAAACATGCTTATGAAATTAGAACAAGAAGTGGAGCTGCTACCCAGGATCCTCTATATCCTGAGGGGCATCCCAAAAGAATTGAGCAGGATTCTCAACAAGCTGAAAATGGTGGTTCTACTCGTAAGAAAAGGAAAAAGAAACATAAAAATGTTGTAGAACCCTCAGAGCCTGCTGTAGATCCTAATAGTATATCTATCTCTGATGTTGAAACTGAAAGTGGTAATGAAGAAAATGAAGTTCCTAATGAAGAAAAAGTTGAAGAAGAACTTGAAAACCACACTAAGACTACTAAATACACCAAAGAAGATTTTATTGCTAAGAAACATGGTAGTGAAAGAGAACCTTGGGTCCAAAAACCTATGCCTTTCCCTGATAAGAAACACAAGTCAAAGGAAGATGAACACTACAATAAGTTTTGTGAGTGGATGAAGCCTTTATTCTTGCAAATTCCTTTGACTGATGCTATTAAATTGCCTCCTTACTCAAAGTATATGAAGGACATTGTCTCGAATAAAAGGAATATCCCTAATGAAGAAATCTCTACTTTGCTTGCTAATTATTCTTTCAATGGTAAGGTTCCTAAGAAACTTGGAGACCTAGGGATTCCAACTATCCCTTGCTCTATTAAGAACAGTTATGTTAGAACTGCTTTGTGTGATTTGGGAGCTGGAGTTAGTGTTATGCCTTTCTCTCTCTATAAGAGGCTTCAGCTTGAAAAATTGATACCAACTGATATATCTTTGCAAATGGCTGATAAATCTACCACTATTCCTGTGGGTATATGTGAGGATGTACCTGTTCAGGTGGCTCACAATTGCTTGATATTAACTGATTTTGTTGTGCTTGAAATGCCTGAAGATGATAATATGTCTATTATTCTTGGGAGACCTTTTCTTAATACTGTAGGAGCTGTTATTAATTGTAATCAAGGAAAGGTGACCTTCAATGTTAATGACAAGGAACATACTGTATATTTCCCCAAGAAGATTGAAAGGACTTATGGCTTGAATTCAATTGAACATGTTGAGGGCATTCAAGTTGGAGAAATATATTGTCCCATACCAAGAGAAAAATTTGAAACTATTATGATTGGGACCATTGCTATGAAGGTTGAGGTAACATAATCATTAGTGGAGTACAAAGTTTTGTCTCATATGTAATTGTTTTGGTAGCAAGACTTGATCAACCTTGCTAACAAAAGGATTCCATTGAACAAAACAATGTTTTCATTATGATTATCTCTGTTTATTTCTATCCTTTGCATTTTTAGTTTTTGCTTTCGTTTAGTTTTCTTTGTGTTGTTAGTAGCTTGCATGTTAGAACTTCTGTAGTTCTAGCCTTGTTTTGTCCTTGCATCATGTTTCCAAAAGAAAAAAAATCTGTCTGTCAGAAAAATCATTCTTCTATTTCTGAAAAATGCCCAAAAATAAAGTGTCTCCAAAAATTCCAGAAAATTCATATTAAATTTTTACGTGAAAAAAGGGGCAGAGGAGTACCTGGTAGGTACCAGGGGGGCCACAAGGCAGGCACACCATGTGGTGGCGCGGCCAGTCCTAGGTGGCGCCATGCCCTGGTGTGCGCCACCCCTGGCCCTCCACTAACTCTCTCCCCTGCCACTTTCTTCTCTCTCCCGAGTAAGCTCCAGTTCATAGCTCAAAATCGTGTTCTTTCTGTGCTTGCTCTCGATTTCTTCGATCTCCTTTCTCAGCCCATCTTTCTTTCTGAAATTTGGAGCATTTGTTCCCTGGTATGTGACTCCTCCCCTTGTCCAAGTAGATTTGTGTTTAGTGGATTATATGTTGAGTATTTTGCTGCTGTAGGTGACTGGTTTTGAGAGCTTGTAAGCTTGTCTGATGCTTAGAGATATAGTTTTGATGCATGTTTAGGCCTCTTACAAGTCCCTATGAGTAGAATCCTTCATTATAGTTACTTTGCAATCACTTGTTTAATAGGTGTTTAAATTTCAAAATACCAAGCATGAACAACCGTAATTTTGTAGAGATATTTGAGAGTGATGCACCTAGGAGGTCGAGGCCCTCAAGAACAGCCTCTCAAGCTAGGCCATCATACAATGAAGACCTCATTGCAACCCGTATTGGCAGTGAAAGGGATGACGGGGATGCTCACCCATCCTCTTTTCCTTGTTTTACTTTCTTGCAAGCTGCAGGTATTCTTGATGATTTCTTGCTACTGATTGAGAGGGTTGGTTTGACCTCTTATATGCAAGATGAGAGTGCACAATACGCTATGCTCACGAAAACTTTTGTTGACAGCTTCTCATTTACTAACACACCCTATCAATCTACTGTCTCTTTTAAAATCTATGATATGCCCTTCACCATGCCTTTGGAGAGATTCTGTAGTATTGTAGGTGTGCGTATGACAGGGACCGTGAAGAAAATTCAAGGGCGACCCGCTGATTTGTTGGAGCTTTACCGAGGGGTGACCAATGATGATGACCGCGTGGCGCAGCGCGGAAAGATAAGAAATATCCAACTCCCTCTCTTAGATACTTTGCATATTATCTTGCCACTAGTGTATTGGGTAGGGAGAACACTAGTAATATCTCCAACTATCAATTAGCTTTCCTTGCTGCTGCGCTCAACAATGATACTCGGTACAATCTTGGCTCGCTTATTGCTCGCCGCCTAGCTGCTAGGGGCCTATCTATGGGGGCATCATTGCATCGCGCATGGTCAGTGCATTAGGACTTTCAGTGGATCCCGATGATGCTATGCTGGCACCACAGAGGCTTGACCTTGTTGCCATGAAAACTCATCACTTTGTCACTGCTACCTCTGATTTGAACAATCTAGTATATACGATGCTTTTCACTGACAGGGATGAAAGGGAGATCCTTTTGCCACAGCTTGCTTTGTTTAGTGTTCACAGGAGACCATGGTCGCGCTCCAAGGAGGAGGTGGACGAGCAGCTTCGCTTGCTGGGTTTCCACGAGCAGCACCAGGAGGATGTGCCCTCCTATGATTACTCCGCGTACTATGGAGGGACGTACTCGAGCTCGCACCAGGACGAGGGTACTTCCTCGTCATACCACGGTGACACTTCATCCTGGCCAGCTTGCGATTGATACCCACTTAGGCCAAAAGCCTGAGCTTGGGGGGAGGTACGCTGACACCGCACTCATCTCTATATCATGTTGCGTCGGTACTTTGTATATTCATGTTTTCGTTCTCTTTTTAGTTTTCGCTCTTCTTTGCTTTTGCTTTCTAAAAAAGACACAAAAAGACCAAAAATATTTTTGTTGTTTCTCTTTGGTTTGCTTCTTCTTTTTGCCTTGGTTTGTTTTCCCCTTTTTGTTTTGTTTGAACTATTCGAAAAATCCAAAAAGATTTTGCTTTGTTTTTCCCCTTTGGTTCTTGTTTAAAAATCGAAAACACCAAAAATATTTGTCGTTCTTCTTTGCTTTTTGTGAGTTTGCTACAGGGTTCGGCAGTTCTCAGTGGAATATTGGTTTCATATTATTATTCAAGCCACAAAAGTGAAAAGCAATAATGAGGATCAATGACAACTTGAGGCGTGGTAAGAGGCTGGTAACGAACTCTATTTGTTTTCATTTTTGTACATATACTCATCACTGTGGGCATGCTTAGTCCGTTCTTGTAGAGTGTATGTTTTCTTTGGATGCTTAGTAGTTCTTGCCTTCTTATTATTAGCTCCAGCTCGCTAATAGTTTGTAGCATGTCTCATGAATGTTTGCTTGCATTACTCTATTCATAAATTAGTATGACACCGTGGTATCCTCCTCTGAATGTTTCATTTGATTGACTTGGCACATGCTCACGCATCACATGACTGTAATAATCAGTTAAGCCTCGATGAATTATTTTGCCTTGAGGATCTTGAATCACTTTCATGCCATGAGTAGTCTTGTTTTGTTGCAAGCATGATAATGACAGCTATTGCTCTCTCGTTTGTCGCTCCCTTACTATTGCTAGCCTTCACTTCCACTGAGTGTTTTACTCATGTTTCCAACTCCCTAAACCAATATTTCCAAAGTGTCCACCATACCTACCTATTAGCATCATTTGCTACTTTCGTGCATATTCAATATGCCTTGTTTTCTTCCAAATAAAATGTTTGCTTGTTTTGGGAAAATTAGTTAGTAAAGCTCTCACGAACTTGATGGCATACTTTATTTTCCGCACTTAATAAACCTGAACCATTGTGAACTCTCCATGAAAGCTATATGCTTGCAAATTATAGGCTGGGGATTAGCAGAACCGTGCTGTCACGGGGAACGCTTTCAACACTTGTAAATATATACCCAGTTGATACCTTGCTCTTTTGTTTGCGGATGTCGTCGGTGTGAAATAAAAGGGGAGCTTGTAAGTCCATGGAGTTATGTATGTGTGTTAGAGAAACGTCTGGGCTGCTGGTCTAATCCATGCTGACATGGTGGAAACCTGCAGTGTAACCATAATGATATCTATGAAGCATTCTTCTTATAAAAAAAGAGAGAGATAGCTATTGAGAAAAAGAAAAAAAAGAGTTTTATGAAAAGAGGAAAGAGAGAAAAAAGCACCATTTTCCCATGGTAAATAAGAAGATTGCTGAGATACTCATTGTCTGCTTTCCTTGTCATTTTGATATGGGGATTCTTCCGTATCATCGGGCAAGGGGTACCCCGTTGGATGTTCTCAATGATACACACATACTTACGATGACAAGAACTTACCGGTAACTAAAGTTGATTAGCATGAGGAGCGGCCCTCGTACTCAAGGGACTTGGGATTTTCAATTTATAGTTTATCAAGCATATAACTCAGATTGGACCTCACTTTCACCTTAACCACATTAAAGATGCTTATGATAGGGGCAATGAGAGCTCAAAGCTAATGAGTATCATACTTTCAACATTTCGAAGCCTTTCAAACTTTTCAAAACTTGTTCATTTCCTTGTTGAGTCTCCACGCATTCTATGAGCACGTTCTTGAGAGCATAGTGGCCATTCTTAGTTCTATGTGCTTTGTCCCAAGACTTGTTGATTGATGCATACCTTGATATTGCTTGTTTTAAACTATTTGTATCTAGTCACTCTTGTAAACTTTGAAGGTGTCCTATGCATTTATGTTTGCTACTCTATGAGGGACAAGCTGAATGCCACTATACTATGTTTTCTTTATGTGAAACAAAAAAACGTCTTGCAAAGCATTGTTATTCATGAATCTTTTGTTTGTGCCTTTTCATGATGCATCATAGTTTCTTTGTCTTATTGCTAGAACTTTGTCTTTCATGTTATGATTGAAGTACTATGATCCCAGCTTTGAATGTTTTACAAATAATTTGATCAAGTGTTTGATGGTGCATGTCACCTCAAAAATTATTCTTTCTTTTTATCACTTACCTACTCAAGGACGAGGAGGAGTTAAGTTTGGTGATGTTGATACATTGCAAATGTATCTATAATTTTTGATGCTCCATGCTTGGTTTTATCCACTTTCTTGTGTTTTGTCCACACTTTGGAGTACTTTTCATATGATTTCTTGGACTAACCTATTAACAAGAGCCACAGTGCCAGCTGCCTGTTTTCTGCTGTTTTTGGTTCCAGGAAAGTCAGAAAATGAATATTCTCAGAATTGGACGGGACAAAAGCCAAAGTGCCTATTTTTCCAGAAGACTCGTGGAGCCAGAATACGAGACGGATGAGGGCCAGGGCCTGGCCACACCACCCCCAGGCGCGGGTTGGGCCTGGCCGCGCCAGGGCATGGTGTGGTTACCCTAGGCACCCCCTCGGTCTCCCTCTTCGCCTATAAGAAGCCTTCTAACCTAAAAACTTCGGGGGGTTCGATGTTTTTCCAGAAAGAGTTTTGCTCTGCCGCCACCACCAGATTCCACGAAACAGCACCAGAAACTCCGTTCTGGCACCCTACCGAACAGGGAATTGGAGATCATCGCCATCATCATCACCATCGCTTCTCCGTCGACCATCCATGTTTCCCCCATCTATGAGTGAGTAATCCCCCACTGTAGGCTATGGGGATGGTAGGGATTGAATGAGATCGTTTATGTAATGGCATCAGATTGTTAGGGCATGGTGCCTAGTATCTTTTGTTAGTGCTTTATGACTTTGTTGCGACTTGTTGTGCTTAATGCTTGTCACTAGGGCCCGAGTGCCATGATTTCAGATATGAACTTATTATTGAGTCATTATGATAGTATTGTTTCTGGTCTTATCTACAAGTTGTATACACACGTCGTTGTCCAGAACCTATGGCCCCGAAGTGACAGAAATCGGGATAACCAGAAGGGAAAGACTTTGATGTGAGGATCACATGTGTTCACGGAATGTTAATGCTTTGCTCCGGTGCTCTATTAAAAGGAGCACCTTAATTGCCAGTAGTTCCCTAGAGGCCCCGCTGCAAACGGGCTGGTAGGACAAAAGATGTTGTGCAAGTTCTCATTGCGAGCACGTATGACTATATATGGAACACATGCCTAGGATTGTCTAGTACTTGGGTGCTTTATCTTATTTATGTGCAATTGCCCTATGTTCTGATTGCTATGTGAATTGTCTTGTCCATGCAACGCCCGTCCATCCATCCCTATGCCTACCGCACTCGAATCCCATTGTTTACTGCTTTTGTTACTACTGTCTTTGCTTTGCTACTGGTGTTACTTTACTATTCCTACTACAAAACTATTGCTACTGATAAACTGCTGTGAGCAAGATTGTTTCTAGGTGCAGCTGAACTGATAACTCAGTTGTTAAGGCTTATAAATATTCTTTGGCTCCCCTTGTGTCGAATCAATAAATTGGGTTTCACTTCCCTCGAAAATACTGCGATACACCCCCTATACTTGTGGGTCATCAGTTCGTATCACTCGCCCGGCTAGTAGCGCCGAGGTCATGATGGCTGCACCAGACGCAGGAGCAAGCAAGGACCCAGCGTCAGATCCGGAAGTCATGCCAAAATAGGCAAGGTCTAGGTTTCCACCTCTAGAAAGGCCAGAGAATGTACTCCAGCAAGCAATAGATAGCCTAGCGACACCAGTAGCTCCTGTGGTAGATCCAGTTCAGGCGCAAGCTGAGTTGGAGGAAACTAGGCAGAAAATGTTAGCTGGCGCGAAGAAGGTAGCAGAGTTACAGCAGTCACTGAACATCACTTTGAGGGAATATGCAAAGGCAAACCGCATAGACGGGGTGAAAATCCTAGGTAGAAACCTGATTACTGAAATTGACAAGGAGTACAAGCCAAGGCCTGGTCACACAGCCACAATCATAACAGGAGTGCTGGAGAGGTACAGTACCCCGGCAAAGAAACTCAGGGCAGCAAACGCAGCTGCATCCGAGTTAGAGGGTTTAACCAGAGAGGCCCGGGAAAGGCAACAGGAGAGGGTGAACCACTTGCTGATAGTCGCTTGCCAGCAAAACGAGTAAATGAACAAGGCAAACCTGGCACCACCAGGAGTGTCACATGTGGTTCATTCAGCTAGAAATAACGCGACAAAATCCACCAGAGCGACATCATCTCTGGGTCATAACCCTAGGATAGAGGAAGTGGTAAACTCCGAGAGAAGAGACAAACATATGGTCCCCTATGATCTGGTGAGAGATAGAAAAGGCAAAGCAATACAAGCTAATGAGGATCGCCACAGTACCAGTCGAGGTAACCGCGACCAAGGCAATGCCGGTCAAAGGAACATTGCCAACAGTAATGCCGGACAGCGTGATCTGGCAGGGGCAGGGCAAAATGCACCTCGGCAGCAACAACGGCAATATGCACCTCGGCAGGAGAGAAGTGCTGGCCAAGCGATACAACGACAGAATGCTCATCCGGATCAAGGAAGATACAATGATGGTTATTCGGCGATGGTCAACGATGGATACCCAAGACCGGAGCACCATGTGATTGGCTCAAGGCTGGGAAGCAGAAACTTACAGCCAGATGATGCGAGGCTGAAGCTGGACCGGATCGACAGGTTGGAGATGATCAAGGTACAAGGACCTCCGGGCCCTTCGTGTTTTGGACCCTGGATCATGAGAGAGCCACCTGTGCTGAATTTCCAATTGGCAAGGGGAACAAAGACCTACGATGGAAGTACCAAACCTGAGGATTGGCTCACTGATTATGCAACAGCAGTCAAGATCGCAACAGGAAATTTGAGATGGGCGGTGAGGTATGTGCCCCAGATGTTGGAAGGACCTACGAGAGTTTGGCTAAACAACTTGCCGCCATGAAGTATCAACTTTTGGTTGGATTTCGAGCACTTGTTCGTCAGCAACTTCTCAAGCACCTACAGGAGGCCCAATAGGCCATAAACTTTGGCCTTATGCCGGCAGAGGCCGAACGAGCCTGACCGAGATTTCCTAACTCAGTGGTGCAATGTGCGTAACTCATGTGAGGGGGTAATTGAATCACAAGCAATTGCATGGTTCTCCCAGGGCAATAGATATGGAAGTATGTTGTGGCAACAGTTACAACGAGATATGCCAACCACTTTGGCTGAGACGATCCGGATCGCGGATTCATATGCTTTGGGGGACCCAACTCAACCCGTGCTAATGTCAAGTGAGGCGAATGAGGAGTATTACAACCGAGATGGCTTCAGGTCATCAAGAAGAAATAATTTCCGAGGAAAAAGAAGGGACGAGCGTCCGGATTACAGATATAGCTCGCAACAAGTGGCAGTGGTAGAGCAAGATCAGCCAAATGTCGGAGCCAGCCAATGCCAGAAAACTGGAGGTCAACAGTGGCAACAAAAGAATGAGGGCAGGAAGCCCTAGACCCTAGAGCAGAAGAAACAGTGGCAGGAGCGAAAGGATCGTCCGAGGTATACATTCGAGTCTATGTTGGATCAACCTTGCAAATTTCATATGCCAAGTCCGAATAGCCCGACGAATCATACGACCCGGCAGTGTGAGTGGATGAGGAAGCTAGAATAGGGTAGTTCGGGGAATGCTTAGGCACCTCAGAACGAAGCACCTTGGAACGAAGCACCTCGGCAGCCTTTGCTAACAAGGGGGAATTGACAACAACTGATGTTGCCTCCACCTCCACCGAGATATGAAAATCAGGAAAGGAGGGATGTTGTGCATCAAGTGCATAATAACCAGCAGCAAGACCAAGGTTACCACACAAATGAGGGACAAAACGAGTACAGGGAACATCACCAAAGTTATAGTGTATTTACCACGGAAGAAACTAACCGGAAAAGCTTGCAGCACCGGCGTATGGAGGTAAATGCGGTAATGCCGGCGGTGGTGAGGTATATGCCTTGGTCGGATCAAGAAATTACGTGGAGTATTAAAGATGACCCGAAGCTCATGCCTAGTCCAGGGACCTACGCGCTGGTCCTGGATTTGACGTTCATCGGGCCGAATCTCAATGTGAAATTTTCCAAGGTGTTGATAGATAACGGAAGTAGCATTAACATCATGTACAAGGATACCATGCACAAGTTGGGGATATCAGAGAATATGCTCCAAGCTACAAGGACCACTTTCCATGGCATTGTGCCTAGTATATCTTGTGAACCAATTGGTAAGGTCCGGGTTGATGTGCTATTTGGTACAAGGGACAATTGCCGGACTAAAAATTTGGAGTTCGAGGTAGTGAACTTGGAAAGCGCCTATCACACGTTACTCGGCAGGCCCACGCTAAACAAATTCATGGCAAGTACTAACATTAGTTACTTAAAGATGAAACTGCCCGGACCAAGGGGAGTGATAACCATAGCCGGGGACTTCAGATGCTCTATCGAATGTGCGTTTGCCGAGTCTAATCTGGACGAGTCACTCGTGATTGCTCAAGAGAAGAGGAAAATAATGGAAGTGGATGCACTGGCTCCGTCCGCGCAGCAGCATATGCCGGCCCTGACTAACCCACATGGAAGTGTGTCATTTCAAGCGACCAAGGAAACTAAGAAAGTGCCAATTGATGATCAGTTCCCAGAGCGCATCGTAACCATTGGTGCCGGGTTAGGCGACAAATAGGAAAGCAAGCTCGTCAACTTCCTCCGTGAGAATCGGGATATCTATGCTTGGTCCACATAGGATCTGCAAGGTATGCCGAGGGAGTTGGCCGAGCACTCTTTGAATGTGAGACCCATGGCTAAGCCGGGGAAGCAACCTCTCCGCCGCTTCGCCGAAGATAGGATAAAAGTCATTGGAGATGAGATAGCAAGGCTCTTGGCAGCCGGATTTATCATGGAAGTACTTTACCCGGATTGGCTCTCTAATCCGGTGCTTGTGGAGAAAAAGAAGGATGATCCGAATGTGGCACTGGTATGGCATATGTGCATTGATTACATGAACCTAAATAAGGCATGTCCAAAAGATCCATTCCCGCTGCCAAGGATAAATTAGGTCATAGATTCAACTGCGGGGTGTGAGTTATTATCGTTCATAGATGCATATTCTGGTTTCCACCAGATACCCCTAAATCCGGATGATCAAATAAAGACTGCGTTTATCACCCCGTACGGGGCTTATTGCTATCGAACTATGCTATTTGGGTTACCTAATGTAAGAGCAACGTACCAGTGATGCATGCAAAAATGCTTACATGACCAAATAGGTCGGAATGTACAAGTCTATGTGGATGATGTGGTGATAAAAACTAAGGAAAGCAACACGCTCCTTGATGATATTTGGTAGACATTCACGAACTTAAGACAATTCCGAATGAAGCTTAACCTGGAGAAATGCACTTTTAGTGTGCCTGCAGGGAAAGTACTCGGTTTTCTGGTGTCTAGCCGAGGTATTGAAGCTAACCCGACGAAAATCCGGGCTATAGAAAGAATAGAACTACCAAAATGCCTTAACAATGTGCAGAAGTTCACTGGTTGCCTGGCATCATTAAGTCGGTTCGTATGCCGGCTGGGAGAGAAAGCCTTACCCCTCTACCAGTTATGAAAAAGGCAGACAAATTTACATGGACACCGCAAGCAGATAACGCGTTTTGAGAGTTAAAAAAGATGTTGTCTACTGCACCAATCTTAGCCGCACCACTACCCAAGGAGCCAATGTTGCTCTATGTAGCCACGACCAACCGAGTGGTAAGTGTAGTGATTGTGATGGAGCGTGAAGAGGAAGGAAAATTAGTGCAGAGGCATGTGTATTACTTGAGCGAAGTGTTATCGGCTTCAAAACAGAACTACCCTCACTATCAAAAGATGGTGTATGGCGTATATATGTCGGCCAAGAAACTCAAACACTACTTTGAGGAACACCCCATCAAAGTGATATGTGAGGCACCCACATCGGAGATTATGAGTAACAAAGATGCTAGTGGCCGGATAGCAAAGTGGGCAATTGAGCTGGCCCCATATGCACCACAGTTCGATAGAAGAGATGCGATCAAATCACAGGCTATGGCGGATTTTTTCGTGGATTGGGCCGAGATGCAGTACGACCACCTTTACCGGACTCCAATTATTGGCGAATGCATTTTGATGGGTCAAAACTGAAAGAAGGACTGGGCGCCGGAGTAGTGCTTACCTCGCCATAAAAAGATCAGTTGAAGTATGTCCTTCAAATCCATTTTAGCACCTCGAATAATGTTGCTGAATATGAAGCACTTGTGCATGGGCTCAAAGTAGCCAAAGAAGTAGGGATACGTCGGATACAGTGCTTTGGAGACTCGGATTTGTTGGTACAACAAGTTTTTGGCAATTGGGATGCCTTGGATGCCAACATGGCCCTTTACAGATTCCATGTTCAAAAGATAAGCGGATTTTTCAAGGGATGTGAATTCCATCACGTACCTTGGATTGAAAATGAAGCGGTTGATACACTATCCAAATTGGGCTCATCACGGTAACCAATCCCGCCAAATGTTGCTTTGGAGCACTTGAGAAAACCATCTATTACTCCATCACCGCAGTCTGAGTCAATCTATATCCCGGCTCTCTCCAGGTCAGAAGCTACGCCTATGGAAATAGACTAGAGGAGCACTTTAGTAAACCTAGGGATTGCTTCGGCAAACCCGGGGACTGCCTCAGCAAACCCGGGGACTGTTCATCCAAACTCGACAGGAGTTACGTCGGTAGAGGCGATGGAAATCGATTAGGAATTTTTTCCTATCTGAGCTATACCCACCTGGGCCAAGCCAATATTTGACTTCCTAAAAGAGGGAATCTTCTCGGATGATGAAGTACTCTCAAGGAAAATTCAGAGAAGAGCAAAGGCCTACACCATTATCAATGCCGAACTATATAAGAGAAGTGTAACCACTGTGTTGCAACGATGCGTTAATCCGGAAGAAGGGTTGGAAATACTCCGGGATATCCACCAAGGAGAATGTGTCCACCATGCATCTTCAAGAGCATTAGTGGCAAAAGCTTTCCGGCATGGATTTTATTGGCCAAGTGCTTTGGAACAAGCAGAGGATCAAAGTGAAGGGAGGAATGACCCATATCTTGGTTATGTTGGACAAATTTACTAAATAGATCAAAGTGAAGCCAATTTGGAAATGTGATGGGGCAATAGCAGTAAAGTTCCTCAAGGATATAAACTTGAGATATGGCTACCCACACAGTATCATAACTGATAATGGCACAAATTTCGATGAAGGAGCATTTGCGAGGTTCTGCCGAGAGAAGAAAATCCGGCTAGATGTAGCCTCCGTGGCCCACCCCGCATCGAACGGGCAAGTGGAAAGATCCAACAGACTGGTGTTGTCCGGGATAAAACCCCGGCTCAAAGAGCCGCTGCAGAGATCAGCGGGGTGCTGGATAGAAGAACTACCAGTGTTACTGTGGAGTTTAAGAACAACTCCGAATCGATCAACAGGCTATACGCCATTTTTTGGGTATATGGGGCAGAAGTTGTACTACCAGACGACATAGCCGCTACAGAGATCAGCGGGGTGCTGGATAGAAGAACTACCAGCGTTACTGTGGAGTTTAAGAACAACTCTGAATCGATCAACAGGCTATACGCCATTTTTTGGGTATATGGGGCAGAAGCTGTACTACCAGACGACATAGAGCATGATTCGCCAAGGGTCACCCAATACATAGAAGCCAAAGTGCGCGAAGCCCGACAAAATGATGTTGATCTGCTGGAAGAAGCGAGAGAACTAGCCTTGTCCAGATCCGCCATATATCAGCAAAACTCCGACGCTACCATAGCCGGAAAGTAAACCCCCGAGTTTTCCGGGAAGGTGATTTAGTACTCCGGTTGGTGCAGCGCACTACTGGCGTGCATAAGTTATCCCATCCATGGGAAGGACCTTTCATTGTAAGCAAACCTTTGCACAATGATTCCTACTACCTTATTGATGCACAACCACAGGAAAAGAACAAGGCGGACAGGTCCAGGGAGGAATCTAAGCGACCATGGAATGTAGCACTACTTCATCCTTTTTACACATGACAAAGAGGTGAATGTATCCGAGTTACTCATATGTCGGTATGTATGTCGGCAATGAGGTTATTAATAAAACTTCGGCACCCCAAGCAGAAACTCGAGGACTGCCATAATAATTGTTCTTCTTGCTTTCGTATTTTTATATGTCAGCTGGGTTAAGTCTCTTATATCTTAGCAGGATTAGTAATGTGTGAGCACCAAAAACCCAACTCTTCGACTTTGTTGTTGTCCAACAAGAATTGGCTTCATGGCAAGCAAGAGAACAAGTTTGGAATTGCAAAGCACATGAAAAACGACTAAGGGAAAGAACCTAAGCAAGCTGACATTTGTTATTCGGACGAACCCTATGTTTACTTTATTCATCTACCGCCGGATGATTTTGAGCTAATCTCAGGGTTTCAAGTATTGTTAAGTCAATTTTTTGAACCTCGGTCTCGTAAGTCGAAAAACCGAATCAAGGTAGACGCGAGCCGAGTCAAAAATTGGGGGAACAAGAAAAGGAAACTCGGGGACTTCGCCCACAATAATCCGACATTAGAAACTTAGTGGCAAACAACACAAATTGTAGCAAAACCAAACCAAAGTACTTAAATACATCTTCACCCGGTATTCCGGGGATCTGACAAATATGGTCAAGTGTTTTTATGCTCGAGGAGCAGGGGCAGAGGCCGAATCATCGGCCGACGGAGAAGGTACTTCGGAGTTCGTGGGCGGGACGCTAGCCTCACCCTCATCTTCGGGGTTGGCCTCTCCATCTTCCGGATCTTCAGCTTTGTCACCAAGTTTGGAGGCCTCTCCCTCGCTTCCCTCGTCTTCCTCACCCTCAGAAGCACCATCATCATCAAATGCATCAAGGTAGCTCGGCCCCTCATTCCAAGCATGGCAGGAGGAGTACTAGATAAGCTTGTTGGCGTAGGCTTTGCAACGCGCAATGCACTCCGGATCATCGGACCACTTTGATCCGATGCGCATGCAGGTGAGCAGCTCCAAGTCTATTCCTTCATACCACGAGAGGATGAACTGCAATCCTATGTCATCCCTGGCTCGTACAGCAGATTCCCGCCACAAGTGCAGCCGAGTCTCGCACTCCATCAATTTGGCTATAAGAGCCGCATTTCCCTTGGGAGTGGGCTCAGTGGGCCAGAGGGAGTTGAGCATCTGCATCGCTGCCGACATGATATCTGCGCCATAATTCTTCACTAGCTCCATGCGAGCGATGAGGCTCACCAACAGATTCTCTGTCTCGTAAGGGGTTGATCCGGCAGCAGGACCCGTGGGAATACCACGTTGCTCGCGAGACCGGGATACAATGGCTGCAGCGAGAGTGTCACCTTCTGGGAACTTGCCTGAGAACAGAACCACGGAAAACTACGAGCAGAAGCACTAAACCCGGTGAGATGAAAATTGAACAAGAGGAAGAGAACTCATGGGCAATCTGGAAGAGGAGATGCTGAAGCTCGACATGAACATTGGCGTTGTGGGCCTGGAGTTTCTCATATTCCTAGGTCACCGATGTAAGTTTCACGTCGGCCTCCTTCAATAAGTCCTTGTCCTTGGAAATTTGCGTGGTTAGACGTTCCTTTTCCTCGACAAACTCCTGGTCAGCTTTATCTAGCTCGGATTTATGGAGGTCCTTAAGCCTCTGGATTTCGGCATTCAGACGAGTAATCTCCGAGTCCTGGAGGCGCAGCCGAGCTATCTCGTCATCCTTCTTCTTCAATTCCGCTTGATGCTTTCCTGCTTGTTCGAGAAAATGTGTCATCATATCAGAATAGGTACGCTGTCTTCAAGCGCAACTGCAATAGTGGGTTAATCCGGCGGAGCCGAAGTATAAATATCTACCGAGTCAAGGAAAGAGCGCACAATGATCAGGAGAACAAGACAAAATACCTTGGATTTCAACCATATTTTTTGCATGATAATGTTCTCAACCTCAACCTCGGGTGCATAGTTCGAGTAACAAGTGGATCATGGATAACTTGAATGAACACGAATGAAAAAGGGAAAAGTCTTGAGTAAAGAAAGTTACCCTTCTTCTGGTGATCCTCTATCAGCTTGTCATAACGGGCGCGAATAACTTTGTAGGAGTCCAGCAGGCGCTGGAACTCAGTAGTTCGGCGGTTAGTGGTGATTTGAAAAACAAGACAATGTCAGTTTACGGGCAAAGTGAAAACAATTCGAAGTCTACAAGATCCGGGCCAAGTGGAACTTAACCCGACTCTAGGTGTGTGGATATTCGAAGTATTCAAGATCCGGGCCAAGTGGAACTTAACCCGACTCTAGGTGTGTGGATATTTTAACGTCTACAAGATCCGGGCCAAGTGGAATTAAACCCAGCTCTAGGAGTGTGGATATTCGAAGTATTCAAGATCCAGGCCAAGTGGAATTTAACCCGGCTCTAGGAGTGTGGATATTCGAAGTATTCAAGATCCGGGCCAAGTGGAACTTAACCTGTATCTAGGTGTGTGGATATTCGAAGTATTCAAGATCCGGGCCAAGTGGAATTTAACCCGGCTCTAGGTGTGTGGATATTCGAAGTATTCAAGACCCGGGCCAAGTGGAACTTAACCCGACTCTAGGTGTGTGGATATTCGAAGTCTTCAGGATCCGGGCCAAGTGGAATTTAACCCGACTCTAACTTTATCACTATTTGACATTGCTAAGGACGTAAACGAAATTCTCTAGGAGCATCCGACCGAGTAACAAGTTACTCCCTCGGAGGCTCGGGGACTAGGGGATATATCTATAAGCATCCATGCATGTAAAGCAGCATAGAAGAAGAAAAGGGTTACCTCCATCATGCAGCCAGCCAAAGAGATGGCCTTGGTGGCGGAGTTCATCTGAGCGTTGAACTCCGCTGGGCTAAACTTCTCTGGCAGATCATCTTTTGGATCAATAAATTTAGCGTTGTTCCAGTTGTTCACATATTCGAGGAGCAATGGGCTATAGCTTTCACCGCTAGGAGAATGACTCGCCACCAAGCCTTTGATATGGGCCTCTCGCCTCGCGGATTGAGTAGCAGCAGGACTAGTATGCAGGACCAGTTGCCTATTGCCTTCTGATCCGGCAGCGGGAGACCCGGAAGTGGTGCCCTTGGCTAGCACGGCAGCTTTCTTGAGCTTGCCGGATGACGCAGGACGCTGAAGTAGATCCAAGGCTACTGATCCAGACAGCGCT
Organism: Avena eriantha; assembly: GCA_910589775.1. Taxonomy (NCBI): domain Eukaryota; kingdom Viridiplantae; phylum Streptophyta; class Magnoliopsida; order Poales; family Poaceae; genus Avena; species Avena eriantha. The sequence goes on along the minus strand of OU342745.1, from coordinate 487,186,750 downwards.
TGGGAAGCTGGCTAGAAGAAGTCCACAATGGGCAGATTGATTATAGATCCAGAAGTAGCAGATTGATTTTTTCTCTTAGGAGGCTTGGCTACGGTTGTTGCTACTATTGCTGGCATTGGCGCCAAGGCTGGTGCTGGTGCTGATGTTGCTGGTGCTCATGCTGGGGTAGATGCTGCTGGTGCTGATGTTGGTGCTGGTGCTGCTGGTGTCACTGGTGCTGCTGTGGACGGTGCTGCTGGTGCTACTGGTACTTGTGTTATCGATGCAAAAATTGGTTGGGGTGGTGCCGTTAAAACTTCCACCTCAGAGCCGGGCGGTTGGCGCCAAAGCAGAGGAGCTAGGATGGTCCATCATTGTCATATCCTGGGCTACCCCGCTACCCCCCACGCCGACATTGCCCTCCTCATGATGAGGTGAGCTCTGATCAGGCGCATCCGCGGAGTCCTCTTGAATAGGACTAAGCGGGTGAACGTCGTTGTCGCGGTGGGGGGGGAGGACTACTCCGGATCGGAGAAGCAATGCCGGAGCTGCTCTAGGGAGTGACCCTAGGAGCTGTGGAAAGTAAAAGAGCAACAAGTCAAGAAGAGAAAGAAAGAACAAATAAAAAGCAAAGGCAAAGGCAGAAATGGAAAGACCCAAAAGCAAACATAAAATGATTTACTCATCTGAAGTTGGAGGTGCTGGAGGTTTGGGTGCCCTTCGGACCGTGCTCTTGGCCGCTGGCTTGGCCGAGGCTTTCACCCCGGACTTCTTCTGACTCTTCTTGGGCGGTGGCGCCTCCGAAGCGACGGCCAAGGTAGTCGCGCGCTTCTGGGAAGGGGCAGGAGCCGGATCACCCATGGCGAGAGGAGGGACCTCGAGGACTTGACCGTCCGGGTTAGCTGAAGATTCAGACATAAGTGGGAAAGCGTAAGAGAGGGGAACCGGATCAAGTACCTAAAGAACCTCAATATCCGAGTCATCGTCATCCGGCCAATCCCTTAAATAAGAGGCCTAACATAGGTGCATTTGACGGTGTTTGGAGTGGGCAAAAAACTCTCCAGATCAGGCCCCACCTCGTCTGGTTCGGTGCGATCCGGCACCCATTTGCTCGCCAGCACCTGGCCATCCTCGAGCGGCTGATGGAGGAATCACTAAGAACAAAGCAGCAACAGTTAAGTTAAAAAGTTGTCCAACATACCAAGAAGACCCGGAAAAGCAGCAAGAGAAAATTTTACCTTTGGAGGTGGGTTGTCCCGGGTATACGGTGCAAGCCCCCATTCCCAAGCCTCGGAGAACTCCTTCTCCACGTTAAAGATGGCCTTGACCCGGTGGTACACTGCCGAGTTATCGAGCTCGAAGGAGGAAGTCCTATGGGGATCGAGGGGGCCGCTAAGTAGCAGATCTTGTGGGTGCGTTTCTGCAGGGGGAGACCCGGCTGCAAACAAAGGCGATCATAATATCCTCCCCCCACAGCTTCTCCTTGAGCAGCTCCTTGATCCGGCGGTCAAACAGATTCGCCAGAGCCGTGGGTCACTTTGGAATGTTCTCCCAAAGAGAGGTGTCCAGGACTCCGAGCTTGAAGGGAAGGAGCTAGATCAAGTCCTCGTCCGTTGTGTTCCGGACGTAGAAGAAGGTCTGGGCCCAGCCTTTGCAAGACTCGAGCCCGGTGACCCGGGGAAACGCGTAGTTCTTGCGGGAAGATATGGAGGCTCCACCACATTGGGTCAGATGCTTCTCGCCGGTGTGAGATGCTTATCCGGAACAATGTTCTTTCGCAGACCAAAAAACTTGATCCACATCTCCTTGGATGGCCAGAGGCCGATGTACCCCTCTATGCCTAAGGCAAAAGAGGAGAGAGAGGTGATGGCATTGGCAGGGAGATGATGTGGTTGCAATTGATAGGTGGAAATAAAATCAAAGAAGAAATCAGAAATGGGAAGACCAAAGCTACGCTGGAAGTGGGAAAGAAAGACAATGAACTCCCCTGGATTTGGAGAGGGAGAAATCTCGTCGGCGGCAAGGCGGCAGGCGACACCCACGGGGATGCGGCGCATGGCGTATAGCCACTCTATGTCGTCTTCATAGATGAAGGCACCATCCCAACCGCCGCGCTCGTGGGGATCGTCTTCCTCCTGCTGAGCGACCACAATAGCCTCTTCCTCAGTCATGGCAGGGTCAAGCTCCTCAAGGACAGAGTCCGAATAGAGGTAGCCGGCCGCGGGAAACCTCTAAGCACAGGGCCCCGTGGCGGAGAGCTTGAGTGCAGGCGGCGACGCGGTCGCAAGGTGCGGATGAGCGTGGCTACGGCGGCACAACACTAGGGCAGAAGCGTTGGCGGCGGAGGCGTCGCAGCGGAGAAGAAGAAGGGAAGGAGGCGCTAAGTGTGGGGAAATCCCCCAGAAGGCCCTTGCACCCTATTTAACCGTGTAATGCATGCAAGTAGTAGGATCCTTTGTAGCAACGCAACCGCACACTGTGGCCGTGTATGCGGCGCAATTGACCAATCAAGTGCGTGCCACAGCGAGGGGCACATGGAGCAAAAAATCCCATGACGTGATGTGGTGATGCGGTTAACGAGGCACTGCTACGACAGGATGTGCGGAGCAGTTATTCCTGACATTACTATAGTAACCGGCGCAGTAAATGGGCGTGGCCCTTAAAATGAGGCAAAGTGATGATTACCCTCCACGTAGGACGTGGGGAAGCGTATGAGAGAAGGAAAGGTAACCCGGCTATGTGAGCAAAGACCCGGCCAGTGAGAAATAACTCAGAATTTGCCAAGGGAAGATAGAAGTAAAATGTCCGGGTTACGGAATAACTCAGCCGAAGAGGAGCAGATTCGGATGGTGAACCTGTTGTGGCCTTAACAACTGAAGTTGCTAATACCGCACCAGCTTCAGGGATTAATGTTGGGGGGATACCCTCGGGTAGGGTCATGCCGGGGTATAAAGGCCGAGTTAGCCGGGGTACGACACGGTCAAAGCAAGTGCAGGCCAGGTCACCTCAAGGCAGGCCGACTTACGGAGTAACCTGGCCCATGGGGCAACTCCCTAGCATTAACCAGGCCGGCATAAAATATATGTCGGCCATGTTTGTCTATCTATTACGCAGGTACCCTCGTAGTCGGGTTAGCCATGTGCTAGCCGGACTACCACTTGGCTTCCAAGAGAAGGAAGGAATCTCCTGCTGGTCAAAAGGTGGCCTTTGCTAGCTGTAGCGTGAGCGAAGCAAAGCAGGGGGAAGGACCAGCGGGGCAGCGCGACCAAGATGACGCGGGTAGTGTCGGCTGACGTGGCCTGTGTCTGGTGATGCTTAAAGGTAAGGATTACACAATGGGTTACGTCTATAGTCCGGACGAACCATTAAAGAGGATAAAGAAGCATCTAGCTTTAACCAAGGGGCATATTCAGGGAATATGCTGCCACGTGTGCCCTAACTTTGTAACCTGGGCTCCCCTATATAAGGAGCACCAGGGCCTCCATAGAGGGGGATCGATCATTTTCTCTTTCTAAGGTAGGACTCTAGAGCTAAGTTGTGGGGAGTAAGAGACCTAGTCTCCTTCTCAAAAATAGCTCTGGGAGCACCTATAACCACCCTTGATAGAGGAAATCAACAACACTGGTGCGTGGAATCACCACGCTATCCCTCCCTGGATTCCCCTAGTGCTCATTGGCCCCATCTTTAGTCTATACATGGCATCTACCGTGCCACCACCATGACACAAAATTTATTTGTATGTGTCTAGAAAGTATATTATGTTTTATACATTCTTAGCTTATCAAAAGACTCATAATAAATCATTCTAAGACTCGAAAGAATGGCTTAAACAAAAAAGGCAGAATCTGTCTAGATTTTCAGCAGCAGCAAAATGTATTTATTTTGACCAATTAAACATGTGAGGAATTTTAGCAATTTATTTTTGCATATAGTGAAGGGAATATGCCCGAGAGGCAATAATAAAGTTGTTATTATATGTATTCCAAGTATATGATAGATGTTTATTTCGCATGCTATAATTGTATTAATTTGGAAATGTTAATACATGTGTGTTTAGTAAACAAATAGAAGGTTCCTAGTTATTCCTCGCTTATAAACTAGCCCGTTGATTAACAAGATGATCAAGGTTTCCTGATCATGGACATTGGACGTTGTTAATAACGAGGTCACAGCATTGGTGGAATGATGTGATGAATATTCATCTGATGTATAGCATTACGATCAAAGTCATTGTGTTTATATTGATATAACATCATATTAAGTAATCCTAGTCCTTAGACCATGAGATCATGTTAATCACTAACACTAGAAGAGTATCTTGATAACATCAAACGTCACAGCGTGACAGGGTGACTATAAAGGTGGGTTCAGTGCTATGAATGTGTTAAGTAGAGACTCATGGATCAAGAGTGGGATTTTTCCATCCCGATGACGGATAGATATACTCTGGGCTCTCTCGGTGATATCACATTAAGATATCTTGCAAGCAAGTGATGTGATAACTAGAATGTTATATCACAGAAACGAGAAAAGAGTGCATGTCGGCAACAAGATCAAACACGGTATGGAGATACCGATGATCGACTCTCGGACATGTAATATATCACGAGACACGGGGATTTAGTTACTAGCGTTAAAGGTTCTCACGATCATAGAAGTCATCGTTGAATGTGTGGGAGTCGGTATGGATCTCCAGCTCCCGCTACTGATTATTGATCGTAGAGGGTATCGATCATGTGTGCATTATTCGCGAACCATAGGGTGACACACTTAAGGGATACCAACACCATTTGGGTCAAATGTGTTGCGGACGAAAGAATTGCAAAGCACTGAAATTATTTCAATGGACACCGGAATTGTTTCGGGTGAAATTGTTGAAATTGGTTCTGCATGTGATATTGAAATATTTCAGGGGTTTTATGTGAATGTTAGTTAATTAAAGTAATTAACAAAATTCTGAATAAAATAAATAAAAGAGTTTTATTAAATGAGAGTTGGATTAAATTTGGTGGAAATTTAATGCATGTGAGTGGAATTTTGGGTGGAGCCATTTTAATGTGAGTGGAGCATCCACCACATGAATGGAGGAAGAGGTGGGGGGACCTCTCTTGGCCGCTAGACCTGGGTAGGGGCTGCCCCCTCTCCCTATAAAAGGCACCCCCTCTTCCCTCAAAAAGCACACCTCCTCGTGAAGGATCTCTCTCCCCATCTAGAATTATTCCCCCATGGTCTCGGATTAGCAAGATACATGTTTTGGGTGGCATTTCATCTAGAAGGAGTTGCTGCTTTTGCTGCATCGCTGGAGCGAGGAGGTGGAGGTTGTTTGGTGGCCCGAACGTGTATGCGATCATGGATGCACTGCTGAGTTGCTGTGTTGGACTTCTTCTCGATCCTGCGATCAGAAAGTGTTCGACTACATCATCCACGTGTTGAACCTCGTTACACTTTGTTGGTCTACAAGGGTATGTTCTCAATGGATGTATATCCACCCGTAGCTTGTATCTAGTAGATAGATCTTGGTGATTAGTAGTTCCCATCGTAGGATTTTTTTTGTTTTCTATGCTGCGAACCTAGCAGTGGTATCAGGGCTTGATCTATGCGTAGATGCTTTGCTCGGGTAGTACACATATGAGTATGTGGGCGATGATGATCATGTTATTGCTTCTTACATGTATTTGGGATATCTGTGGCATAGTGGGATGAAGCGGCTCAGACTAACTTTACATGTCCTCGCACATGAGACATGTTCCACGATTGACATGCAACTAACTTTGCATAAGTGGCTAGCAGGTGTCTGTCTCTCCTACTATAGTCAATATCTGATTTACAACGAGTTGCTAATAATTTGGTTATCATTGTTGTGGTTCCATGTTCGTAGGTAAGACCGGTTTTATCTTCGAAATCCCTAAGCCACGTAAAACTTGCAATGGATAAATTAGAAGCATCTAGTTTAGATTGTTGCTGGGCTGGTGTCATGATATGGTAATGTTGTAAGTTGATGTTTAGTTGATACTCTTACAACGCACCTAACATGTAAGTTCCATAGACCTTGGCCTTACACACAAAGGAATGATAAAGATCATACCACGATGCACATGATAGTGATCAAGTGCAAGAACCATATCATTTCACTTTATGCATATGATGTTTGCATCTTATATTGCTTGTTTAGCTTTTTTGTAGCATTATAAGATGATCCCTCATTTAGCTATCAAGATAAAAATGTGTTCTTCCTTAGTATGCACCGTTCTATAGATCATTGTTTCAAGGCATCATGTGATGATCAGGTGTTTTTTGACTCTATGCTTTCATACAATGGGTGTAAGACAGTTTTACACACGCGGGTACGAAGGTTCTTACTTGGCGAGCCTAGCATGTATAGACATGTACTCGGAACACAGACCGAAAGGTTAAGCATGAGTCATATAGTTGATATGATGCCCATATTGATGCTCGCCTTTGAGACTACACCGACTCACGTGATGATCAGACTTGGTGTAGTGGATTTGGTTCATGTAATCACCAAAAAGACATGAGGGATGTTGTTTTTTAGTGGTAGTTCATTCATAATTTGGATTAGTTGAACTCGATCTATCATAAAATTAGTCTAAATAAACTTTACAAATTCTATTGTAGATGGCACCACCTGCTTTTAATTTCAATGTGTTCATGGAGAAAGAGAAACTTGCAGCGAATGGTAGAAACTTTACCAACTTGGCCATGGATTTGAGGATTCTCCTCACTGCTGCCAAAAAGCAATATGTGCTAGAAGCGCCACTAGGCCTGATGCCCGTGATGAGGAAAAGAACGTCTATTTGACTCGTAGGGAGGACCACAACTTAGTTTGTTGCGGCATACTGTATGGGCTAGAGCCAGAACTTCGAAAGCGTTTCGAAAATGGCAATGCCTTTGATACCATGGGTGAATTGAAAATGATTTTCGATACCCATGCTGCCGTAGAGAGTTATAATGCTTTTGAAAAGTTCTTTAACTGCACGATGGAAGAGAACAACTCTATTAGTGAGCACGTACTCAAAATGTCTGGGTACACCGATAGGCTTGTGTCCTTGGGAATAATGATTCCCATTGACTTAGGCATACATCGTGTTCTCCAATCTCTGCCACCTAGTTACAAGAGCTTCGTGATGAACTATAACATGCAGGGCATGAAGAAGTCTCTCCCCGAGCTTTTGTCAATGCTTAAGACTGCGGAAGTGGAGATCAGGAAAGAGCATCAAGTGTTGATGATCAATAAGACCACCGGTTTCAAGAAAGACAATAAGGGCAAATAGAAGGGAAAGAAGGGCGGCATATCTGTTGCTGCGCCTGAAAAGAAATCTCGAGCTAGCCCTAAGTCTGATACCGAGTGCTACTATTGCAAGGGGACTGACCATTGGAAGCGCAACTGCCCAAGTATTTGGCGGATAAGAAGGCCGGTAAGGCAAACAAAGGTATATGTGATATACATGTTATTGATGTGTACTTGACTAGTACTCGCAGTAGAACCTGTGCATTTGATACTGGATCAGTTGCTAATATATGTAATTTGATTCAGGGGCTGCGGAACAAGTGACAGCTAGCAAGGGATGAGGTCACTATGCATGTCGGCGATGGATCAAGAGTTCATGTGATCGCCGTCGAGACGCTACCTCTCCATATGCCGTCAGGATTAGTGATAAATCTAAATAATTGTTATTTGGTGCCTGCACTGAGCATGAACATTGTATCCGAATCGTGTTTATTGCAAAGTGGTTATTTGTTTAAATCCGAAAACAATGGTTGTTTGATTTATATGGATAATATATTTTATGGTCATGCACCTGTGGTAAATGGTTTATTTCTGATGAATCTCGATAGTACTGATACACATATTCATAATGTTCATGCTAAAATAATTAAACTTGATGATGATATATTTGTGTATATGTGGCACTGCCATCTAGGTCATATTGGCATTAAACGCATGAAGAAACTACATTTTGATGGACTTTTGGAATCACTTGATTTTGAATCATTTCATACATGTGAGCCATGCCTTATGGGCAAGATGACTAGAACCCCATTTTTTGGTACAATGGAAGGGGCGACAGATTTATTGGAAATCATACATACTGATGCATGTGGTCCAATGAGTGTGTCAGCGCGTCGTGGATATCGTTATTTTGTTACTTTCACAGATGATGTGAGTAGATACGGGTATATCTATTTGATGAAACACAAGTCTGGAAACTTTGAAAAGTTCAAGGAATTTCAGAGTGAAGTGGAAAATCATCATAATAGAAATATCAAATTTATGCGGTCCGATCATGAGGGACAAGCTGAATACTATTATGCTATGTTTTCTTTATGTGAAACAAACAAACGTCTTGCAAAGCATTGTTATTCATGAATCTTTTGTTTGTGCATTTTCATGTTGCATCATAGTCTCTTTGCTTATTGCTAGAACTTTGTCTTTCATGTTATGATTGAAGTACTATGATCCCAGCTTTGAATGTTTTACAAATACTTTGATCAAGTCTTTGATGGTGCATGTCACCTCAAAAATTATTCTTTCTTTTTATCACTTACCTACTCGAGGACGAGCAGGAGTTAAGCTTGGGGATGTTGATACATTGCAAATGTATCTATAATTTTTGATGTTCCATGCTTGGTTTTATCCACTTTCTTGTGTTTTGTTCCAACTTTGGAGTACTTTGCATATGATTTCTTGGACTAACCTATTAACAAGAGCCACAGTGCCAGCTGCCTGTTTTCTGCTGTTTTTGGTTCCAGGAAAGTCAGAAACTGAATGTTCTCGGAATTAGACGGGACAAAAGCCAAAGTGCCTATTTTTCCGGAAGTCATCAGATGCCAGAATACGAGACGGAGAGGGGCCAGAGGCCAGCCACACCACCTAGCCGCGCGGCCAGGCCTGGCCCGCGCCAGGTGGTGGTGTGGCCGCTCCCGACACCCCCTCGGCCTCCCCTTCCGACTATAAGATGCCCTCGGGACATAAACCCTAAGTACCCGATCAAAAATCCACGAAAGAGTCTGTAGCCGCCGTCATCTCCATCCCTAGATCGGGAGGGATCTGAAGCTCTTCCCGGCACCTTGCCGGAGAGGGGAATTCACCCTGGAGGCCTTCTTCATCACCATGCAAGCCTCCGGTGTGATGCGTGAGTAGTTCATCCTTGGACTACAGATCCATGTAGTAGCTAGATGGCTGGTTCTCCTCCTTTGTGCTTTCATGTTTAGATCTTGTGAGCTCCGTTCATGATCAAGATCATCTATTTGTAATTCTGCATGTTGTGTTTGCGGGGATCCGATGGATATTGAGATGCTATTTCAGATTGATAATTGATTCTATCATGTCTTTGTTATTTGTGATCTTGGATGCTTTCCGTTGTTAGTAGCTATCTTGTCCAAGTAGATGTTAGCAACTCCAGGAGTTAGTATTTATGCTCGATAGTGGGTTCATGCCTCTGGTAATCTGGGGAAGTGACAGAAATCTCTAAGGTACTAGATGTGCTGTTGCTACTAGGGAGAAAACAACAATCTTTTGTTCATAGAACAATCGTATTGTTTACTTTACACGCAGTTCGTAAAGCAATAATCTGTTGCTTGCAACTTAATACTGGAGGGGGTTCGGATGATAACCTGAAGGTGGATTATTAGTCATAGATGCAGTTGGATGGCGGTCTATGTATAATGTTGTAATGCCCAATCAAGTCTCAAAGGAGTCAAGATGATTAGTATATGCATGTATTGCTTTCTCGGTGTTTGTCAATTGCCCCGCTGTAATTTGTTCACCCAGCATGTTATCTATCTAACGAGAGCCACCTCTAGTGAACTATGGATCCCGGTCCTTTTCTTTACATACAATCTACAACTGTTTACTTCTTTGTGTTTACTTTCTGCAAACTATTACTTCTTTCCATTCAATATGTTTAATCCTTTGTTTTCCGCAAAACACGGTGAGATTGACAACCTCATCGCAAGTTGGGGACAAAGTTCTGTGGTTGTGTTGTGCAGGTCTCCACGTTGCTACTAGCACCGGTAGTGCGCGCTGCCAAAGTTCAGCTAGTAACACCTTTGGGGTGTTTCCTTGCTCCTACTGGTTCGATTAAACCTTGGTTTCTTAACTGAGGGAAACTTGCTGCTGTGCTCATCATACCTTCCTCTTGGGGTTCCCAACAAGCTCTACATCAACACCGCACCAACACTTTTCTGGGCGCCGTGCATTGAGCCATCATGCGTCTTCATAGGATATCCTAAAGAAACAATTGGGTATTCCTTCTATCAAAAATCCGAGGGCAAGGTTTTTGTTGCCAAGAATGGATCCTTTCTAGAGAAAGAGTATCTCGCGAAAGGCATGTGTAGTTGGAAGGTAGAACTCGAAGAGGTTACTGAACCATATCTTCATGAAACGGCAAGTGGCGCAACGCCAGAAATTGTTCCGGAGTTGACTTCATCGAATGAAGAAGGAACTAATGATAATGATCATGAAACTCCGAAAGAGGATACTACCAAACCTCACATGTCATTCATGACACGTGCAGCTCCTGAACTATACGGAAATCCTGTTATGAGTTTCATGTTTGATGAAATTGATGACCCTGTGACATATGAAGAAGCGATGATGAGCCTGGATTCCAACAAATGGCTAGAAGCCATGAAATCTGAGATGGAACCCATGAATGAAAAGAAGGTTTGGACCTTGGTGGACTTACCTCACGGCCGAAAGGCCGTTGAGAATAAATGGATTTTCAAAAGAAAAACTGATGTTGATGGTAATGTGACCATCTATAAAGCTCGACTTTTTGCAAAGGGGTTTCGAGAAATTCAAGGAGTTGACTACGGTGAGACATTCTCTCCCGTAGCGATGCTAAAGTTGGTTAGGATTATGTTAGCAATTGTTGCGTGTTTCGATTATGAGATATGACAGATGGATGTCTAAACTTTGTTCCTCAATGGTAATATTGAAGAAGAGTTGTATATGATACAACCAAAGAGTTTTGTCGATCCTAAGGATGCTGATAAGGTATGCAAACTTCAGCGATCCATCTATGGACTGAAGCAAGCATCCCGGAGTTGGAATCTCCGCTTTGATGAGGTGATAAAAGAGTTTGGATTTGTCCAAACTTATGGAGACGCTTGTATTTACAAGAAAGTGAGTGGGAGCAAGGTGGCATTTCTGATATTATATGTGGATGACATATTACTAATTGGAAATGATATAGATCTTTTAAACAGTGTTAAAAGTTATCTAAACAGCAAATTTTCGATGAAGGACCTTGGTGAAGCATCATATATATTAGGCATTAAGATCTATAGAGATAGATCAAGGTGCCTAATAGGTCTATCACAGAGTACATACCTTGATAAGATTCTAAAGAAGTTTACAATGGACGAAAGTAAGAAGGGGTTCTTACCTATGTTGCAAGGCAAGACATTGAGTAAGACTCAAAGTCCGGCTAAGGCGGAAGAAAGAGAGATAATGGATAAGGTCCCCTATGCTTCAACCATAGTCTCTATAATGTACGCCATGCTATGTACAAGACCAGATATGGCACATGCTATTAGTTTGACTAGTAGGTACCAATCTAATCTAGGTTCGGAACATTGGATAGCGGTCAATAATATCCTTAAGTACTAAAGAAGAACTAAGGAAATGTTTCTTGTATACAGAGGTGAAGGAGAGCTGGTCGCTAATTGTTATGTCAACGCTAGCTTTGACATTGATCCGGATGACTCTAAGTCTCAATCTGGATACGTATTTCTCATGAACAGAGCATCAGTTAGTTGGAGGAGCTCCAAACAACCTATGGTGACAAGATCAACAACGGAGGCATAATATATTGCTGCTTTAGAAGAAGCGCATGAAGCGGTTTGGATGAAGGAGTTCATAACTGAAGTAGGTGTGGTTCCTAGTGCGTTGTCCCCAACGGTGATCTATTCTGACAACAATGGAGCCATAGCCAACGCCAAGGAACCAAGTACTCACAAGAATTCCAAGCATATTAAGCGCAGTTTTCACTCCATCTGTGAGCATGTCAAGGATGGAGATATAAAGGTTTGTAAAGTACACACAGATCTCAATGTAGCAAATCTATTGACTAAAGTTCTCCCTAGGACAAAACGTGACCAACACCAGAACTCCATGAGTGTTAGATTTATCACTATGTAACTAGATTATTGTCTCTAGTGCAAGTGGGAGACTAAAGGGAATATGCCCGAGAGGCAATAGTAAAGTTGTTATTATATGTATTCCAAGTATATGATAGATGTTTATTTTGCATGCTATAATTGTATTAATTTGGAAACGGTAATACATGTGTGTTTAATAAACAAACAGAAGGTTCCTACTTATGCCTCTCTTATGAACTAGCTCGTTGATTAACAAGATGATCAAAGTATCCTGATCATGGACATTGGATGTTGTTAATAACGAGGTCACAACATTGGTGGAATGATGTGATGAACATTCATCCAAAGTATAGCATTACGATCAAATTCATTGTGTTTAAATTGCTATAACATCATACGAAGTAATCCTAGTCCTTAGACCATGAGATCATGTCAATCACTAACACAAGAAGAGTATCTTGATAATATCAAACATCACAGTGTGACAGGGTGACTATAAAGCTGGGTCTAGTGCTATGAAGTTGTTATGTAGACGCTCATGGATCAAGAGTGGGATTTTTCCATCCAGATGACTGATAGAAATACTCTAGGCCCTCATGGTGATATCACATTAAGATAGCTTGCAAGCAAGTGATGTGATCACTAGAATGTTATATCATGGGAACAAGAAAAGAGTGCATGTTGGCAACAAGATCAAACTAGGTATGGAGATACCGATGATCGAATCTCGGACATGTAATAAATCGCGAGACAAAGGGATTTAGTTACTAGCGTTAAAGGTTCTCATGATTCATTGAATGTGTGGGAATCAGTATGTATCTCTAGGTCCCGCCACTGATTATTGATCGGAGAGGGTCTCGATCATGTCTGCATTATTTGTGAACCGTAGGGTGACACACGTAAGGGATACGAACACCATTTGGAGCAAATGTGTTCTGGACGAAAAAATTGCAAAGCGCTGGAATTATTTCAATGGACACCGGAATTGTTTCGGGTGAAATTGCTGAAATTGGCGAGATACATGTTCCCGGTGGCATTTTGTCTAGAAGGAGTTGTTGCTTCCGCTACATCACTGGAGCAAGGAGGTGAAGGTTGTTCGGTGGCCTGAACGTGTGTGTGATCACGGATGCGCTGCTGAGTTACGGTGCTAGACTTCTTCTCGATCTTGAGATTGGCAAGCATTCGACTACATCATCCACGAGTTCAACCTCATTACACTTTGTCAGTCTATAAGCGTATGTTCTCTATGGATGTATATCCACCCGTAGCTTGTATCTAGTAGATAGACCTTGGTGCTTAGTAGTTCCCATCGTAGGACATTTTTTGTTTTCTATGTTGCAAACCCAACATATAGGGGATAAAAATGTGTAACTTCAGTTTAAATATGAGCTCAATCGAAGTTACAGAACTCTGTTGGGATTTTTTTATTAAAAAGTGTTGGTACAGGAATTTTCTACTCCATATGTTTATCAACTTTATATCATCCAAATGGGTTCAACTTGGTACTTTATTAAAAACTTCAGAGAAAAAACTTAAAAAGGACTCTTTTAAACTTTAGCAAGAGTGCATAAAAATAAATAACTGGGTTGCATCCCGAAAAGCGTTTTCTTTATAGCCATATAGGTAGTCTTTACTTACTTGTTTAGGTGATATGGAGATCATGTGGTAGCTTGTACCTTGGTACTATCTGCTTCTTCCTTAGGAAGTGTTCCATACAATTTTTGTGTGGGAACTTAAACTTTACATTCCCTTTTCGAATTAATGATTGCTCCTGTAGTTCTCAAAAAGGTCTTCCCAATATTATAGGACTAGATGTTTTACTCCCCATGTCCATGATGACAAAATCAACAGGAAAAAAAGTAATATGTAACTCAACCATGGCATTAGTTACTTTTCCTAAAGCATGTTTAGTTGAATCATCATCATGTAAAAGGTCTATTGAGCATTTTCCATAGTTTTAAGTTCAAATAATTCATATAAATCTTTTGACAAAACTGAGACACTAGATCATAGATCTAATATAGCATGATGGGTCTCTTTGCCAATAGTGATTAATATCTTGGGGAGACAAGAATCCCCAAGGTTTGGTAGCATAGCTTCATTACTGTATCTTTCTATCTTTTCTTTTATGACATAGTTTGCAATATATGAGCCAAATCCTACTTGATGACCATCAATGGAAGGATCATTAGAAAACTTTTGCAATAGATTAATGAGTTCATGCAAGCTATACTTATCAAGATCATGTAAAGGTTCTTTTGTTTCACTAAGCATTTTAAATTCCTCTACTTTATTTTCATTTATGGTAATAGGTGGTTCCTGGTTATCATTAGACATAGTAGATTCTTTCTCTTTTATTATGATGTTTTCCAGCTTTCTTCTTTTATTATTCTCTTCTTCACTTTCCTCCCCTACAAAAGTTACCAAATCTGTGGCATGTCCTAAGAGGCGTCTTATGAGGGTTATTTTAGAGTGAACATTCTCAATAGAGTGGTCTTTAGTTTTAACATGATACTCAATAGTTCTCATTTTTTTACAAGAGTGTTAATACTATTAGGGAAGGTTTTAAGTTTAGATCTTATATGTAGGCAAATATGGTTTACATCATGCTTATTAGGGATTTTTAATTGATTTTTGCAAGCTTGTGATAGTTTCTTCCAAATACTCTTTTAATTGTTCAATTTCCATTTCCTCCTTGGGTTTTCTTGAGTACCCAAATAAATTTGCCATAACAACATTAGCATGAGCTGGGTTCCCCATGACAAATCTACCACAAGTTAATGAGTCTAGGAAACACTTTGACCAAGGGTTTAGGTCATCATAAAATCTCTTGATTGTGAAATATTGGGTTAGTTGTCTAGGACTAGTTTTCTTAATCTCTTGTATTCTAAACCATGCTTCCATTAAATATTCCCCTGGATCTAGATTAAAATTTCCTATATCATCACTTATAAATAGTTTCTTTGAAGTTGATATGATGCAAGATTAATTTTTATAGTTTTTTATGTTTTAATGAAAACGGACAAACAAATACAAGACTTAAAACAAGAAAAGAAAATTGCTTTGAAAATCTAAAAGATAAGGAATAGCTAACAGTGGTGCAACCTCCCCAAGCATAGGTGTTTGCACAAAGCTGATAAAGATGCCTGTAAGAAAATGTTCTAGCAGTTGCAGTGGGGGTTTAACCACACTTGCAGCCACTATGAGATCTCTTGCAATTCCCTAGCAACGAAACCAGAAAATGTTCTTGATGGAAACAACTCTATGTGTGCCAACTTGTTCGAACTCCAAGTGTAGAGTGTTGTAGCAAGCGTATTTTCCCCATAAGGGTGACTCGAGGATTTATATCGAACTCTCGAGGAATTGGTAAAGAGTATCTTTTTCTTATCTTCTCAAGCAACCTACAAAACAAAGTTTTTATCTTGTGTTCGCAACTCAACTGTGTGGTTGTCAAGTACAAGGTTTCATATTAGGGAAGGCCTGGTTAGGCGGCCCAATGGCCTAGTGATATTCACGTAGTTCGGGCCAGGCTTGGGCCAAGTTTTTAGGCCTGACAGTCGGGCCGGGCTGGGCTCGGGCCTAGTAAATGCACGGGTGAGCTTCTTCTGGCCCGGCCCGAGCCCGGCCTGGCCTAAGAAACGCCTAGGCATAGTTGTGAGAACATGTATTGAAGTGATTCCTAATTAATCACTGAACGAGAGTTAAGTTTATCCTTAAAATTGTAAGGAGCAAGATGAGGCATCGTAGTTGCATTTTATGCACTATTGATTTGGATCTACATAGATATAGAAGTATATGGCTACTTCTGAAGTGGCTAGTATAGTTATTTTGGCTAAAGAAGTTCGACTTATGCTGAGTGTGTTCTGTAGTTTACATGACAATAGTGAAAGTTCAATTGACTCATCGACTATCATTGTAAACACTAGGAAAGAAAGTCTCACTCTATCACCAAATGAATAATTTGACACATTATGTGATAATGGTGTAAATATCAAAATTAGGAGACATCAACGATTTGCAAAGGACATACGAATATGGTAATGCATATCAAAGACATGACGTTTCCCATGAGCAAGCATGATCAATAAGCACATATGTCATATGGTTTATGATTAGTAGAAAATGCAAGCCAGATTATTTGTACTCTAGTGCAAGTGGGAGACTGAAGGAGACATGACCTAGATGCAAATAATAAATGGATTTTATTATCATATCTCAGTTATTTCATAATAGTTTCATATTGTACTATAACTATATCAAGTGGAAAATTTGATACAAGTGTGGCATGTAAACAAACCAAGTCCCTAGTAGCCTCTATTTATACTGGTTTTTTGCGCAACCGATGGTCAAGGTTTCCTGATCATGGAGCATTTATGCCAGTTGACAATGAAGTCATATCATTAGTGAATGATGTGATGGACATTACCCAATATAAGTACTACAACCTGATCAAGTCACATGGTTCATCGCTGCAATAATTAGGAACGAAGTATCCATCTCCTTTGACTGTGAGATCATATTAGTCACTATCACCCGAGGCTGCTTTGACTACATCGGACGTTATGACTGTAGCTGGGTGACTATAATGATGTATGTTGGGTATTCCAGAGGGATAGGTTAAGGCCTATGCATCAAGATCGGGATTTGTTTACCCACGTGACGGGAAGATACACAAGGCCGACTCGGTGAGATTACATCCATAATGGTGCAACATGTGACTAGGTCACCGATGGCTCTGAAATATAGCCATCTATGTCCACATTTAAACAGGATATTAATCATATTCTTGATGAAATATCTCTCTAAACCCTGCGCAGATAATGTCGTTTAAAGGAGGGAATCACTACATTAAAGTCAAAGATACGAGATTTCCAACAACCAGAAGAAACCAGGAGCCGTGCAATGGAGGAAGACGCTTTAACGACCAACTATACGGTTGGAGCAAAAATTTTGACTGTATAGCTCTAGTCGTATAGTTGGCGCCGCCACCATTAGGTCAAACAGAACAACTTTCGTGAAGGAACCCCTATATAAAGAAGCCTCAAGGAACGGGAAAACATCTCTCACTCCGCCCCAAAGAAGCCAGACTCCGCCAAAAAGCCGCCTCAGATCTCCAAACCTTTCTCTATCTCCATAGCCATATTCCACCACTTGTAATTAGTTGATCTCTTCTCTGATTGGTGACATTGTAATAGTATTGCTATCAATCTTATGATTTTCATTATAATGTTTGTGATTGTTGATCTCATCTCTATGTGTGAGTAATTGTCCTTGGGATAAGGGCTTCATCCTAGCCATCTAGCAATTTTGCATGTTATTTATCATAGATGGGATCATGTATTAGTTTGTATGACATGATGATTATTGTATCCTCTCTTGCCTCAATCTAAGGACTTGTCAGGTACCCAAGACCCTGAGGGTTGAGCCAGGTATAGGGAGTATGAGTGATGACTAATCTGCAGGTTGGGAACCCTAGTGATAGAAGGGGTAGTACGGCTGTATGTGAGGGATTTGCTTAGGATTAACGGTGACATCACTATGAATATCATTAGATCTCTTTCTTCTATGGATGAGACTAGTAGGTTATTGCTATAAGCGGTTGCGGAGGCGATAGCAATTATGGATGCACTACCCACATATAATTTATCTTGCTCTAACAAGTACACACATACTTTATTTCTATATTTTATTTCCATCATATGTTTTGCACAGCTACATGGGAAACCAAATGCCCTAGGCCCTCTCTCTCTCTTCATCATCGACAACAACAAAAAGACGAAAGCTATTGGTCGGGTAAAAACACAAACGGAATTCTAAAACTCCTGAAGGTCCGTTAAAGTAACTTCACTACGCATTCGCTTCCCGAGGATTTGATAACCTAGGTATATTAGGGAAAAAGAAGCTATACTACATCTGTAATCTGGATCGAAGGTATCAACCCTTTTTCTAGCGCCATTGTCGGGGAAGCAATCGCTACCCTGGTGAGGTTATTAGGAACCTTGCTAGTTTTAATTCTTGTTTTTTTTAATTTTATTAGTTTGCTTTCAGTCTTTATTTGATAAACCCAAAAAATAGTTAGCCTTTAAATTCTTGCTTTTACTATTATAATTCTTTATCTAAGAAAACCCACAAACATAGAAAATATGGCTGAAAAGAAGCTAGGGGAGTTTGCTACTCCCAATATGATTATTTGCATACTCCTATTACTCAGCCACCAATGGATGCTGATGATTATGAAATTAATCCCCATTACTTAAGTTTGGTTCAACAGAATCAATTTGGAGGCTCTGTTGTTGAAGACGCACGTATGCACTTGAATACTTTCACTGAAATATGTGATATGATGCGTATAAAAGACGTTGACCCTGATGCGGTCAAATTGCATCTATTTCCTTTCTCTCTGAGAGGGAGAGCTAAAAATGGTTGCTATCTTTGCCTAAAAATACTATTACATCATGGGTGGGATGTACTTCTTTATTTATGACTAAAATTTTCCCACCTGCAAAGACTATGCAACTCCGATCTAATATTACTAGCTTTAGACATGAAGATTTTGAGCCACTAGTGTTGCATGGGAGAGGATGAAAGAATGCTTAAGAAACTGTCCTAGTCATGGGATGGAAGATTGGTTAATCCTCCATTTATTTTACAATTCTCTTAATCCTGTGTCTAAGTCTATGCTTGATACTGCAGCTGGAGGAACATTTATGGGTGAACATATTACCGAAGCAAAGTAGCTGCTAGACAATATGCAATACAACCATGCCCAATGGCATGTGGAAATATCAAACACGAAGAAGGTGGACTCTATCTCACAACAAGAGAACGAAGATCTCAATGGTAAGTTGGATGAGCTCATACTAGCCATCAAAGGTAAGGAAACCCAGGTAAGAGCCACATGTGAAACAAATATTGAAGAAATAGACTTCGTAGCTCGTAATGATTATAACCCTGCTTGGAAGAAGAGTTACAATCCTAACTTTCAAAAACATGAGCTAGTCCTGCAGGTAACTCTAATAATAATATGGGAACTAGTAATGGTAGTCTCCAAGAAACACTTAAGTCTTTCATAGACTCACAAAACGAACAAAATGATATTCTTGTTAAAGTTACGGAGAACCATGATGCCATGCTTGGTAAACTATCTAACCAAGTTGTTAGTTTGAGAAATGATTTGCAGGCCCTCCAAGAAAGAATGAGGATCATTGAGGCACAGCTGGGTAAAATAACCGAGAGTCAAACTCTCATTCTAGCTAAATTTGTAGGTAAAGCTGAGCCCAATCCTGTTGAAGAACTCAAAATGATGAGGATCCAAGGGAGGAGCCTAAAGAACTTGATTATAGTAATGCTCCTTCACCAAGCTACACTGTTGAAGATCTCGTAAAAAGGATCAACGTCAAGATTCTGATAAGTGAAGGTAGTGAGGAAGCTATGATCCAACACTTTGTCAATCAAGTAGCAATAAAGGTGCGTGAGCTTGAAGAAGAATACAAGCAAATTATTGAAAAAATACCTGTCAAACTAGATGACATATTTGAGCCTACTATTAAGATTAAAATTGGAACCAATGAGATAGCTGCACTTTGTGATCTAGGTGCAAGCGTCTCAACAATTCCAAAGAGTCTTTTTAACAAGTTAAATCTTGACTCCTTTGAAATTACTGAGTTAAAATTGCATCTAGCAGATTCCACCTACAAACAAGTTGTAGGGATTAAGGAGAATACATTAGTATACATTAAATGATGTCCTGCTCTCATTGATTTCGTTATAGTTGACTTGCCTGAAGATGCTACTGCTCCTATTATTCTAGGCCGTCCTTTGTTAAGAACTATTAAGGCTTTGATTAATCTGCATGAAGGGAATGTGAAGCTGCAATTGCCTTCATGGGATCCATTTATTAGCCATTTCCCTAGGAAGAAGAAAGCCAAGCATGATTAAAAGGAGGCCATCACTTTGAAGGCCAATTACTTTGGAGTGGGTGTTCCACTCGTTTGGCCCGAGTAAGTATCATCAAGGTCAAGCTAGTGACCATAAAAGAGCTCTCCATGGGAGGCAACCCATGTGAAGTAAAGGTTTGAGTAAAGTTTTTAGTTTTAGTATAAGTGTATGTTAAATGAAGAGTGCTAGAAAACTCCATTTGAGGAGAAGAAGTTCGGTAGTACTTGAAATTCTGCTTTATTTATGCTATTGTTGGTCGACAGTATTTACTATCAATTTTCTGTCAAAAACAAGGTATATCACTAAGTTACAGGAAAAGAAGTAGTTTACAAAGAAACGGAATTTTTTGATGCACACAGAGAGTTTAATGACCAACTATGCGGTAGGAATAAAAATTCTAGCCGTATAGTTCTGGTCGTATAGTTATCTTTGCCATCGAATTTTTTTCTCCAATATGCAAAGAGAGATTAACAACCAACTATACGACAGGAATAAAAAATTATGGCCGTATAGCTCTGGTCATATAGATATCAATGCCTCTGTACAATTTCTTTTCATATGTACTCAGGGTTTAACGACCAACTATACGGCGGGAATAAAAATTTCTGGCCGTATAGTTCCGGTCGTATAGATATCGATGCCTTTGCAAATTTTCTTTCGTAGGGATAGACAGTTTAATGACCAACTATACGGCTAGAACATTTTGTTCCGCCCGTATAGTTGTGTCCATATAGCTACACCACCAGGAGGAAAACCTAAATTTTTGACAAAAGGCTGACTATACGGCCGGAACACATTGTTCCGACCGTATAGTTCCGCCACTGTAGTTGCGTCCGACCACAAAATCGCACGGGAAGGTACTCCCTACTCCAAAACTTCAATCCTTTTTCTTTCTTCTACCTCCAAACTCTCTCAAAACCTCAAGAGATCTACATCTCTACTCAATTTCGTTCGATTTCCTCGCACACAAGTGATCTACAGTATGTTTCTCCTCCGATCCTCCAATTACTTTTTGCAAATTCATCTTCAATCTATTGTCATTGTCGATCTATGGTGAGGCCTACTATGAACCAATTGGTATGATTTTCTTACCTAGTTTATTATTTTGAGGAGAATTCTTTAGTGTGCTATGATGAGGAATATGATGCACTTACTGTTGTTGGATCAAAAAGTTTTTTTTTGCCTTTCTTCAATTTTTAGATGATGAACACAAGGAGCCCAACTCGTGCTTGTGCCACCGCTAGCGCTTCTCAGGATGCCGTTCAGGAATGCATGGGGATATGGTTCAGGGATGAGGCCCATCGTGATCGCTTCAACAGGATCAAGAACCGCGAAGTGAAGGCCACCAAGTGGGCTTACCCCATCATATTGAACTAACTCAGTATTTCTGATGACTTCAATTTACTTTGCAATAGATCTGGCCTGCAAAATTTTGTGTACAGTGATGTACCTACTTATCACCGCTTAACCATTGAATTTCTAAGCTCGTTGCAAAGCACCGTTAAATAATGGCAAGGAGAGGATACTATTTCTTTCCGTCTGATGAACAACAACTACACTTTAACATTAGATGAATGGTGGGCATGTTTTAATTTGCCAAACAATGATATTCATGCTTTACGCGCATCCTTTACTGGCTTAGAACCTACCCCCAAACAATACTATAATGGAATGAGTTTCACTACTAGAATAAACAAGGAGAAGAATATTCAACATCCTGCAATTCATTATTTGTTCTATGTTATTGCTAACACCTTGCAGGCACGTAATGAGTTCACAAGACTCAACGAGGAGGACATACTAGTCCTCGCAAAGGCTGCTTACATCAACTGCGGCTTGTCACTCACCTTGGGCACCATCCTTGTGCGCTACCTGGAGCACCAAGCCTCCCAAAGCCAAGGACCAATCACTGGTGGAGACGTTATCACCGTGCTTGCCACTACCCTAGGACTCGACCTAGGTGAGTTGCAACCCGTGCTAGGTGAGACACGCGTTGGTTTCTCCACTTTGAGAGCCTGCAGAATGCTCACTAGGAGAGGTGGTGTTTATTATCTGCATATTGCTGGAGCTAGGCATATCTACCCCACTCCTTTGCCTAATGGTGTTTTCTCTATCGAGGAAGGAAGTTTGCTATATGATTTGCAGGTTGAGCAACACCAACCCGAGGAAGAGATTTCGGAGGAGGATGAGGACCAAGAGGAGGATCAAGAAGTTCCTTATCAAGAGGAGCAGCACAAACCCGGTTCGCCACATACCAAGATTTCCAAGGACTTGTAGGAACTATGGAGAGGATACATAGCCTCTGTTTGAACCTTCGAGAATCAACAAATAACCTCTCAACTCAATTCGCGAACTGGAGTAACGACTTTTTCTTGCCACCACAATAAATTGAAGGGCTTGCAAAAGCGTAAGCTTGGGGAAGTTTCCTCATGTATCTTTACGTGGCATTCATTTGCTTTTTATTTTAGAGGTTGTGTTTTATTTGAGTTTATAAGCACTCGTTTTGGCTTCCCCAACACATTATTTTAAGTTCTTTCTATTTTTTCTTTCGAAATTTTCTAGCTGAGCTTTGCTGCCAATTTTCTTTTAAGTCCCTCTCTTAAAAACCACAAAACGATTTCTCCATTTTTCCTTATGTTCCCTCTTTATTTTCTTTCCACCTTGAGGTCTTCATATATTTGTAGCAGAGTGGTCGACTTCGAGTTTCCAAGAAACAAATAAAAAGGAAGAGAGAAGTGGAACAAAACATGAGAGGTATGCCTTATGACTCCCCACTTTTAAAGTTTGAGAAACCCATGCTAGTTAGTAGTAAATGTTGAGATGTTATATTGGTGGAGTGAGTCTTTGTATTGTAGTAAGATTTTCGTTTGCATGGGTATTTAATTGGGTACGTTTTGTTCTAGCTCTCATAATTAACCGAGTCTTGCCTAAAAATTGCTAAACAATTGTAATAAGAAAAAGTACCACAATTGAAGGCTTGGGTGTTGTAGTGCTTACTCTTGAAAGCTTATTCCTAGAGACACTCAACACCACTTAAAATGCCGATTGACTTAATAGCTCTCTTTGAAAGGATTTGTTCATTTGAATTAATATTTAGTGGTTTTTGTGAGCATGCCAAAGTTTAACTTGTTAATCATAAGAATGATATAGCTTTACGCGTGTCAAACTTCATGGGATGCCAACAACTCCACTGGCCTACGAACGATCTTCATGGAGGAAACTCCTAGATTTTGGCTATGAGTTGATTAAACACTTGTAGCAGCAATGCTATAGTGGGTAAGATTATTGGTACTCCCGGGTAGCTGTAATCATGATGGAATCACTCCTCTGGCTGTTATGAGAAATCATTATGCAAAAGGAACAAAAACCTTAGTGATGCCACGAGTGTCTATCACAGCCCGATAAACTAATTTTTTTTTGGCATGCTCTCAATTACTTAAAAACTGAAATTCTTGAAGGACAATGAATATAAAAGTAGTGCTTTAAAAGTCTTGATTTATTGATGTGGGAGAATTGAGATACTCTAGTATATATGCTTTTTCCTGACAACTCTCACACTCTTAATTTACATGGTTATACTTTACTATTCAAACGTAAGCCTATGAGTTGATTACTTAACATGGAATAAAGTTTACTCATTTGATTCATCCATCTTTACAATAATTTTGCTGTGCTATAAGGATGCATGAAACCCGTGTGATATGCTTGCCATTGCTCTATCTATGCTGAAGTTTTTCAGATTTATGAAGTGGAGGAAACATGAGACTACTCATCATGAGTAAGATCACCATCTCGTTATTTCAGTTTAAATGTTAAGTTCCTTTTTGATTTTGGTTTTGTTGCTCGGGACGATCAAGTTTAAGCTTGGGGAGGTTGATGGCTCTGAAATATAGCCATCTACATCCACAATTAAACTTGATATTAATCATATTCTTGATGAAATATCTCTCTAAAACCTGCCACTAATGCTAATATTCAGAGGGGTATGCAATCCTTTCTTTTATATTTTTCCTGCACAGATAATGTTGTTTAAAGGAGGGAATCACTACATTAAAGTCAAAGATACAAGATTTCCAATAATCAGAAGAAACTAGGAGCCATTCAACGGAGGCATATGCTTTAACGACCAACTATACGGCCGGAGCGAAAATTCTGACCGTATAGCTCCGGTCGTATAGTTGTGCCACCACCGTTAGGTCAAACAGAACACTTTCATGAAGGAACCCCTATAGAAATAAGCCTCAGGCGACGGGAAAACATCTCTCGCCCCGCCCCAAAAAAGCTAGACTCCGCCAAAAAGCCGCCTCAGATCTCCAAACCTTTCTCCATCTCCATAGCCATATTCCACCACTTGTAATAGTAGATCTCTTCTCTGATTGGCGATATTGTAAGACTATTGCTAGCAATCTTATGATTTTCATTACAATGTTTGTGAGTGTTGATCTCATCTCTATGTGTGAGTAATTCTACTTGGGCTAAGGGCTTTGGCCTAGCCATGTAGCAATTGTGCTTGTTATTTATCATAGATGGGATCGTGTATTAGTTTGTATGTCATGATGATTATTTTATCCTCTCTTGCCTCAATCTAAGGACTTGTCAGGTATCCAAGACCCCAAGGGTTGAGCTAGGTATAGGGAGTATGAGTGATGACTGATCTGTAGGTTGGGAACCCCAGTGATAGAAGGGGTAGTACGGCTGTATGTGAGGGATTTGCTTGGGATTAACAGTGACATCACTATGCATATCATTAGTTCTATTTCTTCTACAGATGAGACTAGTATGTTATTGCTATAAGCGTTTACGGAGGCGATAGCAATTATGGATGCACTGCCCACATATAATTTATCTTGCTCTAACAAGTACACGCATACTTTATTTCTATCTTTTATTTCCATCAGATGTTTTGCACAGCTACAGGTCAAACCGAACGCCCTAGGCCCTATCTCTCTCCATCATCGACAACAACAAAAAGACGCAAGCTATTGGTCCGGTAAAAACACAAAAGGAATTCTAAAACTCCCGAAGGTCCGTTAAAGTAACTTCACTATGCATTCACTTCCCGAGGATTCGATAAACTAGGTCTACTAGGGAAAAAGAAGCTATACTACATCCGTAATCCGGATCGAATGTAGCAACCCTTTTTCTAGGGCCGTTGCTAGGGAAGCAATCGCTACCCTGGTGAGGTTATTAGGAACCTTGCTAGTTTTCATTATTGTTTTTTTAATTTTGTTAGTTCGCTTTCAGTCTTTATTTGATAAACCAAAAAATTAGTTAGCCTTTAAATTCTTGCTTTTACTATTATAATTCTTTATCAAAGAAAACCCAAAAATATAGGAAATATGGCTAAACAGAAGCTAGGGGAGTTTGCTACTCCCAATAATGATAATTTGCGTACTCCTATTACTTAGCCATCAATTGCTGCTGATGATTATGAAATTAAGTCCCATTACTTAAGTTTGGTTCAACAGAATCAATTTGGAGGCTCTGTTGTTGAAGACGCAGGTATGCACTTGAATACTTTCACTGAAATATGTGATATGATGCGTATAAAAGATGTTGACCCTGATGCGGTCAAATTGCGTCTATTTCCTTTCTCTCTGAGAGGGAGAGCTAAAGAATGGTTGCTATCTTTGCCTACAAATACTATTACATCATGGGTGGGATGTACTTCTTTATTTATGACTAAATTTTTCCCACCTGCAAAGACTATGCAACTCTGATCTAATATTACTGGCTTTAGACAGGAAGAGCGTGAGCCACTAGCGCTTGCATGGGAGAGGATGACAGAATGCTTAAGAAACTGTCCTAGTCATGGGATGGAAGATTGGTTAATTCTCCATTTATTTTACAATGCTCTTAATCCTGTGTCTAAGTCTATGCTTGATACTGCAGCTGGAGGAATCAGGTCTACTTCCGCACTCTCGACAGGGATCAGAGAACCATATATTGTCATCGTACACGCCACTAGTGGCACCCAGACTATCGTGACTCGGATTATTACAGAGAACCAAGGGGTGACTTGAAAGGAGCTTCACAACATTGAGGTTGGCTACGAGTACGACTAAAACATCCATGTTCCCCACGGAACGTTAACCACTTTCGGTCTGCAAGGGTATGTAATTGAAACCTCCTCCATTATAAAATTACTCCTAGATAGATCTTGGGCATTAGGTGTGTTCTGCCATAGGAAAATTTTGTGTTTTCCGCTACGAACCCCTTTAGTATTGTAGTACTATTCATAGGGATTCCATAAACATATTATTTGCACAAGTTGGATTTACAGAACATTTATATGATTTAAGAACCCTTGTTAAGAGTTTATTTAAAAAAATCTATGGCAAACTTCAAATTTTAATTCATAAATGTGTTGTACATAATTTCCTGATTCCAACAATATATAATTTACATTTTTTTAGACCAACATATATTTTACTATGAATTTTGGAAGATCGACATGTTTCCTGTCTATTTCTAAACTAAAAAAATTAATAGAAAAAGAAAAGAAAAACTCATGGCAGCTTCTGATTGGGTGGTACCCTTTCATTTTCTGAGCGAACCTAGGCCATCGGATCATCATAAAACACACGGCTAGATCTTCCCTGGATCGTGGCTCAGCCCTGGCGCGGCTCGCGGCTACGCCACCAGGTCGGCTCATCTGGAGATCATCTAGACCATCGAAGTGGGACTGGACGACAAAAAGGAGGGAGGCGAGCTCACCTTAAAGCTATGTCGCTGGAGGTGAAGGGGACGGTGTCGGTGGCTCTGGTGTGGAAGGAGGCATCAATGCAAATGCCTCTTGGATATGGTGGACTAGTCAACATTGTGTGTTGTGTCGACTGGATGGCGATGGTGAGGTTGACGTTGATCCGCTCTTCTGTAGACACGCAAAGGAGCGATCGAAGCAGTGTCGGGCACCGGCAAGCTCGGTCGAGCTCGTTCTTGTTGGTTCGACTACGGATAAAATCGAAAAAGGACATGATACAATGAACGAGAAGAACAGGAAGTAAAAGATACCAAAAAGGGGGGGCGCATAGTGGCCTATTATCACCAAGAATAATGAAGAATTGCGGTGGCAGTGGAATTCTCTGGTGAGCAATCAAGGCTGGATAGCGATGTCTTGGAGTGGGTAAAGGAGGGGAAGATGGGGAGGGGCACAGGGAATTTAAGGGGTAAGGCATGACAGTCGTGCGAGCAAGTTGGAGGAGTGGGGATCGTGGGTGGTGGGGGACACAGTCGCCGGCTTGGACGCGAGGTCGTGGGGTGCATGTTGGGACGACCCAGGTGGGCCCCACGTGTCGGTCTGAGAGGGGTGGGGGATGGGCCGCCTATTGGTCCTCTTAGCGACACGCGCGATATAACTAGGAACGGGGCCCAGGGGTAGAACGGAAGTGCGGTGACCCAGCATACCACTGCATGATGTAGTACACTATAGTCATTGACATAACACCAACGAAACACCGTTCCACTAGTATTACATCCCTCAGAGTGGTACAACAGAAACATCGTGGGTCCAAGACATGACTATATATTACAACTTGACTCTTTACAAAAGATCCAGAGAACACTCTAGGTTATAGTAGAACAAAGCAACTTATTATAAAGAAGAACCAGAAATAACAACTCAGAACTATCATACTTATAAGACTAGTATCTAATCTATTTGGTTTGCAATTGCTGCTATTGCAATGCTCTACGAAATTAGATAGGGCTAGAGTTTATTCTCCTATCTAATCAGGAACTTAGTCTTCACTTCAATTGGGGTGTTTGATGACTCCACTGACTTTATTGGAGAACTTGAGTTTTTGGTGGTGATTTTTTTGAGAATTTGTTGGTGGCGTTTTTTTGAGCATTTGTTAGTGTTGACATGGTGGTGTGGTATGGCTCTACTGCTGCCTCACCAATGCTCCGGGATACTCTCCTCTTTATCACCAGCGCCGGCAGGATGACATCTCCTGCAACCCTGGCGCTAGTGGAGCTCGGTGATCATCACACGGTGAGGCGCATGGTGGTTCTAGTGACCTTGGTGCCCACCGTGTTGTAATGTTGTGGCCGCCATCGCCGGCCACCTCTCCTTCCTCTTCTCGGGCTTAAGCGGGGACCTTTAGTAAGTACTCTACCCCTCTCTATGTTCCTCACTCCTTACTCTCTCAGTATCAAACCCTAATTAGGGTTTCCCACTGCTGTGCTAGTAGTAGTTCTTAGGTCATCTCAATAGCTTGGGATGATTCTTCCAGTAGAGCTATTCAGCATGCTTTGCTCAAACTAGGTTTGGCTTAGTAGTGTTCGTGGTGTTATGTTGTGGAATGATTGTTAGTGGATTAACTTGGTTCAATACATCTGTTATTGTTTATTTACTGTCACTATAGATGTGCTCATGTGACTTGATTCACATCTTTGGTAATCCTAACGTGTTGTTGTATAATGGTGTTGATGCTAAATTGTTTCTCAGTGAGAACTTAATGATTATTTGATAGTTGTGATATTCCTGGTTTGTTCCAGTGATTGTTGAGATCACCTTGAATAGAATCCTAGATTTAAGGACATTTCTATTAGTGCTATGATTCTACAAGTGCCTTATTTATACTTGGGTTAGTGTTTAAGCTTGTGCTTAAACTAATGTTTAAGCTAATTGTTGTTGCTATTCTGCTAGTTGACTTCAACTTTATGCCTGATGGTCCTGGCATGTTAGTTAAATTACTGATTCATTTGTTGTTATGATGACAGTGCTTTTGATGTTGGTGTGATGGTCTTTGTGTCACCTGAATATTGTTGGCGGAAGGTTCACTAGGTAAATCCGCATATGCCCCTATTGGATTCAAACATTATATCAGAATTCAATCTCTATGATACTTGATAAAAGATTAGTCTGTCCATTTGGCAAAGAACCTTTACTACTATGATTCCTGCCCACTTGGAATTTAGGAAGATGATTAGAATTCCACAGTTGCTTACAAATGATGTTGGCTTGTAATGTAAATAGTGGCTTGTTGTTCCTTTGTTCAAAAAGGACTTGAGATTTCCTTGGTAAATATTCCTAGGTGCTCTACCTAAGGAAAATGACTTATCTGCTTTACTTCTTTAATTATGGGCTTTTGCTATCTTTGGGCTTCTACTGTAGTGCCTCCAACTTGGAGTGTGCACAATAGTGGCCCTAGATAACATGATATGTTATTGCTCTTACTGCTAGAGTTCATAGTTGGTATAACCAATGATGCAAAAAGACTGAGGTATTGACACGTGAGAATAGATACTATGCTTACTTTTAGGTCCTGCCCATGATGCAAAGGCTGAGGTTAGGATTTGTAGTAAGAACATATACTACAGTTTTCTTCCAAGCTCTATGATGGTTCTAGCATAACTTTCCTATGCTGGACTGAGAGCTCTCTCTCTCTCCAATTGATTCTTGCTTTAAAATGATAAGAACGGATACTGGTATGTATCTAGTAGTCAACCTGCGGCTTATAGTGTGGACATATGATTTGGTTGTGGATGTCGTGGTGGTGGATCTTGGTTAGCTGCTATACTTGTATTTCTGTGATTGCAATTGCTGATCTTGATCAGTGACTCCATCTATCTTCTAGATCTTCCTCCCTCCTTGTTGTTGTATTTACAACCACTGGATCTACTTATACCACTTCTTATTGCTACCTTGACTTGAGTAAATCCTCCCCTCCTAGCTCTTAGATGGCTTTCTAAGCAACCAGAGGCTAATGATGTGGTGGATTTGATCTGTGTGGTTATTTGGGTGCTAAGCAGGGTAGTTCCTGGTGATGTAGATGTGGTGGAAAGAGTGTGTGATTTTGATGAACTAATGCTGGTGGTGTGGAGTGTGGTGGATCTGGGGATATGGATTGAGAAGTGTCGTGGGAAGGAGATGGAAGTGGACATGTGGTAAGCAATGTTGTGGATGTGCTCTCTCTTTTCTCTTCCTGGTGCTGTATTATTGTGTCGACAACACAAGTACTGCATGTAGTGTGTAATCTGCTTACTGGTGGGACCTGTGGGTTTAGGTTCCTACAACTGTAGATCTTTTTCTTGTGGATGAGATCAAGTAGAATTATCATTTCTTGATGGCTATTCCCTTTTACTTTCCAAATGGTGAAACTTGGCCCTTTTACTATTTTGGTGAAACTTGCCCATATAAAAGCCTATGATGATGGTCTGAGTCATTCTACTGAATAAGAACAGGTCATGTACTTGGCCCCACATTATAAGCTCAATGATGAATTAGACATATCATTTCTATGTCAAGTCTGAGAGCAACATATTAACACTAACCCTTTTCTTTTCTTATTCTTTTGTTTTATCTTTGTTTGATTGCAAGTATAAAGGAAGATGAGAAGATAGAAAAACTTAGTTTAGGAAATGCAGTTTAGGTTTTCCTTTTATTAATTTTTATTTCATTATTGTAATCTTTTATTTAAATATTTGTAGAAATAGTATAATATTTGTACGAATGCTTTTGTATTGTAAACTTTATCCATTCTTATTTTGTAAAGAAATATTGTAATATATTTTTTATTAATAAAGTTAATATTTCCTTCAATTCCAATTTGTACATTTATTTTATTCCTTTATTATAAAGTACAATATAATATTTTATTCATCTTATATTTAAGAATGCTCATTTATTTTATTATTATAATACCATTATTTCTGTGTTACTTATTTATTATTATTGTTGATGGCTCCAAAAACAGCCATCTTCCACCGCGTTTAAACATTGTTTCTTGTCAAGCCACCCATACCATATGGCAGCGGCTCTATCTCGTCAAATCCTACAACTTTCATGAAGACGCCTGTATATTTTGAGGTCTCAGCCACCGCACAGAAGGTTATCATTCTCAAATTGCATCACAGCACACACCAAGGAGATCCACACCATTGTTCATCCATGCATCTTCCATCCCCTCCATTAGTCATAGCCATTACTTTGTACTTTAGATCTCATTGTGATTCGGCGAAAGAATATTTGATTTCAATCTAAGTATTTTGTACAATATTTTCTATCCTTGATCTTATTGTTATGAGTGAGTAGTCCTCACAGGATGCGGATTGGAGAGGCACCTCACAATGATTATGTGCATCTAATCTATGGGAGCATTGTGTATTGTTTGAAATAGAGATTTGTATCTTTTGTTTCTTTGTTTGTTGTCTCGATCTATGGACTTGTAGGTACCTAAGACCCCATAGATTGATAAAGGCTCGAAGTGAGATACTTGGCTAGCGGCGATCTCATAGAAAGCCTAGTGACAGAAAGGGTAGTACGGTCTTCGCTTAGCGACCCATTCGGGATCACAACAACATTACCACTTAATGCTTTGATCTGTGTTTTACACTTAATAATCGTTTGTAGCCCATTGCTTCGTGGTGCACTCGGTTGGATTAAAAGACTATTGTTATGCCCGCTGCATCTTGGGGCTCTAGTATATTAGGATGTGTTGCCCACAAGATACTATCCCTATTAAAACTTTACACATGATTGTGTTTATTATTATCTTTTCTTCCATATAATGTGCAGCTGCAGGTGGATCTTCAACCCTGGCCTATCTTCATACATTGATTCAATCTATTATAAGAGTAAAGTAGATTGGTCCGGTAATCGAAGGTAAAACAAATAAATAAAGTCTTATAGACGTGTCCTTTTTATTTCCTTTTAGCATTGCTTTCCAAGGTTCGACTAAACCTAGGTCTTTTAGGGAAAAAAACTATTATACTACATCCGTGAATCCGGATCAAAGGTATCAATTGTCATATAATATTATCCAATATTCAAATTCATTAATTAATAATATAATATAAGCTTTAAACTAATTCAATTTTCAAATTACTAATTCAATAATCATTTGAATTATTTCTCTCCGAACACAAAGATATGATAGAGGTCATTTTGAAATTTGTCGCACTTATCCCGATGTTTCCATCAGAACAAGAGAGATATCGATCTTTCTATCCACTCTTCTAGTTTTGTGCAAAAATTTCCCCAGATTTTCTTATGCATGAATGCAATGCACACATCTGTTTCCTTGCCATTTATAGGTGCTAATCCTGTGATGTTACAGGAAGGTGCTGACAGGTTGGGCTGGCCTCAGATCGTCTTTTTTATTTCCTTTTTCTATTTAGTTTATTTAACTCTAAAATAGCTCCAAAATTATTTAAATTTTCTAGAAAAATTCTAAAAAATATAGGTAGGAATATTTTTTATATTTGTACATTTTCAAATACAAAAATTTGAAATAAAAAATTAAATTTGGTATTAAAACTACTATAGGGGTTTATTCCCATTAGGATTTATATTAATTCAAAAATTAGCAAGACCAATTTTGAGAGTAACAAAATCATGGGAAAGTATTTTTTAAATGTTTAAAATCTATCTTAAAACAAATCTAACAAAAATAAAAATTATTTTGTAGATAGATGATTTGTCAAATTCATTTTGGGGAATGCATATGGCACTAGAATAATTTGAATAAAATGATTTATTTATTTATTTTTTGGAACAAAGGTGTTTTAGTAATGAAAGTACAAATAGTATTTTATTATCCAAATTACCTTTTTATAAATCATTTTGTTAATCATTTGTTATTATGGATTTATGGATTTAAGACAAAACATAGGTTTTATAATTTTCTCAAAAAAATCCATTAAAAAGGGTTAAAAGGAATATTTAATAAATAATGTTCTAAGGACATTTTAGTAAACAAGATGTTCTTATTAAAGTGTGTTTTATGCAAAAGGGTTTTTGTAGAGAAACTATTTGATAAATATGGTTTTGGATTTTGATAAAGATAGGATTAATGTTTCTTTGTTTTCCATAAATCAAAATAACATTAATAAGTTTTGTAAAAATTGTTTTTTCCTAGTCACTTGACCCAAATCCTTTTTGTTTGGAGATATAATTTGTTTTATCTTCATAAAGTTTGAAAAGTTTCTTTTCTTTTGAAAATTCAAATAAGGAAAAGGATTTTTTTTGCAAACCATTGAATTATTTTATCTTAGCATTCCAAAATAAAGTTTTGGGATGTTACAGTTCATTATTGTTCCCGGGAAATACTCTTTACTCATTATGTAACACATCATTTCTTGTGATCAAACTCATTGGTCACGTGCTTGCAAGCAACGTAGAATATGCTTACCGAGTGGGTCTAGAGTATATCTTTTTGTCACATGGATGGACAAATCACAGTCATGATTTATGCAACTAAACAAGTACTTTGTGATATAGCCGAAAGACACATTTATGATCACCCATTTGCGAAGTGATGGTTGATGCCCCAAAGTATTCTTCTAGTACACAGGAGTAACATAATCTTATGGTCTAAGAAACATGGTACTATATAATGAACAACTATGCAATTTAAATATCATGACACAATCTAATTGATGTGCTTAGTTTAGGTTTATCCATCATGTCATTCTCATAATGCCATGACCTTGTTATTAATAGACAACTCATGTCCATGGTTAAGAAATCGTAACCATCATTAATCAACGAGCTAGCCTAGTAGATGCTTTCTAGGGACTTGGTGTTGTTTATGAAACTACACACGAATTATATTTCTTGTTAATACAATTATAGGATGGAATATAAACGCTTACCATGAACGGGAAATATGATAATAACAACTTTAGTATTTCTTCTAGGGCATAATCCAAAACATGCTACATGGCAATGAAAGAAAATATGATCCACGCTCACTTTTCCATAGCAAAACCTATAAACATCCCTGCCTCCCCTAGCTCTTTTAATAAGGTTATCTTTAGTCAGGATACTATTCCTAAAAGGTAACCATAATAAAACCTTAACTCTAAGAGGAATTCTAATTTCCAGAGTCTATTTAGTTTTCAAGGCAAAATACAAAGTTTAACCGAAAAATTGTCATTCTTATCTAACAACCAAAAACATCTTTCAATATCATCATTTAACTGAATTTTGCTACACAAATCTTTGAAATCATTCAACATTTTAGCAGTAACCCCCATAGAGTCCTCCTAAACCTGATACATGCCACACTTCCTCCATCAATCAATTGTAAAATTAACACTAAAGGTAAGAAGATAAGTCTAGGGAATCTCTCTTTAAGAGGATTCATATATCCTAACATGTTTACAAATTAAAGTATTCTTACCATTACCAACTATCTTTCTACAGAACCTATAAAAATACTAGAAACCTCCATAGCACCTTGCCAGAAATGAGAATCATTGGGCTTTCTCACACATCAAGACAAAGTACACTTAGAAAAATATTTAGCCACAATCAACTTCTACCACATCCCATCCGTGATTTCCATCTTCTAGATCCATTTACTAATCAAACAAATGTTCATAGTATCTAAATCTACAACTCACATACCTCCTTGGTCAAGCGCTTGACACAATGCTTTCATGTTCACCAAGGAATATTTCCTTTCTCCATCATTTTCATTCCAGAGCAACCTGTTATTAAGCAAAAGCCATCATTTTGGTAGGCCCCTTAGGAAGTCTAAACATAGATGAAAGAAATAAAGGAATACCCCAGACAAGCTTTAAGCAAAAGTAGTCTACCACCATAAGCCATTAGCTTAGAGCATCTCCACTCGCCCCCCATATGGTGCCCGACGTTTGGCCTTATGGGGGGCGCTAGCGCAGGTACGTCCTATCGGGGGTCATCGGTTCCTAGCCGCTGCCCCCAAACATCGTCCACCAAATCACAATTTGATAAATTCAAACATTAAAGTCACGGGAAATTAATTAAACATAGTTTTGCTGCCACCGGGCACATTATAGTCTTGACGATATAATAGCCGCAAATTGCCGTAATGCAAGTCTAGCGATAAAAAAAACACATGCGAGCCAACGAAAATCAAACGGGGAGATCATCTGCCGGGGTAGGAGGCACCTTCGGGGTTGCCAGTGGCGGAACAGTGGTGCTGGCCTGGGTGCCGATCGGGGCCGGGGTCACAGTCGTCGGAGTCGGGGTGCTGGCCTGGTTGGCTACGACAAGTGGAGAAGAGACGATGCTCTGGCTCCTGGGGATGTGCAGGCCAGCGCTGTAAGATGACCCCACCATGCCCGTGGCCCTCTGCGCCGCATGAGCGACCACCTACGCCTCTGCTTCCCTATGCAACTTCGAGTTCTTCTCCCTCAGCCGGCAGCTGGCATTCTCCATCTGACGGTGCTGGATGTCGAAAGCCCACTCCGTGTTGGTCATCCCCTTCGACCGATGCATGTCGGACTTCCCCTTCTTCGTGGGCGCCGACGCGCGAGAAGCTCAGTATCTCTTTTGCGCCATGGTGGCGGTGGCGGGTGGTGCACGGGAGGGAAGTGGTGGGGGGATGGCGGGAGTGGGCGCGATGTGTGAAAATGGCGGGAATAGGCGGTGATGAGGTAGGGGATTGGATTTGTGGAGGGAAGGAAGGAGGGAAGCCTGGCTATTGCAGGGAAAATTTTGTTACCCCCGCCGATAGGGCTGACCCGTCAGCTTTTTTAGGTTCATCTGGTGCCCCCGCTAGCCTCTCCTTGGGTAGGGTCCGTCCTAGGGGCGTCGGATGATTAGTTGGGACGCGCCGACACCATTCCAATTTGGGGGGAGGCTGGGCGGGGTTTTCTGCCCCAGCGCCCCCATTTCACTCTTAGAGAGCCTTTGAGGGATGAGTGGAGATGCTCTTATCCATCCAAGTATGTATTTTATTCTTCGCTAGGTGAGTGACCGTGCGCTACCACAGTTTCCTTGGCCGAAAGAAAGAAACGGTCCAACTATTTATTTGAAATTATATAAAGTATAAATTAATCAGAGCCATGTGCATAGAAATAAAGAGCTCAACTATGTATTTATTACTAACGGAGAAGCTCTTCTCTCGGATACATTATTTGCCGACCAAACTACTCCCTCTATGCTCCGCCTCTAGCTTGCCACATAAGATTGGCCTCTCTCCCTCTCCCTCTCTCATATCTCACTCTCATTAAGGGTTGTATGTATTATGTCACCCTTGAATTTATGTTACCAGTTAATAAAATAATCGCTTTACCTATACACTACGGTGGTAAAACAGAGAAATATGTGCAAAGTTACTTCTGCCTTAATTATCTCTCTCCTTAACCTTTTCCGTTCCGAAATGTACTACTACCAATAGCTAATAATTAGATAGAAAAATGCGGGGGACGATTGTGCTAATGCATTAATTGCTCTACTTCTACGCCGGTCGTTTGTTGCTTATCCCATGACGAGGGAAATTGGATCTTGGGGAAACTCTTTTTTACCAATCAGGTGCGCAAGAAGGCATGCACTGGGAGTATATTTTTCGTTGAGTTATTTACTCGCATGCCGGTCGGGAAAAGCATAGTCTGGCGCTGGAATTTAGGGTCTTAATTACTCCGAAAATTTCGTGAAGGGATTGCTTTTTTTTTGTTTATAATTTTATTCTAGTGTTATTGTACTCCTCTTAGCGGTGTGCATTGAATGTTTACACTAATCTAGTACGATATATTTTCGACGGTAGTCCACTTCATTCTTGAAGTATTTTCAATAGTATTTTGGAAATAATTTAACTTATTTTTTTATGGGCTGAAACTGCACAAGTCTTGTTCATTCGCTCTGATCTTTCCTCGAGTCTGAATCCCAGTGGAACTACTATTATTTAGTGGTGCATATTTGGAAAAGTTGATCCCGCATTGGTGAACGTACATTTCAGAACGTATTAGATATTCTTGCAAGCACGCAGCAGTAATGACTCACTGTTAACACAGCCATGCGAGAACGAACAGAGGAGAGGAGTACACACACAGCACACGGATGCATGACACATACGGAGCCCTGCCCGCTCAGACCCAGTTCTTGACGTAGCTGCTGTAGTGGTTGAAGTTCTTCTCGTCGTTGTAGCGGTCCCACAGCATGACGCCGCCGTAGTTGTCCACCTTCTGCACGATCGGGATCATGATCTCCCACACCGGCTTGCGCTCGATGTAGCACGCGTCCGTGTACGCCGCCGTCAGGCCCAGGAAGATCTTGCTGCCCGGGTACGCCGCCGCCCACTGGTCCCACGCGTCCTCGATAAACGCCGTGCAGTGCGGGTAGTCGTAGAACCTCACGTGGATGCGCTCGAAGAGCCCCGTCGCCAGCGCACGCCCCGCGCGCCCGTCCGGCGGGAACGCGCACCGCGGCGTCGCCGTCAGCCGCACCGCCGGCTTGCTAGCCAGCTCCCTGGTCAGCGCGTCGTAGTGGTCTTCACCGCCGACACCGCCGGGCTCGAGGAAGAAGTCGATGCCGTCGAGCCGCGCGTCGCCGAACGGGCGGGGCACGTCCTCGCGGTCGCCGCCGAGGTAGGAGTACCAGAGATGGTCGGCGAGGTCGAGCACCGACTGGTTGGTCGGGAGCCCGTAGGCGCCGCCGATGGAGAGGAACACAGGGATGCCCAGGGACTGGCAGTGCTTGATGTCGTCGCCCACGCCGGCGAGCGGGTGGCCGGACAGGTCGAGGCTGTACTTCCCGTGGCCGGACACGTTGAGGAAGCACATGTTGACCGTGGTGTAGATGCCGTGGAAGTTGCAGGCATCTCCGAGAGTGCCCTCGTCCGCGTGCCGGCCCCAGAAGACGGTCATCTGGCCGGTCTTCTCCGCTGCAGCGGCCGGGCAGACGAGGAAGCTTGCCACGGAGAGAACCGCGGCCAGGGCTAGGAGGAGGGAGGTCGGCCTCGCCATTGATGGTTTCTCGTCTACTTTTTCCTTGCTACTTGCGTATTGGTCTCGAAGTGAAACTCTGAGTACTGAACTAGCTGGAGATTGTGTCATATATATAGAAAGAGATGGATTATATTAGTGAGAGACGATCGAGATCGATGTAGAAATGTTAGCTATAGGTGACTTTTAATTCCTTCCTGTGTGCCGCGCCAAGAAGCAAGCAAAGCTAGCTGGATGGCCGGCGTTCATGAG
Organism: Avena eriantha; assembly: GCA_910589775.1. NCBI lineage: Eukaryota > Viridiplantae > Streptophyta > Magnoliopsida > Poales > Poaceae > Avena > Avena eriantha. Next base: position 487,148,797 of record OU342745.1, on the reverse strand, counting down.
GAAATTCTTCCATATATGGATGGCGCACTGAGTTAGATCGAGCTGGTAGGAGGAGGATAACATGGACTATGCAAATAAAGCGGAACTGAAAAGTACGCCGAGAAGGGTTACGAGGAGGAGAAACGAAGCACAACTGCATATACCAGGATTAATGCTAACGACGCAAACAAGCCAACAAGACAACGTGGGTAGGTCCAGGCATGTATGTTTGTACCTACTTTGCTTAGGGATGCACGTTAGAATGCATAGCTAATCTCAGTCGGGAGACGATGTTTCTGTCAATATAAGGTTGTGCATCTAGTATTTTGTACACAACGTTTCTCAAAAAGGAATGTACTAAATGTGATAAGACTAGTAAATTTGTTGAATTGTCCTCCCCGATTAAAATATCAATCGAAACTACTGAAACTTCGGTAATCTGTTGGTAACAAGATTCAGTTCAAATTAAAAAAAAATATTTTTCTTATATTTTGTTTATAATTGGATAAATTTTCGACGATTTTTTCTCTTTTTTCTAAAATTGTGAAATTTTGTAGATTTCAGTTTGTCCCGATTTTTTGATCAAAACAAAATCCAAAACCCTTGTCGATATAAAGTTGGTAGCAAATCAAAGAATTCCCCGATCCTCCTACTGACACATGCTTCTTTCCATACAGTCATTAACGAACGAAGAAATTACACACACAAAAACAGAGGTCTATCGACAAATCAATCTACCTCATGGATCAATCAGGCAGCACATGATCTAATACATGCAGCCAAGAAGATAAAGGGGATCTAGAGGTATCACAACATGATAGAATCGAACAAAAGATGAATGGTTTACCTGTCGTGCTGGATCGATCGGGAGAAAGTTTGCCATCGGCTAGCTATCGTCCTCTCCTCTTTCCTCTCCTCTCCTCTCCTCTCCTCGCCAAAGACAAAGTCTAAGTCGGTCACACACGAAGCCACATGCGGTAGCTCCATCCCTATTGGTATTTATAGACGAGTAGGCCACGGGTTTAGAAAATTTCGAAACTTGGCGTCCCTTTTTCCTCAACCAGTTTGCCGCTGTTTTTTTTCCCTCGCTCGTGAAAAGGAAGCGCATCAGACGTGATTAATCATTTGCTATGATAGCGAGGACAACCCCGTTATAATAGGAAGTGCCCAAGCACATTGTTGATTGGGGGAGAGGATTTACAACATGTTATTGATGCATGATTTGTGAGAGAATTATCTTATTTATGGTACGGAGCATTTTGTGGGCAAATTCTCACCGGAGTTATAGCAACTACCAGAAGATGCCAAGACACCACGGCACATATTATGTTACCTACATTTTTTTTACAAACATCCTACGATTCACTTTCACTGACATTATACATTTTACAAATCTAATGCACCAATAGTTGGTTGGGTACATGGTTTCAGTTAACATTTCACAAATCGTTGCAGTTCACATTCTAGAATCTTGGACCTGAGCCAACACAACACACCTAGCTACATCAGGTAACATCAGTTTGAAGAATAAAAGAAACCATGGTGGCCAATGCTCCCTCCTACCAAGCTCCAGCCGCAATTCATCCTTGTTGATGCTGCCGCCACATGCATTCACTTCTTCCATACACGAGCGCCATGACCATCTGCCAGCTGCTCCAGCATCACGGCGCAATGCCACGGGTTGAACAATGCTCTGTGATCCATCATCTGCACGACAACCGACAAAGAAAGGTTCACCTCCATTCCCCAAAAAAGAAATTTATTACTCAGAAGTGATACACATGGATAGTTAAATCAGTTAGGATGAAATATACACGAAATGTACATATATTTTACATCCATAAATAAATACTATTCCTACTAACAACTTGGTCAAGCTCGACCAGGAAACAACTTGATCTTCATTTCTCCACATGTGCAGCTTTAAAAATCAAGGAAAATACATGCAATATCAATCAGCCGCTCAAGTAGCAATTAAGCAACACTGGTTCTACTAGGTATCTCCAGAAACTAGGTAACATCACATGAACGCCATCCATCCCAAGTTTTCTTCCTCACGACAGTGAGACATCATCCAATCAACAAAGCATATCCATAGGTTTGAAATGTCTCCCCAAGAAAACTTGTACACATATTGGCTAGCCAAGACCCAAACAAGATAGTTAATCCAAGTATACAACCAAATCCTATTCCACTCTAGCACAAAACATCATAGTTGGAACTCCTATAAACTCACAAGATTAACTCAAGTAATTACTATGCCTCGCTAGGGAAGAATAATTGTGGAAATACTCTCTAGTCTAAAATAATCAAATAATTAACTTACAAGTACCATTCCTGAAAATAGATTCAATATAAAAAAATTGAGCCATAAGTCATGTAAATCAACAGTGACAAAACGATGGGAAGCATAATAACTAAATTTAATCCTAGGAAACAAGCTTAACATAGCTAGTATCCCAGGGAACAAGATTGAAGCATGAACAATATCAAAAATCACAGATCATGCTTCCAAGCAATAAACTAGCATCTCAATATTCATGAATTAGATGCATCAGAGAGTTGTCCTCGTAACAGTGATTTAATAACATTTTGACATCACGGCTAGCACTAATCGAAAGCGATAAAATCTATCTTATCCCTGCTGCTGGCTGTCAGTCCATATTGTGGTGCCCAATGCTAGTGAGCTCCCTTTTCCTTGGGTTTGAAGTAAGAGGTCCAAGAAATTACCCAACATTCGGTGTGCCGCACTAATAAGAAATCAAAGCTAGCTGGATGGCCAGCATTCACGACGAAATTCTTCCATACACTACAGGAAAATTTGTCGCTGATGTGCGTCACCCGTTTGCCGTGGGTTCGTACACGGCAAAGATTTCTTGGCCGTGAGAGGCCCCTACGAGGCGCATGGCAAAGAAGCATGGCAAGGTAAACTCCCAGAGGGGACACGATAAAGAAAACCAGCACGGTCGAGGCGTAGCTGAGTGCACGACAAAGAAAAGCAACACGGCAGAGACGCAATAGAACGCACGACAAAGAAAAAAAAAGCATGACATAGATGGAAAAGAACACGCGACAAAGAAAATACACGACACAATTTAGAGCGGGGCCCACCACTTCGGCGCACTTGACGGTGTCGTCGTGACAGCATGACTTTGTTGTGTGTCTGGACATCATGCACGACACAGTTTTGAATTGAAATTTTTTCTAGGCACGAATTTTTGGCGTTACGTCTTTTTATTAACCCGCGAAATCTTTCCGAGAAAATTTTCCTAATTTTAAAACCACGTGAAACAGATAACTACTACTTGCCGTGCGTTTTTACACGGCATAGAGCTCTTTGCCATGCACACCACACGACAAACATGGAACATCTCTTTGCAGATTATTTTTTTCAATTTTCGACTCCTTTTTTCATCCATTTTCTTTCTAACACACATTGTATTTCTATTATTACCCATATTGCATATGGACACTTGCACACATGTCTTAGATCCACACGGAGATATTTGCGGGATTCCGGTGCTCCGTGGTCTTTCTCCCCTGAAACACCTATCTGTGGGCTCGGGCGGTCCCACCCCCTAGCTTTCTCCGCACGAGGTTCCACCAGCATAATTTTTCATTGGTTTAGGTTTCTTTAGGCCAAAGATACATGGAAAACCAAGTTTGAGACCATGTGGCATATTCTAGCTCCGGTATACCCGAAGCGGGACATTTTCACCTAAAGTTCGAGGAATCTGCTAAGTGTTTTCGTCCTAATGTGAACAAGGTCACACCGGGGAGCTATGTATTCCATTTATGGGACTTCCAACACTTTAACACATATAATAGGTCCACATGCAAGTTTGGATGGGTTCCCGGGGCCCTAGGGGTCGAAAGCACCAGTGAGTGGGCCCAAGAGGCCTACACCCTAGTTTTATCCGTACGAGGTTCTATCAATGTAATTTTTCATTGGTTTAGGTTTGTTTAGGCCAAAGGTACATGTAAAATCAAGTTTGGGACCATGTAGCACATTCTAGCCCCTAGTATACCCGCAACGGGACATTTCCACCTAGAGTTCCAGAAATGTGCAAAGTGTTATCGCCTGAATGTGAACAAGGTCACACCGGGGAGCTATGTCTTACATCTATGGGACTTACGCAACACTTTCACACATATCCTAGGTCCACATGCAACTTTGGGTGGGTTCTCGGGGCCCTAGGGGTCGAAAGCACCGGTGTGTGGGCCCGGGAGGTCTACCCCTAGCTTTCTCCGCACGAGGTTCCACCAATATACTTTTACCTTGGTTTAGGTTTGTTTAGGACAAATATACATGGAAAACCAAGTTTGGGACCATGTGGCACGTTCTAGCCCCCGGTATACCCGAAGCGGGACATTTCCACCAAGAGTTCCAGGAATATGCTAAGTGTTTTCACCTAAAGTGAACAAGGTCACGCCGGGGAGCTATGTATTCCATCTATGGGACTTAACAACACTTTCACACATATCCTTGGTTTACATGCAAGTTTCCTAGGTCCACATGCAAGTTTGGGTGGGTTCCTGGGGTCGAAAGCACCGATGTGTGGGACCGATGAAAGAGCATGTGGGCCCCATGTGTGGTTTTGGTAATTAATGAAAATCTCTATGGACTAATGTTTGCATTGAGTTGCACTTGTAGGAGTTGTCCATTGGTTTTGCTTGGACCATGTGTTGGTTTCAAGGTGGAAGAAATGAAGAAGAAGAAGCATTGTCCAAGGGCCTTGGGCCTTTTTAGAGTCATATGAGTGGTCATGGATCGATGGAGATAAGGTCAAATAAGAGGCTTCCCCATGGTGTATGGGGGAGCATATGTCAAGTATTCATCAAGCGAGTGCGTGCAAGAGCAATCAAGAAAGGTGTCCATCTTGAGAAGGTCAAGATCATCTACATAGTGCTCAAGTGGAATGCTCAAGACAAAGGTATAATCTTGATAGGTTTTCCCTTTTGCCGGTCTCATGTTGTTAGTTGGGAGACCGGGTTTAGGATAGATAGTAGTACTATCAAGAGGGGCTCTCGAGTGAGTAACTCGATCATATCTTTCGGAGAGAGCTCGAACCATTGCATTCTTAGCATCATCTTTCTTGGTTGTTTGTTGGTCCTATCCATGTGAGGATATAGAGTTTGTGGTAATCTTCATAACAAGCTCTTGTTCATCAAAATCGGATCTCCCTTTTATACCTTGTTACGGTTTTGATCTCGGAGGTTTTCCGGATCCTCACCAAGTGAGGTATCTTACATTATAATGCTTGATACATTCTCACTTGGTGGTTGATGACTACAAGTGCACATAACGTGTGTAGCTAGTTTCGAAATAAAGATACGATCCCATAGGGAGCAGTAGGCAAAAGACTAAAATGCTTTTAACTACAAACTAACCAAGTACTTAAGAAATAACTTTAAGTTGCAAGAAAAATAGAGTTGTTTTTGGGTTTTTGATCGATCAAGGTAATTTAGAGTAAAGCAAAACTTAATGCAAAAAGTAAGAATCGCGTGTGTAGTAGAACTTTGGAACTATAATGAGAAAAAGGCGTTCTCGGGGAGTGGTGGATACACCACTAGCAATTTAGACTAAGCAAGCAAGATTATTATAACGAATATTCTCATATATGTATGTGGGAGGAGCTCCATATATGGACAAATTGGCAGAAATCACTACTCACATCGTTCTTCATAACCACAACTAACGAATAAATGACATCAATCATAGTATCCCGCTACTAAGGGATTTCTCCCATGGCATGGACATGGCTTAATGAGTTCTCCTTGACTCCCCAAGTTAGCACGTAAGAAATGACAACAACTTTATAGTCACAGTAAGCGCTATCATCCCTCCGTCTGCTAACAAGTAATCCCCTTCATCGAGTCCCCATAGGAGGCAAATATTAAGGAGGTGCACAACTCCCAACATCAAGATGAAGACAATTAACACATACACATAATGATGTATAACATAATAATCTATATTTCATCTCAATCATATGCTAGGGTTTCTCCATCTCCCCAAGAACTAGAGATCTACTCAGACATGGAGGCAATCAACATCATAGCAATGGTAATGGGAACAATCATAGATGAATAGTACTTGTATAAATCCACAGCGAGTACGGGAATTACAACAATATCTAGACAAGATGTAGATGGGATGGATGGAGATGGTGGTGATGTAGCGGTGGATGATGAAGATCGATGCCTTAGCCTCCCGGATCTGCGCAGGATGAAGATGGATCCCTGGCGGATGAGTTCCCCCTCTAGATGCCTTCTGGAGCTGAGTCGATAAAAATAAATGAGGCAGTTGCAGCAGGTGTTTATCATATACGATACATAGGAGTAAGTTTATGAATAGTACCTTACTCGAACCATCTGAATAGTATTAGCAGGGCTTCCACACCTTAGTGATCAATAGTTCAGAAAAGACGAATCTCAACATAATGTAAAAGTATCCGGTTCAACCGAATGAGTTAGTGAGGTAGTCCCGAGTGTTTTAGGATCAACATATTCACTTGGGATTAAAAATCTCAAATGTGTCTCTTTGTCATACTACAATATAGTGGTATATGCATATTTTCTCTTTGCACACTTGCTTTTTTTTCTTCTGTATATATGCTCACACTTTTGTTTAAGTGTTGTTCAAAGGAGCTAGCCATATACTCCACTCCATGTAGGAATTCAAAGTTCAATGATCTCAATTATCAAATTCCAATTGTATATAATGCTTGAAGATTCTACCTCGACTTGTTCTCACTCTATTTTGACAGTTGATGACCCACAAGTATAGGGGGTGTATCGCAGTATTTTCGAGGGAAGTGAAACCCAATTTATTGGTTCGACACAAGGGGAGCCAAAGAATATTTATAAGCCTTAACAACTGAGTTGTCAATTCAGCTACACCTGGAAACAATCTTGCTCACAGCAGTTTATCAGTAGCAACAGTTTTGTAGTAGGAATAGCAAAATAGCAGTAGTAGTAAAGTAAAGACAACAGTAACAATAGCAGTAAACAGTAGGATTCGAGTGCGGTAGGCATAGGGATGGATGGACGGGCGTTGCATGGACAAGACAATTCGCATAGCAATCAGAACATAGGGCAATTGCAGATAAATAAGATAAATCATCCAAGTACTAGATAATCCTAGGCATGTGTTCCATATATAGTCATAGGTGCTCGCAATGAGAACTTGCACAACATCTTTTGTCCTGCTAGCCCGTTTGCAGCGGGGCCTCAAGGGAACTACTGGCAATTAAGGTGCTCCTTTTAATAGAGCACCGGAGCAAAGCATTAACACTCCGTGAACACATGTGATCCTCACATCAAGGCCATTCCCTCCGGTTATCCCGATTTTTGTCACTTCGGGGCCATTGGTTCCGGACAACAATGTGTGTATACAACTTGTAGATAAGACCATAAACAATACTATCATAATGAATCAATAACATGTTCAGATCTGAGATCATGGCACTCGGGCCCTAGTGACAAGCATTAAGCACAACAAGTCGCAACAAATCCATAAAGCACTAATAAAAGATACTAGGCACCATGCCCTAACAATCTGATGCCATTACATGAACGATCTCATCCAATCCCTACCATCCCCATAGCCTACAGTGGGGGATTACTCACTCATAGATGGGGGAAACATGGATGGTCGATGGAGAAGCGATGGTGATGATGATGGCGATGATCTCCTCCAATTCCCCGTCCCGGCAGGGTGCCAGAACGGAGTTTCTGGTGTTGTTTCATGGAATCTGGTGGTGGCGGCGCAGCGGAACTCCTTCTGGAAAAACGTCGTACCCCCCTAGGTTTTTAGGTCAGAAGTCATCTTATAGGCGAAGAGGGAGACCGAGGGGGAGTCTTGGGCGGCCAGACCACCCCCTAGCGCGGCCTAGGCTTGCCTGCGCGGCCAGGTGGTGTGGCCTGGGCCCAGCCCCCTTCGTCCCGTATTCTAGCTCCGAGAGTCTTCTGGTGAAATAGAAATTTTGGCATATTTTCGGGATTTTTCCTGATAGTTGATTTTCTGCACAAAAAGTAGACACCAAGGCAATTCTGCTGAAAACAGCGTCAGTCAACGTGTTAGTTGAATCCAAATCACACGAGTTTAGAGGAGAAACAATAGCAAAAGTGTTCGGGAAAGTAGATACGTTTTGGACGTATCAACTCCCCCATAGCTTAGCTTATTGCTTGTCCTCAAGCAATTCAGTTGAAAACTGGGTGTGATAAAAGAACTTTCACGAACACATTTGCTTCATATGATGTATATATTCTCGACATGTGATCAACTACTTAGACAATTCATAATAAGGAGTATGCAACTAAGTTTACTTAATAGGCATTGCAAGCTATGAAGATATTCCAACTCAAAAATAATAAGTAGCATGAAGTATAAACATAAGCAACATTACAATGCTCATAAAAAGGTATGATAGAGTGGTATCTCGCTTGCCTTTGATTTAAGGCACCTCTAAAGTTCAGGTGAAGACTAGAAGTAAAGATGTCAAGGATACAAGCATCAAAGTCATCACACAAATAATCAAGTTTTGAGACAAGCACAAAGAATGACAACTATGCTCTCAAGAAGGTGCTCAAAGAATATGTGCAGACTCAACAAGTAAAAGAAAAGGTTTTGAATAATTTGAAAAGCTTCCAAATGCTGAAAGTATGGTACTCATTAGCTTTGAGCTCTCATTGCCCCTATCATAAGCATCTTTTAATGTGGTTAAGGTTAAAGTGACACAACTAAGAGGATATGCTTGACAAGTTATAAATCAAAGTCTCATGCCCCTTACTTACGAAGACCGATCCTCATGCTACTCAACTTCAGTCACAAGTAAGCTCTTGTCATTGTAAGTATATACGTATCATAGAGAACCTCCAACGGGGTACCCCTTGCACATGACACATGAGCTATCCCATAATCAAAATGACAAGGCAAGCAGACAATGAGCATCTCATCGATCTTTTTATTTACTATGTGCATAGATTTTTATTGAGGATGCTTCATAGAATGCTCATTATGGTTATGCTGCAATTTTCCACCATGATTAGGCATGGCTTAGGCTAGCGGCCCAGGCGTTTCCCTAACACATATACAAACTCCATGATCTCACAAGTTCCACTTTTATTTCACACCACCGGGATCCATGAGCAAAAGAACATGATATCAATGAGGTACTAAGTACCAGTGCAATGCTGAAAGCGTTCCCCATGATACATGGTTCTGCTAACTTCAACTTATAAAGCGCAAGCATATACGCAACAAAGAAGGACGCAATGGTTCAGGTTTATTAAATGCAAGAAAATAAAGTGTGCCATCAAGTTCGTGAGAGCTTTACTAACTAACTTTCTCATAACAAGCAAACATTTTATTCGGAAGAAAACAAGGCATATTGAATATGCACGAAAATAGCAAATGATGCTAATAGGTAGGTATGGTGGACACTTTGGAAATATTTGGTTTTAGGGAGTTGGAAACATGAGTAAAATACTCGGTGAAAGTGAAGGCTAGCAATAGTAAGGGAGCGACAAACGAGAGAGCAATAGCTATCATAATCATGCTTGCAACAAAACAGGACTAATCATGGTATGAAAGTGATTCAAGATCCTCAAGGCAAAATAATTCATCGAGGCTTAACTGATTATTACAGTCATGTGCATGCGTGAGCATGTGCCAAGTCAATTCAAATGAAACATTCAGAGGAGGATACCACGGTGTCATACCAAGTTATGAATAGAGTAATGCAAGCAAACATTCATAAAACATGCTACAAACTATTAGCAAGCTAGAACTAATCATACGAAAGCAAGAACTACTAAGCATCCAAAGATAACATACACCCTACACGAACAGGCTAAGAATGCCCACAAAGATGAGTATATGTACAAAAATGAAAACAAATAGAGTTCATTACTAGCCTCTTACCACGAGTTGTCATTAATCCTCATTATTGCTCTTCATTTGTGTGGCTTGAATAATAACATCAAACCAATATCCACTGAGGACTGCTGAACCCTGTAGCAAACTCACAAAACCAAAGAAGAACGACAAATATTTTTGTTGTTTTCGATTTTTAAAGAAAGAACCAAAAAGGAAGAACAAGCAAAGCAAAATCTTTTTGGGTTTTTCGAATAGTTCAAACAAAGCAAAAAGGGGGAAACGAACCAAGGCAAAGAGAAAAAGAAGCAAACCAAAGAGAAACAACAGAAATATTTTTGGTCTTTTTGTGTTTTAGAAAGCAAAAGCAAAGACAGAACAAAAACTAAAAAGAGAACGAAACATGAATATACAAAGTACCGGCGCAACATGATAGGAGATGAGTGCGATGTCGGCGTACCTCCCCCAAGCTTAGGCTTTTGGCCTAAGTGGGTATCAATCCAGATACGGGTAAGGGTTCCAAGCAGGAGGATCATGGTAAGAATGGTCGTAGTTGGGCCCGTGGGAAGAAGAAGAAGCTCCCCAATCATAAGAAGGTTGCTGATATGAAGACTCTCCCTCATTCGAGGGCTGGACCGAATCATCTGTGACCTCCATTCTAGTGTCTTGCTCCTGTTGGGAGAGCTCTCCCAAGTACGTGTCAAGCTCCTCCTCAGTGAGGGACCATCCTTCCCTGTTATCAAGGTTAAACAAAACAGGTGCAGGCAAAAGAACAACACGCTCGGACTTGCTCTTTCTCCAACCAGCTTTGAGAAAGGTTATTTCATAAGACAACTCACTCACACTAGCCCACGAGGAAACAAATTTATGATGCATCATGGAATTAAGATCAAGCCTTTCTATGGGAAACTGTAGGTCTATATGATGAGGCACTAAACCATGTAATGCTAATAAACAAGAAGCAATGAGGCCTCCACAAATTCCACCTTTCTCACGGTTAGTAGCAAGACGGAAAGCTATCAAAGCACCTAAGTTGTAAGACCTATCTCGTTTAAGAGCAGCAGAGATAAATGCTAGATCATATGAAGATAACTTATTGGCAGTTTTCCTAGCAAGAACACACTTGGCAACAAAGTAGGCAAAGTAACGAATGGAGGGAAGATGAATGTTACGGATTTTTCCATTCTCCTTCGAGAAGCTGCTCCCTTGGCAAATTTCTGCGTATAAATCCATGAGTGGTTCAGGTCGCTCCTTAATCCTTCTACATGATCCCCATTTAGGTCCCTTAATAGCTGCACAAAAGTCATCGAGAGAAAGGTCGACAACAATATTGTAAATTTTGTAGTGGACCATGGGGTTAGGCAAAGAGTGACTAAATTGAAAGTCCTGCACCACAGACATGGTTAGCTTCACAAATTGACAAGGTTCATCTTCCAAAAAGTGATCCAACCCTGCATTAGAAACCAAAGTGTGGAAATCATGGAGAATTCCCGCAGCTCTCATGAACTCAGAACAGGGATAAATGGAAGGAAAAACTTCCTCCTCCCGGTGGACCTTCATGACCTCAGGCACCCATAGTTCATGTTGGTTTAGTTGATGCTCATTCATCTTCTATTCTGAAATTTAAACACCTATTAAACAAGTGATTGCAAAGTGAATATAATGAAGGATTCTACTCATAGGGACTTGTAAGAGGCCTAAACATGCATCAAAACTATATCTCTAAGCATCAAACAAGCTTACAAGCTCTCATAACCTGTCACCTACAACAGCAAAATACTCAAGACATAATCCACTAAACACAAATCTACTTGGACAAGGGGAGGAGTCACATACCGGAGAACAAGTGCTCCAAATTTCAGCAACAAAGATGGGCTAAGCAAGGAGATCGGAAAAAATCGAGAGCAAGCACAGCAAGAACGCGATTTTGAGCAATGAACTGGAGCTTACTCGGGAGAGAGAAGAAAGTGGCATGTGAGAGAGTTAGTGGGGGGTCAGGGGTGGCCCACACCATGGCATGGCGCCACCCAGGGCAGGTCGCGCCACTAGGTGGTGAGCCTGCCTGGTGGGTCCCCCTGGCACCTCCCAGGCACTCCTCTGCCCCTTTTTTCACGTAAAAATTTAATATGAATTTTCTGGAATTTTTCGAGACACTTTATTTTTGGGCATTTTTCAGGAATAGAAGAATGATTTTCTGACAAACAGTTTTTTTTGAAATGATGCAATTACAAAACAAAGCTAGAACAAGAAAAGTTCTAAGACACTCTAACATGCAAGCAACTAACAACAAAAATAAAGCTAAACAAAAACAAAAACTAAAATGGGTAGAATAGAAGTGAGCGGGGATAATCATGGTTAAAACATTGTTTTGTCCGATGAAATCCTTTTGTTAACAAGGTTGATCAGGTCTTGTTACCAAAACTATTCCATATGAGACAAAACTTTGTATTCCACTAATGATTATGTTACCTCAACCTTGATAGCAATAGTCCCAATTATAATAGTTTCAAATTTTTCTCTTGGTATGGGACAATATATTTCTCCAACTTGAATGCCCTCAACATGTTCAATTGAGTTCAAACCATAAGTCCTTTCAATCTTCTTGGGGAAATAGACAGTATGTTCCTTGTCATTAACATTGAAAGTAACCTTTCCTTGATTACAATTAATAACAGCTCCTGCAGTATTAAGAAAAGGTCTCCCAAGAATAATAGAGATATTATCATCTTCAGGCATTTCAAGCACAACAAAATCAGTTAATATCAAGCAATTATGAGCCACTTGAACAGGTACATCCTCAACAGGAATAGTGGTAAAGTTATCAGCCATTTGCAAAGATATATCAGCTGGTATCAGTTTTTCAAGTTGAAGTCTCTTATAGAGAGAGAAAGGCATAACACTAAATCCAGCTCCCAAATCACACAACGCAGTTCTAACATAATTGTTCTTAATAGAGCAAGGGATAGTTGGAATCCCTGGGTCTCCAAGTTTCTTTGGAACCTTACCGTTAAAGGAATAATTAGCAAGCAAAGTGGAAATTTCTTCATTAGGGATCTTCCTTTTATTCGAGACAATATCCTTCATATACTTTGACTAAGGAGGCAATTTAATAGCACCAGTCAAAGGAATTCGCAGAAATAAAGGTTTCATCCATTTACAAAACTTATTATAGTGTTCATCTTCCTTTGACTTGTGTTTCTTATCAGGGAAAGGCATAGGTTTTTGTACCCAAGGCTCTCTTTCACTACCATGTTTCTTAGCAATAAAATCTTCTTTAGTGTATTTAGTATTCTTAGTGTGGTTTTCAGGTTCTTCTTCAACTTTTTCTTCACTAGGAACTTCATTTTCTTCATTACCACTTTCAGTTTCAGCATCAAAGATAGATATACTATTAGGATCTATAGCAGGTTCAGTGGGTTCTATAATAGTTTTATGTTTCTTTTTCCTTTTCTTACGAGTAGTACCACTATTTTCAGCTTGTTGAGAACCCTGCTCAATTCTTTTGGGATGCCCCTTAGGATATAGAGGATCCTGGGTAGAAGCTCCACTTCTAGTTCTAATTTCATAAGCATGTTTTTCTTTAGCATCATTAACTAGCAAGTCTTTTTGCACTTTAACGAGTTGATCTATTTGAGTTTGAACCATTTGAAAGTGTTTAACAATCATTTTAACATCATTAGAGGTTCTTTCCACAATATCTTTCAACTCAACAATAGCTTTAGTGTTTTCCATTAGATGATTTTGCACCCTTTTATTAAAATTATCCTTCTTAACAATAAAGATATCAAATTCTTCTAAGCATTGATCAGGAGGTTTAGAGTAAGGGATATCACCTTCATCAAAGTGTTGGAGAGAGTGTACCTCAATAGTGGATGAGTAGGGAATAGGCTTACATAACTCTTCAATAGGAGGTAAGTTCTTGACATCTACATCTTTAATTCCTTTCTCCTTAAGACATTTCTTAACTTCCTTCATCACTTCATCACTTAATTCAATAACTCCCCTCTTCTTTGATGTTGGAATAGACACTGGTATAGTAGGTTCAGGTACAATTACTTCAGGTATAGCTTGTTCAGGAGGAGTCCAATCTTCATAATTCTTGCTTATTTTAGCCATTAATTCCTCAGCTTTCTTGGGAGTCCTGTTCCTGAAAACACAATCAGCACAACTATCTAGGTATGTCCTAGATTCTTCGGTTAGTCCATTATAAAATATATCAAGAAGCTCATTCTTAGGTAATGGACTTCCAGCCTGTGCATGAATCAAAGCACAAAACCTTGCCCAAGATTCAGGCAATAGCTCTTTTTCTCCCTGTTTAAAATCAAAAAGTTCCTGTAAAATAGCATGTCTAGCACTAGGAGGAAAATATTTCTGCAGGAAGGTACTAATCAAGCAATCAGGGCTATGAATAGATCTAGGAGGTAAATTACTAAACCAAGTTTTAGCTTCTCCTTTTAGTGAAAAGGGGAAAATCTTAGCAACAAAGTAAGTATGCATCTTAATATCATCAGAAAACAAGCCACTCATGGTAGAAAGTTCATTCATATGTGCTACCGCACTTTCATTCTTAGTCCCACAAAAAGGTTCTTTCTCAACAATAGCTATGTAAGATAGATCGAGAGAGAAATCATAATCTTTATCTATAATATTTATGGGAGAGGCAGCAAACTTAGCAATAGGAGAAATTTGGGTCTCATAGTACGCCTCTCAAGGAGACTCTTAGCAGAACTCCTATCATGGGTGTTTTTACATTCTTTAATAAATTCATCGGTCATCTCAACATAACCATCTTCAACATCATAACTTTCACTAGACTCGGGTGAACTAACAGGTGTGGTAGTGTCTTCATTAGGAGTTTCAGTATTTCCAGCTATAGTTCTAGCAATCGTAGCATCTGGGAAAGGACCTAATGAACCACTCTTATCAAGCACAGTAGAAGCAGCATCATAAGCATCAGAAGTTTCAGATTCAGCAGTAGTAGTAGTGTGTGTAGCATGTGTATGTGGCGGTGTAACGAGCTTACTTATAACAGATGGTGAATCAAGAGCAGCAGAGGTGTTCAGAACCGTATCTCTTCTTGTAGTGGATGGTAAAATAGGAACCTTGCCATCACGAGACTTACCCATGATGGATGGATAGCAGCGAACAATACAGAATCCAAGTGAACTTAATAAATAAAGCTATGCTCCCCGGCAACGGCATCAGAAAATAGTCTTGATGACCCACAAGTATAGGGGGTGTATCGCAGTATTTTCGAGGGAAGTGAAACCCAATTTATTGATTCGACACAAGGGGAGCCAAAGAATATTTATAAGCCTTAACAACTGAGTTGTCAATTCAGCTGCACCTGGAAACAATCTTGCTCACATCAGTTTATCAGTAGCAACAGTTTTGTAGTAGGAATAGCAAAATAGCAGCCGTAGTAAAGTAAAGACAACAGTAACAATAGCAGTAAACAGTAGGATTCGAGTGCGGTAGGCATAGGGATGGATGGACGGGCGTTGCATGGACAAGACAGTTCACATAGCAAACAGAACATAGGGCAATTGCAGATAAATAGGATAAATCATCCAAGTACTAGATAATCCTAGGCATGTGTTCCATATATAGTCATATGTGCTCGTAGTGAGAACTTGCACAACATCTTTTGTCCTGCTAGCCCGTTTGCAGCGGGGCCTCAAGGGAACTACTGGCAATTAAGGTGCTCCTTTTAATAGAGCACCGGAGCAAAGCATTAACACTCCGTGAACACATGTGATCCTCACATCAAGGCCATTCCCTCCGGTTATCCCGATTTTTGTCACTTCGGGGCCATTGGTTCCGGACAACAATGTGTGTATACAACTTGCAAATAAGACCATAAACAATACTATCATAATGAATCAATAACATGTTCAGATCTGAAATCATGGCACTCGGGCCCTAGTGACAAGCATTAAGCATAACAAGTTGCAACAAAGTCATAAAGCACTAATAAAAGATACTAGGCACCATGCTCTAACAATCTGATGCCATTACATGAATGATCTCATCCAATCCCTACCATCCCTATAGCCTACAGCGGGGGATTACTCACTCATAGATGGGGAAACATGTTTGGTCGATGGAGAAGCGATGGTGATGATGATGGCGATGATCTCCTCCAATTCCCCGTCCCGGCAGGGTGCCAGAACGGAGTTTCTGGTGCTGTTTCGTGGAATCTGGTGGTGGCAGCGGAGCGGAACTCCTTTTGGAAAAACATCAACCCCCCCCCCCCCCTGAGTTTTTAGGTCAGAAGGCATCTTATAGGCGAAGAGGGAGATCGAGGGGGAGTCTAGGGTGGCCAGACCACCCCCTGGCGCGGCCTAGGCTTGCCTGCGCGGCTAGGTGGTGTGGCCTGGGCCCAGCCCCCCTCCGTCTCGTATTCTGGCTCCGGGAGTCTTCTGGTGAAATAGGATTTTTGGCATATTTTCCAAGATTTTCCCGATAGTTGATTTTCTGCACAAAAAGTAGACACCAAGGCAATTCTGCTGAAAACAGCGTCAGTCTGTGTTAGTTGCATCCAAATCACACAAGTTTAGAGGAGAAACAATAGCAAAAGTGTTCAGGAAAGTAGATACGTTTTGGACGCATCAATGTGAGGTATTATTATCAGTTTCAAAAATAATCCTAGTGAGGGCTTATATGAAGGATATCTAAGGTACACAAACTACCTAGATAATTTCCCCCATCATCGTTTACCTGATTGGTTAATCACCCATAATTTTATGGAGGGCTAAATATTGAAAATAGGATGAATCTAGACACTGCTTCTAATGGCAGTTTTCTATCTTATACCTATGATGAAGCTTGGAATCTAATAATAAAAATGAGAGAAGCAACAAAAAATCTTAAAAATAAGGAAAACATTACAAATAGTTTATCTGAATATGCTTGCATTAATGATTTCCTTGCAGATGAAAGGACAGATGCAATGATGAAACCCCTCGGTATTGATTCTTACTTAGTGAAGGAAATTATTGAGAATTATGCAGGGCATTTGCAGGTACCTACAAAAGGGAACCCCGTAAACCCCTCGAAGAAAAGAAGCGTGCAAGAGCGCTGATGGAAGAGTTCTCCTCGATACCTATTCAAGGGATCATTGAAAAATGGCAAAAAGAAGAAGAACAAATAAAGAAGAGATCAAAGAAACCAGAAAGGAATTCCGAAGCTACCAATATAAATAATTTTATATTAAAGGATCTTATGGAAGCACGAATAGTGGAGGATGAAGTGGTTATGCTAGACCTTGAGACCTCAGAATTCATCAAAGGTAAGGTTCGAGGTAACGAAACTTCTAAACCAATGACCCCTATATATTGTGGAGAAACTTTCTTATCTATAATTTGTGAGCCAATTTCCACTATAAATATTATGCCTTCATCACTTTATGAGGAACTCCGCTACAATCTAAATAATCCAGATGTGGAACTGGTAGACACCACTATTAAATTGTCTAATAGAACCAATATAAAACCAGAAGGAGTAATCAGAAATATCTATGTCTTTATTGGGTCACTCATGTACCCCCTTGATTTTCGTATTGTTGATATGCCTCGAGATTCTTTTTGTCCTATTCTTTTAGGCAGGCCTTTTATTTCCATCACTAAAGATCGGGTTGATAATAAGAAGGAGACTATTTCACTGATGTTTGGAGAAGAGGAAATGACATTCCACTTCGCTAAAATAAAGAAGGGGCCATATGAAGTGGAGGATATCAAGGAAGAGAAAACGATTACCGAGATGGTAGCAATTCATTTCAATACTCCAAAAAATGAATTAGAGAGGAGCCTGATTAATTCGGAGGAAGCACCAGATGATGAGGAGAAAGAAGACATGGATGATTACCTTGATTCAATTCCGGAAGCACAAAATCCACATGACTATGAAGAACTGGTAAGAAAAGGAGATGAAGAGCCTCCACCAATTGAATTGAAACAACTTCCAGACGATATGAGGTATGAGTTTTTAGATAATGAAAATAAATGTCCTGTTATTATTAGCAAGAATCTATCAGAAATTGAAATAAATAAACTTATTTCAGTTTTGGTTAAGCATCGTGAAGCCTTTGGATACACACTAAGTGATATTAAAGGAATAGATCCATCTATCGTAACACATAAGATTACCATGCTTGATGATGCTAAACCTGTAGTAGATACACAAAGAAGGCTTAATCCTAAAATGAAGGAAGTAGTAAGGAAAGAGGTTATATGCTTACTAGATGCTTCCATAATATATCCTATTTCTGACAGTAAGTGGGTTAGCCCAGCTCATTGCATACCAAGACAAGGTGGTCTTGATGCTGCTATGAATGAGGATGGTGAGCTAGTTCCTGTAAGGCCTGTTGTAGGATACCATAAGTGCATTGATTTTAGGAAGCTAAACCGCGAGACATAGAAAAACCATAAACCTATACCATTCATGGATAAATTTTTAGAAAGACTCGGTAATAATTCTTATTTTTGTTTTCTTAATGTTTATTCTAGATATTCTCAAATTTGCCATACAACCGGAAGATCAAGAGAAACAACTTTCACTTGTCCTTATGGCACATATGCTTATAGATTAATTACGTTTGGCTTATGTAATGCAGCAGCAAGTTTTCAGGAATGTGTTCCAAAGATTTTTGATGATTTTGTTGAGAAGACTATGAAAGTTGTAACAAATGATTTTGTTGTTTGTGGAACAACTTTGATAATTGCCTCTACAATCTGACCAAAGTCTTGCAGAGATGCAGGCAATCAAACTTGGTTTTAAACTGGGAACAATGTTGTTTCATGGAAAGAGAAGGTAAACTTTTCGGGCATAAAGTTTCGGAGAAGGGAATAGAAATAGATAAAACTAATATAAATGCTACAGAAAATCTTCCAATACCTCAGGACATTAAAAACCTAAAAATGTTTCTAGGACATGCAGGTTTTTATAAGGGGTTTATAAAAGATTTTGCTAAAATAGTTATGCCCCTCACCAATATTCTTGATAAATAAACTCCATTCTACATAGATCATGACTGTATTGCAGCTTTTGAGAACCTTAAGAATAAACTAGTTTCAGCACCTATCATGCAATCTCCAAAATGGGATGAACCTTTTGAAATAATGCGTGATGCTAGTGACTATGCTTTAGGGGCTATATTGGGACAGCGAGATGGAAAGAATTTGAATGTTATTTATTACGCTAGCAGACCTCTTAATAAGATTCAGAAACATTATGCTACTACATAAAAAGAGTTTCTAGCTATAATTTTTGCTTGTGACAAATTTAGACCTTACTGTTGGGTCTGCAGCATAGAAAACAAAAAAATTCCTACGATGAGAACTACACGCCAATATCTATCTACTAGGTACAAAGCAACGGATGGACATTGTTGGGGGGATACCCCCGGGTAGGGTCACGCCGGGGTATAAAGGCCGAGTTAGCCGAGGTTCGGCAAGGCCAAAGCGGATGCTGGCCGAGTCACCTCAAGGCAGGCTGAATCACGGGGTAACCTGGTCCAGGGGACATCCACCTAACTTTTTCTCAACCGACTTAAGCCATAAGTCGGAAAGATGTATCTAACCTTTATGCAGGAACAGGTGTGGCCGGATCAACTATGTAGGATCCGGGTTATGTCAAGCTTGTAAGAGAAGGAAGGTATCTCGTTGGTCAAAGGTGACAACTGTACGCAGAGAGTGAGCAAAGAGGACAGAAGCCGGACCACCGAGGCATGGCCGACAAAGGTGATGAAGCCGATGTCGGGTGACGTAGGCGCCGCAGAGGCTCACGTAGCCTCTTCATGGGTGACGCGGGGGAAAAGTAACCCGGTCTGCTTACTATTTTGGGAGGAGGCATATTCCCTAGAATATGCCTCCACGTATGCCCTAAGTGGAGACCTATCCACCTCTATATAAGGAGGGCTAGGGCCTCTGTAGAAGGGTTGGTCTTGAACGGGCTGATTCTTGACGGGTTGGTTTCTAGGAGATAGCTCTGTGGGCTGGCTAGTGGCGAGAGTAAGAGAGTTCCTTCTTCCTCCTCCCCCGAATATAGCTCTAGGAGCACTTGTAATCTGTGAAGGTGAATCAAATATAAAACTTCTGTGTGTGGAATCACCACACTATCCCTCCCTGGATTCCCCTAGTGCATTTAGTCCCCACCTTTAGCCTATCCATGGCATATGTCGTGACACCACCACGATAGTTGGCGCCCACCGTGGGGCTAGCGGAGCTAGCAGGGGTCAAGATCCGGACGGGAAACCTCATCGACACCGCGAACGCATCGTCTCCGGGCTCGTTCAGCGCTTTGGAGCGCTGGATTTCGTCAGCGACAACGCTGGCTGCTTCGGCATGCGCCCTCTTCCGCGCAAAGGCGTCTTCGTCAAGCTCGGCGCGCACAAGGTCTATGTTGTTGTGGATGTGTCATGCGTTCAT
The DNA here is from genome assembly GCA_910589775.1 of Avena eriantha. Classification (NCBI taxonomy): domain Eukaryota; kingdom Viridiplantae; phylum Streptophyta; class Magnoliopsida; order Poales; family Poaceae; genus Avena; species Avena eriantha. The sequence goes on along the minus strand of OU342745.1, from coordinate 487,128,511 downwards.
CCGCGGCACATCGTCGAGGCAGGCGAGCCACCCCTTAGCGTGGTTCACGGGGTGCGTACCACTCGCTCCCCGGACCGCGCAGAGGTGATGATGACAGCACCTGGCGCAGGCACAAGAAAAGATCTAGCACCAGATCCTGAGGTAACGCCCAAGGCACCAAGGAAAGGTAGAGGTCCCCCACTAGAGAGGCCAGAAAATGTGTTGCGGGAAGCGATGGATAGCTTGGCAAACCCTGTAGCAGCAGCAGTAGATCCGGCTCAGGCACAGGCCGAGCTAGAGGAAACTAGGCAAAAAATACTAGAGGGTGCAAAAAAGATAGCCGCGGCTCAACAGTCGTTGAACATGACGCTGTGTGAGTACGCAAAGGAAAATAAAGTTGATGCTGTAAAAGTAAAGGGGAGAAATCTCATGAGTGAAATGAACAAAGAGGGAGATACTAGGATTGAGGAGTCAGAGAACTGTTTGTCCGTGGGGCTGCCGAAGTATAGTACCCCGGCAAAGAACCTTAGGGCAGCAGATGCAACTGCATCCGAGTTAGAGGGACTCACGGGTGAAGCCCGTCAGAGACAGCAAGATAGGGTTAATGAGTTGGTTTGGATCGTGAACAGGCAAAACGAGGAATTGCTCAGGGCAGACCCGGAAAGATCTAGGGCCTCAAAGATCGTCAATTCGGTGGTGGGTAACCCAGAGAGATCTGCTGGAGCCGCATCGTCTCCTCATGGTGGTCCTAGGAGAGAAGAGGTAGTAACCTCGGCTAGGAGGAACAAACAGATTGTCCCGTATGACCCAACAAGGGCAGGGAAAGGAAAAGAAGTACAGAGAAATAACGATCGACGGAGTGTGAGGTGAGGAGAAGCTGGCCGAGGTAACCTCGACCAAGGCAACGCCGGTCAAGGAAATGCTGTAAATGGCAATGCCGGACAGCGAAACTCGGCAGGAGCAGGACAACCGCAGCAGCGGAATATACCAAGGCAAGAGCAAAGTGCCGGCCGAGGTATGCAATAGAGAGGTGCTCCATGAGAGCAGGATCGGTATAACGATGGAGATTCGGAAATGGTGAACGCAGGATACCCAAGGCCAGACTATCATGTGATAGGGTCAAGATTGGGCAATAGGGATTTGATGCCTGATGATGCCAGATTAAAACTGGATCGGCTGTATAGGTCGGAACAGATTGAATGTCAAGGTCCACCGGGTCCTGCGTGTTTTGGGCCCCGGATCATGAAGGAGCCGCCGGTACCTAACTTCCAGTTACCCAGAGGCACAAAAACGTATGACGGCAGTACCAAGCCGGAGGATTGGTTGATAAACTATGCTACAGCTGTGAAAATTGCTACATGCAACTTGAGATGGGCTGTGAGATACGTACCCCAGATGTTGGAGGGGCCAGCGAGGGTATGGTTAAACAATTTGCCACCCGGAAGTATTAACTGCTGGATCGATTTTGAGGAAATGTTTATCAGCAATTTCTCAAGTACGTATCAAAGGCCAAATATGCCACATACCCTAGCTATGTGTAAGCAGAGACCGAACGAGACAGACCGGGAGTTTTTAACCCGGTGGTGTACCGTGAGAAACTCGTGTGAGGGTGTGATAGAGTCACATGCCATAGCATGGTTTGCGCAAGGGTGCAGATATGCAAGCGAGCTGTGGCAGAATTTGCAAAGAAAAATGCCAACTACATTGGCAGAGATGATCCGGATTGCTGATTCGTATGCTTTGGGTGATCCGACTCAACCCAGACTCATGTCAAACGAGACAAATGAGGAGTACTACCAAAGAGATGGGGTCGGACCACCCCGGAGGAATGATTACAGAGGTAAAAGAAGAGATGACAAACCGGATCACCGGTACAGTTCGCAACAAGTTGTTGCTGTGAATCAAGATCAGCCCGGAGCAGGGGCAGTCAACGTCAGAAAATTGGAGGGCAACAATGGACACCGAGGAATGACGACAAGAAAACTTGGACGCCAGAGCAAAAGAAACAGTGGCAAGAAAAGAAGGACCGTCCGAGGTATACTTATGAGTCAATGTTGGATCAGCCGTGTAAATTTCACACGCCAAATCCAAGTAACCCAGCGGGTCATACAACAAGGCAATGTGAGTGGATGCGTAAAATAGAACAAGGTGGTTCGGGGAATGCTCAGGCACCCCGGAATGATCAACCTCGGCAGGAGTTACCCCAGCAGCAATTGCTCTCCGGAGCGAACACGCAACAGCTAATGTTGCCTCCCCCTCCGCCGAGGTATGACAACCATCAGAGAAGGGATGCAGTGCATCAAGTAGAAGACCAGTATCGGCCGGATCAGAGGTACCCCGGAAATGATGGGAGAAATGAGTATAGAGAGCATCATCAGAGTTACTGTGTGTTTACCACCGAGGAAACAGACAGAAAGAGCTTGCAGCGCCGACATATGGAGGTGAATGCGGTAATGCCAGAAGTGACGAGGTATATGCCTTGGTCGGACCAGGAAATCACCTGGAGCATCAAAGATCATCCCAAGCTTACGCTGAGTCCTGGTTCGTATGCGTTAGTGCTGGATCCGACATTCATTGGGCCAAACATCAATGTGAGGTTCTCAAAGGTACGGATTGACAATGGCAGTAGCATTAACATCATGTATGCGGATACAATGCGCAAGTTAGGTATCTCGGAGAACATGCTCCAGGCTACAAGGACAAATTTTCATGGTATTGTGCCAGGCATTTCTTGTGAGCCCATAGGCAAGGTCCGGGTTGATGTATTGTTCGGCACGAGAGATAATTGCCGAACTGAGAATTTGGGGTTTGAAGTGGTGAACTTAGAAAGTGCATATCACGCGTTACTCGGAAGACCAACACTGAACAAGTTCATGGCAAGTTGTCACATCAGTTACTTGAAGATGAAGTTGCCCGGGCCAAACGGAGTGATTACCATTGCAGGAGATTTCCGATGTTCCATTGAGTGTGCGTCAGCCGGGTCTAACCTAGCCGAGTCACTCGTGATTGCGCAAGAGAAAAGAAAAATCCAAGAGGTGGCGCCATTGGCTCAGTCCGCGCAACAGTATATGTCGGCGCTAAGTAACCCGCATGGAAGTGTCTCATTCTAAGCCACGAAAGATACCAAGAAGGTGCCTATTCATGTTTTGTTCCCAGAGCGCACTTTAACAATTAGTGTTGGGTTAAATGACAAATAGGAAAGCGAGCTCGCCAACTTCCTCCGTGAGAATCGGGATATTTTTTCTTGGTCCACACAGGACTTGCAAGGTGTTTCGAGGGAGTTGGCCGAGCACTCTTTGAATGTGAGACCCGGAGCAAAGCCGGTGAAGCAACCTCTCCGCCGCTTCGCCGAAGATAGGAGGAAATGTTGGAGATATGCCCAAGAGGCAATAATAAAAGTGATTATTATTATATCTTTGTGTTTATGATGAATGTTTACATCACATGCTATAATTGTATTATTAGGAAACACTAATACTTGTGTGTTTTGTAAACATAAGAGAGTCCCTAGTAAGCCTCTTGTTAAACTAGCTTGTTGATTAATTGATGATCATGGTTTCCTGATCATGGACATTAGGATGTGATTAATAACAAGGTTATATCATTAGGAGAATGATGTGATGGACACACACCCATAGTAAGCGTAGCATAAGATCAAGTCATTAAGTTCGTATTGCTGTAAGCTTTCAAATACATAGTAACCTATTCCTTCGACCATGAGGTTATGTTAATCACCATCACCGGATGGATACTTTGATGACATCAAACGCCGCTTCGTAACTGGGTGGTTATAAAAGTGTCATTGGGTATTCTGAAAGTATGTGTTGAAGCGCATGAACCAAGATTGGGATTTGTGCATCCATATGACGGATAGATATGCTCTGGGCCCTCTCGGTGGAATGTCATCTAGTTAGCTTGCAAGCATGTGACTGGGTCACAAGAGATGACATATCACGGAACGAGTAAAGAGTACTTATCAGTAACGAGGTAGAACTAGATATGGAGATACCGACGATCAAACCTCGGATAAGTATAGTATCGCAAGACAAAGGGAGTTAGTTTCGTATGTAAGTGGTTCAATCGATCGCAAAGTCATCGTTGAGTGTGTGGGAGCCATTATGGATCTCCAGGTCCCGCTGATGGTTATTGATAGGAGATGTGTCTCTATCATGTCTACATATTCACGAACCGTAGGGTGACACACTTAAGGTTCGAAGTTGTTTTAAGTCGATATGGAATATGCGTTGGAGACCGAATGCTGTTCGGAGTCTCGGATTGGATTCGGGACATCACGAGGAGATCCGGAATGGTCTGGAGAATAAGATTCATATATAGGGGATCATTTTCTGAGTTAGGAAATGTTCCGGAGTGTTTGTATGAGGATTCTAGAAGGTTTCAGAATGTTCCGGAAGGTTCTAGAACATATCTTGGAGTTTGCTTGAAAAACAAGATAGGGATCAAGGAGTCCTGGTGGGTCAAGATACGGAGTCGTGGGGGAGCAGGACTCCTCCCCCCACCTCCAATCCGCCGGCCTACAAGGGAGGGGAGTCCTACAAGGACTCCCCCTCCCTAGGCGCCTCCCTTCTTTAAATAGAGGGGCAGGGGCGCCCCCTCCTCCCCTGCTCCCATAACACCCAATCTCTGTCGCCTCTCTCCTCCACCTTCTTCTGCACAGGCATAGGCGAAGCCCTGCAGAATTCTCTACTCCACCACCACCACCACACCGTCGTGCTGCTGGGATTCCGTGGAGAAGATCTACTACCTCCGCTGCTCGCTGGAACGGGGAGAGGAAGGTCTGCTTCGACTCCACACGTGTGACCGACTGCGGAAGCGCTGCCGAAACGCGGCGTCGGAAGGATCGTCCACTTGACCGACTGCAGAAGCGCTGCTGGAACGCGACGCCGGAAGGATCGTCCACACGATCTTAAGATCGGCAAGTGATCGACTACATCAACCACGAGATCTAATCTCGTTAACGCTTTCGGATCTACGAGGGTTAGTTCCTATCTATCTCGTTGCTCATGTCTAGTAGATTAGATATTGGCTTTTATCTAGATTAGATCTAGGTTTTGTTCGTTCTTGCGGTAGAAATTTTTTGTTTTCCATGCTACGAACCCATCAGTGGTATCAGAGCCGTATCTATGCGTAGATCTGTTGCACGAGTAGAACACAATGTTTTTGTGGGCTTTGATGCTTTTGTTGTCGGTGTCTTAGCGTGTACTTTGCATCTTGCGGCATGGTGGGATGAAGCGGCTCGGGCTAACATTACATGTCATCGCACATGAGACTTGCTCCACGCTTGACGTGCAACTTGCCTTGCACAAGTGGCTTTGCGGGTGTCTGTCTCTCCCACCATAGTTAAGATTCAATTTACAATGAGCATCTTGATAACACTTGTATCAACGTTGTGGTCCTTGTTCGTAGGTAAGATCGATCTTATGCGAAAGCCCCAAACCACGTAAAACATGCAAAGAAAATTAGAGGCGTCTAACTTGTTTTTGCAGGGGTTTTGTGATGTGATATGGCCAACATGTGATTGTGATTGTATTTGATGTATGCAATGATCCTTGTTGTAATATGGCAACCGGCAGGAGCCTAATGGTTGTCTTTAATTCTGTTAAGACCTGCGTGTCTATTCATCTTGTAATAGCTTTATTCCAAGTAGTTGTAATAGTTGCTGGCGATGATGGACAACCATGAAGCGGCGCCACTGACCTTGACGCAATGCTGGTGATGATGGAGATCATGTTCGTGCTTTGGAGATGGAGATCAAAGGCGCAAGAAGAAAAGGCCATATCATATCACACTAATTATGAATTGCCTGTGATGTTAATCCTTTATGCATCTTGTATTGCTTAGATCGCGACGGTAGCATTATAAGATGATCCCTCTCACTAAATATCAAGTAATAAAGTGTTCACCCTTAGTTGGCACCGTTGCTAAGACTCGTTGTTTCGAAGCATCTCGTGATGATCGGATGTGATAGATTGTACATGTGCATACAACGGGTGCAAGCCAGATTTGCACATGCGGAAACTAAGGTTATCTTGACGAGCCTAGCATGTACAGACATGGTCTCGGAACATGGAATACCGAAAGGTAGAGCATGAGTCATATAATTGATATGATGAACATGAAGATTGTTCGCCGATGAAACTACATCTTCTCTCGTGAAGATCGGACTTGGTGTAGTGCACTTGGTTCGTGTAATCACTAAGACAATGTGAGGGATGTTGTTTTGAGTGGGAGTTCACCTAGTTAGTTCAATAATTAAATTTGAACTGAATTTGTCATAAACTTAGTCTAAACTACTTGCAAATTGTTGTAGATTATGGCGAACCCCTCCATCAATTTCAATGCGTTCCTAGAGAAAGAAAAGCTTAAAAACAATGGAAGCAATTTCACGGACTGGTTCCGTGGACTGAAGATCGTCCTCAGGGCTGGTCAGTTGACCTATGTGCTCGATGCACCGCTAGGTGACCCACCTGCAGATAATGCCACCGATGACGAAAAGAATGTTTTCGCCACTCGGAAAAATCATTACTCCACAGTTCAGTGTGCCATCCTGTACGGTTTAGAAGCGGAGCTCCAACAGCGTTTTGAGCACCACGACCCGTTCGAGATCATTAAGGAGCTCAGGCTAATTTTTGAGACTCGTGCGGCCATGGAGAGGTATGAGGCCTCCGAGAAATTCTTTAACTGTAAGATGGAAGAAGGAAGCTCCGTTAGCGAGCACGTGCTCACCATGTCTGGGTACACTAAGAAGCTCCAAGAGTTGGGAATATCGATTCCTAATGAATTGGGGATTCACCCTCTCCTTCAATCACTGCCACCAAGTTACAAGAACTTTGTGATGAACTACAACATGCACTGCATGAACAAGACGTTGCCTGAACTGTCGTCCATGCTGAAAACTGCTAAAGTGGAGATCAAGAAGGAGCAACAAGTGTTGATGGTCAATAAGACCACCAATTTCAAGAAACGGGGCAAGCCTAAGAACAAGGGCAACTTCAAGAAGGACGGCAAGAAAGCTGCCGCACCTGCTAAGAAGCCCAAGGCTGGTCCTAATCCTGAAACTGAGTGCTTCTACTGCAAGGGTGCTGGTCACTGGAAGCGTAACTGCCCCAAGTACCTGGCGGATCTGAAGAACGGCAACATCAAGAAGAAAGGTATATTTGATATATGTGTTATAGATGTGTATCTTACTAGTAATCGTAGTAGTGCCTGGGTATTTGATACTGGTTCGGTTGCTCTTATTTGTAACTCGAAACAGGAGCTGCGGAATAAACGAAGACTGGCAAGAGACGAGGTGACGATGCGCGTTGGAAATGGCTCCAAGGTTGATGTGATCGCCGTCGGCACGCTCCCTCTACATCTACCTTCGGGATTAGTTTTAAATTTAAATAATTGTTATTTGGTGCCTGCGTTAAGCATGAACATTATATCTGGATCCTGTTTATTGCAAGACGGTTACTCTTTTAAGTCCGAGAATAAAGGTTGTTCGATTTATATGAGTAATATCTTTTATGGTAATGCACCTGAGATGAATGGTTTATTCTTACTGAATCTCGATAGTAGTGATACACATGTTCACAACATAGATGCTAAACGAATTAAATTGAATGATAATTCTACATACATGTGGCACTGTCGTCTTGGTCACATTGGAGTGAAGCGTATGAAGAAACTCCATTCAGATGGACTTCTTGAATCACTTGATTTTGAATCACTTGAAAGATGCGAAGCATGTCTAATGGGAAAAATGACTAAGACTCCATTCTCTGGTACAATGGAGCGAGCTACAGACTTATTGGAAATAATACATACCGATGTGTGCGGTCCAATGAGTGTAGCATCGCGTGGTGGATATCGTTATGTTCTCACTTTCACGGATGACTTGAGTAGATATGGGTATGTCTACTTTATGAAACATAAGTCCAAAACTTTCGAGAAGTTTAAGGAATTTCAAAGTGAAGTGGAAAATCATCGTAACAAGAAGATTAAGTTTATGCGTTCTGATCGCGGGGGTGAATATCTGAGTTACGAGTTTGGCATGCATTTAAAGAAATGTGGAATACTTTCACAGTTGACACCGCCGGGAACACCACAGCGTAATGGTGTGTCCGAACGTCGTAATCAAACTCTCTTAGATATGGTTCGGTCTATGATGTCTCTTATAGATTTACCATTATCATTTTGGGGATATGCATTAGAGACAGCCGCATTCACTTTAAATAGGGCACCATCTAAATCCGTTGAAACGACACCGTACGAATTATGGTTTGGTAAGAAACCTAAGTTGTCGTTCCTTAAAGTTTGGGGTTGCAAGGCATATGTAAAGAAGTTACAACCTGATAAGCTAGAACCCAAAGCGGAGAAATGCGTCTTCATAGGATACCCTAAAGAAACAAGTGGGTATACCTTCTATCATAGATCCGAAGGCAAAGTTTTCGTTGCCAAGAATGGATCCTTTCTTGAGAAGGAGTTTCTCTCGAAGGAGGTGACTGGAAGGAAAAGAGAACTCGATGAGGTTATTGAACCTTCTCTCGGATTTGAGAGTAGCGCAGCACCAGAAGATGTTTTTGTGCCGCCTGCACCAATTGGAGAGGAAGCTAATGATAATGATCATGAAACTTCAAATGAAGTTACTACTGAACCTCGCAGGTCAACGAGGGTTCGTAACACTCCTGATTGGTATGACTCTGCCTTGAACGTCATGTTGGTGGACAACGCTGATGACCCTGCGACGTATGAAGAAGCTATGGTGAGCCCTGATTCCGACAAATGGCTAGAAGCCATGAAATCCGAAATGGGATCCATGTACGAAAACCAAGTGTGGACTTTGGTGGACTTACCGGATGGCCGTAAGGCTGTCGAGAACAAATGGATTTTCAAGAGAAAAACAGATGCTGATGGTAATGTTACCATCTATAAAGCTCGACTTGTCGCGAAAGGGTTCCGACAAATTCAAGGAGTTGACTATGATGAGACTTTCTCACCAGTAGCGAAGCTAAAGTCTTTGAGGATTTTGTTAGCAATTGCTGCACATTTCGATTATGAGATTTGGTAGATGGATGTCAAAACGGCGTTCCTTAATGGTGACATTGAGGAAGAGTTGTATATGGTACAACCCAAGGGTTTTGTCGATCCTAAAGATGCTGACAAGGTATGCAAACTTCAGCGCTCCATTTATGGACTGAAGCAAGCATCCCGTAGTTGGAATCAACGTTTTGATAAAGTAATCAAAAAGTTTGGATTTATACAAACTTATGGAGAAGCTTGTATTTACAAGAAAGTGAGTGGGAGCTCTGTAGCATTCCTAGTACTGTATGTAGATGACATATTGTTGATTGGGAATGATATAGAACTTCTTAATATCGTCAAAACCTATTTGAATAATAGTTTTTCAATGAAGGATCTTGGCGAAGCGGCATATATTCTAGGCATCAAGATTTATAGAGATAGATCAAGACGCCTAATAGGGCTTTCACAAAGTACATACTTGGACAAAGTTCTAAAGAAGTTTAGAATGGAAGATAGCAAGAAAGGGTTCGTGCCCATGTTGTCAGGTAAGACCTTGAGTAAAACTCAAAGTCCAGCTACGGCAGAAGATAGAGAGAAAATGAATAAAATTCCCTATGCCTCAGCCATAGGTTCTATCATGTATGCCATGCTGTGTACAAGACCGGATATAGCACATGCTGTTAGTTTAACTAGCAGATATCAAAGTGATCCTGGAATGGAGCACTGGACAGCGGTCAAGAATATCCTAAAGTACCTAAATAGGACTAAGGATATGGTTCTTTCTTATGGAGGTGATGAACACCTTGTTGTAAACGGTTACACCGATGCTAGTTGGAACACCGATCCAGATGACTCAAAGTCACAGTCGGGATATGTATTTATTTTGAATGGTGCTGCAGTGAGCTGGAGGAGTGCGAAGCAAAGCGTTGTGGCGAAATCTTCAACTGAATCGGAATACATAGCTGCTTCGGAGGCTGCACAAGAAGCCGTTTGGATGAAGGAATTCATTACTGAACTCGGTGTGGTTCCCAGTGCGTTGGACCCGATGGCCATCTACTGTGACAACACAGGTGCCTTAGCTAATGCGCAGGAGCCAAGGTCACATAGCAAGCTGAAGCACATCAAGTTACGTTTCCACGCTATTCGCGAGTATGTCCGAGATGGTGACATAAAGATTTGCAAAGTACACACTGATCTGAATGTGGCAGATCCGTTGACTAAACCTCTCCCTAGGGCAAAGCATGACCAACACCAAAACGCCATGGGTGTTCGGTATATTACCATGTAATCTAGATCATTGACTCTAGTGCAAGTGGGAGACTATTGGAGATATGCCCAAGAGGCAATAATAAAAGTGATTATTATTATATCTTTGTGTTTATGATGAATGTTTACATCACATGCTGTAATTGTATTATTAGGAAACACTAATACTTGTGTGTTTTGTAAACATAAGAGAGTCCCTAGTAAGCCTCTTGTTAAACTAGCTTGTTGATTAATTGATGATCATGGTTTCCTGATCATGGACATTAGGATGTGATTAATAACAAGGTTATATCATTAGGAGAATGATGTGATGGACACACACCCATAGTAAGCGTAGCATAAGATCAAGTCATTAAGTTCGTATTGCTGTAAGCTTTCAAATACATAGTAACCTATTCCTTCGACCATGAGGTTATGTTAATCACCATCACCGGATGGATACTTTTGATGACATCAAACGCCGCTTCGTAACTGGGTGATTATAAAAGTGTCATTGGGTATTCTGAAAGTATGTGTTGAAGCGCATGAACCAAGATTGGGATTTGTCCATCCATATGACGGATAGATATGCTCTGGGCCCTCTCGGTGGAATGTCATCTAGTTAGCTTGCAAGCATGTGACTTGGTCACAAGAGATGACATATCACAGAACGAGTAAAGAGTACTTATCAGTAACGAGGTAGAACTAGGTATGGATATACCGACGATCAAACCTCGGATAAGTATAGTATCGCAAGACAAAGGGAGTTAGTTTCGTATGTAAGTGGTTCAATCGATCACAAAGTCATCGTTGAGTGTGTGGGAGCCATTATGGATCTCCAGGTCCCGCTGATGGTTATTGATAGGAGATGTGTCTCTATCATGTCTACATATTCACGAACCGTAGGGTGACACACTTAAGGTTCGAAGTTGTTTTAAGTAGATACGGAATATGCGTTGGAGACCGAATGCTGTTCGGAGTCTCGGATTGGATTCGGGACATCACGAGGAGATCCGGAATGGTCCGGAGAATAAGATTCATATATAGGGGATCATTTTCTGAGTTAGGAAATGTTCCGGAGTGTTTGTATGAGGATTCTAGAAGGTTTCGGAATGTTCCGGAAGGTTCTAGAACATATCTTGGAGTTTGCTTGAAAAACAAGATAGGGATCAAGGAGTCCTGGTGGGTCAAGATACGGAGTCGTGGGGGAGGAGGACTCCTCCCCCCACCTCCAATCCGCCGGCCTACAAGGGAGGGGAGTCCTACAAGGACTCCCCCTCCCTAGGCGCCTCCCTTCTTTAAATAGAGGGGCAGGGGCGCCCCCTCCTCCCCTGCTCCCATAACACCCAATCTCTGCCGCCTCTCTCCTCCACCTTCTTCTACAAAGGCATAGGCGAAGCCCTGCAGAATTCTCTACTCCACCACCACCACCACGTCGTCGTGCTGCTGGGATTCCGTGGAGAAGATCTACTACCTCTGCTGCTCGCTGGAACGGGGAGAGGAAGGTCTGCTTCGACTCCGCACGTGTGACCGACTGCGGAAGCGCTGCCGAAACGCGGCGCCGGAAGGATCGTCCACTTGACCGACTGCGGAAGCGCTGCTGGAACGCGACGCCAGAAGGATCGTCCACACGATCTTGAGATCGGCAAGTGATCGACTACATCAACCACGAGATCTAATCTCGTTAACGCTTTCGGATCTACGAGGGTTAGTTCCTATCTATCTCGTTGCTCATGTCTAGTAGATTAGATCTTGGCTTTTATCTAGATTAGATCTAGGTTTTGTTCGTTCTTGCGGTAGAAAAATTTTGTTTTCCATGCTACGAACCCATCAGGAAAGTCATCGGAGATGAGATCGCTTGGTTGTTGGCTGCAGGATTTATCATGGAAGTTCTTTACCCGGATTGGCTGTCTAATCCGGTGCTGGAGGAGAAGAAGAAGGATGATCCGAATGTGGCGGTGGTTTGGCGTATGTGTATCGATTACACGAACCTGAATAAGGCGTGTCCAAAAGATCCATTTCCACTGCCCAGGATAGATCAGGTCATAGACTCAACTGCTGGATGTGAACTATTGTCATTCATCGATGCATATTCTAGTTTCCACCAGATACCTCTGAATCCGGATGATCAAATAAAGACTGCATTTATCACCCCGTATGGGGCTTATTGTTATCGCACCATGCCCTTTGGTTTACGTAATGCAGGGGCAACGTACCAAAGATGTATGCAAAAATGTTTGCACGACCAAATTGGTCAAAATGTACAAGTGTATGTAGACGATGTGGTTATCAAGACCAAGGAAAGCAAAACGCTCCTTGACGATATCAGGCAGACATTCGCGAACCTAAGAAGGTTCCGGATGAAGCTTAACCCGGAAAAATGTACCTTCGGTGTCCTGGCTAGAAAGTTACTCGGATTTCTTGTCATTGAGCGAATGGAACTGCCGAAGTGTCTTAACGATGTCCAGAAGTTCACTGGTTGCCTGGCATCGTTAAGTCGGTTTGTGTGTCGGTTGGGAGAAAAGGCATTGCCTCTCTATCAACTCATGAAAAAGTCGGATAAGTTCGTTTGGACGCTGCAGGCTGATGAAGCCTTTGCCCACTTAAAGAAGATGTTAGCCACTACACCAGTGTTAGCCTCTCCACTATCAAAGGAGCCAATGTTGCTCTACATAGCCGCAACCAACAGAGTTGTAAGTGCAGTGATGGTGGTAGAGCGCGACGAAGAGGGTAAGTCGGTGCAAAGGCCCGTGTATTATCTGAGCGAGGTATTATCTGCCTCAAAGTAGAACTATCCACATTATCAAAAGGTGGCGTATGGTGTCTATATGGCAGCTAAGAAGCTGAAGCACTATTTTGAGGAGCATCCCATCAGGGTAATATGTGAGGCTCCCATATCCGAGATAATGAGTAACAAGGATGCAAGTGGTAGGATTGCAAAATGGGCAATTGAACTAGCTCCCTATGCGCCATAATATGACAGAAGAGAAGCAATTAAGTCTCAAGCTGTGGCGGACTTTTTTGTCGACTGGGCCGAGGTGCAATATGAACCGCCGCTACCAGATCCGAACTATTGGAGAATGCACTTTGACGGGTCAAAAACAAAAACCGGTCTAGGCATCGGGGTTGTGCTTACTTCACCAAAGAAGGACCAGTTGAAGTATGTGCTGCAGATCCATTTCGCGGCATCAAACAATGTCGCTGAGTATGAAGCACTTGTGCATGGGATCAAAGTGGCAAAAGAAATTGGGATACGTCGGATCCTATGCTTTGGCGACTCGGATTTGGTAGTACAGCAAGTGTCGGGACTGTGGGATGCCCTTATTCCAAACATGGGGATGTACAGATTTCATGTGCAGAAGATATCTGGTTACTTTGAGGGTTGTGAATTTCACCATGTACCCCGGGTGGAAAATGAGGCCGCCGACGTACTGTCAAAGCTCGGATCAACCCGACAAGAAATTCCACCGGGTGTAGCATTGGAACACCTCAGAAAACCGTCTATCAGGCCGTCCCCAGAAACCGACTCAATTTACGTCCCAGAGGATACAGAGTCTGGAGCGGTGCCCATGGACACTGACATGGGAGGTGGTGCGCGAAACCCAGGGACTGCCTCGGCAAACCTGGGGACTGCTTTGCAAGACCCGGGGACTGCCCAGCGGGATCCGGCTGAAGTTATGCCGGTGGATCAGATGGAAATTGATGAAGAAGTGTTCCCTGTGCGAGCGATACCAGCTTGGGCACTACCTATATTTCAATTCTTGAAAGATGGAACTTTACCCACTGAGGAGGTGCTATCCAGGCAAACTCAGAGGAGAGCAAAGGCATACACGATCATCAATTCCGAGCTATACAAAAGGAGTGTGACTAATGTCCTTCAGCGATGTGTTGACCCGGAAGAGGGGCTTGACATCCTCCGAGATATACATCAAGGGGAGTGCGGGCATCATGCCTCGTCACGAGCCTTGGTGGCAAAGGCTTTTCGGCATGGATTCTACTAGCCAAGTGCCTTAGAACAAGCAGAAGATCTAGTGAGAAAGTGCAATGGTTGTCAGAGGTATGCTACCAAGACACATATGCCAATGTCGGAGCTCAAGACCATACCAATCACCTGGCCATTTGCCGTGTGGTGTTTGGACATGGTTGGCCCATTTAAACCAGCAAGGGGAAATATGACTCACATTTTGGTCATGGTGGACAAATTTACAAAGTGGATCGAGGTGAAGCCAATAAGAAAATGTGATGGAGCTACGGCCGTAACATTTCTCAAAGACATCATTTTGAGATACGGTTATCCTCACAGTATCATAATAGATAATGGCACAAATTTTGCAGAAGGAGCATTTGCACGTTTTTGCTGAGATAAGAAGATCCGGCTAGACGTTGCCTCGGTAGCCCACCCCGCTTCGAACGGACAAGTGGAAAGATCCAACGGATTGGTATTATCCAGGATAAAACCCCGGCTCATAGAGCCGCTGCAAAGATCAGCGGGGTGCTGGATAGAAGAACTACCAGCAGTACTGTGGAGTTTAAGAACAACTCCGAATCGATCAACAGGCTATACGCCATTCTTTCTGGTATATGGGGCAGAAGATGTATTACCAGCCGACATAGAGCATGACTCGCCTAGGGTCACCCAATACACAGAAGCCGAAGTGCAAGAGGCCCGGCAAAATGATGATGATCTGCTGGAAGAAGCGAGAGAATTGGCATTGTCCAGATCCGCCATATATCAGCAAAATCTCCGACGCTGTCATAGCCGGAAAGTAAGCCCCCGAGTTTTCCGGGAAGGCGATCTGGTACTTCGGTTGGTACAACGTACTGCTGGAATGCACAAGTTATCCCCCCCATGGGAAGGGCCATTCATTGTGAGCAAAGCATTGCACAATGATTCTTATTATCTTATAGATGCAAAGCCATAGGAAAAGAACAAGGCGGACAGGTCCGGCAAGGAATCTAAGTGTCCATGGAATGTAGCTCTACTTCGTCCTTTCTACACTTAGCAAAGAAGTGTATGTATCTGAATCTTCTCATATGTCGGTATGTATGCTGGCAATGAGCTTATCAATGAAGTGTTGGCACCTCGAGCAGTAACTCGGGGACTGCCTTAATAATGAATATTGTCTTCTGTATTTATTATTTATACGTCGGCTGGCATAAGTTGTTCTACTTAGGCCGAATTAGTAATGTGTGAGCACCAAGAACCCAACTCTTCGACTTGCTGCTGTCCAACAAGAATTGGCTTCATGGCAAGCAAGAGAACAAGTTTGGAATTGTGTAGCACATGAAAAACGACTAAGGAAAGGAACTTAATCGAGCCGACGTTTGTTTTTCGACCTAACCTTATGTGTACTTTAAATTTACTATGCTGAGTTACTTTGAGCTAATCCTAAAGTTTCCAAGTATTGTTATGACAATTTTTGAAACTCGGACTCGTAAGTCATAAAACCGAACCAAGGTAGACGCGAGCCGAGCCAAAAGATTGGAAGAACGAGAAAACGAAGCTCGGGGACTACGCCCAAGTCAATCCAGCATAGAAACTTAGTAGCAAAATATTACTTGTGCACTTGATACAACTGCGCCCGGCATACCGGGGATCTGATAAATCTTTTAAGTTTTTTGCTCAAGGAGCAGCAGGAGGAGGAAGTTCGGTGTCATCTTCGCTATCTTCAATGCCCGAGGCATCGTCCTCTTCGTCCTCATCCGAGCCATCTTCGACGTTCTCAGCATTCTCATCATCGGCAGCATCTAGAAAGCTCGGCCCTTCGTTCCACTAGTGAATGGGGGCGTATTGGATAAAGCTCTGAGCGCAAGCCTTGCGTCGAGCCACCCAATCCAGGTCAGTAGACCACTTTGATCCAGTCCGCATGCGTGCGAGGAGGTTGAGGTCGATCTTCTCGTACCACGTGAGCACGTAGTGAAGAACTATCTCAGCTCCTGCGCGCCCAGCAGATTCTCTCCAGAGATCGAGCTGAGTCTTGCAGTCCATAAGCTGGGCAAAGAGAACTAACAGTTTCTCCAGAGTATCTTCTTCAGGCCAAAAGGCATTGAAGATCCGGATCACCACGTCCATAACATCCTTGCCATAGTTCCTCACAGTCTCAATCCGGGAAGACAAGCTGACTATCAGATCTTCGAGGTCAAGAGGGATGGAGCCAGGACCAGACGGAGTACCCCTCTGCTGCCGGAACTTGGTAACAGCCTTGGAGGCAATAGCATCACTCTCTAGGAACTTATCTGAAAAAATAGCACAGGTGGAATGAGTAAAGGAAGCAGGCCCAGAAAGATTAATGTCGGTTGAAGGAAAAGAACTTACTAGAGATATGGCTGTGGACCCGGGATAGCTCATGGATGCAGTTTTCACGCCTCTCCCGGAGTTGCACAAGCTCAGCATTCGCCGACTCAAGTTTGATGTCGGCCTCCTTGAGTAAGTCCTGGCCCTTGGCAATCTGGAGATTGAGGCGTTCACGCTCTTTAGTATTGTCATGGCCAACCTTTTGAAGCTCGGATTGGTGCTGTGCTTTCAACTTCTTCATTTCCGCCTTTAGCTTGGCAATCTCATCGTCCTTGGTCTGGAGGAGGGTGAGCTCATCATCTTTCTTTTTGAGCTCGGCCTGATGCTGTCCTGCTTGTTCGAGAAAATGCAGCATCATATCAGGCATGGGCACACTATCTTCAAGAGATGCTGAAATAGTTTATTGACCCGGCAGAGCCGAGGTATAAATGTTTGCCGAGCCAAGGAGGAAAGGAGATGGAAAGCATAGCAACATCGCACAAAAGTAACTTACCCTTGATCTGGTCCAAGTTCCTCCTCATGAGGGATTTCTCAGCCTCCACCCCAGCTGCAGAAACTGAATGATAGGTTAGTTCAGCAGAAAAAGATGAAGAAAAACGGAGGAATGTCAAGGAAGAAACTTACCCCGTTTCTCGTGTTCAGCGAGAAGTGCGTTATGCTTGGCGCGCAGCATCTTATGAGTGTCCAAGAGACGCTGAAACTCAGCGCTCCGGCGGTTGGTGGTCACCTGAAAAGAGTATAAAAATACAACTTATCCTTGTGTATATTCGAAGTGTACAAAATCCGGGCCAAGTGGAACTTAACCCGGCTCTAGGTGTGTGCATATTCGAAGTGTACAAAATCCGAGCCAAGTGGAACTTAACCCGGCTCTAGGTGTTTGCATATTCGAATTGTACAAAATCCGGGCCAAGTGGAACTTAACCCGGCTCTAGGTGTGTGCATATTCGAAGTGTACAAAATCCAGGCCAAGTGGAACTTAACCTGGCTCTAGATGTGCATATTCAAAGTGTACAAAATCCAGGCCAAGTAGAACTTAACCCGGCTCTAGGTGTGTGCATATTCGAAGTGTACAAAATCCAGGCCAAGTGGAACTTAACCCGGCTCTAGGTGTGTGCATATTCGAAGTTATCAAGGAGCTACGTTAGTTTTCTAAGGAGCATCCGGCCGAGTAACAAGTTACTCCCCCGGAGGCTCGGGGACTAATGGTTATATCACTAATATCTACAACATGCTAAGGGAAAGGGGAAGTAACATACCTCCATCATCCGACTCACGAGGTTAATTGCCTTAGCGGCTGTGTTCATTGAGCAAAAAATTCAGCAGGGCCGAACTTCTCCGGAAGGTCGTCGTTGTGGACAAACGCCGCCTTGTTCCAATTATTGACAAATTCAATTAGGGTCAGAGGGTATCGCTCGCCGCTGGGCATATGGAGCGCCACTAGGCCCTTCGCATGCGCCTCCCTCCTCTCAGCCAAGGCAACGGTCGGGCTGGTGTGCAAAACAAGTTATTGCGCATCAGCTGGCTCGGCAGGGGCGTCCTTTGGTGCTGGAGGCTTCGTGGAAAGCATGGACGCGAGAGTGCGCTGTCCGGCCTCGACGGACGCTGCCTTGGTGGCGTCAGGGGCCTTTTTGCCCTTGGGCTGCTAAGAGGAGGAAGTGGTTGTAGCAGATTTACCCTTGGGAGCTGCCTGGGTACTTTCTCGCCGAGACTGGGAAGTCTCGGACAAGGCAGAGGGGCTTGGCGCTGCTGCTCTTGCTGCTGGTGTTGGTGCTAGTGCTCTTGCTATTGGTGCTGGTGCTGGTGCTGGAGTTGGTGCTGGTGCTGGTGCTGGTTTCTTCTTCGGTGGAGGTGCTGAGGTAGCCTCGGTAGTAGCTAGTTGCGGCGAAGCCGAAGTGGTGGATGTCGCTGCCTCGGCTGGGCCAGTCTCCCCCGCTCCAAGGTCGCCCCCCTCTTGACGAGGTGAAGTGGAACCTGGAGCAGCCGCTAAACCCTCCGGAATAGGGCTCAGCGGGCGTGAATCATCGCCACGAGGGGGAGAAGGGCTATGTCGGAGCGGCGAAGCAATGCTAGATCCACTCTGAGGGACCTCCATCGTGGCCCTGCCGAATTAAACAGTGTCGGATGAGAAACTATAACAATAGAAAATCAAGTAAGTGGCAAAGGGAAAAGAGGCTTACTCATCCGAGGTCAGGGGCTCCTTGGGCTTCTGAGCCCTTCGTGCTAGGGCCTTGGTTGCAGGCTTGGAGGCAGTTTTGTCCCCGGACTTCTTTTGCCTTTTGGCTGGCTGAGAAGGTCCAAAGGAGGAAGTTGATGCAGCTCCCCTCTTCTTCTTCGGTGCAACCGGAACAGGATCACCCACGGCAAGGGGATGGTCCTCATGGATCTGCCTACCGGGGTTAGCTGATGCCGGAAAAGCATAAGAAAGGGGGACAGCGTCAAATGCTTCCATCACCTCGATATCCGAGTCATCTTCATCGTCGGGCCAATCTCTAATGGAAGAGAGATTACCGGTGGGTCGCTTCGTCGCGTCGGTCATTGGAAGGAACATCTCCTCATCTGGCTCCTCCTCATCTGAGGTCTCCCGGTCAGGCGCCCATTTGAGGGTGGGATCGGTGCTATCCTCGATAGTTTGTTGAAGGAATTGCTAAGGGAGAGAAAAGACGATAGAGTTAAATATATAACAGCAACCAACATAAGATTTAATTTGGAGAAAGTTTGCAGCACGAAGCTTACCAAGGGAGGAAGCCTATCTCGGCAATAGTCCTCAATTCCCCACGTCCACTAAGAGGAGAAGTCCTTGTGGGTGGTGAAGAGGGCCTTGACCCAGCGATAAATCTTTGTGTTGCTCAACTCGAAGGACAAGGTATGGTTGGGGTCGCGGCCCCAGCTCATGTGACATAATTTATGAGTGCGCTTCTGGAGGGGGGAGATCCGGTTGCGGACGAATGTGATCATGGCGTCCTCGTTGCGCAACCCGAGGTCCTTCAGCTCCGCGAACCTTTTGTTGACCTGGTTGGCCAAGACCGTGGGCTTCTTGGGGATAACGTCCCACAACTCCGGGTTAGGAGGACCCGAAGTATAGGGGCGCAGCCGGATCAAGTCTTCGGTGCCGGTGTTCCGGACATAAAAGAAAGTCCGGGCCCATCCCTTGCAGGACTCCAGCCCGGTAACCCAGGGAAAGACGGAGAACCTCTGGGGAGAAATGGACGCAGCGCCGAACTGCGTAAGTTGTTTGTTCTCCGGCTCTAGGTCAACATTCGGAATTACATTACGACGAAGGCCAAAGAACCGGATCCATAGCTCCTTCGTGGGCCATAATCCGGCATAGCCTTCGATCGTAGAGGTGAAAGCGGAAAGAGAGGTGATGGCATTGGCAGGAAGGTGGTGTGGCTGGAGTTCGTAGGTGTTCAACCAGTCGTGGAAAAAATCCCTAACTGGCAAGCCGAATCCCCGCTGGAAATGAGACAGGAATACCACATACTCACCCGGATTGGGTGAGGAGGCAAGTTCGGTAGAGGTGAGGCGTGCGGTGACGCCTGCGGGGATGCGCCTGGTGCGGTAGAGCCAGTCCAGGTCATCCTGGCAGACCCAGGATCCGGCCCATGCACCACGGTCCGCCGCCGCAGCGTCTTCTTCCATTTCTTGCTTGGTGATGATGAGTTCTTCTTCTGTCATCTCGAGGTCGCTGCCTTCACTGGCGCTAGCGGCAGAGGGCGGCAGCGGCCTAGACAGATGAGGACCCGTGGCGGAGGAGGTGCGCACCGGCGGCGGCGACGCAAATGCGTGTGGAAGCAGTGCGGTAGCGGCGTTGCTACTCAGACACTGTGGCGGCGGCGCTGTCGCGGGGAAAGACAAGGAAGAAGAAAGGGCAGAGGGGCGCGGAACTAGGGAAAGAACCCAAGGAGCGCACCCCTCCCCTATTTAACCGCTCCCTTAGGGAGGTAGTGGGATCGCGTTTGTGGGCAGGCCACATCGTGTGGCCGTGTACATACCGGATTGACCAATAAGCATCGAGCCACACGAAAGGCCACAAGGCGCAGCGGATCCCATGACGTGACGTTATGATGCAGTTAACGAGGAGGCAGGCACGATGTGACGTGCGCTACAGTGATAACTGACAATTACTGCGGTGGTTACTGTGGCTGGCCCTTAAAATGAGGCGATGTGATGATTAGCCTCCACGTGGGGAAGCATATGAGAGAAGGAAGAATGATCCGGATCAGAATGTGGTAACCCGGCCAGCAAGTGAAAACTTGGAATGTGCCAAGGGAAAGTAAACCCATGGAATCCGAGGTAAAGAGGTAACTCGGAAATGAAACTCAATACTCAATAAAATTGAACCTGCTGTAGCCTTAGCGGCCAAGGCAGCTAAGACCGCACCAGCTTCGGGGACTAATGTTGGAGGGATACCCCCGGGTAGGGTCACGCCGGGGTATAAAGGCCGAGTTAGCCGAGGTTCAACAAGGCCAAAGCGGATGCTGGCCGAGTCACCTCAAGGAAGGCCGAATCATGGGGTAACCCGGTCCAGGGGACATCCACCTAACTTGTTCTCAACCGACTTAAGCCTTAAGTCGGAAAGATGTATCTAACCTTTATGCAGGAACGAGTGTGGCCGGATCAACTATGTAGGATCCAGGTTATGTCAAGCTTGTAAGAGAAGGAAGGTATCTCGCTGGTCAAAGGTGACAACTATACGCAGAGAGTGAGCGAAGCGGACAGAAGCCGGACCACCGAGGCATGGCCGACAAAGGTGATGAAGCCGATGTCGGGTGACACAGGCGCCGCAGAGGCTCACGTAGCCTCTGCATGGGTGACACGGGGGAAAAGTAACCCGGTCTTCTTACTATTTTGGGAGGAGGCATATTCCCTGGAATATTCCTCCACGTATTCCCTAAGTGGAGACCTAGCCACCTCTATATAAGGAGGGCTAGGGCCTCTGTAGAAGGGTTGGTCTTGAACGGGCTGATTCTTGACGGGTTGGTTTCTAGGAGATAGCTCTGTGGGCTGGCTAGTGGCGAGAGTAAGAGAGTTCCTTCTTCCTCCTCCCCCGAATACAACTCTAGGAGCACTTGTAATCTGTGAAGGTGAATCAAATATAAAACTTCTGTGTGTGGAATCACCACACTATCCCTCCCTGGATTCCCCTAGTGCATTTAGTCCCCACCTTTAGCCTATCCATGGCATCTGCCGTGACACCACCACGACAGACATACATCCAACGAGAACTTACCCTCGAAGACAACGAGTTTTGTTAACGAGTAGGAACTCGTGGTTGATGTAGTCGTACACTTGCCGATATCAAGATCGTGAGGAAGTCCGAGCGCCGCAACTCAGCAGCGCATCCGTACTCGCACACATGTTCAAGCCACCGGACAACCTCCACCTCCTCGCTCTAGCGATCCAGCGGAAGCAGCAACTCCTTCCAGATGAAATGCCACCGGGAACATGTATCTCGCTAATCCGAGACCATGGGGGAATAATTCTAGAGAGGGAGAGAGATCCTTCACAAGGAGGTGTGTGGAAGAAGGAGGGAGAGGGTGGCCTTTTATAGGAGGAGGGGGTGCCCCTCCTCTCCATGGCCCGCGCATGGGGGGTGACCCCTCACCTCCCACATTCATGTGGTGGTAACCCCTCCACATTAAAATGCCTCTTCACATTCCCTTTTAAAGTCCCCACTTTAAATGCATTAAAATTCTCCAAGTTTAATGCTCTCTCATTTAATAAAACTCTTTTATTAAATTTATTCATAATTTTGTTAATTACTTTAATTAACAAACATTCACATATAACCCCTTGCAATATTTCAATATCACATGCAGAACCACTTTCTGCAATTTCACCCGAAACAATTTCCGGTTTCTATCGAAACAATTCCTGCACTTTGCAATTCTTTCGTCTAAAACATATGTGCTCCAAAATGGTGTCCGGTAACTCTTAAGTGTGTCACCCTACGGTTCGCGAATAATGCAGACATGATTGAGACTCCTCCCAGATCAATAGTTAGAAGCGGGACCTGGAGATCCATACTGACTCCTGCATATTCAACGATGACTTCTGTGATCGTGAGAACCTTTAACGCTTGTAATTTAATCCCTTTGTCTCTTGATATAATACATGTCCGAGATTCGATCATCGGTATCCAAATACCTAGTTTGATCTCGTTACCGACATGCACTCTTTTCTTGTTCCCGTGATATAACATTCTAGTGATCACATCACTTGCTTGCAAGCTATCTCAATGTGATATCACCGAGAGGGCCCAGAGTATATCTATCTGTCACCGGGATTGACAAATTACACTCTTGATCCATGAGCCTCAACATAACACCTTCGCAGCACTGAACCCATCTTTATAGTCACCCTGTTACGGTGTGACGTTTGATGTTATCAAGATACTCTTCTGGTGTTAGCAATTAACATGATCTCATGGTCTAAGGATAAATATTACTTCGTATGATGTTATAGCAATATAAACATAATGACTTGATTGTAATGCTATACTTCGGATGAATGTTCATCACATCATTCCACCAATGTTGTGACCTTGTTATTAACAACATCCAATGTCCATGATCAGGAAACCTTGATCATCTTGTTAATTAACAAGCTACTCTATAAGAGAGGCATAACTAGGAACCCTTTTTGTTTAATAAACACACATGTATTGATGTTTCCGATCTATATAATTCTAGCATGCAAAATAAACATCTATCATATATAAGGAATACATAATAACAACTTTATTATTGCCTCTCAGGGCATATTTCCTTCAGTCTCCCACTTGCACTAGAGACAATAATCTAGTTCACATAGTGATAAATCTAAAACCCATGGAGTTCTGGTGTTGATCATGTTTTACCCTAGGGAGAGATTTAGTCAACGGATCTGCTACATTTAGGTTTGTGTGTACTTTAAAAATCTTTATATCTCCAGCCTTGACATGCTCGCGGATGGAGTGAAACCGGCGCTTAATATGCTTGGAATTCTTGTGAGACCTCGGTTCCTTTGCGTTGGCTATGGCTCCATTATTGTCACAATAGATCACCATCGGGTCCAATGCACTAGGAACCACACCTAGTTCCGTAATGAACTCTTTCATCCAAACCGCTTCCTGCGCCGCTTCTGAAGCAGCAACATATTCCGCCTCTGTCGTTGATCCAGCCACCACAAGTTGTTTGGAACTTCTCCAACTAACTGTTGTTCCGTTCAAGAGAAATACGTATCCGGATTGAGACTTAGAGTCATCCGGATCAGTGTCAAAACTAGCATCGACATAACACTTAGCGACTAGCTCTTCTTCACCTCCGTATATAAGAAACATATCCCTAGTTCTTCTCAAGTACTTGAGGATGTTCTTGACCGCTATCCAGTGTTCCGAACCTGGATCAGATTGGTACCTACTAGTCAAACTAATAGCATGTGCCACATCCGGTCTTGTACATAGCATGGCATACATAATAGAGCCTATGGCCAAGGCATAGGGGATCGTATCCATCATCTCTCTTTGTTCCGCTGTAGCCGGACTTTGAGTCTTACTCAATGTCTTGCCTTGCAACATAGGTAAGAACCCCTTCTTACTTCCGTCCATATTAAACTTCTTTAATATCTTATCAAGGTATGTACTCTGCGATACCCCAATTAGGCGCCTTGATCTATCTCTATGGATTTTAATGCCTAATATATATGATGCTTCACCAAGGTCTTTCATCAAAAATTTGCTGTTTAGATAACTATTAACACTGTTTAAAAGATCTATATCATTTCCAATCAATAATATGTCATCCACATATAATATCAGAAATGCCACATTGCTCCCACTCACTTTCTTGTAAATACAAGCCTCTCCATAAGTTTGGACAAATCCAAACTCTTTGATCACCTCATCAAAGCGGAGATTCCAACTCCGGGATGCTTGCTTCAGTCCATAGATGGATCGATGAAGTTCGCATACCTTATTAGCATCCTTAGGATCGACAAAACCCTTAGGTTGTATCATATACAACTCTTCTTCAATATTACCATTGAGGAACGCAGTTTTGACATCCATTTGTCATATTTCATAATCAAAATATGCAGCAATTGCTAACATAATCCTAACCGACTTAAGCATCGCTACGGGAGAGAATGTCTCATCATAGTCAACTCCTTGAATTTTTCGAAACCCCTTTGTGACAAGTCGAGCCTTATAGATGGTCACATTACCATCAGCATCAGTTTTTTTTTGAAAATCCATTTATTCTCAATGGCCTTTCGATCGTGAGGTAAGTCCACCAAGGTCCAAACTTGGTTCTCGTACATGGATTCCATCTCGGATTTCATGGCTTCTAGCCATTTGTTGGAATCCGGGCTCATCATCGCTTCTTCATACGTCGCAGGGTCATCCATTTCATCAACCATGAAATTCACAATAGGATTGCCGTACAGTTCAGGAGCTGCACGTGTCCTGCTTGACCTGCAAGGTTCGGTAGTGTCCTCTTTCGGAGTTTCATGATCAATATCATTAGCTCTCTCTTCATTAGGTGACGTCAACTCTGAAACAACTTCCGGTGCTGCGCTACTTGCCATTTCATGAAGAGAAGGTTCAATAACCTCTTCAAGTTCTACCTTCCGACTACTCACACCTTTCGTGAGAAACTCCTTCTCAAGAAAGGATCCATTCTTGGCAACAAAAACCTTGCCCTCGGATCTGTGATAGAAGGTATACCAAATCGTTTCCTTAGGGTATCCTATGAAGACACATTTTTCCGCTTTGGGTTCGAGTTTATCCGACTGAAGTTTTGTAACTACCTCGGTGAATTACGCTCTTAGTTACATGCCTGGACGAACGAAAGTGGTTAAAATAGTACGGTGGGGCCCAGGGCCACTCACGGTAGACCTTTCGGCCGTCCTAACCACTTTCAGATCATCAGGACAAGAACGAGCGGCGTAATCGGCAGGCGAAGGGATCAACTACATACACAAATGAGTATGTATGCAAGCCACATACAACAGTCCTCAGAGCCATTCCATCTAAAAGAAATAGAAATATTGCAACGTCGTACGGCAAGATTCAAATATCCTAGATAGAGATAATAATTTAGGATAGCTCCTCATACAACAAGCATCAGAGTATCAGGCGGAAGTGGAAAACAAGATCCGAGTACGGATAAGAAGCAAATCGACATAAGATGCCACATAAATAAACACATCCCGCCCACAGATCTCACGGATCCCCATTCCCGGAATCTCTACACCGAATGATCGTTGCCAACATCATCTGTCTCCTCCACCCAGTATCCATCTTGTGGGTACACCTGTTCATCTGAATCAAACAATTTATCGTGTGAGACCCTAGGGGTACTCAGCAAGTCTTTATGCCACTAAAGGGGACACAACCTAGGGTGACGCAATTGCAGCAAAAGATCATAACTAACAAGTCTATAGATACTCGCTAACCATCCGCCTAACCAATGATAGACGGATGTCCGTGAATTAAGAACAACAGTTATAACAGTATAATTAACAGATCCATCCTCCTCCTCGCTTACCAATGAGGAAGCGGACGAACAACCCCCGTCATCTGTTGGAAGTTTTATTAACCATTCCATGAGTATTGCACTACTTACTAGTCAAGTACTTAGTCAAATTAAAAGCGGTACTTTAGTTATACTTGTCTATGATCGAGAAACTGTGCTCCAAGTCGTCCATAACCGCGGACACGGCTTTCAGAAAGATTTACCCTGCAGGGGTGCACGAATAGCAACACACACTCGATCAACCTCGGAAAAACCAACTCAAAACCCAACGAGGCATTCACGACAAAGCAATCACAGGATTCAGAAATATTTCAGGGGGCCACCCCATTAAGCTACCCGCAATGAAGTTGGCCGGCTCTGAGACGGACCCAAGGTTTGTGTCAATGGCTGTAAACGACTGGGAACCCGAAAGTGTGACTGGGCTTGTCGATACCGCGAAAACATTCCACGATCCAAAACAGTACAGGTGCTCCACGCACAATCTTAGTAAAGTAGTAACATGGCATAAGTATAGGATAGTAATAAAGCCCCAAACTACTTGTGGCCTCAAGAAATAAGAATGAATCAAGCTCTGGCTCAGGGGGGTCCATAAGGCCTCCCGGATGTGGATAGTGCGAATAGTCAAGGAACAGGAATCAAGTACTCGGGGTCCTACGGGACACAAGTGAGCATGAAAAACCAAATAGCAGGTATTGCTCACCGGTGCCTCTTTCATTAGTTATCCCATTACTACACAGGTTAAGTGGTTTAGGTACCTCATTATCCATCAGACACTCACATACCTTACACATGCTTTTCTACGACTTGCATGGCTCAAACAACTCCTGTAGTAATGGCTCATGGGATGGAGGAACAAGCTTTGGTGGGGTTTAAAGTAAAGGCTATGCAGTACTTGGGATTCAATTTAATGCAATCGCGACTCAATGATGCAAGAATAAGATAGAGGCAATAGGTACTATATGTATGCAAGCATGTGGTAGTGCTTGTCTGGCAGCTCAGTTGAAGTGAGAGATGGATCTGGGTAGTACTCCTGTGATTCCTGGTAATTCTCCTGCTGGGCGTCTATTCGAAGGAGAACCAAACAAACAAGGGCCAACATAAATAAAGCGCACAAGCATATGTATTAAAATGCGACAAGCAAACAAGCATGCCATGATGAATGATGCACAATTTACATGGCATTAAAGTAGCATGGCATGGTGAGGTGTGGAATACAAGAATAAAGCATTTTATTATTTGTTTAGTCAAGTTTTATTGCCATAAACAGTTCAGATTTCTAATAATGACATGATGCATGCTTCAATTCAGAACAAGGACTGCGTAGATAGAACGGGCTCATCGCGCTGATCGATTTAGACATATTATTTGCCAAATTTGGAGTTATAGAATTAAAGTTATTAATTTATTAAGAAAAGGGCATTTTATTGTAATTTTAATCATCTCGAAAATTTAAAGTGTTCAAACATTATTTTGAATAGCATATTTGAATTCCTCACATTTTTCTGATTCAAAAACATATATTATATGTATTATTTGGATTTATAATTTGAAAGTTATTCTAAAATCTAATTTGAATTTGAATTTAAACAATTTGAATTTGTTTTATTAAACAGATAAACGGAAATACTTTTGTTACCCAGCCCGAGCTAGCCCCAGTCGCTGACGAGTGGGACCAAACGGACTGAGCACACACGCACAGGAAAAGTTTTCTCACCACGGCGCTACCTAGCCACTAAGGGTGACAGGTGGGTCCGGTGGCTACGGGCCCACGTGACAGCGAACGAACGCGCAGAGACTGTCAGGTGGGGCCGTTCTGGAGTGCGGGTTGGGTGTTCAAAATTGCGGGGGCATTTTTGTAAAGTGGACAGGGAGGCTGACTGGTGGGGCTCGCGAGTACCACGGGTTGAGCGAGAATTAACAAAGGGGGCTATCTGCAAAAAGGGGAGGAACACTGTGGATCTTCTCCTCTCGTTCTCTGACGGGTCGGTCTGACGCGCGCGGTGCGCGGTGCGGCGAGGCGGGGGCTTGAACTGGCAACTTCGCGCGCGCGAGCGGCGGCGGCTACCGCTGGGCTAGGGAGGGGTTGGTGTTAGGAACCGCAGGCGCGGCTAGGTGTGTCTCTACGACGAGCAGACGCGCGCGCGACGCCGGTGCACAGAGGGTGCTCGTCGAAGGGATCGGCACGACCAGGAAGCGACGCTGGACGACAGGGTGTCAGGGGGGTCCGGTGGCTCACCGCGAGGTTGTCGGTGGTGGCGGATCGGGACGAGGCGTAGCAGGGCGACGAGGAGGCTGGCGGCCGACGCGATTAGGGTTTTGGCGACGTCATCGTGCTGCGGCTGCTGGGGACCTTCTCCTCCTCGCTGGCATGTACGGGGCGAAGTAGGGGACCCTCCTCGTTCTCCTTGACCACCTCCACGACGCGCGTGCTGGCCGGAACGAGAAGGCGCCGGTGGTACTGGTGGTGACCGGCGGAAGGATCTGGCGACGGTGAAGAAGAAGGAGAGGAGAGGCAGGGCTTTGGGGGTGGATCTGGCGAGGCAGGGGAGACGTGTGGGATGAGGACAAAGCGAGGGAGAGGGAAGAGGGTCGCAGTGGGGATCGGTTGGGGAAAAGGTGGTCTCGGCCACCTTTAGCCTCTCCTCCCTCACGTGCTTGCCGTGCACGGCCAGGGCAGGGCAGGGGCTGCCAGGTGGGGACGGCGAGGTGTGGAAGGTTGGCTCGGGCTCGTGGGGTAGCTTTGACAGGGAGGAAGAGAAAGAGGCCGGGAGGGGAGGCTTGGGTAGCTCGACTAGGTTAGGAGGAGCTCGGGTTAGCTAGGGCTAGGGTTAGGAGAGGTGGGGTAGATGGGGTGTGGGACCAGGGAGAGAGGGTGGCCAGGTGGGGCCATCATGGTAGAGAGAGAGAGAGATTAAGGGTTAGGGTTTAGTTAAGAAAGATTAGGGTTTGAGGAGAGAGGGTAGGTGTTAGGGTTTGGTTTAGAATTTTTAGGTTTTTAACACAAGCTTATATATCAAGTCAAGATGAAGGGTGAGGGAGTGCAGGGATAAAAGATGCATGATCATGACATGGGCAAGTGTAAAGGAGAAAAGAAAAAGCAAGGTGGATAGTTCCTCATATGATCATGCATGAAGAAAATTAATGGTGTTGATGAGGTCATGGGGATGGTGGAGAGAGATGGAGATGATTCCATAAAGGAAGAATCACTTAAACCAAGAGAAAAGCAAATGGCTAAAGGTGGTGATACTCTTGCATGGCCCATGCAAAATAATAAATGCCATGTTTTATTTTGTGAAAACAATAATAATAATATGGCATTATTCTTGTGCATTCCTAAGAAGTGGAATAAAGGTCAAGCAAAAAGGAGTTAGGATTAGATCCACCCCAACCCACATGACCTAAAATAAATATCAAAAGAAAAAGAATTACCAGCTCATGGGTTAATGGAATGGTGGAATATAAGGTGGTGAAAAGAAAGGTGATGGAGTTGAGTAAAAGATATGCCCCCAACTCAACTTGGGCATTTAAACAATATATCCATAACCAAATACAATATCAAGAGGCAAATACAATTAATAATGCATATGAGAGAAGAATCAAAGAACAAAGGGTTTTATATGATACTCAAATGCAAGGTGGCATGATGACATGAGCATGATATAATTATGATGCAACAATTATATATAGGAAGTAGTCATTATATTACTAGACCAAGTAGTATTACAATTGTTAGACAATTACGGATGCTACAAGTTTCTTCACATAAACATCGCATCCCCAAACTTTAAGAAATGACAGCTTAGGTTTGTTTCCAAACCATAATTCATACGGTGTCATTTCAATGGATTTAGATGGTGCCCGATTTAAAGTGAATGCAGCTGTTTCCAGTGCATAACCCCAAAATGACAGTGGCAAGTCAGTCAGAGACATCATAGATCGAACCATATCCAATAAGGTACGATTACGATGTTCCAACACACCATTACGCTGTGGTGTTCCGGTAGGCGTGAGTTGTGAAACTATTCCACACTCTTTCATGCGTGTGCTAAACTCGTAACTTAGATACTCTCCTCTACGGTCAGACCGTAGAAAATTGATCTTTTTATTACGATGATTTTCCACTTCATTCTGAAATTCCTTGAACTTTTCAAAAGTTTCAGATTTGTGTTTCATCAAATAGATATACCCGCATCTACTCAAATCATCATTGGTCCACACACATCAGTATGTATGATTTTCAATAAATCTGTCGCCCGTTCCATTGAACCGGAAAACAACGTTCTAGTCATCTTGCCCATAAGGCATGGCTCACATGTATCAAATGATTCAAAATCAAGTGATTCCAAAAGTCCATCAGAATGGATTTTCTTCATGCGTTTAACGCCAATATGACCTAGACGGTAGTGCCACATATATGCAGATATATCATCATCAAGTTTAATCTTTTTCGCATTAACATTATGAATGTGCGTAATATTACTATCGAGATCCATCAGAAATAAACCATTCAACACAGGTGCATGACCATAAAAGATATTATCCATATAAATCGAACAACCATTGTTTTCAGATTTAAACGAATAACCACTTTGCATCAAACACGATTTGGATACAATGTTCATGCTAAGTGCAGGCACCAAATAACAATTATTCAGGTTTATAACTAATCCCGATGGCATATGGAGAGGCAGCGTTCTGACGGCGATCACATCAACTCTTGATCCATTGCCGATCCGCATTGTGACCTCATCCATTGCTAGTTGTCGCTTGTTCTACAGCCCCTAAATCGAGTTACATATATTAGCAACCGATCCCGTATCAAATACCCAGGTGCTACTGCGAGTACTAGTCAAGTACACATCAATAACATGTATATCATATATACCTTTGTTTGCCTTGCCGGACTTTTTGTCCACCAAATACTTAGGGCAGTTGCGCTTCCAATGGCCAGTCCCCTTGCAATAGTAGCACTCGGTGTCGGACTTAGGGCCAGCTCGGGGTTTCTTTTCAGGCGCGGCAATAGATTTGCCACCCTTCTTTCCCTTGTGCTTACCTTTCTTTTCCTTCTTGAAACCGGTGGTCCTATTGATCATCAACATTTGATGTTCTTTCCTAATCTCCACTTCTGCAGTCTTAAGCATTGATAGAAGCTCGGAAAGAGTCTTCTTCATGCCCTGCATATTATAGTTCATCACGAAGCTCTTGTAGCTAGGTGGTAGAGATTGGAGAACACGATGTATGCCTAAGTCAATGGGAATCGTTATTCACAAGGACACAAGCTTATCGGCGTACCCAGACATTTTGAGTACGTGCTCACTAACGGAGCTATTTTCCTCCATTATGCAGCTAAAGAACTTTTCAGTAGCATTGTAACTCTCTACGAAAACATGGGTATCGAAAATCATTTTCAATTCTCCCATTGTATCAAAAGCATTGCCATTTTCAAAACGCTTTCGAAGTTCTGGCTCTAGGCCATACAGTATGCCTTAATGAACTAAGTTGTGGTCCTCCTGACGAGTCACATAGACATTCTTTTCCTCGTCAGGGGCATCAGGAGCTGGTGGGGGGCCTAGCGGCGCATCTAGCACATATTGCTTTTGTGCAGCAGTGAGGAGAATCCTCAAATTCATAGCCCAGTTGGTGAAGTTGCTACCATTCGCAGCAAGTTTCTCTTTCTCCATGAACACATTGAAATTAAAAGCAGGTGGTGCCATCTAAAACAAAATTTGTAAAGTTTATTTAGACTAAGTATATGATAGAGTGAGTTCAACTAATCCAAATTACTAATGAACTCCCACTCAAAAACGACATCCCTCGTGCCTTTTTGGTGCTTACATGAACCAAATCCACTACACCAAGTCCGATCATCACGTGAGTCGGTGTAGGTTCAAAGGCGAGCATCTATATGGGCATCATATCAACTATATGACTCATGCTTAACCTTTCGGTCCGTGTTCCGAGGCCATGTCTGTACATGCTAGGCTCGTCAAGTAAGAACCTTAGTACTCGCGTGTGTAAAACTGTCTTACACCCGTTGTATGAAAGCGTAGAGTCGAGTACACCCGATCATCACGTGATGTCTCGAAACACGATCCATAGAATGGTGCATACTCAAGGAAGAACACATTTTATCTTGATATCTAAATGAGGGATCATCTTACATTTCTACCAAAAGCGCCAAACTAGCAGTATAAGATGCTAACATCTAATGTGTAAAGTGAGATGATATGGTCCATGCATTTGATCTCTATCATTTGCATCGTGGTATGATCTCTATCATTCCTTTGTGTGTAAGGCCAAGGTCTATGGAACTTACACGTTGAATGTGTTGTAAGAGTATCTATCATACATCTACTTACAACAATACCATATCAATACACTAGCCCAGCAACGATCTAAACTAGACGCCTCTAATTTATCAATTGCAAGTTTTACGTGGCTTAGGGCTTTCGGAGATAGAACCGTTCTTACCTACGAACATGAACCACAACGAGGATAACCAAGTTATTAGCAACTCATTGTAAATCAGATATTGACTATAGTAGGAGAGACAGACACCCACCAGCCACTTATGCAAAACTAGTTGCATGTCAGTCGTGGAACCGGTCTCATGTACGATGACATGTAAGGTTGGTCCGGGCCGCTTCATCCCACTATGCCACCAATATCCAAAATACATGAAAGAAGCAATAACATGATCATCATCGCCCACATATAAACATATGTGTACTACCCGTGCAAAGCACTTACGCATTGATCAGGCTCTGATACCACTGTTGGGTCTACAGCATAGAAAACAAAAAAATTCTTACGATGAGAACTACACGCCAAGATCTATCTACTAGGTACAAAGCAATGGGTGGACTTACATCCAACGAGAACTTACCCTCGAAGACAATGAGTTTTGTTAACGAGTAGGAACTCGTGGTTGATGTAGTCGTACACTTGCCGATCTCAAGATCGTGAGGAAGTTCGAGCGCCGCAACTCAGCAGCGCATCCGTACTCGCACACACGTTCAAGCCACCGGACAACCTCCACCTCCTCGCTCCAGCGATCCAGCGGAAGCAGCAACTCCTTCCAGACGAAATGCCACCAGGAACATGTATCTCGCTAATCCGAGACCATGGGGGAATAATTCTAGAGGGGGAGAGAGATCCTTCACAAGGAGGTGTGTGGAAGAAAGAGGGAGAGGGTGGCCTTTTATAGGAGGAGGGGGGTGCCCCTCCTCTCCATGGCTGGCGCATGGGGGGTGACCCCTCACCTCCCCCATTCATGTGGTGGTAACCCCTCCACATTAAAATGCCTCTTCACATTCCCTTTTAAAGTCCCCACTTTAAATGCATTAAAATTCTCCAAGTTTAATGCTCTCTCATTTAATAAAACTCTTTTATTAAATTTATTAAGAATTTTGTTAATTACTTTAATTAACAAACATTCACATATAATCCCTTGCAATACTTCAATATCACATGCAGAACCACTTTCTGCAATTTCACCCGAAACAATTTCTGGTTTCTATCGAAACAATTCCTGCGCTTTGCAATTCTTTCGTATGAAACATATGTGCTCAAAAATGGTGTCCGGTAACTCTTAAGTGTGTCACCCTATGGTTCGCGAATAATGCAGACATGATTGAGACTCCTTTCAGATCAATAGTCAGAAGCGGGACCTGGAGATCCATACTGACTCCTGCATATTGAACGATGACTTCTGTGATCGTGGGAACCTTTAACGCTTGTAATTTAATCCCTTTGCTCTTGATATAATACATGTACGAGATTCGATCATCGGTATCCAAATACCTAGTTTGATCTCGTTACCGACGTGCACCCTTTTCTCGTTCCCGTGATATAACATTCTAGTGATCACATCACTTGCTTGCAAGCTATCTCAATGTGATATCACCGAGAGGGCCCAGAGTATATCTATCCGTCATCGGGATTGACAAATTCCACTCTTGATCCATGAGCCTAAACATAACACCTTCGCAGCACTGAACCCATCTTTATAGTCACCATGTTACGGTGTGACGTTTGATGTTATCAAGATACTCTTCCGGTGTTAGCAATTAACATGATATCATGGTCTAAGGATAAAGATTACTTCGTATGATGTTATAGCAATATAAACATAATGACTTGATCGTAATGCTATACTTCGGATGAATGTTCATCACATCATTCCACCAATGTTGTGACCTTGTTATTAACAACATCCAATGTCCATGATTAGGAAACCTTGATCATCTTGTTAATCAACAAGCTAGTCTATAAGAGAGGCATAACTAGGAACCCTTTTTGTTTATTAAACACACATGTATTGATATTTCCGATCAATACAATTCTAGCATGCAAAATAAACATCTATCATATATAAGGAATACATAATAATAACTTTATTATTGCCTCTCAGGGCATATTTCCTTCACTTACATCATTAATTCTAAGGTAATAATTCATACGGATCACCAAGCTTTGCATCACCTCTTGTGAAAAAGGATGCTAAGCCCAGGTTGATTAGGTGGGTTTTATTACTACAGGAATACGATTTGCAAATAGTAGATAGGAGGGGTAAAGATAATCTGGTAGCAGATCATCTCTCTAGGATGGAGGGAATAATCAATAACCCTGTACCTATTAATGAATCATTTCCGAGAGAATATTTAGCAAACATTGAAATTGCTGATCCATGGTATGCAGATTATGCTAACTATCTAGCAACAAAATTTATACCTCCCGGTATGTCAAGAAATCAAAGGATGAAATTCTTTAATAAGCTTAAATATTACTTTTGGGATGATCCGTATCTATATCATCATGGACTTGACGGAGTGATTTGGAAGTGTGTTCCTAACCATGAAATGAATGCGATATTGAAAGCTTGTCATGATAGTCCATATGGAGGGCATCATGCAGGTAAGAGAACTGCTGCAAAGGTACTTCAATCTGGATTCGATTGGCCCACCTTGCTCAAGGATGCACACAGGTATGTGGAATACTGCGATGCTTGCCAAAGAAGAGGTAATATAGGTAGGAGACAAAAAATGGCAATGAATTATAGTCTCATAATTGAACCCTTTGATGTATGGGGAATGGATTACATGGGACCATTCATAGAGTCGAATGGTTATACTCATATTCTTGTTGTTGTTGACTATGTTACTAAATGGGTTGGAGCTATTCCAACAAATCATGTAGAGGCAGCTACCTTAGTGAAGATGATCAAGGATGTCATATTCCCTAGGTTTGGAGTTCCTAGATTTTTAATTATTGATGGTGGTTCTCATTTTATGAAAGGAACTTTTAGGAAAATCCTCAGCAAATATGGAGTAACTCACCGTGTTGCTTCACCATATCATCCCCAAACAAGTGGGCAAGTGGAACTCTCTAATAGAGAACTGAAGACCATACTCGAGAAGACGGTGGGCAAATCAAGAAAAGATTGGTCATACAAGTTAAATGAAACTCTATGGGCATAGCATACTGCTTTTAAAAATGCAATGGGTATGACACCTTATAAGATGGTGTACGGTAAGGCATGCCATTTACCTTTAGAATTGGAACACGAAGCTTTTTAGGCAATCAAGAACCTAAATTATGATCTTAAAGCAGCAGGAGAGAAGCGTTTATTATATATTCATGCTTTACATGAGTTTAGAAGTGAAGCCTATGAGAACGCTAGGTTGTTTAAGGAAAAAGTGAAAAGATGGCATGCTAGAAAAATAGAGAATAAGACTTTTAAAAGTGGAGATAAAGTGTTGCTCTATAATTCTCGTCTTAAGTTGTTTCTAGGAAAGCTTAGATCGAAGTGGGAAGGACCATATATAGTTGAAGAAGCTTATTCATCGGGAGCAGTGAAGCTACAAGGAAAAACACCCTCTCTTGCATGGGTGGTAAATGGACAATGCTTGAAGCATTATCGAGTAAAAGAAGATATAAGTGCGGTCACCATAGAAGTAATCACCCCAGAAGAAGTGATTAAAAAGGTATAAGGGATGGAAACTGCAAGAAGAACGGACTCGAGATGGAATGAGCAATACTACGGTCAAGCTATTAACCATAAAAGAGCGCTTCATGGGAGGCAACCCATGCAAAATGAAGGTTTGAGTAAGTTTTTAAATTTTTAGTTAAAGTTTTATTTGAATATTGTGTTAAATAAGAAACATTCGATGCTCTAGCGAAGAAGAAGAAAGATTGATGAGGCAAAAATTGGTCAAAAATGTAAGCTGACATTTTTCTATCAAAACTTGATATTTTGTTAAGTTTCAGATTAATAAAGAATCCTTGGAGAAGCAGAAATTTTTTGGCGGACACAGAAGGTTTAACGACCAACTATATGACTGGAATAAAAATTCTAGCCATATAGTTGCGGTCGTATAGTTGTTGCGACATCACCCCTTCCATCCACAAAAGGTACTAAGAGTTTAACGACCAACTATACGGTCAGAATTAAAATCCCGCCCATATAGCTGCGGTCGTATAGATATCAATGCCTTTGACAAAACGATTTCCCGAGTACTAAGAGTTTAACAACCAACTATACGATCAGAATTAAAAATTCCGCCCGTATAGTTGTGGTCGTATAGTTACTGACCCATCTCCAAAAAAATATTCAGAGTCCAGAGAGTTTAACGACCAACTATATGACGGGAATAAGAATTCCCGCCCGTATAGTTCCGGCTGTATAGTTAATTCTATAGTAGATTTAATCTATAGTCGGTTCATAACTATAAGGTGGGAGCTATACGGGTCGCGCCCGTATAGTTGCTCGTTACGAAAGGCGGCTAGGGTTTTTGACCTCTCCTTTTAAAGCTGATCGCATCTAGCCTTTTTCATTAAGTTTTCGCAGAGCCACAGCCTCCAGCCTCGAAAAATCCTCGCCATCCCTATACAAGCCCCTCTAACAACATCCATGTAGTGAAGCCATGCAACCCTTCCATGTCAACAAGATCTGGAAGAAGAAAGAAGAGAAGCCCGTGAAGAGGATCGAAGAAGTAAAAACTAAAAGATCGTCGTCATCATCCAGCCCGGAGATCAAGCCTCTCCCAAATTGGGAGTACATGTTCCCGCAAAGGATGGAGATGATGAGGCAAGCTGAGCGGGGAAGGAACAAGGATGAGTATCTCCCTAATCCTTATCGTTACAACATAGGATCCTATTATAAACCTCCTCTTGGTCCATCACCTCTTAAACCTAAGAAGGTGCGGCAAGATGAGATTAATGATAAGATCTATGAGTTATAAAAAGCTTCGAAGGCATGCGTTGAAACAATTGGAGAAGGGATTGACTCCTACTGGATGATGAGCAAAGACCTTGAGAAGAAGGTCGATGACATCGATGGTATAGTTGGTTTCTTAATTAAAACTGTCTTTGAATAGACAGATGAGAAGAAATTCCTCAAGAAGAAAATGTTGAAGCTCCAATACGGCATGGCCGAGCTCAGCATTCGCTTTGCAAGCATAGTTAAAGATGGCAACATAAAAGAAGTGGGTGATGCTCTTCTACCCAGGAAGAGGAATAGGTACCAACAAGGAGTTAATTGATCTCGCCTGGCTTGATTCC
Source organism: Avena eriantha (assembly GCA_910589775.1). NCBI lineage: Eukaryota > Viridiplantae > Streptophyta > Magnoliopsida > Poales > Poaceae > Avena > Avena eriantha. The sequence continues at coordinate 487,090,891 of OU342745.1, read as the reverse complement.
AAGCTTGGGGAGATCTTTAAAGACCTTGTAATTTACCTTATAAGTTTTATATTACAGTTTTGCATTAGTTAAAACTAGAAATAAAGTTTGTATCATTAGAATTCCCTTCAGGAATAGTCGATCCCTTTAATGAAATTCTGAGTTTGTCATTATATATGGAGCAATATTGAGTTTGTGTTTGCTTTATTGGATATATGAATGGCTTGAGTATAATTTTACTTGCACTTGATGATAGCAATAGGAGTCTTCCACACCGTTGGTATTAATAGAACACATAAATATAATTTGGTCAATATGTTGTAAGTCTATAGTTTGATTTACAAAGAAAAACTATCGATACAATTGAAGAAGAAGAAACCTTGAACAAAGGAAAATGAAAGTGATGTTGATACGTCCAAAACGTATCTACTTTCCCGAACACTTTTGCTATTGTTTCTCCTCTAAACTTGTGTGATTTGGATGCAACTAACACGGACTGACGCTGTTTTCAGCAGAATTGCCTTGGTGTCTACTTTTTGTGCAGAAAATCAACTATCAGGAAAAATCCCGGAAAATATGCCAAAAATCCTATTTCACCAGAAGACTCCCGGAGCCAGAATACGAGACGGAGGGGGGCTGGGCCCAGGCCACACCACCTGGCCGCGCGGGCAAGCCCAGGCCACGCCAGGGGGTGGTCTGGCCGCCCCAGACTGCCCCTTGGTCTCCCTCTTCGCCTATAAGATGCCTTCTGACCTAAAAACCAAGGGGGGTCGACGTTTTTCCAGAAGGAGTTCCGCTCCGCCGCCACTACCAGATTCCACGAAACAGCACCAGAAACTCCGTTCTGGCACCCTGCCGGGACGGGGAATTGGAGGAGATCATCGCCATCATCATCACCATCACTTCTCCATCGACCATCCATGTTTCCCCCATCTATGAGTGAGTGATCCCCCGCTGTAGGCTATGGGGATGGTAGGGATTGCATGAGATCATTCATGTAATGGCATCAGATTGTTAGGGCATGGTGCCTAGTATCTTTTATTAGTGCTTTATGACTTTGTTGCGACTTGTTGTGCTTAATGCTTGTCACTAGGGCCCAAGTGCCATGATCTCAGATCTGAACATGTTATTGATTCATTATGATAGTATTGTTTATGGTCTTATCTGCAAGTTGTATACACACGTTGTTGTCCAGAACCAATGGCCCCGAAGTGATAGAAATCGGGATAGCCGGAGGGAATGGCCTTGATGTGAGGATCACATGTGTTCACGGAGTGTTAATGCTTTGCTCCGGTGCTCTATTAAAAGGAGCACCTTAATTGCCAGTAGTTCCCTTGAGGCCCCGCTGCAAACGGGCTGGCTGGACAAAAGATGTTGTGCAAGTTCTCATTGCGAGCACGTATGACTATATATGGAACACATGACTAGGATTATCTAGTACTTGGATGCTTTATATTATTTATCTGCAAATTCCCTATGTTCTGATTGCTATGTGAATTGTCTTGTCCATGCAACGCCCGTCCATCCATTCCTATGCCTACCGCACTCGAATCCTACTATTTACTGCTATTGTTACTGTTGTCTTTACTTTACTACTGATGCTTATGATGCTGCTTCTACTGTGCTTGATAAGAGTGGTTCATTAGGTCCTTTCCAAGATGCTACGATTGCTAGAACTATAGCAGGAAATACTGAAACTCCTAATGAAGACACTACCACACCTGTTAGTTCACCTGAGTCTAGTGAAAGTTATGATATTACAGATGGTTATGTTGAGATGACCGATGAATTTATGAAAGAATGTAAAAACACCCATGATAGCAGTTCTGCTAAGAGTCTCCTTGAGAGGCGTACTATTAGACCCAAATTATCTCCTATTGCTAAGTTTGCTGCCTCTCCCATAAATATTATAGATAAAGATTATGATTTCTCTCTCGATCTATCCTACATAGCTATTGTTGAGAAAGAACCTTTTTGTGGGACTAAGAATGAAAGTGCGGTAGCACATATGAATGAACTTTCTACCATGAGTGGCTTGTTTTCTGATGATATTAAGATGCGTACTTACTTTGTTGCTAAGATTTTCCCCATTTCACTAAAAGGAGAAGCTAAAACTTGGTTTAGTAATTTACCTCCTAGATCTATTGATAGCCCTGATTGCTTGATTAGTACCTTCCTATAGAAATATTTTCCTCCTAGTGCTAGACATGCTATTTTGCAGGAACTTTTTGATTTTAAACAGGGAGAAAAAGAGCTATTGCCTGAATCTTGGGCAAGGTTTTGTGCTTTGATTCATGCACATGCTGGAAGTCCATTACCTAAGAATGAGCTTCTTGATATATTTTATAATGGACTAACCGAAGAATCTAGGACATACCTAGATAGTTGTGCTGATTATGTTTTCAGGAACAGGACTCCCAAGAAAGCTGAGGAATTAATGGCTAAAATAAGCAAGAATTATGAAGATTAGACTCCTCCTGAACAAGCTATACCTGAAGTAATTGTACTTGAACCTAGTATACCAGTGTCTATTCCAACATCAAAGAAGAGGGGAGTTATTGAATTAAGTGATGAAGTGATGAAGGAAGCTAAGAAATGTCTTAAGGAGAAAGGAATTAAAGTTGCAGATGTCAAGAACTTACCTCCTATTGAAGAGTTATGTAAGCCTATTCCCTACTCATCCACTATTGAGGTACACTCTCTCCAACAATTTGATGAAGGTGATATCCCTTACTCTAAACCTCCTGATCAATGCTTAGAAGAATTTGATATCTTTATTGTTAAGCAGGATAATTTTAATAAAAGGGTGCAAAATCATCTAATGGAGAACACTAGAGCTATTGTTGAGTTGAAAGATATTGTGGAAAGAACCTCTAATGATGTTAAAATGTTTGTTAAACACTTTCAAATGGTTCAAACTCAAATAGATCAACTTGTTAAAGTGCAAAAAGACTTGCGAGTTAATGCTGCTAAAGAAAAACATGCTTATGAAATTAGAACTAGAAGTGGAGCTGCTACCCAGGATCCTCTATATCCTGAGGGGCATCCCAAAAGAATTGAGCAGGATTCTCAACAAGCTGAAAATAGTGGTACTACTCGTAACAAAAGGAAAAAAGAAACATAAAACTATTGTAGAACCCACTGAACCTGCTATAGATCCTAATAGTATATCTATCTCTGATGCTGAAACTGAAAGTGGTAATGAAGAAAATGAAGTTCCTAATGAAGAAAAAGTTGAAGAATAACCTAAAAACCACACTAAGAATACTAAATACACTAAAGAACATTTTATTGCTAAGAAACATGGTGGTGAAAGAGAGCCTTGGGTCCAAAAACCTATTCCTTTCCCTGATAAGAAACACAAGTCAAAGGAAGATGAACACTATAATAAGTTTTGTGAATGGATGAAACCTTTATTTCTGCAAATTCCTTTGACTGATGCTATTAAATTGCCTCCTTACTCAAAGTATATGAAGGATATTGTCTCGAATAAAAGGATGATCCCTAATGAAGAAATTTCCACTTTGCTTGCTAATTATTCCTTTAATGGTAAGATTCCAAAGAAACTTGGAGACCCAGGCATTCCAACTATCCCTTGCTCTATTAAGAACAGTTATGTTAGAACTACCTTGTGTGATTTGGGAGCTAGAGTTAGTGTTATGCCTTTTTCTCTCTATAAGAGACTTCAACTTGAAAAACTGATACCAACTGATATATCTTTGCAAATGGCTGATAAATCTACCACTATTCCTGTTGGTATATGCGAGGATGTACTTATTCAAGTGGCTCATAATTGCTTGATATTAACTGATTTTGTTGTGCTTGAAATGCCTGAAGATGATAATATCTCTATTATTCTTGGGAGACCTTTTCTTAATACTGCAGGAGCTGTTATTAATTGTAATCAAGGAAATGTTACTTTCAATGTTAATGACAAGGAACATACTGTCTATTTCCCCAAGAAGATTGAAAGGACTTATGGTTTGAACTCAATTGAACATGTTGAGGGCATTCAAGTTGGAGAAATATATTGTCCCATACCAAGAGAAAAAATTGAAACTATTATGATTGGGACTATTGCTATCAAGGTTGAGGTAACATAATCAGTAGTGGAATACAAAGTTTTGTCTCATATGGAATAGTTTTTGTAGCAAGACCTGATTAACCTTGTTAACAAAAGGATTTCATCAGACAAAACAATGTTTTCACCATGATTATCCCTGCTCACTTCTATTCTACCCATTTTAGTTTTTGTTTTCGTTTAGCTTTATTTTTGTTGTTAGTTGCTTGCATGTTAGAGTGTCTTAGAACTTCTATAGTTCTAGCTTTGTTTTGTAATTGCATCATTTCAAAAAAAAATGTTTGTCAGAAAATCATTCTTCTATTCCTGAAAAATGCCCAAAATTAAAGTGTCTCGAAAAATTCCAGAAAATTCATATTAAATTTTTACGTGAAAAAGGGGCAGAGGAGTGCCTGGGAGGTGCCAAGGGGACCCACCAGACAGGCTCAGCACCTGGTGGCGCGGCCTGCCCTGGGTGGCGCCATGCCATGGTGTGGGCCACCCCTGGCCCTCCACTAACTCTCTCACCTGCCACTTTCTTCTCTCTCCCGAGTAAGCTCCACTTCATTGCTCAAAATCGCGTTCTTGCTGTGCTTGCTCACGATTTTTTCCGATCTCCTTGCTTAGGCCATCTTTGTTGTTGAAATTTGGAGCACTTGTTCTCCGGTATGTGACTCCTCCCCTTGTCCAAGTAGATTTGTGTTTAGTGGATTATATCTTGAGTATTTTGCTGTTGTAGGTGACAGGTTATGAGAGCTTGTAAGCTTGTTTGATGCTTAGAGATATAGTTTTGATGCATGTTTAGGCCTCTTACAAGTCCCTATGAGTAGAATCCTTCATTATATTCACTTTGCAATCACTTGTTTAATAGATGTTTAAATTTCAGAATAGAAGATGAATGAGCATCAACTAAACCAACATGAACTATGGGTGCCTGAGGTCATGAAATTCCACCGGGAGGAGGAAGTTTTTCCTTCCATTTATCCCTGTTCTGAGTTCATGAGAGCTGTAGGAATTCTCCAAGATTTCCACACTTTGGTTTCTAATGCAGGGTTGGAGCACTTTTTGGAAGATGAACCTTGTCAATTTGTGAAGCTAACCATGTCTGTGGTGTAGGACTTTCAATTTAGTCACTCTTTGCCTAACCCCATGGTCCACTACAAAATTTACAATATTGCTGTCGACCTTTCTCTCGATGACTTTTGTGCAGCTATTAAGGTACCTCAATGGGGATCATGTAGAAGGATTAAGGAGCGACCTGAACCACTCATGGATTTATACGCAGAAATGTGCCAAGGGAGCAGCTTCTCGAAGGAGAATGAAAAATCCGTAACATTCATCTTCCTTCCATTCGTTACTTTGCCTACTTTGTTGCCAAGTGTGTTCTTGCTAGGAAAACTGCCAATAAGTTATCGTCATATGATCTAGCATTTATCTCTGCTGCTCTTAAACGAGATAGGTCTTACAACTTAGGTACTTTGATAGCTTTCTGTCTTGCTACTAACTGTGAGAAAGGTGGAATTTGTGGAGGCCTCATTGCTTCTCGTTTACTAGCATTGCATGGTTTAGTGCCTCATCATCTGGACCTACAGTTCCCCATAGAAAGGCTTGATTTTAATTCCATGATACAACATAAATTTGTTTTCTCGTGGGCTAATTTGAATGAGTTATCTTATGAAATAACCTTTCTCAAAGCTAGTTGGAGAAAGAGCAAGTCCGAGCGTGTTGTTCTTTTACCTGCACCTGTTTTGTTTAACCTTGATAACAGGAAGAATGGTCCCTCACTGAGGAGGAGCTTGAAACGTACTTGGGAGAGCTCTCCCAACAGGAGCAAGACACTAGAAGGGAGGTCACGGATGATTCGGTCCAGCCCTCGAATGAGGGGGAGTCTTCATATCAGCAGCCTGTTTATGATTGGGGAGCTTCTTCTTCTTCCCACGGGCCCAACTACGACCATTCTTATCAAGATCCGCCTGCTTGGAACCCTTAATCGTACATGGATTGATACCCACTCAGACCAAAAGCCTAAGATTGGGGGAGGTACGCCGACATCGCACTCATCTCCTTATCATGTTGCATCGGTACTCTGTATATTCATGTTTTCTTCTCTTTTTAGTTTTCGTTCTTTCTTTGCTTTTGCTTTCTAAAACACAAAAAGACCAAAAATATTTCTGTTGTTTCTCTTTGGTTTGCTTCTTTTTCTCTTTGCCTTGGTTTGTTTTCCCCTTTTTGCTTTGTTTGAACTATTCGAAAAACCCAAAAAGATTTTGCTTTGCTTGTTCTTCCTTTTTGGTTCTTGCTTTAAAAATCAAAAGCAACAAAAATATTTGTTGTTCTTCTTTTGTTTTGTGAGTTTTCTACAGGGTTCAGCAGTCCTCAGTGGATATTGGTTTCATGTTATTATTCAAGCCACACAAGTGAAGAGCAATAATGAGGATTAATGACAACTCGTGGTAAGAGGCTGGTAACGAACTCTATTTGTTTTCATTTTTGTACATATACTCATCTTTGTGGGCATGCTTAGCCTGTTCGTGTAGGGTGTATGTTATCTTTGGATGCTTAGTAGTTCTTGCTTTCGTATGATTAGTTCTAGCTTGCTAATAGTTTGTAGCATGTTTTATGAATGTTTGCTTGCATTACCTCCTCTGAATGTTTCATTTGAATTGACTTGGCACATGCTCACGCATGCACATGACTGTAATAATCAGTTAAGCCTCAATGAATTATTTTTCCTTGAGGATCTTGAATCACTTTCATGCCATGATTAGTCCTGTTTTGTTGCAAGCATGATTATGACAGCTATTGCTCTCTCGTTTGTCGCTCCCTTACTATTGCTAGCCTTCACTTTCACTGAGTATTTTACTCATGTTTCCAACTCCCTAAAACCAAATATTTCCAAAGTGTCCACCATACCTACCTATTAGCATCATTTGCTATTTCCGTGCATATTCAATATGCCTTGTTTTCTTCCGAATAAAATGTTTGCTTGTTATGAGAAAGTTAGTTAGTAAAGCTCTCACGAACTTGATGGCACACTTTATTTTTCTTGCATTTAATAAACCTGAACCATTGCGTCCTTCTTTGTTGCGTATATGCTTGCGCTTTATAAGTTGAAGTTAGCAGAACCATGTATCATGGGGAACGCTTTCAGCATTGCACTGGTACTTAGTACCTCGTTGATATCATGTTCTTTTGCTCATGGATCCCAGCGGTGTGAAATAAAAGTGGAACTTGTAAGATCATGGAGTTTGTATATGTGTTAGGGAAACGCCTGGGCCGCTAGCCTAAGCCATGCCTAATCATGGTGGAAACTTGCAGCATAACCATAATGAGCATTCTATGAAGCATCCTCAATAAAAATCTATGCACATAGTAAATAAAAAGATCGCTGAGATGCTCATTGTCTGCTTGCCTTGTAATTTTGATTATGGGATAGCTCCTGTGTCATGTGCAAGGGGTACCCCGTTGGTGGTTCTCTATGATACGTATATACTTACAATGACAAGAGCTTACTTGTGACTGAAGTTGAGTAGCATGAGGATCGGTCTTCGTAAGTAAGGGGCATGAGACTTTGATTTATAACTTGTCAAGCATATCCTCTTAGTTGTGTCACTTTAACCTTAACCACATTAAAAGATGCTTATGATACGGGCAATGATAGCTCAAAGCTAATGAGTACCATACTTTCAGCATATGAAAGCTTTTCAAATTATTCAAAACCTTTTCTTTTACTTGTTGAGTCTCCACATATTCTTTGAGCACCTTCTTGAGAGCATAGTTGTCATTCTTTGTGCTTGTCTCAAAACTTGATTATTTGTGTTATGACTTTGATGCTTGTATCCTTGACATCTTTACTTCTAGTCTTCACCTGAACTTCAGAGGTGCCTTAAATCAAAGGCAAGCGAGATACCACTCTATCATACCTTTTTATGAGCATTATAATGTTGCTTATGTTTATACTTCATGCTACTTATTATTTTTGAGTTGGAATCTCTTCATAGCTTGCAATGCCTATTAAGTAAACTTAGTTGCATACTCCTTATTATGAATTGTCTAAGTAGTTGATCACATGCTGAGAATATATACATCATATAGCAAATGTGTTCGTGAAACTTCTTTTATCGCACTCAGTTTTCAACTAAGTTGCTTGAGGACAAGCAATAAGCTAAGCTTGGGGGAGTTGATAAGTCCAAAACGTATCTACTTTCTCGAACACTTTTGTTATTGTTTCTCCTCTAAACTTGTGTGATTTGGATGCAACTAACACGGACTGACGCTGTTTTTCTAACCTAAAAACTTGTGTGATTTGCTATTGTTTCTCCTCTAAACTGTGTGATTTGCGCTAGGGGGTGGTCTGGCCGCCCCAGACTCCCCCTCGGTTTCCCTCTTCGCCTATAAGATGCCTTCTGACCTAAAAACTCAGGGGGTTCGATGTTTTTTCAGAAGGAGTTCCGCTCCGCCGCCACCACCAGATTCCATGAAACAGCACCAGAAACTCCGTTCTGCCACCCTGTCGGGACGGGGAATTGGAGGAGATCATCGCTATCATCATCACCATCGCTTCTCCATCGACCATCCATGTTTCCCCATCCATGAGTGAGTGATCCCCCGCTGTAGGCTATGGGGATGGTAGGGATTGGATGAGATCGTTCATGTAATGGCATCTGATTGTTAGGGCATGGTGCCTAATATCTTTTATTAGTGCTTTATGACTTTGTTGTGACTTGTTGTGCTTAATGCTTGTCACTAGGGCCCGAGTGCCATGATCTCAGATCTGAATATGTTATTGATGCATTATGATAGTATTGTTTATGGTCTTATCTGCAAGTTGTATACACACGTTGTTGTCTAGAACCAATGGCCCCGAAGTGACAGAAATCGGGATAACCGGAGGGAATGGCCTTGATGTGAGGATCACATGTGTTCACGGAGTGTTAATGCTTTGCTCCGGTGCTCTATTAAAAGGAGCACCTTAATTGCCAGTAGTTCCCTTGAGGCCCCGCTGCAAACGGGCTGGCTGGACAAAAGATGTTGTGCAAGTTCTCATTGCGAGCACATATGACTATATATGGAACACATGCCTAGGATTATCTAGTACTTGGATGCTTTATCTTATTTATCTGCAATTGCCCTATGTTCTGATTGCTATGTGAATTGTCTTGTCCATGCAATGCCCGTCCATCCATCACTATGCCTACCGCACTCGAATCCTACTGTTTATTGCTATTGTTACTGCTGTCTTTACTTTACTACTGATGTTATTTTGCTATTCCTACTACAAAACTATTGCTAATGATAAACTGATGTGAGCAAGATTGTTTCCAGGTGCAGATGAATTGACAACTCAGTTGTTAAGGCTTATACATACTCTTTGTCTCCCCTTGTGTCGAATCAATAAATTGGGTTTCACTTCCCTCGAAAATACTGTGATACACCCCCTATACTTGTGGGTCATCACTCATCATGTGAGCTTTGCTTTCTGAATTATAATTTTATAGGAATTTGGTTGTCAATTCCTCCCAAGTCCTCGGTGCTTCTGCACAAAAAGATCTTTACCAGTTGCAAACATTGTTAGAGAGAGTTTATCTAAACAACTAGGTTTTAACCATGTCAAGATTACAGTCATCAAAAATAAAGGAACTGAGAACGTCTTCAAAGAATTGTAAGTGTCCATATGGACTTTCTTAATTGGTTCCTGCAAATTTCTTATAGTGCAATAGTTCAAATAATAAAGGGTGGATCTCGATTCCATCCGGATTTATGCTTTTATTGACAGCTATAAAAGCGTCCATGGGCGAACCCATTTTCCTTACTGCCTCATGCTGGTTTAAATGCTGAGTGTTGTCCATAGTTGCGGTCCTGCAACTCAAGTAAAAATTAGTACCATGAAAGTAAATAACTAAAAGTAAAATGACTTATAGCGCTAAGATCCCCGGCAACGACGCCAGAAAATAGCTTGATGACTGCAAGTGCATAGATCGTTTGTAGCTAGTTTCGAAATAAAGATATCAATCCCACAGGGAGCAGTATGCGAAAGACTAAAATGTTTTTCACTACAACTAAACGAAGTACTAAAGAAATAACTTTAAGATGCAAGAAAAATAGAGTTGTTTTGGGTTTTTTGGTCGAATAAGGTAATTTAGAGTAAAGCAAAACTTAATGCAGAAAGTAAAAATCGCGTGTGTAGTAGAAATTTGGAACTATAATGGGAAAAAGGCATTCTCGGGGAGTGGTGGATACACCGCTAGCAATTTGGACTAAGCAAGCAAGATTATTATAACCGAATATTCTCATAATGTGTATGTATGTGGGAGGGCTCCATATATGGACAAATAGGCAGCAACCGCTACTCACATCGTCCTTCATAACTACAGCCGACGAATAAACAACATCAATCGTATTATCCCGCTATTAAGGGATTTATCCCGTAGCATGGACATGGCTTAATGAGTTCTCATTGACTCCCCAAGTTAGCACGTAAGAAATAACAACAGCTTTATAGTCACAGTAAGCACTATCATCCCTCTATCTGTTAACAAGTAATCCCCTTCATAGAGTCCCCGTAGGAGGCAAATATTAAGGAGGTACACAACTCCCAACATCAAGATGAAGACAATTAACACATACACATAATGATGTATAACATAATAATCTTTATTTCATCTCAATCATATGCTAGGGTTTCTCCATCTCCCCAAGAACTAGAGATCTACTCAGACATGGAGGCAATCAACATCATAGCAATGGTAATGGGAACAATCATAGATGAATAGTACTTGTATAAATCCACAACGAGTACGGGAATTACAACAAGATCTAGACAAGATGTAGATGGGATGGATGGAGATGGTGGTGATGTAGCGGTGGATGATGAGGATCGATGCCTTAGCCTCTCGAGCTGCGCAGGATGAAGATGGATCCCTAGCAGATGATTTCCCCCTCCAGATGCCTTCTGGAGGTGAGGTTTCGGTGATTTCTAGGTGTTCTGTATGTCGTCTCTTCGATCCAGTTGCATGGGGTGAAACTATTTGAGGAGGCGAAGGCGATGCCAACTATACGGCCGAAAAATTTGCTCTAGTCGTATAGTTGGTCGTTGAACCCTCTGTCTCTTTTGTTCGCTTCTGATTTTCTTCTGGTATTATTAATATTTCCCAAATAAGCGATTTATGTTGTTTTTGACTCCTTTTCTCCTCAGTACAACTGCTCCAAGAATTATATCCATTGGATCTATCATCTGTCCCGATCCTGGTGAAAACAGACATAAAATATGCGCACGAGCGCCGTAAAATACCAAGATCCTACATCTAAAATGCAAAATAATAATGTAAAACATGATGCAAATATGCACTCATCAGTGGTATCCAACAAAATAGCTATTGTTGGGTAGCTCTTGTTGTCTTCTTTCTAACAAAATTGGTTTTGAGTCAATTGGAGTTTCCTAGCTCTAGATATTGCTATTTGAATTTGTCTCCTATTGATTTAAAAAGAAAAAGGAAAAAAGAAAATTTGTCTCTAGGACGAGCGGTAGTACTGGGCCGGTACCGGCCGCTCCTGCGCACACACTACACCTATCTGTTTGGCCTGGCTGGTTGTCCAGGTCTGGTAGTACCGGGTCTTGTCGGTAGTATCGGGCTGGCATGCCTGGGTCGCCCTGCTCCCTGCCGCAGTCGCTCACTAGCTAGCTGGTTGGGCCTCACGTCGCACACGCGCTTGCTGCTTCCACCGCCTGCGCTGCGCCACTAGCTGTCGCGCGCCCGCTCGTTGCCACATGCTAGCTCGCTCGCCAGCTGGCCCCGCTTGCGCACCGCCCAATCCCCTGCCTCCACTCACTAGCTCGCTTGCAGCTGTCGCGCGTCCATTTCCTGGCAAGCTACTTGGTTGTGGGTGGTAGTACCGGAGCAATCCAGTACTACCGATCTATGCCGGAAAAAGGCCCCAACGGGCAGATTTCTGGCCCCTCTTTAAATAGGCCCTTTCACTCTTTTGCGGAATTGTTTCTTCTCTCTTTTTCTCAAGCTTTGCCCCCATTTGCTTTAATATCTTGAGCTTGATTCTCGTATTCCCCTCCAATGATTCTTACCCATATTTAATAGGAATATAGAGAATATCTAGATCTACAATTTGACCAAACCAAATCACCTCTTTGTGAGTGAATCTTTGGGATCTAGGTCTTGGGGGATTTTGTGTTCTCCTTGTGTTCTTCCTCTCTTGTTCCCCCAATTGCTTTAGTAGATTTGTTGGAACTGAAGAGTGAAGGCTTAGGGCATCTTTGTGGTGTTCTTGCCTTTTGCATTAGGTGCATCGGTTTGTGTTGTCCCCGGAGGATTTGGTTGGTGAAATCAAGAAGCTTGTCCCTCTTGGGTTCTTGTAACCCTAGACGGTTGTGTGGCCTTTGTGGTGTGTTCTTGGGGCCTTCAATTAAGTTGTGAAGCTCTCCCTAATATTGAGGCCTTCGTGGCGATTATTGGGAGCCTCCAATTAAGTTGTGGAGATACCCCCAATCTTGTACGGGTTTGGTGACCGCCCTCAAGTGTCCCATAGTGGAACGGGTGCTTGTCGTGTGGTGGGTGCTCGGGAGAATAGGGTGAGGCCTCTTGTGGCGTTGGTGGTCTTAGTACCGTCCACTCCTCCAATGAGACATACTCCCTTGTTGGGAGGAACTCGGTAAAATATCGTCATCCCCGCGTGCCTCGGTTATCTCTATACCCGAGCTCTTTACTTATGCACTTTACATTGTGATAGCCTTCATGCTTGAAGTAATCTATCTTGCTATCACATTGTTGCTTGTCTTGTTTAGCATAAGTTGTTAGTGCACATAGGTGAATCTTAGTATATCTAGGCTTTGTGCTTGACAAAATAAAATGCTAGTTTTATTCCGCCATTGTTAAGCCCATCTCATAAAAGTTTTAAACCGCCTATTCACCTCCCTCTAGGCGACATCCTGATCTTTCAACCGGGGGGATCTACCCCTAGCTTTCTCCGCACGAGGTTACACCAATGTACTTTTTTGTTCGTTGAGGTTTGTTTAGGACATAAATACAAGGAAAACCAAGTTTGGGACCCTGTGGTTATTGCATGTTTTTCATGTTTATGAAAATCAAGGTCTTAGAGATTTGATCTAGAGACTTTGCAAAGCCATGCCTCGTTGCGCAGAATGACTAAAACTCCGCATTCTGGTAAAACGGTGATATGCGAAGGGTTGTTGAATTTTATACATATGAAGTATTGTATTTTCAACAGATAATGGAAATCATTATTTTGTAAACTTCATGTTGAGTTTAAGTAAATATGTGTATTTACTTAATGAAACACAAGTTTGAAACTGTTTGAATTGTTCAAATGATTTTAGAATGAAGTGGATATAAGATTAACAAGAATTCAAGATCTCTGTGATTTGATCAAAGTGATTATGAATTCAAGTTAATGACAAATTGGCATATAAGGACTTGTGAAAAACTATTTCACAAATTATGATAATTAGAAAAGTTCAAAGTGTATTGAACTGTCTGAATATCATAGTCATAATGTATGTAATACATATGGTCCAAAATTATCTTCTGATGGATTAACGTTAGGAATTAGAGTTAGAGGTTGAATTAGTAAACACTCAAAAGTATTAGGAACATCTGAAGATTCGCAGAAACAACACCATATGAGATATGGCAAGCTCGAGTTTCTAGAGATTTCAATAGTTCGAGATCGTTGCGAATAGTAAGTCTTTGTAGTGCATTCTTAGTAAGACTATGAATGCAAATTCCCAACTAATACCTGAAGAAGACAAAGTTTGTATTGTCCCATGATGGTACTTCTTTGAGAAATTGTTTTCTCATATAAGTAGTGGAAGGGTATAAGTGTAAACTGAAGTTTCAACTTATACTTTATAGGATTCATGAATTTATTCTGCCATTTGCAGAATTTCATTCTTGATTCACTTGTCCTATTATTAGAATAAGATATACCTATGAACTACAAAGAAAGGTTGATGGACCTAAGTATAAGAAATGACTTAGAGTCATGAAATTAGCAAAGGACTGATCAAAACTGCAAAGTCTTCCAGAGTTTGGAGAAAAAGGTTGTAGCTAGTGCAACATGCAGGTTTTGACCAATCAGGAATTGCTCAGCCTTGTAGTAGAAAATTCTCGATTTGATGTAAGATCAAAGGATTTTGGATTTGCTAGAATTATTGAGAAAAGTCTGCAAATTGAGTAGGAGCTAAGAAGTTTTCCAATTAGAATATGTGGATGACATATTTGAGTGGGAGATGAGTGACATCCTAGAATATCAAATATTGATGATATATTTGAGTGGGAGCGTAACAATTTTCTTGAATATGTAACTGGCATATTAGTGAACCATGTGTTTGGTATTAGGAATGATTAGATCATTAGATGGATGAAATTTAACATATATTAAATATAGTGGATTTATGTAATTAAATCAGGATGTTTAGTAAACATTAAATGTCAAAATACATGGAGTTTTGAAAGTAGTTCAGAAGGACCTAGTTGAGATTCTAAAAACAGTTCAGAATGGATTCAAGTGATGAATTGGTTCTTACTTGAACAATTAGAAAGTATTGAGTGGTGACTCGGTATCCATGACAATGGTTAAAGGAAAGAGAGATGCATTGCATCACATGTGCCTTTACCATAGGTTTTCCAGAAAACCCATGTTATTTATACTTGACATAATATGAGCCAAGTTCTTAATATAAGAACAGGTTTGTGAGTGATTAAATTAATCACTGAACTAGAGTTAAGTTTAGCGCATAGGAAGCGTGGTCAGGGATCAAATTTGCAAATATTGCAATTTGATCAAAGTCTGCATAGATATAGAAGTATTAGGATACTTTAGTATTAGCAAGTATGATTTTGGTTTAAAGAAAGTTCGACTTTCTACTAAGTGTGTTTTATTGTTATACATAACATCTCGAAAGTTCTATTGACTGATGGATTGCCATTGTATATACTAGAAAAACAGAAGTCTCGCTTTGTCACCAAAATGCTATGACACATTATATGAAAATGGTGTGAATGTCAAAATAGGTGACATTGATGATTTGCAAAACAGGACCTTATGAATTTGGTAAAACAGATTTAGGATAGGAAGTCCTCCATGAGTAAGCATTATCAATAAATGCATATGAGATATGGTTTATGATTAGTAGCAATGCAGCTAGATTATTTGTATTCTAGTGCAAGTAGGAGACTGAAGGAGATATGCCCTAGAGGAAAGTAATAAAGGGGTTTATTGTCATATCTCATTAGTTCATAATAGCTTTTATTCCATGCTATAAATGTATCAAGAATAAACATTGATACACGTGTGATATATAAACAAACTCAGGTCCCTAGTAGCCTCTATTCAACTAGTTCATTGGAAAACTGATGATCAAGGTTTCCTGATCATGGTGTTGTTGAAGCCAACTGACAATGAAGTCATATCATATGGAATGATGTGATGGACATTTCCCACCGATGGTTGTTGCAACACGACCAAGTCACTAAGTTCTCATTGCAATTATCAGAAACAGAGTGTCCTAATCCTTATACCGTGAGATCATATTAATCACTGTTACCAGAGGATTGCTTTGACTGCATCAACCGTCATTTCTGTGACTGGGTGACCATAAAGGTGCATGTTGGGCAGTCCGAAGGAGCATGTTGAGGCCTATGCATCAAGATCGGGATTTGTTCTCCTGTGTGACAGGAAAATACACTAGGCCCATTCGGTGAATCACATCCATAAGCTGCGCAGCGTGTGACTAGGTCATGGGGATGAAATTTCACAGGAACGAGTAAAATATTACTTGTTGAAAACGAGATTGAACAAGGTATGATGATACCGATAATTATATCTTGGACATGTCTTGTATCGTGTAACAAAGGGAATTGGACATATCGTTTAAGGTTCGACATGATGGTGATTCGTGGAGTGCATAGGGGTCAATATAGGCATCACAGTCCCGCTATTGATCATTGATCAAGATCATGTATATGAAATTCCTGAACCGTAAGGAAATACGCTTAAGGGCGCTACGACGCTTGGAGATTCTCCTATAAGATGGAATCATAGAAGAGAGAGAAATCAGAATCATTACGGAGAGATCCGAAGTTGTTCGGAGAAAGAAGGAAAGGAAAATGCCGAAAGGAGTTTCGGATAAATGATACTTTACAATATGCATTTATTGTATGTTAACTATGAATTAACTTATACTAAATAAATATTAAAATTAAAATTTATTAGGCAACTTCCTCATTAGACCAAAACCTTGAAGAGAATTGGCCTAGGAGAAAGTCACTAAAAAAGGCAACAAAAAGGGCGTTGCGTGTGGGCCAGGCAGGCCATATAGCAGGCGAGCAGATGGGCTTTGCGTGTCGTGCGGATGGTAGCCAACTGATCACCGCGCGCGGGCCGCAGTTGGCCTGCCCGCCAAGGCAGGCCCAGGTGCGGGAGGCATCCGAGCGCGAGGTGGGCCAGTCACGGCCCACCCGTCCGTTGCTCTCACCGCCACCCTACTTATCCATCTTAACTAAGATCAACTCCAGCATCCGTGCTAAAACTCGACGTTGTAAAAAATAACTGCCGATATAGCGCGCACGCGACACTTTTCCCTCCTCCAGCAGGCGCACGATAATCGTGCGCGCGGTAAAAAAGTCTAGCGCGCGTCAATTTGCCCCCGCGCAAACCCCATTTGGTGCCTGGCCGCCAGCGCGCGCTATCTTCCTCTCTCATGCGCGAACGCCCAACCGCCACTAAAAAGTCACATGCGCGTGCGCTGCCCCATTTCCCGCGAGCAATTCCTCCGGTACCGCTACTTCGATTCGCCGCCGCCGTCGCTAGTCCGTGCGCAGTAGGTGCAGATCCGCCGCCGCGCCTCCCCGCACCTTCCCCGAGCCCGTCGCGACGAGAATCGACACGAGTTGCCGGCGCTGTCGAGCGAACTGCCGCCACCGCGCCTTCGGCCGAGGTGTCCTCGGCCATGTCCTCCTGAAGCCAAGATGCTACTTGGCGCACGATTTTTCGCCGCCAGCCGCGCATTTGTCCTCCTAATTTTATTTTAGTTTCGGTAGACGAAGTGAGTGTATATTCATACTTGTAGAGGATCTCGTATGATTCATCCAACGATGAACTAGATATCGAGGAAGATGAGAATATATCGATGCTATTAGTTTGGCGCAAGACGAAAGAACCGAAGCGCGCTGGCTCGGTTTTTGGTAGGCGCAAGTTGTGGAGGGAAAGGATCGAAGGGCACGCGAGGTTGATGAGGATGTATTTCAACGACAATGCCACCTTCCCGGAGAAGTATTTTCGTCGGCGTTTTAGGATGAGCATTGGTTTGTTCAAGCGCATTTGCAAAGAGGTGACCAATTTTGATCGGTTCTTCGAGCGAAGGAGGAATGCTGCCGGAGAGCTTGGGCATAGAACCTTCCAGAAGGTGACCGCCGCCTTGCGTATGATGGCGTAAGGTATACCGGCGGACCTTGTTGACGACCATTTGGCAATGAGTGAGAGTCAAGCCATTGAGTGTGTCAAGCGCTTTGCCATCGCAATTGTGCGCGTGTTTGGCACCGTGTACTTGAGAGTCCCCAATGTCGAAGACACGACTAGGCTTTTGAAGGAGAACAAGGCTCGGGGGTTCCCTGAAATGCTTGGCTCTATTGACTGTATGTATTAGAGTTGGAAGAATTGTCCTGCGGCATGGCATGGACAATTCAGAGGTCACAAGAAGGATTGCACTATCATCGTTGAAGCCATGGCAGATTATGAGACTTGGATTTGGCATGCTTTTTTGAATGCCCGGGTCCTGCAATGACATCAATGTTATTCAACGGTCTCCTCTTATGTCAAGGATTGCATTGTGTGAAGGTCCACACATGGAGTTTGAAGCAAATGGTCGCAAATACAACTATGGTTATTATCATGCTGATGGCATCTACCCAAGGTGGCAAACTTTTGTGAAGCCGGTTCACAAACCCAAAGGTAAGAAAGAAAAGGATTTCCACGCTGCACAAGCGGCGGCTAGGAAAGATGTGGAGAGAACTTTTGGAATTTTGCAAGCCCAATTTGCTATTGTGAGAGGACCGGCTAGATTGTGGGACCAAGAATGCCTTTGATACATCATGACCGCTTGTGTCATCATGCATAACATGATCATAGAGGATGATCATGGCAAAGATGTAGATCACAACCACCACTATGCCTTGATGGGGATTCCCGTGCAAGTGCATAGGAGAGAGCATAGGGTGGCGCGTTTCATTGCCTCATATCATGCCATTCACGCAATGAGACCCATGATAATCTTCAAAAAGATCTTTCGAGAAGTGGTGGAAATGGTTTGGAGCACAATGTTGAGCCCTCATTTTATTTATTATTTGTTCTATTGTTGGAAAACAATTTATTGTAGTGTTGATGGAAAACTTGTTGTATTTGTTGTTGAACAATTCCTATATTTATTGTACTATTCATGTATCATTTGGTTGTGTTGTAATAATAACTAGACAATTTTTTATTGAATTTATTTGGATTTGTTTGATCTTCTTCGTCATATAATTTTTTGTGAAAACTGTTTGCGTCGGTGCCTGCGCACTGTATTTTCACGCGCCTCTGTAGGCTATTTTGTGTCATATTTGCGCGTGACTGTTTTAGCGCGTCTGCCGGAGGAGAAACACCGCGCGCGCTAAAACTAGATCGCGCGCGTTGCATAACCATTTTATAGCGCCGAATTTTACGCGGCTGTTGGAGTTGCTCTAAAACTCCCCCAAAACCATTCTTGTTGTATTTGTTGTTGAACAATTTCTATATTTGTTGTACTATTCATGTATCATTTGGTTGTGTTGTAATAATAACTAGACAATTTTTTATTAAATTTATTTAGATTTATTTGATCTTCTTCATCATATAATTTTTTTTGAAAGCTGTTTGCGTCGATGCCCGTGCACTGTATTTTCACTCAGGCTGCAAGCGGGCCGTGATGCGGGAGCCCGCATAAGCGTCGCATGTGTTCGCTTGATTTAAGTGGGGTTATGCGAGCGGTCCACATAATCTATGCGGCAGTCAGCGGCAGCCCGCATACCCCAAATAAGTTACAGGAGGCAAAACACTGAGGCAAAACAAATCCCAGATTACGCTTGCCAGCTTCCAGCTGATATACAGAGATACCAAACACAACTAGCCAACTTTCTTCTACTAATAATTAAATGTTTCAAAGTTCTCAGCCTTTCTCTGAATTTTAGAAGGGACACCAAAACATGGCTGAAAGTACATCAACGAATCAAAGCAAGCATAGGACATATACATGCCAGTTTGACACAAACTGAAGAACATCTACTGTCATCTAGTTTATCTCACAAACTGGATGCTACCTCGAAACCAATTGCTGATATTACTTCACGTCGACGACACCGATCCTCTCGTGGAGCTCCTACAGTTTGACACAAGCCCAAGATTTAGAGCTAGTATAATAAATCTAGCATTTCGTCTAGCCTGGACAGAGAGTGTAATGAAGATACGTTTTACTCGGAACGAAACTCGTCTACTTGATTTCTCCCTGGCTTCACTAGAAATAATTCGGCGAGGACATTGGAACTTCTACAGGTATTTCAAACTAGTATACAGCTGCAATCATTCTCTTCAACTTGGTTTTTAGCCAGTTTTAAAATTTTAGTGTTTTAGTTATAACTTGGGTACAACGTTGACTGTAGGCTGGAGAATGAACACTCGAACAATGTTGGCAAGTTCAGAGCGGTGAAGACTGTCCCATTACCATTTCGGGAACTCGAAATTGTCTGACAAGACAGACAGAATAGTGTGACAACAATGCTCCTGATATCAAAGGAATTTAGGATCACGGAATTTAGGATCACGGTTCCAGGAATGCTGACCCTAGTAGTGCTTGCTGCTAGATTTGTGTCAAGGTGAAAATAAAAGCCTTCAGGGAGCATATTCACAAGATGATGGTGTTGTTGATCTTAAGATGGAATAAGATCAGATGGTGCATCATACCAAGTTTACCAGGGCACAGCTAACTGAGGCATTCTGGTTGAGAAAGAGAGAAGAATCCTCATTGTCAAGAACTTCAGAGACATGTGCGATACATTCAGAGACATGTGCCAAGAACTAGTTCAACCAAAAAAAAATAGCTATGATTCAGAGACATGTGCGATACATTCAAAAGGACTTCTCTGAATCTAGCTCTCATATGATGACAGGAACTTAAATAATTAAGAAACGAAATAGCTCACCATGTTATTGCACTGCTGCAGCTTCCCGTCGTTGTCCCTGCCCATCTAAGGATCGTCGCCGTCGACGTCGTCTTGGCCGCCCACCATCCCCATGTTGTTCGTGCCCGTCTCGCATCCCTCTGACCCTGGGTCTGCCGTCCTCCCCACACCACCGTGTAGCAGGTTCTTTGTTGGTGCGGGTGGAAGGGGAATAGAGGGAGGGGGAGGAGCCGGAGGAATGGTGGCCATGGTGGATCTAGCCTGCTCGTTGAGGGCCTTGCTATTGAGGACTGGAATCGGTGTAGGTGGTAGGGGAATAGAGGGAGGGGGAGGGGCGGAGCCGGAGGAGGGGCGGCGACCATGGCGCATCTAGCCCGGCGGCGCTGTAGCTGTGCCTAGGTCTTTCACGACCTGGTCGAAGGGAGAATGGGGAGATAGAGGGGGCTATGCGGGAGATATGTTGGATATGCGGGCGGCCCGCAGATGCCGCTTATTTCAACTGAGGTTACGCGGGAGCCCGCATAAGTGATTAAGTGGGTTGAAATACGCGGCGCCGCTGACGTCCCGATTCCATTTGCAGAGTTAATTTTCATGCGCCTATTGTAGGCTACTTTGTGTCCTATTTGCGCGCGACTGTTTTAGCGAGTCCGCCGGAGGAGAAACACCACGCGCACTAAAACTGGATCACGCGCTGCATAGCAATTTTATAGCCCGAATTTTACGCGGATGTTGGAGTTGCTCTAAAACTCCCCCAAAACCACTCACCTCATCACTCTTAATAAAATTAACTTTCAGGCCGATTAAGATTTCAGATGAGCAAAACATAAACCTGTGCACGATCATCTGCCGCTGTTGCCGCGTCGGGTGCTGGCCCCGACGGCGTCACGGCGCACCGTCGGCGCGACTCACGACTCCTCGGCCTCTCGCCGGCCGCCACGTACCACCGGATCCGGTCGAATCGAACTTGCTAAAACAAGCAAAAGCGGCGCACTCTCTCGTCACCCGCGCCCGACTTGTGGACCCACCCACACCCCCGGACCCTCGCCGCCACCGCCCGCGATGCTCCGCGCCGCCATCTCGCGCCTCGGCGCCCACCTGCACCGCCAACCCTCCCCGGCCTCCCCTCCCCCCCGCGCCCTCTCCACCGGCCGCGGCAAGCGCTCGTCCCCCACCGCGCCGCCCCCCGAACCCGAAGACGAGGGCCTCATGCGCGGCCTCTTCGTGCTCTCCCGCGACCCCGCGCACCCGCCGCGGCTGCTGGTGGTGCAGCCGCGCCTCCGCCCTGGCACCGTCCTCGACTCCAAGCTCGCCGAGGCCCTCAACCTCGCCAGCTCCCTCGAGGAGGCCCGCGACAGCTTCGACCACGCCACCGCGAAGCGCACGCCATCGCACCTCGTCGTCCAGAACCCCGCCTCCCGCGGCCGTAACCACGCAGGTATCCAACGAACCTCTCGGTGCTTACTGCTTAGCTCAAGTGGGAGTGCTTTTTTACTTCGGGGTTGCATTGATGCTTATAAGAATAGCGTTCCATTCCATGTTTATGTGGCCAGATTCTTTAGATTTGCAGTGTATGTATGAATTAACCTGCTCCGTTAGGCTGCTAAAATTTAGCTTATTGAATGACAAGGGATTATGTGTGTGGTCTGAAGGGAGTGGACTTTTTAATTTTAATAGGAGGAAGCACATTTTGCTCTGTTCTTCCACCATTTTTTAAGCTACACTCTGGTAATATGTGCAGGCTGCTGGTCTGATTCATGCCTGCAATGATTTTACTTAGTTTGAAGGGGTAATGCTGGTTGCAGTGACTCATAGTTTGGTCCTTACTTTCTTGAGTGGGTACTTTGTGATGGAACACAATTTATACATCTGCTTGATCTCTATTTGATATGTTACGAGGTAAGTGGAACCAGTTGTAGAGCTCAAAGTATTGAGGGTTGAGGTTGCGGGTTCACGGCTCTTCCTACGTATTATCATCATTGCTATATTGGGTTGTGACTGCAGATCTGATTGCACCAACACCTTCGAAATGTACAATTGCTACTGAAATAAATTAAGAGTCTAGCCTTCTAGCTTGACATACACAGCCAAGAGTATGTGTATCCTGGAGTAGGATTGTTAAGCAAGATTGCCATACACTTGAGTTATAAAGATTGATGTGTGCACTTGAGTTTGTACTATCATTCGTTTATAGTCTTATAACTCATCTTGAACCATTTTTGCTAGCATTTGAACTTTTTCAGCCCACTTAGGTATTTCATACCATGTGCGGCTTATTTAGGACTACTAGTGTTTATCTTATCTCACAACTCATCGTGGCAGATACGTATTTTGGACCTGGAACTGTGGATAATATCAAGTGCTACCTGAGGGCATTGGACGATAAGGTGCACATAGTGATATCTACTGTTTTCCTCTTCTATGGTTGTTTATATACTGCATGAAAAAATGTCACATATTATGGTATATGTGGTAAAACACTGTGTTCTGTATCTTATGTACCATTTGTTTTTCTTCAAATCTTAAAGTAGAAAACATATCTGTTCTTTCACTAACCTGGTACTTGCATTGATCCTACCAGGAAGAATTAGATGCAGTTTTTGTTAATACGCTCCTCTCTGGGGTCCAACAGAGGAACTTGGAGGCAAGTCTCCTGGGTTGAATTTTTATTTGAAGTTACCAAAAAATGTGTATTCTGACTTCATGATCTGTATTTTGATGCTTTATTTGTTTATTTTGATATTTTGGTTGGTAGGTTGCCTGGGGAATGCCAGTTTTAGATCGTGTTGGGCTTATAATTGAGATATTCAATGCTCATGCTGAAACAAAGGAAGCAAAGCTACAGGTGTGTATTATCTGGATATTGGACTGCATGTTACTCGGTCTTATGATTTTAGTCAGTGGGTCTATACAGGGTCTCTTTATTTTTATTATATTAATGAAAAGAACTGAATATTGATGTTTAAGTTATTTAACTTGTCTTTTGATTTGGACAGTCAGAGTTAGCAGCTCTCATGTACATGAAGACTAGGCTCGTCCGTGTCCGTGGCCCAGGTGGACGACTAGCTTTTGGTGCAAGTGGGGAAGCTGAAGTTGTCAGTGCTCGAGGGTATGCTCACTTTTGATTACATCCAAGTGTCCGACGTGGATAATAATTATTTGTAAATAATCTTGTGAATATTTTCTCCTGTGTGGTGCTACTGTATCAAGTGGTTTGCATGTTCACCAGTTGAGTTTTAGCATGCGAACTGACAAATTTTGGCCGATTATACTCCACTCAAGCACTTTATAGTGACCTGCATGTAAAAAAGGACAAACTGTAAATTCCTTGCAGGAGACTGATGGCATTTTATTACTATGAAGATCAAATATTGCTTCCAGGAGCTCTTGACTATTGAGGAGTCATAATTTTCCCAATACATACAAGAACGAGAAATTGCGTCCAACGATCCAAATTCACATTACATTTTGACAATCCTTGTGTGCCAATAATCTAGTGTCATGGAAAGGGATGAGCTTTCCATTGCTAAAATACTTCCTTTTCCTTCTTGCATGTGGCACTATAACAAAAGATGATTTTGGCCCCTTATCAACTAGCGAATGTACTTGTTCGTATAGTGCCTCGTGTCCTTCGGAGTGAAAAGATAGCTATTTGAGAGTCTTGTTTGATAACATAAAATATCTCAATCTCTGGATCTGCATAGCTCAGTATGTCAATGCTTCGTGGGTCATTAGTTATTTTAATTCTTAAAATATAGATAGTCTTGTATCTTTTTGAACCCACCTGGCAAAATATGATTATCATTGTATAGATGAAACAAGAGCAAATTCATTTTTGTAATGTTTTGTTTCTTGTGTGATAATTTTATCGTATTATTAATTCTTAAACGCTTTTACTCTGCCCTGGCTTGTTTTCTGATGAGGTTGGTTCATCTCCCTTCATTTGTTGCTTGGCATCCAATGCTCATGTCATTGTTGTGTTCTTTAGGAGAGGAAGTGGCGGACGGGGTTTCATGAGTGGTGCTGGTGAAACAGAACTTCAACTACAACTCAGGAGGTGCCTAACAGTAGATAGATAACATTGTATCTCCTCTTGCATTCTTGCAACAATTTCTCATTCTGTTTGCTTGGCGTCACATCTAGGATCCAAGAACGCCGTCTAAGCTTGTTAGCTCAAATTGAAGACGTACGCCGTACTAGGGCAATACAGCGTTCAAGTCGAAAGAGGCATGGTGGCTCATTTGGTCAAGAGCTCGTAACAATCGCAGTCGTCGGATATACGAATGCTGTATGTGGACCTAATGTGATAGTTTTTTCATTTCCATACTAGATATATGTCTCACATGATACTCCAGAATAAAACGACGTAACATGCTCAATATGTAAAATATATTTGAGTTTTCTATAACCTAAGATCATCCTGAATCTGAGTTCTTTGGTGCTTTTTTTTTTGAGATCTCTTTGATGCTATTTTACTAGGGAAAATCTACTCTAGTGAGTGCACTTTCTGAAGCTGATCTGTACAGTGATGATAGGTATGCTGAAATTAACTTCACCATGTACTCAATTTACAGCAGTAATGCTGAGGCAAATCATGTCCCCTTTCCATTGCAGATTATTTGCAACAGTAGATCCTCGATTACGCAGTGTGATTCTTCCATCAGGGTAACATAAGACACTTATCATTCTGCTATTATATGTTGGTACGATTGTGCAGTTTGCACATGTTCAGCACATAACCTTTTATTTGCCAAATCTCAATTCAGGAGAAAAATACTTCTAAGTGATACCGTTGGCTTCATATCAGATTTGCCTATACAGGTATTATTTTTCCTAGATTGCATTTTGACTGAGATTCAGTTCTGACTATATCAGATAAGATTTGTCATTTTTATGTGCTACAGATTGTGGCAAGTAGCTAAGCAGGTAGTACGATTCAGAGTCCATCCACCTGTTATCTCGACCTTTGCTAGACCCTGCATAACCTTCTCTGTGACGATCTAGGCTCCTAGTGCATAGCCAGGAGGGGATGGTTGCGCTGTGTGCACGGTGTAGGGTGGTTCGTTGGTTTGTTGTTTGATACCAAGTAACACACGCTAGTCCCTTTTATGGGATGACTCTTACTTGATCCACAAGCAGGATTTTGTTTCTTACCTAACTGACCTGGACCATCTTATTTTTAACATATTAATCGATCAGATCTATGAAAGTAAATATCCTAACTTTGCAAAGAAGATAAGGAGCGCTGGCCACCTGGCTCCAGATAACATTATCACTAAAACCTCCAGAAGTTCCATACATGAATCTGGTTTTAGTTTTTCTTAGGACTCTTTGAACATTAATTGGTTTAATCTCCTTCGTGTTTACCGACACTCTGCATCAGTTCGTATCTTCTCAATTAAAAAAAGGAAAATTAATATGGTCCTATTTTCTTTCTGATTTGTAGATTGTATCCCCCCATTCCAAGATATAAGATATTTTAGCCTTTTACCAAAACACGTGTATCTTGACGCCTTTTAGCACTCATTTTGCTCTGAACCTACACACTAAAAGGCGTCTAGGGACATACGCTTCAGAAAAAAGCTAAAACATCTTATAATTTGAAACGGAGGGAGTACCATTTTTGGAGAACGGAGTAAATTGCAAAAAAACACCACAATTGAGGAAAAGTTATCAACCCTTCACCAAAAAAAACACCAGAAAACATGCATTTTGGTGGGTGTTCGATGATTTTGCCCCAATTGTGGTGTTTTTTTGCAATTCACTCATTTTTGGCTTGTTCTTAACCCCTTTACTTTTCCCTGTGCAGCTAGTGGAAGCATTTCATGCTACCCTGGAAGAAGTTACTGAGGCAGACATGTTAGTGGTAGGTTGAGTTGGCTTGTTTTCAAATCCATTCTTGAAAGTGGTCGATTGAACATGTCTTATGGAGTGTTCTGTTTGCACGCTATCAGCATTTTTACTTCAGCCTTGTGCATTTTTACTGTCAATTCTGCTTTAGTTGTATTAGCTGTAGTATACAAATTACTGCACAAAGGATAACAGAAGAGGGTTGAAATTACATTTATCTTTGTATGCATTGGTGCAGCATGTGTTGGATTCCAGCGCACCTGATCTTGTGGAGAATCGTTCTACTGTTCTGCAAGTACTGCAGCAGATTGGTGTTTCACAGGAGAAGATCAACAATATGATTGAAGTTTGGAATAAGGTGCCTACCAAGATTTGAGTTGGTTGTAACACTTGATACTCCCTCCATTCACTAATGTAAGACCTTCTAGATATTTCAAAGTAGACTAGATTCGGACTAAAATGGATGAACCTAAACAATAAAACATGTCTAGATACATCTTTATCGAAAAATGTCTAGATACATACATTTCCAAAAAAAGCTAGAAGGTCTTACATTCGTGAACAGAGGGGGTATTACATATGGTTCCTGGTTACTTTTGTTTTGTATGCATTGTGATATTTTGTTCGATGGGAAATTTTCAGATTGATCTTGTGGACAATATTGCCTTAACTGATGGGGTTGAAGACAAGATCTTTCTCACTGAAGGCGAAGAGGAGGAAGACTTATTTTCTGAAAATGACACGACATCAGAACAATCCTCTTTTGATTCCTTGGATGATGCAGTGTATTCAGAGTCTTTATCAGAAGAAAGCTGTGAAAATGACGATGATAAAATGGCATCTGAAGAGTCGTTTGCTGAGCCTGGCGAGATGGAAGCAATTAATTCAGAACTATTACCGAAAGAGTGTTTGGGAGAGTCTAATGGCCCAGAAGCTATAAGTACAAGTGGTTGCACTTTGACACAACCAGAATCCACTTGTCACGTGAAAACTTCAGCTGTCACCGGAACAGGATTGCAAGAGTTGCTGCAGTTGATTGATAGGAAACTAAATGAAAAGCAAACGGTTGTGCATAGAAGCTACGGGCCTTTTGATAGAAAATGGAGACCTGGCTCTATGGATGGTGAAAAGGCTGCAGAACAGTAGGTATGTTGTGCTTATTTTTCCGAAGTATTGTTTACCTTAGTAACATGTGATTTTCAAGTTTGCATCCTATAGATATGTACATCATTGAATACTTTTTATGATGCAATTGTACCTGATGTATTATTTAATCAGCAGAAACCTATTTCAGATAAATAGGACGAGTGGTAATTAGATATTTTTCCTGTACAATCTGCAGTCCTTTTTTTGGTTTCAAAATTTATGTATTTTTCTTCCTTTTGCCCCTATTTATATTCCCACTCCCTCGTTAATATTCATGAGTAGGTGCTCTCACTAAAAAATCTTATTGGTAAGACATTAACATCATTGTTATTCTTCTGTCGTCGGTTTGTAATCTCCTTGTTCCTGTGGAAGTTCACAATACAGTTTATAATATATAGGGGGAATCTTTTGTATTTGCCCATTTACTTTTGTAAGGTAGTTATGGCTTGAGTTGCCTTGCTCTCAAACAATTTGATGTTGCTCATCAAGATCTCTTAAGATGTGATACTACTAATAATTTCTAATTGTGTTCAAATGAGAATACTTTCAAAGATGAATCTAGTGCTACCACTTTCATATGGCTAACCCATATATTTTTCCTCTATAAATATATGGTTAAAGAAAGTAGTAAAACAAATGGTTCAATTAAACTTAGAATTTATCCCAATATCATTCTTCTTCATGCTAAACTTGGATTCCTATGAGAGTTATGTGTTTTGCATAATATAGAGGCAACCTACAAGGAAGCACTACCTAGACTCCTAGAGCAGTGTCTTGCCCTCTGGGACCATGTGCTCCTCTATTTATTTTTTAATCTTCACAGGAGCCATGAATGCTCTTTTTTTCCTGAAAATTTATAAGTGTACAAAAAGACTTCTGCATGTTCCTCCTTTGGGTATTTTTTTTACACAAACGTATCTTTTTTCACTCCGGAACATGCCTTCCATTTTCCATCACAACCCACCTTTACAATGTACCTATGCAGTCTGGTCATTTGTGGCACCGAATCAAAATGAAATGAGCAAAGAATGCTCTTCCCCATTTACTCTACCTATGGATAACATGTCAAACTCAAATTTATTCTCTCTTAAGAATAACAACAAATGCTGCCACAAAAAAAGACAGCAAATGCAACGCATGAAAAACATAAAACGAAAAACAAGAGACATTTGGCTGCGTTGTTTCTTGCAACACACTTAGTTTCAAGTACATATTCACATCAAACTTAGCCGTGTTGTTTCTTGTGGCTCACTTTGAGTTTCAGGTTTGATTTTAGGAGTTACTGCAACAATCTGTAGACTATACTCATCTTGTCCTCTGACTAAATCACTGATTACCACAAGGGTGAGTTGATATGTTGTCTGCTGTAAGTTCATACAGTACTAGTATTTGCATTGGATACTAGTAGTAATATATATTAAGTGCAAACATAGGCTCAGTGGTCTACATCTTGTTGTCAACTTCTGAAGCTGTGTAGTCATGTCAGTTGTGTTTTTAACTCTTGTAGCGTGTGCTGGAGGCTGGAGCAGTGAAATGTCCTTGTGCTTTCTGACTGTAGAACTGAAGAGATTGAAGTACACTTGGCTGTCCATTTCACACGAAGAAGTCATTGTGACTACAAGTACAGTGTACTTTGACTGACCGACTGCAGACTTATCGTTCATGGCCCAAGAAGCAACATGGGAGTATCCTGTAAGATCTTGCCTATGAGGCTATGATCCAGTCTATGGTCTGTTGCACAGCAGACCAGGGAAGACCGTTGCAGTCTTGGAGATGGAGAAGCTCTGGTCTTGTAACATCACTGCCTGCTGCTCGACAAATAGCACATTATTTTTACTGCTCTATTACAAGATACCACAAGGGATTTTGATTTACCGTCAGCATTTACACAAAAACTGAACAATGTTCCATGTTAAATGGTTTTACTTGATAAATTTCAGTTATGTGACGGCAACATGCAAGGAACGTTACTTGGAAAGCAATAATCAATACTTTTGATTATTGGTATTATTGCGGTTCTAACAAGAATTTACAGTCCATTCGTATGATGGTCAGTATAACTGCAATGCTAACTGAAACAAAGAGATTTTACTGCAAGCAATTCATTTGGTATCGGTATTACTGCTGTGCTAACTGGACCAAAAGTATTTTAGAAGCAATTCATTCGATGATCGGTAGTACTGCCGTGCTAACCGAACCAAAAACATGAAAGTTTCTTTTTCACTATTTCAGGCATAAGCAAAAGTATAAATCCAACGGCAATACATCGCGATTCAACTTCTCACTGACACCACCAAAACACACTATGCTTAATTGTCTATCACCGGAGCCTTCACAGAGTCCACCTAGTCCTTGATCACAGGAGGCCATGCCACCATCTCGAACGGGAACACATCGCCAAGGGGCCGCCACTCATCATCATTGAGCCATAGCCTCTCCATCTTCAATGTCTTGAGGTGAAGCGACACCACCCAATCAGCCATGACGAAGAACAGGGTCCCAGTGGCCTCGCAGAACCCACCGAAGCTGACAAGCTTGCAGCCGTGCAGCTGGTCCGCGATCTTGGCCGAGAGCTTCATATTGTGGAGGTCCCCGACATTGGCCTGGCTCATCAGAGGTCGCAGGGCCACTGGCTCCTGCGGCGTCCACTTCCCCGGCGCTTCAAGCACCCATTTCACCAGGAGCAGCGGCTCCCGGATGGCGAAGAAGCAGAGCCGGCCGTCCTCCGTCTTGCCGATCCAGTTATTGCCCGTATACAGGAGCATCCCGGCGTTGGGCACCGGCAGCGCGGAGAGTGTCATCTTGGCAGTGTTGATGGACATGATGTACTTGTCATCGCACTCCAGCCGGTACACGATGTCGCCGACCACGACGGACGGGCCTTTGTGCGGGACCAAGGGCCGCTTCAGCGCGCCGGTTGCGACCTCCCAGGCAGAGGAAGCGGAGGAGTAGATCAGGACATAGAAGTTTGGGGAGGTGACACCGAATAGCACGACGACGACGCGGAACTCGGCTCCTTGCCCCGGAATGAATGTGTAGCAGGCCACCTTGTGCCCGACGGTGGGGAGGGGCGGCAGCCGCGCGAAGGACCTGTCCAGCGGGTTGCATACAAGGAGCTTGAGTTCCGTCTGGAACCCGGCGCCGAGCTCGCGCAGGAGGAGGCGGTGGCCGCGGCAGTCGACGAGGATGACGCCGCACGTGGGAGACACGGGGAGGAAGCGGAGGTCGAGGGCAACGCCCGCGGTGGGGACGAACGGCGGCAGCGGGGACGGGCCGTAGTTGCGGAAGAAGCCGAAGTGCCGAGGCGGAGCGGGGAGGCCGCCCGCGCGGGAGACGACGCGCCGCCAGCGCCGGCACACCGCCGCGCAGCGGAAGACGCCCGTCGGGGGCGGCAGCCGGTTGAACACCTCCAGGAGCATGTCGTCGGGCAGCGCGGCCATGTTGGCGTCTTCGTCGACACGAACCGCCGCCGCCTCCTCCTGTTCCCCCACCCGCAGGCGCGTGCGGCGCGACGAGTCGAAGCGTCCCGGCGGGGAGCGGGAGCGCGCGCGGCGGACGACGACCGCGGATGGCATGGCGGAGAGGCAGGCGCTCGTATAGGCTGGGGCAATCTTGGAATGCCGAGTAGGTGGCGTCGGCTGCGGCGGCGGTGCGCGATGTGGTAGAACAGGGCGGGCGGGAGATGGGGAAGGGAACTGGGGATGTTTGATTTTTAACGGAGGCGAGGAGGCGGCAGCGTCATTTTGGGGCGCGTCGTTTGGGTTTTGGTTTGAGTTTGAGTTTTCGGCCGCGGCGCCTTTTGGGCTGCCTTTTCCCTCGCCTGCCCGCGGTCGCGTACTTTCGCCCAATATTTGGCAACTGGCCGCGACGAGGTAGTGCTGGGCGCCGCTTCGATTTGGCTTTTTCGCACGTGCAACTGTGCCCGCTGGGCTACGCGGTATCAGCATTTTCGGGAGCCGGGGCGCGAGGTGCCAACTGCCAAGGCGGGGAAGCGGGGCGAAATCAGCGGGAAGTCCCATCTGTTCCACTGTTTTTCGCGTCCCGCACGAGCGGGGACTTTTGAATTATTTTGAAATTTGCGGCTTTGCGGAGCCAGGGACATGGTAGGTGGGGACAGAGGCGATATTTCGGTCCCCGCACGTCAGTGGCGTAGGCAGTAGGCAACAACTATGGATTACTTCCGATCCGAAGGTTAAAGCTTATGCGTATTTTTTTTTAAAGTCAAAATAATGTAAAGTTTGATGTACAAAAATATTAATATTTATAATATGGAATACATATCCTTTGATACATTATGAAATATATATTCACATGATATCTATATAATATCATAGTTCTTGATAGTTTTTCTAAAAGCATAGCTTGACATTTTAAGAAAATATAAGCCTTAAGGACATGTACTATCCTAGACGTTTAGGGAGACGCTTAGATGATTAAAAAATAATACTTACCAAAATAAAAACCAACTGAAAGTTCCGCTTGCAACGCTGGTCACTAACAGAGACGCTAAAAAGGAATTGTTTTGTGCGTTTTAGGTGCGCTGCTGTTGGAAAAAAGGTATTCTGTTGGAGAAAAATGTGGAGAGTCCGGCTCTTTTTCCTGCGTCGACGCTTGATATATTACAAGGATCAGCCTGGATTTGTACTTGCCCTAAGCTTTGGGACGGAGGTAGTATTATTTTGGGGTTTGTTCTAGATCAAAGATAAAATGTTCTACATACGAGGATTTTGGACTCGAGGTCAGCACCAGCACGTTTCGGCCTCCTGCTCCTGAGGAGTGTGACATGATAACTTTCGGTGTTGGGCTAATGTATCTAGACGGGACTGCCGAACATGTCCTTGTAATCTTGCTAGACACACCTCCTTCAACATACGTGTTGGTTCACCATTATAAGAACACATTTGGTAGCCTGCACCACGTTCGCGGCCCATCCTGACAGTGCGCTGGTGGCAGGGTCATGTGAAAACAGAGCGTGGGCTCTGTTGTGCAGCCCGTTGGTATCCTGCAGATTTATTTACATCTAGCTCATACAGGAGTGATGTCGTTTGGTTGACTAGATGCATGTATAAAGGCTAGGCTCGGCATTGTAGCAGTATGTTTGGTTGCTTGCATCATTGCTCCTACGATAACCTTTTTTGGAGAAGGGTGAGGTTTACCAACAAGATCATAAACAACTAGCGAGTTCACGGCAATAGACAACACACAAGTTCATCATAGGACATTACAACACATCTTACTAAAACCCACATGCCAAGAGACAAGGCTCCCTGCTGGTCGACGATCCTCCTGAAGGCTCCTGGGTACTCTGGGCACCTCCTGGCAGTCTTTGTCTGACTGTAGTCGTAGTCACCTTTGGGAAGATCTTCTCGAAAGCGAGCAAGTATCAAATATACAACTCATGAGCTATTGCAAAAGTTGTCCATCCTTGATCAAAGCAGACTTTCTCGTTGACATCTTTGATCATGATGTCCCATTGGTAGCCAGTCGTCTTCAATGTCCCCTTATCAGAGACGCTGTCAAAAAAAGGCCTAAAAGCATCTGGGATGGAAAGCATTCCTAGAGCTTGTGCTACAAGCACCTTGCAGAACTAGGTTGGGGTCACGCCCGCATCCTAGTGGCCAACATTGAACGGCATTCGTGTTTTTTCAACCTCTTGTTAGAGCCCTTCTCCTCACCCCCATCTAGGCCATCAATATTCAAAGTCCGCAGATAGGAAAAAACATGCTTAGCAAGGTAGAGGAAGAACATCATCATCGAACACTTGGAAAGGTTTAACTACATTGCCTCATATATGCGCAAATCATATTCAGGGATGGTGTAAGCAAACCAAATCGCATGCACAAGCATAATGGCTTGTACACATAACAAGGTTCGATCGACCTCCCCTGAAAATTCATTCTGCAATTTTTTAATCATGGGCATAACACACACAAAAACGACAGCAACGCACACTTTTCCTCTTTGGAAAAAATATTAGGTACAATTCATTGGCAGTTCATATAAGTAGAAACATTACTTCATGTGGACATGTCCTAAACAGTGGCAATTCATGTAGAAGGGAAAACATTGCCTCATATGGTGTATGTGATGTAGTTTCAGATTCTTTTTGCATGTGGCATTAGACACACACCTTTTTCAGGGATGGGGTGAGCGGACCTGGTCGAATGCACAAGCATTGTACACACCACTAGATTCGATAACCCCATCATGAAAGTGTGTAACACACGCATTTTAATCATCGGCATCTATGTATGCAAGAAATGCCATCACTTCAACCGTAGGATGACTACGAATCTAAAACCCTACTCCTCCGTAAAGATTGAAGAAATGGCCGACCAAAACCCCCAAGAACAAAACAGAGCATCAACATTAAACCCCAAATCAAAAATGACCTAAACTGAGGTTATCCGTGTAGATCTACAAGCATGCAAGTGAGAATCCTACCTATCTAGAGATCTACCATCAAAATGGCTCGGATAAGAAGGAAGAGCTTACCGCCATTGTTAACCAGTTGAAGCACACAGATGCAGCAGATTCTTTAGCACGAAGCATCGTGGACGACCGAGGAAGACAAGGAGGTTAAGGTCGACCAGTTGAAGTGCGCAAAAGTAGCAGATTCATTGCCAATGACTATGTTGGGCGGGAGATTCGTCGTCGACAGTGGAACCGTCAAGGGGGAGGGAAGAGTGGAGTGGGAGAGGAGTGGGCGGTGAGGGGATTTATGGCGCGTGTTCTAGAAGGGATGTGGTGTCTCCCTCCTGTTTCCCCCACGCATGCAACTTCGGACTTTTATCGCTCGCCCGAGCCAGGCTCTAGGAAAACAACTGGCTCGGGCGTTGTCACTAGGCCTGCCTCTGGCTGCTTTGAGAATTGTGTGGGCCACAACGCAGAGGACCTGCATGCAACCAATCAGGTCGTTTTTGGCCCAACCTGGCATGTACCAGAGGACTACAGGCTACCAAACATGCTCTAACCATCTGTCGTTTTTTACAAAGTATATTAATATCATGGATATACTAATAATACAACCTATGCATCAACAAAATGTCCAAACACACATTGAGGATGCACATAGAGAAGGGAAAGGAAGTATAAAAACCGTTATAGTGATCAATCCCTTGCAGAAGCAACTCACAAACCACCACCAAAGACAATGTGAAAGATCGATACAAACGACTAGACGAGAGGTGACACAAAGTAAGTTCCCTAGATATGAAACTAGGTGAGAGAACCTATATGACAAGCAAACATGCAATAACAATAATAGAGAGTAAATGATAAAAATAATCGAGAGTAGACACGGAGATGTTTTCCCGAAGTTCCTTCCTTTTGAGGGGAAGTGCCTCTCCGTTGGAGGGGTGGGCGACACTAAGACCACTAGCGCCACAAAAGGCATCACCCTACTCCCGTGCACCCGCCGCAAGGCAATCAAATGATCCACTATATGATGGCCTTGAAGGCAGCGATCGAAACCTTTACAATTCCTTGGGGAACTTCTCCACAACTGAATTAGAGGCTCCCAACATGACCACAAGCTATTACACACAAGGATGAGCTTGGGGACTTCTTGTTCTTTCGGCTAGGGTTTCTCGACCCAAGAGTAACAAGTAACTCAATGGAAAGTGGGGGTCTTTCAAATCCCTTCATTGGAAGCGTAGATCTAGGTCTTCTTCCTTGATTCCCAAAAGGGCATCAAGTTCTATTGGCTAGGGAAGGAGATATTAGGTGATTTGGAGCTCAACAGCTATGGTGGAGAGAGAGTGCAAGTTGCAACCTGAGCTGGAGGTAGAAGATAGGTATATATAGGGGATCCCAGAAATTAGCCATTGGAATCCACTTACACCGTAGTCTCCGGTGTTTGCACCCCGGAGTCTTTGAGTTGGTTTCCGGTTTACGAAAATTCTCTTATCTAAACCAAACCGGAGACTGAGCCGGATACTAGGCGCTAGAGTCTTCGTGGCTTGGACACCAGAGTCTCTGGGTTAGTCTAAACTAGCCTAGAGACCACACGCAAGAGTCTCCTTGGTGCGCACCCTAGAGTCTCTGAACTCAGGATACCTGGAGCAAATTCCTGGGAGGTTTCCAGTGCTACAAAAGTAGGAAGGTTGTAACAACCTCGGACCCTATGCTCTAAGTTCAAGCCTAGATGAACCAAAAGTGGTTAAGGGATTTTACAGCGGGGGCCTAGGGCCACCCACGTGTAGGCCCTTCGACCGCCCTAACCACTTCCAAGATCATCAGGACAAGAGCGAGCGGCGTAGGCAATAGGCGAAGAGATCAAATACATACACAAGTGAGTATGTATGCAAGCTACCTTACAACAGTTCTTAGAGCCATACCATCTAAAAGAAATAGAAATATTGCAGCCCCATACGGCAAGATCCAAATATCCTAGATAGAGATAATAGTGTAGGATAGCTCCTCATACATCAATCAACAGAGTAGAAAGCGGAAGCGGGAAACAAGGTCCGAGTATGGATAAGAAGCAAATCGGCATAAGATGCCACATAAATAAGCAAATCCCACCCACAGGTCTCACGGATCCTCATCCCCGAAATCTCTACACTGAGTAATCGTTGCCAGCATCGTCTGTTTCCTCCACCCAGTATCCATCTTGCAAATACACCTGTTCATCTGAATCAAACAATTTATCGTGTGAGACCCTAGGGGTACTCAACAAGTATTTATGCCTCTAAAGGGGACATATACCTGGGGTGACGCAATTGCAGCAAAAGATAATAACTAACAAGTCTATAGATACTCGCTAACCATCCGCCTAACCAATGATAGGCGGATGACCGTTAATTAGAAACAACAGTTATAACAGTATAAAGTAACAGATCCATCCTCCTTCTCGCTTACCAACGAGAATGCGGACGAACAACCCATCCGTTGACAGTTTTATTAATCATTCTTTGAGTATTGCACTAATTACTAGTAAGATATTTAGTCAAATTAAAGACGGTACTTTAGTTATGCTTGTCTATGATCGAGAAACTGTGCTCCAAGTCGTCCATAACCGTGGACACATAGCAACACACACACGATCGACCTCGGAAAAACCAAATCAAAACCCAACGAGGCTTTCACGACAAAACAATCACATGATTCACAAATTATTTCAGGGGGCCACCCCATTAAGCTACCCGCAACAAAGTTGGCCGGCTCCGAGACAGACCCAAGGTTTGCGCCAATGGCTGTAAGCGACTGGGAACCCGAAAGTGTGACTGGGCTTGTCGATACCGCGAAAACACTCCGCAATTATTAAACAGTACAGGTGCTCCGTGCACAATCATAAATAAAGCGGTAAAGCATGGCATAAGTACAAGATAGTAATAAAGCCCCAAACTACTTGTGGCTCCAAGAAATAAGAAATGAATCAAGCTCTGACTAAGGGGATTCATGGTCCCATATGCGGATAGTGCGATAGTCAAGGAATAGGTATCAAGTACTCGGGGTCCTACGGGACACAAGTGAGCATGAAAAACCAAATAACAGATATTGCCCACCGGTGCCTCTTTCATTAGTTATCCCATTACTACTCAGGTTAAGTTGTTTAGGTACCTTGTTAACCATCAGACACTCACATACCCTACACATGCTGATATACGACTCGCTTGGCTCAAACAACTTCTGTAGTAGTGGCTCATGGGATGGAGGAACAAGCTTCCGTGAGTTTAAAAGTAAGGTCATGCAATACTTGGGATTCAGTTTAATACAATCGCGACTCAATGATGCAAGAATAAGATAGAAGCAATAGGTACTATATGTATGCAAGCATGTGGTAGTCTTTGCATGGCAGCTCAGTTGAAGCGAGAGATGGATCTGGGTAGTACTCCTGGGATTCCTGATAATTCCCCTGCTCGGCATCTATTCGAAAAGAACCAAACAAACAAGGGCCAATATAAATAAAGTGCGCAAGCATAGGAATAAAATGCACAAGCCACCAAGCATGCCATGCTGAATGATGCACAATTTACATGGCATAGCATAGCATGGCATGGGTGAGGTGTGGGGTACAAGAATAAAGCATTTTATTAGGTTTTTAGTCATATTTTGCTCCCATAAACATTGCGGTATGATTAATATTTACATGATGCATGCTTCAATTCATATCATGGAATGCGTAGTTAGAACGGGCTCGTCTCGCTGATCGATTTAGACATATTATTTGTCAAATTTGGAGTTATAGAATTAAAGTTATTAATTAATTGAGAAAAAGCACTTATTGCAAATTTAATCATCTCGAAAATTTAAATTAGTCAAACATTATTTTGGATGGCATATTTGAAAACCTCATATTTCTCTGATTCAAAAACATATATTATTTGGATTTATCAATAAAAAGTTATAAATTTCTAGAATTAAAACATAATAAACAATCTCTGAAATTATTTTTTATTAACAGGAAAAGAACAAAGACTTTTTGCACACATCTGAACCCAGCCACAAACGCTGACGTGTGGAGCCTGCGCTGAGCTGGCGAAACGGCACGCAGCAGAGCTTTCTCACCGCGGCTGAGATGAGCCCAGAGACTGACGGATGGGCCCAAGCCTCACGCGGGCCCACGAGCCAGTGGGTGAGAGGGCAGATGACACGCGGCACAGGCGGGGACTACGGGTTGAGGAAACCCAAATGTGCGGTACCTTTTTATAAGATTACCAAAGCGGCTGACCGGTGGGCCTGTGTGGAGCGCGGGTTGAGCAAACAAAAAGGCCAGGGGGGTAAACGGGAAAAGGACTGTGCGGCACACCGGCGTACTGTTTTTCTTCCTGCATCTGATGGAACAGTCGCTTGCGGAACACAGGCACGGCACGGAATCGAACCCGCGACGCGGTGCGTTCGCAGACGGCGGCTACAACTACGGCTGGCTGGGCTTGGTGCTGGGTAACGGCTGCGTGGCCAGAAGACCCTACCGCGGCGCGACGGCGGAGAAGCAACAGCAAGCACCGTGCACAGAGAGCGTTCGACGGAAAAGCAGGAGCGTACAAGAAGAAACGGTCAGAGGGAGCTTGTCAAGGGGAATCAGCGGCTCACCGTGGGTGTGCTGGCGGCGTTGGATCGGGTCGGGGCGCAGGCAGACGACGGCGACGCTGGCGCATGGCGGGCCTAGGGTTTTGTCAGCATCGGCAGGGTGCAGCGGGTCCAGGCCTTCTCCTCCTCGTCTCTAGGTACAGGGGCGGTGCTGGGACTCAACTGCTTCTTCCTCGACACCAGACGTCGCGCCCTTCTCCTTACTATGGTGGTGGCGAGCAGATGCATACGGTGGGGTGGAGATGGGAGAGAGGGGGTAGAAGGGGCAGATGGGGGGAGGCACAGCGGCTGGGTAGGGCCCTGGGGATCTAGAGATCGACGCAGCAGGGAGGGGGAGTAGATAAGGCAGAGGGGAGGTGCACAGGGGTTTGCCGGGGTGGAAAAAGGTGGTGTGGCCACCTCCCTCTTCTCTCTCTCTCGGGTCGGTGGACCAGGTCGGGCCTGGGCAGCTGGGCGCCTGGGACCTGTCTTGACCAGCAAGAAGGCCAGCTAGGAGGGTTGAGGGGTGGGGGCACAAGGTTGGTCACATGGCATAGACATGACTTGGTCATGCCATGGTGGCTCGGTGGGGTAGCTAGGTTGGGGAGGTGGTGGCCTTGTCCGAGCCAAGCCACAATGGTTGGTGGTCACGGTTTGGGGGGGTGAGTGTGTGAGTAGCTAGGTGTAGTGTTGTGTAGGTTTAGGGTTAGATAGGGAGGTTAGGGTTTGATGATGGCACCAAATAGATAAAGAGAGGAAGAGAAGCTAGGCTTGATCATGAGGGAAAAAGCCATGCTCCACTCAAAACCGAAGGAAAAGCCAAAGAAAAGGGAGTAGGTTGATCTTGCATGGCCCATGCATAAATAATAAATGCAATGCTTATTCTTGTGAAAACAATTGTGAATACCATGGGCATTTATTAACACATGCTTCCAAAAATATGGAATTAAGGCCAAGCCAAAAGAAAAGAGTTGTGTCCCAAGTGGAATAGATGGAATATGCTCATATGTGAATATAAGTTGGGAATTCTAGTGTGTGTGTTCCACTAGATGCATAATTAGACTCAATATATTCCAACATGAGCATACATTCA
This sequence comes from Avena eriantha, assembly GCA_910589775.1. Taxonomy (NCBI): domain Eukaryota; kingdom Viridiplantae; phylum Streptophyta; class Magnoliopsida; order Poales; family Poaceae; genus Avena; species Avena eriantha. The sequence goes on along the minus strand of OU342745.1, from coordinate 487,051,530 downwards.
AAAACAACCCATATGGAAGCTTGACAAGGCATTATGCTCACATAGCATGCAAAGGTAGCCATGTGGCTCTCCACATATCAATATTGTGAAAACAACATGATGCATATCGGGGAGTATGTTGAAGTAGAAGTGGATCCATCTTAAATATATGTGAGCTAGACAAGAGCCAAAAGAAGTGCAAAAGCCCACATATAGTTTGGATGGTGGAATTATGGGGTGGTGACAAAGAAAGGTGGTGGAGTTAAAAGAGAGATGCCCCCAACTCAACTTGGGCATGAGAAATTCATCAAGAAGCAAATACATTTTATTAAGAACCAAATACAATTGATAAATGCACATGAGACAAAAACCAAATGAAAAGGGTTTTATATGATGCTCAAATGCAATGTGGCATGATGACATGAGCATGATATAATTATGATGCAACAATTATATGTAGGAAGGTAGCATTTTATTATTAGACCATGTGGCATTACAGATGTTAGACAGATGGGATGCTACAACTCTCCCCCACTAAACAGGAATCTCGCCCCGAGATTCTAGGAAGAAGAAGACACGAAGAGGGTAGGATACTTGGCACGGATCTCATCCTCGCGTTCCCAAGTGGCTTCATCAACGGAATGGTGCGACCACTGCACCTTGCAGAACTTGATGGACTTGTTGCGAGTCTTTCTTTCTGTGACTTCTAGGATTTTTGTGGGATGTTCTTGATAAGACAGATCTTCTTGTAGATTGATGAGCTCATGGTCCACGGTCCTACCGGGATCCTTGAAGCACTTCTTGAGTTGAGAGATATGAAAAACATCATGGACCTTGAGTTTTTCAGGGAGCTCAAGAGCATAAGCGACTTCTCCTCTTCTTCCACGAACTTTGAAAGGACCGATGTATCTAGGAGCCAGCTTCCCTTTGCTACCAAACCGGTGTGTGCCTCTCATGGGAGTGACACGAAGGTAAACGAGATCACCAGGGACATACTCCATGTCTGTGTGCTTTCTGTCATAGTTGCTCTTCTGGCGACTTTGAGCAACCTTCAGGTTTTTGAGAATGACGTGAACCTTCTCCTCCGCTTGAGTTACAATGTCGGGGCCAAACAATGTTCTTTCACCTGCGCCCGACCAACCAATCGGAGTTCTGCATTTGCGGCCATAGAGAACCTCAAATGGTGCCATCTTTAGACTCTTCTGGAAGCTATTGTTGTAAGAGAACTCAGCATAAGGAAGGCATTCTTCCCACTTCATGCCGAAAGAGATGACGCAAGCACGGAGCATATCTTTCAGAATCTGATTGATCCTTTCAACTTGCCCTTGTGACTGAGGGTGGTAAGCTGTGCTGAAGTTCAACTTTGTTCCCAAAGCATTTTGGAAACTTCCCCAGAACTTGGAAGTGAAGATGCTTCCACGGTCTGAACTGATATCGAGAGGAACCCCATACAGAGAGACAATTATGTTTATATAGAGCTCAGCCAACTGAATTGCAGAAATTGTTTCCTTGACGGGAAAGAAGTGAGCCACTTTTGAGAGCCTGTCAATGACAACAAAGATTGCATTGTTGCCCTTCTGCGACCTTGGAAAACCAGTTATGAAGTCCATCTCTACTTTCTCCCATTTCCATTTTGGAGGCTTCAATGGTTGAAGAAGGCCAAAAGGTTTTTGATGGACAACTTTAACTCTGCGGCAGACATCGCACTCGGAGACATACTTGGCACAACATTGTTTCAACCTAGGCCACCAATATTGTGTTTGCAGGTCCATGTACATCTTTGTGCTGCCAGGATGGATAGAAAGAACAAAATCATGCGCCTCCTTAAGAACCTGCTCTCTCAAACCTGGGTCGTTCGAAACGAACATCCGGTGTTCAAAGAATAGAGCTCCTTGATCATCGACGTGGAAGGACTCATACCTCGGCAGCTGAATGTTGCAGATGATGTTTTTGGTGTAAGCATCACCTCGCTGACTAGCACGAACCTTTTCTTCCAAGAGAGGGGTTGCCATAAGATTCAGAATATACCCTTCATGCACAATCTCAAGGTTGAGTTGGCGGAATTCCTCACACAAGAGAGGTTGTTGTTCTTCCACCATGAGGTTATTCACATATGCCTTACGACTAAGGGCATTGGCCATCACATTTGCTTTGCCCGGAGTGTAGTTGATCGAAAGATCGAAGTCGTTGATGGTTTCAATCCATCTCCTTTGGCGAAGGTTGAGGTCCGGCTGAGTGAAGATATACTTCAGGTTTTTGTGGTCAGAAAAGATCTCACAGCGGTTCCCAAGCAAGTAGTGCCTCCATACTTTTAGAGCAAAGACAACCGCTGCAAGTTCAAGATCATGCATTGGATAGTTGAGCTCATGAGTTTTCAACTGACGTGAAGCATAAGCAACGACTTGCTTTTCTTGCATGAGGACCGCACCCAATCCTTGCAAGGAGGCGTCACAGAATATCTGGAAAGGCTTTGATGTATCTGGAGGAATCAAGATTGGTGTGGAAGTGAGCTTCTGTTTGAGTGTTTCAAAGCTAGCTTGACATGCAGGAGACCAAAAGTATTTTTTGCCTTTCTTGAGGAGATCGGTAAGAGGCTTCGCAATCTTCGAGAAGTTCTGGACGAAGCGACGGCAATAACTAGCCAAACCAAGGAAACTCCAGACTTCTTTGACATTTTTGGGTGGAAGCCACTCAACAATTGTCCGAACAGTTTCTGGGTTGATGGCAATGCCCTTAGCAGAGATGAGGTGACCAAGATAGGTGACTTCGGGAAGCCAAAATTCACACTTGGAGAACTTTGCATACAGGCGGTTCTCACGAAGCTTGTTTAGGACACACCGAAGGTGTTCTTCATGTTCTTCCTTTGACTTAGAATAGACTAGAATTTCATCCAGATAGACTACGACGAACTTATCAAGATACTCCATGAAAACCGAGTTCATAAGCCTCGAGAAGGTGGCAGGTGCGTTGGTGAGACCGAAGGACATGACCGTGTACTCGTATAGACCATAGCGGGTGGTGAAAGCTGTTTTGGGAACATCTTCCTTGTGAATCTTGATTTGATGATATCCACTTCTCAAGTCAAGCTTAGAGAATACCACAGCTCCAGCTAGCTGATCGAAGAGATCATTAATCCGCGGAAGGGGATATTTGTTCTTGATGGTTTTAGCATTGAGAGCCCGATAGTCAACACAAAGTCTATCGGTGCGGTCTCGCTTCTTCACAAAGATGGTTGGGCTACCCCAAGAAGAAGTACTATGCTAAATAAAACCCAACTTCTCTTGTTCATCAAGCTAACATTTGAGTTCAGCCAACTCAGCAGGACCCATTTTATAAGTCCGCTTGGAGATAGGAGCGATACCAGGTTCAAGCTCAATCACAAACTCGACCTCTCGGTCAGGAGGCATACATGGTAACTCTTCAGGAAAAACATCTGGGAACTCACGGACCACCGGAACACTCTGAATAGCATCCATAGCATCATCATTCAGAGCAGACAAAGAGAAGAGCTAAATTGCAGGAGCCAGACTTGGAGAATAGACTATATGGCCTTCGGGAATTTTCAGAGAAATCGAGCGTTCAGCACAATCAATCATAGCTGCATTTGCCGTTAACCAATCCATGCCCAAGATGACATCAATGTCAGAGTTGCCGAGAATGATTAAGGAAGCCAGAAATGAAGAACCACCAATTAGAATTTGATTGCCATGACTAATCTTGGAAGATGCCATAGTTGCTCTGGGTGAGAGAACCATTAAACGTTTAGGGAGAGGATCCATAGGCAACCCATTCTCATCAGCAAAACTTGTAGAGACAAAAGAATGCGATGCACCAGAATCAAATAAAACTCGTGCAGGGACTGAGTTAACGGGAAGCGTACCCATCACAACTCCAGGTGCATGTTCAGCTTGAACCATGTTGACCCAGTTGGCACGAGCAACAGTGGATCTGGGCTTGGTGTTGATGTTGAGAGCCCGTGGTGGAGGTGCACGAACCATAGAAGGACTTGCTGCAGGTCTTGGAGGTGGTGGAGGAAGAGCCTTGTTGTTCATGGGACAACTCCAGTGTTGATGCCCAGTGTTCCCACAAGTGTAACAAGCACCAGGTGGATGCAGAGGAGAGTAGCCAGGGACTCCGCCAGGCGCTCTAGGGTAGTTGTGGTTGTAGCCCTTAGTACCAGCGTTGAAGGAGTTTGGTGGCCTTGCCGCGTAGCTTGGAGGTCTTGGTGGAGCCGGAAGCGGCGGTGCGGTATTAGGAACCCACATGCGGCGCTTAGAAGGAGCTGTCATAGCTGAAGAGCTTGCTGCGTCACGACTGTGTTTCTTGGACTCCTCGAACACTTGCCTACTGGCTTCTTCCTGTAGAGCTGTATGTTGGAGTTCCAGAAAAGACCCCGGCCTTGCATGAGTGATTGCATATTTGATAGATGCATTGAGCCCTTGCCTGAACCTCTTTTGTTTCTTCTTGTCATCAGAGATCTCATCGCCACCATACCGAGAAAGATTCATGAAGTTTCTGATATAGGTGTTGACATTGTCATTGCCCTGCTTGAGGTTGATAAATACCTCCTTCATTCTCTCCATGATAATTTCTGACAGCTATTGCTCTTTGAAAGCCCCAGCGAACTGCTCCCAAGTAGGCTGAAAACCAAAGTGGTTTGCCTTCAGGTAATTCTCCCATCATAGAGCTGTGTCTCCTTTCAGAAGGTGAGTGGCGCATTTTACCCATTCCTGTTCAGGAACATCAGCAGTCATCATCAACCTTGACATCTCACAAAGCCAATCATCAACATCCAGTGGCTGATCAGACACCTCAAAGTGGCGGGGGTTAAACTTCAGAAAGCCCTTGATGTCTCCTCGCTTGGGAGGTGGAGGTAGCAGGGCAAACTCATTCCTCCTGACACTTTCTTCAAAACGTTGCTGGTTCTGTTGCATTGTTCCCAAGGCATTAGCAATACTTGCCAACGCAGCCCCCAGTTCAGGTAGTATGTCATCCTCAGTGCGGCGTGGTGGTGCCATCATGTGATTGATATAAAACTCAAGTCAGTACCATAATGGAAATAATAATAATTCAAAATAGTACCAAAATGGATTTAACCAAGATTAAAGGATACAAATTACTAAGATGATATTAAAATATCAACAAAGTTCAAAGCACCTAGAAGATAGTAAGCATATCGCACACGACTGAACAAGGAGTGTGGTACACAAAGCTATCAAAGATAAATTTTCCGCAAATTTCGGCATTAAAATACCACTATATGCGCAAAACCACTTAACGAATCAAGATTAGTAACTCTACCAATTCAATATACAAGAGCGAATGATAAAAGTAGTGGTATGGTCGCGACTCCATCCCGCACTCAAAGCATTACTCCGCACATGAATAAGTAAAACACATATCCCGACTCTCTTCCTTCTTAAGATGAACCTAAAGATTAGCAACTACGGAAAACAAACACCCCTAACAAGATAACGTCGGATAACAAAGAGTAAGACAAATCGCGTCGGTTTACAACGAATCAGATAGATCGCGTCGGTTTAAGAAAAAACCTGTCGGTATGGAATGTACCAACAATTGATAACCAAAAGGCAGATAGTGACAACAAGTTGGATGCAACAGATAGACAAAGAATTAACCACACACACACACACTCACACAACCTATGGTACTACAGAACCCAGAACACGTGAATCCTAGTTTAAATTTTTAGAAGAGGATTGAAAACGTTACACTTCCTTACCAGAAAAGGGTGGGTGGGTAAGAAGAAAAATGGAAGCAGTCCTACTCTCGCGTTTTGTTTTTCCCTAGTATACATAGCTACCAAAATATTTGCTAGACTGACAACGACCATTTTGGCTGACACCCTAAAGGGCGGAATGGCTCTGATACCAATTATAACAACCTCGGACCCTACGCTCTAAGTTCAAGCCTGGATGAACCAAAAGTGGTTAAGGGATTTTAAAGCGGGGGCCCAGGGCCACCCACGTGTAGGCCCTTCGACCGCCCTAACCACTTCCAAGATCATCGGGACAAGAGCGAGCGGCGTAGGCAACAGGCGAAGAGATCAAATACATACACAAGTGAGTATGTATGCAAGCTACCTTACAACAGTTCTTAGAGCCATACCATCTAAAAGAAATAGAAATATTGCAACGCCATATGGCAAGATCGAAATATCCTGGATAGAGATAATAGTGTAGGATAGCTCCTCATACATCAATCAACAGAGTAGCAAGCGGAAGCGGGAAACAAGGTCTGAGTACGGATAAGAAGCAAATCGGCATAAGATGCCACATAAATAAGCACATCCCGCCCATAGGTCTCACGGATCCCCATCCCCGGAATCTCTACACCGAGTGATCGTTGCCAGCATCGTCTATTTCCTCCACCCAGTATCCATCTTGCGAATACACCTGTCCATCTGAATCAAACAATTTATCGTGTGAGACCCTAGGGGTACTCAACAAGTCTTTATGCCTCTAAAGGGGACATATACCTGGGGTGACGCAATTGCAGCAAAAGATAATAACTAACAAGTCTATAGATACTCGCTAACCATCCGCCTAACCAATGATAGGCGGATGACCGTTAATTAGAAACAACAGTTATAACAGTATAAAGTAACAGATACATCCTCCTTCTCGCTTACCAACGAGAAAGCGGACGAACAACCCATCTGTTGACAGTTTTATTAATCATTCTTTGAGTATTGCACTAATTACTAGTCAGATATTTAGTCAAATTAAAGACGGTACTTTAGTTATGCTTGTCTATGATCGAGAAACTGTGCTCCAAGTCGTCCATAACCGCGGACACGACTTTCAGAAAGATTTACCCTGCAGGGGTGCACAAATAGCAACACACACACGATCGACCTCGGAAAAACCAAATCAAAACCCAACGAGGCTTTCACGACAAAGCAATCACATGATTCACAAATTATTTCAGGGGCCACCCCATTAAGCTACCCGCAACGAAGTTGGCCGGCTCCGAGACGGACCCAAGGTTTGCGCCAATGGCTGTAAACGACTGGGAACCCGAAAGTGTGACTGGGCTTGTCGATACCGCGAAAACACTCCGCAATTCTTAAACAGTACAGGTGCTCCGTGCACAATCATAAATAAAGCGGTAAAGCATGGCATAAGTACAAGATAGTAATAAAGTCCCAAACTACTTGTGGCCCCAAGAAATAAGAAATGAATCAAGCTCTGACTAAGGGGATTCATGGTCCCATATGCGGATAGTACGATAGTCAAGGAATAGGTATCAAGTACCCGGGGTCCTACGGGACACAAGTGAGCATAAAAAACCAAATAACAGATATTGCCCACCGGTGCCTCTTTCATTAGTTATCCCATTACTACTCAGGTTAAGTTGTTTAGGTACCTCGTTAACCATCAGACACTCACATACCCTACACATGTTGATCTACGACTCGCTTGGCTCAAACAACTCCTGTAGTAGTGACTCATGGGATGGAGGAACAAGCTTCCGTGGGTTTAAAAGTAAGGTCATGCAATACTTGGGATTCAGTTTAATGCAATCGCGACTCAATGATGCAAGAATAAGATAGAAGCAATAGGTACTATATGTATGCAAGCATGTGGTAGTGCTTGCATGGCAACTCAGTTGAAGCGAGAGATGGATCTGGGTAGTACTCCTGGGATTCCTGATAATTCCCCTGCTCGGCATCTATTCGAAAAGAACCAAACAAACAAGGGCCAATATAAATAAAGTGCGCAAGCATAGGAATAAAATGCAACAAGCAACCAAGCATGCCATGATGAATGATGCACAATTTACATGGCATAGCATAGCATGGCATGGGTGAGGTGTGGGGTACAAGAATAAAGCATTTTATTAGGTTTTTAGTCATGTTTTGCTCCCATAAACATTGCGGTATGATTAATATTTACATGATGCATGCTTCAATTCATATCATGGAATGCGTAGTTAGAACGGGCTCGTCGCGCTGATCGATTTAGACATATTATTTGTCAAATTTGGAGTTATAGAATTAAAGTTATTAATTAATTGAGAAAAAAGCACTCATTGCAAATTTAATCATCTCGAAAATTTAAATTAGTCAAACATTATTTTGGATGGCATATTTGAAAACCTCATATTTTTCTAATTCAAAAACATATATTATTTGGATTTATCAATAAAAAGTTATAAATTTCTAGAATTAAAACATAATAAACAATCTCTGAAATTATTTTTTATTAACAGGAAAAGAATAAAGACTTTTTGCACACATCTGAACCCAGCCACAGACGCTGACGTGTGGGGCCTGTGCTGAGCTGGCGAAACGGCGCGCGGCAAAGCTTTCTCACCGCGGCTGAGATGAGCCCAGAGACTGACGGATGGGCCCAAGCCTCATGCGGGCCCACGAGCCAGTGGGTGAGAGGGCAGATGACACGCGGCACAACCGGGGACTGCGGGTTGAGGAAACCCAGATGTGCGGTACCTTTTTGTAAGATTACCAAAGCGGCTGACCGGTGGGCCGGTGTGGAGCGCGGGTTGAGCAAACAAAAAGGCCAGGGGGTAAACGGGAAAAGGACCGTGTAGCACACCGACGTACTGTTTTTCTTCCTGCATCTGATGGAACAGTCACTTGCGGAACACATGCGCGGCGCGGAATCGAACCCGAACGGCGCGTTCGCAGACGGCGGCTACCACTGTGGCTAGCTGGGCTTGGTGCTGGGTAACGGCTGCGCAGCCAGAAGACCTTACCGCAGCGCGACGGCGGAGAAGCAACAGCGAGTACCGTGCACAGAGAGCGTTCAACGGAACAACAGGAGCGTACAAGAAGAGACGGTCAGAGGGAGTTTGTTAGGGGGAATCAGCGGCTCACCGTGGGTGTGCTGGCGGCGTTGGATCGGGTCGGGGCGCAGGCAGACGACAGCGATGCTGGCGCACGGCGGGCCTAGGGTTTTGTCAGCATCGGCAGGGTGCAGCGGGTCCAGGCCTTCTCCTCCTCGTCTCCGAGTACAGGGGCGGTGCTGGGACTCGACTGCTTCTTCCTCGACACCAGACGCCGCGCCCTTCTCCTTACTACGGTGGTGGCGAGCAGATGCAGACGGTGGGGTGGAGATGGGAGAGAGGGGGTAGCAGGGGCAGATGGGGGGAGGCACAGCGGCTGGGCAGGGCCCTGGGGATCTAGAGATCGACGCAGCAGGGAGGGGGAGTAGATAAGGCAGAGGGTAGGTGCACAGGGGTTAGCCGGGGTGGAAAAATGTGGTGTGGCCACCTCCCTCTTCTCTCTCTCTCGGGTCGGTGGACCAGGTCGGGCCTGGGCAGCTGGGCGCCTGGGACCTGTCTTGACCAGCAAGAAGGCCAGCTAGGAGGGTTGAGGGGTGGGGGCACAAGGTTGGTCACATGGCATAGACATGACTTGGTCATGCCATGGTGGCTCGGGTGGGGTAGCTAGGTTGGGGAGGTGGTGGCCTTGTCCGAGCCAAGCCACAATGGTTGGTGGTCACGGTTTGGGGGGGTGAGTGTGTGAGTAGCTAGGTGTAGTGTTGTGTAGGTTTAGGGTTATATAGGGAGGTTAGGGTTTGATGATGGCACCAAATAGATAAAGAGAGGAAGAGAAGCTAGGCTTGATCATGAGGGGAAAAGCCATGCTCCACTCAAAACCGAAGGAAAAGCCAAAGAAAAGGGAGTAGGTTGATCTTGCATGGCCCATGCATAAATAATAAATGCAATGCTTATTCTTGTGAAAACAATTGTGAATACCATGGGCATTTATTAACACATGCTTCCAAAAATATGGAATTAAGGCCAAGCCAAAAGAAAAGAGTTGTGTCCCAAGTGGAATAGATGGAATATGCTCATATGTGAATATAAGTTGGGAATTCTAGTGTGTGTGTTCCACTAGATGCATAAATAGACTCAATATATTCCAACATGAGCATACATTCAAAAACAACCCATATGGAAGCTTGACAAGGCATTCTGCTCACATAGCATGCAAAGGTAGCCATGTGGCTCTCCACATATCAATATTGTGAAAACAACATGATGCATATCGGGGAGTATGTTGAAGTAGAAGTGGATCCATCTTAAATATATGTGAGCTAGACAAGAGCCAAAAGAAGTGCAAAAGCCCACATATAGTTTGGATGGTGGAATTATGGGGTGGTGACAAAGAAAGGTGGTGGAGTTAAAAGAGAGATGCCCCCAACTCAACTTGGGCATGAGAAATTCATCAAGAAGCAAATACATTTTATTAAGAACCAAATACAATTGATAAATGCACATGAGACAAAAACCAAATGAAAAGGGTTTTATATGATGCTCAAATGCAATGTGGCATGATGACATGAGGATGATATAATTATGATGCAACAATTATATGTAGGAAGGTAGCATTTTGTTATTAGACCATGTAGCATTACAGATGTTAGACAGATGGGATGCTACAAAGGTTGTAGGGGATTATTTAGGCTATGAAAGAGGACAAAAAACCCACGCATCTTCCATCTAGTAACCCCCATTGATAGTCTGGGATCCCTAATAAACTAGTAAATAAAGTTAAGGAATCCTTAAACTAATCTTCAAGGATCTTTTCACCTTTTAGAGGGGTCAACCAACATCTTGTGCTTTTCACCGTATTTAACTAAAAACAAGCTTAGCACACTATTAGAAAATACTTGTGTTGACAACAAGCACCAAAATACAATTAGAGAGGGAAATGCCCTTTCAATCTCCCCCTTTTTGGTGATTGATGACAACACAGGTATTTGCAAGAGATAAGACAATAGGCATAATAGAGGTTTGTAAAATATAGATGAGCCCCCCTAGAAGAGTGCACATTTTAAATTTGCTTTTGAATGCAAGCACACACCTATTAGGGTCAACTCTCCCCCTATATTTTCCAAACAAGCAACATGTGCAAGGATACAAATAATACAAGCACTTCACAATAACTTGCACAGAGAAACGACATGGTAAATGTAGATAAAGACTAGCACAATATAGGGAGTAAGCAACATAGTGTTTACCACATGAAGAGATGGAGGTACCGGGAATTACATGTCCTACCACACAAATAAACATAGTTCACAAAAATATTGGGGTTTGTTCTAAACTAAATGTAGAATTCTTTGCATCCTCCGAGCAGTAATTTAAACTCGAGGCCAGCTCCGGCACGCTTCTTCCTCCCTGCTCTGCCGGCGGTTTCCGAGGAGGGTGTCGTGGTGGCGTCCCACCAACACTACTAACATACTAAACTCTACTCACGTACCCGTATTCGAAATCAATCTTGTAAGTATTGCATTGTTAGCAATTTCCTCATGTGAAATATATATGTCAAGAAAACATAGTTCTAGATCTTATATGTTAAGAAATCACAAACAAAGTTCTAATCTGCCTTGTAGTTGGCACATGCCTAACCTATAAACGTCCGCTTACGTTCAAGCATGTCTAAGCACCTACATACAAGAACAAAAAAATCTTAAATCTCTAAATGTAGGCAGTAACAACATCTCCAGTCGCGCTCCCTAAACGGCGTCTAGCAGCAGCGCCGGACGACACACTTGAGGAGCAAAGGCACGAACGGAAGGTTTTGGGGCGCGTCGTTCCCCAATCGCTCTCCCTGCATGAATTCCCTATATCATTTTTGGAATTGTTTTAGCAAAAAAGACCCACCAAAACGATGCCAAGTCCGGCTTCATGTTACAGACCAAGGAAATGAAAGGCAGCGGTATTACTCGACGTCGGTACCCTTGCTGCCTGTACCCAAGGCGCTTTCGTCCCTGCCCAACTCAAAAATGCCCTCGTAGGCACCGGTGTCGGCGTCTTCTGGAGGCATCGACGTCACAGGTGGTGACACTGCGGCCTATGGCAACACCGGTGGTGGTGTTGGCAGCATCCTAATGCCCATCTCCATGAGGATGTTGTTGTAGATCTGCGCGTGCGCCGCTTTCACCTGGTCATTGAATAGCTTTCATGGAAGTAGGCGGAATGCGATGGCGACCCAGCCCTCAGGTGCGGGGGGTAGGAGTCGCACGGTGCGCGTCGCGCGGCCTGTTGTTCTTCCCTAACTACCACTCACCATGGCGGATTGTTGAATGAGCGTCGCGAGAGAAGTCGCTGATACATTGCAAATGTATCTATAATTTTTTATGTTCCATGCTTGGTTTTATCTACTTTCTTGTGTTTGTCCACACTTTGGAGTACTTTTCATATGATTACTTAGACTAACCTATTAACAAGAGCCACAGTGCCAGCTGCCTGTTTTCTGCTGTTTTTGGTTCTAGGAAAGTCAGAAAATGAATATTCTCGGAATTGGACGGGACAAGAGCCAAAGTTCCTATTTTTCCGGAAGACATCAGATGTCAGAATACGAGACGGAGAAGGGCTAGGGTCCGGCCACACCACCTGGCCACGCGGCTAGGCCTGGCCCGCACCAGGGGGTGGTCTGGCCGACCCCAGCACCCCCTTGGCCTCTCCTTCCACCTATATATTTCCCTCGGGACGAAAACCCTAAGTACCCGATCAAAATTCCACGAAAGAGTCTGTAGCCGTCGTCGTCTCCATCCCTAGATCGGGAGGGATATGAAGCTCTTCCCGGCACCCTGCTGAAGAGGGGAATTCACCTTGGAGGCCTTCTTCATCATCATGCAAGCCTCCGGTGTGATGCGTGAGTAGTTCATCTCTGGACTACGGGTCCATGTAGTAGCTAGATGGCTGGTTCTCCTCCTTTGTGCTTTCATGTCTAGATCTTGTGAGCTCCGTTCATGATCAAGGTCATCTATTTGTAATTCTGCATGTTGTGTTTGCGGGGATCCGATGGATATTGAGATGCTATTTCAGATTGATTATTGATTCTATCATGTCTTTGTTATTTGTGATCTTGCATGCTTTCCGTTGTTAGTGGCTATCTTGGCCAAGTAGATGCTAGCAACTCCAAGAGTTAGTATTTATGCTCGATAGTGGGTTCACGCCTCTGGTAATCTAGGGAAGTGACAGAAATCTCTAAGGTACTAGATGTGCTATTGCTACTAGGGAGAAAACAGCAATCCTTTGTTCATAGAACAACCGTATTGTTTACATTACACGCAATTCATAAAGCAATAATCCGTTGCTTGCAACTTAATACTGGAGGGGGTTCGGATGATAACCTGAAGGTGGATTATTAGTCATAGATGCAGTTGGATGGCGGTCTATGTATAATGTTGTAATGCCCAATCAAGTTCCAAAGGAGTCAAGATGATTAGTATATGCATGTATTGCTTTCTCGGTGTTTGTCAATTGCCCCGCTGTAATTTGTTCACCCAACATGTTATTTATCTTAAGGAGAGCCACCTCTAGTGAACTATGGACCCCGGTCCTTTCTTTTACATTCAATCTACAAACTGTTTACTGCTTTGTGTTTACTTTCTGCAAACTATTACTTCTTTCCATTCGATACGTTTAATCCTTTGTTTTCAGCAAAACCGGTGAGATTGACAACCTCACCGCAAGTTGGGGGCAAAGTTTTGTGGTTGTGTTGTGCAGGTCTCGAGGTTGCTACTAGCACCGGTAGTGCGCCCTGCCAAGGCTCAGCTAGCAACACCTTTGGGGTGTTTCCTTGGTCCTACTGGTTCGATTAAACCTTGGTTTCATAACTGAGGGAAACTTGCTGCTATGCTCATCATACCTTCCTCTTGGGGTTCCCCAACGAGCTCTACATCAAAACTGGGCCATCAGTCGCCTCCATGTTCTTCTTCTCCATGTGGTGTCGTGCATTATGTTCGTTTGTCACAAACTTCCGCGGCAGGCAGACATCCTTCCACTTCTCCACGCCCATTCCCTCCAGCTTCTACTTCAGCATTAGCTTCTTGTGTGGTTGATTGAAAGTGTCGTTGGGGCCCTTGTTGAGGACTATCACTTTGGGTGCCCTCTCCTTCACTTTCGAGCCCTTCAGTGGCATGGCAGCGGCGCTGTGGAAGATGGAAAGGGTAGGAAAATGGCAGTAGCGGAGGGAAACAACGATGTTGCGAGGAGATGCACTGGGAGGAAAATGGGCGCGGCGGGAGGGTGATGGCCCAAGATATCTCGAGCTCGTTGGGGAACCCCAAGAGGAAGGTATGATGAGCAAAGCAGCAAGTTTCCCTCAGTTATGAAACCAAGGTTATCGAACCAGTAGGAGCAAGGAAACACCTCCAAGGTTTTGTTGTCAACTTGGAATCCTTCACAACACAACCACTGAACTTTGCCCCCAACTTACAGTGAGGTTGTCAATCTCACCAATTTTGCTGAAAACAAAGGATTAAACGTATTGTGTGGAAGATAGTAATTGCTTGCAGAAAGTAAACAGAAAACAATAAATAGATGGTAGATTGATGGTAAAAGGATGGACCGGGGTCCACAGTTCACTAGAGGTGATTCTCCTTAAGATAGATGACACGTTGGCTGAACAAATTACAGCGGGGCAATTGACAAACATCGAGAAAGCATACATGCATATACTAATCATCTTGACTCCTATGAGATTTTATTGGGCATTACAACATTATTCATAGACCGTAATCCAACTGCATCTATGACTAATAATCCACCTTCAGGTTATCATCCGAGCCCCCTCCATTATTAAGTTGCAAGCAACAGATAATTGCATTACGCATTGCATGTAAAGTAAACAATACGATTGTTCTATGAACAAAGGATTACTGTTTTCTCCCCAGTAGCAACAACACATCTAGTATCTTAGAGATTTTTTTCACTTCCCCAGATTACTAGAGGCATGAACCCACTATCGAGCATAAATACTCCGTCTTGGAGTTGCTAGCATCTACTCGGCCAAGATACTCACTAACAACGGAGAGCATGCAAGATCACAAATAACAAAGACATGATAGAATCAAGAATTAATCTGAAATAGCATCTCAATATCCATCGGATCCCCGCAAACACAACAGGTATGATTACAAATAGATGATATTGATCATGAACGGAGCTCACAAGATCTAGACATGGTAGCACAAAGGAGAAGAACCAACCATCTAGCTACTACATGGACCCGTAGTCCAAGGATGAACTACTCACGTATCACACCGAAGGCTTGCATGGTGATGAAGAAGGCCTCCAGGGTGAATTCTCCCCTTCGACAGGGTGTCGGGAAGAGCTTCAGATCCCTCCTGATCTAGGGATGGAGATGACGGTGGCTATAGAATCTTTCGTGGAATTTTGATCGGGTACTTAGGGTTTCTGTATCGGAGACATCTTATAGGCGAAAGGGGAGGCTGAGGGGGTGCCCTAGGCGGCCACAACACCCTCTGGCGCGGGCCAGGCCTGGCCGCGCGGCCAGGTGGTGTGGCGGCCCTCTAGCCCCTATCTATCTCGTATTCTGGCTCCGTATCCCCCTCGGTGAAATACTGACTTTGGCTTTTGTCCCGTCCAATTCCGAGAATATTCATTTTCTGACTTTCCTGGAACCAAAAACAGCAAAAAACAGGCAGCTGGCACTATGGCATCTTGTTAATAGGTTAGTCCAAGAAAGTGTATAAAAATACTCCAAAGTATGGGCAAAACATAAGAAAGTAGATAAAAACCAAGCATGGAACATAAAAAATTATAGATACGTTAGCAACGTATCAACATCCCCAAGCTTAACTCATGCTCGTCCTCGAGTAGGTAAGTGATAAAAAGAAAGAATAATTTTTGAGGTGACATGCACCGTCATAAACTTGATCAAAGTATTTGTAAAACATTCATAGTGCAATCATAGTACTTCAACATAGCATGAAAGACAAAGTTCTAACAATAAGACATAGCAACTATGTTGTAACATGAAAAGGCACAAACAAAAGATTCATGAATAACAATTCTTTGCAAGACGTTTGTTTGTTTCACATAAAGAAAACATAGCATAGTGGCATTCATCTTGTCCCTCATAGAGTAGCAAACATAGATGCATAGGACACCTTCAAAGTTTATAAGGGTGACTAGATACAAATAGTTTAAGAACAAGCAATATCAAAGTTATGCATCAATCAACATGTCTTGGGACAATGCACATAGAACTAAGAATGGCCACTATGATCTCTCAATAGGTGCATAAAGATAGAAGGTGGAGACTTAACATAAAGGTAAAAGAAAGGCCTTCATAGAAGGAAGGAGAGATTCAAGTTTCATAAAGAGCTTCCAAAAATTATGGTACTTATTAGCTTTCAGCTCTCATTGCCCCTATCATAAGCATCTTGAAGTGATTAGGGTTAAAGTGAACAAACTATGGAGTATATGCTTGACAAAGTATAAGTTGGAAAACTCATGTCCCTTGAATACGAGGGCCGCTCCTCATTCTACTCAAGTTTAGTTACCGGTAAGTTCTTGTCATAGTTAGTACATGTGTATCATAGAGAACCGCCAACGGGGTACCCCTTGCCCGATGATATGGAAGAATCCCCATATCAAAATGACAAGGCAAGCAGACAAGGAGCATCTCAGCAATCTTCTTATTTACCATGGGAAAATGGTGCTTTTCTCTCTCTTTTCTCTTTTCTCATATCTTTTTTTCTTTCTCTTTTCTCTTTTTCTCAATATCTGACTCTTTTTTATAAGAAGAATGCTTCATAGACAGCTCATTATGGTTACACTGTAGGTTTCCACCATGACAGCATGGATTAGACCGGCGGCCCAGGCATTTATCTAACACACATACATAACTCCATGGATTTACAAGCTCCCCTTTCATTTCACACCGACGACATCCATAGACAAAAGAGCATGATATCAACTAGGTACAATGTACAAGTGCAATGTTGAAAGTGTTCCCCATGAAAGCATGGTTCTGCTAATCCCCAACATATCAGTGCAAGCATATACAACATAGATGACACAATGGTTCAAGTTTATTAGGGGCAAAAAAAGTAAAGTGTCCCATCAAGTTCGCGAGAGCTTTAATCACTAGTTTTCTCATAACAAGTTTAATTTGGAAGGTAGATAAAATCATGAATATACTTGGAATAGCAAATGCTAATAGGTAGGTATGGTGGACTCTTTGGAATAACTTGGTTTAGGGAGTTGGATGCATGAGTGGAACTCATACTTGGTTGTGGAGGCTAGCAAAAGACTGGGAGCGACAAACTAAGAGAGCAATAATGGACATAATCATGTAGAGCGACAAAACATCATTGATCAAAGCATAAAGTGATACTACAAGTTGAAAACTAAAGGATCATAAAGGCTTATGGTGAATTGAGATAGTCATAACATGGTGTGAGCATGTGCCAAGTCAACCCAAATAAAGCATCAAAGGAGAATACCACTATACTATGCTTTAATATGCTAAAACAACACATGATTCATCCAAGGCACATTAAGCAATCTCAATTGTTTATAACAAGTCATGCTACAATATCAAGCATGACATGACAAAGCATAGGCCACAAACAAAAAC
Source organism: Avena eriantha (assembly GCA_910589775.1). Taxonomy (NCBI): domain Eukaryota; kingdom Viridiplantae; phylum Streptophyta; class Magnoliopsida; order Poales; family Poaceae; genus Avena; species Avena eriantha. The sequence goes on along the minus strand of OU342745.1, from coordinate 487,034,159 downwards.
AAGCTCTTTTTACCACTTAAGAATGAGCTTTCCTACTCTTTTCCAAACCAAACCAAACTATTTGAAAACCAATGTATGAAAGAGGGGGTCCAACCAATTTATTCATAAAACTAAGCAAACAAAGCTAACGAAAAACCAAAAAAAAACAAAGACGCTCCAAGAACAACACAACTGTGCATGAAACAATAAAAATGAAGTGTTTGGAAGAAACCTGGGATTTTTATTGATGAAGAAGGGGATGCCTTGGGCATCCCCAAGCTTTGACGCTTGTACTTCTTGGATATTTTTGGGGTGACACGCGTGGCATCCCCAAGCTTGAGCTTTAGTCCATTATTCATCTCATTACATCATTCTCTCCATGCACCTGAAATTTTTCCTTCATACAAAACTTCACACAATCTTCTCAATGCACGGCGCCCAGAAAATTGCTTGATGGCGGTGTTGATGTAGAGCTCGTTGGGAACCCCAAGAGGAAGGTATGATGAGCACAACAACAAGTTTCCCTCAGTTATGAAACCAAGGTTTAATCGAACCAATAGGAGCAAGGAAACACCTCAAAGGTGTTAGTAGCTGAGCTTTGGCAGGGCGCACTACCGGTGCTAGTAGCAACGTGGAGACCTGCACAACACAACCACAGAACTTTGTCCCCAACTTGCGATGAGGTTGTCAATCTCACCGTGTTTTGCGGAAAATAAAGGATTAAACGTATCAAATGGAAAGAAGTAAAAGTTTACAGAAAGTAAACACAAAGCAGTAAACAGTTTGTAGATTGAATATAAAAGACAAGGACCGGGGTCCATAGTTCACTAGAGGTGATTCTCCTTAAGATAGATGACATGTTGGCTGAACAAATTACAGTGGGGCAATAGACAAACATCGAGAAAGCATACATGCATATACTAATCATCTTGACTCCTATGAGATTTGATTGGGCATTACAACGTTATACATAGATCGTAATCCAACTGCATCTATGACTAATAATCTACCTTTAGATTATCATCCGAACCCCCTCTAGTATTAAGTTGCAAGCAACAGATAATTGCATTATGCATTGCGTGTAAAGTAAACAATACGATTGTTCTATGAACAAAGGATTGCCGTTTTCTCCCTAGTAGCAACAGCACATCTAGTACCTTAGAGATTTCTGTCACTTCCCCAGATTACTAGAGGCATGAACCCACTATCGAGCATAAATACTCCCTCTTGGAGTTGCTAGCATCTACTCGGCCAAGATAGTCACTAACAATGAAGAGCATGCAAGATCAAAAATAACAAAGACATGATAGAATCAATAATCAATCTGAAATAGCATCTCAATATCCATCGGATCCCCTCAAACACAACATGTATGATTACAAATAGATGATCCCGATCATGAACGGAGCACACAAGATCTAGACATGGTAGCACGAAGGAGAAGAACCAACCATCTAGCTACTACATGGACCCGTAGTCCAAGGATGAACTACTCACGCATCACACCGGAGGATTGCATGGTGATGAAGAAGGCCTCCAGGGTGAATTCTCCCCTCCAGAAGGGTGCTGGGAAGAGCTTCAGATCCCTCCCAGTCTAAGGATGGAGATGACGGCGGCTACATACGCTTTCGTGGAATTTTGATCGGGTACTTAGGGTTTCTGTATCGGAGGCATCTTATAGGCAAAATGGGAGGCCAAGGGGGTGCCCTAGGCGGCCACACCACCCCCTAGCGCGGGACAGGCCTGGTCGCACGGCCAGGTGGTGTGGTGGCCCTCTGGCCCCTCTCCGTCTCGTATTCTAGCTCCGTGTCCCCCTAGGTGAAATACTGACTTTGGCTTTTGTCCCATCCAATTCTGAGAATATTCATTTTCTGACTTTCCTGGAACCAAAAATAGTAGAAAACAGGCAGCTGGCACTGTGGCATCTTGTTAATAGGTTAGTCCAAGAAAGTGTATAAAAATACTCCAAAGTGTGGGTAAAACATATGAAAATAGATAAATACCAAGCATGGAACATCAAAAATTATAGATACGTTAGCAACGTATTAGAGGGCAATGGGCGCGGCGGGAGAATTGGAGGGAAATAAAGGGAGGGAAACATCAAAAAATCGGGTGGGACCGTGGGCTAGATCGTTGCTAGCGCTGATCCATGTGGTGTGCGCGTTGTGTTCGGTGTGCCCAAAAGGAACCCGATGGCGCAGGGATGGGGCGGGCGTGCTTAATAGGCTATTGGGATGCACAGAACGAATGCGCCTTTGGGGCTCGCGGCTAGGCAAGCCAACACGTCTAACGCGTCCCATAGCCCTTTAGGGCGCCGCTTAGGGAGCGTGGTTGGAGATGCTCTAATGATTTCCACCACAATAGGTGAGATTGCATACTTGGACCGAAAGAACCCCTCGCTTTCGTGTCCTCTCCCATCCCCCCACAGGTGACAGAAGCGCCACCCCCAAATCCTAGGGAGGCTCTCCCCACCTTGTCATCAGATTGAAGACAAGTACGCCTTGAGGGGTTCCTCGAGGCGTGGGAAAAGCTGGGGTGTGAGACGTACAGTTGTCCGAGACGGTGAGCACACAAGCTTACCCAGGTTCTGATCCGGTTGCTATGGAGGGATCCTACTCTTGCTAGCAATCCAGTATATCAGTAGAGCTGGAAGTATAGCAGATTACAAAAGAGGTTTGGCCTGTGCAAGTTGAGGTTGCTGTGGTTGGTATTGCATGCCCTAAAGGCTGGTCCCTAGGTCGGCTTATATAGTCATCCGGACTAGGGTTTACAGGAGAGTCCTATCTGGCTATGACATAGTCGTTATAGATTACATCTTGGACTACAAGTATTCCTACAAGCCTAAGTCGGTAAATCTTCTGGGCCTTCCCATAGCCGGATGGGCCTCCAACTTTTGTCCCTGACCGGGCCGCATGTGGAGCATAGCTCTAACCTAGAAGTATGCCACCCTGGTCAGTGAATCACCGTGGGTATACCTGAAAAGTACATCCCCAACAGTAGCGCCCGGAAGCCTCCAAGATCCAAAGTCGAATTCCATCGTCTAGCTTGATTCATCTTCTGCTGTAGAATCTTGAAGGGTTCCTGAAACTTCAAAACAAAAGTGTAGGATCCGAGTCACGAGTGAGTCGGACTTGTTGATATATCATCATTAGTTCCATGCTTGATTTCAAACTGAGCCAGAATTTGGTCTATGACGTAACCTGACAACCTTCCAGGTCTTGTCACATCACTAACAAATATTCCATCAGTGTGACCATTGGCAGGTCCCGCATCACACGGAACTGAGGCGTTGTTTTAATGTGAATGTAGAGTTTGAGGCAACAGAGGCTTCATGAGGAAGCTGCGCTTCCTGTTCCGTGACGTGTGGCGGTAATCTGGCACATTAATCACTAATATTGATGCAGATGGGCTATAAGAGGGAAAAATATCATTTTCTTCTCCGCCATTGCTCTAGTTCTTCCTCTTCCTCGAGAAACCCTATGCTTATCATCCTATTCTCTCTCTCCTCCACCAAATCCACCAACGTCACCTGTTCTTGGTCAATCTCTCACAATATGAATGATGCTTGGAGTTCTTCTAGCGCATCATCGTCAACAGGCGAAGACAAGAAATACCGCGAGATTTGGATCCCGTGCATCATCAATGATGAGAACCTCAAATTCACGGAGGAAGAAGGTCTGCTCCACGCTGGCACATGGAGGAGTGGCTTCAACGAGGCCCTTCCCGCACCGTGTGATGATGAACAAGTTCATTTTGCAACCCATTTGATCGTGGCCTCAGATTTCCATCGTCGGAATTCTTTTCCAAGGTAATTAACTACTACGGTGTCCAACTTCATAATCCCCCCAAATTCTACATTAGAGCTTAGTGCCCATGTCTCTCTTTGTGAGGGATTTCTTAGGATCAAACCGAGTTTGCTATTTTTCCGATATTACTTTAGTACTCGAAAAAACTCTATCAGTGTCAGTGTTCCCTACAATAACAAAACTCTTAGCCTAGTCCTTAGAGAGACCGAGTCTACCCTAAGGTTATAGCTAGCGATTCAGTGAAGAAGTGGCCATCGACCTTCTTTTATCACAAGGATATGCCGGCTCCCGGCAAGCTGGAAGTCTTGCCGATTTTCATCGAAGGTGTTGCAACCTACCGAGAATCTTGGGATGCAGAAGCACCAGTTTTGACTAAAGACTTGATCCACGCCAAGAGGCGGATTGAGTACTTGATGAAGAAAAAAGGCCTGAAGGGATCCGGCTTAGTCCATTGTTGCCTAGTACGTCAGATTCAACCTCTATAGTACCATGGGGACTGGTTAATGCATTCAGTCACCCTTGATAAGAAAGACAACTTGAAGGTTAACCCTACCATGATCCCCTCCAAGGACTACAAAACCCGGATCAAGGAACTAGTTAACCAGAAAGTACTAGAGGTCTCCATGCCAATGTACACGACAGAGAATCCTCTAATCCTGGTAAGTTCTTTAGCTTTTACGTGTTGTATTATGTCCGTATTTATATTTTATCATATCGCAATGCTGAGATATTTCCGACCTTTAGCTTGTTGACCTCCCTGAGTCGGATCTTGCTCCCCTCAAGGGTTATCCACATGAAGATCCTATTCCTCTTTATGAGGAGGAAGAATTGGAGGAATTGTCAGAGACACTTACTCGAAAGTGTAACACTCTGGTAGTTTCGGTTGGCCCGCAAACACTATCAATCATCAAGAAGTAAGTTCTTCCAGCATAACTTTGTATTTTTGTTTATATTCTTTCTGAATCATAATAGTATCTATCTTACAATTCAGAGCTATATAATGGCGAAGGGGAAGGGGAAACCCGGGAAGACGTTGTGCTGGCAGAAGTTAAACATGACTTCTCGTACCACCACTCCTCTGACTCCCAACCCCAACACATCGTTAGTGTCAGAAGATATCCCGTCTCTGCGTGCTAAAGATGTTGAGGCTCACCCTGAAGAGCCGGTGAACACCAATTCACAAACCGACATCACCATTGGTGACTCGAGAATAGATAAGGGTGAACCCTCTAATGGTAATGATCCGCTAGCTCACACCTTCATCGAAAACCTTCTGAAGATTCTTGGTGCTGCCAACCTTGGCCTTACTAAGAAAAGTGTAGAAGATATTCAGAAACTTACCTTTGCTTGCCTGTAATCTAGGAATATTTCTTCTGAGGAAGAGTCTTAAGAAGCCAAAGATGTCAAACTTGAAGATTTGCTCGGTCAAATTCATCTTCGATACAAAATATTAAGGGATGTTGGAGTTCCGCCTCCACAAGTACAACCCTTAACCCTAGCCGAGAAGGTTTCTGCTGAGATCAACACTAGCCTCAACAAGCTGCATCGTGAGCACATTTTAAGTCATTTTTCGACTCTTTTACTGTCTTTATATCATATCCTCTAGTCCCCAAGCATGAAGTTAGATAGGAACTTGGAGTACACAAATCCGAGTTCGTGCTTTTTTAGGATGCTAAAGAACGAAGTAGTATAGCCCCCAAGGCTCATGCTGGAACTTAACTTAGTTAAAATAACAGCTCGAGTCTTAGTAGACTTCTGACTCTGGTTACTATTTAAACTTATAGAAAGATACTTGTTACAACCAGGAATTGTTAAAGAATGTATGCAACAAGCAGAAAGATAGACAAGAAGGGTAAACAGAAGGGAAAGAATGGCGGCAAATCTGTTGCCACGCCTAAAAAGAAATCCCAAGCTAGCCCTAAGTCTGATACCGAGTGCTATTATTGTAAGGTACTGGCCATCGGAAGTGCAACTTCCCCAAGTATTTGGCAGACAAGAAGGCCGACAAGGCAAACAAAGATATATATGATATACATGTTATTGATGTGTACTTGACTAGTACTCGTAGTAGCACCTGGGTATTTGATACTGGATCGGTTGCTAATATATGTAACTCGAATCAGGGGTTGTGGAATAAGCGACCGCTAGCAAGGGGTGAGGTCAAGATGCATGTTGGCAATGGATCAAGAGTTGATGTGATCGCCGTCGGAGCGCTGCCTCTCCACCTACCGTCAGGAATAGTGATAAATCTTAATAATTGTTATTTGGTTCCTGCACTGAGCATGAACATGTATCCGGATCGTGTTTGATGCAAAGTGGTTATCCATTTAAATCTGAAAACAATGGTTGTTCGATTTATATGAATGATATCTTTTATGGTCATGCACCTGTGATGAATGGTTTATTTCTGTTGGATCTCGAAAATAGTGTTACACGTATTCATAATGTTGATGCTAAAAGGATTAAACTTGATGATGATATAGCTGCATATATGTGGCACTACCGTCTAGGTCATATTGGCGTTAAATGCATGAATAAACTCCATTCTGATGGACTTTTGGAATCACTTGATTTCGAATCATTTGATACATGTGAGCCATGCCTTATGGGCAAGATGACTAGAACGCCGTTTTCCGGTTCAGTGGACCGGGCGACATATTTATTGGAAATCATACATACTGAGGTATGTGGTCCAATGAGTGTGTCAACGTGAGGTGGATATCATTATTTTATTACTTTCACGGATGATTTGAGTAGATACGGGTATATCTATTTGATGAAACACAAGTCTGAAACCTTTGAAAAGTTTAAGGAATTTCAGAGTGAAGTGGAAAATCATCGTAATAGAAAGATCAAATTTCCGCGGTCCGACCGTGGAGATGAGTATCTAAGTTACGAGTTTAGCGCACATATGAGAGGTTGTGGAATAGTTTCACAACTCACACATGCCGGAACACCACAGCGTAATGGTGTGTCGGAACGTTGTAATCGTACTTTATTAGATATGGTTCGATCTATGATGTCTCTGGCTTACTTACCACTGGGTTATGCACTGGAAATCGCTGTGATCACTTTAAATTGGGCACCATCTAAATCCGTTGAAACGACACCGTTTGAATTGTGGTTTGGAAACAAACCTAAGCTATCATTTCTTAAAGTTTGGGGTTGCGATGTTTATGTGAAGAAACTTCAGCCTAATAAACTCGAACCCAATGCAGAAAAATGCGTCTTCATAGGATACCCTAAGGAAACTATTGGGTATTCCTTCTATCACAAATCCAAGGGCAAGGTTTTCGTTGCCAAGAATGGATCCTTTCTAGAGAAAGAGTTTCTCGCGAAAGGTGTGTGTAGTTGATAACTGCAAGTGCACGAATTGTTTGTAGCTAGTTTCGAAATAAAGATATCGATCCCACAGGGAGCAGGAGTCTAAAGTCTAATAACTCTTGAAATAAATATTACGATATAAATGCTAGATAAAGTTCTAAGTGACAAGATAAAATGCGAGAGTTGTGTAAAAAAGTGTCTTTGGGTTTTAGGTATAAGAGCAGTAATAAAGTAAATTAAACAATTGAGTACAGAAAGTAAGTATCGCGTATGTAAGAGAGATTGGAACTGCAGTAGGGAAAAGGCGTTCTGAGGGAGTAGCGGATACACCACTAGGACATGGCATTTTCTCAATTGCTTCAACTTTGGCTCTATCAATTTCAATGCCTCTTTCGGAAATTTTATGTCCAAGGACAATTCCTTTATTAACCATGAAGTGGCATTTCTCCCAATTAAGAACAAGATTAGTTTCTTTGCATCTCTGTAAAACTTTATCAAGGTTGTGCTGACAATTATCAAAAGAAGTTCCATAGACGGAAAAATCATCCATGAATACTTCCACAATTTCCTCACAAAAACCATGAAAGATAGCAGACATGCATCTTTGAAAAGTAGCAGGAGCATTACACAAACCAAAATGCATACACCTATAAGCATAGGTTCCATAAGGGCACGTAAAAGTAGTTTTTTCTTGATCCTGTTGTTTAACATCAATTTGGAGAACCCTGAGTATCCATCAAGAAAGCAAAAATGAGTGTTTTTAGACAACCTTTCTAACATTTGATCAATAAAAGGCAGTGGGTAATGATCTTTCTTAGTAACTTTGTTAACCTTTCTGAAATCAATGCACATCCTATAACCAACTACTACTCTTTGGGGGATAAGCTCATTATTCTCATTAGGTACAGCAGTAATTCCTCCTTTCTTAGGGACAAAAATGAACAGGGCTAACCCATTGACTATCAACAATAGGATAAATAATACCAGCATCGAGGAGTTTTAATACCTCATTTCTTACCACTTCCTTCATCTTAGGATTTAAACGATGTTGATGTTCTACCACTGGTTTTGCGTCGGGTTCCATATTGATAGCACCCTGACATATAGTAGGAGAAATCCCCTTTAAATCATCAAGGGTATAGTCCATAGCTCCTCGGTGTTTCTTCAATACTTCTAATAATCTTTCCTCTTCCTTTCCCGAAAGCTTAGAACTAATAATAACATGATATATTTTTTTATCATCGATGTAAGCATATTTAAGATCATCAGGTAAGGGTTTCAGATCAATGTCCGGATCCTTTTTAGGTGGTAATGTGGTACCCAAATCTTCCACAGGTAAGTTATGCTTAAGCATCTTGGGTTAACAACGGAGAATCTCGTCAATCTCATTTCTTTCTTCCATGAAGATCTCACTTTCGTGGTCTTCCATAAATTGCTGCAAAACATTGTTAGGATCAAGAGAAATAGAAGGAAGTTGTTCAACTCTAAAATCCTCATTAGGAAGTTCATTTTCATAAGGAACTTTAGCAAATTTCTAAAAATTAAACTCATAAGATTCTCCATCAAATTTAGTTAAAATTTTCTCCCTCTTACAGTCTATAATGGCTCCACAAGTGTTCAAGAAAGGTCTACCAAAAATGATTGGATAGGTTTTACTAGCAGCTGAATCAAGTACTAGAAAATCAGCAGGATATTTAATCTTACCACAAAGAACTTCCACATCTCTTACAATACCAATTGGGGAGATGGTCTCTCTATTGGCAAGGTGAATAACCACATCAATTTCTTCTAGTTCGCAAGGACCAATTTCATGCATAATTTCTTTGTAAAGCTCATAAGGAATAACATTTGAACTTGCACCAATATCACATAAACCATAATAGCAATGATCACCAATTATAACAGAAAGCACAAGGATACTAGCTTTTCTAGTTCTATTAGGATGTGAGACAATATTAGAAGCATCCTCATAGAAGATAATGTGTCCAGCTTCTGCACTCTTAGTGACAAGGTCTTCCACAATTGCTACTGCAGGTTCAATGTTTATTTGTTCATCAGGCTTTACAACTCTCTTTGTGATTTTGTTAATTACACTAGTTATCATACAATGCTCCTTTACCTTATGAAAGTCATCAGTTCCCATAATATTAGAAGCATCCTCACAGAATTAATAATATTATGAAAGTCATCAGTTCCCATAAAATATTTAATGCATTCATATTCATAATTTATACCTGACTTTCTTCCTTTGTCATTCTCCCATGCTTGAGCATTGTCTTGAATACGGTCTAGAAGATCCCATTTAGCTTCTTCTTCCATACGTGTAAATGATCCAGCACAAGAAGCATCCAATAGATCCTTATCATGAAGAGAAAGCCTTGCATAAAAGTTACTGATAATAATATTGTCAGGGAGCTCATGAATAGGACATTTGAGCATTAGTGACTTCAATATCCCCCAAGCTTGAGCTGTACTCTCTCCATCACGAGGACAAACGTTATATATTTGATTCTGATCTTTATGAATCTCACCAGGAGGATAAAATTTGGAATAAAAGAGAGGTACAATTTCCTCACATTCAAGAGACTAACCATTCTTCAGCAGCTTATACCATTCCTCAACTCTTCCTTTCAGTGATAATGAGAATAACTTCTTCTTGACTTCATCTGTTGTAATACCTGCACACTTGAACAACCCGCATAATTCGTGTATAAAGAGCAAATGATCACCAGGATGGACAGTTCCATCTCCAAAATAGTAGTTATCCATAACATGATCAACAATTCTTGTAGGTATCTTAAAAGGATCAATTTTAGAAGGTGGTGGTTCATCTACTACCTTAGTAGTGGTAGTAGCATTCCGAAATAAGAAACTAAGTGTTATCCATATTGAGAATAAAGTAACAATCAGAAATAAACAATACTCATAGCAGAAGTTTCCTTTACCAGTTCCACTCTCCAATAGCGCTTTGCTCCCAGGCAACAGCGCTAGAAAATAGTCTTGATGACCCACAAGTATAGGGGGTGTATCGCCGTATTTTCAATAAGTAAGAGTGTAGAACCCAACAAGGAGTAGAAGGTGTTGACGAGTGGCTTGGATCAGGAATTCTCTGTAAATACTTAGCAAACCGATTTTTAGGGTTTTTTGATAATGCAAATAAATAAATTGCGAGTAAATAAAAGACAATAATAATAATTGCATCAAATGGCCCAATCCTTTCTTTAGCAAAGGACAAGCTGGTTGTATTACTTAAGATGACCAAACGTTCTCGAGGACACATGGGTGAAGTATCATGTAGCCAAATACACAATGCATTCCCCTAGGCCCATAAAGGTGAAGTATCATGTAGTCGACGTTCACATGACACCACTAGAAGAATAACACCACAACTTAATTATCAAACCATTGAATCTCTCTCAACACAATTCCACTACTAACAACATGACTTCTCCCATGTCCTCAAGAACTAAACGAACTACTCATGAGACATCATATGGATCAAGATCAGAGATGGAATAATGATAAGTAACAATCTGAACATAAACAATAATTCAATGGTTCCACTCAATAGCATCAACTACAACAAGTAATCAATACCGGTAAAGTTTCCATAAGAACTATGCAAGATTCAACCCAATTATTATAGCGGTATGGAGTGGTGATGATGGTGCTAGTGGAGATGATGATGATGATCCCGATGAAGTCCAGTTGGATGATGGTGTTGATGGCGATGATCTCCCCTCTTCGGGAAGGAATTTCCCCAGCAGATTTCTGCCTACCAGAGAGCTCTTTCTCCCTCTGTAGTTTTCCGCCACGCAGAGGCGGTGAAATCTTTCTGTGGTCACTCCTCGAGTCTTAGGGTTTCAAGGGGATTATATGCGTCACAAACAATGCTAGAGGTGGGCCAGGGTGGCCACGCCACCTGGTGGCGTGGCCAGGGCTGGCCCGCGCCAGGGGGTGGTGTGGGCCCTCTGTGGCCCATCTCCACTTCCCCTTCTGGCTTCCTTCGTATTCTAGAAAAAATAGGATTTTCCATATATTTTCCGGGATTTTTTGATCTTCGTGAATTTTGCCTCCAAATAGTGCCTTTTCCATCAGAATCCTGGCTCTGGTGGTTCATCCTCCCAAAATCATCAATCATGCAAAAATAGATGAAATAACATAAGTACCATCTCTTAATATGAAATATATCAATGAATAAAAGTGAATTATGATATAGAATGGTGATGCAAAATGGACGTATCACCACTCTATCAGCGAGCTTAGTCACCAATGGAAGGAGATCTTCCTTCTTCTCCATCTCATTAAGACGGTGACGGACTTCAACCCGATGGAGTAGCTCCTGTTTCTGATATATCTCCAATGCCTGCACATGATCCTTGGTCCTGGGGATAGCTTCTTCTTTCTCGTCCATAATTGATGGATCGGGGAAGTGGAAACCGTACCTCCACTCTTATTTAGGCTTGACCTTCATACGAGCACCAATGGTTGGCTTCGAGAGTGGTTCATCCGTTCTCTTGCTAGCACCTACACCAATGTTAGGTAATTCCTTACGCTTGTGCGGCCTTTGATCCGTTGTGATGAACTTGACCGTCTCCACACGCCCTTTTCCATGTGGCTTGCGATCTTCTCTCTCTTGTTGAGCTTTCTTCATTTCCACCCAACTGATCTCCGGTGGATCATAGACGTCACGACGGATGTAGACGTCAACCACATCATCATCGTAATCGTTGTTGAAGTAGCTTGGCTCGACGTACTCCTTGTACCTCGGGCTAAACCTCTCCACCTTCTCGTCATCGTCCTCCAAGGATGGGTTGCTAGAGCGGTCCCTAGAAGTAGCGATGAGCCCCAAGGGTTTCCCATGGCCTGGGACAGGATAGCGCATTGCTAGATTGGTTCCTGGAGATTATGATTAGAGAGAGACAATGGCAGCATATAAGGGGGGGTCAGAGGTCAGTAAAACTTGCGAGAAACACCAAATTGTCGCCCAAGAAAAGAATCTAAATGAAACAGGGAAAGAAATCATGGATTTGGAAGCTTCCTGTTGTGTAACGACCAACTATACGGGCGCGGCTCGTATAACTCCAGCCGTATAGTTGGTTCTGGGCAGATATTTCCAAATATCTCGAGTCCAGGTCGATTAAATCATGACTCGGAACCGACAATAATGTTTTTTATGAATAAACGAAAAAGTGTCTGAGATTTTAATGACCAACTATACGGCCAGAAATTTTTGGCTCCGGTCGTATAGTTGTGACCGTATAGATACAGACACCAAAAATCAAAAGTGTCTGAGAGTTTAATGACCAACTATATGCCAGAATGTTGGCTCTGGTCGTATAGTTGCGACCGTACACATATAGACACCAAAAGAAAAACTACCTGAGAGTTTAACGACCAACTATACAGCCGGAATTTTTGGCTCCAGTCGTATATTTGCGACCGTACAGGCTCAGATAGCGAAAGCAATTGCACGAAGATGATACAGAGAGTTTAACGACCAACTATAGGGCGGGAGCTTCCTCTCCGGTCGTATAGTTCTGCCCGTATAGTTGGTAAAACCCTTCTAAAACTTCAGAAAAACACAGGGAATTCAAAGGCAGAATTTTCAAAAGTAAAAATTGTGAAAACAAATCACTTATTTGGGTAAGAACACTTACCTTGCATTTACCATTGTTTATTTAGGGATGAAAAGTTCCTCCCACAACAAAGACTTCTTCTCTCTTGGAGGAATTGACCATAATTCATTGAATAATTCTTGTAAACAAAAATCACCAGGACTAAAGTTCCTCTCAATAAGATTGGTGTCTTGTGGGGCAATCATGAACACTGCATCCAACATATTTATTGCTTGCCTCTGCATAATCCGCAACTCAAATGCTTGAAGTGAAAGAATCCAACGGATTAGTCTTGGCTTATGGTCTTTCCTTTCGAGGAATTCTTTTAAGCCATCACGACCCGTGTGAACTCTTACCTTTGCATCAACTATATGTGAACGAAATTTATCACAAGAGAAAAATATAGCAAAAAGTTCCTTTTCTTCCTTAGGGTAGTTCTTTTGAGCACCATTAAGAGTTCTACTAGCATGATGTATAATATTAAATCTACGACCAATATGTTGTCCCAGATTCACTCCTATAACATCATGACTAGCTTCACATATTAAATCAAAGGTTGTATCCTAGATAGGTGGTTTAATAATAGGAGCACGAGATAAAGCATTTTTGAGTCTATCAAAGGCTTCAAGACACTTATCATCAAAATTAAATCTTATTCCCTTTTGCAGGAGGTTAGTCAAAGGTTTAGATATTCTAGAGAAATTTCTAATGAACCTTCTATAAAAGCCCACATGACCAAGAAAACTTCTTATACCTTTAATATCCCTAGGTTGTGGCATTCTCTCTATTGCTTCAACCTTAGCTCTATCAACTTCAATTCCCTTACCTGATACCTTATGTCCAAGGACTATACCTTCTTTGACCATAAAATGGCACTTATCCTAGTTTAGAACAAGATTAGTTTCTTCACAATGCTACAAAACTCTTTTGATATTATCCAAGCAACTAGTAAACGAAGTTCCATAGACATAAAAGTCATCCATAAATACTTCCATTATAAGTTCTATAAAATCAGCAAAAATAGCAGTCATGCATCTTTGAAAAGTATCTAGAGCATTACATAAACCAAAAGGCATACGTCGGTAAGCATGTAAACCATAAGGACTAATGAAAGTTGTTTTAAGTTGGTCATCCGGATGAACAGCTATTTGAGAAAAACCAGAGTATCCGACCAAGTAGCAAAAATGAGTATGGTTTGCTAACCTTTCTAAAGTTTGATCTATGAATGGTAATGGATAGTGATCTTTCCTAGTCTCTTTATTTAATTTTCTGAAGTCTATGCACATCTTGTGCCTAACAATAGTTCTAGTAAGTATCAATTCATTGCTTTCATTAGGAACAATAGTAAACCACCCTTCTTAGGGACAAAGTGAACAAGACTTACCCATCCGTTCTCTTTAACATGATAGATTATACCTGCGTCTAGTAGGCGTACACTTTCTTTTCTTACCACTTCTTTCATTTCAGGCTTCAATCTTCTATTAAATTCTAACTGGTTTAGCACCTTATTCCATGAATATTCGATGGACAGCTATAATGGGATTGATACCCTTCAAGTCATCCATTGAGTACCCAAAGGCCTGGCAATGCTCCTTAAGTATCTTCATGAGTTCTTATTCTTCTTCTCCTGAAAGTTTAGCACTAATAATAATAGGAAATTTATCTGTATCATCTAAAAAACTGTATTTAAGATTTTCTGGTAGAGTCTTCAACTCTGGGGGCCTCGTCCCCTCTTTTTTCTGGATCTTCAAAAGCCTCATCGGTTGGAGGTCCAATAATGGGAAGTGAGTCGAATTCATATTATAGTTCTTCCAAGGACTTGTCCTCCATAACTATTTCTTCATAATTTGGATCTTCATTTATTTCTTCTTCTTCTTGATTACTAAAGAAAAGAGCCGCCATCTCCTCAATAGTTCTCTCTTCCTCTTCTTCTTGTATCTATGGAGGCATGTCTTTAAATTTGGAAAAGTGGAATTTATTTTTTGTTCCCCCAAGCTTAAGAGACACAATCTCCTTCTTGAAATTAACATAGGCACCTATAGCACCCAAAAAATTCCTTCCAAATATAATTGGGCAAAGAGTGTCAGCTGGCATATCAACAACTACAAAATAAATAGGAAAGTTTTTGTTCCCAATTGTGACAGTTGCATCTTCAACTACTCCCATTGGAATTCTAAGGTTTTTATTGGCTAACATAACTGTCTTATCGGTATTTTCAATTGTAGCCAGTTCTATTTCTTCTTTTATTTATAAGTAGAAATCATAAGATATAACATTAACTTCGGTGCCAAGATCACATAAACCATAATGCGACGTTTCTTTAAATATGAGGGAAGAATAGGCTTACCCACATCTTTTACCTTTGTTTTACCTTCAACCAATATGGAAGTCTCTTCATCAAGTTCAACTATTTTACAATGTGTGTACATAGCCATAATTGCTTCCTTGGTTACCTCTTCATCTTTGGTTTCTTCTAGATGTTCTACGACTTCTGGCATACTTTCCTCCTCCTTCTCCTGTACTGCTTTGACCTATTCATACTCAAGAATATGCTTTGGTGCAGCGTTAGGAAAAGGCATTTCATATATCGGTTCTAGGGAGGCCAGTGTTGCTTTATCTTCTCTTTTCTTTTCAGGTTCAGGTGGTGGATCATACTTGACTGGACCCTCCTTTGGAGCTTTTATATGTTCAGTAAAAGCTTTAACAACTTGCAACACAAGATCTGAATCTAAATAAAGTTCTTTAGATAATTCTTAACACGGCCTTTTTTATTATAGTCATAAATACAATCATGCTCTATTTCTATGCCTCCTTCACTTCCTAGACCAAAATTCCATGAAACTCTATGATCACGAATTCTATTAAGTAAAGCCCAATCTTTAGGTATAGGAAGATGCATAAAGGCTCCTTCTGCGAAAGAGTCTAGTTCAATTTTATTAGGTTCAATTAGACCACCATAAAAGATATGTAGTAAATACCATTTAGGCAAATCATGATGAGGACATAGACGTAGTAAATCTTTAAATCTAATATAAGCTCTTACCAGTCCTTCATTAGAACGATTCTTCCAAGTCATTATAAGACGCCTGATTCCAAAAGATTTTGATAATGGATAATATTTTGCTAGAAATTCACAGGCTAGATTATCCCAAGTAGTAATGGCTTCAGGTGGTAGAGATCTATACCATGCGAGAGGTGTACTTGTCAAAGTCTGACTAATTTTTTTAACCCTTACCTCATCAGCGGTATATCCCGTCAATAGAGAAGTGCCACATATATCTTTGAAACATGCAATATGCTCATATGGATCAGGATCTTCTTCATCTCCAGTAAATTGCTTCTTATGTAGAATACTAAGTAGTAGAGGATTTATTTCAAACCCCCTTGTCTTCTCATTGGAGTTATCTCTTTTATAAATGTCATAGGGCTTCCCAAAGTGGTTGAGTGGGTTAACACTAGTCATATGCTCAAACTCCATCATGCTGGTGGAGACATGTAACTCAAAACGAAATTTAGGAAGACAAAAATAAATAAGCAAAAACTAAAAGACCTACAACGCTTAGCTCCTCGGCAACAGCGTCAGAAAATAGCCTGATAACTGCAAGTGCACAGATCGTTTATAGCTAGTTTCGAAATAAAGATATCGATCCCACAGAGAGCAGGAGTCTGAAGTCTAATAACTCTTGAAATAAATATTACGATAGAAATGCTAGATAAAGTTCTAAGAGACAAGATAAAATGCGAGTATTGTGTAAAAAGGTGTTTTGGGTTTTAGGTATAAGAGCAATAATAAAGTAAAGTAAAACAATTGAGTACAGAAAGTAAGTATCGCGTATGTAAGAGAGATTGAAACAACAGTAGGGAAAAGGCGTTCTTAGGGAGTAGCGGATACACCACTAGTATTATAAGGATCTAAAGAGAAAGGTTATCATCATGAACATTCTCAACTATGTATGTGTGGGAGGAACTCCGTAATTGGTCAAATAGGCAGCAACCACTGCTCACATCATCCTCATAACCACATCGTCAGTAATCAACATCAATTGAATTATTGTGCTATTAAGGGACGTAATCCCGTAGGACGTATCCCATGGCATGGATAGTGTTCCGTGAGTTTCCTTGGTTTTCCCAAGTTGATTCGTAAGGGGTTCCAATAGCTTTATAGTCATTGTAAGTGCTAGCATACCTCCATTTACCAACAAGTAGTTTCCTCCATCAAGTCCCCACGAGAGGCAAATATTGAGAGGTCGACTTCTCTCAACATCAAGATGTAGAAAATCTAACACATGGTTATAGCGATGAATATCATAATATACTTTATCTTATTTCAATCTCATACTAGGGTTTCTCCATCTCTCCAAGAACTAATGATCTACTCAAAAATGGAGGCAATCAACATCATAGCAATGGTAATGGAAACAATCATTAGTGAATAGTACTTGTATAAATCCACAACGAGTACATGAATTAGAACAAGATCTAGACAAGATGTAGATGGGATGGATGGAGATGGTGGTTATTCAGTGGTGGATGATGAAGATCGATGCCTTAGCCTCCCGGATCTACGCAGGGCCAAGATGGACCCTTGGTGGATGAGTTCCCCCTCCAGATGCCTTCTAGAGGTGAGGTTTCTGCAATTTCTAGGTGTTCTGTATGTCGTCTCCTCGAACAAATTGCACGGGGTGAAACTATTGGACGAGGCGGAGGTGGTGCCAACTATACGACCGGAGCTATATGGACGGAAAAGTTGCTCTGGTCGTATAATTGGTCGTTGGACTCTCTGCCTCCCTTGTTTGCTTATGGTTTTCTTCTAGTATTATTAATATTTCCCAAATAAGCGATTTACGTTGTTTTTGACTCCTTTTCTCCATAGTACAACTGCTACAAGAATTGTATCCATTGGATCCATCATTTGTCCTGATCCCGTGAAAACATACATAAAATGTGCATGCGAGCGCCGTAAAATACCAAGATCCTACATCTACAATGCAAAATAATAATGTAAAACATGATACAAATATGCACTCATTAATAGTCGGAAGGTAGAACTCGAAGAGGTTATTGAACCTTCTATTCATGAAACGACGAGTGGTGCAGCGCCGGAAATTGTTCCAGAGTTAACTTCACCGAATGATGAGGAACTAATGATAATGATCATGAAACTCCGAAAGAGGTACTATCAAACCTCGCAGGTCAAGCAGGACACGTGTAGCTCCTGAACTATACGGGAATCCTGTTATGAATTTCATGGTTGATAAAATAGATGACCCTGCGACGTATGGAGAAGCGATTATGAGCCCAGATTCCAACAAATAGTTAGAAGCCATGAAATTCGAGATGGAATCCATGTAAGAAAACCAGGTTTGAACCTTGGTGGACTTACCTCACGACCGAAAGGCTGTTGAGAATAAATGGATTTTCAAAAGAAAAACTAATGCTGATGGTAATGTAACCATCTATAAAGCTCGACTTGTCGCAAATGGGTTTCGAAAAATTCAAGGAGTTGACTACGATGAGACATTCTCTCTCGTAGTGATGCTTAAATCAGCGATCCATCTATGGACTGAAGCAAGCATCTCGGAGTTGGAATCTCCAGTTTGATGAGGTGATCAAAGAGTTTGGATTTTTCCAAACCTATGGAGAGGCTTGTATTTACAAGAAAGTAAGTGGGAGCAATGTGGCATTTCTGATATTATATGTGGATGAAAAGTTATCTAAACAACAAATTTTCGATGAAGGACCTAGGTGAAGCGTCATGCATATTAGGCATAAAGATCTATAGAGATAGATCAAGACGCCTAATATGGCTATCATAGAGTACATACCTTGATAAGATTTTAAAGAAGTTTAAAATGGACGGAAGTAAGAAGGGGTTCTTACCTATGTTGCAAGGCAAGACATTGAGTAAGACTCAAAGTCCGGTTACGACAGAAGAAAGAGAGATAATGGATAAGATCCCCTATGCTTCAGCCACAGGCTCTATAACATACGCCATGCTATGTACAAGATCGGATGTGGCACATGATATTAGTTTGACTAGTAGGTACAAATCTGATCCAGGTACGAAACACTGCATAGCGGTCAAGAATATCCTTAAGTACTTAAGAAGAACTAAGGAAATGTTTCTTCTATACGGAGGTGAAGAAGAGCTGGTCGCTAATTGTTATGCCGATTCTAGCTTTGACACCGATCTGGATGACTCTAAGACTCAATCCGGATACATATTTCTCATGAACGGAGCAACAGTTAGTTGGAGGAGCTCCAAACAACCTATGGTGACAAGATCAACGACGGAGGTGGAATATATTGCTGATTCAGAAGCAGCGTAGGAAGCAGTTTGGATGAAGGAGTTCATAACCGAACTAGGTGGGTTCCTAGTGCGTTGGACCCAATGGTGATCTATTGTGACAACAATGCAGCCATAGCCAATGTCAAGGAACCAAGGTCTCACAAGAATTCCAAGCATATTAAGCGCCAGTTTCACTCCATCCGTGAACATGTCAAGGATGGAGATATAGAGATTTGTAAAGTACACACGGATCTCAATGTAGAAGATCCGTTGACTAAAGTTCTCCCTAGGCAAAACATGATCAACACCAGAACTCTATGGGTGTTAGATTTACTATGTAACTAGATTATTGTCTCTAGTGCAAGTGGGAGACTGAAGGGAATATGCCCTGAGAGGCAATAATAACGTTGTTATTATATGTATTCCAAGTATATGATAGATGTTTTGCATGCTATAATTGTATTAATATGGAAACGTTAATACATGCGTGTTTAATAAACAAATAGAAAGTTCCTAGTTATGCCTCTCTTGAACTAGCTCATTGATTAACAAGATGATCAAAGTTTCCTGATCATGGACATTGGATGTCGTTAATAACGAGGTCACAACATTTGTGAAATGACGTGATGAGCATTCATCCAAAGTATAGTATTACGATCAAAGTCATTGTGTTTATATTGCTATAACATCTAACAAAGCAATCCTAGTCCTTAGACCATGAGATCATGTCAATCACTAACACCAGAAGAGTATCTTGATAAGATCAAACGTCACACCGTGAAAAGGTGACTATAAAGGTGGGTTCAGTGCTACGAAGGTGCTATGTAGAGGCTCATGGATCAAGAGTAGGATTTATCCATCCCGATGATGGATAGATATACTCTAGGCCCTCGCGGTGATATCACATTAAGAATAGCTTGCAAGTAAGTGATTTGATCACTAGAATGTTATATCACGGAAACGAGAAAAGAGTGCATGTCGGTAATGAGATCAAACTAGGTATAAAGATACCGATGATCGAATCTCAGACATGTAATATATCACGAGACAAAGGGATTAACTTACTAGCGTTAAAGGTTCTCATGATCACAGAAGTCATCGTTGAATGTGTGGGAGTTAATATGGATCACTAGGTCCCGCTTCTGATTATTGATCTGAGAAGCGTCTCGATCATGTATGCATTATTCGCGAACCGTAGGGTGACACACTTAAGGGAAACCAACACCATTTGGAGCAAATATGTTTCAGACGAAAGAATTGCAAAGCGCTGGAATTATTTCAATGGACACCAGAATTGTTTCTCGTGAAATTGCTGAAATTGGTTCTGCATGTGATATTGAAATATTGCAGGGGTTTTTATGTGAATGTTTTTTAATTAAAGTAATTAACAAAATTCTGAATAAAATAAATAAAAGAGTTTTATTAATTGAGAATTTAATGCATGTGAGTGGGAATTTGAGTGGAGGCAAAATCGATGTGAGTGGAGCTTCACCACATGAATGTGGAAGAGGTGGGGGCACCTCCTCTTGGCCGCCGGCCATGAGAGGGGCTGCCCCCTCTCCCCTATAAAATCCCCCTCTCCTCCCTTTCAAAGCACACCTCCTCGTGAAGGATCTCTCTCCCCCTCTAGAATTATTTCCCCATGGTTTCGAATTAGTGAGATACATGTTCCCGGTGGAATTTCGTCTGGAAGGAGTTGCTTCTTCTGCTGCTTCGCTGGAGCGAGGAGGTGGAGGTTGTTCGGTGGCCTGAAAGTGTGTGCGAGGACGGATGCACTGTTGATTTGCGGCGCTAGGACTTCCACACGATCTTGAGATCAACAAGCATTCGACTACATCATCCACGAGTTCAATCGCGTTACACTTTGTCGGTCTTCGAGGGTATGTTCTCTATGAGTGTACATCCACCCGTTGCTTGTATCTAGTAGATAGATCTTGGCGTATAATAGTTCTCATCGTAGGATTTTTTTTGTTTTCTATGTTGCGAACCCAACAGGTGTTCATTCCGATTGCGTTGAAAACCGAGTCGTTGTCATCTCCAGCATCGGCAGAGCCGGATCCAGAGCCGACGTAGTCGACGAAGTGAGATCCGTGCACTCTGAGGTGGGTGAGGCTTTCAATATTGGCGTCCTCTAAACTTTTGATGGTCTCAAGAACAACGTCCATGTTGACATTGTGGTGCAACATCATCCGCCTCACTGTGTGCCTTAGAAGTGATTTTCCCACTCCATAATCAGCAGAGCTGGATCCGGAGTTGTTGCGGCTTTGGTCTTACTGAGATTCGATCTCCTGAGGGAGATCTTCTTAAGATCCGACCTTTTCTTTCTCCACGATCTCTGCCTCAGGGGAGGGTTGGGTGGGATTAGGGTGTTCTGAGATCCGGAATTCCACCGCTTCCACGAATAGAGTATTTCCCGAAGAAACTTCCGCCTCTATCATCACCGCTAGGGTGGGTTGGGCGGGTTTAGCGAAACCGAGGTGGATATCGATATCGCCGATTGGCAGGATGGTGTAACTCGTCACGGCCTCCCTAGCCGGAATCCAGGTCTCGTCGAGAAGGACGAGAGGGATGTCTCTGGCATAGAGGACGCGACCGACGACAATTCTCTCACCGATTCCCGTACGCGTGGATTTCGGCCGGAACGAAGGTCCGAAGGTCACTTGCCCCACGGCGGGCACCAACTGTCGTCGGATTGAAGACAAGTATGCCATGAGGGGGTCCTCGAGGTGTGGGGAAAGGTGGGTTGTGAGATATACGGTTGTTCGGGACAGTGAGAACACAAGCTTACCCAGGTTCAGATCGGACTGCGGTGGACGGATCCTAATTCTGCTAGCAATCTAGTATATCGGCAGAGCCATAAGTACAACAGATTAAAAGAGAGGTTTCGTCTATGCGAGTTGTGGTTGTTGTGGTTGGTATTGCGTTGCTTAAAGGCTGGTCCCTAGGCCGGCTTATATAGTCATCCAACCTAGGGTTTACAGGAAAGTCCTATCCAATTACGACACAGGGTCGATATAGATTATATCTTGGATTACAAGTATTTCTACATGCCTAAGTCGGTAAATCTTCTGGGTCTTCCTGTAGCCGAATGTGCCTCCAACTTTTCTCCCTGATTGGACCAACCATGGAGTATAGCTCTAACTCAGAAGTGGGCCACCCTGGTTAGTGAATCACCATGGGTATACCCGAAAAGTATATCCCCGACACACCTCGCTGCCACCGGGTGGCGGCGACGGCAAACTTCCTTTCCTCGTGCGTCAGGTGGCAGGTCAGGGCTCTTCAACCTGGCAGCGGTGCAGCTCGGGGCGACTGCTCGGCTCAAGTAGCGCAATGGCGTCGCAACGACGCTGACATGATTCAGGCGGGCGATGCAGAGGTGCATGCGGAGACGGTGCTCCGTAAGCCCAGGCATGGGCCAGATCTAGGTTCTGGAGGGCTTAGCGATGCACGACACGACGCTCCTTAGAGTTGATTGTAGTGGTGCGACACGACCAGGAGGGTAGCGGCGGTGGTGGCTTTCTTGCTACAGTGTGGGGGTGAGGACTTTACCGTCCTGACCCGCCCTGCTAGGCCTAGTGTGCCCCTACTACCGTGTCTGGTCAGCAATCGCTTTCGGTGGTGGAGGATGCTCTCCTCTGAGTGGCTGTGTTGCTGCTGCCCTCCGGTTACAACCTCGCCAACCTCCTCCGCCTCACAGGCCACGCGATTGGTTGTTCCTCGCTTCACGGGCGCGAGTTCGCGGATGCCGGGCGACGGCCCCAGAAGGTGGGTCGCATGGATGGCTCTCTGAGGAGCATCATGGTGGTGGTGGCTGCGTCTTTTGGCTGTGTGGGCGGCAATGGTTTTAGCGCCGGGTGGGGGGGGGGGCTTGGATGTGTGCTCTTCTTGCATGTGTCCTTCGGCCCTGCTTCGGTCTTCTTGCATTACAGAAGGATCATTTCATAGTTTTGCTAAAATTTTGAAAAAGGTGGCCAAGCGGTGGAAGAATGAGGCGACACACTTTTGAAGCGTAGACAATGTGGAATACAAATGGAGGGGGAGGAAGGCGAGGGTAGATGAAGAAAATAGAAGTGGAGGGATGGGGAGAAATATGCCATGTTTTATCTTCTCACAAGGATAATGTGTTTGAGACAATGAGTGGAGGAAAGAAGTGAGAGAGATAATTGATATTTGTTGGCATATGAATGGAAGCCACACGTCATATGTTCGCACAAATTTCTGAATTGGAGAAATTGTTTGTTATTTACCCAAAAGTTTATCTGCCTTGGATTATGTACCCGAAGTTGAGTGTACCTTGGTATAATACCCAATAGAGACTTGAAAGTAAAAAACAATCGTTCCATAGGTCATCTTCATCCTAGATCGGAATCTCATCAGTTTAAAAAACAAATCAGAATCTCATCGACTAGTTCACATGTAGGCCTGCGCCTCCAAACATCGTTGGTAAGATCAACCACCGCAGTACTGACCGGTGAGGAACCCCTTCATCAGCACCGTCTGCTCGTGGTTGTCGCTGTTGCCTCCGGCCATCGTCTATCCATCTTACTTCTGTCGGCTGGCACACCTCAAAAGGTTCATGGATGTTTGCCCGGACAAGTGAGTCGGCACTTGATTAGTAGTGCTTCAGCGTGAGACTAATCGATGGAAGTAGTTTTTGATGCTAGAGATATTCTTGCTTGTACGGACCACAGAGAGATGAGCTATTGTACGGGGCGACTCCAAACAACTATTATAACAAAGGGCAAAGTAGTTGTTTCCATGAGCAATTACACGATACATTTTTTGGTTTACAGAAAACCCCTTCTGGGTAGATCATAAACACAATTAATCATCTTTATGGGTATTTTACCAAGGTACACTCAACTTTGGGTATATAATCCAAGCTCATTGAACTTTTGGGTAAATAACCAATTTTCCCTTGTTTGATTAGTCTGTCTATTTTCTTATTCCGTGGTAACTTAAGAACATTCATCTCTTGTTTAGATTTAAATACAATGACGCCCGTTTATTTAGTCAGCTCTGTAATTTGATACTAACGCGGTACTGTCTCAGATCCCAGACCTATTCAAATCCGATTCCGGTACATATCCTGCTTATTTGGAATTGGGAATACGATACCGCCATGACGACGTCTCTCTCCCCCACGATATCTCCGTCTCGCACCGCGACGCCACGAGCAACCCATCTCGGTCTTTCCAATTTCCCACAAGGCACGAGCGATTCAATCTATTCCCTCCTTCCCACGCGTGGTGCAGATATCGACTTGGTCAATCCCCGTGTCCTCCCCTCCTTGACTGGTACGAGTCGTGGTTAGTTCTCCGGTCAGATCTAAGCTGCCGTTGCATTGAGGTCCATGTAATATTTATGAAATTGGGTTTGTTCTGTATATGCCTCTCTCGAGATTTGAGATTTCCCGTAGCCAATTTCGAACTGTTATACAGCGATTAATGATCTGGTGAAATTATCTCGGCTATTCGTGATTCTGTGTTCCGTTTGTGTTGTTGCATCCTTTTCGTGAACTGCACAGACCAACTCCATTACCGTTACGTCTGTCGCAGTCAAACAGTTTTCGGTTTTTGTCAATACCGTTTAAGTTACCAGTGTCAGTTGATTATCTTTACGTTTGCATTTACGTTATTGAACAAACATCTTCATATATCTTTCTGCCTGTGTATCATGTCCTACTAACATCAACGTTTAAAGTTTCAGTCATGGGCTCACAACTAACATACAGTGTAGCTATAGGTTTATCTCCATGTCAAAAATTAGTTATATGTACTTGACAAGGCTAAATGACATTTAGTTAATAGCATGCTCATAGGCGTTTTAATTTACTCTATCTTTATGTTATCTAAATAAGTTTAGGTTGCCTTACCAGCAGGCATTGGTCAGGAAATCGTTAACTAGTAGCTGCTCGGTCGGCTGGGGAAACAATATTCTAGAGCAATGGTTCCCAATACTTCCATGCTCCAATTGTTTTCCCCCCAAGTCGCGATCCGCCGCCGGACCTCGACCGCTGCCAACAGTGTGACATTCGCCGTATCTTCTACCGCAGCCCAGATCGGCGGCTTCATTTCTAAGAAGCCCTATACGCCGCCATCCTGGGCGTCAGACCTCTCCCTCATCCCTTCCCACAACTTCACCCTTGGCCAAGTAAGCTTCGCTATCTCTAACACTTGCTCCATACTCGGACTGATTAGTATGAAGATTTGAAGTAGTTTAAAGTGAAGAGGGTGCAGAATGCTTAGTCTAATGTATTTCTTTTTCCATTTTCAAAACAGTTTCCAACTCCAATTCACAAGTGGAACCTTCCCAATTTGCCGAAAGATACAGAAGTGTGGATTAAGGTGAAACACAAGAACCACTACTTTGTTCAGTTTCCAAAATTTGAGATACTTCATGGTTAGTACATTAGCACTATTTGCATTTCGATTCTTATGTGAAAATTTCTGGGAGACTGTAGCGGGATGATCTTGCTGGCATGGAACTGAGCGGAAACAAAGTTCGGAAGCTCGAATTTCTGATGGCAGATGCCGTCGCGCAGGGTGCCGATTGCGTTATCACTGTCGGTGGTATCCAGAGCAATCATTGCCGAGCGACTGCCGTGGCTGCCAAGTATGTTAATCTTGATTCCTATCTGATACTAGTTACCTCCAAGGTAAGCTATGTGCTTGTGAGGTGAAATTGATCGAATGTTATGTCACGATGCATTTTTAACTTGGTTTTGGTGGGATATTTCCAGCTTCTTGTGGATGAAGATCCTGGTTTGGTTGGTAATCTCCTTGTCGAGAGATTGTTGGGAGCGCACATTGACCTTGTCTCAAAAGGAGAATTTAGTAGAATTGGGAGCGTGGTATGCTCTCCTCCATAATGTGTTATGTTGTTGGTGCTTTGTACTTTTTCGTAGCTGTGTGTGACAATGTTGCCAAATCCTTGTCCATACATGAGTCTTCTCATTATTCATGCTTGATAAGATACCTCTTTTTTCTAGAAGATAATCACACCACATAGCATATTTTCGTTTTTTTCCAGATCATAATACTTAGTTGTGTCATTTTTACGACCTTTGAAATTCTTGATGTTACTGTTTGTTCTTTGGAAACATGCAGTACAACGGTTTGTGTCAGTGCCCTTTCATGGACCAAGTGATTAGTTCTTCTTATACCTAGCATTATTTGTTATCCTGCACCTCTTGTATTGCTCAAGAAATTTTCCAATCACAATATGTATTTATTTGTTATAGGCTTTAACTGAGTTGCTAAAAAAGAGGCTTTTGGAAAAAGGACGGAAGCCATATGTGATTTCTGGTGGTGGATCCAACTCATTGGGAAATTGGTACGATCTTATATGTGATGATAGCTTCTAAAACTACAATTTTGTTCTCTTACATTCCTGCTTATAGCATATTTTGAGGTTTCCTCGAGGATTGATACTCATGGGTTGATCATTGTCTCACATTCCTGTATTAGAAAGTCAAGGATTACAGGAGTATCATATGCTATGAGCTCTTATTGTGACAGGAAAGGTTAAGGGTTAACATCCACTATATAAAGATACAATGTCTTATATTCGAGAAAAATAAGAACCATTTTATCTCCCAAATTCTTTCACCTAACCTATGTTTATCTTATGCCCAGCAGCCATGCCATCTTGCTATATCTTTGCACCATAGGTTTCCTCTCGTGAGCCAAGGTTCACAACATACCCCATTGAAAAAATAGTTATTTGTTGATCTCTTTGAAGTGGACTTGGCCTCTACTACTCATGTTAGCGAGAGTGTCTGGATAGGACCTCATACAATGGCTAACCAGTTGCATAAATAGTGACCTGTTGTGTTCAATAGGCATACGAGGTTGTACAAAATATTATGTACTCTGTTTACATTGTGTCGAGAAGACACTGAAGTTTTCATTATGCAAACCGAATATAAGATTATGTACTGTAAAAGGAATAGCTGGAGTTCAAAAAGGCCTCATAAATTTTTGTAAATGATAATTTAGTTTATAACATTCAATCTTATAGTGTGTAATGTATAGAGGTGTCTTGCTGTTGCAGGGGATATATTGAAGCAGTAAGGGAGATTGAGGAGCAAATTCAGTTATCTGGTGATGTTCAGTTTGATGACATTGTTGTTGCGTGTGGCAGGTATTTCAGTGGCCCCTGCTATTTTTTACAGTATATGGGTAATTTTATTTACATGCTTTATATTGTTTCATGTGCACATCATGGAAATTGTCATATTGCCACTTTATATGATTTCATGATTGAAACTTTGTGCAGTGGTGGAACAGTTGCTGGTCTTGCTTTAGGATCACAATTGAGCAGCTTAAAGACAAAAGTATAAGCTTTCTTTATCTATTTTCTTATCTTGCCCTGATGTTTCCATACTAATCATCCACTTGTACGACAGGTCCATGGATTCTCTGTTTGTTATAACCCTGGATACTTCTATGACAATGTTCAAGGGCTGATTGATGGACTTAAATCTGGTTTGAATTCCCATGATATAGTCAGGATTGAAGATGTGAGTATGTTGTATAACTTTGATTGTTTGAGGATCTTGAAAAGGAGTTCATCCCTAGTTCTTACGCATGTGCCCCTCTTGATAGTATGGTTGTCCTTAGACTCAATGTGAATATTTGATCCACTAAAAAATCCTAGAAATATGCAAGCTAAGAACCTTGGGTTACAACCATTTTGAAGAATTAAAGTAGAGGTCACCATCCTAGAAATACAAGCTAAGAACCATAGGCGTCAAGGCAGGGGTTGATCGCGTTATGACGCTTTACCGTCTTAAAAACATTGATCTTAGTAGAAAGCATTAGTCCTCTTAATTGTCTTGTCATTAATCACCAAAATAAAGGGGTCCTAGATGAGCTTTCAACTTATCATGGTTTTTCTGTGGCTAGATTGTTCATTTCACAGTATCACTTGTGTAATGGAACTATAATTAATGAATTCATCCTATTTATGTTAGCCATTGTGAATATTTTTCTTGACAGGCTAAGGGCTTAGGGTATGCCATGAACACAGTTGAGGAGCTTAAATTTGTAAAGGATATAGCTGCAGCAACAGGCATTGTGCTTGATCCAGTCTACAGGTAAAATACTTTTCTTTTATGCATGACATTTTATCTGATATCTACTAGTCCATCCATTCAAGTAAAAAAGTATATGATATATTCTTGTCTGTCAAGTTAATGCTAAGACCCTTCCCATAAATTCAGGAAGAGATTTTATATTTATCCTGCTTAAATAGAACATGCTTGCTTTTGTTTTCTACAGTGGGAAGGCGGCATATCGTATGCTGAAAGACATGTCCAACAATCCAACCAAGTGGGAAGGGCGGAAGGTCCTCTTTGTCCATACTGGTGGTCTCCTTGGGTTGTATGATAAGGTAGACCAGTTGTCATCTTTGGCTGGAAGCTGGCGTAGAATGGACCTTGAAGAATTTACCCTTGCGAAGTTGGCACTCGTAAGATGTTCTGATCCATATATCATTTCTTCTGTTTTGGATTGGAATTCTAGACATTTCATTGCCTTAGAGCATTTTTCTCTTACATTGATACAAGGAAAATCAGAATAGATGGCTGGTGTTGAGTATACAGTATAGTATCAATACAATCTAAGAATAAAGTGCATCTTTCAGCCATTTGAAAATAAAGCTTAGGGTTTTTTGTCATAGCGTTATCATGGTAGAAAACAACTAACAACTTAGTTTTCAGGAGTCCAGAAAATAAGTATCAGCAATTGCACGAGCATTCGGTCTGTCAATAGTTTCTTGCAAACGTGTTTTGGTGTCTGTGTGCCATGCTTGCACCACTTAGTTTAATCATTTTGTTAGGTAAACATGCACTTTTCTGAAATCAATACAATTATACCACCAGTGGTTATATTTATCTGTTGTAGTATGATGCTAGCTAGAGATGCAATACATGTAAGCCTTAAGGTAAAGCTATGTGGTTATTGTCTCCCCTTTGATAATATGTTGTTTTTCTGGGTCATTGGTGGACGTTTTTAATCGTGGTGGCAGCTGATTCTCTATTGTTTTGAGATGGTACTGTCCATGAACAAATTACTGGTTGCTAAAACAGATTGTATGTCAAACTGAGGACCGCATTGGATATGATAAAGAAATTGTCACCACATGAGGATATATGTCAATATTCATGCCAAAATTGTTCAACCATATATAGATATAGACAACTAAAAAGTATCATTAATGTTGGGCTACACAATGTTGATAGCTGTACTGTCTCAGAATGCAAGTACTTGGGAGTTTAGCCCTAACTACTTTGTTTTGGAATAGACAAGTGTGTCTTTGTTAGTATCATGTTTAATTGTTATTCAATCATGAAGCTCTTCCTCAAGCTCCTATAAATATGGTTGCAGTCCAACGTGGCCTAAGCGGCATACCGGAGCCAATGAAGATGTCTCTGGCTAGAGATTAACAGCTGTTGGAACTGCTTGAGTGGGTGCTGAGACGACGGTAGAGGCGAAAAACTTGAACTACTGTATTTCCTTTTACCGTGGCTGTTTTTCTTTTATGAGAAGTCTTCTTGTTTTTGTGCCCAGACCATACACTTCAGTTGCACTATGACTGATGCTTGTTGTCGCATTTTATTTTGCTATTGGCTGTGTGTTATATTGCTTTATTATTACTCCCTTACGTCCTCATTTTTCTGGTACTCTGTTTGGTTGTTAAGTTTAGATGGCAGTATGGCTTTGAAAAGAAGCCGGCATTATTTTCTTCCAATCCAAGCACCAATGTCAGTATCCTGTATTGGTTCGTAAATGGTACTCCCTCTGATCCAAATTACTTGATTTAGATTAGATTTGTCTAGATTCGATTATATCTAGACATGGTAGATATATCCGTATCTGGACAAATTTGGATCGAAGGGAGTACAGTTTTTCTAGTTTATACTTTATACTATGTTAGTATGTCAGATACATTTTTCGATTATTCTACTAATCACATGTGCCCATGGAATTGTTTGCGTTCTGCGGAGAGAGTTAGTATTTGGCCCTATAAGGACTGAGAAGCCGAGGTCTATATGCACGTAGGAATCTTTCCACGATCAAAAAATTTGAAATAAATAAACTATCTTCTAAACCGTTAGATGGTTCGTTTTCACCGTTGGGTTCATGTCAACAGGTACCTTAAAATAAGATCCCATCTTAATGTTTGATGAAAAAAATCGTCTTCAGTTGTTACATTATATAATACTATAGCTATTAGGTTACTAGTTAACAGTTATTAGCCAAATAATACACACCCATCGCATTTTCTACATGCTTTTTTTTGTCATAAAGTGATTTACATATACAGAAAGTGGGTATTTGATCAACTCAAAACATGTAAAATATGACATTACCATCATACAAGCTCTACATCGGTGAGGAATGATTTTAACCTGGTAAGAGCAGCTCTAACCATGCCTGTAATGTAAAACGTGTTTACAGGGCACTAAACTCGGTTTTTACCGTTCAAAAATCGATGGTGCAGAACCTGAGCCCGCAAACGTGACCCGTGAAAGAGAATATTCTCATCTGCATGACAACTGTCTCGATCAATCAGGGCATAGCAGCTAAAGTGATCACACGTTTGAGCTTTCGTGAGAGTTTGTGACTAAGAGAGGGCAAAACTGAGTAGTATCAAAAAATCAAGGGCAAACAAACTAAGAGATTCAAATAGAAAATAGAAATAGATTTAATGGAAAATACGTGTTTTATACGATGAATTACATCTTGGCCTACATCAAATTATTTGCAATTCAAATATACATGAGTGTGCCAATTATGACCTCATTCAGACAAACTATATTTTTGAGAAGGATGTTTTCGAAAAGAGTTTGAGTAGAAAGCCATGCACCTTCATAACTACTAGGTGATTTGAGAAGTGATCGTTTAGGGTAAAACTTGATTTCTCTATGTTTCTTATGGTTTCCTAGGTGAGAGGTCATATAAGAAGACTTCATTAGTAGGTGCCACTATGTTTTGATTTTTTTTTGAATTAGCTGTGTATAAAATGACTCAATTAGCAACTAAACCCCATTTGTTAACTCTGTGTTGACCAGCCACTGGAGGGTAAAACTAAGTATATTGCACGTGCCAGGATTAGTATGCAAGGGTAAAAGTGAGTAGAACTAATGCACCATTTTTACTCTCGAGGGGATAAATGAGTATGCTTAACGCGCCAGGGTTAGATTCAAGGAAAAAAAGTGATGCACCGTACACTTGTCGCGGTGCACGATGCAGTA
Source organism: Avena eriantha (assembly GCA_910589775.1). NCBI lineage: Eukaryota > Viridiplantae > Streptophyta > Magnoliopsida > Poales > Poaceae > Avena > Avena eriantha. The sequence continues at coordinate 487,002,881 of OU342745.1, read as the reverse complement.
GAGTACTTTGTTAGTATGCGGTGCATGCTGGTGCAACGAAACGTACCTTCCATTCATCTTTATTATAGAGCCCCTCTCCCTCTCCCTCTCCACCTACCTACTCTCACTCACTCGCTCACTCACGCAACCGTATCCACTGTCCCATCGCCTTCAGCAAACCCTGAAGAAAACCCCAACCGCGCCGGCGATGGAGAACAAGATGCGGTGGCCATCATCGCCTCCAAGGACACCGACGAGGATGCCCTTGTCTCCGTCCAGGCCCCGTCGAGACATCAAAGGCAGCCGCCGTCCCCGTCTAGGCCCCTATCCACGCTTCCGACAGAGCCACCGACGAGGAGGCCCCCGCCGGTCATGGGAAGATCCCGCTCGATTGGGACCCCTACGAGGAGGAGGAGTACATCTATCCGGAGAACCCCTATGACACCAGCATCGTCGACCCATGGTCGGAGGTAACTACTGTTTGCTCTCTTTCCCTTGTTCTTCTCCCATTCTTATTGTTGGATGCTTGATCTTGTGTTATTAGGGTTCGGTTGTTCGCATTTCAATCGTTGGATGCTAGATCAATCTTCTTACAACAACCATCATCTTATGTTTGATCTTGTATTTTGATGAATTCACATGTTCACATTTCAATCCTATTTTATTTGTGCTTCGAGTTGTAGTTAAGAGATTCCCTAGTTAATACTAGCACCCATCTATAGTTGGAATCAGTATTTGATTTTGTTTGAGATTTGGGGATTGGGGAATTTAACTCACTCGATTAATTTATACAGATAATCATAAGATCTCAATCGGTTAATTTATGCAAACAATCAATCCCGATAATCAATGTATCTCAATCATGTCCTTATTATCATGCACGCTACTATCTATTCCAACAGGTGCAGAGCAACGACGTATGCAATGACGACGAATCTAGGCACACCAAGACTCGTTAGGTACTGAGGGGGCTGCAGTCCAGCCAGTATGACGCCTACTTTGCTGGCGACGTCTACAGGTGCCCTTTCTACAAAAGGAGACTCGGCGCCACCGACTTCAACTGCCCCGTGACGCATGCCGAGGACGTGAGCTCCTGCACCCCCAATGTCGGCGAGACCATGAATGTCCATGCCTTCTTTGCTAAGCAAAGCACTCGGTAGAGTTCACGGGCACCGGAAGTAACCACGTCTCCATCCACCAGAGATTTTTCGGCTCCTAGGGGATCAGAGCACCGTCTGAATCCTCCATCTGGAGCTCCTCGCTGTATTTTCCTTTAGCTGGAAGATTCTTCGTCGGAGTCTTGTTTTCTTCTTCTTCTTTGCCTTGTTGGCCCTCTAGGTACTAGTGTCAAAGATGGATTTTGGTCTATTTTCTTGGAGATGAGCTTCTGTCAGTACTTTCGGACATTTGGACATCGTGATTTTCTCTGAGATACATATCATCTTGCGAGTCAGGAAAGTTTTCGTCGTATCTTTCATCCATACTATTGTAGGGACTTGGATCCGACCTTCTCCTTCCTGCATAGCCTGGGAGCTGAGTTCTTCTCCGAATTCTTCTTCGTACGCCTAGAGTTTTGCCGACGTCATAGATTCCCCGAGGGAAGCTAGTGTGTTGGTGTTTGTTCTGATTGCGTCCAATACCGAGTCGTTGTCGTCTCCAACATTGGTCAAGCCGTATCCAGAGCCGACGTAGCCGACAAACTGAGATCCATGCGCTTTGAGGTGGGTGAGGAACCCTAGAATCACCTGTGAGGGGGTAGTTTGTTCTTCTAATTATAATTGTAATAAAAGTTGCTTAACAATGCATGCTTTTGATACTAAAGTGTAGATCTCATTTTTCTGAACATTTTGATATATTATACATATTTTCTGATTTATAAATAATAAGTTATTGAATTTCTAGTATTTATTATTTTTCTGAAATTTAAAATAAAACTGGAAATTACTTTTTACACCAAGGCTACTTTTAGCCACGATGGCTGACAGAGGGGCCCTAGGCCACCTCAGCGTCCACGTGGGTGGGGTGGGACCCAACGCGGTTTGACCGTGCTGACCGGCGCGCTGCTGACATCATGCTGACACGGGCATGACGTCATCTCCCGGCCAACGTCGGACGGTGATCGCCGGCGACACCATAGCACATGCCAGCAAGCGTGTCATAGCGCATTCAAACTGGAAGGGCAAGGCGAACCTTATAGCGGTTGCACCGCTCGATATGGGTCACCCGAGACGGTGGCACAATGAAGAACAACGGTGGCAGATGGCGGCGCGTGACGCAGAAGCGGGCCAGAGCGAGAGAGAGGGTTCGGAGGGGTGCCTGAGCACCGTGGTCTCACCATGGTCGTGATGAAGTGGTCAGGGAGGGCTGGCGAGGCCGGATTCCTACACGGTGATCCCAAGATCTAGCTGAGGTAGTAGGCCACGAGAATTACCACTAGACGCACAATTGCGGAATCGATGAAGCACGTCGCTTGATGCAGTGCAGTCCTCATGATCCGTTCCGATCCACGATCATCGAAGTGCTGATCGCATAACACCTCCGCCGGTATCCACACGTATGAGGAGGAGTGCCGATGCTGGACTTCTAGGTCCGGTACGGTGGCGACAGGACTGGACTAGGGCTAGGGTTTCCAACACATGGAGTGACCTAACCGTATGGTCTAAGCACCTGCGCCCCAGCTTATATAGGGAGTAAAAGTGGGCTCCACTCACTTGTAGCCCATTCACTAAAAGGCCTATATTAGTCACTGCGAGTCCAACTCACTGACCAAGTCCATGTTTTATTTGGGTCCAACCCAAATAGATTTCTGGTTTGGGTCTAATCCAAGCTTGCTCCTGTTCTTAAGTGTGTGACCCGACATGCTCATGGTAACTCGGACACAATCCGAGTCTCACTCGTGACCGATCAGTCGGCAGCGGCTCCTAGCAGAACATGCAGACTCCCAAGTACCAAAGAGTCATGACGACATACCTTCCAATGCGACTTTCGTCTGAGTCCCTTTTGCCTCACGATATACCTTGTCGAATGATACGTCGTAAACGTATCTATAATTTTTGATGTTCCATGCTTGTTTAGTATCTACTTTCTTATGTTTTGTCCATACTTTGGAGTATTTTATGCATTTTCTGGAACTAACCAATTAACAAGATGCCACAGTGCCAGTTGCCTGTTTTATATTGTTTTTGGTTTCAGAAAATCTAGAAAAGAAATATTCTCGGAATTGGACTGGATAAAAGCCAAAGTCAATATTTAACCAGAAGACTCACGGAGCCAGAATACGAGACAGAGAGGGGCCACGCTATGGGGTGGTGTGGGCCCCTCGGGCGCCCACCGACCTTGCCTCTTCGCCTATAAAAGCCTCCCGGGACGAAAACCCTAGGCACAAGATCAGAAATCCACAAAAAGTTCCACAGCGCCGCCACCACTAAAGAGGAGATTCGGGGGACATAAGTCTCTATTCCGGCACCCTGTCGGGACGGGGAAGTGCCCCCGGATCCATCTCCATCGACTCCACCGCCATCTCCATCGTCGTTGCTGACTCCCATGATGAGGATGGAGTAGTTCTCTCTCGAGGCTAAGGGCTACTAAGCTATCTTCTAGTACTGTTGCTGGTGTGTGAGTGCTCGAAGTTATTTTCTTTAGATTCTGCAATTATATCCTTTTGTTTCTTGTTTTTATTTCACTAGTTAGGCTTAATGGAAAACAACAAAAAAATTAGAGAGCTTTTTAGTATTTTCCTAAGGTAGAACATGAATGGTCTGAAATGAAAATTAAAAAACCCATGGAACTTTCTTTGCATGCTAATAGCAATGTTATTAGTATGAACTTTTTGAACACCTTTGTTACTAATGCTATGGAGACGTCTAAGCTTAGGGAAGTTAGTTTTTATGAAAATAATCTTTTTAGTTCCCTAGATTTAAAGAAGAAAGTTTGCTTCGATGATACTTTATATCCCATATGTGGTAATTCTAATGATACTTGTGATATTTTAAATCCACATACTGAAAGCATCCCTTTTAAAATACCCATGGAAATTGTTGAATGTGTTATGAATAACTGTTATTTTGTAGATGGAACTGTCCATCCTGGTGATCATTTACTCTTTATACAAGAATTATGCGAGTTGTTCAAGTGTGCAGGTATTTCAATGAACCAAGTTAAGAGGAAGTTATTCCCTTTATCACTTAAGGGCAAGGCAAGGGAGTGGTATGAGCTACTAGACGATCCTCACCATTCGGAGTGGAAGGAACTTGAATCTCTCTTTTACTCTAAATTTTATCCTCCTCATGAAATTCATAAAGATAGGAATTACATTTATAATTTTCATCCACATGATGGAGAAAGTATTTCCCAAGCATGGGGAGATTGAAGTCACTAATGCTCAAATGTCCCATTCATGAGCTCCCAAGTAATATTATTATTAATAATTTTTATGCAAGGCTTTCAGGACATTACAAGGACCATCTAGATACAGGTTTAGAGGGATCCTTCACAAGTAAGGAGGTCAAAGCTAAGTGGGATCTTCTTGAAACAATTGAAAGCAATACCGAAGATTGGGATGACGACAAAGGTAAAGAACCAGGTATAAATTATGAGTATGATTGCATTAAGTCTTTCGCTGAAACTGCTGATTTTCAAGAGCTTAGTGCTAAATATGGTCTTGATTCTCAAATTATTGTTGATTGTTGTAGAGCCTTTGCTTCTCATATTAATGCTCCTAAAGAAAAATGGGACATGTATCATGAACCTTTTAAAGACACTTGCATGAAAAATGAAATTGTTATTAATGATAGCAACAAACATGCTCAAACCTCTGAAAGTACTATTTCTTATAAGCATGTTAATTTTTGTGGAATACATAGACCTTGTGAGAAGAATCAAATTGAAGAAGAATATTGTATCACCCACAGGAATGAAAAAACTAGAATGTGGTATAGGGCTCTAAATGATCTTGGTAAAAAAGTTTGTGCCCTCTATCCTTTTATTTGTGAACTTTTCTTTGAAGTGGGTCATTTCAATTTTCAATGCTCATACCATAATAATAGCCCTTATAATCCAATGAGTACTGCAAGTTTGTATTTTGATGACATGATCACTCCTAATCAGCATGATGAACTTACATTATTTTTGGGGTGTGAAGAAATATCAAGAAAAACTTCTTTGGTAGGTATGAGTGCTTTTGATATGAATAGCGTCCTGCATGGTTGTCATCTTTATTGTGTTGATAATTGCCACACAAATACTTACATACAAAATATTATAAAAGATGAGATTTTACCAAAATATGACAGGACTAATATGTGTTTTGATCTTATTAATGAAAAGAAGGAATCCTCCAAAGTTTCTTCTATTGACTCTAACAATAAATCAGGGTATATGGAGAAGCTTCCTTTCAAGACTCTCCCTCCTAAAGAGAAGAAGGAAAAGAAGAAGAGGAGGAGTAAAAGGAGGGAGGAAACGGTATTTTCCCCTAAGCATGTTGCTCCTATTATAGTTTTTGATGAGTCTGAACTCGATGATGTTCCTATGCCTATTACCTATAGTAGTGATCATGATTGGGAAAAACACACTACTTTTGATATTGAAAATCTCTTCGGTACCAATTCTGAAAATGATGATGTTAATAATTGCTGCACTATTAGTACTATCCATGTTCCTTCCAATGATGATATGTTTACAAATGAACACACTTTGGAAGAAAACTATTCTATAGCTTATGATGATACTACACCTCCAATATATGATGATTACAATAATGAATATGATATTTTCAGTCCACCTACTATTGAGGAGAAAATTAATTATGATTAAAATATGCCTCCTATATTTGATGATTATGGTGATGAGGATAATAATGGTAGCTATTTTGTTGAATTTGCTCCCACTACAATTAATGAGAATGACTATGTTTATGTGGGGAGTATTAATTATTTTATGCATGTGGCTTATGATAAGAATGTTTTATGTGATAGTTATATTGTTAATTTTATTCATGATGCTACGGAAAGTTATTACGAGAGAGGGAAACATGGTTTTATGTATCTCAACGATATTAAGTTTCCCCTCTTTATGTTGAAATTTTTGAAGTTGTACTTGTTTTGCTTTCCTATGCTTGTTGCTTTGTGTTTTCATGACTTATTTCTTTACAAGATTATTTTTCATAGGAAGTGGGTTAGACTTAAATTTGCTCCATATTTGCTTCTTAATGCTCTCTTTTACTTCAATTCATATTTCTTATATGAGCATCATCGAAATTATCATGTCTATCTTAATGGCTATAAAGAAAGAGCTTTTGGGAGACAACCCATTATATTTTTACTTTTAGTTTATTTTTGTTTTGTTGAGTATTGGAAGTTATTGCCTCTGTAATAACCTCTCCTTATCCTTTTTGTTTCATTTTTGTGCCAAGAATAACCTCTAATGAGAGGGAAGTAAGATATGGGGAAGTTGCTGTCCCGAAACAGATTTCTGTGCGTCACTGAAAAAAATCGTGAAAAATCTCAGTACATCGGATTGAGCTGTAATTTTTTGTGGTTATACCCCAGGTTATTATATAACTTTTCGTTAGTTTAGCACTTTTCGATTTGAGCAACATAAGGTCTTCGAACAAATCGGTTTTTACCCGCTGGTCTGTTTTGACAGATTTCTGCCATTATTTGCATTTGCCTCTTAATCTCTTTCTCTTTGAGTTCTCTTTGATCACTTGAGCTTTTAGAAGGAATTGCTACAATAGCTTGTGTTTTAATGGAAGTTTTACTTGTGTTGAAACTAAACCCAAAGACTTATTATCTTGCGTACACTAATGTTGCTAATGAAGATTGTGTGAAGTTTTGTATGAAGGAAATTTTAAAGTATAGGGAAGAATAATGTGATGAGATGAAGTATGGACAAAAGCTCAAGCTTGGGGATTCCACCCGTGTCACCCCAAGAAATATTCAAGAAGTACAAGCGTCAAAGCTTGGAGATGCCCAAGGCATCCCCTTCTTCATCAATAAAAATCTTAGGTTTTCTTATAAAACACTTCATTTTTATTGTTTCATGCATAATTGTGTTGTTCTTGGAGCGTCTTTGTTTTTGTTTTTAGTTTTCTTTTGTTTGGTTTGCTTAAATAAGTTGGTTGGATCCCAAGACACTTCTTTTGGAGAGAGACACACCCAGTTATTTATTGCATAGAACACTCTAGTTTTCACTCTTATTGTTCTGTGAGTGTTCTCCTTTGCTAGCACTACGTTTAGCTTTAGTTTTCAATTGGTGTTGGAAAAGAGTAGGAAATCTCATACTTAAGTGGTACAAAGGAGTCTTGTTTTGACTATGACTTAGACTTTATCATGTCATGCTTGATATTTTTTTGACTTTATGCTTAGTGATTATTGCTGTAGCATGACTTGTTACAAACAATTGAGATTGCTTAATGTGCCTTGAAAGAATCATGTGTTGTTTTAGCATATAAAAGCATAATACTGTGGTATTCTCCTTTGATGCTTTATTTGGGTTGACTTAGCGCATGATCACACCATGTTAAGACTATGAACCACTCACCATAGCCTCTATGATCATTTAGTTTTCGACTTGTAATATCACTTTATACTTTAATTAATAATGTTTTGTCACTTTGCATGATTATGGCCATTATTGCTCTCTTAGTTGGTCGCTCCCAGTCTTTTGCTAGCCTCCACATGTACCAAGTATGAGTTCCACTCATGCATCCAACTCCAAATAAAACCAAGTTGTTCCAAAGAGTCCACCATACCTACCTATTATCATTATTGCTATTCCAAGTATATTCATATTTTTATCTACCTTCCAAATTAAACTTGTTATGTGAAAATTAGTGATTAAAGCTCTCACAAACTTGATGGCACACTTTACTTTCTTGCACTTAATAAACTTGAACCATTGTGCCCATCTATGTTGCATATATGCTTGCGCTTTATAAGTTGTGAATTAGCAGAACCATGTTACCATGGGGAACACTTTCAACATTGCACATTATTTAGTGGATATCATGTTCTTTTGCTTATGGATACCGGTGGTGTGAAATAAAAGGGGAGCTTGTAAGCTCATGGAGTTTGTATATGTGTTAGAGAAACACCCGGGTGGCTAGTCTAAGCCATGCCTAATCATGGTGGAAACTTACAACATAACCATAGTGAGCATTCTGTGAAGCATCCTCAATAAAAACCTATGCAAATAGCAAATAAAAAGATCGCTGAGATGCTCATTGTTTGTTGCCTTGTCATTTTGATATGGGATAGCTCCTGTATCATGGGGCAAGGGGTACCTCGTTGGCAGTTCTCTATGATACACATGTACTTACAATGACAAGAACTTACCTGTGACTAAAGTTGAGTAGCATGAGGAACGGTACTCGTAAGCAAGGGGCATGAGATTTTCAGCTTATAACTTGTCAAGCATATCCTCATATTTGTTCACTTTAACCTTAATCACCTAAAGATGCTTATGATAGGGGCAATGAGAGCCGAAAGCTAATAAGTACCATAATTTTTGGAAGCTCTTTATGAAACTTGAATCCCTGCTTCCTTCTATGAAGGGCCTTTCTTTTACTTTTATGTTGAGTCTCCATCCTCTATATTTATGCACCTATTGAGAGAGCATAGTGGTCATTCTTAGTTTAATGTGCATTGTCCCAAAACTTGTTGATTGATTCATAACCTTGATATTGCTTGTTCTTAAATTACTTGTATCTAGTCACCCTTATGAACTTTGAAGGTGTCCTATGCATTTATGTTTTGCTACACCATGAGGGACAAGCTGAATACCATTCTCATTATGCTTTCTATATGTGAAACAAAAAAAGTCTTTCAAAGCATTGTTATTCATGAACCTTTTGTTTGTACCTTTTCATGTTACAACATAGTTGCTATGTCTTATTGTTAGAACTATATCTTTCATGCTATGTTAAAGTACTATGATCCCAGCTATCAATGTTTTACAAATACCTTGATCAAGATTGTGATGGTGCATGTCACCTCAAAAATTATTCTTTTTTATCACTTACCTACTCGAGGACGAGCAGGAGTTAAGCTTGGGGATGTTGATACGTCGTAAACGTATCTATAACTTTTGATGTTCCATGCTTGTTTAATATCTACTTTCTTATGTTTTGTCCACACTTTGGAGTATTTTTATGCATTTTCTAGAACTAACCTATTAACAAGATGCCACAGTGCCAGTTGCCTATTTTCTACTATTTTTGGTTTCAAAAAAGCTATAAAAGAAATATTCTCGGAATTGGACCGGATAAAAGCCAAAGTCAATATTTTACCAGAAGACTCACGGAGCCAGAAGACGAGATGAAGAGGGGCCACGAGGTGGCCACACCACCTGGTGGCGCGGGCCAGCCCAGGCCACGCTAGGGGGTGGTGTGGGCCCCTCGGGCGCCCACCGACCTTGCCTCTTTGCCTATAAAACCCTCATGACGAAAACCCTAGGCACAAGATCAGAAATCCACAAAAAGTTCCGCAGTGCCGCCGCCACTGAAGAGGAGATTCGGGGGACAGAAGTCTCTATTCCGGCACCCTGCTGGGACAGGGAAGTGCCCCGGATCCATCTCCATCGACTCCACCGCCATCTCCATCGCCGTTGCTGATCCCATGATGAGGAGGGAGTAGTTCTCTCTCGAGGCTAAGGGCTCTACAGGTAGCTATGTTTTCATCTCTCTCTATGTGTGATCTTATTGAGATCACGAGCTTTGTAATCTAGGATCTATTCTGCTACTCAAGTGCTTTAATTAATCTTTGCTTTTCCCCACGTGTGTGAAGTTGACAGTGTGCACCGTGTGGCACTTAGGCTAAGGTTACATACCATGAGTATATTTTGAGTTGGATGTCTCTATGAGATTGTGGTGTTTGTTGGAACCATCTAGCGCTCAAGGTGACAGTGAGGGGTTATCTAGATGGGGAATGCGAACTTTAAGGTGTGCTGTTATAGCCCTACATCGTCCAACCAGAGAGTAGTTCATGGTAGAATAATGAAGAGAAGATATTTATATGAGAGTGTCCACTAGTGAAAGTATGATCCCTAGGCCTTGTTTCTAATCATTGAAACACCATTTACAATCAGTCCTATTACATGTTTTCTTGCTGCCACTGTTATTTCAGATTGCAATTACCACTTATAATCATCCATATTATTTGTATTTCAATATCTCTTCGCCAAACTAGTGCACCTATACACCTGACAAGTGTATTGGGTGTGTTGGGGACACAAGAGACTTCTTGTATCTTGATTGGAGGGTTGCTTGAGAGGGATACCTTTGAACACTTCCTCCCTGAGTTTGATAAACCTTGGGTGATCCACTTAAGGGAAACTTGCTGCTGTTCTACAAACCTCTGCACTTGGAGGCCCAACACTGTCTACAAGAATAGAAGCGTGCGTAGACATCATCGAACTATAGGCGAATAATCGTCATCCCTTAAATAGTTCGACTCTCTTTCTCGATCTGAGATAAGTGATTCATCCGACTAACTCTTAGTCGGTCGCCTCGGTTAACACTTAACCAAGTCGTGCATGGCCATGCTTTCCGAATCATATCTTCCGAGAGGGCCTAGAGAATATCTCTCTAGTCGGAGGGGCAAAATCCCATCTTGGTCATTCACATCACGCAGCTTGATTCTCAGTTGGTCTGAACTCTGCCTTTGTAACTGCCCAGTGACAGAACAACATTTGACAGAACCTAAGTCGGTGATCCTCAACTCAGATTGTGCAATAACCTCAGGTATAAGGATTACATTGATTAAGACATGGAAATGACGACTTGTTCGTTGCATCTCAATATGGGTCAATTCGACTCGCTAAACTCTTTAGCCGAATCCGTGTAAGTCAGAATAGCATCTCCATGCCCATGACAAGTGGAACCGAGTCATCTGCCGACTTTCACATTAGTCTAAGTTGTGTGTTCAGCACGACCTCAATGACCAAGGACAATTAGTATGAACAACATGAATATGTAGTTCCACAATCGAATCACATATTCAATGATACATATCAGTAGTTCATACATGGACAATAACTTTATGAATACATTGGGAATAACATCATACATGATTGCCTCTAGGGAATATTCCAAACAGCCTCCCACTTGCACTAGAGTCAATCATCTGACATCACATGTCTAGGCATCTAATGCCCATGGCTGTCAGGTGCGCCTCATGCTTAGGCTATGGTAGCAGCTTTGTCAACAGATCCGCAACATTTGCATCTGTGTGTACCTTGCATAACTTGATATCACCTTGATCCACGAACTGGCGAATCAGGTGGTACCGCATGAGTATATGTTTATTCTTCTGATGTTGTCTAGGTTCCTTGGCTTGTGCAATAGCACCATTGTTGTCACAATACACGTCTAACGGATTGGAGAGCCCTGAACCACACCAAGATCCATGAGGAAATTCCTCATCCAAACGACTTCCTTTGCCGCCTCCGAGGCAGCAATATACTCAGCCTCTGTTGTAGACACAGACATTGTCTCTTTCTTGGAACTCTTCTAGCTCATAGCCCCTCCGTTTATCACAAGCACATATCCGAATTGCGAATGAGAATCATTCGAGTCAGTGAGATAACTCGCATCCGTGTAACCTCTTACACTGAGTTCATCCTCACCTCCATAAACTAGGAACACATCCTTAGTCCTTCTCAAGTACTTAAGGATATTTTTAGCCGCTGCCCAATGGGTTTCTCCAGGGTCAGCCTGGTACCTTCCCACAACACTTAGAGCATAGGAAACATCCAGCCTAGTACAAATCATAGCGTACATGATGGATCCGACTGCAGAAGCATACAGAATCGCACTCATCCGACTTCGCTCATCAGTTGTCAAAGGACATTGGGTCTTTCTAAGTTTTACGCCATGGGACATTGGTAAGAACCCCTTCTTAGATGATTCCATGTTGAACTTCTTCAACACTTTGTCAAAATATGTACTCTGACTCAATCCAATGAGCCGCCTTGATCTATCTCTATAGATCTAGATTCCTAGTATGTAAGTCGCCTCACCCAAGTCTTTCATCAAAAAACTCTTTTCCAATGATTCCTTGGTCTCTTGTACATCTAGACATCATTTCCAGTCAGTAATATGTCATCCACATATAAGATCAGAAAGTGTAATTTGCTCCCACTAAACTTCTTGTATAAACAAGAATCATGATCACTCTTGATGAAGCCAAACAATTTGACTACCTCATCAAATCAAATGTTCCAACTCCGAGATGCTTGCTTCAACCCATAAATGGATTTCTAAAGCTTGCATACCTTGTCAGCATTAGCCGGATCAACAAAACCCTCGAGCTGTATCATATACACGTCCTTAGTTAAATTTCCATTAAGGAAAGCTGTCTTGACATCCATCTGCCATATCTCATAGTCGAAATAGGCTGCTATAGCTAACATGATCCGAACCGACTTAAGCATCGCTATGGGTGAGAAAGTCTCATCGTAGTCAAATCCTTGAACCTGTCGAAACCCCTTCGCGACAAGCCGTGCCTTATAGATAGAAACATTTCCATCCATATCAGTTTTCTTCTTAAAGACCCATTTGCACTTGATGGGTCTTGCACCATCTGGCAGATCAACCAAGTTCCAAACTTGATTTTCATCCATGGACTTTAACTCGGATCTCATGGCTCCAAGCCACGACTCAGAATCAGACCCCACCATCACTTCCGAATAAGTTGCCGGCTCATCATTGTCCAACATCAACACATCATGAGCACTTCGCAATCTGGCCGATCTTCGCAGTGTCAGTGCAGTTGCCGGCTTAGGTACCACGACTGGCTCAACCTCTAAGGTTTTTGCTGACTCGTTGCTAGCCGGTACCTCTCGGATTTCTTCAAGCTGCACAGTGCTCCCACTGACTCCCCAACTGAGAAACTCTTTCTCAAGGAAGACACCGTTCCGAGCGACAAACACTTTGACCTCTTCTTGGTTTTAGAAGTAGTAACCCAAGGTTTCCCTCGGATACCCCACGAAAATACCCTTATCCGACTTGGCTATAAGCTTGTCCGACTGAAGTCGCTTGACAAAAGCTTCACAACCCCAAATCTTAAGAAAAGACAAACTCGACTTCTTGCCAGTCCACATCTCATGTGGTGTCTTCTCTAACGACTTTGATGGTACTCTGTTTAGTGTGAATGCTGCTGTTTCTAGACAATAACCCCAAAATAATAAAGGCAGATCTGTCCAACTCATCATTGATCGTACCATGTCCAACAAGGTCCGATTCCTCCTTTCCAACACACCATTTCTCTGCGACGTTCCTAGAGGAGTGAGCTGGGGAACTATTCCACAACTCTTTAGATGTCCATCAAACTCATGGCTCATGTACTCGCCTCTTCGATCCGATCAAAGAAACTTTATTTTCTTGCCGAGTTGATTATGTACCTCATCCTGGAATTCCTTGAACTTTTCAAAGGCTTCTGACGTATGTTTCATCAAGTAGATATATCCATACCTACTCAAATCATCAGTGAAGGCAATGAAGTACTCATAACCACCTCTGGCTGTCGTGCTCATCGGGCCACATACATCACTATGTACTAGTCCCAATAAGTTGGACACCCTTTCGTAACTCTTTGTAAAAGGTGTCTTGGTCATCTTGCCGAGTAGGCAGGATTCACATGTATCGAACGACTCCAAGTCGAATGAAGTTAGGATTCCATCATCATGGATCTTGTTCATGCGTTTCCAACTTATATGACCAAGCCGACAATGCGAAAAGTAAGTCATATTCAGATCATTTGGTTTCAACCTCTTCATATTTATATTATAGTCAGTTTCACCATCAAGATTCAAAATAAATAACCCATCACGAACGGGTGCAAAGCCATGAAACATATCATTCAAATATAAAGAACAACCATTATTCTTAATATTTGAATCATAGCCTTGTCTCATCAAACATGAGGCAGAAATAATGTTTCGACTAAGCACTAGAACATAATAACAATTATTGAGCTCCATTAAGAATCCGGAAGGTAAATGAAGTTGCATCGTGCCGACTTCCAACGCAGCGACTCTCGCTTTGTTGCTGACTCGAATGTCAACCTCGCCTCTCGCCACACTCCTAGTTCTTACTAGTCCCTACAACGAGCTGCAGATGTGAATGACTGATCCCGTATCATATACCCAAGAACTACCAGGTGCATCTGCGAGATAGATGTCTATAACATGCAAACAAGCGTACCTGAGCCAGAAGTCACACCTCCACTCCTTGCTTTATCAACCAGATACTTGCTGCAATTCCTCTTCTAGTGTCCATCCGGCTTGCAATAGAAGCAAGTGGATCCGACTGTAGGCGATGGCTTAGTCCCCGAGGAAGCGCTTTGGACCAGATCCTCAGCCTTACCTCCCGACTTTGCCTTCTTCTTAGTCCAAGAACTCTTCTTGAAGTTAGCCTTATTCAACACCATCAACACTTGACTGACGCCTTTCTTGAGATCCGCCTCAGCCTGCTTGAGCATCCCATGTAATTCAGTGAGCTTCTTATCCATATCATGCATGTGGTAGTTCGATATGAACTGACCATACGCACTAGGAAGAGAGTTCAGAATTATGTCCGTAGCAAACTCTTCGCTAATGGGGTAACCCAGCCTTCCAGAGACTGCACGTAACCAACCATCTTAATCACATGCGGACTCAGTGGATCACCATCCTTAAGCTTGCAACTCAACAAAGGCTGAGAGACTTGATACCTCTCAGTCTTTGCCTGAGCCTGGAACATACTTTTGAGACTTTCAATCATATCGTAGGCCTCAACATTCTTGAACTGCTATTGCAAGTCTGGTTCCATGTGAGCAAGCATAAGACAGCTAATCTCCGTAGACTCATCACAAGTCCTACGATAGGCATTGGTGGTTGCAACCCTCACATTCTCATTCGACTCAGCTGGAAGTGGGTTGTCTAGGATATGGTCCCTCTTTTCTTGCTTGAGAACAATTCTCAGATTACGATACCAGTTGGTGAAGTTAGTTCCATTTAGCTTATCTTTCTCTAAGATGGTTCTCAAAGCAAAACTGGATAACTGAGGAAGACTGCTAGGTGCCATTGATCTACAACAGAAAAGTAATGCAAAAACACTTAAGACATGTATCCATAAAAGAGCAAGCATATTAAACACTTTAATATTTATGCTCCCACTAGAACCAACACCCCTTCGATGGTTACTTAGTGATTTAGGACCCTAAATAAGCAAGTCGACTAGTGCGCTTTAGCATCACCGCTAGTTGTCAAGTGATCTAGGTAGACAACTCCTTGTCAATCGCATCTCATACAACTCCTGTTGGATGGGTGGCATCATATGCCCCGGCTCCCATCCGACTTTTCCCCGAGTCCCACAACCGTTGTGATAGACCCATCTAGATTACCGAGTGCTTCCGTTGTAAGAGTCCAACTCGAACCCGCCTAGTCGGAAAGAATTGATAGCACCTCAATTTTATGAGCCCACTACCAAAAATGTCCGACTTGTGATGGTGCAGCACTGGCGGGGAAACCGACTAGACCTTCTTTGAGGGATTATTTTCTACCAACTATCTAATAGAGGTAAAAATAGAGACATAATAATAAGACAAAATAAAGCAATTATAATGTGAAATGGTATGGCTCTCTTCATGGCGATCTCCATCTCCACAAAGCCTGTAATCTGACTCGGGCCAACTCTTGTCACATGCCGTCTTACACCATGTAGCCGACTTGCACATCGACTTGCATGCCATCTGGGTTCTCCAAACAGCTACACTAGCTAGTTACATAGAGAATCCGACACGCAGATCGTTATACAATAAGATGACTGATACATTGCAAATGTATCTATAATTTTTGATGTTCCATCCTTGGTTTTATCCACTTTCTTGTGTTTTGTTCCAACTTTGGACGACTTTTCATATGATTTCTTGGACTAACCTATTAACAAGAGCCAGAGTGCCAGCTGCCTATTTTCTGCTGTTTTTGGTTCCAAGAAAGTCAGAAAATGAATATTCTCGGAATTGGACGGGACAAAAGCCAAAGTGCCTATTTTTCCGAAAGTGATCAAGTGCCAGAATCCGAGACAGAGAAGGGCCAGGGAGCCACCACACCACCTGGTCGGGCGGCCAGGCCTGGCCCGCGCCAGGGGGTGGTGTGGCCGCTCCCGGCACCCCCTCAGCCTCTCCTTCCGCCTATATATTGCCCTCGGGACGTAAACCCTAAGTACCCGATCAAAAATCCACGAAAGAGTCTGTAGCCGCCATCATCTCCATCCCTAGATTGGGAGGGATCTGAAGCTCTTCCCGGCACCCTGCCGGAGAGGGGAATTCACCCTGGAGGCCTTCTTCATCACCATGCAAGCCTCCGGTGTGATGCGTGAGTAGTTCATCATTGGACTACAGATCCATGTAGTAGCTAGATGGTTGGTTCTCCTCCTTTGTGCTTTCATGTTTAGATCTTGTGAGCTCCGTTCATGATCAGGATCATCTATTTGTAATTCTGCATGTTGTGTTTGCGGGGATCCGATGGATATTGAGATGCTATTTCAGATTGATTATTGATTCTATCATGTCTTTGTTATTTGTGATCTTGCATGCTTTCCGTTGTTAGTAGCTATCTTGGCCAAGTAGATGCTAGTAACTCCAAGAGTTAGTATTTATGCTCGATAGTGGATTCATGCCTCTGGTAATCTGGGGACGTGACAGAAATCTCTAAGGTACTAGATGTGCTGTTGCTACTAGGGAGAAAACAACAATCCTTTGTTCATAGAACAATCGTATTGTTTACTTTACACGCAGTTCGTAAAGCAATAATCTGTTGCTTGCAACTTAATACTGGAGGGGGTTCAGATGATAACCTGAAGGTGGATTATTAGTCATAGATGTAGTTAGATGGCGGTCTATGTATAATGTTGTAATGCCCAATCAAGTCTCAAAGGAGTCAAGATGATTAGTATATGCATGTATTGCTTTCTCGGTGTTTGTCAATTGCCCCGCTGTAATTTGTTCACCCAGCATGTTATCTATCTTAAGGAGAGCCACCTCTAGTGAACTATAGATCCCGGTCCTTGTCTTTTACATTCAATCTACAATCTTTTACTGCTTTGTGTTTACTTTCTGCAAACTTTTACTTCTTTCCATTCGATACGTTTAATCCTTTGTTTTCCGCAAAACACGGTGAGATTGACAACCTCATCGCAAGTTGGGGACAAAGTTTTGTGGTTGTGTTGTGCAGGTCTCCACGTTGCTACTAACACCAGTAGTGCGCCCTGCCAAAGCTCAGCTAGTAACACCTTTGGGGTGTTTCCTTGCTCCTACTGGTTCGATTAAACCTTAGTTTCATAACTGAGGGAAACTTGCTGCTGTGCTCATCATACCTTCCTCTTGGGGTTCCCAACGAGCTCTACATCAAACACGAGCCATCAATGACAGCACCTAGGCTCCAGCCGGCTGACAAAAACCGTGATTCGTAGATCACGTATGGATTACCCACATCACATGCACATAAGCCATACCATTCACAGCATCATCCTGCAAAAATAAGTTATGCAAGGATACAATATCTACCGGCGTTGTGAAGCTCGCAACAACACCTAAGGCGCTAATATATGGGGAAGCCGGTGGTCCTGCTAGCTGGATAGCGGGCGGGGATCGAAGGAGAAGCGCCCGCTGATTTATCCGGAAAAGCAGATCTCATCTGTATTCCAAACATGGACTTCGCCATCGGATCAAACAATTTTACCCAAATCCGATCCGGACTCTGATTCGACCAAACTCTTTGATCTTCGATCACCGCATCCGGATTTATGTGTCACAGTCTACCCCGATGGCGGAAGCCGGCCGATAGGGGTATGTCGTTCCACGACCTCTCTAGCATGATCACGGAAACAGGATCATCCAATTCCTCGAGTACAGTTGATCCAATCAACTTCGTACAAAACTGATCTATCTCATAGATCGACAATCAAAACTGCAATTAGATCCAATCTAATGCCAACCGCATATCACATATGCACGATCACGATCCTAAAACTAGAAGCTATCGCTCTAATACCACGGTTGGGCCACGCAGAGATAAACAATTTTTTACCTACGCGGTGATCCCAAGATCTCGCTGAGGTAGTAGGCCACGAGAATTACCACTAGACACGCAGTTGCGGAATCGATGAAGCATATCACTTGACGCAGTGCATTCCTCACGATCCGTTCCGATCCACGATCATCGAAGTGTTGATCGCACAACACCTCCGTCGGTATCCGCACGTACGAGGAGGAGCGCCAGCGCTGGACTGCTAGGTCCGGTACGACGGAGACAGGACTGGACTGGGGCTAGGATTTCCAACACATGGAGTGACCTAACCGTGTGCTCTAAGCACCTGCGCCCCAGCTTATATAGAGAGTGAAAGTGGGCTCCACTCACTTGTGGCCCATTCACTAAAAAGCCTATATTAGTCACCGCGAGTCCAACTCACTGACCAAGTCCATGTCTTATTTGGGTCCAACCCAAATAGATTTCCGGTTTGGGTGTAACCCAAACTTGCTCCGGCTCTTAAGTGTGTGACCCGACAAGCTCATGGTAACTTGTACATGATCCGAGTCTCACTTGTGCCGATCAGTCAGCAGCGGCTCCTAGCAGAACGTGCCAACTCCCAAATACCAAAGAGTCATGACAACATACCTTCCAATGCGACTTTCGTCTGAGCCCCTTTTACCTCACGATATACAATGTCGAACTATAGGCGAATAATCGTCATCCCTTAAATAGTTCGACTCTCTTTCTCGATCCGAGATAAGTGATTCATCTGACTAACTCTAGGCCGTCGCCTCGGTTAACACTTAACCGAGTCGCGCATGGCCATGCTTTCCGAATCATATCTTCCGAGAGGGCCCAGAGAATATCTCTCAAGTCAGAGGGGCAAAATCCCATCTTGGTCATTCACATCACGCAACTTGATTCTCAGTCGGCCCAAACTCTGCCTTTGTAACTGCCCAGTGACGGAACAACGTTTGATAGAACCTAAGTCGGTGATCCTCAACTCGGATTGTGCAATAACCTCAGGTCTAAGGATTACATTGATTGAGACATGCAAATGACGACTTGTTCGTTGCATCTCAATATGGGTCAGTCCGACTCACGAAACTCTTTAGCCGAATCCGTGTAAGTCGGAATAGCATCTCCATGCCCATGACAAGTGGAATCGAGTCATCTGCCGACTTTCACATTAGTCTAAGTTGTGTGTCCATCACAACCTCAACGACCAAGGAAAATTATTATGAACAACATGAATATGTAGTTCCACAATCGAATCACATATTCAATGATACATATCAGTAGTTCATATAACATCATACATGATTGCCTCTAGGGTATATTCCCAACAAGCAGAGCACGACGGTTCTTATCCATTTGTCTAGGGGCGGCAGCGGGAATCACTGCGCGATGGAGATCGATGACGCACGCTCGGGCACGCAGGTGCTTGCGTCGGGAGGAAAAAGGAAAGAGAAGAACACCTGAAGGGGTACGAGCTGGCTTAGGCCAAGAGTGGGCCAGTAGTGGACCTTGACAAAGCTTCTAGGGAGGAAGGGACTGGCTGGGCTACGTCCTGATCTGCCGTGGCTCTGTTTTTTATTTCAAAACCTTTTTCTATTTCTGTTTCTCCTTTTCTCTTTTATAAAAACATTTCAAAACTGTTTTGACCCAATTCAAAAATACCAGAGGTTTACAAATATACGAAATATTGTAGGGACCCTATTAGTCCTTTTGGGCTCCAAACATTTTGGTACTTTTCAAAATATTCAAAACCGTTTGAATTATTTTGAGAGAAAGAGCAAACTAGGGTTTTACATTATTCTCTTAGCATACATTTTTAAAAGATGATGCTCATGAATGCACAATCAAAGCTCTAATTACTATTAACTAAAATTGGGGTGTTACACTGGGGGAGGCTCTCCCGACGCCGCCGTCAGGTATCTGCAGCATAGAACCCTGAACCCTAAATTCGAGAAGCAAAATGGCAAATTTCATGCAAAAAATCCTAAATCACGGCTCTACATTTGGGTTTTTGGGGTTTGGTTTTCACACATACGTACTTGGACGATGAAGGGGTTCCTCGAAGGAGAGGGAGAGCATCCTCACCGCAGGAGACCGGAGGCAGCGGGGAGGAGAGGCAGGGGACCGGAGGTGGCAGGGTGGAGGGAGGCGGTTGCAATGGCGGTGGACAGTGGGGGTGTAGGCGGTCGGGAAAGAAAAATGTGGCATAGATCTGAAATATTTAACCAAATATTTTTAGATCTTTTCCGCCAAGTACTATCCTCAAACGACTGCAAAGAGAACACGTCTCTAAGAACAACCGTTGTCCAAATATTTCATATTTTGCTGCCAAATACTTCTCTCAGACGGCTAAAAAAATTACAATTGTCTCGAATACATGTTTCTTACATGCTTATGAAATCAATATTCAAATTCCTTTAAAAAAATTAAAAGAACTAATTCAAAAAACAAAGATGAATATGTGATTGGTAGTTTTTAAATGAAGTCCTACGCCAAAAATGAAGTTCATATGCTCAAGAGAGTATCTGACGTAGTATACAAACTTCAGATTTTACCTAGAATGGTGGTGATTCTTCCTACTTGTCGATGTAGTCTTTACAAACAAACATAGGTGCAACAATTTTGGAATTGACTAACATTTCTACCACGCCACATAGGTACCCAAACATGAACAACTGCCAAGTTTCAGAACTATTCGGCATTTATTACATATTATAAGAATTAACATCATAAAAATAGCCATATATTCATCTAATTATAAAAACACATTTATAATATTATAAAAATCACATTCACACAAATAGTTATTGAAGAAATGCTAAAAGAACAAAATCTAGAGCGTCCAAATTTATTCGGACCCTCCAGATTAGAACAAACTATAAAATTTGCAAGACCACACCGCCACATGGAATGGATCACCAGTATCAAAGCATGGTTTGGAAAGCAACACATGCAAACTCTAGACTCCATGCATGTGTCAAACCATGGTCAAAAAGCACAAAAAATTCTTTGAAATTAAAGCAACTTTCACATGGAATGGTGCAACTGTGTGACAAAAATTGCATCATGCATCTATTAGAGTGTGTGTGGTCTTGTGGATGAAGGTGGTTTAGAAAACAACACATGCAAACTCTAGAGGCTCCATGCATGTGTCAAACCATGATCAAAAAGCCAAAAAAAACTTTGGAATGCAACTGCCGCATGGAATGATGCACTAGTGTAATAGAAGTTACATCATCACATCTATTGGAGTTTGCGTGCTATTGTAGATCAAGGTGGTTTGGAAAAAAACACATGCAAACTCTAGAGGCTCCATGCATGTGTCAAATTATCTAAAACAAATGGAAAATTGAGTACCGTGCATGGTTTTTTCCTACTGCTTATCCAGTTGTCATATTCAAGTGTAAACATTGAGGCTCGTTTGATTCAAATTAATCACAAAGGATCCGTGAAGGATTTTGTCCCTTAGGAAATATTCCTACGTTTGGTCGTTTGATTCAAAGGATTGCAATCCTTATGAATTCCTTCAAAGGATTCCCTTGCCCTCTATTCTATAGGAAAACATCCATCCACTTCAACCTCATGTTAGAATACGTTTGCTTTTCCTATGATTCAGACATATATATATATATACTTGATACAAATTTCTGTAGTTTTCTATTCCTGTAGGATTCAAGAGGTCATGCCACTCCAATTCTGTGATTTTCCTATTCCTGTGTTTTGAGAATCCTGAAAATCAAACGAACCCTGAGTATTTAAAAAAACATTTTTGTAGTATGCATCGCCATGATCAATAATATAATTGAGCACTAGAAAATTAAAGAAAATTCCATATAAAGGAGTAGATTAATACACGAGATACTAATAGTCCAACCACAGTCTGCGGATATATTATCTTATACACATGCACCACTAGGGGGAATGACTTAAATAAAATAAAAACTAAAACAAGAATAGGGGCAGCAACATCAGCCTACTCGAGGGGAAACATGCGAGTTTTGACATATTCCTAGAGGAATGTGCCATAGACTACGTGCTTCACCAAGGTCTTCGCCTTGTGTTTACGACCGTGGCTGTGGCGGACGCCCACCGAGTGCTGGATCATTTTGTCGATGTCCTTGTTGATGACTTTGCCACAGAATGGGAAAAACAATTTTCCTTTATAGCGGAAACAAATTTTCCCACTCCGGAGCCGCCTCAGTATGTAGCGGCTCTTGCTGTACCTGGAGTCCTTGTTATCGTCCATATCATCAGATTCTTCCTATTGATTTTTAAGTAATTTGACAAGTAATTAGTTCATACATTAACGTTTTATTACAAACGAGTTTATTAATACTTTGGTAGGCTTGACAGTAATATGACTTAAAATATAATCATGTGTTTCCTAAATATTTTAATAATAATAAATCAAACAATTTCATAAACATATAATGACAACAACTTATGATCAAACCGTGCATCATATGAATTATTTGGTTCATGGATAGTGTAATCATAACCACAAGAATTAGACAAGATATTCAGATATATGTAATAATTAAATTTAATATATGATCACAATTGTTGTCTACTAGCAGAAATAATTCAAAGATCATAGTTCCATATGAATGTATAATAAATCTGGGGCCTCATAAGTTTTCCAGAGACAGAGTTAGTGAACCAAGTACCAAGCACAACATATTCTTCGTGTACATTGCCCTAGGTTCACTAACCCATCTCTGAAAAAATCTTTGCACTCTTTTGGAGCAAATTTGAATCATTAGCCTCAGTAAAAAATTGAAATGTACTCCTTATACACTATGCAATCACTCAGTATTGTATTAGATGTAGTAAATACATACATGGTGTATTGAATTCATTGGCCTCTTTGATAGTTTCAACGAAGGGGTCGATGATGGCGTGGGCATAGTTCTCGTCTTCCTCCGGGATGCATACGCTGCCTCCGCCTACATGCCCTTCATCCATATCTCCCGTTGGTACTACGACGTTGTCGTTCACCTACTGCTCGACGGTAATGGTGACTGGCTGGACGGAGCCCAAAGCAGCGACGGCGCGGTAGCGAGGGGCGTGTGTGCCTGGAGAAGCTGGACCTGCCACATCGACGACGACCGTAGAGCCATTTGCTGCGCCTCCAACTGGCTTCACCTCCGCCTTGTCTCCATGGCGGGTACGCTTCATGGCGCAACTAAGGGGAGGGTGGTGCTATGGTAGGAGCTTCTGCGCGCGCGGTAGATATAGTTTGGTTTTTTTACTAGACAGATTGGGGGAAGTGGACACTCCTAGAAGAGACGAAGAGGCCGAGCGGGTGTATATACGGGGGGGGGGGGGGGGGGACGGTTGGGTTTCGCTCGAGTGGACACGTGGGTGTGGATGCGTGGTGGTGGACTCGTGCATGATCTACATATTCTAATTGCATCAACAACAGATCCACACGCATGCTACCTCGGAAACATGCACGAAGCTAAGTTGAACCACACATTAGAGATGGACATAATATGACACCGTCTCAACAATATTCTGGAGACAGGTTCCTTTGATTCACCGCATGCGGTTAAAAAATATTAGAACTGGGCAGAATATGCCACCGACTCAAGCATATTTTAGAGACGGTTTGAATTCTTCATTGGCTAAGGTTACAATAATATTAGAGACGGCCATAATATGTAACCGCCTCCAAGAAGGAGAGAGACAATTATTTCATTTCGTCCGTATGTGGTGATCACTCGGAGCCGGTTTACTTTGTTATCGCGGTTAACCGACTGTGTGCGTCATCTCTAAGTAACAAGTTTGAACTAGTGAAATGAACTAACTTCTCCAAAATGACATTATTTTGGAAATGTTCATTTTGTCATTTTAGAAAAGTTTATTTTTTAACTAAAGAGCGGAGATGATATCCTAAAGTTGATCCACTTGCATCTCTACGTGCGGCTTACGTTCACCCTACGTTTCAATTCTATGATTTTTAGTTCGATGGTGATCATTGGAACCAGGGGTGGCCCCTTTTATCCTAAGGGTTTGTTCGGTTAATCCACTCACCTAGTGGATTGAAGTGGATTGGAGAGGAATTAGGGGGATTTTAGCTTACAGGGGATTTAATACCTGTCAATACACCTCGATCCTGTCCAAGCCCCAAGCAACCGAACAAGCCCTAAAAAGTTCCGTTTTCGCTTGACTCTAATCACTGTTTTGTATTTCCTTCGATGTCTTTGCTAACGCTAGATAAAATAACCTGTATGATATTTTTGGTTGGGCCACTTATTATATGGTTGATGTGTCGATGATTTCGAACATAATAATATCTCTTTCCTCATATTTCGTGGTGATTATGTATCGAGACCATGTTATTCCAGTTGATTACTTATCTTATCTACAGGAAATCCTACAAATACGGACAACTCAGCATTTCACTCATTGTGGATGCCAAGTGTGCGCAATATTGGTTATTGATGGTTCTAACCAACGTGTGGTGCATCCATTCAATATCCATCTAAGACTTGAGAAGATGTTAAATATGGAATGAAAAAAGTAATTTTGGCCGAGATCTTTGAAATGTCTTAACATTAGCTAACTTAAATAATCTTGACGCACATTAATAGGTATCTCGAAGTACAGACACCATCAATGGTGACGGATCACATGATCGATCAAGACAGAACAAGGCTTTCAAGAAAAACGCATCAGTTAGACAAACCGAAATTGACATCAGAATAACACAGTTTACGCATGGCTCAGCTATCAAACCAAACTTTGACATCAGAATGTCAGTGCCTGGGCCACCCTCCTCGCTTCCTCGAAGAGATCAGAGGACATGTAGCGTTCGCCACCACTTGGGAAGAGAGTAACGATCATCTTGCCCTTGTTCTCCTTCCTTGCAGCCACCTGAAATGCATTTACTGTTAGCTTCGAGCAGATGCACATGCTGATAGATTGTAGAGACGCAGGATGAGAAAATCACCTCCAGAGAAGCTGCCATGTTGGCCCCGGAGGAGATACCAACCAGTAGCCCCTCTTCGTTGGCGAGCCGTCTAGCGTGCTTAATGGCATCCTCCGAGCTGACAGCAATGATCTCGTCGATCACCGACCGATCAAGATTCTTGGGCACCGAGTCTGGTCCAATGCCTTGAATCTTATGTGGCTTCGGCGGGTATCCTGAAACCAACATTCACTAGATGTATCAGCTGCGGCGGCCGAACGTGGAGAGAGAGCAAGATCGTGCGTAAAGGGCGAGACAGATCGTGGACAAAGAAGAGTTTATCAGCGACTTACCAGACAGGACACGGCTCTCAGCCGGCTCTACACAAATTACTTTGATGGCTGGATTCTGGGCCTTCAAATAGCGTCCCACCCCTGATACCGTGCCCCCGGTCCCTGATGCTGCAACCAGAATGTCGGTGTGGCCGGCTGTGTCCAGCCAGATCTCTGGGCCTGCACAGTAATTATTATACAGTGATGAACAAATTGACGCAACCACGCGCAGTAGAAGCGTGCGACAAAAATTAACCTGTCCACTTGACGTGCGCATCCTGGTTCACTGGATTATTGAACTGATCAAGGAAAAACACAGTGGGGTCATTCTTCCTTAGTTCCTTCAATTTGCGGCCGAGCCCCTTAGATCCGAGAGTAGGATCTACGAAAACACCGATGGCAATTCAGTACGATGTAAGTACAGTGAATGGACGTGAGGGCGACTGAGATTTCTCACCCGTAAGTTCAACCTTGGCCCCGAGATACACAAGAAGCGTCTGCTTTTCCATCGAGTAGTCGGCTGGCATGATAGCAGTGAACTTGTAGCCCTTCAAAGCTGCTACATAAGCTAGACCTATTCCAGTATTACCGCTCGTAATCTCAACCAGGGTTGAAACACCTGGATGGATAAGTCCTTTTTCCTCAGCATCTTCTATCATCCTACAATCAGGGACATGATTAGTATTTGCAAGTTCTAATGATTAGATAAACGCCAAAACTTGAAACGAGCAACATTAAACGAAGCAGAGCGCAAAAGTCATTAGATCTATCGCCACACGCGCAGGCAAAGTAGACAACTTTCGGGACGAGGTGCAGATGGCATCGGCGGAGGCGCGCGCTCCGGGCGAGCAGAGGGCTGCCGCCCGCGCGCACGATACGCCATGCATGGCCTGAAACCTATATAGATCCATAAATCTTGGATTGGAATACGCGCACGCGAAGGCAGCCTACTTCCGCCGACGACATGTGCTTCCGCTCGCGCGTGCATGGCTGCGCGCTGGCGCGCGTCGACCGGCCAGAACAGAGCGCTGCCACCGGAGCACGGCAAGGGCAGCGGCGCGCGTTGTAACCCGTCCAGGCCGACTCTGCACGCCCGGGACCAGCCTTCCTCCGCCGCGGGGTCAACCTCGAGCACGACATGGGCCCGTCAGTTGGCCTTCCACACCGAGCCGATGCGCAGGGCGCACCTGGGGCACGATGTGGAAGCGCCGACCGACGGGCCTGCGTCATGCTCGAGGTTGACGACGCGCGCGGGGGAGGGAGCGAGCGCAGCTGGTCGTCGGGTGTGCGCCATGCCGGCCGTGGCGACACCTGGCTACTCACGCTGGAGCCCTGCCGCGCCAGCGCCCTTGATGGGTTTATGGAGGGAGTACGGAGTATGTACCTGAGAGCCGCACGATCTTTAATGGAAAAAAGCGGCTGGAAATATTCTAGCTTGGCGACGATTCGAGCCCCACAGTCGTCCGCCATCCGGTTGATCTCGACCATAGGGGTCCAGCCCACAAGCTAATACGGGAGAGAAAGAAAATTATTTGTCTTCATCAGAGAGGAAGAACAAGAGCAAGACCAAGAAGAAGAAAGGTAGCAACTAGGTAAAGGACTTCACCTCAAGTACGTCGGCTGCGATACGCTCCTTGTTCTCGGCGCGTTTGAGAAGAGAAGGCATCCCGCGCTCAGCGGTAGAGTTCGTGCCAAGACAGGCCAACGCAGTGTTGCGTGGCGCGAACGTTCTCGCCGGCACCGCCAAGGAGTGCCTGACGGGACGACCGCAGGTCAGCGCCGAGCGAGCGCTGGCGGCGAGGGCGGAGTGGACGGCCGGACCGCCGGCGGGGACGGCGGGAAAAGATGAGAGGTGGCCGACAGGACGACCGCCGGGTGTGAGCATGGGGAGGGCATAGAGGAGCTGCGTGTTCACGGCTACCAACGGGTGGATGAGGGAGGAAAAGCTGGCAACGGGTTGTAGTCCGCGAGGACGGAGGGGATTTTATACTACTAGAAGGGGTATGCGGGGGAGGAAGAAGAAGATCGCTAGTCGCCTAGTCCAGACCGGTGGGTCCTGCTCGTCTCTTCTTTTGAGATAGCTTGTGCAGCGCCGTTCCCGGTGCGGGATGAATCGGCGGAGAAGACATGTAATGGAGAGCAAGACCGTTGGATGACAATCCAACCGCATGACACATTCTGGTGAATAGTAAAGTATCTACGGAGTAACAGTACAATGCTTGAGTTTAAAGTGAACCGTGCCGTTAACCAGGTTGCCCATGAGTTAGATTAGAGTGTTGTTTGGACCGCAGATCTGTTCTAGTATTGAGTAGTTGAAGTGAAAGGGAAATAAGAGAGAGATCGGTGCTCCTAGGACTTGGGAATTCGACCGAAATAGATATTTTACAAACAATGTGGCCAATACATCAATATAAATATAAATGTGTCTCTTTTTAGTACTAATTTGTTGCGGTGGTAAAAGAAATTGGTCTTTGGACTCCAACTTTTTTTAAAGTTCCGCCGCTTGACTACGCAAAAGGCGTGACACTGTCAAGATGGAGCAAGGGAAATTATTCCAATCACTGACACTACCGCCAATCAAAGCGGTGCAGTGGAACACACAAATCCTAACCCTAATTGGATGTCCAGAGCAAAATCTTGATTTAGGCCCTATTAGAGCATCATCAGCCCCTCCCCTCCCACATAGCGTCCAACAATCTTTGTTTTTGCACCGTATGGTGGGCGTCGGCGTCATGTAGAGGCACATGACATGACATGACAGGATGTCAACAAGTTCAAGAAGGCAGGCTCAATAAGATAATTCTACAAGTTCTTAACCACAATTTTAAACTCATAAAACAAGGCGTTTTCTTTCGGCCTCCTCAAATGCTCTACCAGATCGTCTTGCAGCTGGCGATAAGTATTTGTGTTCGGAGCTCTTGGCACATGGCCAAGAAAGCAGCAAATTAAACTTGGTCGTCACCCCGCTGGTTATACGATTCACTGTCCAACACTGAAGTAGAACGCTCAAGCATAATGATCATAGTGTGCATGATCACACATGCATTCGTAACTTTCCACATCTGATCTTTCGAGTAGGTAAACACTAGCAAATTGAGCTTAGAGCACGCTAAATTCCCGCTCGACATCCCTCACGCGAGTAGGGTTTAGCGGTAACAGCACCACGACCAAAATATCTCTCGTTCGAACTTGTTTCAGGTGAAGCCCTCACAATTTCTGAATTGGGTTTTCGCCCACAGACGAGATAAAAAAAAACATTACACGGTCGTAAAGAATTTTCATTTGAGACTAGCCACGTTTCCCAGTGGGCTTGCCGCCGTATTAGCCACGCTACGGAAACACGTGCCGGAGCGGCCACTCGCGCGCGCCTGCCTGCGCGGTTAAGGCCACCCTTGTGCTTTTTCTGCCGTAGGATAGGAATGAATAGGTTAGGAAGGCTCCAGACAAGCCCCCAGCGGTGCGTTGGGATCTCGTCCACAGATCATCATTGGTCGGGGTCCTCGGGGAGAACATAACGCCCCTGGTCTGGGGACCCACTTGCCATTCGCTAGGACTTCCTTTTTATTCTCCAACTGTAAGATCGCAGAAATGGTTAATTCACGAGCGTGTTTAACCTGTCAATTAGTTCAAATTATACTACAGTACAATGTTGAAAAAAAAATTATACTACAGTACAATGTTGAAAATCTGGGACGTAGTATATACTTCCACGGCTGTCGTTAATGCTCCCAGTCTCCTTCTCCAAGCCTCCAACGGACATGCACCTCACGCACGGTATACAGGAAGAAAAAAAGAGGCAGACAACTCCTGTGCCAAAAGCAACAGGGAAAAAGCAAAGTCTGGCGCGCTGCCGTGCTGACGTTGCGCTCGCAGCTGGCTTCCTACCCGCGCGCCGACTGGGGCCAGAGCAGCGTGTGCGTGGTCGTTTGACTGATTTGAATTTCCTGACCGTGTGTTTGTGAGAGAAATGCATGCTTGCGAACAACAAAGTGAACACTGAATGAAGTTCCTACAGGTTTCAACAGTATTGCATGGTAAATTTGGATAACATAACCGAAAGCTTACTACAAAGCGTTCGAATACAGCTGCAACACCATTTTTTTATTTAGGGAAAGCCAACCAGCGCCCGCAACAGTTCCAAGTTTAAACATAATAACGTGCAATCACAATTCACAAACCAGACCTATTATGGTACTACGACATGCTCGATCACAGTTCAATCAGGCCAAGGGAGTTATTATGTGTGCATAAGTACGTGTGCGTCCATGTACCCAGCACCTTCGTTTTCTGACCGCTTCTTTGGGGTTAAATTAGTGGTACCTGCTGAATACACATGTACTGCAAGCACGAACATGTACCGCCAAATGTTCCTACTACTAGTAGTACTTTGAATCGGATCGGATTTGGTAAAGCCCGAAAGGAACATCAGGGAAAGAGGAAAAAGACAAGGCAGACGATCTGTTTAACGCAGCACCATGGGATCGATCGAAGGCCAGCTTGGGGTCCCACCCAAATCCCTTCCAGCACACCACCATGGGGGCTGGCGGGCCAGCTGCGTCGCAGGCATGCTTTGCAGCAGCGGACGCGTTCTTGCTCTGCACGGCCAACGGGCCATGGCATGCACGACATGATGCAGCTGGATCGTTCATCTGAGACTGCGTGAGTGGTCTTGCTCCTCGAATGTTGGTCTCCGAACCTGACCCACACATAGACGGTGCACCTGCACTACGTACAAGTGCATCTTTTTTTACTGTATCTTAATTTCTGACTCGCGGTAATTATTATAGCGATCGTTTGCAATTCTACTTTTTTTAGGGATAAAATTAATATTGCAATTATATACAGTTAGTTTGAATTACAGCAGGCCAGAAGTCTTAGCCTATTTACAAAGGATGTATATATATATAGTGCTCACAGCTTCCCGGTTTTCGTTCTGACGGAGCCGAGGGTCACGTGCACGAGTTGTCGAGTTCAGCGTACGCTCAAATAGATGATCGAGCTAGCCACGGCCACATGTACGACTTCACAAGCTGACACGAAACATGTGGCTCCTCTCCTGGTCTCTCCTCGCGCACGGCGCCAGTAGCGACCAAGACGAAAAAGAAGGAACTGCATGCGTCCAAGCTGTAGCAGGGAGCACTCTCTGCCTCTCTGCACCGCTGCTGCATTGGGCAGGTGAAAAAGCACAACAGAAAGCTGCCTAGCCCCCTCCCCTGCGGCTGCGGCGATGACGTTGCACCGGCAGGCCAGCCAGCTACTACCAGTATATGAGTGCCTGCGTGCCTCTTGACCAGAATATGTTTAAAAGATAATCTCTTTCTTTCATGTCCGTGATGCCGTGAAGTTAGTGCGATGGCAAGAAGCACAAACTTGATCTGTACATTTACATTCGTTCCGTCTTAAGGATTTCGTTCTCTGTGGATTTTCTCATCGATGAGTTTATTCAAATGACACCGGTTATGCTACTACTATTTGTGTCTTTAAGGTCGAGGATAATATCAATTCACAACTTTCTTTTTTACGTGGAAAGCAACCATTCCATTAACTTTGCCCTGATAATACCTTCCCTCGGTTGATAGACAACCTGGTAATCATAGAGCCCAATGCTCAATTGGAATCCGATTTCACATAAGAGAGCCCGTTAAGTTGCAAGGTCATACTCATTTGATCGAATTGCCTGGCACACGGTATCAAAATCAGTCTCAACAAAGATAGCTCGTCAAATGCCCAGGTTGGAGCACGTTTTAGAAAAAACTACTTCGAACAGATTCCGATTCCGTAAAATCGTCCGGCACTTCTTTTTTCTACCGCGCACGGAAAATTCCTTCCCGCACGACTATATATCCAATTTTTTTTGGCCAAACCGAGGTTGCCCCTCTTCTGCGCGGAACCTTGTGCTCCGGAATTTCTCCCACGTGTGCCTTTGTTGCCACCACAGCCTCCTGTCGTCGCTTTCGGCCGCCACCTACTAGGTGCCGCCGCAGTCTAGCGGTCCGCCGCCGACCGCTTTGATTCTGCATCATTTGGTGGTCAGACTTCGAGATTGACCGGGTTCCCTTCACCGAGACGGGTCACCGAGGTCACCGGCATGGATGCGTCGTGGCGGTCTAATTTGGCAACATCGTCGACCTAGATGGCATGATTCGGTCGCCCTATAGCCGTAGTTGTCTCCTCTTCGGCTACCCCCAAGGGGGCAGCTCTGAATCGGCCGGCGCGGCTCGTCGAGGTCGCGGCGGCCATGGATGAGGTTTGTGTTCGATTTCTCTTGTGTCTTCGGTACATCTTGTCCCCACGAGTAGTTTTTGTTCTTCGAAAATTCTCAAGGTTGTTCTCGGTGTTACTAGATCCTAACTTCTCTCATAACTGAAGCTAGAAGATATTCGATTGCACAACTGTCTAGTCCATATCATAATTGTCATAATCAATCATATCACTAGGTGGTGCTGAGTTAATAGGTACGGAGTGCCCAGCTTTAAATTAATAAAGCCAACAGTTCACAACCACCATCAACGATACAAACTTGCTGAGGCCTACAACTGAGCCAAAAGGAACTAGCGATAACTAACAAGAGGTGAAGCATAGTGCTACAGGGTCGGTCGCCCCAAAACATGTTGAAGAAGCAACAACTAAGTCATGGCGCATCACCACTTCTTGGGGCCATCTTGAGGTATAGTGACCTTAGTTCACTTGCCATCCACTATCAGCTGGATGGCGAAGCACCTTCAACTCAATTGTCAGTTTGTTTCAAGTTAGCCAAAGCGACCAAGATTGTGCAACGAAAAAGGTCTAGAATAGGCGCCTAGGTTACCCCGAGAACCCGAAAAGAATAGCGTAAAAGTGGGCAAAGTTGGTAGGGTGTCAGTTGCACCCAAGGATTTGTCGAAGTGAGCCCCAAGCGAACCTAGCGATGGAGCACGTGAAGAATATGTGTGAGGCATTTTCCCTAGACCCACAAAGCGCGCACGTGCCATTGGCAGGGTTGTGTCTCGAGGCAATTAGCTAGTTCGACAGAAGACGATCAAGAGCTATCTGCCATGAGAAAATCTTGTTCTTTAGAGAAAATTTTGCCGTACAAATATCCTTGAAGTGCGCAACCGACACCCCCTAGGACAACAAGTTGTACATGGACTGAACCGAGAACTCACTCGATGGTTCAGGGTGCTGGAGCATCTTGTCCTTTCCTGGGCGCAAGGTAACAGAATCAAGGTCATCGATGAGAACAAGCCAGGCCTCCAACCCCCCGGTCTAGGGCCCTCCTAAAGGTGAGATTAATTTTTCTATGAAGACACACCTCCACCACCGAGGCAAATGGGTTGTCGTAGATCACGAAGAGCCTAGGGTATTGTTCGCTAATAGGGCCATTACCAAACCGCCAATCTAGCTAAAATAAGATACACGCCATGTCGTAAACCTGATGTTTGGCCCCTGCCTTGAAGTGATGTTTAATTTTGTGGAGACTTTTCCAGAAATGGGATCCCTTGTCCTGTTCCGGCAAAAATATCGCTGGCCTCCCCATACTTGGCTTTGATGATGGTGGCCTAGATAGAATCATCGTCTTGGTATAGCTTCCAGATCCATTTTAAGAGAAACGCGGTAGTCATCTTATTGGTATTTATTAGAACCATCCCGCCTTGTGCCTTGGGACGGCAAACCACTGGCCAATTCACTAGGTAGGATTTTTGTTTTGGGGCCCGTCCCCTCCCAGAAAAATTTGGACCTGATCGGTTCAATTTTTCCATGAATCCCATCCTAAAGGAGAAACATACCCATCGCAAACAGGGGAGACTGTTGAGACAAGACTTTGTCAGGATTAATCTCCCACCCGAGGAGAGGAATCGACTAAGCCAGGGCTCAATTTTGCCCCCAATCTTCCTTACCAGGAATAACCATTGTTCCATGGTAAATTTTCTATCTAAGATAGGAAGGCCAAGGTACACAAATGGGAACCCCCCAACTAGCATTTAAGAATATTGGCGATTCTTTGATGTTCTTCAATAGGTTGTCCTATGAACACTACCTCACTCTTGTGATAATTGATTTTAAGTCTTGATATGTCTTCAAATCACATGAGCAAGAACATAAGATTATATGAGAGTGTCATCGGCATACTGCATCTGCGTGATTACCCTAGAATCAGATGAGGAACCACTCCTCTAATGTGACCTGACTAACTTGCCGATGTGTGCCTCAGTCAGTCGTCTTTGCATCCCTTGGAACTATGTGCTCAGCCACAACATGCTCATTGCAAGATTACTTTGATGAGGTACCCACATACCCGCGAATCTCTTTTGTGGATGCTACCAAATGCGCAGAGAGTGTTTCTGAAAGGCCAGCTCTCAGTTTTTCACATGACAAGGAAAGGTTGTCGGGCTCATTGGATTAAGCCCCTATTAGAAAATTCCAGCAGTTATGCAAGTGATCACATATGGCATCCCTGCCGACTATACCGAGGATTATCTTCGCAATAGCGAAGAAACTACACTTGAGTGTGTGTGGAGGTTCACCAAGTTCGTGATTCGATCTTTGGTCTGTATCTTTGATCTCCCAATGAAGAAGATATAAAGAGGCTCATGAAGATTAATAAAGGGAGGGATTGGACAGACATGCTAGGTAGTATTGATTGTATGCATCTATCACATCTCAAAAATTTCCTAATTTTGGAATGTGAAATAAATAATATAAGTTGGTTGAATTTTTTGACTTTGTTGAAATTTCTCAAAGAAAAGAAACTTTTTGAATTGAAAATACTCTCAACCTTGAATTCAAAACCTTGTATTCATTCGGTATGACCTAAGTAGCCATATAGGCAAAAAGCCATGAATCGAGTTTTAGGTTTAGCATTGGTGTGAAAGTTTGCAAAAATTAAAAATCATGTTGCATGCATAAGGATCATTACATTTAAACCCAAAAGGAATAATTCTATTGTCCAAAAGAATACCCAAAAACCCTATTTGGGATTTTCCCATTCTTAAGTACAAAAGGGTTCTATGGAATTGTCCATATTAAAAATTGAGCAAAAATATAACTAAAGGTTTTATATTAACAAAGAATGATTTTATAAAACCATAGAAACTGGTTTGAACCAATTTGGAGTTCAAATCCAAAAGTTGTGATTTAAATAAGAAATATAATGCCCTATAGATCAAAGTGAGTAATTCTAGTTGGAAAATTTGAGTTAGAGTGGAAAAGGGTCCCTTGGCATCCTAAAAGGCTATTTGGAATTTTAGAAAATTCTAGAAATTGGAACGGACCAATTTGGATGCCTAAAACAAAATTTAGAAAATAAAATAGAAAAGAATAAAAAGAAAACGAATAAAAAAGGGGAAGCAGTCGGCCGAGTGAGCAAAACGGCCCAGCCCAGCCTCTTCGCCGCTTCCTTCCATGCCGCGCGCGCAACACCTTGGCCAGCAGTCCAGCCCAGCAGAGACAGCTCACGCGCAGCAGCAAGTCACTCGCAACCTAGCTTACAGCATAACCCACTCCTCGCTTTCGTGCCGCCGACAGGTGGGCCCCACCTATAAGGCCGTCCTCAACCTCCAGCCGGGAGTCCCGAACGAGCAAGGGACAATCTAGAGCCGAAATAATCGCGATTCCATCGTGTTTCTGTTCCTCTTTGAAACCTTTCTTCGCGAGAGCATCATATAAATCCCCCGCCTCTGATTCGACTTGTTTTTTTCGAGTTTGGGAAACCCTAGCCATCAGGCAAGCTCGCCCCTATCTCATCGTCGTCCACCATGCTACAAACTTGCGAACGAGGTTCCCTAGCCCCGCGTCCTCCCTTCTTTCCCTGTCCACAACCCCCTCTCTGTACCGCCTCTTCCTGACCATGTCTCATCGTCGCAGGAGCACCGGAGCATATGCGCAAGCCCGCCAAAGTGCGCCACCATCCATTGTCTCCAGCCGAAGGTAGTTGCCGATACTGGAAGCTAAGGTTGACGCCGACCAGGCCCACGTAATCTACTCGTCGTGACGGTCCTCGTCTTCTACTCTATCGTCACCAGCGACCACCGGAGTGACGACCGCATCGACCGCTAGAGGTCGCGCGCTGTCGTTTTCACCATCACCGCCGCCAGCGATGCCTGGGTTGCCCAACACCGACCGATGCATCTCTGACAGCCCAGATCTGTCCGAGACGAGCCGATCCTAGCCCAAGCCGGTGATCAAGCCAAGTCGGTCCCTCTGCACCGTCAGATCTTGATCGAGTGGCCCACAACAAATAACTTAAACAAAGAGGTATCAGCCAATAAGAACGCGCCACGTTGCAGCCCCTTTTCTGTTTATTCTAGAAAATGGAATAAAAAATCAAAAAAAAGTATTTACCTTGCAAAATTCATAGAAAATTATTTGTAAGCCCAAATTTAGCAAATAATATATCAATAGATTTAGAAAAATATTAAGATTATTAATATGATGTTAGATCCAACTTTTATAGAATAGATCTACCGTAGCAATTTAATTAGATTAATGGACATTTTGGAGTAAGTAAATCATAGTAAATTATTTATAAATCATAAAAATACAAAAAAATATGCATACGGAATCCATGATTAATTTCGGACATTAATCTAGAAGTAGAACTAATTTTTGTCAAAGTAAATATTTTAAATTAATTATACCCCTTTAATTGGTATTTAAATTATAGAAAAATATCCATAATTCCAAGAATAGCGAAACCAGTTGGCATAGTTTTGTTCTGAAAATAACTATCCATATAAATTAGAAAAATAATTATTTAGTACTGTTTCAATAGAAAGTTTTACAGAAAGCAATAAACCCAAATGCATGAAGGAGATATGCCCTAGAGGCAAATAATAAATAGGATTTTATTGTCATATCTCAATTAGTTTATAATAGTTTCATATTGTGTTATATAATGTGACTAGGTCACGGGGATGTAATATTACGGTAACAAGAAAACATAACTTGTTGTGAACGAGATTGAATAAAGGTATGGGATACCAATGATCGGATCTCGGACAAGTTGTATCGATAAACAAAAGTAAGAGGATGCTACATTTAGACGGTTCAAACGACATTGTCATCAGGAATGCATAGGGGTCACATGGACATCCCTGGTCCCTCTGTTGATCATTGATACAGATCATGTCTAGAGCATTCCCGAGCCGTGAGAGGATACAATTAAGGGTACGATGAGAGCGATTATTCGTAAGTTGGAATCACAGTAGAGAAAGAGAGAAAGCCAAAAATGTTCCGCGGAGAGATCCAAAGTTGTTCGGAGAAAGAATAAAAGAAAAACCCCGAAAGTGTTTTCGGATAAATGGGTATTTAAATATATATTTATTATATGTTAATTGTGAATTAATATATTATAAATCATATTAATATTAAGATTTATAAAGACAACATTTATATTAGGCTAAATCCCGGAGGGAAATAGTCTAGAATAAAAGCTGCAAAAAAATAAAAGGGAAAAAGAAAACAGCCAGCCCAAGTGGGCGGCGGATAACAGCCGCCGCACTGGGCGGCAGGTACCTGGGCCACGCTCGCCAGCGGGCGGCAGATAATGCGCGCCGCGCGGGGCGAGCCGCAGCCGCCAGCCGCCTGGGCCTGCTCGACCCGGCCCACAAGGGCGCGCGGGGAGCTAGCGCCAAGGGCGGGTAGCTAGGCCGCGGGGGGCGGGCGCCGGCCCACCCGGGGCTCCCCCTTTCCAGGCCGCCACGGTGGGAGTGCTGGGCGCGGGGTGGGCCGCGCCAAGGCCCACCCGGCCAGCCCCAGCCTGCTGTCCCCTTTTTCTTTTATTTGTTATTTTTCTGTTTGCTATTTGGGCTGAGTTCTTTTGGCTCATTTGGCAGTCCGAAAATCTGCTGTCCTTTTCTTTTAGTATTAGTCCCACATGGATTAGCCTTTGAGAAAGGTACACCCCCTTAGCCTATATAAAGGGGTGCCCATGGGTGGGATTAAACACACCAATATTTGGAGAAGTCCTTTTGTTGACTTCCTCCTTCCCTCCCTCTCTCTATACCTTGTGACCATGGCCCCAAGTCTGGGCTGTGCGATCGAGGCACACCTGTAGTACGCCGTTGCGCTACAGGGATTCCTAGCCGGATATCAACTTCCGCACTCCCGGCGGGATCGGGGAGCTGGAGGTCTCATCGTGCAGCGGATGTGTACGAAGACACGAGGCGCAACACTTGGGGCGCTTAAATGTCGTAAGCCGGAGCTGTTGCACGATGAAGATGATGAAGATCAAGAAGGAGCAAGGGGTGATCTGCGAGGAGCTTCGCGACCTTGAGGTCGGCTACGAGTACGACTACTTGAACCACGTTCCCTGCGGAACGTTAACCGCATACGGTCTACAAGGGTATGTACTCTCTACGCATCGCCCGTTACCGCATTACTACATAGATAGATCCTAGGCAAGTTTCTAGGGTTTCAACGTAGGAATTTTTTTGTTTTCCACACCGATCCCCTACAGTGGTATCAGAGCCGATCTATGCGTAGGAATGATGTACGGCCAGTACGCACAAGTATTGTGCGTGCATTGATCCCTTAGTTGTTACCCTCTAACGTGTACTTGTTTATATCACGGTATTGTTTGATGAAGCGGCCCGGCCCGACCTTAGGCGTATTCGTACGCGAGACTGGTTCCACACTCAACATACGGCTTGTACCGTATAAGTGGCTAGCGAGTGTCTGTCTCTCATTCGATAGTTGATATAGCATTTACAACGGAGGGCCTCGAAAGGGGTGTAATAGAGACAACTGTCGAATCTATGTTGTGGTTGGAAAGTTCGTAGTTTAGAAACGGTTCTAGTGCGAAAGCCCTAACAACCACGTAAAACTTGTAATAGATAAAGTAGAGGCGTCTAACTTTATTTTGCAGGGGGCATGTGATTATGATATGGCATTAGTCGTTACGAAGGTAAAGTAGTTTACTTTTCTATTGCTAAGTAGCATAGTAATAGTCATCGTTAAGATGGACGACCTGGTGGAGGCGTCGTGGACTTGGCGTCAAACCAAGGGCACGATGGAGATCATGCCGGAGCGCTCGATGGAGATCAAGGCGCAAGAAAGACCATATCATATCACATTATACATATGATGTTGATACCAGTTTTTACATCTTATTGTGTGCTAGTATTTAGTTACTCAACGGTAGCAAATAAGATAATCCCTATTTAATTCCAACGTTCCGGGTGTTCCCCTTGTGTGTGCACCACCAAGAAAGTTCTTCGGTACGAGGCAATCCAGGGTTACAGGTCTGGGTGTCAGACATATCTACGTTCGCATACAGTGGGTGTAAGCCATGTTGCACAGCGAATACACACAAGTTAGATTTCGCGAGCCTAGCACACTAGAGAAGCGTGGCCTCGAAACACAAGAGATCGAAAGATCGAGCATGAGTCACATGGATGATGTGATTGGCATTGTTGAATGTCTACCTTTGATACTGCACTGATGACCGTGAGGATCGGGGGAGGTGCAGAGGATAAGGATCATACGATCACTAAAGTTGTCCAGGGGATGACAATATTAGTGGAGACCAATTATAAATTGATCTCTTATTATAAACTTAGTCTAGATGTCTGTTTGCAAATATCTTAGTAGATTTTGGCATATCCCATTGAGGTCCTTTGCGACCATGGGAATATATTGCTTAATTTGGAACTTAGCAAAAGGGTCCAACTTCATAGATTAATACCCACGCCTGAGGGATATCCTCGTAAAAGGTGATCTTCTCTTCTTGATACAATAACCATTCGGAGATAATTCGATGACTCCGAATTGTTTGGAAAAACACTTAGCAATCTTACATTAGAGTTAAGAACTCTTGGAAGGGCTTGATTGCAATGGAGGTCATGGATGAAAAGGTATATATAAAATATACAAAATTATAAATGTGGTTCTTGCAAAACTCATTGCAGTTTGTAAAGTATTTGATACTTGTCCCGTTTTGTGAAAACAAGAGGATCTGCTTGAGAATTGCTGGTTTTGAGGCAGCGTGACTTGATGACGGCAAGCAAAATAGTTGATGGCCGACATCACCTCTTTCCTCAAAGTTTATCATTTGGATTAGTGGACTTCAACATAATTTGTAATCTTCGTTTGTCTGTCTTGCTTTTTACGAGACGGTTATTCATATGAACAAGTTACAAACCAGTTTGTACTATTCTTATGAACAATACCTTATGGTCACATTACGACTACAAATAAGTTATTCTCATCACTATGTTAATGATAATAATTTAAACATTTATAAAGGATTAGAATGCTAAAAGATATCCAGAGCTTAATAATGAAAAGACACTACAATTTAAGTCATTTTGGTTATTGCATGTTCTTTATGAAAGATCGGGGTCCTAGATGCTTAATCTAGAGACTTTGCAAAACCGTGCCTCTTGGGCAGAATGACTAAAACTCCGCATTCTGGTAAAACGGTGATATGCAAAGAAATGTTGAATCTTATACATAGTGATGTATCATATTTTCAACAAGTAGTGGAAATCATTAGTTAATTGTGGACTTAAGTGAATAAGCGTATTTACTTAATGAAACAAAAGTTTGAAATGATTTGAATTGTTCAAATGAGTTCATAACTAAAGAGGATATTGAAATTAACAAGAATACAAAGTCTCTTCGATTTGATTGACATGACTAAAGTATTCAAGTTAAATTTAGCATAAAAAAGGGACCTGTGAAAGATGTTTCCCAAATTATGATAATTGGACGAATTCAAACTATGTTGAAATGTCTAAACATCATAATCAATATATACTAGATACATATGGTATAATATTATCTCTTATCAGGGTTATAGTTGTCGTTTAGAGTTAAAGATCGAAATAAACAAACACTCATTTGAAATACAAAGGAACATCTAAAG
Source organism: Avena eriantha (assembly GCA_910589775.1). NCBI lineage: Eukaryota > Viridiplantae > Streptophyta > Magnoliopsida > Poales > Poaceae > Avena > Avena eriantha. The sequence continues at coordinate 486,962,785 of OU342745.1, read as the reverse complement.
ATTCGTGGAAACAACACCATAAGTGTTATGGCAAGTTCGAGTTTCTAGAGATTTTGACAAGTCGAAATCGTGGCGAATAAACAAGTCTTTGTAGAGCATTCTTAGGAACCTATGAATGCATCTTCCACAAAGGGGAAAACCTGTTGTTGTCCTAAGTTGATGTGTCTTAATGAAGATACATGTGGAAGAAAGTAAAATATCAAAACAAGGTATTTGACCTTACCTCCGAATTGTTGAGTGGCGCAGCGGAATTTGTTTCGTGAATCCAAACTCTACATATAGAGGAGAAACCAATGATAATGATCATAAAGTTTCAGTGAATACTTTTACTAAAGAAAGTAGAATTCAACCATATATTCTACAAGTTTGTGGAATTATATATTGATTCACTTGTCATGTTTTGAACAAGACATACCTACGAAATACAAAGAAGCGTGATGGACCTAAGTGCGAGAAATGAATGGTCATTGAAATCTCGTTAGTGGAATTCTCGATTTGATAGTGATCAAAGAATTTTGGAATGTCCAAGATTATCGAGAGGACCTAGATTTGAGTGGGAGCAAATCAGCTTGGCTAATTCATAATATGTAACTGACATATTTTGAGTGGGAGCTAAGTGAAATCCCTGGATCTCAAACATGAATGTCATATTTGAGTGGGAGCATGAAATCATTCTAGGATATGCGGACAACATATGTGAATGATGTGATTGGAGTTAATAACGTTTAAGTTAGATAAATAAGGATGAAGTTGAAGTTATTAAACAACAAGATCTATCGAGATTGATTGGTGAGTTTAATAAACACTGAATGTCGAATGCTTCCTGGACTTGATTCTAAAAGATGTTCAGAATGTCCTAAGCAAGGTTCTGAAGTAGCTCGGAATGGAACAAGGTGAGAAAGTAGTTCTTACCATATGAAGCATTGGGTTAGTATTGTAACAATGGTTGAAAGAAGGAGATGCGTTGCATCTCCTATGCCTCAGTCATAGGTTCTTCCATATAACCATGTTGTATACTCGACGTAATGTGAACCGAGGTTCTGGTTGGTAAGACAAAGTCTTAACTATAAGAACATGTCTTTAAGTGATTCCTGAGTTGATCACTGAACCAAAATTAAGTTTGTACTTAAGTAGAAAGAAGCAATGTAAGTGGCATAAATGCATTTCACACACTAGGATCTACATAGATATAGAAGTATAAAAGCTCCATCAGATGTGATGTATAATGTTGTGGCGGGGCTAGTTTGCTTTTAACGTAGAATGATATGTCCCAAGGCCCAGTACCCATGAGAAAGCCCTCGAGGTTGATCTAACGTCACTGCAAGCTCCTGGAATCCGGCCTCATTCTGTTGCCATAACTATAGTATATACATAAAGGATAACAAAGTGTATTTCGAAGTTTAGATGACAACAGTGAAAACGACCGTCATCATAAACACTAGAAACAAAAGTCTCACTTTGTCGCCAAACAAATGCTTCGACCCATTATAAGATAATGGTGTGAATGTCAAAATTAGGAAGACATTAACGATTTGCAAAAGACATAATGATCTGGTAAAACAGAACATGGACATGACGTTTCCCATTAGCATGCATGATCTGTAAACGCATATGGTATATGGTTTATATGATTAAAATGCAATCTGGGTTATTTGTACTCTAGTGCAAGTGGGAGACTGAAGGAGATATGCCCTAGAGGCAAATAATAAATAGGTTTTTATTGTCATATCTTAATTAGTTCATAATAGTTTCATATTGTGCTATAACTGTGCCAAGTAGAAACATTGGTACATGTCTGGTATGAAACAACAAAGTCCCTAGTAGCCTCTGTTCATACTAGTTCGTTGGTCACGAAGATGATCTGGGTTTCAAGATCATGGGCATTTATGCCGACTGACAACGAGATCATATCATTGGAGAATGATGTGATTGGACATTCCTCGAAGGATTGCAACACGATCAAGTCATCTAGTTCATTGTTGCAACAGCTATACCTAGACTCCTTCTCCTTAGACCGTGAGCTCATATTACTCACTACTTCCCTAGGCTGCTTAGACTGCATCAACCGTCATCCGGTAATACGGTGGCCATAAAGGTGTATGTTGGCTATTCCGAAGGAACAGTAGATGACATGTGACTGCAAGACCGGGATTTGTTCACCCACATGACGGGTAAAGATACATACGGCCGGCTTGGTGAGATTACATCCATAAATGTTGCAACATGTGACGGGGATGTAATATCAGGGTAACAAGAAAACATAACTTGTTGTGAACAAGATTGAACAAAGGTATGGGATATCAATGATCGGATCTCGAACAAGTTGTATCGATAAACAAAAGGAAGAGGATGCTACATTTAGATGGTTCAAACGACGTTGTCATCAGGAACGCATAGGGGTCACATGGACATCCCTGGTCCCTCTGTTGATCATTGATACAGATCATGTCTAGAGCATTCCCGAGCCGTGAGAGGATACACTTAAGGGTACGATGAGAGCGATCATTCATAAGTTAGAATCACAGTAGAGAAAGAGAGAAAGCCGAAAATGTTCCGCGGAGAGATCCGAAGTTGTTCGAAGAAAGAATAAAGGAAAAACCCCGAAAAGTGTTTTCGGATAAATGGGAATTTAAATATATATTTATTATATGTTAATTGTGAATTAATATATTATAAATAATATTTAGATTAAGATTTATAAAGACAACTTTTATATTAGGCTAAATCCCGGAGGGAAATAGTCTAGAATAAAAGCTGCAGAAAAATAAAAGGGAAAAAGAAAACAGCCAGCCCAAGTGGGCGGCGGATAACAACCGCCGCACTGGGTGGTAGGTACCTGGGCCACGCTCGCCAGCGGGCGGCAGATAATGCGTGGCGCGCGGGGCGGGTCGCAGCCGCCAGCCGCCTGGGCCTGCTCGACCCGGCCCATAAGGGCGCGCGGGGAGCTAGCGCCAGGGGCGGGTAGCTGGGCCGCGGGGGCGGGCGCCGGCCCACCCGGTGCTCCCCCTTTCCAGGCCGCCGCGGTGGGAGTGCTGGGCGCGGGGTGGGCCGCGCCAAGGCCCACCCGGCCAGCCCCAGCCTGCTATCCCCTTTTTCTTTTATTTGTTATTTTTCTGTTTGCTATTTGGGCTGAGTTCTTTTGGCCCATTTGGCAGTCCGAAAATCTGCTGCCTTTTTCTTTTAGTATTAGTCCCACATGGCTTAGCCTTTGAGAAAGGTACACCCCCTTAGCCTATATAAAGGGGTGCCCATGGGTGGGATTAAACACACCAATATTTGGAGAAGTCATTTGGTTGACTTCCTCCTTCCCTCCCTCTCTCTATACCTTGTGACCATGGCTCCAAGTCTGGGCTGTGCGATCGAGGCACACCTGCAGTACGCCGTTGCGCTGCAGGGATTCCTAGCCGGATATCAATTTCCGCACTCCCGGCGGGATTGGGGAGCCGGAGGTCTCATCGTGCACCGAATGTGTACGAAGACACGATGCGCAGCACTTGGGGCGCTTAAATGTCGTAAGTCAGAGCTATTGCACGATGAAGATGATGAAGATCAAGAAGGAGAAAGAGGTGACCTGCGAGGAGCTTCGCGACCTTGAGATCGGCTACGAGTACGACTACTTCAACCACGTTCCCCGTAGAACATTGACCGTGTACGGTCTACAAGGGTATGTACGCTCTACGCATCAGTCGTTACCGCATTACTACATAGATAGATCCTAGGCAAGTTTCTGGGGTTTCAACGTAGGATTTTTTTTGTTTTCCGCACCTATCCCCTACAATGCAATAGTAATTAAATCATAAAAAAGATATGTAAATGATTTTTGGGTGATTCTAATTGCTACTTACTCTAAATTTCATTACCTATCTAGTAGTATTTAATTAACAATTTAATTCGACAAATACATCAGATGTTTAAATAAAATGAGTTAAACCCTATTTAAACCAATATAGTTTTAATATTAAATATTTTATGCATTAAAATCTTTTCCATGTGCATCATGTGATATAATAATGTTCAGAGAACTAAATATAATCATTGTGACTAATTAAATCACCATGCGTGCATTTGTCCATCACTGCTTTATTGTATTGATGCATTTGTGCACAATTGCAATGTTTTGAATGGTGTGTTTATTGTGCCTTTATTTAGATTATGAGGAGTGAAACTAATTTGATTGCAATTATTGTAAGTGCGACAAGTTCCACCATTGAAATTGTGAGGATTTTCTAAAAGACTACAACTATCAAAAGGCAAGTGGTGCTATCTTGGTCATAAATGTCCTATTGTTTCCCTATGCATTATAGATGTTTTCGTAGAATTGCATGTGTAGGAATTGATGTGTATAAGCTATGCCATGTCCCATACTATCTTCCCTAGTAGTCCTTGTTTACGAGTCATCGTATTGGTAGATTGCTTAGCTATGCTGTGTAGACGAGGATGGGAATCGCACCATGAAAATTTATATGTTTTGAAAGGCTTATATTTTGCTAAATGACAAAACAACATGATTTTAATGAACCTCCTGTACAGATTGGTTTGATTGTCATCAGAGTGAAGATTTATGGTGGGGAATGTCATGTAGGATACTGAGAAAGGATTGGTTTCTTTGTTTGGTAGCTTACGTGTACAACCATATGCCAATAAGAAATAGGTGGTTGGCTGGACTTAGTAGGTTGTGATGACTTGAACCCTACATAGCCAGAGATGTAGAATAGTGTAGATTGGTACGATGTGTGCATGGGTTTGGGAAGCTCTTCCCGAATTGTCTCGTCTTGGACTTCTCCCTACCACGACACAATATGAGTGTAGTGGTACGATCAGGTTGACCAGGTCACATGGGTAAAGTGTACAAACCCCTATAGGGTGTAAAAACTAAGTGCTTAGCCGTGTCAATAGTTATGGACAACTTGAGCGACCCGACTCTGAGGCTGTGACATATTTCTCGCTCATCCTTATTTCACAATTACTTAAAACTTATTGGGTGAACTTAAATGGGTAGGAGCACCTAGAAGTGAACCAGAGTGTCCTATTTATCGTATTGAAAAGTACTTTGTTACAAATGTAGGATAAAGCTATTGCTTTATGCAGCTGAGCCTGAACTCCAGCTAGCCAAATAAGTATGTAGTTGCTAGGTTTGTTGTAATCCATTTTATCCTACTTGCCATACATTCAATATACTGACTATTCATGGCTACAATGTTTCATATTGCAGGTTATATCATTTCTGAGTGATCGTTTATAGGTTGCGAGACTCCACTCAATAATTGTTCGCCTGTGGCACATTTGAGGGATGGAGATCTACCTTGTATTGTTTCTGCTATAATATAATGTAAATTCTAGATCATTTTATTATATTTATGATGCACGATTATATTTAATATCATTTTGTACTATATATGCTAGTGAACCAATCCAGGGATTAACACTATACACAGGAACTCAGCCTTATCAGGCGAGGGTGTTACAACATCGGAGCTGAAAGAATTTCCCAAAGGCATGGCATGGGAAATATTGCAGGAAAGTCATGATCCAACCATTGTGCTTGAGGCTGTGGCATTAGAGAACTTTGTATTTGGCCTTGTTTCTTTGGGTTTCCGAGATCACTCAATAACATCAATGTGTTGCATAGATCTCATCTTTTTTCTAGGATTGCTAGTGGAGATACTCCGGCTTGCAACTAAAAAGTCATGAACCATGACTACACAATGTGTTGGAAATATGCCCTAGAGAGAAATAGTAGTAAGGACTATTATCATATTTCATATAGTTTATGATTAAGTTTTATATCATGCTATAACTGTATTGAGTGGAAACATCAATGCACATGTGATATACAAACAACCAGGGGTTCCTAGTGAAACTCTAGTCACTGGTTCATTGGTCAACAGATGATCATGTTTCCTGATCATGTGGCATTTATGCCAGTTGGAAATGGGGTCATCTCATTTCGAGAATGAGATGATGAACCAATACCCAACCTAAACATCGTGACCCAATCATGTCACAAAGTTCAAGTTACGATGATTAGAAATGGATCCTCGTAGACTATTCCTTACACCGTGAGGCTATATCAATCACTGTCTCCCGAGAGTGCTTAGATAGCATCAAGAACCACTTGGTAATACAGTGGTTATAAAGGTGTGTTCAGGTACTCGGAGGAAACCGTAGAGGCAATATATGTCAAGAGCGGGATTTGTCCGTCCATGTGACGAGAAGATACTCAAAGGGCCCACTCGGAGAGGTTATATCCAATAGATGCGCAGCGTGTGATTTGATCACGAGGATATCACTTGTCAGAACGAGTCAAGTAGCATTGTTCAGTAACGAGATTGAACACGACATGGTGATGTCATTGATCAGATCTCGGGCAATGCAAGTATCGAGAGACAAAGGGAATAAGACACGACTGTCCCGGCTCAAACGACGAAAGATCTTCGTGGAACGCACAGGGGTCACATGGCCATCCAGGTCCCTCTGTCGATCATTGGTGCGGGAGTGTCCCGACCATGTCTGGAGTGTTCCCGAACCGTGGGGTATCATGATTAAGGGCTTGATGATGCTTAGAGAGTGTTTATAGGATTGGTAGAATCATCAAAGAATAGTAGAGAGAAAACCGAAAGGGTTTCAGTAAGTCCGGAGGATGTCCGGAGTGGAGGTGGAAGTGTTCCATAACCACGGAGGTTAAATAATATGTGAATGAATGTTAAATATTGATTTAATCATTTATTCATAATTATTTAATAAAGATAAAAATCAATTTAAATGGTCAAAGGCTTAATGGGCCAATTCTTGGAGGGGAGAGGGCCCATTAGGGAAAGGAGAGAGGGAGAAGGGGCCAAGGGGGTGGCCGACGCCCTAGTGAGCAGCCCCCCGTGTGGGGCCCATGGGGGTGGCTGGCGGTGCCACCCCTCCCCCCTCCTCTCCTTTAGTCCCACCCCGGGACTTTGAGGGAGGTAGTACCTCCCCTCCCCCTATATATACTGGGGGTATTTGGCCAAATAAAATACACCAATAATCAATAAATGTCTTCTCACTTTTGGGAGGACCTCTAATTTATATTTTCTATCTCCCACTCTCTCTCACGTGACCGTGGTCCCAAGTCTGGACTGCGTGAACGAGAGACATCTTCACCGCGGAGCGCCGTCGCGCTGCGGGATTTGGATCCGGGAGCTCTACTTCCTCAACTGCTGCTGGATCGGGGAAGCAGGAGTCATCGTCAGGCACCAGACGTGTGTAACTCCCCGCAAGGTATCGCACTTGAGGCACTCAAGTCGTTGGAGCCACGGGAGTGCAAGGACTTCATCACGACCTTGAGGTCGGCTTCAGCTCGTCTACATCAACCATGCTCTCCTGAGCGTTGACAACGCTTTTCAGTCTTCAAGGGTAAGTTTGCGAAAAGCCCCTCCCGTTACTGTATTACTAATAGATAGGTCCTGGCAGCTTCAGGAGTTCAGGGGCGTAGGGTAAAATTTATTGTTTTCATACGCGAAACCCCAACACAATGGGCTACTATCTTGCTAACGACATATATCCAACATGGTCAATATTTGTGAAGACCATTCCGGTGCCAAAGAAGGAAAGAGTCTGTTTTTGCCACGGGTCAAGAGGCATGCTACAAGGATATTGAGAGAGCTATTGGGGTGTTGAAGGTATTTTTGCTATTGTCTAAGGTCCTGCTCATTTTGGTTACAAGAAATCTCTTAACAACATCATGACATGTTGTGTGATTCTCCACAACTCCGTCAAGGATGAGAAGGGTATGAACTTGGAGTTCTTCTTTGACAATGTTGGTAGCCTAGTGAGGCCACAACGGAATACCGATCACATTCAAGATTTTCTTGAGACGTATCATGACATTGAAATATCCTCCATGGATACCCAGCTTTAAACTAACCTCATCAAGCAAAATTGGAAGCCGCATGGACCTCTCCTCTATTTATTCATTTCATTTCCTATTCATTCACGTGAGTTGAACTATTTATTTTCCCTCGAAACCATTGACTATTTGTTTAATTACTTTATTTGAACAATTATTTTACTTTTATTTGAACAATTATTACGATTTGGGTCATGATTGTGTTGTGTGATGTTTAACATTCATAAATTTGATCTATGTTGTGGTCATATGAACTATGTTTTTGCAAATTGATGAAATCTGAAAACGTGTTTTAGTGTCTCATCACTACAAGAAATGTATCCATCTGCAACGATTTGACCTATCGGTCATCGTAGAAGGCGTCTCTTCCGCGGCGATTTTCTTCTCTTGACCATGGCCGATGGAAAACTTTTTTCCATTTTCACGGCCCTCTACTACGACAAAACCGCTAAAAACATGGATGAAGCTCGGTCGGTGTGTGGCAGAAGTAAGTTTCGGTTCCTCACGCGATGTTGACTCACAAAAATCTTTTGAGGTGTGCGGGTCCCAGATGTTAGTATCTCTAGCGGACCATACTTTTCGGTCGTGCCTCTCTTATTTGAACTTGATAGCTTTGCTCGATGCATCCGCTGTTTAGTCAGGCTGCTGGGTCCCGCATGTCAGCCTCTTATTAGAAGAATTGTCTCTTGGGAATATGCCCTTGAGGAAATCATGTATGATGTAATTCCAATGTATGCATAAAGTTATTAAGTTGTCCTAGTATAAACATATAATATGTATCATTGAATATATGATTCAGTTGTGGAACTATATGTACATCATGTTCATACAAGATGTCCTTGGTCTTTTCGGTCGTGCTAGATACACAAGTTAGACTGATTTGAAAGTCGGTTGATGACTAGGTTCCACTTGTCATGGGCATAGTGATGCTATTCCGACCGGCTAAAGATTTTAGTGAGTCAAACTGACCCATAGTTGAGATGCAACGAGCATGTCGTCATTTGCAATCTCAAGCAGTGGAATCCTTTGACTTAAGGTGATCGCATGATCCGAGTTGTGGATCACCAGCTAAGATTCTATCAAACATTGTTCCGTAAATAGGCATTTATAAAGGTAGAGTTCGGGCTGGTTCTGAATCAAGCTGCATTACATGGATTACCAAGAATGGATTTGCCCCTCTGTAATGGAGATATATACTCTGGATCCTCTTGCATGATATGATTCGGACACATGGTCATGCTCGATTTGGTTAAGTGTTAACCAATGAGTTAGACTAAGTGTTAGTCCAGTGAATCGTATGTCACGAAATGAGAAGAGAGTTGAGCTATTGAAGGGATGGCAACTACTCGCCTATAGCTCAACATATATATTGTGAGGCAAAGGGACTGGGATGAAAGTCACATTGGAAAGGTTTGTCTTCTGACTTTATGGCGCTTGGGATTTGTCACGTCTTGCTAGAGGCCGCTACCAGCTATCGACTCAGAGTAGTGACTCATGTCGTGTCCAGGTGTATGTGAACCTACAAGGTCACACACACTTAAGGGAAAGGCGCCTAGCTAGGAGTGTATATAAGTGGAGTGACAAGGGATAGTTCCCTGACCTAGCCATCACTCTCTCCACTCCCATTTTTGGCTAGACAGGATCTAGCAATCCCCTGCATGGAGCTTCCTAATGACTGCAAGTGCACAGATCGATTGTAGCTAGTTTCGAAATAAGAGTATCGAACCCACATAGAGATATTTGGTTAAGGTCTTTATGCCCCTCGTCACTGTCTACCAAAGGATACTTGTAAGCTGCCTTTGATTTCGATTAAAGGGTGTTTCAAAGGTTTTTGGTTAAATGTAGAAAAGTAAATAAAACAAGTAAAAGAAAGCACGTAACGAATGCGTTGGGAATCATGTTTGAACTCAATAGGGCTAGAGAGTTCTCGGGGATGTAGGATACACCACTAGCATGTTGTAATTAATCATAATTAGGATAGCCTATTTTTTATGTCATGACATGTGTGGAGAGAGTTCCATAATAAGATGTTCACCACAAGGATCGTAGGCAGCCGCTTTCTTGAGCCAGGTGATGAGGTCATCTATAAATAACCATTGCGATGTCTCAGAATAGCGACTCATAAAGACCACCACAATTAAGGGTTTTCTCATAGATATCGTAATTAGCTTAGTGAATCTTCCTTTATTCCTGCTTAAACCGTATAGGTTATAGACCAATGCTTGTAGTCACGAGTAACACTAGACTTACTCCCATACACGTCCTTAGGATTTCACCCTCTCTTTAGTCCCGAAGGCAAATGATATATGGTCGACTACACATACTATCTAAAGTGAGAGAGATCAAACACAACATCATAAAACAATAGATCATGGACAAAAGTAATAGACCATCTTTATTTCATTACATAATAGTTCTAGGGTTTCTGCATATCCCCAAGAACGAAGGGAACTACTCACACATGGAAGAAATCAACAACATCATCATAATCAAATAGATGGATAAAAGTACAGGAATTAATCTAGTGCAAACCACAATTGAATCTAGAATTACAACAAGATCTAATGTATGGAAGATGAGAATAGCAATGGAGATGGAGATGCAGCGGTTGATGATGAAGGGGATGATGCGATGTCCTCCAATGATCCGTGAATCAGCAAGTATTTTCCCTTCTCCAAGTTCCTCCTCCAAATCCCTCTCTAGTGTGGTGTTTCGAGGCTGGAAGTTTCTGTGAATATCGGATCTCATAATTATCTTCACGAGGTGAGAGTATATGACGAGGCAGACGTCCTGCCACACGGTATGGGTGGGTGGTATGGGAAAGTTCTGCCCGTACCAGTGGTCGTTATGCGATCTAGAGCTTCCCTCCGTGTTTGCAAATCTCTGAGGTGCGAGAATAAATCAATTAAATGACTTTTATCACTTAGAAATACCATGTTACTACATAATATGACAGTTCCAATTGATATGTTCATAAGAGACTTAGTAGTTTGTGATCCTGTTGAAACAAAGACAAAAGGTGTGCGCATACGTGGTAAAATACTAAAAACCCTACTCTACTTATGCAAAACAAAAGGTAAATATGCTACAATTTTGGACTCATCACTCCTCCCTACACGTGCGGATACCGGTAGAGGCGTTTCACGTGTGACACTAGAGACGAAGGAGTTCGTGGTGGATCTGAAGGAGTTTGTGACAGATTTAAGGTGTTGTTTGTGGGATCGTACCGCACTACATCAGAATGGGTTTCATCGATAATTCGCACCTACGCATCTAGTGGTAAATCTGGTGGCCTTCTACCTCAGCTAGATCTTTGGAGTACCGCATAGGGAAAAGTTTTGTTTATATCTGCATGGCGCGGTGGTGGTATCAGAGCGATAACTTCTGGTTTTAGGCTCGAGATCTCGCATATGTGATATGCGATAGGCTTTAGATTGGATCTATTTGTTGTTTTGGTAGTCAATCTATGAGATAGATTGGTTTTGTATAAGATTGATTGGATCAGTCATACTCGGGGAAATGGATGATCTAGTTTTCATGATCATACTGTTGAGGTCATGGAACGACATACCCCTACCCATCAGCTTCCGCCATCGAGGTAGTCTGTGATAGGCAAATACATATGTGGTGATCGAAGATCAAAGGAGTTTGATCGACTTGGAGTACGGATTGGATTTGGGTAAAATTGTTTTATCCAATGAAGAAACCCATGTTCATAATGTAGATGAGATCTGCGTTAGATGTCATAGCGCCTTAGATGTCGTTGCGAGTTTCATAACGCCGGTAGATATCGTGTCTATGCATAACTTGTTTTGAAGTATGATATTGTGAATAATATGGCTCATGTGCATGTGATGTGTGTAATCCATACGTGATCTACGTATCATGGTTATTGTCAGCCAGCTAGAGCCTAGGTGATGCCATTTTATTGTATTATGACTTGTGTGTCGGATTCTCTATGTAATTTTATTTACTAAGCTAGTGTAGCTTTTTGGAGAACCCGGATGGAATGCTAGTCGATGTACAAGTCGGTGACATGGAGTAAGGAAACACGCGACAAGAGTTGGCACAAGTCGACTTACAGGTTTCATGGAGATGGAGATCGCCATGAAGAGAGCCATACCATTTCATATTATAATTTCTTTATTTTGTGTTATGTTTATGTCTCTATTTTACCTCTTTAGATAGTTGGTAGAAAGTAATCCCTGAAAGAACGTCTAGTCGATCTCCCCACCGGTGTTGCACGATCACAAGTCAGGCATTCTCGGTAGTGGGCTCATAAAATTGAGGTGTTACCAATTCTTTCCGACTAGGTGGGTTCGAGTCGGACTCTTACAACGGAAGCACTTGGTAATCTAGATGGGTCTATCACAACGGTTGTGGACTCAGGGAGAGGTCGGCTGGAAGCTGGGGAATATGATGCCACCCGACCAATAGGAGTCACATGAGATGCGATTGACAAGGAGTTGTCTACCTAGACCACTTGACGACTAGCGGTGATGCTAAAGCTCACTAGTCTACTTGCTTATTTAGGGTCCTGGATCACTAAGTAACCATCAGAGGGTTGTTGGTTCTAGTGGGAGCATAAGTATTAAAATGTTTAATATGCTTGATCTTTTATGCATACATGTCTTAAGTGTTTTGCATATTTTCTGTTGTAGATCATGGCACCTAGTAGCAGTCTCCCTCAGATATCCAGTTTTGCGTTGAGAACTATCCCTGAGAAAGATAAGCTTAATGGAATAGATTCACCAAATGGTATCGTAATATGAGAATTGTTCTCAAACAATAAAAGAGGGACCATGTTCTAGATAACCCACTTCTAGACGAGCCGAATGAGAATGCGAGTGTCGCTGCAACCAATGCCTACCGTAGGACTTGTGACGAGTCCACGAAAATTAGTTGTCTTATGCTTGCTCACGTGAAACCGGAGTTGCAGCAGCAGTTCGAGAATGTTGAGGCCTACGATATGATTGAAAGCCTCAAAAGTATGCTCCAGGCTTAGGTAAAGACCGAGAGGTATCAAGTCTCTCAAGCTCTGCTCAGTTTTAAGCTTAAGGATGACGATCCACTGAATCCGCATGTGATCAAGATGGTTGGTTACATACATTCTCTAGAAAGGCTAGGCTACCCCATTAGTGAAGTGTTCTCTACAAATATAATTTTGAACTCTCTTCCTTGTGCATATGGCCAGTTCATTTCAAACTAGCACATGCATGGTATAGATAAGAAGCTCACTGAATTACATGGGATGCTCAAGCATACATAGGTTGATCTCAAGAAAGGTGCCAGTCAAGTGTTGATGGTATAGAATAAGGCTAAGTTCAAGAAGATTTCTTGGACTAAGAAGAAGAAGGCTAAGTAGGGAGGTAATGCTCATTTCCACAAGGACTAAGCCATCTCCTTCAGCTAGATCCACTTGCTTCTATTGTAAGGCGGATGGCCACTGGAAGAGGAATTGCAAAAAGTATTTGGCTGACAAAGCCAAGTGTGGAGGTGTGACTTCCAACTCAGGTACGCTTGTATGCAATGTTATAGACATCTATCTTGTCTATGCACTGAATAGTTCTTGGGTATATGATACTTGATCAGTAATCCACATCCGCAACTCGTTGCAGGGACTGGTAAGAACTAGGAGTGTGGCGAGAGGCAAGGGTGACATTTGAGTCGGCAGCAAAGAGAGAGTCATTATGTTGGAAGTTGGCATGATGCAACTTCATTTACCTTTAAGATTCTTTATGGAGCTAAATAATTGTTATTCTATTTTAGTGCTTATTTGAAATATTATTTATACCTCATGTTTGATGAGACAAGGCTATGAGTCAAATATTAAGAATAATGGTTGTTGTTTATATTTGAATGATATGTTTCATGGCTTTGCACCCATCTAGGACGGGTTATTTATTCAGAATCTTGATGGTGAGTCGGTCTATAACATAAATGTGAAATGGTTGAAACCAAATGATACGAATATGACTTACTTTTGGCAGTGTCGGCTTGGTCATATAAGTTGGAAGCACATGAAAAATCCCCATGATGATGGACTCCAAACTTCATTCGACTTGGAGTCATTTGATACATGTGAATCCTGCCTACTTGGCAAGATGACCAAGACACCTTTTGAAAAGATTTGTGAAAGAGCGTCTTACTTGTTGGGACTAGTACATATTGATGCATGTGACCCTATGAGCACGATAGCCAGAGGTGGTTATGAGTACGTCATTACCTTCACCGATGATTTGAGTAGGTACGGATATGTCTACTTGATGAAACACAATTCGGAAGCCTTTGAAAACTTCAAGGAATTCCAGAATGAGGTACAAAATCAACTCAGCAAGAAAATAAAGTTTCTTCAATCGGACCGAGGAGGCGAGTACATGAGCCATGAGTTTGATGACAATCTGAAGAGTTGTGGAATAGTTCCTTAACTCACTCTGTTCAAAACGCCACAGATAAGCGATGTGTTAGAAAGGCATAATCGGACCTTGTTGGGCATGGTACGATCAATGATGAGTCGGACATATCTGCCTTTATCATTTTGGGGTTATTGTCTAGAAACTGCAGCATTCACACTAAATAGACTACCATCAAAGTCGGTACAGAAGACACTTCATGAGATGTGGACTAGCAAGAAACCGAGTTTGTCTTTTCTTAAGATTTGGGTTTGTGAAGTGATGGCCCAAAATATATCGAGCTCGTTGGAGAACCCCAAGAGGAAGGTATGATGAGCACAACAGCAAGTTTTCCCTCAGTTATGAAACCAAGGTTATCGAACCAGTAGGAGCAAGGAAACACCTCCAAGGTGTTGTTTCCAACTTGGAATCCTGCACAACACAACCACAGAACTTTTCCCCAACTTATAGTGAGGTTGTCAATCTCACCGGTTTTGCTGAAAACAAAGTGAAAGAGCATGTGGGCCCCATGTGTGGTTTTGGTAATTAATGACAATCTTTATGGACTAATGTGTGTATTAAGTTGTACTTGTAGGATTTGTCCATTGGCATCGCTTGGAGCATGTGTTGGCTTCAAGGTCGATGAAATGAAGAAGAAGATGTGTTGTGGAAGCTCAATATGCGCCATCCCTAGAAGATCTTATGTTTGGTGCTTGCCATCCTCGGTGTTTATGGATCAATGAAGACAAGGCCAAAGGATTCTCAAGGCAAATGTATTCTTGATAGGTTTTTCCCTTTTGCCGGTCTCGTGTTGACCGGGTTTAGGATAGATAGCCGTACTATCAAGAGAGGCTCTTGAGTGAGTATCTCGATCATATCGTTCGGAGAGAGCTCAAACCTTTGCATACTTGCATCATCATATTTGGTTATTTATTTGTCTTATCCATGTGAAGATATAAAGCTTGTGGCAATCTTCATAACAAGCTCTTGTTCATCTAAATCGTATCTCCCTTTTATATCTTGTTGCGATTTTGATCTTGGCGGTTTTTCGGACTCTCACCGAGTTAGGTATCTCACATTATACTACTTGATACTTTCTCACTGGGTGATATCCAATATTTCTACCTTTAGTTGGGTATCTCTTGTCATCATCTTTCCAACGCAATTGGTTTCATGTCGATCGGAACTTCCTAACTCAACTTATAGTCATTTGATTATGTGCCTTTGTTTTATTTGGAAAAAGAAAAAGAAATTGTTTTTGGGCCGAGCGGTAATTCCGCTCGCACTACCACCCTCCCCTGAGCGCTGCACTTTGCTCTCTACCTAGCCCGGTAGTTGTGACCGGTGCTACCGGCCTGGCACGGTAGTACCGCCCGGGTGGGCCAGTACTACCGGTCGGCCTAGGTCCGCGCCAGCCAGCTTCCCAGGCCCAGTCGCCCATCGCCCAGCTCGCAGCCGCCGCTCGCTCTTGATCTCGCACACGCCTCTTAAACGTATTGTGTGGAAGATAGTAATTGCTTGCAGAAAGTAAACCGAAAATAGTAAATAGATTGTAGATTCATAGTAAAAGAAAGGACTGGGGTCCATAGTTCACTAGTGGTGATTCTCCTTAAGATAGATGACATGTTGGGTGAACAAATTATAGCGGGGCAATTGACAAACATCGAGAAAGCATACATGCATATACTAATCATCTTGACTCCTATGAGATTTGATTAGGCATTACAACATTATACATAGACCGTAATCCAACGGCATCTATGACTAATAATCGACCTTCAGGTTATCATCCGAACCCCCTCCAGTATTAAGTTGCAAGCAACAGATAATTGCATTAAGTATTGCATGTAAAGTAAACAATACGATTGTTCTATGAACAAAGGATTGTTGTTTTCTCCCTAATAGCAACAACACATCTAGTACCTTAGAGATTTCTGTCACTTCCCCAGATTACAGAGACATGAACCCACTATCGAGCATAAATACTCCCTCTTGGAGTTGCTAGCATCTATTTGGCTAAGATAGCTACTAACAACAGAAAGCATGCAAGATCACAAATAACAAAGACATGATAGAATCAATAATCAATCTGAAATAGCATCTCAATATTCATCGGATCCCCGCGAACACAACATGTATGATTACAAATAGATGATCTTGATCATGAACGGAGCTCACAAGATCTAGACATGGTGGCACAAAGGAGAAGAACCAACCATCTAGCTACTACATGGACCCGTAGTCCAGGGATGAACTACTCACGCATCACACCGGAGGCAGTCATGGTGATGAAGAAGGCCTCCAGGGTGAATTCTCCCCTTCGGCAGGGCGCCGGGAAGAGCCTCAAATCTTGTCATAGTTAACTCCTTGAACATTGTCATAAACTCTTTTCCGACATGTCGACTATTTCATAGATGTGAAACATACATGTCTATTTTTTTATAGATCCAAACACGATCGATAGGCTTCACGCCTTCTAGAGGGTATTCCAAGTTCAGAAACTTGTTTCTCGTGTATGGAAACTATCACGGATTTTATAACTTCTAGTCATTTGATAGACTCAGGGCCCATCATCGCTTCTTTGCATGTAGTCGGTTCATCATTATCAAACAATAACGATTTGGTCTCAAATTTTACTATTTGATTGTTTACCCGACCTACACGGTTCAATATGAACTTAGATCTTCGTGACCACAACTTTTGAGGCACGAAAGACATGAGCATTATGGCTGCCTCCGGGACACTTTACGACGCTGCGCTACTTAGCACATGTTGTTTAGGTTTGTCAACCTAATCAAAGTTCTATTGTCCTCGCACTTAACTTTTCGTGAAAATTCCTTCTCAAGAAATTTGACGTTTCTAACTGACAAAAACTTTTGTCTTTGGTGTTATGGAGGAACACCCACTATAAGAAAAGTTGGCTTTTACAACGGACAATTTTTGTGATTGAAGACCCATTTTTCGTGGTTAAAAAGTCTTCTACGACGAAAGGCCTTCATGGTAAAAGCCCCGTCAAAATGAATCTACCATGATTTTTCCCGACCGTGGCGTATCGCACCCTTCAGCCACAGAAACTTATTTTGTTGTAGATCTGTTTGTCAGCCATGTTGATCATGGCGAACATTGTTAACGCCTAGTTATCGCTGTTAACGGTCATAGAAACCGTGATAGAAGCCAGGCCTAGCCAAGGGGAGGGGGGGGGTATTTGTTCTTTCGTGTAGTTTGTTTTCAGTGTCTTTTTTGGGATGATGAGGCAATGACTATATCCTGAAGTTAGAATAAGATCCCCCTCGCACTATCCACGATCTAGTGGTGCATCTAGCTCTAGCAAAGGGCGTGTGGAGTCACGTGTACAACATAACTCCTAGGACACCGTCGGTTTTCATGTTCGTTTGGCTGGTCTCATGTCAGTTTCTTTTGATCTATGATTCTCATTATTGATGACGATTGATGCTCTGGTGCGCTGGTCTTTTGAGGCCTTAGCACGACAACTTCCGATCTGTATATTATAAGAAGCTCTACTACGACAAGTTTTGTCTAGCTTCGCTGGTGGAGGGGCGAGGACAGTGGCGCGCTAGTGTCTGTAGTCATCCCTAGGTGGTCCAATAGCCTATCTGTAATTTTTATTATTTTAAGACTCTTTGTACTGCTATTGATAATTTATTAATAGATTGATAGAATGTTCGTAAAATAAAACCGAAACAACCGAAAATACCGAAATATAAAAGAGGCAGAGCAAAATACTTCGTCGAGGCGTCCGCTACCACGAGTTCGTACTAAAACGCATGCAAAAACCACCCGAAAAATAAACGCACGCAGAAACCCACCAGGCTGCGGACTAGCCGTCTAGCCCCATGCAGGTACGCATGTCTCCAAACTCACCAGACGTGCCCCATGCACGTAAGCATAATCATCCACTTTAGCAGATTTTCCAACACATAATTATGATACAGTACTATGCATCTGTACGGAATATATAAGAATCACGCGTTCATTGTTATTTGCTACACATGCTTTCATTTTGCTCCATGGCCGGTTCCAGTGGTGTGCGCGACAGGGCGGACCCGGAAAGAAAGGTAAGTCCAGGGCTGGGCTGGCTTCTAATGGGCCAGAAAGGGCTGAATTAGTTTTATTCCAAGTTCAATGCATTTTCTACTGGATTTCCTCGGCTAGGCCCGTGCTACAGCCCGTCTAGCACGGGTCCTATAGGTCCGCCATGCGTGTTAGTGCGTGGCTTATGGCCGGTACCAGAAGTGGTGCATACTGTATGTACTCGACATGGTCGGAAAAAACTGTACTTGCATACTTAAGCGCGTTTTACTTTTGTCAGGACATGTACGATGATACACCATCATCAGCTGTGTGATCAGAGATTTTAGGGCCCAGGGCGAGACCAAAATTGAGGCCCCTAATATAAGCATCATAATAATACTTTCTTGATGCAAAGTCATTTAAGATGGGCTCGATGGTCATCCAATAATTTCTTCTCGATGGGTTTATCAAAGCACCACTGTTAGCATTGAAAATTTTGGAAATATCTCCTCTCTGTGATTGCACCAATACAGCCACCTCTTTCGCTCTTTTCCTTTTAGCATAACTAGCTGGATATTTTCTCGATGAGAACAATATGATAACACACAATGCTAAAAAATAAATTTACGTAAGATAATGAATAGTACAAATTGTACATCATGTATGTGAAGGCACGGCTGCTTCCCAGGAAGAGAGATGCGGCGGCCAGAAAAGACCCATCTAGGGTTCCTTCCCTCCGCCGGCGTCGCCGGCGTTCCGTTCTGTCTTCGATGGTCTTAGAGCCTTGGAGGTATGGCAGACCATGGCCTCTCGCCAGCGGGAGGTTTTTGTTCTTCGCTTAGGCTGTTTTCTTGTGTCTTTTTCGAGATGTTGAAGCGACATGCTACCTCCTGAAGTCAGAAAAAAGTTCTCCCCGCTCTATCCTCGCTCCGGTTGTGCGCCTAGCGCTAACGGAGGGTGTGTGGAGTCGTGTGTCCGGCTGATCTTCTGGGATCTAATTGTTTTTCATGTTAATTTCATGTCAGTCTCTTCCAATCTACTGATGTCATCATTGGCGATGGTTGCTGCTTTAGTGTGCTGGTTCTTTGGAACCTTAGCACGACGACTTCCCGTCTGTCTACTACGACAAGCTTTGCCCGGCTCCGGTGATGGAGGGGCGAGGATGGCGGCTCGCCTTCGGCTCGTGCTAGTGTTTGTAGTCTTCGCTAGGTGGTCCATCGACCCATTTGTAATTTTTATTATTTTTAGGCCTCTTTGTACAACTGTTGATGATTATTAATGGATCGGTGGAATTTTTGAATTTTTTTTATATGTGAAGGTAAATATCAGGTAATATTAATAAAACATTTAGTATACCTAGATTTGTATTCCCGTGATCGGGGCCCGGAAATTGAAACCGACAATATGATAAGTCCATGAACTGGTGATGTGAAATCAAAATTAGTCAAAAATTTGGAGTAAACAAAACCCTAAATAGATCCTGCATCAACATAGATTGGATTCTTACCGTTGAAATCAGCCCTGGTTGGAATCACCGATTGACTGATCGTCTAATCCTTGCCGATTGTCTAATCGATGAACACCATGGCCTCGCTCCTCGCTGATCGCTGGCGGCGGCCTGGCCGCTGGGCGCTGGGTCGCTGACCCGCTAGTCCCTAGCACTAGCAGGGAGGCAGGAGCTATACTGTAGCATATACGTATATGAGCGTGCAGCCGGACGTGTCCTTTCCTCCTATGCACCATCGCTAGAGGAGGTTCATTTGTTCCAGCGGCTGTGTACTGTGGCATATACGTATGTGGTACAACATATGTGGGGGTGGGCCCCCTGAATTTTGGGAGCCCTGGGCGGCCGCACACCCTGCCCACCCTAGGGCCGGTCCTACAGGTGATAGGATGGATTTTTAGTGAGGTGGAAGAGAGAACAAGGGCGTCGGTAATTCTCTAGACGGTCGATATCCTTAAAAGTCGCTAGCTATCGACTCCTTATTTCCCATTATACGCGGGGTGTCTATACTCTGCAGTTTATCCCGCGAACTGCCATAGATCTCGTGCTCCATGAAATGTATTGAGAGAAAACCGCATAGAGCGTGTTTGGTAGCCCACGTCGAATTTGGGCTCGCTGGGGCATGTCCACGGTCAGCACGCACATACATCTCAAAAACCATGTGCAAGTTGTTTGATAGTCTGCATACCTTTTTTCTACATGAGGACAACAACAATTGCATGTTGTTTGGTTGCCTGCGTCAGATTTGAATGCCACAGTAATATGTACATCTAAACAATCATTAGCAGTTAGTGTTTTTCATGTTCGTCTGCTAGCGTTGCAGCTGTTCCGGCGATGGACGGCGGCGCGGCACCTTCTACGACTGCCCTAGCGACAGACGGTGGTGTGGGAGGACACGGAGAGGGTCAGCCGCTTTAGCTCTTACGCCTACACAATCAAGGCATCTATAGGCTTTCATCTTCGACCTGAGGTACATGTAGAGAAGCTACGGATGAATTTCTACACCTCCACTAGAACAAAAAATTTCCAACACAGAGAGTTGTGGAGAACAACATGATCAAGCTACATCTCAAAGAAAATTTCGAATGATTGAATCTATGCAACAAATCTGACAAAATTCGTTCAAAAATCCAACTTCGATCACAAATCTGAGAAGATACAGCACACGAAACTCGGTGTCAATGGTTAGAATGGAAGCCGTCGTCGATGCTCATCTTTTTCATGTGGAACTTGTTTTGAATCCAAGCATATTTGTGTTGATTACAAGTGGATATGTGAGAGCATGTTTGAGGGCGGAGGGAGAAGCGGTTCATCCTCCGCGTAGTTACAAGTTACAGAGAACATCTACACATACGGAGGGATCTTTATACCTGCATCAAAACAAAAAACTTATAACATGAGAGTTGTGGAGAACATCAAGATCTAGCTACACCTCAAAGGAAACTTTGAACTTGATTCTGCGCGACAAATCTAAAGAAATTCGTCAAAAAAAAGCTTCAACTTTGACCATGATTCTGAGATGATGTGGAGCATTACTCGGTGCTGATGGTCGGAATGGAACCCCATTGTCTATGTGTATCTTTTTTATGTAGAGCTTGAGTTAATTTGGAGTCTATTTGTAATCACAGGTGGTTGGAATGAACACAGTTTAAAAGAGAAGAGAGAAAATACCATCACACGAGTGCGTGAAAGAATTGCATCTACGAGTGTCTTAATATCCATGCCCGAGCCTGGTTCCACGAAAACGCTCGATTCGAGCATTGTTGTTGGGTCTGGGCGTCTGGTTGTGTGCTGCTTTAAAGTTTGCTCGCATGCAAGCCAGGAGGGGATACAGATACAGTCTACCAAACACGTTCATACACCGTAGTACATCTTTCTCCATCGAAGGGATCCGGACGAAACCAGCAGCTGCGTCGCCGTTATCCTCAGTCTCCTTCACCTGCATGGCTGCATCGGGTGGAGCACGGTCAGGAACGACGGGCGCATCCCATACTATGGGGCCATGTCCATGGCGTGGAGCTGGAGCGTCGCCATGGAGGAATCACTAGGGAGTACATCTTCGGGTCTCACGTCTCAGCTTAATATGTGTGATCTTCTGTCTTGCGTATAGATTAAAGATTGATTAGTTTATCACACCACACGGATTTGTTAGCTGCGCAAACAAAGAAGGACTACCGATCGATCATTCATGCTTCATGCAATTGATGGTTTCTTTTACAGACACATGAAAAGACAGCCCCGTTGTACAGGTTATCAATGCTACGGTCTCTAAGTGATGTGGAGATTTACTACAGACGGTAGCCGTCTAAACCACTACGCATGCCCATATTTCCTCTCATTCTGTCATGTTTGGTCAAGTCGGTTAAAACCGAAAACCGAACCGAGTTATCGGTTAACTAAACTATTGGTTAATTAAAAAACCAATATAATTTTGGTGTCTATTTCCTATTATCCGAATTATGGTAAAATCGAAGAAAAACTGAACAGAATTTTGGGTTAAAATAAAATACCCAGGCCTAGTTGCCATGGGGGTAAAAAGAGAGGAAAACTAGTTTGTTATGAGAGCCTGTAAGCCCTTCCCTCCTTGCACCTGCGCTCCATCATTTCATTTTAGTTTTTTTTGGTATTATGTTTCTTCCGTTCCGAGCCAAACGAGTGAAAGTATGTGGTATTTCTATCACCCATCTCCAACCAGTGAGCATGTGCTAGCCCTCCAAACGACATCATGCCGTTCTTCTAGGGGGTGTTTGGTATGCTGTCTCATGCTAGAGCAGTCCCCTTGGAAGAAAACGGGCCGATTGGTTGCCTGCCCGATCTCTACGTTGTAGCCCACATGGACCTCAAAGCGCCTCCGGGCTAGGCTCTGGAGAACTACCGAATCGGTAGTTTTTTTTGGACAGGCCTATTGCAGCGCAAAACTGTCCCGAAGAGGTCACTCGTTGCACGCGTGCAGAAGTGCGGGAAACGTCACGCAATTACTGCCAGTTCATTCGCTTATGGCATCGCCCTCTCCCTTCTTTGTCTCAGTCTCATCGTCACGTCCCATCAACTGCCCTCCTTGAGAGCTCCTCCTGTACCGATGGCTTCGCCTCCTCTGCCGCCTCCAGCTTCGGCCATGCTTCCCTTCTGGCGGGCCACATCCACCACATGGTAGATAGCCGAGTACAAAGCTGGTGGATTTTGGAGCGTGTATGCCCATATTGACCCAGCCATCGCGCCGGCGTTCCATAGCCCTTCGCTGATTGCTATCCAGCCTTCCGCGGCCACGAGGGCGGCGGTGGCGGCTAGGGTGGTCACGGGGTTTCCAATGCCAGGGTTGGAGATGGGGTATTGTGACCCCCGCGCTTTTCGCTTCAACCTGAGCGGCCTCCATGGCGATAGGGGCTCAGCACAGGCTAGGATTCTATCTTGTCCCTAGGTTTCCTCCAGTTGTACTGGAGCCTCTACCGGCATTTGGGGCCTCGACCTCCACGACACTGCATCCAGGATTTGTTCCCTAGGCCGGCATGTCGCCATCACCATCTACCGCTCCTACAACAGGTCTTACTAGAAGGGGCTCCCGCTTACATGAATCGACTCGCATGCACACTGTGGCCTATTGTCGCTGATGCTTGTGGTAAGTATCACTTCCCCTTCTTGGTTAGGGTTCTTGTAGAATCTTTGAGTCCATACTTAATTCTTAGATTTGATTGTTGGTGTGGTAGATTTTTTTATGGTTGAGTTGGATCCGTTTGTTCTAGTGCTACATTCGATGTGCGAACTTCCATTGGTAACCAAGTCAATGGATGTGCACAGATGGATGCCATGATGATGATCACTCTGCTACCATTGTCACAAATGGAATTCTATGCACGATGATCAATGCCATGGACCGCATCTGTGCACTTCCATTGACTTGGTTGTCAATGGGTGCAGTTACTTTGGTAACCATGAGAATGGTTCTACACAAATGGACGCCATGGCGGTGATCATCGTGCTACCATTGCCACTGATGGCAAGACATGCACTGCCTCATGGTTCACAATGTGCACTGCCATTGTCGTGGTTGGCAATGCCTGCATCTTGTTGCAGTGCCACTGACATTGTCTTATATTGTGTTGCGAAATTAGGAGTTCGTGGCCAGGGCCGACGCTCCTCTGTCGGAGATCGCTGATTACATCCTTACTGCACAACTAAGGCGTGTTATACCAGGCCCCATTGAGAAGGTAAGAGAGCTGGAGGTGCTGAACAAACCTATGGGGCGGCCTACAAAGCTTGGGTAGGACGGTGTTCTGGAGCAGCCTCTCCGTTTCTACGTGCAGGTGAGCGCCTAGGACCTTGAATCCCTTTCCGTGCCGCTGGCAATGGAGAAGGCTCTAGTCAAGAAGTTGTAGATTGCGAAGAAGGGAGTGAAGGTGTCGATATGCCTCAGTAGATTATGCGAGTGCTACGAGTGGCGCTTGCAGATTCAGTGGTCCAATGCCAGCCTGGTGTTCCTGAAGTGGTGGAAGAACTTACCTGACAAGATCTGCGAAGGAGACACCCTCGTCCTCAAGTACAAGAACTAAGGGTTCAAGCTTGAGATGTACAGGGCCGCCACCTCTATGGAGGTCCAGTTCGTCTGCTTTCTCCATGGCAAGTGAGCGCCACCTCCAATGAACTACCAATGACCGGTTTTGGTGATGATGAGACGAAGTTGTTGTGGTTTAAAAACATCTTCCTTTGTGATAGGGGTGTGTTCCCTTAGTGTAAATAGTTTTCAAGTTGCTCGGATTTACACCTAACAACAACTTAAGTAGTATCTAGTTGCTAACCTGCCACTGTTAATCTACTACTATGTTATTAGTGCATGTTCTGTGTGTGTATCTTTAATCTAGTGGTATGATGGTAGTCTCACCATTTTTGAAAGAGGAGAGGATATGCCAGTTGTGTGTGCTAGAAGTAGAAACCAATATCCTACCAAACAGCTATGATTTGCATCTACTCAGCCACAAATAGGATTTCCAGTCAACCAAACAAATTGGACATGTGTACCCAGTCGTGCAAGCCGGGCTACCAAACGGAGGGCACAATCAGGCTTAGAGGCCGTTTGCGTATGTACATGCCCGCGGAACTAGCCAGAACGGGCCCTAAAATCAGTCCAGCGTACCAAACACGTCCCTAATCTCTCCAACTTAAAACAAATGACTTGTTCTTTATTAACTGCAGCAGCCAAAATACTCCATCCTACACCCAATACATCATGAATCCATTCATGAAGCTCGTTGGACACCACTTTTAATTTATCACTCACCAACATGCCTCATATGCCTGAAGCAGCCCGCCATGCATTTTTTAAACAATCATCTCACAATCCTCTTCCAAAATAAACATTGACTAAACCTCTTATTAATGCATAATGCCAGCCGCATCCATACGGACTGGACAGTCGGCCCCATAAACTGAAAGTGAAACCGGCCGGTGATCCAAATGTTCAGGGTTACCATTGAAAACTTTATAACCAGCAAACTTGCGCACCAAGCCTAGTTCGCCACAACCCTATCCAAACACTCACGGATATAACCATCAACTCTAAAATTATTATTCCTCCATGTAAAAATATCACCCCCAAAACCGAGGTCCTTAAGAATAACAGTCGGCCCCATAAACCGAAAGTGAAACCGGCCGGTGATCCGAATGTTTAGGGTTACCATTGACAACTTTATAACCAACAAACGTGCGCACCAAGCCTAGTTCGCCACAACCCTATCCAAAACACTCACGGATATAACCATCAACTCTAAAATTATTATTCCTCCATGTAAAAATATCACCCCCAAAACCGAGGTCCTTAAGAATATAGAAATCTAAATCATTACAGAAAGCATACATTTTATTCCGTGGTCTCAGCTTGTTTTTCATAGTTGAACATGATTTCGTCGAAGTCGCCAATGCAAATCCACAGCAGTTGCTCCTGGAGATGGAGGTTACTTAAGAGCCTCCATGTTTCTTACCTATTCTCTTATCTTGGCTCGCCATACATGCCTGTCAACCGCCACTTGAAACCATCAACCTCTTTTATTGTCACATCGATGTGCACTCTACCTTGCCAAAACAAACTCAAGTCCACTCATGCCTTTCAGAACATCGCCAAACCACCACTTCTATGCTCACACTTTTGCACCAACATATTAGGCATTCCCAACAACATTCTAAACTTCTCCATCCTGGGCTTCTCAAGCTTCGTTTCCGACAGGAACAAGATGTCGGGGTCCTCCCTCTTTTGGATAGCAAGAAGGCCTCGGACTGCGGGCGGCCCATTCCCCAATCCCCGTCAGTTCAGTTCAGTGATCTTCATTGGTTTTTGGGGAGCTGTCCTGGTAGCCCCACGTCCTCATCATATACGGGTGCTACCTTAGAAACCTCACTACTTCCTTAAAGCTTCATTTTTTCTCCTCCACCATGTTATCCACATCCATACTCTCAGGCCCCCTCTTCTTCTCCTTATTCAACACAACTTCCTTTTCATTTCCTGACCTATCCCCTTTAAGTTTCTTGTATGTTTGGTTTCCCTTCCTACCTCCAGTACCCGCATGTTTCACACTGGTTGTCTCATCATCAGCCACCGCCCTTCCTCTGGCCTGCACGTCCATCACTACCCCTCATACATCACCATGCAAAGTGGGATTTTTGCTGGTTCTCAAGCTAGGTCACGATTCCCTTGAATGTGTGTTCTATTTCCTTCGAAGGCCCCTTCTCTATCGGTATAACATCAGACTGCTACACTTGTACGTCAAGTAGCATATGTTCCTTTTCAAAAACAATCTTCTTTTGCACACTAGTCTTTGCCGGAGGAGCCGGTAGCTTCATAGGACTAGCCACTTCAGTTTCTCTCCCTCCGTTTTCCTTCCTACTATTGTCCGATCCCAACAAGGTCTGCGTACTTCCTGACGGTCTCCCACGTCCACCATAGCCATGGGCAGACCCACCATCCCTATAGTCCGGGCAGTCGCCCAGGCTTGTCGACATGCATTGCCTTGTATTTTTTGATTTTATATAGCGATTTTGTCCCAAAAAATAGTGTCTTAGACGTATTTGCCCAGGCTTCCGGATTCTTCTGGGTCCGCCACTGACCATAGCCCTGCCTTGAGCTTCGCCAACTGTCACTTCCTCCTCTATTGTCATTCCATCTATTTCTCTCAAAAGCATTGTTCTTATTGAGAATCAATGCCTTAATCCACTTTCATATTAATAGTCCTCCTTAATCCCAAGCTCCTGTGTACACCCCTTCTCCACATGGCCTATAATTCCACAAATGAAGCAAAAGTCGGGCAAGTATTCGTATTCAAAAGGGCACCACTTCCTCGCGTGTGTTTCACCAATTTCCAACATGATAACACGCATCAATGGCTTCTTTATATCAAGTCCAACCTTTAGTCGGAGGCACTCTCTGCAACTATATCATCATCAGCCACATCTGCTTTCATATACATTCCAACTTGGATTCCAATGGAAATTTTTAGGTACTCTTATTCATCATACCAAGAGGGAGTTTTGGGTATGTACCTGAATTGATACTCCTCTAGAAACTTCTTTGGATCAAAATCCTCTACCACAGTCAGATCTTTATCAAACATACAGGGACCCTCGTCCAACGCCTTCTTCTTTTCTGATGCTTGCAAGAAGGTAAACAAGAATAAATTTTCCCACTCTTGCTTCGGTACCCCCCCCCCCCCCCCCCCGCGGGGAATCGTTAAGGGAATAACCATTTTTCGGTGGGGGTTTGTTTCGGATCTGGTCAGTTTGTTTTAATCCGTATGCGCGATCTCATATACGTACTTCTCTGAGTAAAATATGGAGACCGAACGGTCGGTCCACATGAATGAACCGTCGGCCCCGTCGCCACCGTCCCCATCATCTTTCTCGCTTAAATCTTCTCCGATCTACTGCAGATACACGAGAAGATGCCACCTCTTGTTCTCCTTCCGTCTGCGTCTTAGGGTTTGTCTAGGAGATGCGGTTCGATCAAGATTGGAGGCGTACCACGCAGGCGGTATCAACGACGATCGAGATGCGACGTGGAACGACATTTGCTTCAAAACCGCACGTGGGAGTGGAAAATCTTTTTTCACTACCCACGATATGTACATAACGCCTTAGATACACATACCGGTACAAAAAAAATAACAACCTAGACCTGTTCGTAATCTAACCCGGAAACCAAAGCCGGTTTTCCCCATCAAAATTTTCCTTGGGGGGGGGGGGGGGTACCGAAGCAAGCCTCTTTCCCATATCCTTACAACGCAAACTTTTCAGCAGGCACCACACATGCCCTAGTGCTTGAGTCATACCTTCGGCGAACGTCGGCTTCTCCGATATTAATTTTCCCAGTGCTTATACCTCCACTTCCCCGATCTTTCCCCATCTGAATAGCCAATCTTCAGCCCTCTGTTCTCCTCCTCAGACAACTTCAATTTCCTCATCAAACCTTCCATGTTCTCCATCCTTGACATGCAACTCCAAACAGATCAAAACGAACAGGAACGAGAATGAGGCAATAACCTAATGGTTGGGTCGCAGTTGGCGCATCCCAACGACCGGAGTTCTATCCCTGTTAGGGACGAATTTCCGGAATCTCACGCCGACCCGCTTCTACTATATCAAAAAAGTGTCTAGTTCCTCCTAGCACTATTTCATATTAAAACGAACAGGAACTAGGTCACAGTTGGTGAACGATCGCACACCTTAGCTATGTGCCAAAGGCGTTTTGTGGTGGATCGAGGATGAGAGGAAACAAGTGTCACGGGCACCATTTCATTTCTTGTTTTAGCTTGTTGTAGTCGTTCTTTTAGTGCATGGGTGTTGTTCTTCTCCCTTCTGTGTGTTTGTATTGTAAGATGGAATCCCCAGCAGTGTCTTATGTGTGTACTTGTGTCCGTTCAAGGCTTTATTAATTTAAAACCAGGCTCTTTGAGCCTTCCATATAAAAAAAGGACGAGAGGAAGCAAGTGTCGAGATCGCTAGAGAGTGAATTACAAAAACCAACTGTCGCGCGCGAGATGGACTTAGAAGTTAAATACTGGAAAAAGACTCGGGGGTCTTCTAGCTAGCACAAGAAGTGGTGTGCTAGACAACTTGAGTTCGAATCTTACATTCTCCTATATATGAGTAGTGTTTAGTTCCTTCTAGCACTCTTTCATCTTTTATCTTAAATACTGATCAAACTGAACAAAGAAGCCAAATCTTGAGTAAAACTGTGCGAGTGTCAACTTGGGCATAGGCTAGCAAGTAGCAACCAAATAAGTTAAATACTGATCGAATTGGACAAAGAAGCCAAATCTTAATTTTTCTACGTACACTTAGCACTAGTAACTTTCGCCATATCCAGACTTGATAGAGTTTGAAATTGATAGCCCATTCCTTTTTAACATTTACTAGCTACTATAGTTGAGTTGTACTCTCTCCGTCATAAAATGTAAGTCGTCTAGGGGGCTCGAGCACGACAGATACATGCGCCCCAACACCTGACTGGCTAGACCGTGTACCAAAACTGAGAGGAACACCTCAAACTAAAGCGAGAACAGAGACCGAGACCAACGCATGGGAGAAGGCTGGGATCATGAACTCAGGTGGAAGATATGATCACACATTCACACTAGCCTTCAAGGGAGTCTTAATTAAGGGCACCAGACATATCCTCAAGCTCCTAGGATCGCGAATTACGAGAGTGTCGGGGAATAACCGTAGAAAAACCGGCAAACACGACTTTATAATTGGTTGTCAAGAGAGTTTTCTATGTGTGCCACTCCTATCTCAATGTAATGTAAGTGTCCTCATGACTCATTGCATGTGAGCATGTCCATGCATGGCTACGAGACATACACGTGGTGGCAACGTGGCAAATGTCTTATAAATTTTATATAATGAGTAAAGCTTTAGGTGGGATTATCATGTTTTTTTTTACCTTTGTTCGGTAATTCGGTGAAACATTTCTATTCGATGTCAATTTTTCTTTGGTGTTCCTCCTTCTCTTCAAACTTTGACAAGTAGAAACTCGTGAACAGTCAGGATCGCATGATACCGAGTAGTTTTCAAGACTGTACTCAGATGTATAGTCATTGTACACGTATACTCGCGTGCCTGAGAGAGGCGGAAATCAGGAGGTATATAACAATAGTAACAAAATTTCAAAACGTGACATGCAAAGACATAGATCACGATAAAGGGAGGTGGGATCGGCCGATAAAAATGTGGAGTATACCCAGCTCGATCGAGTACACCTATGCGAAGGTATATAAGGCGCAAACTTTAGTTTAGGAGGGGGGACAGGGGGACACCGAAGCACACCACATTCGATGTAAGTTCTTTAACCCGCAGGCATGCGCTATCAATTGTTTACCAGCTTCATCTTCTTGTACAACACGATAATGAAATTCATGCACACTAGGTGCATCGTATACAATGATCACTCCACTATTTAGCACTTCCTCCATCGCATATTGGTGTAATAACATCTTATATAGGGACAAAGAGGAGTATTATGTAAGATTGAAGGGATCTGGAAGCATCAGTGAAACACAAGGAATAAATACTCAGATTCTTTGATGAATAAACGGCAAAAGGCTATAAGTTGACAGTTTACTGCATAGATTATGGGGGCAAAGTAAAAATGATTGTTGTAGCTAAACGTTCCCCATCGGGTCATGAATTAACTCTTGAAACTGACATACTCCCTCCGTCTCAAAATAAGTGACTTGAATTTATCTACATTCACATGTATCTATATACTAAAACGTGTCTAGATACGTCTAAATCTAAACAAACTCAAGTCCCTTATTTTGGGGCGGAGGGAGTACAAAATTTGTACCAGGAACACCTCAACGTGGACTCAGTCATAACATCATCATTTTTGTATTGAAATGTTGAATGAATGACTTCTTGAGTCACAGAATCGCTCCCCCCATGACAATTAATATAGGCACACCGAGCGAAAGAAAGTTTGGCTCATAGCTAGGATAATTCCTTCCTTCTTAGACCCGCGTCGCTCCCTCCCTAGGGGCGACCTGGGAGGCGACTCCGCCCCGGCCACCCTCGGCCCAACCCTCCTCCTCCCCCCTGCCGTCTCCGGTCGCCTCCATCGGGCAAAGCCCGTGTTGAGCCGGCAGCGGCAGGGCCTGGTTTCTCCGCGGCGGCGCTCGGGAGCTGGAGCTCGCGGGGGCGGCTCGTTTGGCATTGGGCGTTCGGCGCGTCTCCGGCTGACGTTAGGGGAAGATTGGCATTGGGCGTTCGACGCGTCTCCATAGATCTCTCCGACGAAGTAGCGGAAGCATGAAATGCTATTCACGAATGAGCATTGCTATCTGATTCCTACAAAAGAGATAGGGGAAGATCACTTTTGTCAAATGGGGCTAGAAAGCATAGAACCCCGTCTTAAATAAACCGATGAATCCAGAATCAAAGTGAGCAGAACAGGATATGTTATGAGATGAGTGACGTGGGAATAGATTGCATTTCAAAAAGAATCTATACACTCAATAAGCCAGAACGGGAAGATTCAAATGCAAAAAGAACTGGTACAGTGTGAGAAGAGGCCTATTCTCAATAATGAACAAGATGATGCAGCTCTCGAGTGGAGACGGTTGGCTGCAGCGGCGACGGCTTTTAGCGGGACTTGAGGAGGTGGTTCGGCCAGCGCAGCTGCAGGGGGGTGTGGTGGTGTCTGGGCCCAATCTGGGCCCTGGATGGGTCGGGCGAGCTGCGGCCAAGGCACACCTTCTGCGGCCATATGGGATGCCGAGCCGGTGGGCTCGGGCGTGGATTCGGTCGGGGCGGTGCCCCTTGACCACGGGTGGCCAGCATGGGTAGTCGTGTTGCTTCTCAGGCGCCGACAACGTCCGTTTTCTGGAGATGAGGAAGCCGGGGTGGCCACCCCAGGGATGCGGCGGCTTTTGGTTGGTCAACGGCTAGAGGTATACCTCGATGCAGCGGTGGCGTGGAGCACGGTGGGTCTGGGGGTGCCACGACACGGTGGTCTCGTCGAGGCCACGCCTAGCTCTGTCGGTGCTTTGGCGGCTGTGGAGGGTCACCGTGGGGTGGCTTGCTGGCTGGAACGGTGGCAGATCGACATGTGGTGCTACGATGTTGCGCGTGAAGGCCGGAGCAGCGGCCCCGGATCGAGATGGTGGTGATGCTCTGCCTTTGGCCACACGGGCGGCGGGGCATGGCTCCATGGGCGTGGACGTCGTCTCTTTCCCCGGTGATCTTGCTCGTCGGGCGGCATGGACCGTCTCGGTGATAGTCCATTGGAGGTGCTAGTCGAGGTTTCCGGACGAAAGTCTAGCCTGACTTTGTCAGTGCCGACAACGGCGACGCTTGAGGGCGCCATTCTCCCTCTTGGGGGCATTGTCGTGGAGCCCTGACACCCCTCCGTCCATCATTCCGGGGTGAAAACCCAAATCTGGCTTGCCGGATTGGATGACTGCGGCGTCTTTTGGATGTCGTTACCTCCTTGGAGGTATCATTTTTGGAGTGTGCGGAGCCTTTCTTGGGATGCTAATGATGTCGGTTGAGTCGACGTCTTTGGCCCCTGTCGGCGTGCGAGTACCATTGGCATGTTCCGTGCTGCCTGCCTCTTGCCATGAAGCCTGAGAGGCCTAGTTGTTTCCTTCGGCTCTGACTTCCTCTCCGGGGGCGTGGACCAGGCTTTTCGTAGCGTCCGCTGTTGCCGTTGTGCTCGTGTCGTTCGGGGGTGCTCCAGACCTAGTCGAGCTAGGTAGTGTGGCCTCGTGTGGTTTTTCCCCTTTTTTCTAAAAACTGTGCTGCTTGGGGATCTTTTTTTGTCCGGTTCTCCTTTTAACCATACGCGTGTGTATATATGTCTGTATCGGGTTTCGGCATGTTTCCCCTTCTAAACCGGCCAACTAGTTTCTTCTTTATGAGAAGGAAGAGGTCCCGTTGGTTGCTCCAAAAAAAAAGGCACACCTCTTACTATAAAGAAAATAAGTATTCCAATGACAATGGCATCTTCAAACCAACATTCATAAGCAAATTTACCAGCAACCCTGCTAGAATGACTCCCATGAAATTCGCCTAAGGGTAGACTTTGTTTCCAAAATTTCTACCTACTAATACAAACGAAAGCCAGTTTTTTACTGGATCCTTCAAAAAAATGAAATTCGCCGGGAAACCTGACCAGAACCACATGCCGACACTACGGGAAAGAAGTTCTTTGCCGTGTGGTTAAACACACACGGCAAAGAGAACGTGGAACATGGCAAAGGCTTTGCCGTGTGTATACACACGGCAAAAGCCACACGGCAACGTTTGCCACGGCAAAGGCCCTTTGCCGTGTGTTTTCTAAATAATACACGGCAAAGCCTTTGTCGTGTGTCTTACGCGTAGACACGGCACAGTAAAGCAACTTGACGCCTCCGTCCGTTTAACGGAGCTAGCGAGCCTTTGCCGTGTTCCTTCTTTGCCGTGTGCTTTTTACGCTTTGCTGTGTGTTTATTCGTTACCGTGTGTCCTTTTGTTACCGTGTAGTGTGGCTTTGCCGTGTGCCTCAAAGGATACACACACGGCACAGTTGCACCCTTTGCCGTGTGCCTCTGGGAAGAAACACACGGCACGGTCTCCTTCTTTGCCGTGTGCCCATGGGATACGCATCACGGCAACGCAGCCACCTTTGCCGTGTGTCTTTCCTGGAAGGCACACGGCGAAGGCCCTTCGAGCCAACCCAGGAGCGCACAGCCTGCTGCCACCTGTCGCCTTTGCCGTGTGTATACACACGGCAAAGGCTCTTTTATTTCCCTTTTTTATTTGTTTTTTCTACATCCCTGCATTTAAAACAAGAGTTGATATATATGACATCAAATATATGATCCAAACAAGCAACTATGCTCCAAGCAAACATACACATGATCCAAACACTCATACACATCACAAACATATGATCCAAGCACTCATACACATCACATGATCCAAACATATGATCCAAGCAAATATATGATCCAAACCACATATCCACTCGATGGCCACCACATACACATCACATGTCCTTGATGCACTCGATGGCCACCACATATCCATATCCTACACGGTCGAAAGCAAAATAGCGAGATTCGCATGACAAATTGTATGGCTAAATTTTTACAAGTGTAGTAGTGGCAATATAGCAACATAGAAATATACAACTTAGCAATAGCATACAAAACTAGTATTGATCAACTTTTAAGGCAAGTTGATGGAAATAACAATTACATGTGATTTTGACAAGTCTCATGGCAAGTTGATGAAAATGACAAGTAAATTTTGACAACTGTCATGGCAAGGCTAAATTTTCTACAAGTATCATGGCATGGCTAAATTTTCTACAAGTGTGATGGCATGGATAAATTTAACAAGTGTAGGAGAACTAACCGTGATGCACACATGATAGCCACAACCTCAAAGCCCTCCTACAAGGTCAAAAGCACAATCATGAGACTCTCCAAGTGTATCGAGTACCGATATAGAGTGATACACAAGGTCAAGTGTAGGAGAACTAACCAGGAGGACTTTGATCCAGCCTGCGGACGACCGACGGATTGATGACGGTGAAAGGCGACTGGTTGTTGGATCCACCGTCTGACCCAGCAGACGGCGCCTGGTTGTTCGACCCAGCAGGCGGCATCAAATTAGCCATCTACACAATGGGAAATTGTGAGCATTAGACAATAAGAAAATATTGAAAATTACGAGCATTAGACAATAAAGACATGTGATCACTTACCCACGGGAAGGCGAAAGGAGGAGTAGGAAGAGACCCTGGTGGAGCAGTCATGAGCATTTGGTTTGCCATCCACTGCGTCATCTGCTGTTGCTGCTCCAGCATCGCCTGTTGCTGCCTAAGCTGCTGCTCCAGCTGTAGCTGCCGCTGCTCGGCCGCCTCTCTACTTGCCCTCTCAGCGGCCATCTCCTCCTACGTCGTGTAGCCGCGATATCATGAACATTGCAATGTAAAACATGTAGTAAACCAAAGATGACTGAGGAAGAAGAACATACCCGTAACTGGTCGACAGCTATAACCGAAGGCCGTGGACGGGTCTCTACGGCAGGCATGGAGCTCGTCCTGCCATGCCAGATCTGGCGCATAGACGGAACGGTGCTAGGGTCGACGGACCCGTCAGCAATCCATAGGCGGCTATTCCTCTGGCCCTGTCCTGCTAGCACGGCAACCTCAGGATCGAAGGGGGCGGTGTCAGGGTTGGAATCTTCGCCGTGCACCTGCTTGTACTTCTCGGGGTACTTCGTACCCCGGATCTTGGCTCCCTCATTGATCCACGGGGAGCCGTTCACAGGCTCGTCCAAGGTGCGCATCTTCTTGCAAATGGCAAACATGGACGGCTCCACACTTGTCTTTACTTTCTGCAAATGAGAGGACAAAGATAAGTGAAGGGGGACTCCCTTGTGGAGTAAAGAATAACATGAAAAGCAAAAATAAAGAAAGCATTTTCTCACCTCTTTTTGCCTGACAAGGGCGAGGGGGATGCCGCCTTGGCGGTGTGATCCACCCTTCATCTCCTCTCGCCGCTTCTTTGCGGCCTCGTGTCTCTTGAGGTACTCGGCGTGTTCCACCACGCTACCATCGCCGTGTAGCACCTCGTGTCATTACCGACAAACT
This sequence comes from Avena eriantha, assembly GCA_910589775.1. Classification (NCBI taxonomy): domain Eukaryota; kingdom Viridiplantae; phylum Streptophyta; class Magnoliopsida; order Poales; family Poaceae; genus Avena; species Avena eriantha. The sequence goes on along the minus strand of OU342745.1, from coordinate 486,927,362 downwards.
GAGGAGGGTTCTACATCCACAAGGTACATGTATTAGTACAACATGAAATAGATGAAGGTCAAGAAATCAGTAAAACAGAAACACAACTACCTGCAGGTACTGCCATGGCTCGAAGAGCATGTCCCGGGCTTGACTCTTGTTCATCCAGATCTTACGATCGCCAAACCAGTTGCGGATAGAGTTCACGCGTGCCTCGTAGTGCATGTCTTGCACCTTCCTCTTGGCAAGCTCATTCACGATCGCCACGCACTCCGTTGAGTTGTCCCTGTGCATGTCGAAGTAATTCTACAAGTATGCACACAGAAAAAAGAGGAGTCAAAGCCACGAGTCAAAGCCGCGATGATTTAATTATGACAAGTGAAACAAACTTACCCAGAACAAAACTTGAATCTTCTCCGCCATGTGGTTGTACTTTTTAGTCGGATCTGGGGCGTAGTGGTAATGCTTCCAAGTCCAAGCTACATCTTCCTAACCATTTGGGAGAGTGACAATCTCAGGAAAATACGCTCGAACCAGGGCTCCAAGGATGCTCGAGTAGCCACGATACGGCTTCATTCCATCCTCATATAGAAAGGAACTGCAAAATGAAAAATCATAATCAGTATGTGATGAAAATTCCAATATATGGCTAGCGGGTCAAATAATGTACCTCTTCCCAGCGGGTACGAGAACCTTATCCGCATAGGCATAAGGTAGATCGGGGAGTCTCGCAACCCCACGCCGATACGGAGCCTTGCTTTGTGGCATAATCCACGGGTCCATGGCCGCGTACGCCTCAAGGTACGACGTCTCATCCTCCGGAGGATCCCACCTCAAGGTCATGTCAAGCTCGTAGGGTAAAGACCCCAACCCTTCGTCCTCCGACTGCTACGACTGCTGCGACTGCGCCTCATCATCCTCCTAGTCCTCCTCCTGGTCCTGGTCCTCGTCCTCCTGGTTCTCCTCCTCCTCGTCCTGGTCCACCACGGCCGGGGAGGGGGGGGGACTAGGATTCCTCCCACGCCTCCCACGCCCCTAGCGCTGTGAAGTGCGCGGTGGAGGACTAGCACGCTCTCTCGAAGCCGATGTTGAAGCTTTCGAACCACCCTTTTTCGAACCACCCTTTTTTGAACCACCACTCACAAGGTCAACCAAGCTTTTCAGCATTTTTGTAACGCCCTTTCCCCCCGGCATCTTTCAATCACCTGCAAAACAGAATAAAAAGAGTAGTTTATTAGTACACATTAATTAGATGAATAATAGTAAAAGCAACACCGATGAAAATAGATGAATATTAGAATGAAAAGCCACAATGAACATAATTAGATGAATAATAGTAAAAGCAACACCGATGAAAATAGATGAATAATAGTAAAAGCAACACCGATGAAAATAGATGAATATTAGTAAAAGCAACACCGATGAAAATAGATGAATATTAGTAAAAGCAACAACGATGAAAATCGATGGATATTAGTAAAAGCAACAAAATTTATTACATAGCATAGAGTTCTTACAAATACAACAGCTCGACAAATAGTACTACATAGATTAGTCTCATATTATTACTACTACATACATCAGAAGCCTGTGTCAGGATTACGAATTGGAACACAGGTTTCATCATCGCTATCATTCTCGGGCCACAAATAATCATCCACGAAACCTGTAGGTGGTCCCTATGGAGCATTGACGTCATGGCCTGCACGGAACGCCTCGAGCAAACTCACATCTTGTTGGTTGTGAACCTCCTCAACTTCATCTTGCACAGTGTTTTCCTCCTCGGCTTCTTGGTCATCATCTACGACCATGTCACTATCGGCGGACAAGTTGATAGTGAATTACCCGGGGAGCCCTTCTTCCTGATAAAACTCGCCATCATTTGTTGAAGGGTCTAGGCGGCGGTAATCATCCTTGTTTGGTAAGGGCGGCATGTTGCGTGTCGGTACCGTCATCACAATATCCCAGTCCTTTAGACGTTTTGTAGGGTTTTGGCATGGGTATGGAAGATAGAATACTTGGAAGGCCTGAGTAGCCAAAATATAGACAACATCTCCCGCATAAACGGAACTTCTCTTAACTTCGACCAGTCCAATTTCAGGATCCTGTTTCACCTGATGTGGGTCAAACCAATGGCATTTGAATACAATGGGATTTAGCCCTTTGCCAAAACCATAATTCAACTCATATATACCCTCGACTCTTCCATAATACTGGAGGCCATCTAAGCCTTCACAAAAGACCCCGCTATTTGTTGTCTTCCAGTTGGGCCGGATAGTTGTGTATTCATGGGTATGGAAGCGATACCCATTCACGTCATAAGCATTGAACATGTCGACTGAATGGTTAAAGCCCCTAGCAATATTTCTTAGCTCGGGTTGCATATCTTTGTCAGTATTTGCCTACAAGTTAGAACGAGAAGTTTAGCACGAGAAGTTTAGCACGAGAAGTTTAGCACAATAAGTTGGATGGGATAGTACCAAACCACAGAACCAGCTGATGAAACCGAAACCACCACCCTTATCGAATAGATCCTGCTCCTCTTTCGGGTTAGGATCCCTAACTGGATTCTTCCAATATGCACGCTTGAACCGTCTATACCAATTTAAAAAGAAGAGTTATGCACGAACATAGGAGCAACTGTTTGCGAAAATCTAAATGGCAAGAACTTACTCGATGTACGGCTTCACTTCATCCATGGTGTTCAAGACATACGACTGGATCAACTCCCGCTCAGGTTTTTTCATTATGAACTTCTTCGTGCCACTTGATTTGCCACCAAGCCCTCTAAAGATGCTAAGCTTGGGTACATCCTCAGGGTTGGCGGCATTGTAACGGGAGACTGGGTTGTGCTTTGTGGGAATGTTGGCATCATAGTGCTTGGTGGTGAAGTTTGTAACCTCCTCATTAAGGACTGACTCAGCTATGGATGCCTCGATCTTGCATTTATTGCATGTTTTTGTACGAAGCCTCTCTGTTACTCTCTCAGGTGGATACTGCCAACGAGCCCACACAGGTCCCCCCTTCAAAGCCTCATCCGCGAGATGCAAGATCATATGTTGCATCGGATTGAAGAACCCTGGCGGAAGGAGCCTCTCTAGATCACAAAGCAACTCGGGTGCCTGTTCATGTAGCTTTTCAACCACTTTACGGTCTAACTCCCTAGCACAAATCTGGCGGAAGAAAAAGCTCAACCTCGACTGCACTCGCCAAGTCTCCTCATCGATATAGCCTCGAATCATCACCGGCATTATTTGCTCAAGCCATACGTGGTAGTCATGACTCTTGAGCCCTTGTACTCGCAACGTTTGCATATTCGCACCCATCATCCAGTTGGCTGCGTACCCATCAGGGAAAAATAAACTTTGCGTGATCCACTAGAAGATCTCCCTTTTGGGGGGCTTTGTTGGGCAGAATGGAGCCTTTGGCTTAGACCACCCTTTTCTGCCGTTGGTTCCCGGTGGCTGCATTTTCAACTTTGGCCTATCGCACCATTGTTCTTGATCAATTCGAGCCTTGATGTTATCCTTCGACTTCTCAGTTTGCATTATGGTGCTCCAAAGGGCCTCGCCGATATTCTTTTCGGTGTGCATTACATCAATGTTATGTGGGAGCTCGAGATCCTCAAAGTAAGGTAGCTTCCATAAGCATGGAATGTGGGTCCACTAGTGCGTGTCCCCATATCCCACGAAACCATTCCCATCAGGCTTAGGCTGGAGAGCTTCTAACTCAGCCTTGATTTCCTTTCCCGTCTTCAGACGTGGCTTTGGATCATGGACAACATGACCTTTCTTGAACCTCTTTTTATCATTCCTGTATGGATGATTCGGCTCAAGGAACTTTCGATGTTCATCAAAGCAGGAATACTTGCCTCCCTTCGACAGCCAGAAGAAAGTCAGATCCTGCATGCACACTGGGCAAGGCCACTTCCCATGCGTACACCAGCCGCAGAACAACGCACGTGCTGGTAGGTCATGCAGGGAGGTGTGGTACCAGACATACATATCAAAGTGCTCCTTGTTTGCGGCGTCATATGTTCGGATCCCGTGACCTTCCCAGCCACAAAACAAGTCATCCACCAGCGGTTCTAGATACACATTCATGTTCTTACCAGGGTATTTCGGTCCGGGGATTATCATCGACACAAACATGTTCTCTGATCTCGTGCAGACGCCAGGGGGGAGGTTCAGGGGAATAACAAACACTAGCCAACAGCTGTATACTGTAGCCGACATACCATATGGATTGAATCCATCGGTTGATATGGCAACTGCTACGCTCCTCTTGTCACCGGCTTTCTCAGGATATTTCTTGACAAAGTTCTTCCATGCACTACCATCCGACGGATGTATCATCTTGTCGATGTATCTATTACCTTCTACTGCCCACTGCATCTGCTGGGCAGTATCCTCGGTCATGAAGAGTCGTTGGATCCTCGGTAGCACTGGAAGATACCGGAGGATGTTTTGGGCAACCCCGGTCTGCCTCTTCTGACCATCACCATTGGGATCGACCTCAAAGTACCTAGAGGATTTGCAGCGGATACAATAATTTGTATTAGCATGCTCCTTTCTGAATAGCATGCATCCCTTCGGACAAGCATGTATCGGCTCATATGACATCTTAAGGTCACGGAGGAGTTTGGTTGAATAGTAGAAGTTCTCCGGCAAGAGGTGCCCTTTTGGCAGAATGCTGCCAACAACGGCCAGCAAATCATCGAAGTCATCTCTGGTCAAGTTCCTGTGGCTCTTGAAGGCCAAAAGGCGAGCGATGGCGTCCAGTTGGCTAACATATGTATGTGCATGAAGGGGTCTCTACGAGGCAAACAAAGTCTCATAGTACTTTGCCGTGTTTTCCTCCGGCTCCTCACTTGTCTCCGCCTCCTGAGGTGTCTCCGCCTCTACATGACGGCTTTCAGACGCATTAGCATTCACAAAGTTGTCTATGCACCTATCAAAACCAACATCAAATTCCCCCCTTGGCTGACTTTGCTGCTGACTCTGCCGTGACTCCCTCCTAACACGTTTCACTAACTTTTCACCATGGAAAGTCCAAGTCTTGTAGGAAGGTGTGAACCCATAATTGACCAGGTGCCTACTAACATCATCCTTCGAATGTGTATTCAGGTTCTTGCATCTTGTACAGGGGCAGAAAATTTTTCTGGGTCTGGTGGGGACAGCAAACGCCCGGTTCACGAAGTCCTCGGCCTTTTCTTTCCATTCCATGGTAAAGTCCCACTTACTGATATAGCCCTCATACATCCAGTCACGATTCTCCATCCTCTAATCAGTACGAAACCAGACATATACAATGCTTTTAATTAATCATGCCATTAAATAAATCCGGTATTAGTTCGGTTAATTTTAGCAAATATAGATTTTACGGCATGCATATATCCACCTATCTCTCTAATAGGTAAAGAGGGTCCTAGCAACCGCCGGATCTGTAGATTGAGTACGTTCTCCCTGCTCTACCCCGATCTGAGACAGAATTTCGGCAGCACCTCCCTGCTGCTCTCCCGATACACGTCTCGACAAAAAGCCGAGAGGAATGTGCATCCGGAGAACAACGGGGAGGCGCTGCCGAAATTCTGTCTCAGATCAAGGTAGAGCAGGGAAAACGTACCCAACTACGCATCCGCGGGCTGTCCCGATAAATGCCGTAAGAGTTACACGGTTAATAATATGCGAGACCACTAATGCATATTTATCCGTGTAACCCTTACGGTCGGGAAGAGACGCCTAGGTAACGCGACAAACTTGGTGATCTAGACACGAAAATAACCCTAGGGTACAGGAGAGGAGAACAGATTTTTACCTTCGAAGCGTGATCGATAGGTGAAGAAGATCAGCGATCCTCTCGCAAAATGCCGTACGCGATCGACAACCCCACCCTCAAACTCAACACATATCCTACACGAACGATAATAATTACTAATATACACACGTATTCATATATTCCAATATACAAGAAAACAAATTATACACAAGTATTCATATATGCCAATATACAAGCAAAAAATATACACATCTATATCTAATAATAAAGGAAGGAGCCTAATAATAAAGGCACCCTGGGCCTCTTGAGCTCCAACCACCCATTTGGTCGTATAAGAAGAGAATCGATTTTAACCTGTACATGTCCTATTGCCATCTAATACATGTGTGTCTGTTGCCTAGGCATCTGAAAAGATTTTACATATTCAAGAGGGATTTATAAGTTGAACACTAGAAGATATACCATACATTTTCTCCTATTGTACAAATTCTCAAACAAACACATTAAGTTTTTCAGATCAATCTAGGTATAGCATATGATAAACATAGTGTATACACATATGCCCGTGCTACGTTGGCTACAACTTATTTACTACAATACACATACATATATTTAGGGGGAAAAATACATACCGATGGTGGGAGAGGGAGCTGTCAGTAGGGGAGGGGGTTGTAGGGTCGGGGGGCACCGTGGAGGAGCCGACGATGTGGGCGGGGGCGGGGCAGGGCCGGGGTGGGAGGGGCTGGCGGCGGCATAGGCCGGGGTGGAGGCGAGGGCACGGGCAGGGGTGGGCGAGGGCAGGGGCTGGCGGCGGCGTAGGCCGGGGTGGAGGCTGGGAGGGCAGGGGCTGGCGGGGACGGCCGGGGTGGAGGCGGCCGGGGACGGGGTCAGGATGCGGTGGCGGCGGCGGCGTTGCGAGCTGTGAGCGAAGAGAGCGAGCAGCGAAGTGATAGGGCAAGCCACGGGCCCGCGGGGCCAATTACTGGGGCACCCGCCTTTGCCGTGTGCCGAGCCGAAAGGAACCCGGCAAAGATCCTTTGCCGTGTACCAAAAGGAGACACACGGCAAAGGAGACCTTTCCCGTGTACCAACACAGACACACGGCAAACGACCCCTTTGCCGTGTGTTTTCAACTTTGCCGTGTGCCTTGTGGTTTTTTCATTTTCTTTCCTTTTTTCCTTTCAATTGTATTTATTTTAAGTTTTTAGTGTACTTTTTCTTAGTGTGACCCTAGCACAAAACAAGAGAGAGCTACACCGGTCTACCCCTGTCAGAAGAAAGTCTAGGGGGGTAGACGACCCGAGGCCCGCGGATCAGGGTTCCGCAGGAAGAAGCGCTTCGGGGCATCGGAACACATCCAAACCATGCATGTGACCCAAGCATGTGTAATGAAGTGTGGTGGCATGCTCAAAACTCCTAAACCTGGTTCCCAAGTGTGACCCCCTTCGCAGACATGCGATGTCCCCTAAAAACAAAGTGTCTGCAATCTGACTATTAGGGGGAAACTCCCCGTTTCGGTGAAACTGGGGTAGATCTTGTCACAACATATTCCCAAACATGGTTTTGCATCATCACATGACCTAACCAAGCCTAAAACAAGTGAGTCCTACACCGGGCTACCCCTGTCAGAAGAAAGTCTAGGGGGGTAGACGACCCGAGGCCCGCGGATCAGGGTTCCGCAGGAAGAAGCACTTCGGGGCATCGGAACACATCCAAACCATGCATGTGACCCAAGCATGTGTAATGAATTGTGGTGGCATGCTCAAAACTCCTAAACCTGGTTCCCAAGTGTGACCCCCTTCGCAGACATGCGATGTCCCCTAAAAACAAAGTGTCTGCAATCTGACTATTAGGGGGAAACTCCCTGTTTCGGTGAAACCGGGGTAGATCTTGTCACAACATGTTCCCAAACATGGTTTTGCATCATCACATGACCTAACCAAGCCTAAAACAAGTGAGTACTACACCGGGCTACTCCTATCAGAAGAAAGTCTAGGGGGGTAGACGATCCGAGGCCCGCGGATCAGGGTTCCGCAGGAAGAAGCGCTTCGAGGCATCGGAACACATCCAAACCATGCATGTGACCCAAGCATGTGTAATGAAGTGTGGTGGCATGCTCAAAACTCCTAAACCTGGTTCCCAAGTGTGACCCCCTTCGCAGACATGCGATGTCCCCTAAAAACAAAGTGTCTGCAATCTGACTATTAGGGGGAAACTCCCCGTTTCGGTGAAACTGGGGTAGATCTTGTCACAACATATTCCCAAACATGGTTTTGCATCATCACATGACCTAACCAAGCCTAAAACAAGTGAGTCCTACACCGGGCTACCCCTGTCAGAAGAAAGTCTAGGGGGGTAGACGACCCGAGGCCCGCGGATCTGGGTTCCGCAGGAAGAAGCGCTTCGGGGCATCGGAACACATCCAAACCATGCATGTGACCCAAGCATGTGTAATGAAGTGTGGTGGCATGCTCAAAACTCCTAAACCTGGTTCCCAAGTATGACCCCCTTCGCAGACATGCGATGTCCCCTAAAAACAAAGTGTCTGCAATCTGACTATTAGGGGGAAACTCCCCGTTTCGGTGAAACCGGGGTAGATCTTGTCACAACATGTTCCCAAACATGGTTTTGCATCATCAAATGACCTAACCAAGCCTAAAACAAGTGAGTCCTACACCGGGCTACCCCTGTCAGAAGAAAGTCTAGGGGGGTAGACGATCCGAGGCCCGCGGATCAGGGTTCCGCAGGAAGAAGCGCTTCGGGGCATCGGAACACATCCAAACCATGCATGTGACCCAAGAATGTGTAATGAAGTGTGGTGGCATGCTCAAAACTCCTAAACCTGGTTCCCAAGTGTGACCCCCTTCGCAGACATGCGATGTCCCCTAAAAACAAAGTGTCTGCAATCTGACTATTAGGGGGAAACTCCCCATTTTGGTGAAACCGGGGTAGATCTTGTCACAACATGTTCCCAAACATGGTTTTGCATCATCACATGACCTAACCAAGCCTAAAACAAGTGAGTCCTACACCGGGCTACCCCTGTCAGAAGAAAGTCTAGGGGGGTAGACGATCCGAGGCCCGCGGATCTGGGTCAGATATGAACTGCAGGTACATGATCTGATAATGCTAATGATCATTTTTAGGTTGACAATATGATGTTTTTTCAGAGATCCAATGCAAGTTTAGCCAAGCTCAGCCCCGAACTAAGAATCTGTACTCGTCATTGTGAACGTAGTTTGGTGGAGGTAAGAAATAAAAAAAGTTTATTTGCCGTGTACAAAGCACAAAGCACACGGCAAAGGCGTGTCTTTGCCGTGTGTCTAATTGCAGGGACACACGGCAAAGTACCACCGTCAGCCACCGTTAGTAGGCTCGCCTGTGTGCGCTGTGGGCCCCACCTCTTTGCCGTGTGTCCCGATTTGCCGTGTTCCGCTTTTTTTCTTTGCCGTGTGTCTTGTTTTTTCTTTGCCGTGTACGTTTTCTTTGCCGTGTGTTTTATCAGGAATGTACCGTGTTGGTTTTCTTTGCCGTGTGCTGCTCGAACCCCTCACGGCAGAGAAATTCTTTGCCGTGTTCCTGGGAGTTTGGCACACGGCAAAGGTCGGGGGCGACGGCAACGACAATTTTTCCCGTAGTGCGACAATTTTTCCTCAATATATGCAGCCTTCCGTCGCGCCCTCTCAAATAGGAGATGCATAATCTGGGTTGCAGAAGCACTTGTGCGAGAGTAAACTGGAGAGCATTTTCAGAGAGAGGATGATGATTGACACAGACACTATGTTCCTGAAGAAAGAGGTATTTCCTCCGTCCTTAAATAAGTAATTGGGTTTGTCTAAATACGAATGTGTCTAGATACTAAAACGTGTCTAGATTCGCATGAATTTAGACAAATTCACGTAATTTATTTTAGGACGCAGGGAGTAGTACAAATTAAATTCTAGGTATATACTAGCATGAGACGTTTTCAAAAGAGAGACAATCAAATTGCTGACACTAGAGAGAGAACTGGCAATTTATATTTTATTTACCCGCTTCATTGAAAAATGACAATAATATATAACATTGACACGAACTATCAATCATCAGAGTGCAAGAAGTACTGTATCAAACGCTAAATAGTCCACCAATTACCTTCCACGGCATCCTGATTTTGCAATTGCTGAAGCCACATCTCTCTTGAAACAGGCTTTACGGCCGGCTATATTAATATAACAACCACCCGATACAAAGTTTTGAACCAAACTGGGACTGAACAGCAGAAGCCAAGTCCAAAAGAAAAACAAGAAGAAAGAAAAGAAAAGAAAGCTGACAACAGCGGAGGGACGAAAACGGAGAAGACTCGCAACCGTTGCGCCCTCCGGAGAAGTACCACGACATATCTGGCAATCCAAAGCGCGACGTACCAAGCAACACCTCCAAGAAGTGGAGTGACGATAACGACATTGTTGTCCGGACTAGTCCTAGGATTTTCCCCGGTACGCCACATCACCTTCTTCCTGCCCATCCCCTCCTCTCTTGCTCTCTCTTCCGTCTGCTGCGCTACGGAATCCATTCAGAGTAGATATTTTGCTGTTTTTCTAAAATATAAGTGTAGATTTTTCTGAATACTGATGCATTGGTTTTTTTGCAAGGGGTTGTCAAAGGCATTTCGCTTGGAGATAATACCAACCTTTGTACTAGTGCAGAGCAGGCAGAAGCTGAGTCATGTGATTGAGTTAAAGAAGGATGATCTTGACAAGAGGATCCATGCATTCATATGGTCCGCCGAATCGTAACTGAATGCCGGTACTCCAGTATTGGGTGTACAAGCTGAAAAGGAACCCATTGGGTGCCGTGGTCAAGCACAAGGCTAGGCTAGTTTGCTAAGGGGTATGTCCAGCGACAGGGAATATATTTTGAGGTGGTGTTTACTCCGGTTGCCAGGATCGAATCAGTAAGATTGTTAGTCGCCATTACTGCACAGAAGGATTCGAAAATGCACCACATGGACGTTAAGTCTGCTCCCTTGAATGGAGATTTAGCTAAGGAGGTGTATCCCAACCTCCAGGGTTTGAAGTGGCAGGTCAAGACAGGTGTACAAATTGTGCAAAGCTCTCTATGGACTCTGGCAAGCTCCAAGAGCCTTGATTTCAAACTTGACACCACTCTTAGACTTAGCCATCTGGGATTTTTGAAGTGTCCCTGGGAATCTGGAGTGTACAGAAAACAGCAAGGTGACAATGTGTTGAATGTTGGTGTCTATGTTGATGATTTAATTATCACTAGAGGGAACAATTCGGCTGTAAATGATTTCAAAAAGCAAATGAAGTCAATGTTCAACATGAGTGATCTTGGTATGGAAAACTTCAACCCCTCTCAGACACCCATATTTCGGAGGTATGTGAAAGGAACACTGAACCTTGGATGCTTTTTAAATCGAAGAATAGAGGAGACCCTGCAGCTGGTTGGATACAATAACGGTGATATGGCAGGGGATATTGATGACCGAAAGAGCACTATAGTGGAGATATTCTACCTTGGTAATAGCCCAATTAGCTGTGTGTCCAAGAAACAGAAGACTGTTGCTTTATCTTCATGTGAAGCAGAGTTTATCGCTGCATCTGCATGCCAAAGCATTAGGCTTGGGAGGCTTCTAGCATAATTATTCACGGAGCCAGAGAAGGTAGTCCACAAGATTGATAATCATGTTAATCAATATGCCATATCCTTATGCAAAATATCCAGTGCTCCACGAGAGGACTAACACATTGACACACACTACCATTTTTGAGAGAATGTGTTGACGAAGGGAAAGCTGCAGTGGAGCATGTCAGAACAGAGGATCCGCTTGCTGACATTTTGACCAAGCCATTGCTGAGGCTTAGGTTTCAGGAAATGAAGTAAGTGGAAGATTGGGATACAAAGTGTAAAGCCGGTGCAACAAGCTTAAGGAGGTGAAATGTTATTGTGAAAATCTAGTTGCACCTGTTCTGTTTGTTCATTCAGTTTGTTTTTCTGAATAATCCTAAAACATGCACTGTACACGTTGAGGTTCAGGTTAGGTAGGTTTAGTGTCTAGGTAGTTTTTCTTCAGACTTGGTCGTAGTTTAGTTTGTCGTTGTAATTATGAGTTGTACTGGCCATGACTCTGTCCGTGGGATGGTGCGGGTCTAACAGATAGTGTCCAAGACTCTGTCTCCCTGCTGTTTTTCTGTTTGTCAGTGTGTTCTTCAGTTTGGAGACTGAATCCACCCTCACATATGCTGTGTTGATTTGGGACTGATCCAACAGCCCATACCACACTGCTTCCAAACAATGACCTATCAGTTACAGTGCATTAATCATATGCGCGGATCTACAATAATTCACCAAATTCTTCCAACGAGCAAATCAAAATGGGAGGGATCAGGTCATCGCACTGCTGTTCTAAAAGAGCCTAAAATCACAGGCGAATCCGGTGAGGAGGCGGTGGAGAGCTAACAGTGACCAAAAATTGTTTCCAAGATAGTAATAGTGAGCATTGCTATAATGTAGGAGCAATAAAAGAACATTTTCGACTCAATTATAGTACTCCGTAGTTAATTTCCGGTCCCTTTGATCATACTGCGTTCTCTTTGGAATTATTTATCTTACCATGTCGGAATTGCAAATCTGCAGTATCTAGTAAGCGGTAATCAAGTGACAGCTTGATGAATACTCCCTCCGTTCAGATATATAAGACAGTTTAGCTTTGTGAAATTAATGTATCTAGACGTTTTATTGTATAGATTCACTATAAACCTCTACGAATCTATACACTAAAAGACGTCTAGATACTTCGATTCACAAAGCTAAAACATATTATATTTCTGAAAGGAGGGAGTACTAGTTATCATGAGCAAGAACATCGAAACAATGGCTAAGCTGTCCTAGAGATGGCAGTCAATTAGGTGGCACTCACAATTTCAAACGCTAACGAAAAATGAACCAGCATATGTTTACATTTACTTAGTTTGCATGTCATGGTAGATATCATTTTACAAAAAATAACTTAGTATCCTTAAACACGTGCGAGAAATAGTTGATAGATAGTTCATCTTTAGCCTCGTAGAGCATATCCATCGGGTCCATTCCACCTAGAGTCATTTTCTTAGTCGGACAGACTCAACATGCCGGCTAGAGTCCCTACATGATGTCCACCTCACGTGCTGGCTAAACTCCTATCCGGAACAATCCTTGTAATATTCAATCACCTCACACGATCCATATAATAAAGCCGATACATGACGTAGGGTTGTTACCGAATTATTATTCGGGCTTAAGCTTGTATAAATCTTGGGTGTCATGAGATTGTTAGTCCATCAGATCGTGACCAGAAAAACTTACACCTACAAATCTACGACCGGAATCGAAACCCAGACAGTTGGCACGCCAGGTAGGGACTTTTTGTGTCACTTTCAAGCATCTCGATGGGTTCATCGTTCCTATTCTCCTCCGGCGGCATCGTCATCGCCGAGAGCCATCACAGCGGCAGCTCCACGCCAGCTAGGAAGCTTCAAGCAACTCCCACTTTGGCACCTTGGAGATTGTCACCAACCACTTCGACGGCATCAACATTCACGCGTGGCCACCTTCCCTGGGGAAAACTCAAGCCCTAGAAGGGCTGGCCTCCCAAAAGGGTCCCCTTGAATCCACCAAAGGGGTGACCGGTGTCGATAATCTTCCTCACTATGACCCCTTCTGATGCTGGCAAGAGGATTCCTCGGTTCCGAGTGAGATGTTGTGCCTGCTGCTGGCATAAACCAACATGCTAGTTGCATGAATGTTCGGAACCAGGTAGCGCGGCACAGGTGGCACCAAGCCGCTCAAGCCGTCAACACCCCGTGTCCTGGTCGGAGGTGGAGAGGGTGATCTTCCTCAATGGCACCTACAACACTGGCATTGTGACACTCCGCCACCGCAGGCCACGGAGGAGAAAGCCCATAATTGGACTGGCATCTACAAGAGGTGCTAGGATAGGCAGCCGTCCCGGAGCCGGTGAAGGAGATATGCCCTAGAGGCAAATAATAAAGGATGTTTATTATCATATCTCATTAGTTCATAACAGTTTTATACTATGCTATAACTATATCAATCAGAAACATTGATACACTTGTGGTATGTAAACAAACCAAAGTTCATAGTAGCCTCTATTCAACTAGTTCAGTGGGTAACTGATGATCAAGGTTTCCTGATCATGGAGCATTTATACCAATTGACAATGGAGTTATATCATTAGTGAATCATGTGATGGACATTACCCAACATAAGTATTGCGGCACGATCAAGTCACAAAGTTAATCATTGCAATAATTAGAAACATAGTATCCTACTCCTTATACCGCGAGATAGTATCTAATCACTATTACCTGAGGCTGCCTTGGCTACATCAATCATAACACTGTAACAGGGTGATCATAAAGGTGTTGAAAGGGAAACGGAAGTCGCCTAGTGGGGGGGGGGGGGTAAATAGGCGTTTTAAAATTATTACGGTTTAGGCTCTAATAAATACGGAATAAAACTTAACGCTTAATTTATCAAGCCAAAACCTATATCAACTAGGTTACTAAGTGCACCAACAACCTATGCTAAGCAAGACAAGCAACAAGGTGATAGCAAGATATAATACTTCAAGCATAATGGCTATCATAATGTAAATGCATAAGTAAATGGCTCGGTTGAGAGATAACCGAATGACGCGGAGATAATGATTTGTTTCCTAAAGTTCACTTCCAAAGAAGCTACGTATCTGTTGGAGAGGTGCGGGGGTGCAATGAACTTCGAACGCCACAAATTGCTCACCTCGAGGTGTGGTGGCTAGTGAAGGGAATATGTCCTGAGAGGCAATAATAAAGTTGTTATTATATGTATTTCAAGTATATGATAGATGTTTATTTGACATGCTATAATTGTATTAATACGGAAACCTTAATATATGTGTGTTTAATAAATAAATAGAAAGTTCCTAGTTATGTCTCTCTATAAACTAGCTCGTTGATTAACAGGATGATCAAGGTATCCTGATCATGGACATTGGATGTTGTTAATGACGAGGTCACAACATTGGTGAATGATGTGATGAACATTCATCCGAAGTATAGCATTACGATCAAAGTCATTATGTTTATATTTCTATAACATCATATGAAGTAATCTTTATCCTTAAACCATGAGATCATGTTAATTGCTAACACCGGAAGAATACTTTGATAACATCAAATGTCACACCGTAACAGGGTGACTATAAAGATGGGTTTGGGTATTCCAAAGGTGTTATGTTGAGGCTCATAGATCAAGAGTGAAATTTGTCAATCTCGATGATGGATAGAAATACTCTGGGTCCGCTTGGTGATATCATATTAAGATAGCTTGCAAGCAAGTGATGTGATCACTAGAATGTTATATCACGGGTACGAGAAAAGACTACATGTCTTTAACGAGATCAAACTAGGTACTGAGATACCGATGATCGAATCTCGGACATGTAATATATCCCAAGAAAAAGGGACTTAGTTATTATCGTTAAAGGTTCTCTCGATCACAGAAGTTATCGTTGAATGTGTGGGAGTCAATATGGATCTCCAGGTCCTGCTTCTGATTGTTGATCTGAGAGGGGTATCGATCATGTTTGCATTATTCGCGAACTGTAGGGTGACACACTTAAGGGTTTCCAAATGCCAACACCATTTGAAGCAAATATGTTCTAGACGAAAGAATTGCAAAGCGCTAGAATTATTTCAATGGACACCGGAATTTTTTGAGGTGAAATTGCTGAAATTGGTTCTACATGTGATATTGAAATGTTGCAGGGGGTTTTATGTGAATGTTTGTTAATTAAAGTAATTAACAAAATTCTGAATAAAATAAATAAAAGAGTTTTATTAAATGAGAGTTGCATTTAATTTGGTGGAAATTTAATGCATGTGAGTGGGATTTTGAGTGGAGGCAAAATTGATGTGAGTGGAGCTTCCACCACATGAATGAGGAAGAGGTGGGGGCACCCCCCCCTTGGGCGCCAGCCATGGGAGGGGGAGAGCCCTCGTCTCCTATAAAAGGCCCCCTCTCCTCCCACACAAAGCACACCTCCTCATGAAGGATCTCTGTCCCCCTCTAAAATTATTCCCCCATGGTCTCGGATTAGCGAGATACATGTTCCCGGTGGCATTTCGTCTGGAAGGAGTTGATGTTTCCGCTGCATCGCTGGAGCGAGGAGGTGGAGGTTGTTCGGTGGCCTGGACATGTGTGCGAGGACGGATGTGTTGCTGATTTGCGGCGCTAGGACTTCCACATGATCTTGAGATCGGCAAGCGTTCGACTACATCATCCATGAGTTATGTCTCGTTACACTTTGTCGGTCTTCGAGGGTATGTTCTCTATGGATGTGTATCCACCCGTTGCTTGTATCTGGTAGATAAATCTTGGCGTATAATAGTTCCCATCATAGGAATTTTTTTGTTTTCTATGCTGCAAACCCAACAACTCAATGCTCACCCAACGCCACACAAGGCCTCACCCCAAGATGCGAAGGCACAGAACTCATCGACGCCGCAAAAGGCTCACCCTATTCTCCCGTGAGCTCGTCACAAAGGCCTACTCACGTTCCACTATGGGAGACTTGAGGGTGGTCACCGAACCCATACAAGGCTTGGGGCAAACTCCACAACTCATTTGGAGGGCTCCCAAGAAATGCCACAAAGGCTACAAGTAGGGTTGGGCATTCGATTCCACCGAACCGTTCGGTTCGGTGCCTTGGTGATTGCAAAATATCGGTTCCGTGAAAACACTGACCTATCGGTGTCTATAAATTCACGTAACCAAGAGATCGGTTCTCAAGTCGTTCGGTTCGATCATCAGTTCCGGACCGAACGGACCGAAGTGCATGGGATGGCCTGCTACCGCTAGCTGGCCTGCTACCACTAGCTGGGGATTGGGGCAATGGGCTGGGATGGCCAGTTGGAATATAAAAAATAGAACATGTTATAGAGCATCCACTCAGAAAAAAGATGTAGTCCAGGTTGAACTGTTCAGCACATGTAACAGAAATTAACACCCAGATAATTAACACAATACTGGACATGAACATAGTAAACTTGACTCGAGAAATATTATCCGAGATGCAACAGACAAACCAGTTTAGCACACACGACAAATTGACAACTCATGACTTAACACGTGTTTGATAAAACGAAATAGAAGTAGGCAAGCATTAAGAAGCGCATAGGAGCAGTAGTATCGCGCCGCTGCCATCTGTCAATCCTCCATCTTCAGAACTTTAAGCTTTATTACTGATTATTCTTCAAGCATCATCAACCGGCTATTGAGAACTACAGCCAATCATATAAAATATCATGAGTATCACGGATTGGAGATAGATCGTTGTACTAACATACATATTGAACAACACATTGACGAAGCTAAACTAGCTCGAGATTTGAACTAGGTCTGGATAAAAGAAATGTAGAATAGTTGGTAGATAACTAGTAGACTAGTAGGAAAACAGTTCCAGTATCTGAACCTTTGAACCATGTACGGATAAAAGTAAACCTAAAAATAGAAGTGGAAGCTCACCAAATATCAAGTAGGCTTTGCAGTGGTGCTAGACTTGGTTGCCTTTGCTTTCATGTCCTTATACTTAGCAATTAACTCTAAAATAATTACAGTGGTAGAAAGCTTCACATAAAAGCAAATGAACACATATTTCTTAATGCTAAGTAAATGTTATTGAGTTACCTTGCTCTAGCTTCGTCAATTCTTCAGTGTTCTCAGCTATGTTGATAGGGGTAGTGTGTCGAAGCCAAGCTTGAGTGCACACAAGGGACTCTACCATGAAAGGAGTCAACGAGGTCCGAACACGACCACCAGTAGAAAATGCAGACTCTGATGCTATTGTGGAGATTGGGATTGCAAAAACATCACGTGCCAATCACGCCAATACCAGAAACCTAGATGAGTTACCCTTCCACCAAGCTCATATGTCAAATTTTGGACCATCGTCTTCAGGCTCCTCGGCAAGGAACTTATCAAGTTCAGACTTGTTCTTGCTGCTGCTAGCACCATTGTTCAGCCTCATCTTTTTGGCAATCAAGGACTTCATCAGGCTTGCACGCCCTCCACTTGCTTTGGCTTCTTGAGAAAAACTAGCTTCAGCATATGCAATATTTGGAGCATACATCACCCTGTATTCTCCAAACAACTCTCTAAGACAATTGTTGACGGCAGCCCACACCTTAGGACCATTGTCATCCCCATACATTTCAAACATTGCAAACTGTGTGTATTCCGAAAGCTTGTATCTACAACTCAACAATACAGAAGAATATGTTAAAGCTCATGCAATAAGAAGCAGTCCATATTGAAAGAAAGATTGGTAAAACGGAAGAAATTACAATATTCAAAAGGTTTTACCTCGGATCAAGTGTTGCTGAAATAAAAATCATCAAGTTGATGTCCTACTTTTCCTTCCCCTTTTTGCTA
The DNA here is from genome assembly GCA_910589775.1 of Avena eriantha. Taxonomy (NCBI): domain Eukaryota; kingdom Viridiplantae; phylum Streptophyta; class Magnoliopsida; order Poales; family Poaceae; genus Avena; species Avena eriantha. Next base: position 486,909,131 of record OU342745.1, on the reverse strand, counting down.
GGATCAGGCTCATGCCAATTGGCCCAATACTTGTCAAACTTGTCCTTCATCCGTTGTCCCATTGCTTGCTGCAATACATCATCACTGTCCATCCAGTTTTTCACTAACAAATTCACCTCTCCAATCTCATGGAAACAATTGTGGGCTGTCACATGTAGCGAGGCAGAAACACGAGTAGTTAGATCAGCAAAATGTCCAAGAAAATCTGCCATCTTCCTAGCATTCTCCCAATCATACTTATCCGGAACTCCAACACATATCTCTTTACCTTTATCACTAAGTAGGTCAAGTGCAAAATAAGGATCTTCCTCACTATACCTTGCAAAAACATTGTCATAGCTCACAGCCGCCTTCAACATAAAATATGTGGAGTTCCACCTAGTGCTGACATCCAGATTCAAGAATGCCTTGGTGTCAACCTTCTCTAATTCAGCACATTCCTTGAACTTGGATATCCTAGCTAGACTATTATTCACATACTTAACAGATCCACACACATGCTTGAATGAAGGTTCAACTTCTTTTAGACCATCGGTAACAATTAAGTTCAAAATGTGGGCAACACATCTCATGTGAAGATATTTGGCATCATCTATGCTATTCTTAGCTTTGATTAGTTCCTTCTTCATGTAAACAATACCACCATCATTACTAGAAGCATTATCAACAGTAATTGTCATGACCTTCTCTATCCCCCAATCAATCAAGCATTTCTGCAAATGTTTCCCAATATCATCTCCTCTCTGCCCCTTTACCTTGAAAAAGCTAATGATTTTCTTGTGAAGTTTCCAATCATTACAAATGAAATTGGCAGTAACTATCATGAAGCTTTCTTATTGTGAGAAGTCCAACAATCAGTGGTAAGACACACCCTTTCACATTGTTCTCTTAAAAAAGTTTCAGTTTAGCCTTTTCTTCAAAATATATGTAAATGGTGTCCCTAGTGCATGTTCTCCTAGATGGAATCAAGAAACGTGGGCATGCCATAGTCATAAACCTTTTAAACCCAGACTTTTCACCAAATGCAAATGGCAGTTCATGCTCTATTATCATTGCAGCAAAAGAATTCCTAATAGCCTCAGGGTCAAACTTCCAAGCATGCACACTATCACCATGATTTACTTGTAGCACAACTTGCTTATCATCAGCAATATTCTTATGAGGATTACGCTTGCAAACTTTAAAGTGCTTGCCTAAGGCAGTCGTACCATTGGTAACGGAGTTAGCGGCGATGTCATTCTTGCAGAAGTTGCATTTTCCCTTCTGCAGAACACCATCAACCAAGATCTTCTCGAAGTGGTTCCACGTCTCAGATCTTGCAGCTATCTTCTTTCGAGCATTTTTCTTTTGACCCTCCTTTACATGTTCTGCAGCCTTCACCTTGCCATCATCATCCTGCCCTGCTATCGCTTGTATCTCCTCACCAGCACCACCACTGGCTTGCCCTTATTCCGTTGTGTGCACCTCCCCAGCGACAACAATGGCCTTGTCCACATCCATAGGTATAGCAGCCTGGGACCATGCCCCGATAGGGTTTGCTATACCCATGATCTCCGCCTCGGATGACATCTAAATAAGAAGGGACATGGCAATCAAATTAAAACCTAATTAGGACATCACCATTTATAAATACTAATCCAGTATATACTACAACATCAATCTGACTACTAGTTATAATAAGTACTAACAGTACCAATGTAGTATCAAATTTTACCAAGATGATAAAATATTTGAGCCAAATATCATACTCCCTCCGATCCAAATTATTTGACTTGCATTTTTCTAGATTCAGATTTATGTAGCACTAAAACATGTCTAGATACATCCGAATCTAGATAAATCTAAGTCAATTAATTTGGGTCAGAGGGAGTATTAATGTATCAGCAAACTGAATTAGACAACTAATCAAAATGCAAAAACGAACCCAGTAAACAATGCTACAATCAACTACGCACATGCCTCAATCTTTCTCTATGTATACAAATGAATAAATTTGTAATGCCCAACCACTAACAATCCCCACCGGGACATCACTATTTAACATTCAGTTTACAGAGAGAATTTACGCAGAAGAATTACATAGAAGATTTACAGAGAAAAACACGAACCTTGCAGGTTGCAGCCTAGCGGTAGCAGCAGCACTCGGTGTACTGTCGAACAAGAACAACACCGTCGCCCGCCGCCCGCGGCTGTGGCTAGGGCTAGGTATTGGGGCGACTAGAGCGACGAACAGATGAATCGACGATGGACGGGATCCCACCTTATATAGGAATCAATTTGGAAGCAAATGATCATGGTCGCGCGAGATTTGGGGGTGGAAATCAATCGGGTATCAGCGCTTTCAATTTCTGGAGAAAAATCTGTAAGGGGGTTGCTGATTTTGGGGAGAGAAGCCGAGTCAACGCTGCCGCTCTCTGCTGCGCTACCGCATCGTCTGAGGCTCTATCGCTCTGAGCACTTCTGCCATTCAGCGTGTCTCGTAGTAGGGGTGGGGGTCAGTTCTTCGGTCAATTCGGGGCACCGACAAGAGACACCGAACTCACCGATATAATTTCGGTTTTCCAGATCGTCTAACCGAGTTATGCACCGAACGATTCGGTTTCGGTCCTATCAGGTTCGGTCCGAGTCTTTTCGGGTCGGTCTTTCGGTTCTCGGGTTTTATGCCCAGTCCTAGCTACAAGCTTGAGGAACTCCACAACAATTGGAGCCCCCAAGAACAATGCCACAAGCTTGAGGAATCTCCACAACTCAATTAGAGGGCCTAAAAACATACCACAACTCCACACAACCGTCTAGGATTCCAAGAACCCAAGAGAAATAAGCCCAAGGGCTTGAACTCAACGAATCTTCGAGAAGAACTCAAACCTATGCACCAAATGCAAGAGGCAAGTCCTTCACTCTCAAATTCCACCAAAGATACAAAAGCTATTGGGAGAATAAGAGAGGAAGAACACAAGAGGAGACCACAAAACTCTCCAAGATCTAGATCCAAAGGATTCCTTCACAAAGAAGGGATTTGGTTTGGTGTGGGTTATAGACCTAGATCTCCTCTCTCAAATCCCTCCAAAAGATGCAAGAATCATAGGAGGGGGAAGGGGAGAGGGAAAGCTCTTCAAGGTCAACAATGGAGGAGAGAGAAGGCCAAAAACCAAGAAAAGCCAGTTTTACCCATGAAGGGGAAGGGGGGCTCCTTTTAAAGGGCCCTTACACATAGACTCGTGCACAACCGATGGTACCGGTGGGGGAGCGGTACTACTGGTGGCACCCAGCCAACGGTCACAAACAGTGGTGCAAGAGAAAAGATGAGTCTGGCTGATACTACAGGCAGAAGTTTCGGCCCAAGTTCCGACAAATACAATACCTCAAAATAGAAGTATACTGAATATAATTCGAGTGCCGGTGGAACTTGGATCGAAACTAGCGCCGAAAATACTGGGCCAGGAGGTCCTGACCGGAACTACCGGGGCCTAGCAGTAGTACCACTCAAGAGAGGTGGCCAATACTGGCCAGAAGTTCCTGTCAGGGATGACCGAAACTTCCGACCGGTACTACCAGACCAACTTTCGGTGTTAATTTCATCAAATAAATCGCTCTCAAACAGAGAAGTGGAACCAAACATGAGAGGTATGCCTTATGACTCCCCACTTTTGAAGTTTGAGAAACTCATGCTAGTTAGTACTAATTGTTGAGATATTATATTGGTGGAGTGAGTCTTTGTATTGTAGTAAGATTTTCGTTTGCATGGGTATTTAATTGGGTACGTTTTGTTCCAGCTCTCATAATTAACCAAGTCTTGCCTAAAAATTGCTAAACAATTGTAATAAGAAAAGTCTCACAATTGAAGGCTTGGGTGTTGTAGTGCTTAGTCTTGAAGGTTTATTTCTAGAGACAATCAACACCACTGAAAATATTGATTGACTTAATAGCTCTCTTTGAAAGGATTTGTTCGATTGAATTAATGTTTAGCGGTTTTTATCAGCATGCCAAAGTTTGACTTGTTAATCATAAGAATGATATCGCTTTACGCGTGTCAAAATTCATAGGATGCCAATAACTCCGCTGGCCTACGAACAATCTTCATGGAGGAAACTCCTAGATTTCGGCTATGAGTTGATTAAACACTTGTAGCAGCAATGCTATAGTGGGTAAGATTCTTGGTACTCCCGGGTAGCTGTAATCATGATGGAATCACTCCTCTGGCTGTTATGAGAAATCATTGTGCAAAAGGAATAAAACCTTAGTGATGCCACGAGTGTCCATCACAGTCCGATAAACTAATATTTTTTTTTGGCATGCTCTGAATTACTTAAAAGCTAAAATTCTTGAAGGACAATGAATAGAAAAGTAGTGCTTGAAAAGTCTTGATTTATTGATGTGGGAGAATTGAGATACTCTAGTGTATATGCTTTTCATGACAACTCTCACACTCTTAATTTACATGATTATACCTTATCATTCAAAGGCAAGCCTATGAGTTGATTACTTGAAATGGAATAAAGTTTACTCATTTGAATCATCCATGTTTACAATAATTTTGCTGCACTATAAGGATGCATGAAACCTATATGATATGCTTGCCATTACTCTATCTATGCTGAAGTTTTTCAGATTTATGAAGTGGAGGAAACATGAGACTACTAATCATGAGTAAGATCACCATCTCGTTATTTCAGTTTAAATGCTGAGTTCCTTTTAGATTTTGGTTTTCTTGCTCGGGGACATCAAGTTTAAGCTTGGGGAGGTTGATGGCTCTACGTCCACATTTAAACTGGATATTACTCATATTCTTGATGAAATATCTCTCTAAACCCTACCACTAATGCTAATATTCATAGGGGTATGCAATCCTTTCTTTTATATTTTCCTACGAAGATAATGTCGTTTAAAGGAGGGAATCACTACATTAAAGTCAAAGATACGAGATTTCCAACAACCAGAAGAAACCAGGAGCCGTACAACGGAGGCAGACGCTTTAACGACCAACTATACGACTGGAGCAAAAATTCCGGTCGTATAGCTCTAGTAGTATAGTTGGCGTCGCCACCGTTAGGTCAAACAGAACAACTTTCATGAAGGGACCACTATATAAAGAAGCCTCGGGCGACAAGAAAACAAGACAGACCTTGCCAAAAAGTCTCTGCAACAGATCACCAGCCACCTCCAGATCTCCAAACCCTTCTCCATCTCCATAGACATATTCCACCATTTGTAATAGTAGATCTCTTCTCCGATTGGTGACATTGTAAGACTATGCTATCAATATTATGATTTTCATTACAATGTTTATGATTGTTTATCTCATCTCTATGTGTAAGTAATTCTCCTTGGGCTAAGGGCTTCAGCCTAGCCATGTAGCAATTGTGCATGTTATTTATCATAGATGGGATTGTGTATTAGTTGGTATGACATGATGATTATTGTATCCTCTCTTGCCTCAACCCAAGGACTTGTTAGGTACCCAAGACCCCAAGGGTTGAGCCAGGTATAGGGAGTATGAGTGATGACTAATCTGCAGGTTGGGAACCCCTGTGACAGAAGGGGTAGTACGGCTATATGTGAGGGATTTGCTTGGGATTAATGGTGACATCACTATGCTTATCATTAGTTCTGTTTCTTCTATGGATGAGACTAGTAGGTTATTAGTATAAGCGCTTGCGGAGGCAATAGCAATTACGGATGCACTGCCCACATATAATTTATCTTGCTCTAACAAGACACGCATACTTTATTTCTATCTTGTATTCCCATTAGATGTTTTGCATAGCTACAGGTGAAACCGAACGCCCTAGGCCCTCTCTCTCCATCATCGACAATAACAAAAAGACGCAAGCTATTGGTCGGTAAAAACACAAAAGGAATTCTAAAACTCCCGAAGGTCCGTTAAAGTACGATAACCTAGGTCTACTAGGGAAAAGGAAGCTACACTACATCCGTAATCCGGATCAAATGTATCAAATGCTCGATCTGATTATCATTCATATCCTCTGTAACTCTGCTTGGCACTTTATTAATCACATTTTCAGCCCGTGGAAAAACTTCAAACTAAAATTTTCCAAGGTCGTCATTGAAGTAAATACACATTTTTTCCAAACGGGCTTCACCCCTTTCAATTTCACAACATAAATAATATATCCAAGTTGAATTATTACAAGTTTCATCAGAAACGGGGTAGGGAGCAAGAAGCGAGCTTGGGAAGTACCAGGAAACCCACTGTGAGTATTCTCCATTGAATACTCACCATGGGGCAAAAACATCAGGATCGGTTTAGAACCAGCATTAGCATTCTCACAAGCAAAGACAGACGTGGAAACACGTATTAGCTTGTCCACACCATCAACAATCACATATTTATACTCTCCCTTCCGCAGACCTGCCCAGCACATAAGCAGAGAACCCGAAAAGAAGGTGATTTCACTTGGTGATCGAAATTTGTGATTGTTAAAGGTGATTTTGTTGCGAACATTTCAAATTGCCCAGCAAATAGAGGCAATCAAGCAAACATAAAACTTTCCTTTGTGCGATGCATATGCATGAAACCAATCCATTGCTTGCCATAAACTTTTAGCGACACAACTAGCTCCCATAGCTTTACCAAGGATACCCAAAACGATTCTAGAAGTTTGACAGGTGAAGAAAAGGTGATCATTTGTCTCAACTTGGTCACATAAGGAACAAATGGGGATCCAGGCCATTTCCTTTTCCTCATGTTTTGCCTGGTCAAAATAGCATCTAGGCACATTTTCCACATAAAAATCTTGATTTTCAAAGGGATTTTGGCTTTCCAAATCCACTTATTATGGGAACCTGCAATATTTCTTTCCAACCAAGTATAAATAGATTTGGTGGTAAAGAGGCCACTAGGATTGAGAGTCCAAGAGATACTATCAGAATCAAGGGTAAGGTTGACATGAGCAATCTCATTACAAATAGAGTTCCATTAAACAAGCAAGTTACCATGATGGGTACGAGAAAAGTTGGTGTTATAATTAGTATCTCTTAATTTTTTGATAGTGCAATCCTAATGTTGACAAAGGTCAAACAGAATAGGGAAGCTCTCATTAAAAGGGATCTTTTCACAGTCTGGTCAGATCTCCATTTCCCAAGTTCACCTTCCTACCAGCAAAATAGGTATATTTTACTTTAAGCAAGGCCTTCCAACAAGGAGAGTCAGAGAATCTATATTGCACAGTGGCAATGGTCTTATTCATGAGGTATTTAGCTCTCACATTTTTTTTCCACAGCCCACCTTGTGTTCCAAGTTTCCACCACCACTTACATAGGAGAGTGATATTTTAATTTCTCAAATCTTTGATGCCTAGGCCACCCTTATTTTTAGATCTACAAACTCTACACCACTTAAACATATAGTGCCCCCTCTTTATGATGCTAGAAAAATATGCATCTATGTTTGTCCAACTTATCCACAAAGGTTTTGTTCAATAGGAACAAGCCATAATGTAAAAAGGTAAGTGAGATAAGCAAGCATCCACTAGGTTTAATCTACTGATACGTTGCAAACGTATCCATAATTTTTGATGTTCCATGCTTGGTTTTATCTACTTTCTTGTATTTTGTCCACACTTTGGAGTACTTTTCACATGATTTCTTGGACTAACCTATTAACAAGAGCCACAGTGCCAGCTGCCTATTTTCTGCTGTTTTTGGTTCCAAGAAAGACAAAAAATGAATATTCTCGGAATTGGACGGGACAAAAGCCAAAGTCAGTTTTTCACCGAGGGACACCTGGAGCCAGAGTACGAGATGGAGAGGGGATGGGGCCCGGCCGCACTCCCTGGCCGCGCGGCCAGGACTGGCCCGTGATACATTGCAAATGTATCTATAATTTTTGATGTTCCATGCTTGGTTTTATCCACTTTGTTGTGTTTTGTCCACACTTTGGAGTACATTTCATATAATTTCTTGGACTAACTATTAACAAGAGCCACAGTGTCAGCTGCCTGTTTTCTGCTGTTTTTGGTTTCAGGAAAGTCAGAAAATGAATATTCTCGGAATTGGACGGGACAAAACCCAAAGTGCCTATTTTTCCGGAAGTCGTCAGATGCCGGAGAAGGGCTGGGGGCCGGCCACACCACCTGGCCCGCGCCAGGGGGTGGTCTGGCCGACCCCAGCACCCCCTCAGCCTCTCCTTCCGCCTATATATTACCATCAGGACAAAAACCCTAAGTACCCGATCAAAAATCCACGAAAGAGTCTGTAGCCGCCGTCATCTCCATCCCTAGATCAGGAGGGATCTGTAGCTCTTCCCGGCACCCTGTCGGAGAGGGGAATTCACCCTGGAGGCCTTCTTCATCACCATGCAAGCCTCCGGTGTGATGCGTGAGTAGTTCATCTCTGGACTATGGGTCCATGTAGTAGCTAGATGGCTGGTTCTCCTCCTTTGTGCTTTCATGTCTAGATCTTGTGAGCTCCGTTCATGATCAAGATCATCTATTTGTAATTTTGCATGTTATGTTTGTGGGGATCCGATGGATATGGAGATGCTATTTCAGATTGATTATTGATTGTATCATGTCTTTGTTATTTGTGATTTGCATGCTTTCCATTGTTAGTAGCTATCTTGGCCAAGTAGATGCTAGCAACTCCAAGAGTTAGTATTTATGCTCGATAGTGGGTTCATGCCGCTGGTAATCTGGGGAAGTGACAGAAATCTCTAAGGTACTAGATGTGTTGTTGCTACTAGGGAGAAAACAACAATCCTTTGTTCATAGAACAATCGTATTGTTTACATTACACGCAATTCGCAATGCAATTATCCATTGCTTGCAACTTAATACTGGTGGGGGTTCGGATGATAACCTGAAGGTGGATTATTAGGCATAGATGCAGTTGGATGGCAGTCTATGTATAATGTTGTAATGCCCAATCGAATCTCAAAGGAGTCAAGATGAGTAGTATATGCTTTCTCGATGTTTGTCAATTGCCCCGCTATAATTTGTTCACCCAACATGTTATCTATCTTAAGGAGAGCCACCTCTAGTGAACTATGGACCCCGGTCCTTTGTTTTACTTTCAATCTACAATCAACTCTTTACTGCTTTGTGTTTACTTTCTGCAAACTATTACTTTTTTCCACTCGATACATTTAATCCATTGTTTTCAGCAAAACCGGTGAGATTGACAACCTCATCGCAAGTTGGGAACAGAGTTCTGTGGTTGTGTTGTGCAGGTCTCCACGTTGCTGTTGGCACCGGTAGTGCGCCCTGCCAAAGTTCAGCTAGCTACACCTTTGGGGTGTTTACTTGCTCCTACTGGATTGATAACCTTGGTTTCATAACTGAGGGAAAACTTACTGTTGTGCTCATCATACCTTCCTCTTGGGGTTCCCCAATGAGCTTGTTAATACACAAGTCAGCAAGTACTTTTTCTGGCGCCATTGCCGGGAAGTCAAGGACATCTTCACAAGGGGAGTCCCTCATAACCAATCTCTTTACTTTGTTATTTTGTTTTGCTTAGTTTACATTTGCTTTGTTTGCTTGTTTCTTTATCAAAAACACAAAAAAAAATAGTTTTACAAGTTTGCTTTCTTTATTAAAAACACACAAAAATGACTACTCTTGAAAATACTAAGTTGTGTGACTTCACTAGCACCAACAACAATGATTTTATGAGCACACCTATTGCTCCACATGTTCCTGAAGCTACTTTCTTTGAAATAAAACCTGCTTTACTCAATCTTGTTATGAGAGAACAATTTTCTAGTATTGGTAATGAAGATGCTGCAGCCCATCTAAATAACTTTGTTGAACTTTGTGATATGCAAAAGCATAAGGATATAGATGGAGATATTATTAAGTTTAAATTGTTTCCTTTCTCTTTGAGAGGAAAAGCTAAAGAATGGTTAAATTCCCTAACTAGGAATAGTATTGATTCTTGGACTAAGTGCAAAGATGCTTTTATTGGAAATTACTATCCTCCTGCTAAGAGTATATCTATGAGAAGTGAAATAATGAAGTTTAAACAATCTGATAATGAACATGTTGCTCAAGCTTGGGAAAGAATGAAATCTTTGGTAAAGAATTGTCCCACTCATGGACTGACTGCTTGGATGATCATCCAAACTTTTTATGCAGGATTGAACTATTCTTCAAGGAACCTACTGGATTCTGCTGCTGGAGGTACCTTTATGACCATTACTTTGGGTGCTGCAACAAAGCTTTTGGATAATATGATGGTTAACTACTCCGAATGGCATACTGAAAGAGCTCCACAAGGTAAGAAGGTAAATTCTGTTGAGGAAACCACCTCCTTGAGTGATAAGATTGATGTTATTATGTCTATGCTTGTTAATGGGAAAGCCCATATTGATCCAAATAATGTTCCCTTAGCCTCTTTGGTTGCTCAAGAAGAGCAAGTTGATGTGAACTTTATAAGGAATAATTTTGGTAACAACAATTAGCAATAATGTCTACAGGAACAATTTTGGTAACAACAATTATAAGCCATATCCTCCCAACAATGGTAATGCTTATGGAAATTCCTACAACAACAATAGGAGTGCTCCCTCTGAACTTGAAGTTATGCTTAAGGACTTTATTAGTAAACAAACTGCTTTCAATATCTCTGAAGTTATTAAGATTTTGAAGCTAGTAATAGCTCTACTACCTTAGGTGATAATTATGATTTTGATCTTGATGGTTGCAATATCTCTGAAGTAATTAAGTTCCTACAAAAGCTTGCTAAAAGTCATAAGGCTAGTGCTATGAATATGGCCTTTAAAAACACATTACTGATGCTCTCATAAAGATTAAAGAAGAAAAGATGAAACATAAAGCTTCTATTCCTATAAAACAAGAAGATGGTTCGGAACCCATCATTAATATGAAAGTGAATGATTTTGATTTGAAAGCTTTATGTGATCTTGATAGTAGTGTTTCTATTATGCCTAGAAGGATTTATGATATGCTTGATTTGCCACCACTTGAAGATTGTTATTTGAATGTCCCACTTGATGATAATGCTAAAAAGAAACTCATGGGGAGTATTAATGATGTTCTTATTATGGTTAACAATGCCTATGTCCCTATTGATTTCTATGTTTTGGATGTTGAATGCAATTCTTCTTGTCCTATTACTTTGGGAAGACCTTTTCTTAGAACTGTTGGTGCAATTATTGATATGAAAGAAGCCACCATTAAATATCAACTCCCACTCAAGAAAGGTATAGAACACTTCCCTAAGAATAGAGAGAAGATTTCTTTTGCCTCTCCTATGAAAACAAAATTTGCTCTTAATGCTTCTTCATTTGAGAACACTTGATTCTTTTTCTTGCTTCTTATGTCTAACTTAAAGGCGTTAAAGAAAAGTACTTATTGGGAGATAACCCAAAAGTTTTAGATAAGTATTGGAAGTTATTACTTCAGTAATAACCGCTCCTTATCTTTTTTATTTGCTTTTTGTGCAAAGAGTAACCTCTAATGAGAGAGAAGTAATGATTGGGAAAGTTGCTGTCGCGAAACAGATTTTTGTGCTTCACCGTAAAAATTCGTGTAAAATATCTGTACGTCCTTTTGAGGCGTGAATTTTTGTGCTTCTGCCCCAGGTTGTTATCTAACTTCCGTTAGTTCAACACTTTTCGATTTGAGCAACATAAGGTCTTTGAAAGAAATTCGTCTTTACCCGCTAGTCTGTTTTGACAGATTTCTGCCATTTTCTGCATTTGCTTCTTGTTGGTTCCTTTTTGAGTTCTTTTGGGGAATTGAGCTTTTTGAGGGAAGTGCTACAATAGCTTGTGTTTTAATGAAAGTTTTATTGGTGTTAGAACTTAACCTAAAGACCTATTATCTTAAGTGCACTAATGTTGCTAATAAAGATTGTGTGAAGTTTTGTATGAACGAAAAATTTCAGGTGTATGGAAGGAATGAGTAATGAGATGAAGGATGGACTAAATTTAAAGCTTGGGGATGCCACGCGTGTCACCCCAAGAAATATCCAAGATTTACAAGCCTCAAAGCTTGGGGATGCCCAAGGCATCCCCCTCTTCATCAATAAAAAATCCCAGGTTTCTTCCAAATGCTTCATTTTATTGTTTCATGCACAGTTGTGTTGTTCTTGGAGCGTCTTCTTTTTTGTTTTCATTTTGGTTTTTCATTTGCTTGGTTTTCTTAGTTTTCTGAATAAATTGGTTGGACCCCCTCTTTCATACATTGGTTTTCAAATAGTTTGGTTTGGATTGGAAAAGAGTAGGAAAGTTCATGCTTAAGTGGTAAAGAGAGCTTGTTTTTGACTGTGGCCTATGCTTTGTCATGCCATGCTTGATATTGTTTTGGCTTTATGCTTTGTATTCTTTGTTGTAGCATGACTTGTTATAAACAATTGAGATTGCTTAATGTGCCTTGGAAGGATCATGCGTTGTTTTAGCATATTAAAGCATAATATTGTGGTATTCTCCTTTGATGCTTTATTTGGGTTGACTTGGGGCATGCTCATACCATGTTATGACTATCCCAAGTCACCATAAGCCTTTATGATTCTTTAGTTTTCAACTTGTAGTATCCCTTTATGCTTTGATCAATGATGTTTTGTCGCTCTACATGATTATGGCCATTATTGCTCTCTTAGTTTGTCGCTCCCAGTCTTTTGCTAGCCTCCACAACCAAGTATGAGTTCCACTCATGCATCCAACTCCTAAAACCAAGTTATTCCAAAAGATTCCACCATACCTACCTACTAGCTTATGCTATTCCAAGTATATTCATGTTTTTATCTACCTTCCAAATTAAACTTGTTATGAGAAAACTAGTGATTAAGGCTCTCACGAACTTAATGGCACACTCACCTTTATTGCCCTTAATAAACTTGAACCATTGTGTCGTCTATGTTGTACATGATTGCTCTTATTTGTTGGGGATTAGCAGAACCATGCTTTCATGGGGAACGCTTTCAACATTGCACTTGTACTTTGTACCTAGTTGATATCATGCTCTTTTGTCTATGGATGTCGTCGGTGTGAAATGAAAGGGGAGCTTGTAAGTCCATGGAGTTATGTATATGTGTTAGAGAAACGCCTGGGTCGCTGGTATAATCAATGCTAACATGGTGGAAACCTACAGCGTAACCATAATGAGCTGTCTATGAAGCATTCTTCTTATAAAAAAAGAGTCCGATATTGAGAAAAAGAAGGAGAAAAATAAAAAAAGATTATGAAAAGAGGAAAGAGACAAAAAAAGCACCATATTCCCATGGTTAATAAGAAGATTGCTGAGATGCTTGTTGTCTGCTTGCCTTGTCATTATGATATGGGATTCTTCCGTATCATCGGTGTTGGGGACATACTTTCCGGGTATCCTCACAGTTCCTCATTGACCAGGGTGGCCCACTTCGGGTTAGAGCTTTGCTTCACGGGCGGCCTAGTCAGGGAGAAAGACGGAGTCCAATCCGGCTACGGGAAGGCCCAGAAGACTTACCGACTTAGGCCCATAATGTTACTTGTAGTTCAAGATATACTCTATAACCAAGTCTTAGTCGTAGCCGGATTGATCTCTCCTGTAACCCTAGGCCGGATATCTATATAAGCCGTCCTAGGGAGAGCCTTTAGGGCACACCTCAATAGTCTACAATCTCAACTCGCATAGGCGAAACCCTTGTAACCCATATTCCGGCTCTGCTGTATTACTGGATTGCTAGCAGGAGTAGGATTCGTCCAAAGCCGGCGGATTCGAACCTGGGTAAACTTGTGTGCTCACCGTCTCGGAATACCATACGTCTCACACCCCTCTCTTCCACACGCCTCGAGGACCCCCTCATGGCGTACTTGTCCTCAATCCGACGATAGTTGGCACCCACCGTGGGGCGAGTGAGCTTCGAATCTGCGTTCCGAGCGAAATCTGCAAGAATCGGAATCGGCGAGACCATCGCCGTCGGTCGCATCCTCTACGCCAGCGACGTCCTCTCATCGTTCTTGACGAGACTTGGATTCCGGCTAGGGAGGCCGTGACTGCCTACACAATCATGTCTTTTGGTGAGATCGATGTTTACATCAGTTTCGCTGAACCTGCCCAACCCACCCCTACGGTGATGATAGAGCCAGAAGAATTTTCTAGGTCCCCTTTGTCCACGGAGGCGGCAGAGTTCCGGATCTCAGAAAACCCTAATCCCACCCAGCCCGCACCAGTTGCGGAGATAGTGGAGAAATCTGAGCCTGAAGAAGACCTTGCGGTCCAAGTCGAATCTGGAGTGGATCTCCCTGGAGAAGCCGGATCCTAGATCGACCCACCCGTGGAAGTCAAAATCCAGGAGGAGCATATCAACGACACAGATTCCGGCTCTGACGATGCCGGGAGAGACAGGCCTTTCCTAAGGTACACACTAAGACGTATGATACTGCAAGGCGAAAGCGCAGATGCAATCCTCGAGACCATCAAAAGTTTCGACATGGATGATCGCGAAAGCCGCAGGTACCTCAGGAAGCACGCGTCGCACTTCATTGGATACGTGGGATTTGGATCCGGCTCTGCCGATGCCGGAGAAAACACCGACTCTGTGCTGGAGGCAATTGGAACAAACACCGACATACTCGCATCCTCAGATGAATCAATGACGTCAGCAGATTTCTGAAAGTTCTCCGCGGAATATGAAGAGGAGTATAACTCCAAAGCTGCAGAAGAAGGAGAAGCCATGGATGAGGGATCCGGGGAACACTCTCCCAAAGGGCAGGATGACATGGACGTCGGAGATAATCCCGAGGTTCAGATGTCCGAAAGTACCGATCAGAGCTTGACTCCAGGAAACGGACCCAAATCCGTCTTTGCTACCGGCGCTGCCAAGAAGGCAAAGAAGAAGAACAAGAAGAACAAGACCCCGACAAAAGACCCTCTGACAGAGGAGGTGATTGCCGAGGAATACGAGGAAGACTCGGATGGAGCACCTGTCCCAGACGAGCCGAGAAAATAAGCATCGGTGGATGGACATGTGATCACCGAAGGTGCACGTAAACTCATCGATGCCGCATTAACCACACCTATCCCTACAGCTGCAGAACTCACTGTGGATGAGTTGGACGAAAGGGCGCAAGCCCTAGAGGCATGTCGTCAACAACTCCTCAATGAGGCCAAAAACATCGAGGTGGAGAAGAAACGCATGTCAACTAAGGGCTACATGTCTCGGTTGCATCAAAAGACACGGAAGCGTCACACCAATGATGACCAATTCCCACGTGTCTGTGCCGTTCTTTTTGGAGATGAGATGGGGAAGCCACGGAAAGATAGCAACGGAGATTGGGTATACCCAACCTAGTACAGAATACCGTGGTAGCCCAAGAAATTCTATCGGCTAATCCAGGACCAGAGGAGATCTGTTTGGGTATCAAGCTACTCAACAAGGGACTGGAGCAGCAAAAGGTCGCCCTGTCCGGAAGTCAAAAACTGGTCTCGAATTCTAACCAATGTCGTACAGATCCGGCATGGGCTGGCATAAGATCCCATTACGTCCGGGCGCAGTACCATCGCCCCGAACGCAGGGAAGACAATTATTCAAGGACCGGATCATCAGGACAGCATCACAGACCTACGCATAACTGGAGCAATGTCGCTCCAGCGGTCGAGAAAGATGCCATTGCTGCACTGAATCCGAAGAACCCTCCCCGACAAGAGTCTAACGATCGAAGGGGAGAAGATAAAGAGAAACGTCAGGAGGAGGATCGTCAAAAAATGCCACCTCCTAGACATGAAAGCCGTCCGGCTGAGCTTCACCGTGGTGGGAACGACGGACAAAGGAACGACGGATACCATGCCGGGACAAGCAGGCAGGGGGCTCGTCGTAGTCAAGATCCAACCCGGAACCGGAATAATGACGCTCCAGACGGAGGCCAGCGATCAGCCGAAAACAATTCAGCTGCCCCACCCCCTCCACCAGGCAGTCACCATAACGGCCCCCAGGGAGGGCAAGGAGGACGACATGGCGTAGGAGGTGGTGGCAGAAGCCGAAGTCCGGCTCCAAGGCACCGCAGCCACAGCTGGCATTCAAGACGATCTCTATCCCTGAACGACGCAAGGCACAAGATCAACTCCAATATAGAGGCACGACGCTACGAAAATGATGATATCTACGTGGGCCCAAAGTGCTTCGGACCACGCATTAGAGCTACAAGATTCCCGGAAGGATTTGCTATCTCAAGACACATCCAGGCCTACGACGGCATTGCTCGGCCAGACACTTGGCTACAGGATTTTTTCCAAGCTTGCTGCATCGCCAAAGGCGGAAACAGCCTGGTCGCAACCCGATATCTCCCACTTATGTTGCGGAAGACGGCGCGGTCATGGCTCAATGAACTTCCGGAGAACACCATCCATAACTGGTATGACATGCAAAGTGCGTTCTTTCAGAATTTCGAAGGCACATATCGGAGGCCCTGTACAGTTGGAGACCTACAGCATTGCACCCAGAAAGCCGGAGAAACTTGCCGGGATTACCTCGGATGATGGATCGACACCAAGAACTCCTGTGAAGGAGTAAATGATCAAACCGCAATTGAGCTTTCATCGCAGGGCTCCCAATTGGTCTATTACGTCATCGCTTGAAGTGTGACAAGGTCACTGATTTGGGAGAGATGATAGAAACAGCGAGCAAGTATGCAGATGCTGACGACGATGCAGAAGGATTCCTCAACGTCCTGGTTGTACCTCAGTCAACAAAGACAAAGCAACAAGCTCAGAAGCGCAAAAATACCTCGGAAGAAAAACCCAACGCGGAAACAACGGTGGTTACTACTGTTTCCAGATCTGGAGGACGAGAAGGACGTGGCGGAGGCCGCGGGCGTGGCCGTGGGACTTCAAGGGTCCAAGGTAGAGGAGAACAGAAACCAGGCAAAACCTACACTTGGGCCGACATTGCCAATAACCCATGTGTGCATCACCTAGACGCCAATGGGGGCTCGTCCCATACCAACGCCGAGTGTCGTTTTAATGACGACATCAAGAGAGATGATACCGCGGGCTACAAAGCTAAGCGGAAGAACGGAAACAAAAATCCCGAAAAGGACAAAGAGACCAAGGAAGATTCCGACATGGAGGAAGCTGATGCTTCAAATCCCAAGCCGGAAGGGAAGAAGACTTTTCCCACCAAAAAGGACACTTACGTCACCTTCCTCAGATCTCAACCAGCAAAGGTCAAGAAAGCAGTTCTCCACGAGCTCAATGCAACAGTTTCGGTTGTCCCCCAATATCTGGACTGGTCGGAAGTGGCAATCACATTTAACCGCGCTGATCATCCGCCTAAGTTGCACAGGCGAGGAAAATACGCCTTAATCGTCAATCCACTTATTGACAGTTATGGTTTCTCCAAGACCCTCATGGATGGTGGTAGCAGCATCAATATTCTCTATGTCGAAATGCTACGCCGGATGAAGATCTCGGAGACCCAGCTGAACCATAGCTCTGTGATCTTTCACGGAGTTGTCCTAGGAAGACAAGCTAATTCCCTAGGAGAGATCACTTTGGATGTTACCTTTGGAACTCCAAAGAATTATCGGACGGAGGCTCTTTCCTTCGAAGTGGCCCCGTTCAAGAGCGCATAACACACTATATTCGGACGTCTGGCTTACTGGGCTTTTATGGCTCGTCCGTGTTACATTTACAATATGATGAAAATTCCAGGTCCCAACGGCGTGATCACCATCAGGGGAGACCCGAAGAAAGCGCGAGAGTGCGAGGATGGAAATACCGCCTTTGCCGAAGCCGTGATGCACGCCCAGGAGTACCAGGAGATCAAGAAGAGTATAAATCCGTCCGAGATGCCCGCAACGAAGAAGGAGGTGACAAAGCCAAATCTGGAGTTCAAGGCATCAGAAGAGACGAAGAAGGCACCGCTGAAGGATGATGACCCCTCCAAGGTGACCCAGATAGGCGCAGGCCTAAGTAGCGCATAGGAAAGCGCGCTCGTCAAGTTCCTCCAAGCAAATCAAGATATCTTCGCATGGCAGCCATCTGACATGATCGGAGTACCTAGGGAACTTGCCGAGCACTCTCTAAATGTAAACCCGAACGCTAAACCCGTCAAACAGTCCTTACGACGGTTTGGCGACGAAAAGTGTAAGGCAATAGCTAAGGAACTAGCGCGGCTCGAGTTAGCCGGATTCATAGAAGAGGTCATCCACACTGAGTGGTCGGCCAATCCTGTAATGGTCCCTAAAAAGGACACCACTGATTTAAGGATGTGTGTTGATTATACTGCCTTGAACAAGGCTTGTCCAAAAGATCCGTTCGCTCTGCCTAGAATTGATCAAGTTATCGATTCTACGGCAGGCTCGGAACTCCTCTGTTTTCTCGACGCATATTCCGGTTATCACCAAATCCGGATGAAGGAATCTGACAAAGTCAAAACTTCATTCATAACCCCCTTCGGAACCTTCAGTTTTGTTACGATGCCCTTTGGGCTGAAGAACGCAGGAGCTATGTACCAGCGCACGATGCAACGTTGCCTCCACGACCAACTCAGACGCAATGTACACGCATACGTGGATGATATCGCGGTGATGTCCAAAAAGAAGGAAACATTGATTTCCGACTTGGAGGAGACGTTCACCAATCTACGAAAATACAACATCATGCTAAACCCGAAGAAATGCTTCTTTGGAATACCAGCCGGAAAATTGTTAGGTTTCATCGAGGTGAACCGAGACAAAATCAAGGCTATACTCAATATTTCCAGGCCAACTCACGTGAAGGACGTACAAAGATTAACTGGCTGCATTGCTGCGGTCAGTCGATTTGTAAGTCGGCTTGGTGAAAGAGCCGCACCATTATATAAACTCCTGAAAAAGACCAAGGATTTTGTCTAGACGGACGAAGCTGAAGCTGCACTTCAAGATCTGAAAAGAGTACTCTCGTCTGCTCCTATCCTTGCAGCACCGGAACCTCAGGAACCGATGTTGCTTTACATTGCTGCGACAAATAAGGTCGTCAATATCGTCATGGTGGTGGACAGACCAGAGGAAAATCAGGAACACCTGGTGCAGCGTCCGACTTACTTTGTCAGCGAGGTCCTGACAGAGTCAAAACAGCAGTATCCGCATTATCAAAAGTTGGCTTACGGTGTTATTCTAGCATCTCGTAAGTTACGACATTATTTTCAGGAGCATCCAATTACCGTGGTGAGAAAAGCTCCCATGAGAGATATACTCAACAACAATGACGCCACATGACGCGTCGCCAAATGGGGCATAGAGCTTGCAGCTTTCGATATTGAGTATAAACCCAGGACAGCAATCAAATCCCAGATCCTTGCTGACTTTGTCGCTGATTGGACAGAGACGAAGGAGAACATGATCCTCCCTGAGTCGGAATATTGGACCCTCTTTTTCGATGGGTCTAAGGCTCGAGGGGGCTCGGGGGCTGGCGTGGTGCTCAAATCACCCCAAGGAGATAATTTTTATACGTGTTGCAGATCCACTTCACATCGACAAACAATATAGCCGAGTATGAAGCACTGCTGCATGGAATCCGGATTGCTAAGTATATTGGCATCCGACGTTTGATGTGTTACAGAGATTCAGATCTTGTTGCTCAACAAGTGTCGGATATTTGTAATGCAAATAAACACATGGCAGCATATAAAGCTGTCGTGGATGATCTATCTAAATCGTTTGAAGGGTTTGAAGTTCAACACATCCCTCAAGCAGAAAATGAGGAAGCAGATGCACTATCTCGAATAGGCTCTGCACGGAAAGAGGTCCCGGATGGCGCATTTTTAGAGCACCTCAAAGTTCCCTCGATAAAGGGAGTAGATGAGGAATATCTGACCAAATCCGAGTCACCTTTGATAGTAGTTCTGGCTATAATTCCCAGCTGGACTCAACCCTACCTCGATTATTTGGTAGATGGCAAATTACTCGAAGACGAAGTGCTGAGCCGGCAGATTATCCGACGAGCAAAAGCCTATACTATTGTTAAAGGTGAGCTCCATAAACGGAGTGTTTCTAGGGTTTTTTGATGGGTTCATAGAATGGAAAACAAAAAAATTCTACCGCAAGAACGAACAAAACCCAGATCTAATCTAGATAAAAGCCAAGATCTAATCTATTAGACATGTGCAACGAGATAGATAGGAACTAACCCTCGTAGATCCGAAAGCGTTAACGAGATTAGATCTCGTGGTTGATGTAGTCGATCACTTGCCGATCTCAAGATCGTGTGGACGATCCTTCCGGCGCCGCGTTCGGGCAGCGCTTCCGTAGTCGGTCACACGTGCGGAGTCGAAGCAGACCTTCCTCTCCTCGTTCCAGCGAGCAACGGAGGTAGTAGATCTTCTCCACGGAATCACAGCAGCACGACGGCGTGGTGGTGGTGGTGGAGTAGAGAATTCTGCAGGGCTTCGCCTATGCCTGTGCAGAAGAAAGGAGGAGGAGAGAGGCGGCAGAGATTGGGTGTTGTAGAGGAGGGGCAAGGGGTGGCGCCTCCCCCTTCTATTTAAAGGAGGGAGGGCGCCTGGGGAGGGGGAGTCCTAGTAGGACTCCCCACCTCCTTGGGCCGGCGGATTGGGGAGGGGGGAGGAGTCCTCCTCCCCACGACTCCCTGTCTTGACCCACCAGGACTCCTTGACCCTTTCCTTGGTTTTCAAGCAAACTCCAAGAAATCTTCTAGAACCTTCTGGAACATTCCGAAACCTTCTAGAATCCTCATACAAATACTCCGGAACATTTCCTAACTCAGAAAATGATCCCCAATATATGAATCTTATTCTCCGGACAATTCCGGATCTCCTCGTGATGTCCTGGATCCATTCCGAGACTCCGAACAACATTCGGTCTCCAACGCACATTCCATATCTACTTAAAACAACTTTGAACCTTAAGTGTGTCACCCTACGGTTCCTGAATATGCAGACATGACAGAGACACATCTCCTATCAATAATCATTAGCGGTACCTGGATATCCATAATGGCTCCCACATACTCAACGATGACTTCGTGATCGATTGAACCATTTACATACGAAACCAATTCCCTTTGTCACACGATACTATACTTATCCGAGGTTTGATCGTCGGTATCTCCATACCTAGTTCTACCTCGTTACTGACAAGTACTCTTTACTCGTTCCGTGATGTGTCATCCCTTGTGACCCAGTCACATGCTTGCAAGCTAACTAGACAACATTTCACCGAGAGGGCCTAGAGCATATCTATCCGTCATATGGATGGACAAATCCCAATCTTGGTCCATGCGCTTCAACACATACTTTCAGAATACTCAATGACACCTTTATGACCACCCAGTTACGAAGCGGTGTTTGATGTCATCAAAGTACCCATCCGGTGATGGTGATTAACACAACCTCATGGTCGAAGGATTAGGTTACTATGTATTTAAAAGCTTATAGCAAATGAACTCAATGACTTGATCTTATGCTATGCTTACTACGGGTGTGTGTCCATCACATCATTCTCCTAATGATATGATCTTGTTATTAACGACATCCCATGTCCATGATCAGGAAACCATGATCATCCATTAATCAACAAGCTAATTTAACAAGAGGCTTACTAGGGACTCTTTTATGTTTACAAAACACACAAGTATTAATGTTTCCGGTTAATACAATTATAGCATGGGATGTAAACATTTAGCATAAACATAAAGATATAATAATAACCACTTTATTATTGCCTCTTGGGCATATCTCCAACAGTCTTCCACTTGCACTAGAGTCAATAATCTAGTTAAAAAACTTGTGCATTCAACACCTATGGCTTTCTGGTGTTGTATAGACACTATTGCTAGTGGTAAACATAATCTTCAGATCTGACACTTCCAGGTTCGTGTGTATTTGCATGCCCTTGCGTCTCTACGCATTACTCATTCTCCAATGAGATGGCATTGTATAAATTTGGTTCTTTGGTGAGACCTTTAGTTCCTTGGGATTAAATTATGTTGATAAAATTGCCATACAATGTATCTTCATAATATTATCCCGCTATGAACCACACCTAGTTTGATAACAAACTACTTAACACAAATGCCCTCCTTTGCTGCTACTATACCACTTATATACTTAGCCTTTTGTTGTAGTATCCGTCACAATATCTCAACTTTTGGAACTCATCCAAATCCATCATGGAACATCCTTTCCATTATATTGTGCCACCCATAGTCTAAATTGAGATGAATTTAATTTGTATCTTGTGACAAAACTAGTATCAATGTAACACTTTACAATGAACTACCTTTAACTATTTGTCACTTATACATGATATATTATTAGTTCTTCCAAAGCTCATAAGAATATCTTTACTATTGTCCAATGATCATCTTATGAATCATTCTGGTATATGCTCATAACATTTAGAGCATAGGACATATCTGGATGTGTACATCTCAAAGAATGACTGATCAAAATATTCTTGTGATTTCACCAAGTGTCAAAACACTTGAATCTTGTGTCAACACACTTGAATCTTGATTTAGTCCTTTCCGTGCGTCAAGAACCTTTCTTGTTGTTTCCATATTAAACTCATTCAACATCTTATCTATGTACATTTGGCAAAATCATATTAGCGCCTCAATCTATCCATATAGACATTGATGCCTAATTCTTGAGTTATGCCTAAGTCTTTCATCGAAATGAAATTCTTGACCTGTGTCAATAAAAGATACATCATTTCTAATCAACAATATGTCTTTCACATAATGTATTAGAAATATGTCTTAGCGCTCCCACTTAATTTCTTGCAAAATGCAAACATCTTCATCGTCTCTGATGAAATTAAACCTTTTAACGGTTTCATCACGGTGAAGATTCCAACTCCGCGATGCTCACTTCAACCATTGAAGTTTTGCATACTCTTTTAGCATCCTTTGAATTAACAAAACCCTTTGGATCGTGTCATGTACACGTCCTAGGTAACCATTCTATTAGAAGAACTTGTTTTGTTTGTTCAACTACCATATATCAAAATATATGTAGTGGTTGCAACATTAATCCGTCCAGACTAAATATCGCTATGAAAGATCAAATCTTATCATAGTCAATTCCTTGAACATTGTCGTAAACTCTTTCCGACATGTCGACAATTTCATAGATGTGAAACATCCACGTCTATTTATAGATCCATATACGACTGTAAGGTCTTGCACCTTTCAAGAGGGTCTTCTAAGTTCAGAAACTTGATTTCTCGTGTATGGATACTATCACGGATTCCTTGACTTCTAGTCATTTTATGGAGTCAGGGCCCATCATCGCTTCTTTGCATGTAGTCGGTTCATCATTGTCAAAACAATAACGACTTACTTATCAAATCTTACTATTTGATTCTTACCGACCCACACGATTCTATAGGAACTCTAATCTCCGAGATCACACCTTTTGCAATCACGAGAGCCATGAGCATTGTGGCCGCCACCGGGACACTTTCCGGCACTGCGCTACTTAGCACATATAGCTAAGGTTCAACAACCTTATCAAAGTTCTATTGTCCTCCCACTTAACTTTTAACGAAAAATTCCTTCTCAAGAAACTTGACGTTCCAAGCGACAAACTCTTTTGTCCTCGGCGTTTATGGAGAAATTCCCAACAAATTCTTTGGAATAACCTACAAAGACGTGCTTATCCGACTTTGGTTGTAAACATTTTACTTATGCATAGCATACCAAAATTTAAGAAAAGACAATTCAGGTTTTATCCCAAACCATGACTTATATGGTGTCATTTCAACGGATCACGATGGAGCTCTTTTCAGTGTAAAAGCGGTAGTCACTAAAGCTTTAATCTTTAAAATATAATGGCAGTTTTATAAATGACACCTTTGATCTTACCATGTAAAACAAGGTTTCATTACATATCTCGAACACTCCATACTCCTATGGCATTTTGGGAAATGCAAATCCATGGAACGATTCCTCAAATCTTAGGTGTTTTGCTAAACTTGTAACTCAAACATATTTCTTTATGATCCAATCATAAACTCTTTTATTTTCTTATTACAATGATTTTCCACTTCATCTTGAAAGTCTTTGAACATTTTTCAAATGTTTCATACTTCTTCCTTATTGAGTAAGTATATACATATACTCACTCAAATCTTCGGAGAAAGCATATGAAGTTGAAATCCATCGCCCACGACTACACATAATGGACTATATACATCAATATGTACAAATTCCAATCAGTTAGTCGCCCGTTCCTCTTTTGGCCTACGAACGGAGTTTTAATTATCTCCAGGAAAGTATCACAAGCGTCATTTGATCCAAATCAAAGACTCCAAAAATCCATCAACATGGAGTTTCTTCATGTATCCCTTTCAATATAATTTAAACGGCGATGTCACTTCGCAAGTGATCTTTCAATCATTTGTCTTGCGACATTTTAGCATTAGTTTTATGGTCGTAATTTCTCCTACCAGACTTGTATATTATCCATCTATTATGGAATACGGTAATTATTTGAACAACCTTTTGTCTTCATAATACCTGATCAAAATAACAATTATTGAAACAAATCTTAAAGGCAAGCTTTGATGTTAACGAGCAACACAACAACCCTTTGTTTGTTTTCGATGAACATCATCACATTTTCTCTTGCTAGTTACTTAGGCCATTGCAGTTCATGAATTGTGTTGTCCTGTATGACACTTCATACCAACCAATTCGGTATCCAATACCGCAGAACCACATTGTTTAACAACCATAACATGTATATCTTCTATATGCCTAAGTTGGACATCTCCAACCTTTTATTTTCTGCCAAATATTTTGTAGACTCTCTTTCAGCAATTCCTTTTCTTTTAAAAGAATCTATCAACATCAATAGTGGTGTCATCAACATGACACATGGTACAAAGCGTATGTAGTCAACCACTAATACCTTTGGACTTGCACTTTGAGGTGGATCACCATCATCAAATGTTTGGTGTTCTTTCAAAATCCATTCTTTAGTAATCTTTTAGTGTAGTAAACATTTTACTTACATCTTCTATTCATCCTTATCATGACAACTTTCATGATCAAGCTGCTATAGCTTATAAAGGTGAATTGCGAGTATAATGTTTCTTTTTCAAAACCTTTTGGAGGATTAGGACGACTAGCGTCTCCAACCTTCACAAATTCTCATCAAATATGAGGACGTATACTCTATCATGTTGTAACCAACCCATTGTTTTAGATATCACAATACCTTTCACATATGATGGTTTCTGAAACATTGCTTTCAACTCTTAGATAAGCTTGATATTAAAAACAATCTTTTGAGTATCAAGAATCATGGAGGCAAACATGATACATTAGATACTAACACTAGAATTGTTACTCTTGATTTAATACTATTTATTAAACTTCATGGAGTAAATAGAGTTTGCTGAAAGTTTGCAATAGGACTTATAAACTTTAAATTGACATTCAAAAAAATACGATACCAGTTCGTAAAGTAAATATCCAGAATTTCTATAGTTCCACTATCTCAACTATAACTAAGTGTAAGGTGGTGAACGGATGCCAATGACTACAACAAACTATGCAAATTCACTTTGATTGTGTTTATGATAAATTGAGTTCGACTAATCCAAATTACAAATGAACTCCCACTCAAAACAACATCCCTCGAGTTGTTTTAGTGATTACACG
This sequence comes from Avena eriantha, assembly GCA_910589775.1. NCBI lineage: Eukaryota > Viridiplantae > Streptophyta > Magnoliopsida > Poales > Poaceae > Avena > Avena eriantha. The sequence continues at coordinate 486,883,563 of OU342745.1, read as the reverse complement.
AACCAAATCCACTACATCAAGTCCGATCATCATGTGAGATGATGTAGCTTTAAAGGCGAACAATCAACATGTTCATCATATCATCCATATGACTCATGCTTTACCTTTCGGTATTCCGTGCTCCGAGACCATGTATGTACATGCTAGGCTCGTCAAGGTTAACCTTAGTTTCCGCATGTGCAAATCTGGCTTGCACCCGTTGTATGCACACGTAGAGTCTATCACACCCGATCATCACGAGATGCTTCGAAACGACGAGTCTTAGCAACGGTGCCAACTAAGGACGAACACTTTATTACTTGACATTTAGTGAGAGGGATCATCTTATAATGCTACCGTCGCGATCTAAGCAATACAACATGCATAAAGGATTAACATCACAGGCAATTCATAATTAGTCTTATATGATATGGCCTTTTCTTCTTGCGCCTTTGATCTCCATCTCCAAAGCACGAACATGATCTCCATCATCACCAGCATTGCCTCAAGGTCAGTGGCGCCGCTTCATGGTTGTCCATCATCACCAGCAACTATTACAACTACTTGGAATAAAGCTATTACAAGATGAATAGACACGCAGGTCTTAACAAAATTAAAGACAACCATTAGGCTCCTGCCGGTTGCCATATTACAACAAGGATCGTTGCATACATCAAATACAATCACAATCACATGATGGCCATATCACATCACAAAACCCCTGCAAAAACAAGTTATATGCCTCTAATTTTCTTTGCATGTTTTACGTGGTTTGGGGCTTTCGCATAAGACCGATCTTACCTACGAACAAGAACCACAACGTTGATACAAGTGTTGTCAGATGCTCATTGTAAATTGAATCTTAACTATGGTGGGAGAGGCAGACACCCGCAAAGCCACTTGTGCAAAGCCACTTGTGCAAAGCAAGTTGCACATCAAGCGTGGAGCAAGTCTCATGTGCGATGACATGTAATGTTAGCCCGAGCCGCTTCATCCCACCATGCCGCAAGATGCAAAGTACACGCTAAGACACCGACAACAAAAGCATCAACGCCCACAAAAACATTGTGTTCTACTCGTGCAACAGATCTACGCATAGATACGGCTCTGATACCACTGATGGGTTCGTAGCATGGAAAACAAAAAAATTCTACCGCAAGAACGAACAAAACCCAGATCTAATCTAGATAAAAGCCAAGATCTAATCTATTAGACATGTGCAACGAGATAGATAGGAACTAACCCTCGTAGATCCGAAAGCGTTAACGAGATTAGATCTCGTGGTTGATGTAGTCGATCACTTGCCGATCTCAAGATCGTGTGGACGATCCTTCCGGCACCGCGTTCGGGCAGCGCTTCCGCAGTCGGTCACACGTGCGGAGTCGAAGCAGACCTTCCTCTCCTCGTTCCAGCGAGCAGCGGAGGTAGTAGATCTTCTCCACAGAATCACAGCAGCACGACGGCGTGGTGGTATTGGTGGTGGAGTAGAGAATTCTGCAGGGCTTCGCCTATGCCTGTGCAGAAGAAAGGAGGAGGAGAGAGGCGGCGGAGATTGGGTGTTGTAGAGGAGGGGCAAGGGGTGGCGCCTCCCCCTTCTATTTAAAGGAGGGAGGGCGCCTGGGGAGGGGGAGTCCTAGTAGGACTCCCCACCTCCTTGGGCCGGCGGATTGGAGAGGGGGGAGGAGTCCTCCTCCCCACGACTCCCTGTCTTGACCCACCAGGACTCCTTGACCCTTTCCTTGGTTTTCCAGCAAACTCCAAGAAATCTTCTAGAACCTTCCGGAACATTCCGAAACCTTCTAGAATCCTCATACAAATACTCCGGAACATTTCCTAACTCAGAAAATGATCCCCAATATATGAATCTTATTCTCCGGACAATTCCGGATCTCCTCGTGATGTCCCAGATCCATTTCGAGACTCCGAACAACATTCGGTCTCCAACGCACATTCCATATCTACTTAAAACAACTTCGAACCTTAAGTGTGTCACCCTACGGTTCGTGAATATGCAGACATGACAGCGACACATCTCCTATCAATAATCATTAGCGGGACCTGGAGATCCATAATGGCTCCCACATACTCAACGATGACTTCGTGATCGATTGAACCATTTACATACGAAACCAATTCCCTTTGTCACACGATACTATACTTATCCGAGGTTTGATCGTCGGTATCTCCATACCTAGTTCTACCTCGTTACTGACAAGTACTCTTTACTCGTTCCATGATATGTCATCCCTTGTGACCCAGTCACATGCTTGCAAGCTAACTAGACGACATTTCACCGAGAGGGCCCAGAGCATATCTATCCGTCATATGGATGGACAAATCCCAATCTTGGTCCATGCGCTTCAACACATACTTTCAGAATACCCAATGACACCTTTATGACCACCCAGTTACGAAGCGGTGTTTGATGTCATCAAAGTACCCATCCGATGATGGTGAATAAGACAACCTCATGGTCGAAGGATTAGGTTACTATGTATTTAAAAGTTTATAGCAAATGAACTCAATGACTTGATCTTATGCTATGCTTACTACGGGCGTGTGTCCATCACATCATTCTCCTAATGATATGATCTTGTTATTAACGACATCCAATGTCCATGATCAGGAAACCATGATCATCCATTAATCAACAAGCTAGTTTAACAAGAGGCTTACTAGGGACTCTTTTATGTTTACAAAACACACAAGTATTAATGTTTCCGGTTAATACAATTATATCATGGGATGTAAACATTTATCATAAACATAAAGATATAATAATAACCACTTTATTATTGCCTCTTGGGCATATCTCCAACATTTTTCAGCGCGTATCTCCGGAAGAAGGAGTGGAAATCTTAAGGGAAATCCACGAAGGCGAGTGTGGCCACCACGCTACAGCCAAATCTTTAGTGGCAAAAGCTTTTAGACACGGTGTTTTCTGGCTTATAGCTCAGGCAGATGCCGAACAGTTAGTCAAGACGTGCAAAGGCTGCCAAAACTACACCAAGCAAGCTCATGTTCCGGCTGATTAGCTACGAACAATACCTATAACATGGCCCTTTGCGGTCTAGGGGCTTGATATGGTAGGACCATTTAAACGAGCTCCAAGTGGATTTACTCACCTCTTAGTGATGGTGGATAAATTGATCAAATGGATTGAGGCTAAACCTGTCACTAGTTGTGATGGAGCAACAACCAAAAGATTTGTCGAGGATGTTATAATCCGGTATGGTTATCCGCATAGCATTATCATGGACAACAGGAGTAACTTTTCTATGGGAGAACTGGATGAATTCTATGACGAGCAAAATATCCGGCTTGACATTGCGTCAGTCGCACATCCACAGGCTAACGGACAAGTCGAAAGGGCAAATGGTTTAATCTTACAAGGCCTGAAACCAAGACTCGAAGCACCACTACGACGTGATGTGGGGGCTTGGGCAGAGGAATTACCTTCTGTAATTTGGAGTTTACGAACAACTCCAAACAGGTCAACAGGATACACACCTTTCTTATTGGTCTATGGCGTAGAAGCAGTTCTTCCTAGTGATTTGATTCATACTTCTCCTAGAGTGGCCGCGTATATCGAAGAGGATGCCGAGATTTCTCGACAAAATGATCTCGACTTAGTCGAAGAAGTTCGTGTCGTTGCTGAAATGAGATCTACAGCCTATCAGCAGAAGTTACGCAAGTATCATAGCCATAGAGTCCGAACTAGATCTTTCAATAAAGGTGATTTGGTTCTCCGGCTTGTGCAACAAAGAAAGCACAAACTTTCCCCAATATGGGAAGGGCCCTTTTTAGTTAGTCGAGTATTGCACAATGGATCGTACTACTTAACTGACATGAGGCCAGTCAAAGAAAGACCTGCTACTAAGAAGAGAAAGAGAGCTGGAGGCAGTATAAATCCGGATGAGTTAGACATACCATGGAATATTGCTCAGCTACGTCCCTTTTATTCTTAGTTTATCCTTCTTTGTAATCATATATATGTACATGTTCTGTGAGAAATAAAAGTTCTGGTTGCCTCAAGCTTTTCTGAGAAGTTTTTACCATCTTATTTCCAAATGATCATGTCATAGTCGAAAATCCTAGAATGCTTGAAAGTACTTTATGCTCATGTTCGTTCTGGTTTAGATTTCCGATTCTAAAATTGTTACCTTCGGGTATAACTCTAAAAATTTCTAGTCTTTACTTTGGTTATTTGTCTGATTGCTAGATGCGGGTATTTTCCGAGTAGTGAATTGTTGGTACTGGAAGCCGGCTTTGTTTCCGAGTTTAAACTGGTTTAGCAATTGAGCTCCATTGCTCGGCAAAGTTTTCGGCGGAAGGTTTAGCCGGCTCACGAAAGGGACGAGGCGGAAAGCCAGATAAACGATAAGTGAAGACGGAAAAGTACAAGTGCTTATGTAAACATTTCAGGCACACGCAAAAAAAATCAAAGCAAAAAGTGTTGAATAGATCAAAATCTTAGCACTAGCAAAGTTAAAGTATTACATATTTACAAACGCATCATGTTTTTCCCAGAATAATACATAAGTTTTTGGTCTATGATGCAGGAGGAGATGAAGGAGCTGCCGGCTCGCTGGTTACTCCGCCTTGATATCGTTCCGAGATGTCTGCATTTGAGGTGGTGCGTTCATCGTCGGAAACTTCTTCGGTTTCCTCTGGAGGAGGCGGAGTAGCTATGCGGGTGAAGAAGGGGATCTCGTAGCTGGTCAGATCAGCCACGTGACACCCATATCCGGCGCAGGAGTGCATGATGGCTTGAAGGTCCTACTCCTGGCCGTCTTCGTCTACGTTGCAGTACCCTCTGGTCACCTGCCATATCTCCATGTTTCCATGGTGGCTCGTGACCATGGTGAGAGCGTTCTGTGTACCAGTCCACGCGTAGGACATATTCCAGTCCCGAACAAGCTGCGGCATCTCCTTGGCCTTGTCCCGCACCTGAAAATCCGACATGCTTGTCATGTCCGGAATCTTGAGAGCTTCGCCAACGTCCTCAAGGGACTGGCGGAAGTCATGAAGCAGGTCACCGACTTGTGTAAGCCGGTGGGTGTGGGGCTCGGAGGAGGAAGAATCCGTCAAGTTCAGAGGACCTATACACAAAACAAGTTAAGAAAAATCCGACATTGATAGAAGTCGAAGAAAAAAGATAAGTCAGACAGATGGAACGTACCGAGAATGACGTCGACAATCTTGGTCTTCTCCTCCCGGATACTCTGGAGTTCTGCCCGGAGCGCCTGGGAGATATCCTTCTCTCTGCCAAGCTCATTCTTGAGGTCCAAGATTATTTTATCTTGAGCAGTGATCTTGCGATCACGCTCATCAGTGGCCATGGAGGAGGATTCAAGGACTTGAGCTATGCTCCTTTCATGATCCGCCTTGAGCTTATCCAGCTCTTGGCGAAGTCCCTTGTTCTCCACCACCAAGGTCTTTAGGTTCTCGGCCTCTTCAATCATGGCGACGGATTGTTTCACTAGCGCTATAAGTCAAAAAAGAACAACAGTTCAGAAAAATTCGACATTAAAAATAACAAAGACAAGGTTTGAGTCTCGAAATGTTTACCTTCGGCCTCATCCTTGGCAACTTTAAGCTCAGCATTTTTAAGCCAGAGAGCTTTGATCTCTCTCCACTTATCGCAGACATTGGTCAGTAATTCCTGGTTATAGGAACATACTTTTGGTAAGTCAGAATATCCAAAGTTAGAAAGCTACTTAAGACTCGGGCTAATATTTTTGCTAGATATCAGCACGAGCCTTGGGGGCCACACTAGTTCGTTCTTTGGCATCCTAATGAAGCATAAACTCGAATTATATATCCTACTTCATGCTTGGGGGCTAGAGGATATGATATAACATAATGGAAAAAACAAGAGTTGGAATTCCGACTTACATATTGCTCGCAGGTGAGTTTATCCAAACCCGCGTTCACTTTAGCGGCCACCTTCTCGGCAAGAGTAAGAGGGATCACTGGGGCTATTGGAAGCTCGCCAGTCCTAATCCTCTCGTCGCAAAGGCGGACTTGGGCAAGTAGGTCAGAGAACTTGACGTCCTCTGCTTCTTGCGCTTCTTCTTCGACAGATAGATGGCTTTTTTTCCAAGACTTGCCTGGCAAGCCGCTGGATTTCTTCGGCAGATTTCTAGAACAGGCCAAACTTGGCAAGTCCCCGATTGCTGATGAGGTTTTCGGTGAAGGTTTATGCTGAGGGATCATTACCCGAAGACGGTTCACCCTTATCTTGATCTGACGCACCCATGGTGACGTCAGTTTGCGACCCAAGGATCGCAGGCTCCATTGAAGGAGTCAGATCTTCTGCAACAACTGGAGAAGGAGTGATCGCCGGCGTTGCAGAAGGTTGAGGGACAGGAGTCGGAGGAGCCACGGCAGGGGAAGCTATGGTGAGCTTCGTATGACACAAGGGCTTCGAAGAAATCCCTTTCCCCTTGCCCTTGATGATCGATTTTGCTCTGAGAATGTAGTAAAGTCAGAAACGTTACATCTCGGAAAGAAATTTGAGTAAAGTACAAAGGCGGAAAGTTGTGACTGAAAGTTACCTCTTCACGACAGGCACCTCCTTTGTGCCAACAACCACTGTTGGAGCTTTGTGCTTCTTGAGCGCAAGGTTCGGCAATGGGACCACTTATGTCTCCTGAGAAAACTCAGGAGGATATCCTTCGAGCAGAGCAAGTTCCGACTCGGGGAGGTCAGCAAGCTGAAAAGAAGAAAACATATCAGTATTGCAGTATAATCCGAAGATTGAAACACATAAAAGGTGTGATGATGGAAGCTTACCGGCACCACGGGGTTTTCCGCCGTGTGCATATCCAGAGAAACCTCCGGAATTCTCCTCTCGATCCGCTCCTTGATCAGCCACTTGATCTGGCTTATGTAGCCTTGAGTGGTGTAGGCTTTGGGGCTGATGCAGAGGGAGTCGGTTTTGGAAGACGTGATGGAGTGCATCAGTCTATCCCCGTGGTACTGAAGTGGCTGTATCCGACGTGAGACCCAGCACTGGACCAAGTCGGATCCCTTCAGACCATTGTGCTTAATCAAATATTCGATCCGCCTCTTAGCGAGGATCAGATCATCGGTGAGAGCCAGAGCAGCCTCGTCCCAAGAAGGTTGGGCCGTGGTAGCTCCGTCGATAAAAGCCGGCAAAGCAGTAGCTTTGTCGGGAGCCGGAATATCCCTATGATAAAAAAATGTGGCTGGCCATTGTTTGACCGAGTCACTGGCTAGAATTTTGGGATAGGCCCGGTCACGTCTAAGTGAAAAGCTGATAGTGCTGGTGATGTAAGGAACACCGACAGTGATAGAGTTTCTCCGGACATAAAAGTAGTACCGAAAGAGAGTCAAACTCGGCCTAATGCCGAGAAAGCCCTCACAAAGCGAAGCATACGCATTCATCTCTAAGCGAGAGTTGGGAGGAAGATTGTGGAGTTGAACTCCGTAATGATCTATCACCTCGGAGAAGAACTCCGAAGGAGGAAAGGACAGACCTCTATCGAGGTGGGTGCCGAAGTGGACCCGCTCGCCGTCGCGCGGGTTGGGGACGGTTTCCCCATAGCCGCTCTGCCAGTCGCCGGCGATGAGAAGCCCCTCCTTCTCCACGTTCTTGAGGCCCTCCTCGTTGAGGGCGCAGGGGATCTAGATTCCCCGGAAGCTCTCCTTCTCCGCTGCTGCTTCCACCGTCGCCGCCGCCGCCGCCGCTGCCGCCAAACTAGAGGAAGAAGATGAAGTGTTGAGGGCAAACCTCTAGGGTGGCCTGATCTTTCACGATTCCCTTTCAAATCGAGGATGGAGTGCGGGGAGAGGAGGGGAGGATGAACACGACGAACGCACGCAAGAAGAACTCGATGAACACACACACGCAAAACCACGATACACACCAATAGCTCACGCTGGCGGTGACCGGTCCGACGCAATCCCTAGGATCAGCGTCGGGCGGAGGACTCTCTCTCGAACCGACACGGCGAGATTGGAGACTCGGTGAGATCTTGACGTCTAGGCAAAGGGACACCGATGCCTAGGCCTTGTACAATGTGGAGGCACGATGCAAACTCCAACGAGGTTTGGGGATATTGGTGCTCCTTAGTCAAGGAGCATGAGGCAAGAATTAGATAGATCCACAAAGGGGTTTCCACTAATTCCAATATCATGCCTAGGGTTTACAATGGATGTGGGGGATTATCTATAGGCCATCCACTTAAACAGGGGTACTTTAGGAATAAAAGACAAGTTCTGGACGGACTAAGGGGTACATGGGCCGAAGGCCCAAAGGCCTTTTCATGCCTGGTGACGGTCGGACCGGAGACTCCGGTGTGGTGGACCGGAGTCTCCGGTCTAGACCGAAGAATCCGGTGTAGTCTCCGGACCAGCCTCCGGAGGGGTCGTCAGACTGTCCCAGGGCCTGGTGCAGGGGGTCAGACCGGAGAGAGGGCCGGAGTCTCCGGTGTCTTCACGCCGGAGACTTTGGCAGGCCGGAGACTCCGGTGTGCGTAGACCGAAGACTCTGGTCTGAGCAGCTCCAGCAGCGTTTGCTTCACGTTTTGCTCCTTGTCCACCATCCCTGGGTGCTTGGTGATGTGTCGAGGCTTCGTACCTGATGATGCATAGGGTAGTTGCATGAAGTAGCATACCATCCAAGGAGGTATCGAATTGGCACGAGGAGAGGACGAGTTCACCTTAGCTTGTAGGAGTTTGGCTCGGGCACGAGTCATGGGTCCACTTGGGGGACTTGTTGGTGTAGATGTAGAAGCGTCCGTAGGACGGGCTGCATCAGCTCCCCCCCTTAGGAAAGAGTCATCCTCGACTCTTCATGGTTATCATCTTGAACATCTCCATGGTAGGGTGAGAGGTCCTTGACATTGAATGTATTGCTTGCAAGGTACTTGGAGGTTGGTATGTCGATGATGTAGGCGTTGTTGTTGATTCGTTTGAGGACCTTGAAGGGACCATCTCCTCTTGGCTTGAGCTTGGAGTCACGTTCCTTGGGGAAGCGGTCTTTGCTTATGTGTATCCACACAAGGTCACCTTCTTCAAAGATCATCTCCTTCTTGTCCTTGTTTAACCTTGAAGCTTGGCGAAGAACTTGTTGTTCGATAGTAGCTCTTGTTTCTTGGCGAAGAACTTGTTGTTCGATAGTAGCTCGACGTCCATGTTCGTTCGCTCATGTAGAGGTAGTGGTAGGATGTCGAGCGCGGTGAGGGGCTCGAAACCATAGACGATCATGAATGGACTCATCTTGGTTGTTGAGTGCTTGGCGCGGTTGTAGGCGAACTCGGCGTGTGGGATGCATTCCTCCCAATCCTTCAAGTTTTTCTTGATCAGCACACATAGGAGAGTTCCGAGGCTTCGGTTGACAACTTCGGTTTGGACATCAGTTTGAGGATGCGATGCGGATGAAAAGAGGAGCTTGACGCCGAGCTTGGCCATGAGGGTCTTCCATAAGTAGCTCATGAATTTGACGTCGCGGTCGGAGACGATTGTCCTTGGCACACCGTGAAGACAGACAATTTCCCTGAAAAACAGATTTGCAACATGTGAAGCATCGTCGGTCTTATGGCACGGTATGAAGTGTGCCATTTTGGAAAAATGATCCACAACAACAAATATAGAATCATGACCATGCCTAGATCTAGGCAATCCTAACACAAAATCCATGCTAATGTCGGACCAAGGTGTATGAGGAATAGGCAATGGCATATAAAGACCATAGGGATTAGCTTGCGACTTAGCTTGAACACATGTCGTGCATCGTTGAATGTAGCGCTCCACGTCACGCTTCATCTTGGGCAAAAGTAGTGGTTGGAGAGCATGTCCAATGTCTTGTCGCGACCAAAGTGACCCATGAGGCCTCCACCATGAGATTCTTGGAGGAGCAAAAGTTGAAGCGACGACTTCGGAATGCATAGCTTGTTTTTTTAAATAGAAAGCCCTTATGCAAATAGAAATCATCAACTCCTTTGTCATTGGAGCACTTTGCGAAAATTGGATCAAAGAACGGGTCGGAAGCATACAAAGATTTTATTTCCTCAAGACCTAACACGTTGATTTCAAGTCTCGTAAGAAGGCTTGTATGTTTGCGGGACAATGCGTCTGCAACTACATTATCTTTGCCCTTCTTATACTTGACAATGTAAGGAAAAGACTCCATGAACTCAACCCACTTAGCATGTATCTTGCTCAAGTTAGCTTGGCCTTTGAGATATTTCAATGACTCGTGGTCGGAATGTATGATAAATTCCTTGGGCCAAAGGTAGTGTTGCCAAACTTGGAGGACACGAACTAAGGCAAAAAGCTCTTTGTCATAAATCAGATAGTTAAGGCGAGCACCATCAAGTTTCTCGCTATGGTAGGCTATAGGACGTCCGTTTTGCATAAGGACTCCTCTAATGCCAATACCACTAGCATCACACTCTATCTCAAAAGTTTTTGTGAAATTCGGTAACGCAAGGAGAGGTGCTTCGGTGAGCCTCTTTTTGAGGTCATCAAAAGCTTTTTGTTGTGCTTTGCCCCACACGAAGGTGACATTCTTTTTGGTTAATTCATTAAGGGGGCAAGCAATGGTCGAAAAGTCTTTCACAAAGCGACGATAGAAACCGGCCAACCCATGAAAACTTCGGAGTTCACTCACATTTGTTGGGATGGGCCAATCTCGTATGTCCTTTACCTTGGAAACATCAAATTCAATTCCCTTCGAAGAAACGACAAATCCAAGAAAAATCAACTTATCTTTAGCAAAAGTGCACTTGGGAAGATTAGCATAAAACTTTTCATGTCGAAGGATTTGCAAAACTTCCTTGACATGTGTTATGTGGTCCTCAAGTGATTTGCTATAAACAAGAATATCATCGAAATAGACAACAACACTTTTTCCAATGAGATAATGCAAGATATGATTCATTAGGCGCATGAAGGTGGATGGGGCATTAGACAAACCAAAGGGCATAACCAACCATTCATAGAGACCAAGTTTGGTCTTGAAGGCAGTTTTCCACTCATCACGTTCAGCCATGGGTATTTGATGGTAACCACTACGAAGATCAATTTTCGAAAAAATAGTGGCTCCACACAACTCATCAAGCATGTCATCGAGACGTGGTATGGGACGTCGATAACGCACGGTGATAGCATTGATTGGACGGCAGTCCATGCATAATCATAACGTATCATCCATCTTTGGAATAAGAATCACGGGTACGGCACTTGGACTAGTGCTAACTTGGATCAAACCTTTGGAGACGAGTTGGTTGATTTGACATTCAATCTCCTTTGTCTCCTCCGGGTTCGTGCGGTAAGAGGCGCGGTTGGGAAGTGGTGCACCGGGGATGAGGTCAATGCGATGTTCTATGCCGCGAAGAGGAGGTAGTCCATGTGGAAGCTCCTCGGGGAACACATCCTTGAATTGCTGCAAAACACTCATCAAAGATGGAGGAACATTGGTTAATTCGTTAGTTCCTTGCGCTAGTCCCTTGCAAAGGAGGACATAGTGCAAGATGGATGGGTTGTTCTGAACATCTCTCATTTCACTTTTGGTGGCAAGGAGAACACTCTTAGTTTTTCCACTCGAATTTGGCTTGTGGCTCTCACTCACTATGAGGTGGTTCTCTCTTTCATCGCTCTTCTCGCAGGTAGGTGTTGTGCTTTGCGCCCTCGCTAAAGCCTTTGCATTGTCCGCAATTATTTGGCTAGGAGTCATCGGTTGCAAAACACATGTTTTGTTGAGCCATTTTAATGTGTATACATTGGTGCGACCATCATGTTGAGCAGCCTTGTCAAATTGCCACGGTCGACCAAGAAACATGTGGCAAACTGTCATAGGAACCACATCACACTCCACCGTATCTTTGTAAGGACCAATGGCAAAGGAGACCGATACGGTATGCTTGATCTTCATGGACCCTTGGTCACTTAGCCATTGCACGTGGTAGGGGTGCTTGTGTGGATGGAGGGTGAGGTTGAGCTTCTCACACAACTCAGTGCTAGCAAGGTTGTGGCAACTCCCTCCGTCAATGATCACCTTGATAGATTTGCCATTGATGCCGACTCGTGTTTGGAAGATATTGGAGCGTTGGTCTTCATGCTCTTGTGCTTGAGTGGTCAAGATCCTTGTGATGACAAGCGATGGACTTGCGTCATGTTCACACATGAGGAGTTCTTAATCATCTTCCACTCGTTGCCTTGCCATTGCTTCCTTGACACGGGCATCAAACTCATTTTCACTCAAGTACTCTTCATCACCATTGTCATGGATGAACAAGACTTTCTTGTTTCCACATTCGGCCGACTTGTGTCCTTTACCTCCACACTTGTAGCATTCACCGTTGAAAGGTGTATCACTTTTTGCCTGCTTGCCACTTGGGGGCAGTTTTCCTTGAGGAAGAGTGGGCTTGAAGGAAGGCTTGGAGGTACTTGATGAGCTTCCATTGAAAGTTTTTGGTGTAGCGGTTGAAGCTTGCTTGTATGTGAAGTACGTCTTGGGCTTGTTGTACTTGATATCCTCTTGCACTTGACGTTCAGCCTTTGTTGCTATGTGCACAAGCTCAAACATGTCGTTGTCGGTTTGGAACTCGATGATGCGCTTGATTGGGTGGTTCAACCCAATAAGGAAATGTGCCATTGTTTGCTCCATGCGCTCATCAATGTTGGCGCGAATCAAGTTGAGTTCCATTTCCTTGAAGTACTCTTCCACGGTCTTTGTCCCTTGATGAAGCGCTTGAAGGTTGTTGAAGAGGTCACGCGTGTAGTGTGCGGGGACGAACCGGGATCTCATGTGAGCCTTCATGTCATGCCAAGTTGTGATTGGCGGTTCTTGTCTTGCATCACGAGCAACTTGAACTTCTTCCCACCAAAGGTTGGCGTAATCATCAAACTCTAGCGAAGCCATGGCGACCATCTTCTCGTTGCTATAGTTGTGCATGCGGAAGATCTTGTCGACTTTGAGTGCCCACGAGAGGTATTCTTTGGGGTCATTGGATCCGGTGAACTTGAGCTTGCCAAAAGTTTCTTCATCGTTGCGGTCATTGCGACGAGCTTGGTGACCTTGTTGATGATCTTGTAGTTGGGGAGGTGGAACTTGGTTCTCGTGCCCTTGTTGTGGAGCTTGCTCTTGGTATTGTTGTTGAGGTGCTTGAGCCTCATGGTGGCGAGGGTGTGGAGCCTCTTGAAGCGGTTGATGACGAAGAGGAGGCTCGTTCCTCGGTTGGTGATGTTGGTTAGGCACATGGGCCTCACGGCGAAGAACATGGTCATGAGCCTCTTGACGTGGTGGGCGTCGCTCAACTTGTATCACTTGACGCTCCAGGTTTTGTTGATGTGGAGGAGGTGCCTCGTGATGACCATGGTGTCGTTGTTGACGTTCATGACGTTGATGACGAGGAGGAGGATCTTGGAGAGCTTCACGCCGATGACGAGCTTGATTCTCCAAATTGGAGTCATCACTCGTTGTGTCAAGTATGTGCCGCGGTCGATGGTGGTAGACTTGCGGTTGCACTTGCGGTTCCTCTTGTGGTTGCTCTTGTTGGGTCACTAGTGCCCTTGCGTGATGACAGTGTGCTTCTTGCCTTGCTCGTGGCCTTGAAGAGAGGTCACCATCATAGCTTGACATTGTGGCGTGCCGTGGGGAAGGTACATAGTTCGAAGAGGTTCCATCTTCAACCACGGGGGCACCATTGCGTCTTGGAGCACTTGGAGGTAGATCTTGTTGCGGAGGTGCATGACGACGCGAAGAACTTGAAGAGATTGAAGCACGTGAACGTGGTCTTGCCATTCCGTCGATGAGGCGTCGAAGGTTGTCATTTGTTTCGGCGACGGAGCGTTGAAGCGACTCATTTTGGTGGCCGAAGTTGTGATGCATTGCTTGCATTTGCCTTTCGAGGCCATCGAAGCGGTTGTCGATGTTCTTGAACTCGGCTTGCGTCTCGCCAAATTGTTCATCTTGTCGTGTCTCAAGGGCTTGGCAACGTTCACGGAACTCGTGGCGGACGATGAAGTGACTTGCACGCGTCATGTATGGACCTTGATCTTCTTCTTGGGGAGGTGGTTGGCTCGACTCACCGTGCCTATCCATCATGCAAAACACACAAGTATTGTATATGGAAGTGGAATATGGTGGTGTTAGCCTTGTACCTCACCTTGGGGATTGCACCAAACTAGAAACCACAAGTGAGAGCTATAAGCGTGCAAAGTGGAATTGCAAAGAAAACTCACACTAAAGAAAGAACTAACTCTCAGAAGCTTGTTGGTGGTAGGTTAGGATTGTGGAAAGCCAAAGAACCAACCAAAAGAAAAGGGATAGTCAAATGTGGGTAAAATCTAACAAAACTAGAGTCAAAGGGGAAGGTCAACAACTCAAAAGGGTGACGGGAACCTACGACTATGTACACACACGTGGAGAAAGTTGGGATTGACACGACTATGAAAATGAGCAAACAAAATGTCCTAACGAAGACTAAGCTCATTTCGTGCCAATGCAAGGAGAGACCGTGGCTCGTTTGCAAAGAGGAAAAATGAGCAACGGATTTGTGCACTTGCCTTGGGCGCTCTTCTTTCTCTCTTGCTTACAAGCTTTGAGACTCTCTTTGGCAATGGGAGACTATTTTTCTTTTGCTTTTTTCTTTGTATCTTTTTCTTTCTTTTGTATTATCTTTTTTTGCTCTCCCTTGATGCTACCTAGTCACACTTGATATTGCTCTTGCACTCTCACTATCCAAGGACAAATGCACAATGCTCAAGCAAACACAAGATGAGCCACTCTCATAGGATAGGTACACACAAAGGAAGATAGGGGTTAACAAGGTGACGCAAGTTATACCTTCTTTGATGATGAACCTGGCGTCGGTGGTGCAGGATGATGTTCGCGGGCCATGGTGTCGATGAGCGCGGGGGTTGTCGATGTGGAAGCTTGTTGTTAGTTGACGACACGCACACGGGCACAAACAAACAAGGAGAAATTAGCCAATGCAAGATTAGAGGCAAAACTGTCAAAATCAGGCGTCAGGCGAGAGACTCCGGGGTTTCAGGCCGGAAACTCCAGTCCAGGCCGGAGACTCTGGTGTGGGTAGGCCGGAGACTCCGGTGTGCAGGCCGGAGACTCCGGTATGGAGTCAGATCGCGAACTGCTCATGTTCTTGAGCGGAAATCCACGCCTTGGGTCCTCAAATCCGTGAAAAATTGGCCAAATTGGGCTGGGAAAATGCAGGATAAAGCTGGACCAACACCTAAGACAAGGTTTGGTCGGATCAAAACCACAAATAACACTCCAAATCAAGAGATCGATCCAAAGGCAAATTTGGGCTGTTTTTTGGGTTTTTTTCGAATTTTTGGTGGATAGAAGAAAAATTTGTGGGGGAAATCGTGAGCAACGAAGCTCTTGATACCAATATGTTGAGGGCAAACCTCTAGGGTGGCCCGATCTTTCACGATTCCCTTTCAAATCGAGGATGGAGTGCGGGGAGAGGAGGGGAGGATGAACACGATGAACGCACGCAAGAAGAACGCGATGAACACACACACGCAAAACCACGATACACACCAATAGCTCACGCTGGCAGTGACCGGTCCGGCGCAATCCCTAGGATCGGCGTCGGGCGGAGGACTCTCTCTCGAACCGACACGGCGAGATTGGAGACTCGGTGAGATCTTGACGTCTAGGCAAAGGGACACCGATGCCTAGGCCTTGTACAACGCGGAGGCACGATGCAAACTCCAACGAGGTTTGGGGATATTGGTGCTCCTTAGTGAAGGAGCATGAGGCAATAATTAGATAGATCCACAAAGGGGTTTCCACTAATTCCAATATCACGCCTAGGGTTTACAATGGATGTGGGGGATTATATAAAGGCTAGGCACTTAAACAGGGGTACTTTAGGAATAAAAGACAAGTTCTGGACGGACTAAGGGGTACATGGGCCGAAGGCCCAAAGGCCTTTTCATGCCTGGTGACGGTCGGACCAGAAACTCCGGTGTGGTAGACCAGAGACTCCGGTCTAGACCGGAGAATCCGGTGTAGTCTCCGGACCAGCCTCCGGAGGGGTCGTCAGACTGTCCCAGGGCCTGGTGCAGGGGGTCAGACCGGAGAGAGGGCCGGAGTCTCCGGTGTCTTCAGGCCGGAGACTTTGGCAGGCCGGAGACTCCGGTGTGCGTAGACCGAAGACTCTGGTCTGAGCAGCTCCAGCAGCGTTTGCTTCACGTTCTGCTCCTTGTCCACCATCCCTGGGTGCTTGGTGATGTGTCGAGGCTTCGTACCTGATGATGCATAGGATAGTTGCATGAAGTAGCATACCATCCAAGGAGGTATCGAATTGGCACGAGGAGAGGAGCAAGTTCACCTTAGCTTGTAGGAGTTTGGCTCGGGCACGAGTCATGGGTCCACTTGGGGGACTTGTTGCTGTAGATGTAGAAGCGTCTGTAGGACGGGCTGCATCATGAAGCCATTTCTCCGGTGAGAAGATGACCTAAAAGGGGCGGCGCTGGGAGTTCTGTGGGGGAAGGACGAGGAGGCTCTGTGCACGCAGGAGGATTGGGAGGAAAGGAAACGGCAAAGGACTGGTGGAAAGGAGAAGGAAAAATCCAAACCCCTTATATCCACCTAACTGCGCCAAGATTCGTGCAAATGCTATAGTATAACCGCCACGCGTCGTGGAAGGAACTGGGAAGGACCCACGCGATGGTTGCATCTCCTCGATCTCCACGCACGCATTGAAACGACGCCTCGGTTCCGTGATCTGCGGACCCACCAACGGTCGTGCTGATGGCACGCTTGTCAGATGACGTGACTTGACCACGACTTGTGTCAGGCGGCGTTAGAAACCAAGTTCCGGCTTAGTTTGAAATCAAGCTGGAAAATCCGAGTAACCTGTTGATAGGTCCGACTTATTTTTAAGACCCGGATCGTATTTTTTGTTGTGAAGTTTCAGGAACCCTTCAAGATTCTGCAAGCCGAAGATCAAGCTAGACGATGATAAATCCGACTTTGGATCTTGGAGGCCTCCGGGGGCTGCTGTTGGGGACATACTTTTCGGGTATCCTCACAGTTCTTCACTGACCAGGGTGGCCCACTTCGGGTTAGAGCTTTGCTTCACGGGTGGCCTAGTCAGGGAGAAAGACGGAGTCCAATCCGGCTACGGGAAGGCCCAGAAGACTTACCGACTTAGGCCCATAATGTTACTTGTAGTTCAAGATATACTCTGTAACCAACTCTTAGTCGTAGCCGGATTGATCTCTCCTGTAAACCCTAGGCCGGATATCTATATAAGCCGTCCTAGGGAGAGCCTTTAGGGCACACCTCAATAGTCTACAATCTCAACTCGCACAGGCGAAACCCTGGTAACCCATATTCCGGCTCTGCCGTATTACTGGGTTGCTAGCAGGAGTAGGATTCGTCTAAAGCCGGCAGATTCGAACCTGGGTAAACTTGTGTGCTCACCGTCCCGGAATACCGTATGTCTCACACCCCTCTCTTCCATAATTACCATAATTTTTGGAAGCTCTTTATGAGACTTGAATCCCTACTTCCTTCTATGAAGGCATTTCTTCCACTTTTATATTGAGTCTCCACCTTCTGCCTTTATGCACCTACTTTGAGAGCATAGTGGCCATTCTTAGTTCTATGTGCATTGTCCCAAGACTTGTTGATTGATGCATACCTTGATATTGCTTGTTTTAAACTATTTGTATCTAGTCACTCTTATAAACTTTGAAGGTGTCCTATGTATTTATATTTGCTACTCTATGAGGGACAAGCTGAATGCCACTATGCTATGTTTTCTTTATGTGAAACAAACAAACGTCTTGCAAAGCATTGTTATTCATGAATCTTTTGTTTGTGCCTTTTCATGTTGCAACATAGTTTCTTTGTCTTATTGCTAGAACTTTGTCTTTCATGTTATGATTGAAGTACCATGATCCCAGCTTTGAATGTTTTACAAATACTTTGATCAAGTTTATGATGGTGCATGTCACCTCAAAAATTATTCTTTCTTTTTATCACTTACCTACTCGAGGACGAGCAGGAGTTAAGCTTGGGGATGTTGATACGTTGCAAACGTATCCATAATTTTTGATGTTCCATGCTTGGTTTTATCTACTTTTTTGTGTTTTGTCCACACTTTGGAGTACTTTTCATATGATTTCTTGGACTAACCTATTAACAAGAGCCACAGTGCTAGCTGCCTGTTTTCTATTGTTTTTGGTTCCAGAAAAGTCAGAAAATGAATATTCTCGAAATTGGACGGGACAAAAGCCAAAGTCAGTTTTTCACCGAGGGACACCTGGAGCTAGAGTACGAGACGGAGAGGGGCTGGGGCCCGGCCACACCACCTGGCCACGCGGCCAGGCCTGGCCCGCGCCAAGGGGTGGTCTGGCCGCCCCAGGCACCCCCTCAGCCTCTCCTTCTTCCTATATATTGCCTCTGATACGGAAACCCTAAGTACCCGATCAAAAATCCACGAAAGAGTCTGTAGCCATCGTCATCTCCATCCCTAGATCGGGAGGGATCTAAATCTCTTCCCGGCAACCTGTCGGAGAGGGGAATTCACCCTGGAGGCCTTCTTCATCATCATGCAAGCCTCCGGTGTGATGCGTGAGTAGTTCATCTCTGGACTACGGGTCCATGTAGTAGCTAGATGGCTGGTTATCCTCCTTTGTGCTATCATGTTTAGATCTTGTTAGCTCCGTTCATGATCAAGGTCATCTATTTACAATTCTGCATGTTGTGTTTGCGGGGATCCGATGGATATTGAGATGCTCTTTCAGATTGATTATTGATTCTATCATGTCTTTGTTATTTGTGATCTTGCATGCTTTCCGTTGTTAGTAGCTATCTTGGCCAAGTAGATGCTAGCAAATCCAAGAGTTAGTATTTATGCTCGATAGTGGGTTCATGCCTCTGGTAATCTGGGGAAGTGACAGAAATCTCTAAGGTACTAGATGTGTTGTTGCTACTAGGGAGAAAACAACAATCCTTTGTTCATAGAACAATCGTATTGTTTTCTTTACACGCAATTCATAATGCAATTGTCCGTTGCTTGCAACTTAATACTGGAGGGGGTTCGGATGATAACCTGAAGGTGGATTATTAGTCATAGATGCAGTTAGATGACGGTCTATGTATAATGTTGTAATGCCCAATCGAATCTCAAAGGAGTCAAGATGAGTAGTATATGCTTGTATGCTTTCTCGATGTTTGTCAATTGCCCCGCTGTAATTTGTTCACCCAACATGTTATCTATCTTAAGGAGAGCCACCTCTAGTGAACTATGGACCCCGGTCCTTTCTTTTACTTTCAATCTACAATAAATTGTTTACTGCTTTGTGTTTACTTTCTGCAAACTATTACTTTCTTCCACTCGATACATTTAATCTTTTGTTTTCAGCAAAACCGGTGAGATTGACAACCTCATCGCAAGTTGGAGACAGAGTTATGTGGTTGTGTTGTGCAGGTCTCCACGTTGCTGCTGGCACGGGTAGTGCGCCCTGCCAAAGTTCAGCTAGCTACACCTTTGGGGTGTTTCCTTGCTCGTACTGGATTGATAACCTTGGTTTCATAACTGAGGGAAAACTTACTGTTGTGCTCATCATACCTTCCTCTTGGGGTTCCCCAACGAGCTCGTTAATACACGAGTCAACATCTACCTCGAGAGGAAGCGGCTCCACCTTTCTAGGCATCCAACTTTTTGATAAACTTCCCATCGATGAAATCAAGATCAAAGTTTCTCAAAGCTCTAAAAGAGACAGAGACCTCTAGGTATTTCATAGGGAGCATGCTAACTTGATAGCCAAACCTAGAAGAATAAATCTCAGCAACATCATTATCACCACCAATCAGGAAAATCTCAATTTTTTGAAAATCTATTTTCAACCTAGACATCAACTCAAACATATAGAGAAGCAACTTGAGGTTTAGATCTTTTTCAGGGTCATGCGAAATACACAAAACAGTGTCATCGGCATATTGCACGATGGTAACTCTTTGGCTAATAAGGTCATGTGTCAAACCAACCAAAATCCCATATGCTTGAGCCTCTAAAACCATTTTAGTCAAACATTGGATAGCAGAATTGAAAAGAAAGGGAGAAAGAGGATCTCCCTGCCTCACACCTTTAGCACTTTGAAAGTAGGGGCCATTTTTATTGTTAATCCTAATAGCGATATTGCCGTTATGCAAAATCGGTTTGATTATGTCGCACCAGAAGTCACCAAAACCCATGGCACCATGAGAACATAGGAGGAAATCCCAATTTACCTTGTGAAAGGCCTTTTCAAAATCAAGCTTTAAAATGACACCAACATGCTTTTTCACATGTGTATGATGCATGATCTCATGGACGAACATAATCCCATCAACAATGTTTCTTTTCTTCATAAAAGCATTTCGATTAATACTAATCAACTTGCCTAGTAAAGGCTCAACTCTAATGGTCAAGACTTTGGTAAGCAATTTATAAATGCACCTAAGGAGGTAAATAGGTTTATACTAACTGATTCTATCAGCCCCAGAAACCTTAGGAAGTAAGGTAATGGTTCCATAGTTCAACCTCTGCACATCAAGGGCGCCATAGTGGAAAGAACTAAACAACCTCATGATGTCAACTTTAACAATTTCCCAACAATATTAATAAAACTCAACAGGTATGTTATCATGACCAGGGGCTTTGTTTGTTGCCGTAGCAAAGAGAGAATTGTTTACCTCTTACGCTGAAAAAGGTTATTATATTTATGTAATGGATAATCGTTCTTGCTTATAGCAAAACACAAGAAACTTTGAGAACCAAAAATCTGAACCAACCATAGATCTTCGTCGTTTCTTCTGTCAAGAAGGCATAAAAGAAACTTGGGTGCTCCACAGGCCACGGCTCCAGGCACTTTGGATTTTATCTAAGGTACCATATCATCTACTCTTGCCTATGGGCATAGAAAACGGGCTTATACAAAATTAAAGACACGAGAAAGCACACATGTTGGCGTTGCCTACGGAAAATCCATGATGGCTCAAATCAAATCAAAATACATGAAACAGTAAAGGAAAACTGACAGAAGATCTTCTGAAAACATCTTCACAAGGAACAAGGATTGTAAAAAATCTCAAAATGAAGCTAGGCATGTCTTTTGCACAGAAAAATAACTCCTCTGCAAATTGAAGTCAGTTCACATTGACGAAGGAAGCTGGTCTGAATTCGATGGGTAGCGAAATAACTAAGACGAGAAAGGTGTGGAGCGAGTGTCTTGGCTTGGACAGCGCTCCGGAATGCACGCGAGAATGGCCTGTCAAAGCCAGCGGTATAATGCGGCTCCGTTCTCGGCAGCATCGGTGTGAACACCACGACTAGTGGGGAGCGTTGAGGCTAGGGCACCGATCTCCATTCGGAGGGTGGTGACTCTTAGGGTTGTGTGCATCATGAATTTTGGCCCTTAGCATCTTGAGGCCACCTGTTCCTCGTATCATCATATTATTGATATATTGCCGTATGTAAAAAAATGTATGTTGAATCTCACTTTGTGGTTGGTCAATTGTGTGCAAAACTTACTTTATAATATTATTAAGTATGCAAGTAGAAAAGAAACCCGTTAGCTAAATGAAAATTAAAATGCAAACCTGGCTATAAAAAGAATAGAAAATGTTTGATTAAAAAATCGAAAAGTCAAGACTTAAGTTTTTATTTTTTCTAGAATCTCCCGATGGTCCGAATGCGTGTTGGGTATAAATAGCAAAGTGAGCTTTGTGGCCCTACGTATAGTAGGCCTTATTGCATTCTCGGTGAATTAGATTCATGGGCCGGACTGTTTCCACCCCGAAAAAGAAACTAAGAGCATCTCCAGCTGTTGGAGTCGCCATGCTGAAATCTGGTGCTATATAGCGCCGGACGGTAGGAACTTTCTGTCTGAGGATCGCTAAACTTCCAGTCGTTTATCGGATCCGGCGATCCGGATTGATTCGACGCCATTCGGCCAGTTTTTTGACAGAAAATGCATACATATGAACTTTTATCCCATAAATCACAGAGTTTTGGCATAATTTTGATGCAAATATGGACATAGTTCGTCCTAGGAATCAAACACAAACAAAATTATCCAAATTTCGGCAAATGGTCGGTTTGCAATTCCGGCATCCTGGCTTCGAGCCTCCTCGCCGAGCTTTCGCCTGCTGGCTGTCAAGGTCGGCGAGGATCATCCTATGCTCCTCATCTTCGGCGGCCGTGACCTTTTCTTTCTCCATCAGCTCGACGAACATCTTCTCGTCGTCGGAGTCCGTGGCCGAGGTGGCAAGCACCGAACACCTTTCGGGCGTGCCAGACGGTGAGCTTGGTGCGGAGCTGTCTTGGCCTGCGAAGCACGGCGAAACCGAGGCTAGCTACGAGGGAAGGGACGCGTGTGGTATCTGATGGTGCGATTTCACCATACGTGCGGCAAGCCAACGTGGGGTGGAGCCGCCGGAGTCAGGGCAGGGAGCAAAACAAAGGTGGTCGGGGTCGAGTCTTTCCACGATATGGCCGTTGTCTCGCCGATAGAGCTGGTCCACCCGCGTTTTGCCTTCATCCGGAGCCCCCAGGCGAACTCCGGCGGGTTGAGTTCAGCCTGTGTTCGCCGGACGGATATTGGGTGGAATCCCGCGAAAAAGGGTGGTTTCGGCTGGAGATGCGGATGGATGAGGCAAGAGCCATTGAACTGCTGTCTGGTCAGGATTACCACGAATCATCAGTAAAAGGAAAAGGAGACATAAAAGATACAACAGTTTGACGTAAGACGAAAGACCACAGATTCACCTGCCTAGTCTCACAACCGCATATGTACCTTGTCGCAGAAACTAGAATGATCAAGGAGCGAACAAAGGCACACGTGGTGTAGCAGGAGGTAGCCCTGAACGCGAACAATACGTTCTCGCGCGCCGAGAGGGAACCCTGCACCTGAGCCTGTCCAGGGACGGGCCAACACCGCCGCGCGACGTCCCTACCCGGGCGCAACACGGCGAGACCCGTTGTCCCCGGTCCATATCCCCCCGCCGGCCGAGCGCGCGACAGGGAACGCAGGCTCCACGCCGGGCTGTCCGTCACGCCCCTAGCTCGTCGCTGCCATGGGGAGGCCATGCCGACCCCAGCCTGGCCCCGCGTACTATGCGTCTCTGAATTAAGTGACCGACCCGCGAGGCCGCGCGACCCGGCCTGGCCGGCCGGCTGCAACTCTCGTACGCACGTACGTACGTACATGCTCCGTAGATTCTCCCATGCACACTGATCCATTGCCATCCAGCATTCAAGCCCGCGCGAGAGGTAGACGCCCGTATGTCGCGGCCGTGGTCGACGGCGACGCACAGGCATAGGCCGCCCGTCGTACGTACTACTACTTGGAAGAACGTGATGGGTGTCCCGCGTAATCTCGGATGGGTCCGACCGAATAACGCCCACGCGATAACGCCGGGCGGGCTCCCATGTCGCGCCCAGCCGCCCAGGCCCGCATGGGCCACCACGATCGCTTGTGTCGTATGCCCGGCCGCCCCACCACTCGCTGCGCCTGCGCCGGAAACTTCCTGCTGCCTCCGGCGGCCGGCCGGGTACGTACCCGGAGACGCCGTGTCTGGTTCCCCAGTTCGCCGTGCGATCCAATCGTCACCGCCCAATCCGATTCCGACGGTGGGTACGTCAGCTTTGACTGGGTCGACAAACTAGTACTACTGTGTCTGCACTGCATGCCCGCCCCCGGGTTGGTACGGGCCACGTCGGCATGCACGGCGGTCGTGGGCGGTTTAGAAGACAGCCGGCCAACACCATGTCGAAACGAAGGGGTCCCATGCGGTCCAGCAGAGAGCATGTAGGGCCGAGAGGTCGCCCGCAGGATCAGCATAGGGAACATCGCAAGATCTTCGCGCACACCGCCTTGGCTCTGTGCCACTACCATGGCTCGTAGTACGTACCGTTACAACTCTCCAGCTACTCTGTACTACACGCATGCACAGTGACCTGACGGGGACGGGGCGCGACCTGCAAGCCCATGGCGTGGTAAAAGATCTCCTCCTGGAAGAAAAAAAATCTACTCTGAAACTGAAAGTCATGCTCTGTATACTACGCTACTCCATGCTTCCAGTAGCTGGTGTTACGGATGGGGGCGCTGTTGCGTGCGTGGCCGGGATTTGTCTCTTATCCTTTCTTCTCTTTTCCTCGGATGGGGATTGGTCTTCCAATTCCACGGCATCATTACTTCACCCCTCACAGATCATCGGTCGATCGTGGTCTCCATCACACTTAATCGCCGCGGCCTCTACCCCCTTCGGATTGTCAAAGAACAACTATACAGCTGTACATCCATCCAACGCAACTCGGCGCCGTTTTTCCCCTCCCTCTCGAGGGAATTATAATACTAGTACTACGGAGTAGCTGTGGAGTTGACCCTGCGCATTGTCAAGGTTAGTTCACTACTACTTCTCCTGCAGTCACTTTCTTTCTCACTCGAGTTTTGACGAGTTCAGTGCAAACGATGTTGGCGTCGAACTGCACGACAATACACCTGCCGTCACTTCAACTCCATCCAGCCACTCACATTACCGTACTCAGTCATCGCACTGTCGTAGATTTAACTATCCCGAGACATTCGAGTCTCTGCTTCGCTGACTTTGTACACATCTGAACAGAACAGACTGCACAGTGTTCGCGGCAGCAGCAACTTGAAGAGCTAGCAGCCTAGCACCACAGGCACGCGGGCGTGATGAACCAGACGCCTTTGACTTGGTGATTAGACGCGTAGTAGTATCAATGACCCATAATTGGCATGCATCTACCTAATTGTTACGGTAGGCCGCGCTGACCCCCTCCCTGTTAATGACCCGCGCCAACTGTCCTCTGAATTTCGACAGGGACGTGACGACGAGATTACTACTACCGCCGACATCAATGCCATCCTCCCTATTTGGACAGTGAAGATGCCACTATTATCGGCAAAGTCAATGGGCGGAATTACTTCAGCGCAACTCAAGTCCCTTTTGCCCCACGTGAAGACGACGAAAACATGCAATTCCACAGGTCGACTTCTCCTAGCACTCCTTGGCATATCATCAAGAGTAGAAAAAACAACTGGACTTTCTTGTTTCATTCCACGTCTCCATGGCTGTCTCTGTATTCCCTTCTAGTAGTAAACCATGGAAGTCGCTCCTTTGGCGTATTATCAAGGAAATTTGACCAACCGGGGTCAACCATTTGATAATACTCCGAGTACCATTTTGCTTTGGTAAACTATTGTGGATTTCACAGATTGTGACGATCGACAGTGACAACGTTGTGGATTTTGCGTCACAAGCATAGATGGTGAATACCAAAGTAACTGGACAAAAAAAAACCAATTTGTCATGAGCCACTGGATAAGTCAATAGTGACGCTCGAGTATTTTCTCTTACTTGAAAGGTTGTTCTACAAACAACGGTATATCTTCTCCTATGTGAAAGTCCTGGTTTTATGGCTCATTTGGTTCGAAGAATTTTCAAATATCTACGAAGGATTTGCTTCCTTACAAGATATTCCTATGAATTGTTGATTTATTGACATGACTGGAATACATATGAAGTTTCCTAATGATTCACTTGCACCCTCTTTTGGAGGATTTTTTATTGACTCCAACTTCACATTAGATGATTTTCCTGTTATTCCTTTTGAAACAGGATTTTCTTGCACTTCAAACACATTTCTAATCTTATAGTATTCAAGAGGACGTGCCACTTCAAATTCTATGGTTTCCGGTTCTTACATTTTGAGAATCCTGCAGATCAAGGAAGTCCACATCTATTTATTGGATTGATCTAGCAATGGCTACGCACAAGGAGCGATAGATCTGGAATAAGGGGGAAATGGTGCTATCATACGCTAGGAGGTGTTAACAGGGTGGTCTCGTAAGCTAGAAGCTATTCTAAAAATTGATTTAGAGCCTGAACTCCATGGAGCTCGGTTTTCAAAGAAAACACACTTTATTTTTAAAACAAAAAACTTATGGAAATATATTACTAGTAGATATACGTGTATAGTATATGCGTACCAATTTTTGTCAACATACCTTCACATACTTATCTACAAAAAAAAGGTGGGGAGAAAAATCGTCCTTTTTTGTATTTTTAGAGCCACGGTTTTGTCTCTTTTGCGTAGCCCAAACTATAATCACTTTTTATACTACAATTTATGGATATGTAGATGATATACTATGTATCTATCCCCTTAGGCCTTTTCCAATGGGGTGTACCTTAGCATGTTTTTGTAGGAGCTATTCTAATTTAAGAAACAACTAGTATCACAATGGGGTGTATCTTAGATGGTGTTAATGTTGCATTAATGGTTTTGTGCCTATGTATGTGTGTGATTGAACTAGCCAAGTTTTTTGCCTATGATAGCGTGCAAATATTATACGGTGCTACGAAGTGTAGTCGGCAGTTGGCTATACATGGATGCCATGTCACCAAAAGTCAACATAAAGCCAACATTAGTACAATAGGTTTGCTATTAGCTGGGCTCTATTGAATTAAATGCTTGCTTGTGCATGCCACCTTGTCCTTGCATGCAAGACTCACAGGATGGAGAGAGCCAACTCTAGCGTCCGTGTCTAGGCTGCATGCTGACTATAGTGCTCCGTTTTCTGTGCGTAGCCGGCCCGTAGAATAAGAGCCAGCTTCCTTCTTTCTCCTATGTTCTCTCTTCCATCTAAGATTTTATTAGTATAAAATAGCTTAGAGCCTGCTGACTAGGATTTATTGTACTCGCTCTTATGAAAGGAGTATTTGAAACATTTTTATTATAAATATTCTCTCCGGTCCAGTTTATTAGGCACGCACGTAGTTTAAAAAAATCTTTGATCATCAATTTTGACCAATAAAATATGCAATATATACCTCCAAAAATATACCATTGGAAACTACTTTTGAAGATGAATCCAATGATATAATTTTTATGACATATTATGTAAAATTTGTTGACCAAAATTAATGGTCAAAGTTGGTATTAAACTACGCGCGTGTCTAATAAACCGGACCGGAGGGAGTACTCACTTTTAAGTGGTCAGGGAAACAATGCTCTCATGAGGTATAGGCTATTGTAAAGAAAATTGTATAGGCTACATTCACTTGGGCGACACATGCATGAGGGTGACATTTACCACACCAACCAAAAATTCCATAAATTTCACTAAACATATGTGTTCTAAATATCCGTTAACTTTTATTACTACTACTCCCTCCGTGCAGAAATAAATGAGTTGGATTTGTCTAGATTTGTTCGTATCTATACCTTAAAATATCTTTAGGTACATACGAATTTAGACAAATCCAAATTATTTATTTTTAGACAGAGGGAGTACATTAAGTATGCCCACAAAATTGCCAAAAAGCAAAACAACTCCATTTTAAGCCACACATTTGCATTTTATCGTTTATACAAAGGAAAAAATATACGTACTAATAAAAATTTGTACGTGTATAGGAGTACTAAACATACATATATGTACATGTAAAATAACGTTTTACATTTTTAGTGTGGAAAAGGGACTCCATGCTGCCTGGAATTCTTTCTCGTGTTTTCGTAGCACACCCAGAGGCCAGAGACGATTTCAGCGAGAGAGGCAGACAGCAAGGGGCGCTGCCCACACCCTGGCCGGCTGGCCCCGCTCCAGGAAGGAGCTCAGGGAGGTGGCGCGCGCGCCGGCCAGCCAGCCATTCCATCGTCCGTACGGATACGCACCGCGTTGCGCTGCCACGGCGTAACACAAATCAGCGTCGTCACCGACTCACCGTGGCAGGGCGCGGGCGCGACGTCGCCGTCTCACCTCACCCCTCACCTCGTCTCAGCCAGCGGGGCAACAGTGCGCGCCACAGCGCGTACGACGCCGGGGTTGCGACGGCACCGACACGGACGGAGATCGGTCGCCGCTGTCAGCATCTCGAGCTTTAGCCTCAGGGCCGGCTCGCGACGCAGTACGGGCTTGATGTCCACGACGTACGCCGGGCGCGTATCTTTGACCCGTCAGCTCGGGGGACCCACGCGTGCTCGCTCTGCCGCTTCTGGCTTCCGGTAGGCGCGAGCCAGCAGCTAGCCGTGCGTGGAGCCCGGCGCTGCATCTGCAGGCAGGAGGCGCCGTCAACTGGGACTCCACCCAGCCGATCGCTTTTAGGCAGCGAGGGACCAGGAGCTCACCGGCCGAGACCACGTATTTAACTCGCAACGGATTATATATAGAGTACAGATATCTTTTTTTTCGAATTACACTGCACAAATAGCTTTTTTAAATAATACGTAGTATAAATAGCTAAAACGGAGAATATGAACAACTCTTAATCATAGACTCCTAGCATGATCAATTCCAGATTATAATCGGGTGATAGGTCCATATTCTTGTACAACCTCCGCTCCGTAATCAGTTTTACTATTATGGAACAGATTTACTAAAAATTAAGCAGCCAGGTAGGCTGCTAAAATAGTCCCTTACAAATTACTTTCTCCATTTCAAAATATAAGATGTTAGCTTTGTGAAAAAGTGTATCTAATCCTTTTTGGCGTGCAGGTTTATCCAAGTTTGGAGTGAACCTACACACTAAAAAAGGTCTAGATACTCCTTTCACAAAGCTAAAACATCTTATATGTTAAAACGGAGGGAGTAGACCACAATATGTTCTTAGTACCAACTGTGACCATCTAAGATAACCCCCATCCAATTCTCTATAAGAAAAGATAACCCCATCCAGAAACAGAGTCCACGCCCCTGAAAAAACAGAGTCCACCCAGTTCAAGTTCAATCAGGACCATAAGTTAGACCTTACCTCAAAAAAAAAGGACCATAAGTTAGACCAATAGTATGTGGGTTATATGCCATGTAAATTGCACCACTTGAATCAAATTTGAAGTAAAATTTAAATGCCATACTTTTGGTGTCTATATGTCAATTTTTTTAACTCAAAAGGCAAGTCTAAAAATTGTATTTCCAATCAGTGCAATGTGCAACTTGTATATTTTCACCAAGTTGCACATCTTTGAAAAAGTATTTGTTACATTTTTCATGAAACTAAAGTTATACATTATTAAACTGACTTAGATACAAGAAAATCTCACACACCTTAGTAGCAAAATCAATACTCTTATGGGACATTTTTTTGGTATAACTGATGGTACCATCTCTTAAAATAGAGAACTAAAAATATTGTCAGTTATCTTATTATTTTCCGTCTGTTGAAAAATTAACCTTGGGATAAATTAGCTATTTTTTAAAATAATACGATTTATTTAACAAATTTCACGAATAATACACGAATTTGAGAAATTGTGAATCTAGCGCGGCGTCGGTGTTTGAAATACCGACCACACTCTGTCGGTGTTTGAAATGCCGACCACAACCTATCAGCATTTGAAATACCGACCACACATGTCATTATCTTGTTTTTAGCAAAGGAAAGAGAGCCCAGTCGGTAGTTCAAATGCCGATATGTCTAGTCGGTATTTCAAATACGGATAGGTACTCAAACATCGACGCCGTGCTAGATTCGCAAATCCTTAAATTCGTGTATTATTCGTGAAATTTGTTAAATTAATCGTATTATTTTAAAAAAATAGCGATAAATTATTCGTTCCTCCGTGCGTAATTGACACTAGCCATGTGCTATATTAGTACTCCCTATGATCCAAATTAGTTGACTCGGATTTGTCTAGATTCGAATATATCTAGACTTGATTTAGTGCTAGATACATCCGAATCTAGACAAAACCAAGTCAACTAATTTGGATCGGAGGGAGGACAATAAATAGTACAAATATTATCTCTTAGCACCTCTACTATATAATTTTATACATGAAAATAAAAACAAAAAGGCAAAACGTATTCTCATGAGTTAGATGTTTGTTAGTTGGCATATTTGAAAATTGTACAATAAATGTTTGATATATATGTTGAATATTTAGAAATTTTGCACATGATTCAATCCAGAATATGAAAGATAAAGCATGATAACTACAATTAAACAACAGTAAAACTGAGTCACTTAGCAGCCTTCTAAGACCATTAGATATTTTAGCCATTAGATCGCCCGTTCCGTATGTTTTGGCCGTCTGATACGCTGCTCCTCGCGTGTGGGCCGCAGTGGGCCAGATGTCCACGGGGGCGGTTCTCTCCAAAATAAATCGAAGGTGTCTCTGAAAGGATCGTATGGGCACCTAGACGGGGGTGAATATGTGCTACTTCAAATTTTACTCATTTTCAATTTAGGGTTTCACATGAAATGTAAATTATCTAGATTATGAAACTATGGTAAATTTACCTATATGTCAATCTAGCACAAAATACTAAGCAAGAACTAGATAGGTAAAGTGCGGTAAAGGATAGAAGTAACCAAAGTGGAGCACGCAGAGACACGAGGATTTATTTCCCATAGTTCCTTCCTTTTGAGGGGAAGTACGTCTATGTTTGGAGAGGAGGTGGTATCAAACCACCAACGCCACGAGAGGCTTCCCTTATTCTCCGATGAACCTTACCCCAACAGGTTCAATTCATCTCTTCCACTATACGGCAACCTTCGAGGTGGAAGCCGACACCTTTACAACGAGTTCGGGGACACATCCACAACTTGATTGGAGGCTCCCAAGTACAAGCTAGCTGTCAAACAATTAAAGACAAGATAGTAAGAACCAAATCACAAGCTAGGGTTTCCAATGAAACACTAGAGCAAGGGACCCTCAAGTGAATGAGGGGGAAATGAAGATATCTCTTGGTGAAGATGTAGATCAAGGCCTCCTCCTTCGATTCTCCAATGATCAATGACTTTGGATGGTTGAGAGAGAAGATCTTGTGGATTTGGTGGCTCAAATGGTGCTGGAGTTCTTGAGGTGGACGAGCAGCTTCCAAGGTAGCAGAAGGAGCCTTTATATAGGCCCCATGGAATTAGAGCCGTTGGGAGCCACTTACCCCGGACAATCCGGCCAAAACCAGTCGGACAGTCCGGCCCAATCGGATACTCCGGGCGTGATTAGCCAGACACTCCGGCCTGGCCAAGTTTCTGGCCAGTATCCGGACAATGTTCAGGTAGAGTCCGAACAGGGACACAGAATGTCCATCGAAGTTGCCTACTTCCTAGGGGCGGATAGTGCGGTTGGATCCAACCGGACAGTCCGGCCGTGGGCGGACACTCCGGCTGAATTCAGCCAGACAGTCCGGCTGGGACCTGTTTCCTGCACAGTCAAAATCCTGGGGAGCTCTTTTCCTTTATTGCAACATACACGAGAGCAGCAGGAATCTCCTGAAACATTTAACAGACAATTAAACATATCCAAGTGTTGTCACCAAATATCAAAATAATAGAAAGGACATAAATGCCCTTTCAATCTCCCCCTTTTTGGTGTTTGATGACAACCCAAGTATTTGCAAATAGGATAGATATAAATTTTCATAAGAGGAGATATAAGAAATATAGTGAGGCTCCCCCTAGATGTGTGACCACTTTTATCTTTGCATTTGAATATAAGATCACACATCCTAGGATTACATCCTCTCTAGATTTTGTAGCTAACAAGTTATGACATGATATATAATGACAACTATATCAATAAGCTAGGCATAACATAGTCATTAACACAACTGGGTAAGCATGTCACAACACACAACACAGAGTTCAACACAACATAGTACTCAACAAGTAGGATAAACACACGAAGCTTCAAAGAGGCAAATCGAAATAACGTGAAGCCTCGTGTACCCATGCAAATCCCCGGTAGCAACCTAATAAAGGGGCTACTTCTCCCCCTTTCGCATCAAGAGGCCAAAAAGGGAAAAGAGCACAACTAAAGCGTCCCAAGGCCAACTCTAGCCACTATAGTCGCCGTCGTCATCCTCCTCCTCCTCATCCTCGTCCGCATCCTCATCATCCTGATCCTCCTGAGTAGAGCTTTGGCCGTGAGGGCAAGAAGAAGAATACACGTCCTCAAACATGGACCAGTCCACACGTCCCTGACTCCAGTGGCCATAGGAAAGTGTGCCATCAGACGCCTACTGCTAAGAAGGATCAACATCCATGGGTTGGTTGATCCGCTTGAGCTCCTTCATCACATTCCTGTTTTCCTTGTATGCATCGGACTGGCCATGGCGAATGCCAATGTTGTGGCAAAGAAGAAGCTTCTTCCACCAGGAGGCCTTTTTCACCTTCTTGTGCACTTCCTCCTTGGAGGTGGTGAAGCGATATGCATTGCTGGCATGCTTCATGCGAGGGCCACGGGTCATGGCCTCCGGAACCTCCTCAGACTCATCATCACTATCAGAGGCATCAGCATCAATCTCATCATCCTCAAATATGTCCTGAGCAGGGGGTAGCCACAAGGTGCCTTGGAGGTGGGGCACCCTTCCTCTGTAGCTTGGCAGGAAGGTGTGCAGCAAGGTCAGTGTAGAGCAGTGGAGTGACTGGATCATGAGCAACAATGAGCTTCATCACATATGGAGCAAATAGAGGACACCTCTTGTCAGTGATGCACTTGTACATATCCTGATAGATGAAGTCCATGACATCTATGGCACCACCTGGGTGAGCTGGACCGCGAACATACACGGAGTGGGCATGGGCCATAAGATTGATCCCAGCACCCCTCATCTCATCCTTATTGCCCGCCTTGGGAGTGAGAGTGTGGCTAAACATGCAGAGCAAGATGTTGTACATGAGCTTCATGTTGGTGGTTTGGCCAACCACACCATTCTGAGAGTATATTGGGGCCAACAGCTGCTTGTCATACGCCTGACCATGCACATGCATCCGTTGACCACTGTGAGCATTGGGGTTGAAAGGCACACCAAGGAGATGGGAAAACTGAGCCATGCTAGAATGACACCTAGTAGTGCGAGAGATCCACTCAAGGGGAATATCAGGAGTGTCCCCAAAAACCACTGTGGCATAGAACTGCCGGACCAACTCAATACTGTAGTCTTCTCTTGTTTGAAAGATGGTGTGCAGCCCCATCTTCTCAGTCACCTAGAGAGCATCCTCAAAGTACCTGTGGGCCTGGAGCTTTGGAATATCCAACCACTTCATAGGGCACATAGGAGTCCTAAAAGCAGAAAACACCTCAGAGAAGAGTAGGGCCTGTTCATTCCTCCAGAAGCGTTCATCCTCAGAAGTGAGCTGTAGAGAATAGAATTGCTGGACACGCATCTCCACAAACTCTTCGGTGCCCAAATTTGCCAAAGTGGTTAATGACTCAAACTTCATGCGCTTGGCTTCATCCCTTTTTGGTTTTCTGACCTTCTCCTGCTTCGTTGCAACACGGTCACGAGCAGCCTTCCTGACCATGGATGGATCCATATGAACCCCATTCTCTTCATCATGGTACCTGTGAGGACGAGCTTTTTGAGCGGCCCTAGAGCAACAAGGACGGGAGCCACCTATGAATTTAGAGTAGAAAGGTAGCAACTGGGTAAACACATTTGTCCAGGAGGTGTATGCACATAGCAGTAGTGAAAGAAATGCCAGATCAAAACTGGTTGAGGAAACTCGGACTGTCCGGCAAAACCGAGCCAGAGACTCCACTAGGCCCGGACAGTCCGGCGCATATGGGCCAGACATTTCGTCTGGGCAGGAGTGTCCGCCATGTACACACCAGATAGTCCGGTGGGAGACCTGGTGATTTTTTGGGAAGTGCGAATGTACTCAACCGAAGCAGATCAAGATTGCTAGGACTATTACAATGACGCCATATGCACGCAGTATGATGAATCCATGGATCAATATAGGTCATTGCCTCCAAAAATGCATCTAGAAGAACCCCTAGAGATGTAGAAGAGGGGGAGGCAAAATACCAGCATCCATGGAGCCTTCACCGGAGGGGAAAGGTCCCAGTGGCAAATGGGCGGTAATGGCCGGCTGCAACGATCGGATCTGGGGTGGAGAGGCCCTCCCGGTGGAGATCCTGGTCAGGGGCAGCGGGCTATGGAGAGGAGAGAGTCAGGGGGAAGAAGGAGGACTGAACCGTCCACTTCTCCCCGACCCCCTTTACAGGATTGAAACCGCTGGGGCCGGATTGTCCGGGCAAAATTCGCTGGAGTGTCCAACCCGACCGGAGTGTCCGGGTTGTATCAAGCGGAGTGTCCGTCCAGGCCGGACTCTCCGATCAATACAGTGCGGACATTCTGGCCCCACGACCAAAAAACTCCAGGTACAAAAGTTGGACAAATGTGTGGCAAGAGGAGCATTTTTAGGGAGGAGTATAGGCCTGGGATTCAGCAGATGTACTATGAAGAACTAAGAAACCATATATAGTCAAAAGACGACAAATTAAGATCCAAACCAAACAAAGTCAAGAACCGACTCTTCAAATATGAAGAGGGTGGTGGTCGAGGCCACCATGTAAGAGATTGTGGCATGACACCGCGAAGAATTATCCTTGGGTTCATTGCCACCACTCATCAATAAAGCTCACATATCACTAAATGATATTAAGAGAATTGAATTTCTTAATGTTGGCATTATGGGGTGAGGGATAATACAATGTATTAGGACCGCACTCCCCTATCTCCATGCATGCACCTACACCAAATATGAGTCAACACATAGGTGAGTATGCAAGGTAATCAAGTCAAGCTCCTAGAATCTATGATATTTAGTTCATTCCTCAAATAACAAAACCTTGCTTCATCAAGTGGATTTGTGAAAATGTCGGCAAGTTGGTCTTTGGTTGACACATAGGATAGCTCAATATCACCTCGAGCAACATGATCTCTAATGAAGTGGTGACGAATCTCAATATGCTCTGTTCTTGTATGATCCACTTGGTTATAGGCAATCTTGCTAGCACTTTCATTGTCACATAGAAGAGGCACTTTGTCACAAGGGACACCGTATTGCTTTAAAGTTTGCCTCATCCATAGCAATTGAGTACAAGCACTAGCAGCTGCCACATACTCGGCTTTGGCGGTGGAGAGAGATATACCATTTTGCTTCTTAGAAGACCAACACACCAAGGACCTCCCAAGGAATTAGCAAGCCCCGGAGGTTGATTTCCTATCATCCTTGTCACCAGCCCAATCTGAATTCGTGTATCCAGAAAGAGAGAAAGTTGAGCCCCTAGGATACCAAATACCATAGTTTGGGGTATGAACCAAATATTGAAAGATTCTCTTGACCGCCATCAAATGGATTTCTTTAGGAGGCGCTTGATATCTTGCACACACTCCTACACTTAAAAAAATATCGGGTCTAGATGCACAAAGGTAAAGCAAAGAGCCAATCATGGACCGGTATACCTTTTGATCCACATCTTTACCATTTGGGTTTAGTTCAAGATGAGTGTTTGTTGCCATGGGAGTGGGAGCTCCATTTAGATCTTTCATGTTGAATCTTTTGAGCATATCTTGAGTATACTTGGCTTGGTTGAAGAATGTTCCTCCTCTCACTTGCTTGATCTCAAAACCAATAAATACTCTCAATTCTCCCATCACAGACATCCTGAACCTGTTAGTCATAGGTTTTGAGAATTCATCATTAAAAGCTTTGTTAGATGAGCCAAAGATAATATCATCTACATATATTTGGCATACAAAAATTTCCCCATTGACCTTCTTAGTAAAAAGAGTGGGATCGATTTTCCCAACCTCAAACCCACGATCTAGCAACAACTCTCCAAGGTGCTCATACCACGTGCGTGGGGCTTGTTTGAGCCCATAGAACGCCTTATCAAGTTTGTAGACGTGGTTTGGAAAGTTGGGATCCTCAAATCCCGGGGGTTTCTTTACATATACCAACTCATGCAATGGACCATTAAGAAATGCGCTTTCTACATCCATTTGTTGTAATTTAAATTTATGATGTGCTGCATAAGCAAGAAGGATACGGATGGACTCAAGGCGAGCCACGGGTGCATATGTCTCTCCATAGTCAATGCCTTCAATCTGAGAGAACCCTTGTGTAACCAATCTTGCCTTGTTCCTCGCAACAATTCCTTGCTCATCTTTCTTGTTCTCGAATATCCACTTGGTGCCTATAACATTGCGGCAATCTTTTGGCTTTTCTACTAAATTTCATACTTTGTTTCTCTCAAAGTTGTTGAGCTCTTTGTGCATTGCATCCAACCAATCTGAATCTTCAAGAGCTTTCCATACTTTCTTTGGTTCCACCATGGAAATGTGTGCTTGGTGCTCACCAAAGTTCTTCAGTTGAGCTCGAGTAGATATCCATCTTCTTAGATCTCCTACCACATTCTCAAGAGTGTGGTCTCTTAATTCCAATATTCTATCCATTCTAGCTTGGCGACGAGTTTCGATCTCCTTGTTGTTCCTTGGGGGGATCACTTCATCATTTTGGTCCTCGTCTTGACCATTAACTTGACCTTGATCATCATTGGAATTATTCTCTTCTACAAGAGGCAAAGATTGACCTTGGTCTTGATAAAGCATACTTCTAGACAGGCATTGAGATTCCCTTATGGCAGTTTCTATAGATCTTCCTTGTGTAATAGACTTAGCACCACTGGACATTCTGGCAAATGGAGACTCAAGTACCTCATGGCTAGAGATTTGTTCTTGATCAGTAGGTTGAGGGTCCATAACTTGTCTTTGGCATGGGTCATTGTCCTCCTCGATAGGAGCTTGTTGATGTTGTGAAGATGAGGGCTCCACTTGAGTAGACCATAGTTCTTCTCGATCTGCCATAAGGGGTTCCTCAATAGGGCGGATGAAACTCGCACCCATTCTTCCTATGGCATCCTGAGGCATTTCATCATCTACATCACAGTCTCGACACACCCCGCTTGGGGACCATCATATTCTTCAAACACCACAATACAAGATTCTATGACGGTTCCGGAGAGCTTGTCATAGACTCTATAAGTGTGGGATTCGAGACCATAACCAACAAAAATACCCTCTAATGCTTTCGAATCAAACTTAGACAAACGAATACCCTTAATGTGATAGAAGCACTTACAACCGAACACCCGGAAGTAAGAAACGTTGGGCTTGTTATCGGTAAGGATTTCATATGGAGTCTTGATCAATTATTTGCGGAGGTAGAGACGGTTTGATGCATGGCATGCGGTGGAGATAGCTTCATCCCAAAAATTGTATGGAGATTTAAATTCCGCCAACATGGTCCTTGCCATATCAATAGGAGTCCGGTTCTTCCTCTCAGCTACACCATTTTTTTGAGGGGTATATGCAACAGAATATTGATGTTTTATTCCCTCATCACTAAGAAATCCATTCAATGTGTAGTTCTTGAACTCGGTACCGTTGTCACTTCTTATTGTTAAGACCGGGACATTGTGTTCGCGTTGAGCCATGTTGATGAAGTCAATGAAGTTCTCTTGTGTCTCACTTTCCAACTTGAAGAAATATACCCAAGTGTATCTTGAGTAGTCATCAACAATCACTAAGCAATATTTCTTCCCACCAAGGCTTGCATGAGATGGAGGACCAAAGAGATCCACATGAAGGAGCTCCAAGATCCTCTTGGACTTGATGTAGTTCTTTGGCTTGTGGGGAGAATCATGCATCTTTCCTTCAACACATGCCCTGCAAACACGATCTTTGGCAAAG
Source organism: Avena eriantha (assembly GCA_910589775.1). Classification (NCBI taxonomy): domain Eukaryota; kingdom Viridiplantae; phylum Streptophyta; class Magnoliopsida; order Poales; family Poaceae; genus Avena; species Avena eriantha. The sequence continues at coordinate 486,846,066 of OU342745.1, read as the reverse complement.
CAAACATTTTCTTTTAGTCCAACAATATGACCATCCTTGTGGAGGCTTTGCAAAGTTCTCATGTTGACATGGGCTAGATGGTGATGCCATAGCCAAGCCACATCGGCCTTCCTGAATAAGCACATCGGACTTGTAGTGGTTTTCCCCGAGAAGTCCACCACATACAAGTCATTTTTGACGTACCCAACGAAAGCGATCTTGAGAGACTTGCTCCGCAATAGGATCACAATATCATTATCAATAAAGATAGGAAGACCCATCTTTCCAAGAGCACGGACTGAAAGTAAATTATAGCCAAGGGTCTCAACAAGCATGACGTCCACGAGGGTGATATCGTGTGCAACCACAACTTTGTCGAAACCCATTACCTTAGACTTTGACTTGTCAGCATATGTCACGGATATTTGATCAATATTTGGTCTCAACTCCTTGACACTAGATGCGCTTCCGGTCATATGACTTGTGCATCCACTATCAAGCACCCATTTTGACCCTCCGGAAGCATAGGTCTCCGTTCCTCTTACCATAAGGCAAGTGGCGTTCTTGTTGGAGATATTCTCATTAGGAGAGTCGAAGAGTGAGTATGTACGGGTAGAAGTGGTGGCAAGAGCCGCCACACCACTTGATGTTTCTTGTTCTTCATCTTCATCATCATCGGAGGAGGAGAATTCTTCATGAGTGATCAAGACAATTTCACCCGACTTCTTGTTGGTTGCATTCCTTTTGATGAAGGGTTTATTGTAAGGAGCTTTGGAGGTCTTCTTCAACACAAGTTTACCCCCATGATCTTCTTTTTTCTCATAGGGACAAGTAGCAACAAAGTGATAGCAGTCACCACAATTGAAGCAAGTTCTCAACTTGGACCCGTTATCTCTTCTCCCATTGGGGTTGCTTCTTCGTTGCATTTCCATCTTGGCCTTGGCGGGATTTTTCCAAAAGTTTGTTGCATAGAAGGCCATGTATTCACCATGAGCAACCTTGACATCTTCGGGGTGGCTCATTGAAAGTCCCTCATCACTTCCTTCATCTTCATCATACTCCACAACCTTGGCCTTCAAGGCAATATTGACACCACTACTCATTCCAATGGCACGAGTACAGGCGTCTTTGGCATTCTTGGCAGCAACCTTGAAGGCGGCCATTTCTTGCATAACTTCATTGGAGGTCATGAGATGGCAATTGTGTCTTCCTTGGAGACTCTTCAAGTCAGTATGCTCGAAGGGCATGAGAGTAGTCACATACTTCCTCTTGATCCAAGCATCATCAATGTGAGAGGCACCAACATTCCTAAAGGCAGTGACTATGGATTTGAGCCTTCGATACATGTCTTCATGATCCTCACCATCCTCCATGAAGAAACCTTCGGCCTCATTGCTTAAGGCATCATATCTATTTTTTCTCATACTCTCATTGCCAACAAACAAGTTAATGAGAGCATCCCAAGCTTCCTTGGCGGTATTGTAGTGCTCAATGTGGGGAAAATCCTTTGGCCCCACTCCAAGTTGGATCATGTGCAAGGAAGTCGCATTGAGTTGGCTATTGACCACTTCTCTTCTAGTCAAGTTGGTTGGATCCTCAATTTTGAAACCTTCTTCAATAATATTCCACAAATCAATGCAAGAGCTGCGCACATGAGATTTCATTAAAACTTGTCATTGAGCAAACGTATGTGTAGCTAACTTCGGTGGGTCACCTCTATTATTTATATGTGGGTGAGGGATAGGGGGGTCGGGAGAGTACCATCCGGAAACCGCAAGGTGCTCTTCCTTCCCATCACCCTTTTTGGTGGTGGAGTCAGTGGAATTATGTTCATCCCCCGCCACTTCCTCCAAAGGCTTAGCCGGAGCATTTGCCTTTGGGTTAGGTGGCGTTGAAGGAGATATGCCCTAGAGGCAAATAATAAATAGGTTTTTATTGTCATATCTCAATTAGTTTATAATAGTTTCATATTGTGCTATAACTTGGCCAAGTAGAAACATTGGTACAAGTGTGGTAATAAACAACCAAGTCCCTAGTAGCCTCTATTTCATACTAGTTCGTTGGTCATGAGGATGATCTGGGTTTCATGATCATGGGCATTTATGCTAATTGACAACAGGATCATATTATTGGAGAATGAAGTGATTGGACATTCCTCGAAGGATTGCAACACGATCAAGTCATATAGTTCATTGTTGCAATAGCTATACCTATACTACTTTTCCTTAGACCGTGAGCGCATATTACTCACTGTTTTCTGAGGCTGCTTAGACTGCATCAACCGTCATCTGGTAATACGGTGGCCATAAAGGTGTATGTTGGGTATTCCGAAGGAACAGTAGATGACATGTGACTGCAAGACCAGGATTTGTTCACCCACATGACGGGTAAAGATACATGCGGCTGGCTTGGTGAGATTACATCTATAAATGTTGCAACATGTGACTCAGTCACGGGGATGTAATATCACGGTAACAAGAAAACAGAACTTGTTGTGAACGAGATTGAACAAGGTATGTGATACCAATGATCGGATCTCGGACAAGTCGTATCGAGAAACAAAAGGAATTGGATGCTACAGTTAGCGGTTCAAACGACATTGTCATCAGGAATGCATAGGGGTCACATGGATATCCCTGGTCCCTATGTTGATCATTGATATAGATCATCTCTAGAGCATTCCCGAGCTGTGAGAGGATACACTTAAGGGTACGATGAGAGCGATCATTCGTAAGACGGAATCACAGTGGAGAAAGAGAAAGCCGGAATCGTTCCGCAGAGAGATCTGAAGTTGTTCGGAGAAAGAATAAAGAACCAGAATCATTCCGAGAAAGATCCAAAGTCGTTCGGAGGAAATCGAAAGGGAACCGAAAGGTGTTTCGGGTTAAGACGGATTTTGTAATATGTATTTACATATTAATTAATGTAATTAATATCAAATATAATATTAAAATCTAATTTGAAGAGGTATTCCACTAATGGGCCAAACTTCCTAGGGAAAAAGGGCCCATGAGGGAAAACTGAAGGAGGGAAGGGCCAAGGCCCAAGCACCTCAAGGGGGCCCACACCACCAGCTTAGGGATGTGCACGTGGTGGGGTCCACCTCTGGTCGGCTGGCCCATGAGGCCCATGCACCTTCCCCCTCTCCCTTGAATAGTCCCACATGGGAAACCCAAAGGGGAGGGCACACCCCTCCCCCTATATAAAGGGGTGCCCATGGGTGGGATGAGACACACCAATATTTGGAGAAGTCCTTTGTTTGACCTCCTCCTTCCCTCTCTCTCTAACCCTTGTGACCATGGCCCCAAGTCTAGGCTGTGCGAACAAGGTACACATGTAGTACGCCGTTGTGCTGCAGGGATTCCTAGCCGGATATCAACTTCCGCACTCCCGACAGGATCGGGGAGTCAGAGGTCTCATCGTGCACCGTATGTGTACGAAGACACAAGGCGCAACACTTGTGGTGCTTAAATGTCGTGAGCCAGAGCTGCTGCACGATGAAGATAAATAAGGAGCAAGGGGTGACCTGTGAGGAGCTTCGCGACCCTGAGGTCGGCTACGAGTACGACAACATCAACCACGTTCCCCTCGGAATGTTAACCGCGTACGGTCTACAAGGGTATGTATTCTATACGCATTGACCATAACCGAATTACTACATAGATAGATCCTAGGCAATTTTGCGGTTCCATCGTAGGATTTTTTGTTTTCTACTTCTGATCCCCTTTAGTGGTATCAGAGCCGATCTATGCGTAGGAGTGCTGTATGGCCAATACACACAAGTTTTGTGCGGGCATTGATCCCTTAGTTGTTACCCTCTATCGTGTACTTGTTTATATCGCGGTATTGTTTGATGAAGCGGCCCGGACCGACCTCACACATATTCGTACGCGAGACTGGTTCCACGCTCAACATACGACTTGTACCGTATAAGTGGCTAGCGGGTGTCTGTCTCTCATTTGATAGTTGATATAGCATTTGCAATGGAGGGCCCCGAAAGGGGTGTAATAGAGACAACTGTCGGATCCATGTTGTGGTTGGAAAGATCGTAGATTAGAAGCGGTTCTATTGCGAAAGCCCTAACAACCACATAAAACTTGCAATAGATAAAGTAGAGGCGTCTAACTTTATTTTGAAGGGGGCATGTGATTATGTTATGGCATTTGTCGTTGTGAAGGTAAAGTAGTTTACCTTTCTGTTACTAAGTAGTATAGTAATAGTCATCGTTCCGATGGACGACCTGGTGGAGGCGTCGTGGAGTTGGCGTCAAACCAAGGGCATGATGGAGATCATGCCGGAATGCTCGATGGAGATCAAGGCACAAGAAGAAGCACCATATCATATCACATTATACATATGATGTTGATACCTATTTTATATCTTATTGTGTGCTAGTATTAAGATACCCAACGGTAGCAAATAAGATAATCCCTATTTAATTCCAATGTTCCGTGTTCCCCTTGTGTGTGCACCACCAAGAAAGTTCTTCATTATGAGGCGCCCTGCGGTGAGTAGGGGTCATACATATCTACGTTTGCATACAGTGGGTGTAAGCCATGTTGCACAGCGAATACACACAAGTTAGATTTGGCGAGCCTAGCATGTGTAGACATGGCCTCGGAACACAAGAGATCGAAATATCAAGCATGAGTCACATGGATGATGTGATTGGCATTATTGAATGTCTACCTTGCACTGATGGCCATGACGATCGGGGGAGGTGCAGAGGATAGGGATCATGTGATCACTAAAATCGTCCAGGGGATGGCAATTTTGGTGGAGACCAATTATAAATTGATCTCTTATTATGAACTTAGTCTAGATGTATGTTTGCAAATATCTTAGTAGATCATGGCCTATCCCATTGAGGTCCTTTGCGACCATGGGAATTTATTGCTTAATTTGGAACTTAGTAAAAGGGTCCAACTTCATAGATTAATACCCACGCCTGAGGGATATCCTCGTAAAAGGTGATCTTCTCTTCTTGATACAATAACCATTAGGAGATAATTCGATGACTCCGTAATGTTTGTGTTTTCTCCATAATCATCCGATAATCCATTCTCCATTTGATGGAGAGTTGGGCTATATTTTGTATTCTATAGAATAAGGCACATAGAGTATGAGTTGTTGGATGGGTTTTCCTCCATCATGGATGAAAAAGGAATATTTGGAAAAACACTTAGTGATCTTGCATTAGAGTTGAGAACTCTTGCAAGGGCTTGATTGCAATGGAGGTCATGGATGAAAAGGTATATGTAATATATACAAATTATAAATGTGGTTCTTGCAAAACTCGTTGCAGTTTGCAAAGTATTTGTTACTTGTCCCGTTTTGTGAAAACAGGAGGATCTGCTAGAGAATTGCTGGTTTTGAGGCAACGTGACTTGATGACGGCAAGCAAAATAGTTGATGGCCAACATCACCTTTTTCCTCAAAGTTTATCATTTGGATTAGTGGACTTGAATATAATTTTGTAATCCTTGTTTGTGTGTCTTGCTTTTGGCGAGACGATTATTCATATGAACAAGTTACAAGCCAGTTTGTACTATTCTTATGAACAATACCATTATGGTCACATTATGATTACAAACAAGTTATTATCATCACTATGTTAATGATAATAGTTTAAACATTTATAAAGGATTAGAATGCTAAAAGATATCCAAAGTTTAATGATGAAATGACACTATAGTTTAAGTCATTTTGGTTATTGCATGTTCTTCATTGTAAATGAAGATCGGGGTCCTAGATGCTTGATCTAGAGACTTTGCAAAAACATGCCTCTTGGGAAGAATGACTAAAACTCCGCATTCTGGTAAAACGGTGATATGCGAAGAAATGTTGAATCTTATACATAGTGATGTATCGTATTTTCAAAAAAAGTAGTGGAAATCATTAGTTAATTGTGCACTTAAGTGAATAAGCATATTTACTTAATGAAACATGAGTTTGAAATGATTTGAATTGTTCAAATGAGTTCACAACAATAAGAGGATATTGAAATTAACAAGAATACGAAGTCTCTTCGATTTGATCGACATGACTAAAGTATTCAAGTTGAGTTTAGCATAATTGGATGAGATGACATGTGACTGCAAGACCAGGATTTGTTCACCCACATGACGGGTAAAGATACATGCGGCCGGCTTGGTGAGATTACATCTATAAATGTTGCAACATGTGACTCAGTCACGGGGATGTAATATCACGGTAACAAGAAAACATAACTTGTTGTGAATGAGATTGAACAAGGTATGTGATACCAATGACCGGATCTCGGATAAGTCGTATCGAGAAGCAAAAGGAATTGGATGCTACATTTAGCGGTTCAAACGACATTGTCATAGGAATGCATAGGGGTCACATGGATATCCCTGGTCCCTCTGTTGATCATTGATATAGATCATGTCTAGAGCATTCCCGAGCCGTGAGAGGATACACTTAAGGGTACGATGAGAGCGATCATTCGTAAGACGGAATCACAGTGGAGAAAGAGAAAGCCAGAATCGTTCCGCAGAGAGATCCAAAGTTGTTTGGAGAAAGAATAAAGAACCGGAATCATTCCGGGAAAGATCCGAAGTCGTTCGGAGGAAATCGAAAGGGAACCAAAAGGTGTTTCGGGTTAAGACGGATTTTGTAATATGTATTTACATATTAATTAATGTAATTAATATCAAATATAATATTAAAATCTAATTTGAAGGGGTATTCTACTAATGGGCCAAACTTCCTAGGGAAAAAGGGCCCATGAGGGAAAACCGAAGGAGGGAAGGGCCAAGGCCCAGACGCCTCAAGGGGGGCCACCCAGCTAGCCTAGGGCTGTGCACGGGGTGGGGCCCACCCCTGGCCGGCTGGCCCATGAGGCCCATGCACCTCCCCCCTCTCCCTTGAATAGTCCCACATGGGAAACCCAAAGGGGAGCGCACACCCCCTCTCCCTATATAAAGGGGTGCCAATGGGTGGGATGAGACACACCAATATTTGGAGAAGTCCTTTGATTGACTTCCTCCTTCCCTCTCTCTCTAGCCCTTGTGACCATGGCCCCAAGTTTGGGCTGTGCGAACAAGGTACACCTGCAGTACGCCGTTGCGCTGCAGGGATTCCTAGCCAAATATCAACTTCCGCACTCCCGACGGGATTGGGGAGCCGGAGGTCTCATCGTGCACCGAATGTGTACGAAGACACGAGGCGCCACACTTGGGGCGCTTAAATGTAGTGAGCTGGAGCTGCTGCACGATGAAGATGAAGAAGGAGCAAGGGGGTGACCTGCGAGGAGCTTCGCGACCTTGAGGTCGCCTACGAGTACGACTACATCAACCATGTTCCCCTCGGAACGTTAACCACGTATGGTCTACAAGGGTATGTATTCTATGCGCTTTGACCGTTACCGTATTACTACATAGATAGATCCTAGGCAGTTTTGGGGTTCCATCGTAGGAAAAGTTTTGTTTTCTGCTGCGGATCCCCTTCAGGTGTTTCCACATGAGAGGAAGGAGGTGAGGTTTGCTTATCCCTAACAAGTTGCTCAACAAGTTGGTGCAACTGTTGGATTTCGTTGCCCAAGGTAGAGCTCAAGCTTGTTTCCAAGTTCTTGAGATCTACCATGGTCACCGAATGGCTAGCCTCACTTTCTCCCTCATCTGGGTTGCCCATAATCTCTTAGGTGGTTAAGCCCGAATAAAGAGACAAGACTCTAGTACCAATTGGAAGGATCGTATGGGTACCTAGAGGGGGGGGGTGAATAGGTGCTACTTCAAATTTTACTCCTTTTCAATTTAGGGTTTGACATGAAAGGTTAATTCTCTAGATTATGCAACTATGGTGAATTTACCTATATGTCAATATAGCACAAAATACTAAGCAAGAACTAGATAGGTAAAGTGCGGTAAAGGATAGAAGTAACCAAAGTGGAGAACGCGGAGACACAAGGATTTTTTTCCCGTAGTTCCTTCCTTTTGAGGGAAAGTACATCTACCTTTGGAGAGGGGGTGGTATCAAACCACCAACGCCACGAGAGGCCTCCCTTGTTCTCCGATGAACCTCACCCCAACAAAGTTCGATTCACCTCTTCCACTATACGGCAACCTTAAGGGTGGAAGCTGACACCTTTACAACGAGTTCGGGGCACACATCCACAACTTAATTGGAGGCTCCCAAGTACAAGCTAGCTGTCAAACAATCAAAGACAAGATAGTAAGAACCAAATCACAAGTTAGGGTTTCAAATGAAACACTAGAGCAAGGGGCCCTCAAGTGAATGAGGGGGAAATGAAGATCTCTCTTGGTGAAGATGTAGATCAAGGCCTCCTCCTTCGATTCTCCAAAGATCAATGACTTTGGATGGTTTAGAGAGGAGATCTTGTGGATTTGGTGGCTCAAATGGTGCTGGAGTTCTTGAGGTGGACGAGCAGCTTCCAAGGTAGCAGAAGGAGCCTTTATATAGGCCCCATGGAATTAGAGCCGTTGGGAGCCACTTACCCCGGACAATCCGGCCAACACCAGCCGGACAGTCCGGCCCAACCGAATACTCCGGGCGTGATCAGCCGGACACTCCGGCCTGGCCAAGTTTCCGGCCAGTGTTTGGGTAGAGTCCGAATAGGGACATAGAATGTCCATCAAAGTTGCCCACTTCCCAGGGGCGGACAGTCCGGCCAGATCCAACCGGACAGTCCGGCCGGGGGCGGACACTCCGGCTGAATTCAGCCAGACAGTCCGGGTGGGACATGTTTCCTGCATAGACAAAATCCTGGGGAGCTCTTTTGAAAGGGTAATTGCCCCTATGTGTGGTTTTGGTGATTAATGACAATCCCTATGGACTAATGTTTTCATTGATTTTTATATGAAGGAATATTCCATAGGTCATGCTTGTAGTTCATGTGTTGGATTCAAGTATGGATGCCATGAAGATAAATATATACCTTGAGTTTTGGCATCAATATCATCAAATTGAAGAGAAGAAGATGATATGTTCAAGATCTTGAGAGTGTGATCTCAATAGAAGAATTCAAGATATGGCTCTAAGCCGGTGTCATGATAGCCTCATTAGTTGAGCTATGGTTGACTAAGATTTAGAGCATGTAATCAAATGAAGAATTCCTTATGTACCTCAAGATATTGAGATGGAGCATGAGAAGACTCTTGGTTGACCAATGCAAAGAGTGAAGAGTGATTTCAAGTTGGTCAACGCATGAAGCATAAATAATGTACCACATGGATCTTGTGGTGTGGTAAGCCTTGTCATTTATGCATCATGAACTAACCCATTATATATGTCCCTTTGTGGTTTATATATGGAATAGGTATCTTTCCATGGGCTTGCTTCAAAAGTGAAGATCTCAATAGCCCATGAGAGGATGGCATCAAGTGGTGATCGCCATCAAGGTTGAGAAGGGCAAGTTCAAGATAAGCATCTCGAGAAGATCTTTTGCCTGAAGCTTGCCGTCCATATTGGTGAAAATGGACATGTGAAGATGTGTCCTAATGAAGCTATCCCATAGTGGTGTATGGGGGAGCAAATTATGAATCTTCACGAAGCAACAATGATCAAGTGATGCATTCCGGCTTGGATGGAGCTTGAAGCGTTGTCATCAAGATCAAGCGGGATGCACAAGGCAAAGGTATGTCCTTGCTAGGTTTTCCTTTTACCGGTCTCAAGGTGGTTGTTGGGAGACCGGGTTATAGGATAGATAGCCGCACTATCAAGAGGGGCTTTCGGTTGGGTAACTTGATCACATCGTCATAGGGAGCTCAATCCTTTGCATACTTTTCATATTAATATTTTGTTGCTTCTTGGTATTTTCTATATGTTTGGTTCTTGAGCTTTTTGCTAGCTCTTCAACAAGCCCAAGTTCATCGAAAACGGAATTCGTATGCATCTTATATGGCGTTTTCGAGTTTGAAGGTTTTACCGGTTCTTCTTATAGGGAGGCTCCATGCCTTTCCTCATTTTGTTCTACCTTCCTTTGTTGGACTATGATGTTTTCATGCACCATATTGTAGAGCTTGTTGTCCTCGTCAAAACAAGCCCAAGATCATCGAAATCGGAGTCCAGATGCAAAAGTTATTGCGTTTTTCGTGAAGTCAATTTCATCCCGGTTGTGGATCCGGTCCAACCGAGTCCCACACCGAACGGTCCGGTTCCAGCTCCGGTTGACGGGATCTCAGACCGGGTTTTCTGGTTTTCGCGACCGAGTCTATTCCGGGTTGGCATACAGAAGTATTTCGGTTTGTAGTCCGGTCCACCGGCCTGGGAACCGAGTTGTCCGGTTCTGGGGCCGGTCCAACCAAACTTCAAACCGAGTTCGCGTTGTTTCCTCCCAACGGCCATATTTGCTTTCCCCTATAAAAGGGGGTTCTTCCCCCAACTTTTTTTGTTGTTCTTGACCACAAAATTGACCTCCATTGTTGAACCTCTTGAGCTTGCTTCCTCTCCCTTCCCTCCTATGATTCTTGCATCTTTTTGAGGGCTTTGGAAGAGGAGATCTAGATCTACAATCCCCACCAATCAATTCCTCCTCTAAGTGAGGGGAACCCATTGGATCTAGATCTTGGAGTCATTGGTTAACTTCCACCATTGTTCTTCCTCTCTAATTCCTCCCTAGCACTTGTTGCTTTGGTGGGATTTGAGAGTGAGGGATTTGAATGCCTTTGGTGTTCTTGCTTTGCATTCTTGCATAAGTGTTGAGCTCTCCACTACGATTTGTTCAAGTGAGAGACCGTGAGTTTTTTTCTCTTGGAGGGTGACCTCCTAGTTGGCTTGGCGGTTGGTGCCACGGTGTCCTCTTCGTGGAAGATTGTGAAGAGACCCGGGCTTCTCCTTCGTCGAGCTTGTGAAGTGGTTGTGGAGCTTGCCATCTCCGGAGTGGAGGAAAAGCTAGCCATAAGGATGATGGGTTCGTAGCATGGAAAACAAAAAGTTTCTACCGCAAGAACGAACAAAACCCAGATCTAATCTAGATAAAAGCCAAGATCTAATCTATTAGACATGTGCAACGAGATAGATCTGTACTAACCCTTGTAGACCCAAAAGCGTTACGAGATTGGATCTCGTGGTTGATGTAGTCAATCACTTGCCGATCTCAAGATCGAGTAGACGATCCTTCCGGCGCCGCGTTCCGGCAGCGCTTCCACAGTCGGTCACACGTGCGGAGTCGAAGCAGACCTTCCTCTCCCCGTTCCACCGAGCAGCGGAGGTAGTAGATCTCTCCACGGAATCCCAGCAGCACGACGGCGTGGTGGTGGTGGTGAAGTAGAGAATTCTGCAGGGCTTCGCCTAAGCCTGAGCAGAAGAAAAGAGGAGGAGAGAGGCGGCTAGGGCAAGAGTGGAGGGGGCCAGGGGGTGGCGCCTCCACCCCTCTATTTAAAGGAGGGAGGCGCCATGGGGAGGTGGAGTCCTTGTAGGACTCCCCTCTCCCTTGGCCTGCGGATCAAGGAGGTGGGGGAGAGTCCTTCTCCCCCACGAATCCTTGTCTTACCCCACAAGGATTCCTTGATCCTTTCTTGGTTTTCAAGTAAACTCCAAGAAATCTTCTAGAACCTTCCGAAACATTCCGAAACCTTCTAGAATCCCCATACAAATACTCCGGAACATTTCCTAACTTAGAAAATGATCCCCAATATATGAATCTTATTCTCCGGACAATTCCGGAGCTCCTCGTGATGTCCCGGATCCAATCCGAGACTTCGAACAACATTCGGTCTCCAACGCACATTCCATATCTACTTAAAACAACTTCGAACCTTAAGTGTGTCACCCTACGGTTCGTGAATATGCAGACATGATGGAGACACCTCTCCGATCAATAACCATCAGCGGGATCTGGAGATCCATAACGGCTCCCACATACTCAACGATGACTTCGTGATCGATAGAACCATTAACATACGAAACCAATTCCCTTTGTCACGCGATACTCTACTTACCCGAGGTTTGATCATCGGTATCTCCATACCTAGTTCTACCTCGTTACTGATAAGTACTCTTTACTCGTTCCATGTTATGTCATCCCTTGTGACCCAGTCACATGCTTGCAAGCTAATTAGATGACATTCCACTGAGAGGGCCCAGAGCATATCTATCCGTCATATGGATGGACAAATCCCAATCTTGGTCCATGCGCTTCAACACATACTTTCAGAATACCCAATGACACCTTTATGACCACCCAGTTACGAAGCGGTGTTTGATGTCATCAAAGTACCCATCCGGTGATGGTGATTAACATAACCTCATGGTCGAAGGATTAGGTTACTATGTATTTTAAAGCTTTTAGCAAACAAACTTAATGGCTTGATCTTATGCTATGCTTACTACGGGTGTGTGTCCATCACATCATTCTCCTAATGATATGATCTTGTTATTAACGACATCCAATGTCCATGATCAGGAAACCATGATCATCCATTAATCAACAAGCTAGTTTAACAAGAGGCTTACTAGGGACTCTTTTATGTTTACAAAACACACAAGTATTAATGTTTCCGGTTAATACAATTATAGCATGGGATGTAAACATTTATCGTAAACATAAAGATATAATAATAACCACTTTATTATTGCCTCTTGGGCATATCTCCAACAGTCTCCCACTTGCACTAGAGTCAATAATCTAGTTAAAAACTTGTGCATTCAACACCTATGGCTTTCTGGTGTTGTATAGACACTATTGCTAGTGGTAAACATAATCTTCGGATCTGACACTTCCAGGCCCGTGTGTATTTGCATGTCCTTGCGTCTCTACGCATTACTCATTCTCCAATGAGATGGCATTGTATAAATTTGGTCCTTTGGTGAGACCTTTAGTTCCTTGGGATTAAATTATGTTGATACAATTGTCATACAATGTATCTTCATAGTATTATCCCGCTATGAACCACACCTAGTTTGATAACAAACTACTTAACACAAATGCCCTCCTTTGCTGCTACTATAGCAGTTATATACTTAGCCTTTTGTTGTAGTATCCGTCACAATATCTCAACTTTGGAACTCATTCAAATCCATCATGGAACATTCTTTCCATTATATTGTGCCACCCATATTCTAAATTGAGATAAATTTAATTTGTATCTTGTGACAAAACTAGTATCAATGTAACACTTTACAATGAACTACATTTAACTATTTGTCACTTATACATGATATATTCTTAGTTCTTCCAAAGCTCATAAGAATATCTTTACTATTGTCCTATGATCATCTTATGAATCATTCTGGTATATGCTCATAACATTTAGAGCATATGACATATCTGGATGCGTACATCTCAAAGAATGATTGATCAAAATATTCTTGTGATTTCACCAAGTGTCAAAACACTTGAATCTCGTGTCAACACACTTGAATCTTGATTTAGTCCTTTCCGTGCATCAAGAACCTTTCTTGTTGTTTCCATATTGAACTCATTCAACATCTTATCTATGTACATTTGGCAAAACCATATTAGCGCCTCAATCTATTCATATAGACATTGATGCCTAATTCTCGAGTTATGCCTAAGTCTTTCATCGAAATGAAATTCTTAACCTGTGTCAATAAAAGATACATTATTTCTAATCAACAATATGTCTTTCACATAATGTATTAGAAATATGTCTTAGCGCTCCCACTTAATTTCTTGCAGAATGCAAACATCTTCATCGTCTCTGATGAAATTAAACCTTTTAACGGTTTCATCACGGTGAAGATTCCAACTCCGCGATGCTCACTTCAACCATTTAAGTTTTGCATACTCTTTTAGCATCCTTTGAATTAACAAAACCCTTTGGATCGTGTCATGTACACGTCCTAGGTAACCATTCTTTTAGAAGAACTTGTTTTGTTTGTTCAACTACCATATACCAAAATATATGTAGTGGTTGCTACATTAATCCGTCTAGACTAAATATCGCTATGAAAGATCAAATCTTATCATAGTCAATTCCTTGAACATTATCGTAAACTCTTTCCGACATGTCGACTATTTCATAGATTTGAAACATCCATGTCTATTTCTTTATAGATCCAAACACGACCGATAGGCTTCACGCCTTTCCGGAGGGTCTTCTAAGTTCAGAAACTTGATTTCTCGTGTATGGATACTATCACGGATTCCATGACTTCTAGTCATTTTATGGAGTCAGGGCCCATCATCGCATCTTTGCATGTAGTCGGTTCATCATTGTCAAAACAATAACGACTTGCTTATCAAATCTTACTATTTGATTCTTACCGACCCACACGGTTCTATAGGAACTCTAATCTCCAAGATCACACCTTTTGTAATCACGAGAGCCATGAGCATTGTGGCCGCCACCGGGACACTTTCCGGCGCTGCGCTACTTAGCACATATAGCTAAGGTTCAACAACCTTATCAAAGTTCTATTGTCCTCCCACTTAACTTTTCACGAAAAATTCCTTCTCAAGAAACTTGACGTTCCAAGCGACAAACTCTTTTGTCCTTGGCGTTATGGAGAAATTCCCAACAAATTCTTTGGAATAACCTACAAAGACGTGCTTATCCGACTTTGGTTGTAAACATTTTACTCATGCATAGCATACCAAAATTTAAGAAAAGACAATTCGGGTTTTATCCCAAACCATAACTCATATGGTGTCATTTCAACGGATCACGATGGAGCTCTTTTCAGTGTAAAAGCGGTAGTCACTAAACCTTTAACCTTTAAAATATAATGGCAGTTTTGTAAATGACACCTTTGATCTTACCATGTAAAACAAGGTTTCATTACATATCTCGAACACTCCATACTCGTATGGTGTTTGGGAAATGCAAATCCATGGAACGATTCCTCAAATCTTAGGTGTTTTGCTAAACTTGTAACTCAAACATCTTTCTTTATGATCCAATCATAAACTCTTTTATTTCCTTGTTACAATGATTTTCCACTTCATCTTGAAAGTCTTTGAACATTTTTCAAATGTTTCATACTTCTTCCTTATTGAGTAAGTATATACATATACTCACTCAAATCTTCGGAGAAAGCATATGAAGTTGAAATCCATCGCCCACGACTACACATAATGGACTATATACATCAATATGTACAAATTCCAATCAGTTAGTCGTCTGTTCCTCTTTTGGCCTATGAACAGAGTTTTAATTATCTCCAGGAAAGTATCACAAGCGTCATTTGATCCAAATCAAAGACTCCAAAAATCCATCAACATGGAGTTTCTTCATGTATCCCTTTCAATATAATTTAAACGGCGATGTCACTTCGCAAGTGATCTTTCAATCATTTGTCTTGCGACATTTTAGCATTAGTTTTATGGTCGTTATTTCTCCTACCAGACTTGTATATTATCCATCTATTATGGAATACGGTAATTATTTGAACAACCTTTTGTCGTCATAATACCTGATCAAAATAACAATTATTGAAACAAATCTTGAAGGCAAGCTTTGATGTTAACGAGCAACACAACAACCCTTTGTTTGTTTTCGATGAACATCATCACATTTTCTCTTGCTAGTTACTTAGGCCATTGCAGTTCATGAATTGTGTTGTCCTGTATGACACTTCATACCAACCAATTCTGTATCCAATACCGGAGAACCACATTGTTTAACAAGCAAGGAATACAACCATAACATGTATATCTTCTATATGCCTAAGTTGGACATCTCCAACCTTTTATTTTCTGCCAAATATTTTATAGATTCTCTTTTAGCAATTCCTTTTTCTTTTAAAAGAATCTATCAACATCAATAGTGGTGTCATCAACATGACACATGGTACAAAGCGTATATAGTCAACCACTAATACCTTTGGACTTGCACTTTGAGGTGGATCACCATCATCAAATGTTTGGTGTTCTTTCAAAAATCCATTCTTTAGTAATCTTTTAGTGTAGTAAACATTTTACTTACATCTTATATTCATCCTTATCATGACAACTTTCATGATCAAGCTGCTATAGCTTATAAAGGTGAATTGCGAGTATAATGTTTCTTTTTCAAAACCTTTGGAGGATTAGGACGACTAGCGTCTCCAACCTTCACAAATTCTCATCAAATATGAGGACGTATACTCTATCATGTTGTAACCAACACATTGTTTTAGATATCGCAATACCTTTCACATATGATGGTTTCTGAAACATTGCTTTCAGCTCTTAGATAAACTTGATATTAAAAACAATCTTTTGAGTATCAAGAATCATGGAGGCAAACATGATACATTAGATACTAACACTGGAATTGTTACTCTTGATTTAATACTACTTATTAAACTTCATGGAGCAAATAGAGTTTTCCGAAAGTTTGCAATAGGACTTATAAACTTTAAATTGACATTTAAAACAATACGATACCAGTTCGTAAAGTAAATATCCAGAATTTCTATAGTTCCACTATCTCAACTATAACTAAGCGTAAGGTGGTGAACGGATGCCAGTGACTACAACAAACTACGCAATTCGACTAATCCAAATTACAAATGAACTCCCACTCAAAACAACATCCCTCGAGTTGTTTTAGTGATTACACGAACCAAATCCACTACACCAAGTCCGATCATCACGTGAGATGATGTAGCTTTAAAGGCGAACAATCAACATGTTCATCATATCATCCATATGACTCATGCTTTACCTTTCGGTATTCCGTGTTCCGAGACCATGTCTGTACATGCTAGGCTCGTCAAGGTTAACCTTAGTTTCCGCATGTGCAAATCTGGCTTGCACCCGTTGTATGCACACGTAGAGTCTATCACACCCGATCATCACGAGATGCTTCGAAACGACGAGTCTTAGCAACGGTGCCAACTAAGGATGAACACTTTATTACTTGATATTTAGTGAGAGGGATCATCTTATAATGCTACCGTCGCGATCTAAGCAATACAAGATGCATAAAGGATTAACATCACAGGAAATTCATAATAAGTGTGATATGATATGGCCCTTTCTTCTTGCGCCTTTGATCTCCATCTCCAAAGCACGAACATGATCTCCATCATCACCAGCATTGCGTCAAGGTCAGTGGCGCCGCTTCATGGTTGTCCATCATCACTAACTATTACAACTACTTGGAATAAAGCTATTACAAGATGAATAGACACGCAGGTCTTAACAGAATTAAAAGACAACCATTAGGCTCCTGCCGGTTGCCATATTACAACAAGGATCATTGCATACATCAAATATAATCATAATCACATGATGGCCATATCACATCACAAAGCCCCTGCAAAAACAAGTTAGACGCCTCTAATTTTCTTTGCATGTTTTACGTGGTTTGGGGCTTTCGCATAAGACCGATCTTACCTATGAACAAGAACCACAACGTTGATACAAGTGTTGTCAGATGCTCATTGTAAATTGAATCTTAACTATGGTAGGAGAGACAGACATCCGCAAAGCCACTTGTGCAAAGCAAGTTGCACGTCAAGCGTGGAGCAAGTCTCATGTGCGATGACATATAATGTTAGCCCGAGCCGCTTCATCCCATCATGCCGCAAGATGCAAAGTACACGCTAAGACACCGACAACAAAAGCATCAACGCCCACAAAAACATTGTGTTCTACTCGTGCAACAGATCTACGCATAGATACGGCTCTGATACCACTGATGGGTTCGTAGCATGGAAAACAAAAAAATTCTACCACAAGAACGAACAAAACCCAGATCTAAAGTAGATAAAAGCCAAGATCTAATCTATTAGACATGTGCAACGAGATAGATCTGTACTAAACCCTTGTAGACCTGAAAGCGTTACGAGATTGGATCTCGTGGTTGATGTAGTCGATCACTTGCCGATCTCAAGATCGAGTAGACGATCCTTCCGGCGCCGCGTTCCGGCAGCGCTTCCGCAGTCGGTCACACGTGCGGAGTCGAAGCAGACCTTCCTCTCCCCATTCCAGCGAGCAGCGGGGGTAGTAGATCTCTCCACGGAATCCCAGCAGCACGATGGCGTGGTGGTGGTGGTGAAGTAGAGAATTCTGTAGGGCTTCGCCTAAGCCTGAGCAGAAGAAAGGAGGAGGAGAGAGGCGGCTAGGGCAAGAGTGGAGGGGGCCAGGGGGTGGCGCCTCCACCCCTCTATTTAAAGTAGGGAGGCGCCATGGGGAGGTGGAGTCCTTGTAGGACTCCCCTCTCCCTTGGCCGGCGGATCAAGGAGGTGGGGGGAGAGTCCTTCTCCCCCACGAATCCTTGTCTTACCCCACAAGGATTCCTTGATCCTTTCTTGGTTTTCAAGTAAACTCCAAGAAATCTTCTAGAACCTTCCGGAACATTCCGAAACCTTCTAGAATCCCCATACAAATACTCTGGAACATTTCCTAACTTAGAAAATGATCCCCAATATATGAATCTTATTCTCCGAACAATTCCGGAGCTCCTCGTGATGTCCCGGATCCAATCCGAGACTCCGAACAACATTCGGTCTCCAACGCACATTCCATATCTACTTAAAACAACTTCGAACCTTAAGTGTGTCACCCTACGGTTCGTGAATATGCAGATATGATGGAGACACCTCTCCGATCAATAACCATCAGCGGGATCTGGAGATCCATAACGGCTCCCACATACTCAACGATGACTTCGTGATCGATAGAACCATTAACATACGAAACCAATTCCCTTTGTCACGCGATACTCTACTTACCCGAGGTTTGGTCATCGGTATCTCCATACCTAGTTCTACCTCGTTACTGATAAGTACTCTTTACTCGTTCCATGTTATGTCATCCCTTGTGACCCAGTCACATGCTTGCAAGCTAATTAGATGACATTCCACCGAGAGGGCCAAGAGCATATCTATCCGTCATATGGATGGACAAATCCCAATCTTGGTCCATGCGCTTCAACACATACTTTCAGAATACCCAATGACACCTTTATGACCACCCAGTTACGAAGCGGTGTTTGATGTCATCAAAGTACCCATCCGGTGATGGTGATTAACATAACCTCATGGTCGAAGGATTAGGTTAATATGTATTTTAAAGCTTATAGCAAACGAACTTAATGACTTGATCTTATGCTATGCTTACTACGGGTGTGTGTCCATCACATCATTCTCCTAATGATATGATCTTGTTATTAACGACATCCAATGTCCATGATCAGGAAACCATGATCATCCATTAATCAACAAGCTAGTTTAACAAGAGGCTTACTAGGGACTCTTTTATGTTTACAAAACACACAAGTATTAATGTTTCCGGTTAATACAATTATAGCATGGGATGTAAACATTTATCATAAACATAAAGATATAATAATAACCACTTTATTATTGCCTCTTGGGCATATCTCCAACAAAGGAAAGGGCCTATTCCTTCATGGGATAGACTCGGAGAAGAAGGTGAGCCTTCGTGGCATTGGGAAATCCTTCGTGGAATCCCACACCTCTCCAACGTGACGTACCTTACTTGTAAGGGAACACGGGAATACATCTTCGTCTCCGCGTGCCTCGGTTATCTCTATACCCGAGCTTACTTTCCTTGTGATAGCCATCGAGCTTGAAGTACTTATATCTTGCCTATCACTTGTGGTATATTTATCTTGTGCTATCTTGCTTAGCTTATCTTGTTGTTGGTGCACTTAGTTGAGCCTAGTGTATTTAGGTTTTGTGCTTGTAAAATAAACGTTAGTTTAATTCCGCATTCTATCAAGCCAAAACCGTAATAGTTTTAAAATTTCCTATTCACCCCCCCTCTAGGCGACATATCTATCCTTTCAATTGGTATCAGAGCAAGGTTTCTCCTTGTTTAGGCTACACCGCCTAGAGTGTAAAGATGTCGGCTAGTAGTATAGTGCACAATGACACAATTATCTTTGATGGCACAAATTATATTTTGTGGAGAAATTGCTTGCTTTGTAATCTTTGGACCTTGTGTCCAAATATTGAGCGTTTTCTAGATGTAGGTTTTTCTCCTCTGATGGATCCTCAAAATCTATCTTTAGAGGATGAGAAAAATTTACATCTCGAAGCTCAAGTATCTAATGAGCTTATTTTCTCCTTGAGCCCCATAGTTAATTTGTTCTTGACAAATGTAAAGCGCAAGTCATCTCACGAGATGTGGACCAAGCTTAAAGAAATATTTGGTGGGTCCATTTCTCATAGGGTCGGTGGTATCTCCGAGGAGCTCTCTTCTCCTTCACATCATGAAGAGCTCCAAGTGGCTTCCACCTCCGGCCGCGATGAGATTTCAATTCCCTTCACTTCACCTACATGTGAAAAGTCACAAGGTAATGGCATGGTGAGTGGAGAAATCATATGTAATGATGGTAGTGGTTCTCTTCACACCAATGATTCATGTTCTATAAATGCTAATGGTGTAGAGAGTTTGGACTTAAGCACTTCTTGCAACGATAATTTTATATCCCATTGTGTTGCTAGTCCTTGCATATTGTCTAGAAATTATTTGAGTACTAGTGTAGATGATATGCTTGATTTGTCTTGTTCCAATAAACAAAATGCTTCTGTTTCCTCTAGTTGTGTATCTAACAATGTAGAGGAAATCAAACACCCTATGGAGCAAGACACGATCATGAATGAAGATTCAAGAATATCCTCATCTTCATCCTCCCGTGCTCACATGTGCCTTATGGCAAGAGGATCAAAGGTATCTCCTACTTTGGATCCCAACATCTCTTCTCTAGATAATAGCAATGATAATGATGATAGTGATGATGACCTTGATGAGGATACTAGAGCTCTTGTGCTTGAGCTGACCTTTTTGTGTACCTCTCTTCGTGGTAATAGTAAGGCCGTTGCTTGTATCAAACACGTTATGGACACCATAACTAAACAAACGGAAACCATAGAGGAGTTGGATTTCCAACTTGATGATGGGAGTCGGAGATTCAATCTCCTTAAGCAAGAGATTGCCGAGGAGAAGCACACTAATTGTCTCCTCATACAAAAAATTGAATCTTATGAGCTTGAAAATGAAAAATCTATTAATGATGCTAGTGCTACTAACTCTACTTCTTGCGAAGCATCTACCCTAAAGGAGAATGTTGAGCTAAGGGCTCAACTTGAGTTGCTAACTAGAAATTATGGGAAATTGGAAGAAAGTCATGAAAAACTCTTGGCCTCTCATAATGATCTTCTAATCTCCTATGATGGGCTAAAATTAGCTCATGAGGCAAGTATCACTAAGGTAACATCTTGTGAGCCTCTTTTGGACATTAGCACAACTTCTACTCAAAATGCTATTTTGCCATGTGCTAGTCCTAGTGATCCTTCTAGTCATACTAGTGATAAACCTTGTGTTGGATTACTTTCTTTGCCTTGTTGCTCTAACAATGAAGCTTCTACTTCCTCTAGTACCTCTATTTATACTAACCATGTAGAGGAAATCAAAGAGCTCAAGACCCAAGTCACTTCTTTGAAGAAAGACTAGGAAAAGAGTCATGAAGCTAAATCCACACTCGATAATCTTTTGAGTGTGCAAAAATACCCCAATGATAAAAGAGGACTTGGATTCAACTCCAATAATAAGAACAAGTCCAAGAGCAACAAGAAGAAGATCCAAGACCAAGTCAAGGATTTGGCCAAGATTATTTGCTTCAAGTGCAAGGTTAAAGGACATCATGTAAGATCTTGTCCATTGAAGAAAAAGCACTTGAGTGAGAAGAAACAAGGGAAGTGGACACAAGTTCAAGGTCAAGCCCAATCTCAACCTCAAGTTGAAGCTAGGCCACTTCCCAAGAAGAATCAAGATAAGGCTCCCCAAGCCAATAAATTAATGAAGAAGAGAAAGGGGAGCACTTGTTGCTATATATGTCGTGAGAAGGGGCACTTGGCCTCTTCATGTTCAAATGGTACCTTATCTAACCCTATCTTTGTTGATGATTATTATTCTCTTGGGAAGGATAAGGATGGCAATGTGTTTGCCAAGTTTGTTGGAACTCAAAGTGGTGTCAAGAAACGAACCATTTGGGTTGCCAAGCCTATTGTGACTAACCTCTTAGGACCCAACTTGGTTGGGGACCAACAAGCTCAAACTTGATCAATAGGTGTATTTGGAGGGCATTGGAGGGTTGGCTAACTCATGAAGAATTAAGGGATCTTCATATATTATATTTTATAAAGCCAAGTTATAAGGATTATCATCTCACTACCATATACCCAATGCGCCTCTTTGCGGTAACTCGAACTCAACTCTTTTATATTGAAAGTTACTTGCCCCTTTACATGTTTTGGTTTTGTACCAAGTATGTGTTTTGTGCCTCATGCTTGCTTATTTTGTGTATTCAAGTATGTCTATGTGTTTGGCACATCATTTACTTGCGTGTTTTGCTTTGAGCCTCTAATGCATCTTGTTGATATCTTATTTGGCTCTTTTCGAGTGGTTAATGGAACATCCCATTTTGGGGGAGTGATATGCCTCGTGCATCTCTCATACCTTAAAATGTGTGTACATGAGTACTACCACTTAGTATTGATATTGCAAGATTATCTAGTCACTATGTGGTGTGTCATACTCATGAAAAATTCAAATTCTAAATGTACATTAATTATTTCTAGTTGAGGTTGTTTTTCCTCTTATTAAGAAAAATCGGATACCACATTATGGGGGAGTAATATGCTTCTTTTGCATATCACAATCCTAGGAAATGTGAACATGAGGTGGTGCCACTTAGAGTTGATATTGTTGATTATCTTGTATCTAGGTGGCATGTTAGCTCAAACAAGGTCCTATTTTCTTGTTAGAAGCTTTTATTGGTCGTGTTTTCGGTCTTTGCTTGAGTAAGAAATTCTTGGTGTGGCCTTCCTCAAATGCTTATCTCTATCGAGAGAAGAAAGAAATCTAAGTTTGATAACATCTCTGCCAAACTCGGTTCTTAGGCCGGTTGAACCGGTTCCCAGACCGGATGGTCCGGTACCAGTCCCGGTCAACCGAACCCAAACCAGGATTCTCGGTTTCATATACCGAGTCTATCCGGGCTCACTCACAGTGAGCATCCCGGTTTGGATTCCGGTTGACCGGGTTGTACACCGGGCGGTCCGGTACCAGTTCCGGTCAACCGAACCCAAACCGGGATTCTCGGTTTCATATACCGAGTCTATCCGGGCTCACACATAGTGAGCATCCCGGTTTGGATTCCGGTTGACCGGGCTGCACACCGGGCGGTCCGGTGTGTGGTCCGGTCCAACCGAACTTAAAACCGAGTTTCGCAAAAAATGCTACAAACGGCTAGATTTCTCCCTTGAGTATAAATACCTCTTCTTCTAGCTTGTCTTTACAAAATTGTTGTGGCTCCCATTGTCTTCCTTGGCTTTTGGAACATATTTTTGATGGTGTTTTTGATTATCATCAAATGTGATTTTAGTGGAAGACAAACCTTTTCTTCTCGGAACCTTGTGCCATTGTGAAAAGTGTTAAGGGTTTGGTTTATTTGTTGAAACCTTGCTCTCTTAGGAGTTTGTTATCTCATTCTTTCTTCTCTATGTTATTTGCTTGAATGAGATAAATATTTGAGCATTTATGTTTTTATCTCATCTTTTATGCTCAATAGTTTTTGCTTGGTTCATTTGTTGAACTTTGTTGACCAAATCTTGTGTTGATTTGATTCTTTGATATAGTCTGGACAACAAATGTGTTTTGTATCACCTTGTATGCCTTCTTGAATATTTTGGTGTTTTGTCCAAATTATATCTTCGTTGGTTCTTGAAAGTATCGTGCATGCATGTTTACGAAATGGATATCTTATATCATGTTTTGCTTTCTTTGATCCAATATATAGGGTATACTCCATAAAATTCTTAAACGGCTATGATGTGCATGAAATTCAAATTTCATCTCTAAATATGCACATATTTTTATGGAGTATGTCCTATGTGTTGTGGTTAGTCTAACCACTTTGGACCCAATAAGTTTGGGGACCAAGATGTACTTGAATGTTGTTTTAGGTACATTGGAGATGCAATGGATGCTTGTCTTATCTATAAGGAACGTGTTGTCACCACATGATAATTGGAGCCAAGCTAGGATGATCAAAGAATTCTTATCT
Source organism: Avena eriantha (assembly GCA_910589775.1). Lineage (NCBI taxonomy): Eukaryota > Viridiplantae > Streptophyta > Magnoliopsida > Poales > Poaceae > Avena > Avena eriantha. The sequence goes on along the minus strand of OU342745.1, from coordinate 486,822,115 downwards.
ACTACATCATACCATTGCTATCTCGGTAACAAGTATCTTATTCATGCATACTATTCTTCCATCCAATCTCTTGTAGGTTGCATCTTGGCATGATTTTATTTGTTTGTAAATGTTGTGGTTCTTGCAAGGATCTTTAAAAGACTTTTCTATCCTTATTGCTTATGTGAGTAATTTGAGATGATGCATATAATGGGGAGTATATAAAATCATGTTCATGCTTCACCAATCCCAAATATGCCTTCTAGCAATTTATTACATATCAATTCCTCAACGTACTCTCATGTGCAATATTGTTGAAATTGCATTGAATCCTTCCTTTTGATACTTGTTGCCTTTCTCAAAATATCCCAACTAGCATTAGTTCCCTTAGTGTTAGTTGTGATGTTTTTGAGGTTTTCTTTTTCTTTGGTGAAGTTCATTGATATACCATAAGAGAAAATAGAGCCATGGGCTATATATATGCACTTAAGAAAAATATCATTTTTTTGGGTATATCTTATGACTTCCTCTTGGATATCATGTTTTCTTATCTTTATTAACCTCTTATGTGTGGATGTTTCTTTGTGGATTATTCCCATGATTTCCCAATTAGAAACTTATATACATAAGAGTTTTAATCTCTCGCCTTGATATCCTTGCCTTTTGCCAACCATCTCACTTATCCGCTTAGTTTTTAATGGTTTTGTTAAGGTCTTGATTTATGAGTGCTTGGTTTACTTTTATTGCATCTTTGCGCACTCATATCTCATATTTGGTTTCTTTTGGACTTAAGCTTGTCTTGACAAGTGTATTGATTTATATCTCTACTCCTTGTATCTTGGTTGTGTTCTAAATGATATAGAGGGAGTGAGGATTCCATGTTTGTGCATATTGTTTTCAAATGAAACAAATATTTATGCACAAACCTTGGGGAGCTTCCTTATTTCATTTAGAGAACTATTTGTCCACTTGATTATTTGGATCTTTTGGTTGCTTGCTTCATCTGTTGAAGTTTCTTCACCTTGTTATCCTTTTAGCAACATTTGATCCTAAATATAGTTGATTTCCTCCAAGTATTCGTCATTGGATATGTGCATATGATTTCACTCATATTATGAGAAATGCACACCTTGGGAGGAACTTGAACTATATTGGCCTTCTAACTTTGTCATCCATTTTGGCACTTGTTGTCAATGGGGGAGAAGTTTAGAGGGTTTTAAGGGAAATGGTTTTCTACTTAAGATTGGTTTGTTCTTAAGTGTTTGCCTTTCATGCATTTCATGTTTATTATGTATTGCATGGTTGAATATATAGTGGAAACTCTCCCAAAGGTTATGCTTGACAATGTATGCAATGAAATTCAAGTTCATCACACGTGCATATATTGTGGGGGAGTTTGCTCTATATATGTTGGTTCTACTCACATCTCTTGCATTAGTTGTAGTTTGTGTGAGTAGAAGCAGTTTTGATATGGGCTAGTATCTTTGTGTTACTTAACCATATCAAATACAACCTCTTGTATACAACTTATTCTCGGATAAGTTGCGTACTTGTTTCTAATATTCATTATATAAACCCTCTTGTTGTGATTGTCATCAATTACCAAAATGGGGGAGATTGAAAGGGTAATTGCCCCTATGTGTGGTTTTGGTGATTAATGACAATCCCTATGGACTAATGTTTTCATTGAGTTTTATATGAAGGAATATTCCATAGGTCATGCTTGTAGTTCATGTGTTGGATTCAAGTATGGATGCCATGAAGATAAAGATATACCTTGAGTTTTGGCATCAAGATCATCAAATTGAAGAGAATAAGATGATATGTTCAAGATCTTGAGAGTGTGATCTCAATAGAAGAATTCAAGATATGGCTCTAAGCCGGTGTCATGATAGCCTCATTAGTTGAGCTATGGTTGACTAAGATTTAGAGCATGTAATCAAATGAAGAATTCCTTATGTACCTCAAGATATTGAGATGGAGCATGAGAAGACTCTTGGTTGACCAATGCAAAGAGTGAAGAGTGATTTCAAGTTGGTCAACGCATGAAGCATAAATAATGTACCACATGGATCTTGTGGTGTGGTAAGCCTTGTCATTTATGCATCATGAACTAACCCATTATATATTTCCCTTTATGGTTTATATATGGAATAGGTATCTTTCCATGGGCTTGCTTCAAAAGTGAAGATCTCAATAGCCCATGAGAGGATGGCATCAAGTGGTGATCGCCATCAAGGTTGAGAAGGGCAAGTTCAAGATAAGCATCTCGAGAAGATCTTTTGCTTGAAGCTTGCCGTCCATATTGGTGAAAATGGACATGTGAAGATGTGTCCTAATGAAGCTATCCCATAGTGGTGTATGGGGGAGCAAATTATGAATCTTCACGAAGCAACAATGATCAAGTGATGCATTCCGGCTTGGATGGAGCTTGAAGCGTTGTCATCAAGATCAAGCGGGATGCGCAAGGCAAAGGTATGTCCTTGCTAGGTTTTCCTTTTACCGGTCTCAAGGTGGTTGTTGGGAGACCGGGTTATAGGATAGATAGCCGCACTATCAAGAGGGGCTTTCGGTTGGGTAACTTGATCACATCGTCATAGGGAGCTCAATCCTTTGCATACTTTGCATATTACTATTTTGTTGCTTCTTGGTATTTTCTATATGTGAGGTTCTTGAGCTTGTTGCTAGCTCTTCAACAAGCCCAAGTTCATCGAAAACGGAATTCGTATGCATCTTATATGGCGTTTTCGAGTTTGAAGGTTTTACCGGTTCTTCTTATAGGGAGGCTCCATGCCTTTCCTCATTTTGTTCTACCTTCCTTTGTTGGACTATGATGTTTTCATGCACCATATTGTAGAGCTTGTTGTCCTCGTCAAAACAAGCCCAAGATCATCGAAATCGGAGTCCAGATGCAAAAGTTATTGCGTTTTTCGTGAAGTCAATTTCATCCCGGTTGTGGATCCGGTCCAACCGAGTCCCACACCGGACGGTCCGATTCCAGCTCCGGTTGACCGGATCTCAGACCGGGTTTTCCGGTTTTCACGACCGAGTCTATTCCGGGTTGGCATACAGAAGTATTTCGGTTTGTAGTCCGGTCCACCGGCCTAGGAACCGAGTTGTCCGGTTCTGGGACCGGTCCAACCGGACTTCAAACCGGGTTCGCGTTGTTTCCTCCCAACGACCATATTTGCTTTCCCCTATAAAAGGGGGTTCTTCCCCCAACGTTTTTTGTTGTTCTTGACCACGAAATTGACCTCCATTGTTGAACCTCTTGAGCTTGCTTCCTCTCCCTTCCCTCCTGTGATTCTTGCATCTTTTTGAGGGCTTTGGAAGAGGAGATCTAGATCTACAATCCCCACCAATCAATTCCTCCTCTAAGTGAGGGGAACCCATTGGATCTAGATCTTGGAGTCATTGATTGACTTCCACCATTGTTCTTCCTCTCTAATTCCTCCCTAGCACTTGTTGCTTTGGTGGGATTTGAGAGTGAGGGATTTGAATGCCTTTGGTGTTCTTGCTTTGCATTCTTGCATAAGTGTTGAGCTCTCCACTACGATTTGTTCAAGTGAGAGACCGTGAGCTTGTTGCTCTTGGAGGGTGACCTCCTAGTTGGCTTGGCGGTTGGTGCCGCGGTGTCCTCTTCGTGGAAGATTGTGAAGAGACCCGGGCTTCTCCTTCGTGGAGCTTGTGAAGTGGTTGTGGAGCTTGCCATCTCCGGAGTGGAGGAAAAGCTAGCCATAAGGAAAGGGCCTATTCCTTCGTGGGATAGACTCGGAGAAGAAGGTGAGCCTTCGTGGCGTTGGGAAATCCTTCGTGGAATCCCACACCTCTCCAACGTGACGTACCTTACTTGTAAGGGAACACGGGAATACATCTTCGTCTCCGCGTGCCTCGATTATCTCTATACCCGAGCTTACTTTCCTTGTGATAGCCATCGAGCTTGAAGTACTTATATCCTGCCTATCACTTGTGGTATATTTATCTTGTGCTATCTTGCTTAGCTTATCTTGCTGTTGGTGCACTTAGTTGAGCCTAGTGTATTTAGGTTTTGTGCTTGTAAAATAAACGTTAGTTTAATTCCGCATTCTATCAAGCCAAAACCGTAATAGTTTTAAAATTGCCTATTCACCCCCCCTCTAGGCGACATCTCTATCCTTTCATCTTTTCCTTTATTGCAACATACACGAGAGCAGCAAGAATCTCCTGAAAAATTTAACAGACAATTAAACTTATCCAAATGTTGTCACCGAACATCAAAATAATAGGAAGGACATAAATGCCCTTTCAGTCTCCTTCGATCCAAAACGGATGGTCATGATTCGGCCGGTGTGCATGAAAAAAAATAGGTGCCCACCTCCCGTAATCGTTCGCCGAAATCCTCACCCCTTCCCGATCCAGTCGCAGGGCGAAAGCTCGGTTGTGTCCGCCGCGGCCGCCGAGAGTGAGAGACGCGAAAGGGAAATTAGGCTGCAACATTCAAGCAGCCGTCGGCGGCGAGTAATAGACCTCCCCACACTCCATCCTCCCCGCACGGCCGCGCTCAAATCCCTCGAATTATTTCCAAGGAGAAATTTGATGCTCTTTTGTCCTTGATGGCGTCTCCACCCTACGCATGTGAATCATGAGATGGTATCCCCTGGCGACTCTCTCTCTCTTCCTCCGCCGCCGTTCTTCTCGACCTTGTCGTCTGAAACCTTCTCCTGGTTCTCTCTCCTGTATGGTATTAGGCCCGTGAAACCCTGGTTTCAGTATCCAACAAAAGGTGACCCGTCAGCTTCCATGTGATCACCTAGGGCTAGATCCGCTCGATGAGGAATTATACAACCATGATGCGGTTCCTAATGGCCATGGATAGATGGGACGACAAAAGCTAGCAGCAGGTAAGCACTCTTCCCATATTCGTTTTATCAGGTGCACATATGCTTAAACATTTGCTTGATTTTGAGCCATAATACAATGATATTGGTGCTTGCCTGTAGATTTTCCTTTCGTCTATTAGTGACTCAATGTAATTGTTTCACCGTTGTCCGGTCAACCTTAAATTATTTCTAGAACTACTAGTAGATAGAGATGGGCTTGGAGAGATGAGAAGACACCCCCTTATTGATCTCTCGTGATTCATCAAAACCATGGTTTCCACTATATTCAGGAAGATGAAGCAGGTGGTTTCCATCTGATGGGGGAAGAGACTGGTCCATTTGTTATTCAGATAACTGTGAATGCTCCTTACAAAAAAAATCTGAATTCTCACTGCAATTATGTAGTGAAAAGGGATCATTTGAACTATTGTTTTACCAGAACTCTTAAGCAGATCAGCCTGAGCGCTGCCTAGATCAATCCTCTTCTTGCAACAATAGTGGACAGATCAATTATCCATAAACAGATTATGATTAAGGAAATAAGCAACCTTAGTGTCAACATGGATTGATATTTTATCAGATAAGGAGATTGATACATGTATTCCTACTTAAATAATATGCACATATATTATCTTGCCTCTTTGTTGTCAAAGTTGTTGCTTGGTGGCATCTTACTAAGTGTTCATCAACATTAGAAACCTAGATACAAAAGAATGTGCGATACAATATATGAGAGTAGTAATACACATAGTTGGTATCTTTCTCTACCTCCAGGAAAAAATATATGTTCAAACAGAGTGAAGCATATGATAATATGCCACGGACTCATATGTCTTGAGCATCGAAGGAATCTTGGAAACAAAAGCACATTTCTATCATGAGGTAATTATACTCTACGCCTTTTCGACGCTTTATCAGTTTCCAACAGATTTGTCTAAGCATGGATATATTACAGTTTTTTATGCTCATAGAACATACACTGCCTCTGTCTCTGATCCTTTCCGCGCTAATATTGCTCTTGATGATATATCTTTTTTGTTGCTTTCTTGGTGAATTTGTCTTAAGCAGTGCTATGGGAGGTTGCAGAAATCCATGTATCTAGATGTGATACCGATGAAACATGTCAAACATTATTTAACATTATTTCTCTATGTATCTAATTTTATGTTGGCAAATTGATCAATTTTGATTAGATTAACACTTGCATTTGCACCTTGCCTCTGTATGTGTAAATGCAGATGTCGTGGAAACATAATAAGACCGAGATAATGGTTTTTTCTTCCTTTGTTAACGTTAGAAACGATTGTTGAGATAATCACTTCTACGTCTCTCATATTACTTGTACTTTTTGTTTGTTTGTATTTATACTACACGCTACTCATAAGAACATATATTTGCTTCATTTCTGTCTTGCTTGTGTTAAGAACATACATATATGATAGATCATTCTTTCCCCTTGTTAATATGAATTGATACAAGAATAGATGAAAAATCAAGTCATCGGTATGAGTAGCATTGCTTTCCAGTTAAACTCTGGGTAGTTAATAAATTTATGAAGGCTCCTATCAATATATTGTAAAAATGGACGGGCGCGGCAACGCGCGCCAACATGATCTAGTAGTCATGATAAATGGACCGCACGGAACAGTAATAGGTTTATGAATGCAATCTAGTAAACATGATAGGAATAATATGTCCAAATCTATGGGAAGAATTAGTAACCAGAACACAATCCCTAACATAAGGGACATAAACACATACGGTACAAAGGAATAAGACCCGTCTACGCTGGCGGTGTTGCCAGTAGCAACCATGTCGACAAGAAGTTATCGATGTCTGGAAAGTATTCATCGTTGGGAAAGTGCTCTTCTGATGCGGTGTTAGAGAATATTCTAGTAGTCACGCAAGAGCATTCACAAAAAACCTGATAGCATCTCTCCTGCACATGATCACAAGGAGCGGGATTATAGAGGCTTAGTGTCTCGTCTCACGGTACATGTAAGAGGTGAGATGGGGACGAAGTGAGTGATGACCCAGTTCTCTAGAACAGGGAGGCTGTCTCATGTGTGTTCTGTGTTGTTTCTATTGGTGAGTAATTACTTTTTTGCACATTTGATTAGCAAGCACATGACTGATAGGATGTGGCGGGCCAAAGCAACTCGCGGGACCCTGGAGGGGCTAGATCATAACATGACCGAAGCCCTACAGTAGGTGCTTCCCGACTCTTCATGAGGATCAATGCACCTTGAGAACACTATCGGTTGTTACTGTTATACAATAATCCTTCTTTTACCTCATCTAAAATATAGTCATGGGGTACCATATACATAAGAAAACAAAATGTGGGAGGCGGGAGGGACACCCGTCAAAAGGGTCTCTTGTAGTAGTCTTAGATTTTGCATTTTGATGAGACTCTTTTTAAAAATTCATGGAATAATGAATCAAGGAAGAAAGGACATGAGTCTACGAGTTACCAGAAAAGATTTCATGGTAACCAGTATGGGCCCTCAACACCCATCAATGAATGGTGTGACGCCAAAAGTATAAGAAGTTGAAGTGGCCCATTAGGGAGATCAAGATGAACAATCTAATCAACCATTCAGATTCATTTTCAGTAATGGAGAAAATGTTTTTACTTCTGATCGTTTGTGTGTGCGGAAAAAACAAAGGGAAACATGGCACTGGGAAAAGCGCATGTAGGCGTTATCTTCTCGTGGTCTTGCTAGTGGCAGAGGAGCTTTTTTATAAAGAGATTCAATTCTTTCTAAACTAGAAATATGGGAATAAATTACTCCCTCCGATCCATAATACAAAATGAGTGACACTTATTATGGATCGGAGGAAGTACCTCTTGTCAGGGGTGAACGAGCCATCCGGCGACTGAGATCTATTCTAGAGATTACTGAAACAAGTATAAGTGGTGTGGCCGAGTTAACCGATAATTTGAACATATTTAAATCCGGATTTTCTTAGTGTCGTAGTACACTGACCAAAATCTCGCTAGTACACTAGTATATGAAATTTTCTTTGCGGTGAGATGCGCTCAAAATAGTGTCTCTATACCCTGCACTAAGAGATATATCTGGCGGTGATTTGTTTTGGAGAACAACTAGGTGTACACGCGTACCACTTTGTTCATTAGGGTGATAATGCCATGCATTAGTACTATAGAATAACCAACCTAGCGTGTCGAAGAGGCCGGCGACTCTGCTATTCTGCTGTATTTCAATTGTGGGCTTGTGGTCTCGTGTAGAACTGATTATTGAAATGAAAATGCACAGACTTTACTAAAAAATACAAGATGCGCTTAAGCTAAATTAAGCACCGCTCATTAAGATATCTCGACGCCTGTATGATCGTATTCGTGCTGGCGGTGGACAATTTCGGTTTCTTTGTCGAAACTCGCGGTGGACCTGTCACGCGCGTGTCAACTCGTTGTCTATTACTCATAGTATGTAGGATCCGGCCGGGATAGTGTGTCATTGAAAGTTGATACAACGAGCTTGTTCTGGCAAAACCTGTGGCCGTCACCTGGTTTCTGTTATTTATAGGAGTACTAATGTACAGAATGGACAACTGCACATGCAAGATACACGTTGACCCTGGACTCACATAGTCTAGTCGTACATAGCGTCCACACTTAACCTTATTTTTTAGCCCATGTTTTGGTCCTCCAAATTGTGAGAATCTGCCGGATTAATGGAAAGATTTGTTTCTGTTTTGAAAACTCAATGTGCTCCGAGACAAACACGAATTACTTGTGAATTCATTGCACATGTTCTCAACAAACTGCCTGGTTTATAATTCGAAAAAATTAGAACAAAATAAATGTGTAATGTTTATGTCGTGAAATGTTAAATCTTATGGAATTTGAAAAAGAAAAGTAATAGAAAATTGATATATGCATTTTTACCAAGTATATTTGAGATATATTTAATGTTCTTATTACTATTCGACCAATTTTGCGCACTTTTATTTAGGTCTTATATTATTTTTACACTTACCGCAGTGGAGCGGTGAGGGATTGATTATGTTATATAAGGAAATGAGATTTGACATATCTTTGTGGAAAGGAAAGGGTACCACAAAAACACGATGAGTTGTTTTTGTCGAACGCTAGTCGTGTGGCAGATGGTCGCTGAGAGGGGACCCACCAGGCACGCCCAAGGGTGGGCATGGGTCATGGGTTGGCCCTGCGAGGCCACCCGTTTGACCGGTTATTCGTCCTCGCAGAGCCCTAATTTGTTTGATCTCCCAAGGCGGTTGACTTCAAGTCTTCTCCTTCTCCATAGGAGTATATTCCGTCATTTCAATGTCTCCGATTGTGGGAAATTTCCGCCATCGTTACCATCAACGCTTCCTCGACACGGGGAGCCAATGTTCATCCTCTCGAACAACAACCCCACCATCATCCTTGTCTTCAAGGTAACCCCTTCACAATTGGTGTAGATCAGAACCATGAGTGACTTTCTTGTGTCATATGCATGTCATGTTGGATATCGTGCTTTTATTTGGTGCTAGAACTATATAAACAGATTGTTCTTGTACTACCATCATCCCAAAGCTTAAGCCTTATATATTCTTTCAAAAGTCACTATGTAAAGTTTGACCAAGTTTCTAGAAAAAATATTAATATTTACAATATGAAATTCATACCCTTTGATACGTCATGCATATTTTCACAAGGTATCTATATAATATCATAGTTCTTGATAGTTTTTTTTAAAAGTTTGGTCAAACTTTTCGTAGCTTGACTTTTCAAAAAAAAGTCTTAAACTCTGGACGGAGGCAGTATATCATTATTCCCGCTTTTATAATCATGATGTGTTGTTGTGAGTAGTTCTCTAAGTTATATAGAACATGGAAGAAACCCGAGTCATGTTTTCTATATGAATGCACGATAATATGTGTTCATATGTTTGTATCTTGTGTTGTATTTTTTGAATAAAGTTACATCATAGCTAGATAAATGGTGCATGGTTTAATTTAGTGTATGTGATTCTTTCTTTTCTAAAAGGTGGAAGCCCCAAACCTTCGCTTCTATTATTGCACACATCCATCATGCATGATTCATTGCTCATCTTGTTCTTTTTTGATGAGAAGGCGCTAACAACATCTTCATACAAGGAAATATTAGTATATATGTGACAATCACAAAGAAGCTTAACCTTGTAAGAGGCCTTAAGCCCTCTTCCAAAAACAGTAGTATGGTAGGAGGGCAGCCACCACTCAATGTCATGCTCTAGTTCCCGTCGCAATGAAGTTCGGCAACCTTAAAATCCACTGAGATTTGATGTCCGAGCACACATGTTATAATACAATTTGTGTTTGGCCCCGCTATACAAGCATTCATGCACAATCTTGCACCCACTAAACCGATGATTGGAGCCTAGTTGCGTGTACAGGTCCCAACCCCAAGTCAATCCAAGCACAAGGCAATACTACATGCTTTATAAGAGGTCTTGGGTTCTCTAACCTCAAAATTTTAGCCTAACATAAGTGGTCACTGTCACCCTGAAGAAAATATTCTTCATCCTCCTACAACTAATGTAGGACAAAACCCTAGTAAGCCCTATCACAATAGCCAATAGATATATATTTGGCCATGATTATGTGAGTTCTACAAATTACCTTGCATTCTCTTGTTGCTACTTGTTTTTTCTATTTTGATGGTTGCCTTTTGTACCCACTTTCTATGATTCGTGAATTGCAACGCTGCAGAAGATTTAGACCTTACAAAAAAAATTGGTGCATCGAAAAAGACGTGAATTGTTTTTTTACACTAGGCAGGCCTAGTTGATTTCAGCGAGCATACCTTACAATAGTTTTAGTGGACGATTAAAATCTTGTGTTATTTTTTTTTGAGGTAAAAAATATTGTGTTATTAGTGAGTAGGATAGTAAACAATCAGTAGAATGTCCGATTTGAAGCGTTCCATTATTGAAGGAGCCCAGATAAAATCCAGCTAACATTCAGTGTGACTGAGTGAGTGAGCTATGCGAGTATGCCATCATCGCGCGTTCTCGATGGGTAACAACCTACGGCCGAGTGCCAACAGCTCGAGGGTAGACGATGACAGACAAGACACGATTTCCGCGTGTCACAGGGGTTTAATTAAAAGGTATAGTTTCCTACGTGAATAGATAACTAGCCTACCGGATCAAGCTAATCGTCAGCCGTTTAACACCAAAGGATTGGGCTATATATGTCCAATCTGAACAACGAATGACAGACGTACTAGTAATTAAATATACTGATAAGCCTTCATCTGAACCAAATGAGAATGCAATTCAGATAAGCCACGGCCGTAATGTATCCACCCCGGTACGAAGCATATCCGTATAACTAGATCTCGAAGAAAGGCAAATCCAGCAGGTGTAATCGAGAACACCCCTGCTGCGATCCCGTCATCTTCGTCGTAGTATCATTCTTTCTTTTTACTATTCCCCCAAGTTGATCCTGTCTCCTCTCTCGAACAACCGGCTAGCTTGTCCACATCGTCGGGCAGTCCAGAGGCCCAGACTGATTCAACAGTTTATTTATGTCGGCTTTTCCTTTTGCCAAAAAACATATACTCTAGGGAAAGACGAGGATGTGATCTGTGGCTCGTGATGCAATTTAACTTCACTGCTGTCAGTAATCAAAGACCATACGGACACAACACACGTCACGAGCGTGGCCGTGGAGCCCACATGCTATGCTGGAAACAAGGCATCCAGTCTAGTAGTACTAGCTAGTTAAAAATAATACAATCAGTCGATTACGGCGCAGGTAGCCTAAGAAAAGATTCCAGTGCGAAGATTAGAGAGATTGAGAGAAGCAATACTGTGTTAAGGGAACCGCGGCTCTTTGTCTGCTGCGTCAGGGAAACCGTGGTTGCCCTGGCCTACGACGATGGCCAGCAACAACACACGCGCAATCGCGTTCTAGCTGGTCTGATGGTAACCTGCCCGCACTCATCACCCTTTTTGCTAAATTAAAACGCCGCTTCTGCTACCACGCGATAAAATCGAAAACAAGGGAAGCGATATGACAGTGTGTTTGCTTCCACCTCCACCCCCGCTCACCCCCACATCTATATATATGCTCGATCTGCCCACCTTGGGAGACACCAGCAAGCAAGACAGACAGCAGCTACCTCCTCAGTCCTCACTCCTCTCCCTCTCTCGGCTGCTGCTAGCTGCTCTCCCAGCTCATCAATCTCTGCTCGACACTCGCTGAGCAGCACACCCGTCGCCACCACCACCAGTTCCCAATTTCAAGCGCGCGCGCAGTGTTCGTTGACCGATCCAGCGGAGATGGTGAGCAAGGTCGCCGACGAGCCGCAGCTGCTGTCCAAGAAGGCCGGATGCAACAGCCACGGCCAGGACTCGTCCTACTTCCTGGGGTGGGAGGAGTACGAGAAGAACCCCTTCGACGCCGTCGCCAACCCCGGCGGCATCATCCAGATGGGCCTCGCCGAGAACCAGCTCTCCTTTGACCTGGTGGAGGACTGGCTGGAGAAGAACCCGGACGCGCTCGCGCTCCAGCGTGGAGGCAAGTCCGTCTTCCGCGACCTCGCGCTCTTCCAGGACTACCACGGCCTCCCGGCCTTCAAGAATGTAAGCAAGCAATTTCCTCCTTGGCACTATACAGTGCGCGCTCTCCTCTGGCATCGCGCGCGCGCGCTCCTCTATGTACGGTCAAAGGCTTACGACGCACGTTACTTTGCGCAGGCATTGGCGAGGTTCATGTCGGAGCAGAGAGGGTACAGGGTGGCGTTCGACCCCAGCAACATCGTGCTCACCGCCGGCGCCACCTCGGCCAACGAGGCGCTCATGTTCTGCCTCGCCGACCAGGGCGACGCATTCCTCATCCCCACGCCATACTACCCAGGGTAAGAATTTTAGTTGCATGTGCGACGACGTGCATGTGGGGAAGAAGCGCGATTATTTCCATCGTCCAGCTGCTTACGTCACCCTTGCGCATGCAGGTTTGACCGCGACCTCAAGTGGCGCACCGGAGCCGAGATCGTGCCGGTGCACTGCACCAGCGCCAACGGCTTCAGGGTGACGCGGGCCGCGCTGGACGACGCGTACCGCCGCGCCCAGAAGCGCCGCCTGCGCGTCAAGGGCGTGCTCATCACCAACCCCTCCAACCCGCTCGGCACGGCCGTGCCCCGCGCCGACCTCGAGATGATCGTCGACTTCGTGGCCGCCAAGGGCATCCACCTCGTCAGCGACGAGATCTACTCCGGCACGGCCTTCTCCTCCTCCGAGCCGGGCTTCGTCAGCGTGCTCGAGGTCCTGGCCGCGCGCCGCCCGCTCGCCACCGACTACCTCGCGCTGGACGACCGCGTGCACGTCGTGTACAGCCTGTCCAAGGACCTGGGCCTCCCGGGCTTCCGCGTGGGCGCCATCTACTCCTCCAACGCCGCCGTCGTCTCCGCGGCGACCAAGATGTCCAGCTTCGGGCTCGTCTCCTCCCAGACGCAGTACCTCCTGGCCGCGCTCCTGGGCGACAAGGACTTCACCCGCGGGTACCTGGCCGAGAACAAGCGGCGGATCAAGGAGCGGCGCGACCAGCTCGTGGACGGCCTCAAGGCGATCGGCATTGGGTGCCTGGAGAGCGACGCGGGGCTCTTCTGCTGGGTGGACATGCGCCACCTGATGCACAGCCGGTCGTTCGAGGGGGAGATGTCGCTGTGGAAGAAGGTGGTCTTCGACGTCGGGCTCAACATCTCGCCGGGATCCTCCTGCCACTGCAGCGAGCCCGGGTGGTTCCGCGTCTGCTTCGCCAACATGTCCGCCAAGACGCTCGACGTGGCCATGCAGCGCCTCGGGGACTTCGTCGAGAAAAGAAGCAAGGCCACCACCGGCGTCGGCGCACTGCGGCGCGCCGCCGGCGTACCCGCGAGGACCATGAGCTGCCCGCTCGCCGCGAACATGAAGTGGGCGCTCCGGCTCACCCCGCTCTCCGCCGACCGGAAGGCCGAGCGGTAGAGACTGCCACCGCGCGTAGCTAGTACTATGTCGATAAAATCGTTACGGACTGCTACATTATTACCTTAGAGCCGGCTTACGGCCATCACGTAGCGCTACTGCTACGCTAGCTAGTAGCCGATTCGATCCCTTAGTTTTTTCTTTCTTTTTAACCTTTGCTGTATACCACCATTTTTCCTCGGAGCACCGGATAGACACCGAAGAGCCCGAGGAGTGCTGTATCTACATTTCGGGGTAGGAGGGGAGCTAGGCGCCGATCGATCCATCGGTATCGGCTAGTGTATTTTTGACTGGGGAACTCTTCGGAGTCCTTCCAGTTGTTCGTTGTACACCACCATCACTACGGTTATTATTATCTATTGGTCAATAAAAGATACTCGACAGAGTTTACTATAGTACTACTACTTACTCCTGCTCGCTCCCTCCCGTATGGTCTCCGCTTGGCATGGACCATGGGGTCGCCGTCACGTGAAGTCAAACAAGCCGGATCGAACCACTTGGAGAGTGGCGTTTTCAATGCTCGTCAGTTGCAAAGTAGTAGTACCCCTCCATGTTGCTAAACCGGCCGGTCTACGCTCGATCTCCATTGTTGCTAGTAGTAATAATGATGGGTTGTCTTTAAGCACGGCCGGCGCGCGGCGTACGTCGCCCACATGCCACCCACGAGCTGACGGCGCCTGCTTCTTGCTTGTTAAACAAGCGGCGGTCGGGTGGACATTCGGCCGCGCGCGCCACGCAGCAGGTTTGCAGTTGAAAGGTCCGCGTGGTCCGTCTCGCCGCGCAGGACGAACAAATGATACTGGGCCACAGCTACGTACCGCATGGGGCCGCTCAAACATGGCGCCTGTAAACGTGCCCGAGCATGTAAAATCACTCGTTCAATGGGCGCGCGCTACCCACATCTAGGGTTACGAAGCGGTAACCCGTGAGAGGCAAAATTTAGTTTAAACTAGAGAAATTTTGATAATTTTTAAAACTACTAACAAATTTTATGTATGAAGCGGGGCGGATCGGGTGCCGCTTCATAGTAGTACCTTTTAGCATTGTCCTAGAATATTGGATTCAGCAAGGTATATTTCTTGTTAGAATCTGCACCTTGCTACAATCACATTGAGGACCGTGTTAAAGGGTAAGGGCATACTTGGTTCGCAAGATATTGAAAATATACAAATAGGAAAACATGTACTCCCTCCGTTCAGAAACATAAGACGTTTTAGCTTTGTGAATGGAATGTATCTAGATATCTTTTAATGTATAGGTTTATAGAGATTCGGAGTGAAACTATACACTAAAAATGGTCTCGATACATTAATTTTACAAAGCTAAAATTATATTTCTGAACGGAGGGAGTAGGACTTAGATTGCATGACATACTGAATCCTAAAGAAATGCAAAACGCAGAAATCTACAATAGAAGTTGTTTGATTGAACCATAGGAAAATGTAGGATTTTTTCGTGCGAAGAAATATTTGCACAACATTATTTGTATTTAAACAAAGGGAAATTTCTATGAGGGTGGACATAAGATATTTCTTCCTATAGAATTGTACGCAAAGTTGCTCATAGGAAATAAATTCCTATGGTTCCCAATCCTACAAATAAAAAAGGCTCTATAGAAAAATACTATAGTAGGAAATAAATTCCTACGAAATTCATTTGAACCGAACATGCCCTAAACTTTGGTTATGGTGCACCTATTTTCTAAGAGATGTGCTAGCGCGCGCAATGCTCCCCATGGCCGCACGATTAGGATTCCATGGCGCAAGAAAAAACACCAAGAAACCAGAAAAAACACAAATGCCATGGAAAAAATAAAAATACCCTAGCAACTTATGTTTGCATGTGCTCCGAGAGACTAGGGAGGGCACATTTTCTCCTTAGATTTTGGATTTTCTAAATATTAGAAAAAACACATTTGTGAGTGTTACAACATTTTGGAGAAAAAAACACGGGCATATATATTTAGTTGAAACTTACACATGTAATCTTTGTAATCATTGCTGCAATTTTCCGTGTTTTCTGAAAATGAGAAAACCACATTTTAAGTTTTTTTATAATTAAAAAAACTTAAAATGACGTCGTAGCAATCTCATTTCTAAGTTTTGGCAGTGGACGACGTCATGTCTGGACCCGCTCACCATGCACGCTGGAACTGCTGAATCTTCTCCTCCTCCTCACATCTACTACTGTACTGTGGCTGCTGGATCGATCCAGTCGCGTCCCTTATCTCCTGGAACGCCTTGATCTGCACCAATTATCGCCCCCACTAGAACTAGAACTAGATCCATCCATCTGCTGCTGCCAAACATCACGTGCCCCCTCCTTATCTGAGTTCGGTTGCTATTTCGAGCTGCTATCACGCTAGCAGATGAGTGCGGTAGTACGTTCCCGGCGGGGTGCAGGGCCAATGGTAGAACGTCGGTATATACCATTGATGGGAGCGAACGAATGACGACTTTCCGCAGGAGGGGAGGGACATGCCGATAAGGCAATGTGTACTCGTGTAGGCCTGGCCGCCACCACCCGCCCCTCATATAATGCACTTACTATACGGAGTAAGTTAGAAAGATTTTAGCTTTGTTCAATTATTGTACTTCTAGTAGTACAGTGTGCGGCGTGCTGTGTTGGGATGAAGCAAAACGAAATTGGTTTAGTGGTTGTTCTAGCTGGTTAAGCAAGCAGGCTTAATTAATTTGGAGTCTGTTCATGTCGGCGTTGATCGAGTCCGGCCGAGATGACGATCCGTCCCTGTCTATGGATTTTTGCACGTAGTTTTCTCGACCGACCTTGTGGGAGGGAGCGGACGCCGATATGGGCTGCTGCCGCAATCCGCATCGCTTTCCGAGCCCCGCGCGCGTATTTCGAAGCTTCCTGCCCTCTCTGTTCTATTCGCATCGCATCGCACGCCACCTACCTACCCAGCTTCTACTCTATCCAGCGCTCATCATATTTGGCACTCACGCGCTTTGTTTCTCCTAATCTATGATAGTATGATGGTTGGCCGGGCATTGTTTTCAGTCATCTGGCAAGTAGTTTATGTGGGCGCCGTTGGTTCAGGCTTGCCCATCCGCCGATCGATCTGCGAGTGGAGAGCGACAGAGCGTGACACTTTCTCCTCTCATGATATGCCTCCACCGCCGGGGGCTTGGACCGTTCCAGATTTGGCGACGTCCACTTGTCGAATGCGCCCATGTAACCATGGCCCGGGCATCAAATCCTGATCCAACTCGCAGCGAATTGACTAGCACGTCGGCATATACGCGCGCGTTACGAGTCGGTCGGTCGGAGTACTTGGTAAGAGGAAGTAGAATAGAGTGAGTCAGCTAGTTACAAGTGTTTAAAAAGTACCTCCGATCCAAATTAATTGACTCGGATTTGTCTAGATTCGAATATATCTAGACATGTTCTAATACTAGATGCATCTGAATCTAAACAAATGGAAGTCAATTAATATGGATCTAAGGGAGTATATGTTTCTAAGTTGGAGCGGACAGAAAAGGTGTAAGAATGTAAGATCCAGTTCTTTTTGAGCTTTTGAGCAGTTTAGAGGTGAAATTGAACTTAAACCCAAAAGAACTTGATTTTAAGCCGATTTCCCGCACAGCTACCTTCACCAATTTATTCACAGTGGCGATAAGCCGGGGTACCCCAGCTTCCCACAGCTTTTCCGAACTGCACCGAATCGGTACATGGTTATGCCCCTATTCCTTAGGCTATTTACGACCAAATACCACTATGCAGCCGAGTGGACGACCGAAACGTTTCCTGGTTAGCTCGTCCCACTCGAGCAACACCTCCTCCTATCTCCTCTCCCCTGAACAGAACTTCTAGGGATCCTCACCGAACCTCTGCCCCCATCGCCCCTGGAAACTCCGGTTGCTGCCCCTCCGCCACTCCCGTCTCCAAATCGGTCCCCAGCTCACCACAAATCAATTTCATGGCGAGGGGTAGCCGGCACCCACCCCTACAACTCGTCATGTTGCTCCCCTCCAGTGCGCCTACCTCCTCAAGGTTGTTCGGCAACTCAAGCCGACGGTCCCCGCCACCGTGCCGCCAAGATCATCCCCTCCGGCCACGGTCCCTTACCATGGTGGAGGTGGTCGTCTGGGCAGGCTCCACGGCTCCCAACTATCTGGTATGCATCTGCGCGCCTTTGCATCCACCCTCTTTGATAGTTTCAATGCTATGTTCTTGAGTTGCACCATCACATAATTACGACAGTACCAATAAAAATTATTTGCAGGACTGCATCTCTCTCTCTCTAACTAATCTCTGCAAACTCAATCTAGCTATATCCAGTGAACCTGCACCCCTATCTGGTAACGTTTGCACCTTAGTGAATAGTCCATGCTCATATATGCGAAAAAGAACACAAAATAACTCAAATCAAATAGTCAGAACACAGATTGGTCTTGACAGTATCACAAACTTTTCAACACGCAGTTCAGACAATAAGCTAGTACAGGAAAAGCCAAAAAGAACTGAGACGCGGTTTCTTGTGAGCTTATCGTCACCGTTGTTTCTCTGGACAGCCCAAGCCAGGATGGCTTATGCACAAACCACAGTTGAAAAGAACCGAGCCTAAGTGGACTCTAAGTTAAGAGTCAACTCTAGCATGTGCTCCTAGGTTTTGTGAGAATGAATGTCCTTCAAACGGATAATGTTAAACAACTTTGACATCCTTTCCTTCACACAAGGTTTTCAGTCCCCCCCCCCCCCCCCGACGCTTAGGGTAGTAAGGGAAAGTAGCGATATTCCGATTCCTTCCTAGGGAATCAATGAATGCAGCCTCTCTAGGAGTTTTAGTACTTAAGTTAACACCTTGGCTCTTATCCTACGTTGACGAGGTAGATGTGGTAAGCTAACTTCTATCCTTCTTGTGGAAAGGGCATTCAATGTCATCTTCATTCCCTTCTTGCTTCAAGGATTAGGTCGAATAGTCAAAGAAGGGGATGGCTAATTCCAGGAATAGAGTAGCATTCTCAAGCACTACCCTCAGTTGTAGGCTTAGTCCATATAAAACAGTGAATCTACCAGCAGCAGAGGTTGCAGATACATGTCCACCACTCGTTTATCTACTACCATAAGCAGGAGCAGTTGCGCAAGTGTTGTGAGGTATTTCATTCGCGTGTTAAGGACAATTTCTTTTATAACACTCGAAATCTATGTCGTTACTCTTTGCTAGAACAGAGGTTTAGCATTGAATAAATTTCTTATTCCATACGTTAGAGACAAAGCAAGGTCAAAGTTCTTGATCCTTCGCCCTCGCTACTACACATCAAGAAACGCAACTCGTGATAAGCTTAGCTCAAGCGGCTAAAGTTTAGTGAATAAAAAGAAAGATGGGTTTTAGCTCCTTTCCTTTGACTTCATAGCAGCGCTATCGGGTACTACGATCCCTCTTTCCCACACATCTAAGCACCTCACGTGGTCCACTGGTTCCTCCGAAAACTCTCATTTGTTGAAGCGGGGCATAGTGGAGCGCCGAGGGAGAAATGTCTTTTATTTTTTTTACTTATTTGTTGATTCCAAATGAAACTTAGCAAATGTTTTTAACATGCAGACTCAGTCTTATGTTAGGGTCCGAGAAAGAAACTTATGTGAGGATAAGGTGGTTTATGTTAGGGTCCGAGAAAGCAACTTGACATGCCATTCCTAACAAGAATTCCACTCTTTCTGGTCATGTCAAAAACCACCTCTTGGAAAGAAGATTGAAAGACAATCGTTTCAGAATGTCGTGGTGGTGTCATGACATATGCCATGGGTAGGCTAAAGTTGGGGCCGATGGACGATGGAGGAATCCGGGGAGGGATGAAGAATTGAAGACCTCACACGGAAGAACTCAGAGAGACACGATATACCCAAGTTTGAGGCTCTCCTAGTGAGATAACACCTCTACTTCTGCATCTAGTCTCATATATCTTGCCATGCTTGTGGCTACAATGGTGCTCCTTGAGCTATACTCTTATGCCTCTCATGGAGAGAGCAGAGGAAGAAGAAACCATGCTCGTAGTGAGCAGAGGGAGAGGAGCCCTTCGGGGGCCTCTCTTGTAACGTTACCCCTGGTGCTCCTTATAAAGTGGAGCCCAGGGGACATGGTATGTCATCACAAGTACTCATATGAGCTGTCTAGTGGGGGTTTGCCCAGTCATCTTGTCCTTTAGTGAGTTGATATATTGTAAATGTATCCATAATTTTTGATGTTCCATGCTTGGTTTTATCCACTTTCTTGTGTTTTGTTCCAACTTTGGATTACTTTTCATATGATTTCTTGGACTAACCTATTAACAAGAGCCACAATGCCAGCTGCCTGTTTTCTGCTGTTTTTGGTTCCAGGAAAGTTAGAAAATGAATATTCTCGAAATTGGACGGGACAAACGCCAAAGTGCCTACTTTTCCGGAAGTGATCAAGTGCCAAAATACGAGACGGAGAAGGGCCAGGGGCCGGCCACACCACCTGGCCGCGCGGCCAGGCCTGGCCTGCGCTAGGGGGTGGTGTGGCCACTCCCGGCACCCCCTCGGCTTCTCCTTCTGTCTATATATTACCCTCAGGACGAAAACCCTAAGGGCCCGATCAAAAATCCACGAAAGAGTCTGTAGCCACCGTCATCTCCATCCCTAGATCGGGAGGGATCTGAAGCTCTTCCCGGCACCCTGCCAGAGAGGGGAATTCACCCTGGAGGCCTTCTTCATCATCATGCAAGCCTCCGGTGTGATGCGTGAGTAGTTCATCCTTAGACTACAGATCCATGTAGTAGCTAGATGGCTGGTTCTCCTCCTTTGTGCTTTCATGTTTAGATCTTGTGAGCTCCGTTCATGATCAATATCATCTATTTGTAATTCATACATGTTGTGTTTGTGGGGATCCGATGGATATTGAGATGCTATTTCAGATTGATTATTGATTCTATCATGTCTTTGTTATTTGTGATCTTGCATGCTTTCCGTTGTTAGTAGCTATCTTGGCCAAGTAGATGCTAGCAACTCCAAGAGTTGGTATTTATGCTCGATAATGGGTTCATGCCTCTGGTAATCTGGGGAAGTGACAGAAATCTCTAAGGTACTAGATGTGATGTTGCTACTAGGGAGACAACAACAATCCTTTGTTCATAGAACAATCGTATTGTTTACTTTACACGCAGTTCATAAAGCAATAATCTGTTGCTTGCAACTTAATACTAGAGGGGGTTCGGATGATAACCTGAAGGTGGATTATTAGTCATAGATGCAGTTGGATGGCGGTCTATGTATAATGTTGTAATGCCCAATCAAGTCTCAAAGGAGTCAAGATGATTAGTATATGCATGTATTGCTTTCTCGGTGTTTGTCAATTGCCCGCTGTAATTTGTTCACCCAACATGTTATCTATCTAAGGAGAGCCACCTCTAGTGAACTATGGATCCTGATCATTTTTCTTTACATACAATCTAGAACTGTTTACTGCTTTGTGTTTACTTTCTGCAAACTTTTACTTATTTCCATTCGATACGTTTAATCCTTTGTTTTCTGGAAAACACGGTGAGATTGACAACCTCATCGCAAGTTGGGGACAAAGTTCTGTGGTTGTGTTGTGCAGGTCTCCACGTTGCTACTACCATCGGTAGTGCGCCCTGCCAAAGATCTGCTAGTAACACCTTTGGGGTGTTTCCTTGCTCCTACTGGTTCGATTAAACCTTGGTTTCATAACTGAGGGAAACTTGCTGCTGTGCTCATCGTACCTTCCTCTTGGGGTTCCCAATGAACTCTACGTCAACGACGAGCACATCAAGATTTTCTGGCACCGTTGCCGGGGAGTCAAGGACATCTTCACTAGGGGAGTCCCTCATAACCAATCTCTTTACTTTGTTGTTTTTGTTTTGCTTAGTTTTCTTTTTTTTGCTTGTTTTGTTCTTCAAAAACACAAAACAATTAGTTTTACTTATTTGCTTCCTTATTTGAAAACCCAAAAAATAACTACTCTTGAAAACACTAAGTTGTGTGACTTCACTAGCACCAACAACAATGATTTTATGAGCACACCTATTGCTCCACCTGTGGCTAAAAATACTTTCTTTGAGATAAAACCTGCTTTGCTCAATCTTGTTATGAGAGAACAATTTTCTGGTATTGGTAATGAAGATGTTGCTTCCCATCTAAATAACTTTGTTGAACTTTGTGAGATGCAAAAGCATAGGGATATAGATGGTGATATTATTAAGCTGAAATTGTTTCCTTTCTCTTTGAGAGGAAAAGCTAAAGAATGGTTGAATTCCTTAACTAGGAATAGTATTGATTCTTGGACTAAGTGCAAAGATGCTTTCATTGGGAAATACTATCCTCCTGCTATGATTATATCCATGAGAAGTGAAATAATGAAGTTTAAAAAACTTGATAATGAGCATGTTGCTCAAGCTTGGGAAAGAATGAAATCTTTGGTAAAGAATTGTCCCACTCATGGACTGACTGCTTGGATGATCATCCAAACTTTTTATGCAGGATTGAACTATTCTTCAAGGAACCTATTGGATTCTACTGCTGGAGGTACCTTTATGACCATCACTTTGGGTGCTGCAACAAAACTTCTGGACAATATGATGGTTAATTATTCCGAATGGCATACTGAGAGAGCGCCACAAGGTAAGAAGGTAAATTCTGTTGAGGAAACCTCCTCCTTGAGTGATAAGGTTGATATAATTATGTCTATGCTTGTTAATGGGAAAGCCCATATTGATCCAAATAATGTTCCTCTAGCTTCTTTGGTTGCTCAAGAAGAGCAAGTTGATGTGAACTTCATAAGAAATAACAACTTTGGCAACAATGCTTATGGTAATAATGCTTATAGGAGTAATTTTGGTAACAACAATTATAAGCCATATCCTCCCAACAATGGTAATGCTTATGGAAATTCTTACAACAATAATAGGAGTGCTCCCTCTGAACTTGAAGTTATGCTTAAAGAGTTTATTAGTAAACAAACTGCTTTCAATAAAACTATTGAGGAAAAACTCTCGAATGCTGAAAGAAATATAGCATCTTTGGCTGAAGCTCAATCCACTATGAATAAAATGGCTGCTAAACCTGAAACTAATGATAATCTCTTTGCAGATACTAATGCCATACAAGTAAGAATTGATGAAAATGTTAGACTATTAGCTGAATTACATACTAAGTTGGAAAGAGAAGATGAAATTGCTAGAAACATTACTGTTTCTACTATTACCACCACTAGTGTTGAGGCTAGTAATAGTTCTACTACTTTAGATGATAAAGTTGATTTTGATCTTGATGGTTGCAATATCTCTGAAGTTATTAAGTTCCTACAAAAGCTTGCTAAAAGTCCTAATGCTAGTGCTATGAACATGGCCTTTACAAAACACATTACCGATGCTCTCATAAAGATTAAAGAAGAAAAGGTGAAACATAAAGCTTCTATTCCTATAAAACAAGAAGATGGTTGGGAACCCATCATCAATATGAAAGTGAGTGACTTTGATTTCAAAGCTTTGTGTGATCTTGATAGTAGTGTTTCTATTATGCCTAGAAGGATTTATGATATGCTTGATTTGCCTCCACTTGAAGATTGTTATTTGAATGTCCCACTTGATGATAATGCTAAAAAGAAACTCATGGGGAGTC
Source organism: Avena eriantha (assembly GCA_910589775.1). Lineage (NCBI taxonomy): Eukaryota > Viridiplantae > Streptophyta > Magnoliopsida > Poales > Poaceae > Avena > Avena eriantha. The sequence goes on along the minus strand of OU342745.1, from coordinate 486,798,681 downwards.
TTAATGATGTTCTTATTATGGTTAACGATTCCTATGTCCCCATTGATTTCTATTTTTGGATGTTGAATACAATGCTTCTTGTCCTATTACTTTGGGAAGACCTTTTCTTAGAACTGTTGGTGCCATCATTGATATGAAAGAAGGCACCATTAAATATCAAATCCCACTCAAGAAAGGTATAGAACACTTCCCTAAAAAGAGAGAAAAGATTTCTTTTGCTTCTCCTATGAAAACAAAATTTGGTCTTAATGCTTCTTCATTTGAGAACACTTGATTCTTTCTTTGCTTCTTATGCCTAACTTAAAGGCGTTAAAGAAAAGTACTTATTGGGAGATAACCAAAAAGTTTTAGATGAGTCTTGGAAGTTATTACCTCTGTAATAACCTCTCCTTATCCTTTTTATTTTCTTTTTGTGCCAAGAGTAACCTCTAATGAGAGAAAAGTAATGATTGGGAAAGTTGCTGTCCCGAAACAGATTTCTGTGCTTCGACATAAAAATTCGTGAGAGAAAAGTTGTATGTCGGATTGAGCTGTAATGTTTTGTTCTTCTGCCTCAGGTTGTTATCTAACTTTCATTAGTTCAACCCTTTTTGATTTGAGCAACAGAAGGTCATCGAAAGAATTCATATTTACCTACTGGTCTGTTTTGACAGATTTCTGCCATTTTCTGCATTTGCTTCTTGTGGGTTCCTTTTTGAGTTCTTTTGGGGAATTGAGATTTTTGAGGGAAGTGCTATAGTAGCTAGTGTTCTCATGGAAGTTTATTTGGTGTTAGAACTGAGCCTTAAGACTTATTTATCTTGAGTGCACTAATGTTGCTAATAAAGATTGTGTGAAGTTTTGTATGAAGTAAAAATTTCAGGTGCATGGAAGGAATGAGTAATGAGATGAAGGATGGATTAAAGCTCAAGCTTGGGGATGCCATGCGTGTCACCCCAAGAAATATCCAAGAAGTACAAGCGCCAAAGCTTGGGGATGCCCAAGGCATCCCCTGTTGGAGATATGCCCAAGAGGCAATAATAAAAGTGATTATTATTATATCTTTGTGTTTATGATGAATGTTTACATTCCATGCTTTAATTGTATTATTAGGAAACACTAATACATGTGTGTTTTGTAAACATAAGAGAGTCCCTAGTAAGCCTCTTGTTGAACTAGCTTGTTGATTAATTGATGATCATGGTTTCCTGATCATGGACATTAGGATGTGATTAATAACAAGGTTATATCATTAGGAGAATGATGTGATGGACACACACCCATAGTAAGCGTAGCATAAGATCAAGTCATTAAGTCCGTATTGCTGTAAGCTTTTAAATGCATAGTAACCTAATCCTTCGACCATGAGGTTGTGTTAATCACCATCACCGGATGGGTACTTTGATGACATCAAACACCGCTTCGTAACTGGGTGGTTATAAAGGTGTCATTGGGTATTCTGAAAGTATGTGTTGAAGCGCATGGACCAAGATTGGGATTTGTCCATCCATATGACGGATAGATATGCTCTGGGGCCCTCTCGGTGGAATGTCATCTAGTTAGCTTGCAAGCATGTTACTAGGTCACAAGGGATGACATATCACGGAACGAGTAAAGAGTACTTATCAGTAACGAGGTAGAACTAGGTATGGAGATACCGACGATCAAACCTCAGATAAGTATAGTATCGCGAGACAAAGGGAATTAGTTTCGTATGTAAGTGGTTCAATCGATCGCGAAGTCATCGTTGAGTATGTGGGAGCCATTATGGATCTCCAGGTCCCGCTGATGGTTATTGATAGGAGATGTGTCTCTGTCATGTCTGCATATTCACGAACTGTAGGGTGACACACTTAAGGTTCGAAGTTGTTTTAAGTAGATATGGAATATGCGTTGGAGACCGAATGTTGTTCGGAGTCTCGGAATGGATTCGGGACATCACGAGGAGATCCGGAATTGTCCGGAGAATAAGATTCATATATTGGGGATCATTTTCTAAGTTAGGAAATGTTCCGGAGTGTTTGTATGGAGATTCTAAAAGGTTTCGGAATGTTCTGGAAGGTTCTAGAGGATTTCTTGGAGTTTGCTTGAAAACCAAGAAAGGGTCAAAGGAAACCTAGTGGGGCAAGACACGGATTCGTGGGGGAGGAGGACTCCTCCCCCCTTCCCACCGCCGGCCATAGGAGGGGAGTCCTACTAGGACTCCCCCTCCCCAGGCGCGCCTCCCCCCCTTAAATAGAAGGGCAGGGGCGCCCCCTCCTAGCCCTCTCCCATAACTCCCAATCTCTGCCGCCTCTCTCCTCCACCTTTCTTCTGCACATGCATAGGCGAAGCCCTGCAGAATTATCTACTCCACCACCACCACCACGCCGTCGTGCTGCTGGGATTCCGTGGAGAAGATCTACTACCTCCGCTGCTCGCTGGAACGGGGAGAGGAAGGTCTGCTTCGACTCCGCACGTGTGACCGACTGCGGAAGCGCTGCCGAAACGCAGCGCCGGAAGGATCGTCCACTTGACCGACCGCGGAAGCGCTGCTGGAACGCGACGCCGGAAGGATCGTCCACACGATCTTGAGATCGGCAAGTGATCGACTACATCAACCACGAGATCTAATCTCGTTAACGCTTTCGGATCTACGAGGGTTAGATCCTATCTATCTCGTTGCACATGTCTAATAGATTAGATCTTGGATTTTATCTAGATTAGATCTGGGTTTTGTTCGTTCTTGCGGTAGAAATTTTTTGTTTTCCATGCTACGAACCCATCAGTGGTATGAGAGCCGTATCTATGCGTAGATCTGTTGCACGAGTAGAACACAATGTTTTTGTGGGCATTGATGCTTTTTTTGTCGGTGACTTAGCGTGTACTTTGCATCTTGCGGCATGGTGGGATGAAGCGGCTCGGGCTAAAATTACATGTCATCGCACATGAGACTTCCTCCACGCTTGACGTGCAACTTGCTTTGCACAAGTGGCTTTGCGGGTGTCTGTCTCTCCCACCATAGTTAAGATTCAATTTACAATGAGCATCTTGACAACACTTGTATCAATGCTGTGGTCCTTGTTCGTAGGTAAGATCGGTCTTATGTGAAAGCCCCAAACCACGTAAAACTTGCAAAGAAAATTAGAGGCGTCTAACTTGTTTTTGCAGGGGTTTTGTGATGTGATATGGCCATCATGTGATTGTGATTGTATTTGATGTATGCAATGATCCTTGTTGTAATATGGCAACCGGCAGGAGCCTAATGGTTGTCTTGACGAGCCTAGCATGTACAGACATGGTCTCAGAACACGAAATACCGAAAGGTAGAGCATGAGTCATATAAATGATATGATGAACATGAAGATTGTTCGCCGATGAAACTACATCTTCTCTCGTGAAGATCGGACTTGGTGTAGTGGACTTGGTTCGTCTAATCACTAAGACAATGTGAGGGATGTTGTTTTGAGTGGGAGTTCACCTAGTTAGTTTAAGAATTAAATTTGAACTCAATTTGTCATAAACTTAGTCTAAACTACTTGCAAATTGTTGTAGATTATGGCGACCCCCTCCATCAATTTCAATGCGTTCCTAGAGAAAGAAAAGCTTAAGAACAATGGAAGCAATTTCACGGACTGGTTCCGTGGACTGAAGATCGTCCTCAGGGCTGGTCAGTTGACCTATGTGCTCGATGCACCGCTAGGTGACCCACCTGCAGATAATGCCACCGATGACGAAAAGAATGTTTTCGCCACTCGGAAAAATCATTACTCCACAGTTCAGTGTGCCATCCTGTACGGTTTAGAATCGGAGCTCCAGAAGCGTTTTGAGCACCACGACCCATTCGAGATCATTAAGGAGCTCAGGCTAATTTTTGAGACTCGCGTGGCCATGGAGAGCTATGAGGCCTGCGAAAAATTCTTTAACTGTAAGATGGAAGAGGGAAGCTCCGTTAGCGAGCACGTGCTCACCATGTCTGGGTACGCAAAGAAGCTCCAAGAGTTGGGAATATCGATTCCTAATGAATTAGGGATTCACCGTCTCCTTCAATCACTGCCACCAAGTTACAAGAACTTTGTGATGAACTACAACATGCACTGCATGAACAAGACGTTGCCTGAACTGTCGTCCATGCTGAAAACTGCTGAAGTGGAGATCAAGAAGGAGCACCAAGTGTTGATGGTCAATAAGACCACCAATTTCAAGAGACGGGGCAAGCCTAAGAACAAGGGCAACTTCAAGAAGGACGGCAAGAAAGCTGCCGCACCTGCTAAGAAGCCCAAGGCTGGTCCTAAGCCTGAAACTGAGTGCTTCTACTGCAAGGGTGCTGGTCACTGGAAGCGTAACTGCCCCAAGTACCTGGCGGATCTAAAGAACGGCAACATCAAGAAGAAAGGTATATTTGATATATGTGTTATAGATGTGTATCTTACTATTAATCGTAGTAGTGCCTGGGTATTTGATACTGGTTCGGTTGCTCATATTTGTAACTCGAAACAAGAGCTGCGGAATAAACGAAGACTGGCAAGAGACGAGGTGACGATGCGCGTTGGAAATGGCTCCAAGGTTGATGTGATCGCCGTCGGCACGCTCCCTCTACATCTACCTTCGGGATTAGTTTTAAATTTGAATAATTGTTATTTGGTGCCTGCGTTAAGCATGAACATTATATCTGGATCCTGTTTATTGCGAGACGGTTACTCTTTTAAGTCCGAGAATAAAGGTTGTTCGATTTATATGAGTAATATCTTTTATGGTAATGCACCTGAGATGAATGGTTTATTCTTACTGAATCTCGATAGTAGTGATACACATGTTCACAACATAGATGCTAAACGAATAAAATTAAATGATAATTCTACATACATGTGGCACTGTCGTCTTGGTCACATTGGAGTGAAGCGTATGAAGAAAATCCATTCAGATGGACTTCTTGAATCACTTGATTTTGAATCACTTGAAAGATGCGAAGCATGTCTAATGGGAAAATGACTAAGACTCCATTCTCTGGTACAATGGAGCGAGTTACAGACTTATTGGAAATAATACATACCGATGTGTGCGGTCCAATGAGTGTAGCATCGCGTGGTGGATATCGTTATGTTCTCACTTTCACGGATGACTTGAGTAGATATGGGTATGTCTACTTTATGAAACATAAGTCCGAAACTTTCGAGAAATTTAAGGAATTTCAAAGTGAAGTGGAAAATCATCGTAACAAGAAGATTAAGTTTCTGCGTTCTGATCGCGGAGGTGAATATCTGAGTTATGAGTTTGGCATGCATTTAAAGAAATGTGGAATACTTTCACAGTTGACACCGCCGGAAACACCACAGCGTAATGGTGTGTCCGAATGTCGTAATCGAACTCTCTTAGATATGGTTCGGTCTATGATGTCTCTTACAGATTTACCTTTATAATTTTGGGGCTATGCATTAGAGACAGCCGCATTCACTTTAAATAGGGCACCATCTAAATCCGTTGAAACGACACCGTACGAATTGTGGTTTGGTAAGAAACCTAAGTTGTCGTTCCTTAAAGTTTGGGGTTGCGAGGCATATGTAAAGAAGTTACAACCTGATAAGCTAAAACCCAAAGCGGAGAAATGCGTCTTCATAGGATACCCTAAAGAAACAATTGGGTATACCTTCTATCATAGATCCGAAGGCAAGGTTTTCGTTGCAAAGAATGGATCCTTTCTTGAGAAGGAGTTTCTCTCGAAAGAGGTGACTGGAAGGAAAGTAGAACTCGATGAGGTTATTGAACCTTCTCTCGGATTTGAGAGTAGCGCAGCACCGGAAGATGTTTTTGTGCCGCCTGCACCAATTGGAGAGGAAGCTAATGATAATGATCATGAAACTTCAAACGAAGTTACTGCTGAACCTCGCAGGTCAACGAGGGTTCGTACCACTCCTGATTGGTATGACTCTTCCTTGAACGTCATGTTGGTGGACAACGCTGATGACCCTGCGACATATGAAGAAGCTATGGTGAGCCCAGATTCCGACAAATGGCTAGAAGCAATGAAATCCGAAATGGGATCCATGTACGAAAACCAAGTGTGGACTTTGGTGGACTTACCGGATGGCCGTAAGGCTGTCGAGAACAAATGGATTTTCAAGAGAAAAATAGATGTTGATGGTAATGTTACCGTCTATAAAGCTCGACTTGTCGCGAAAGGGTTCCAACAAATTCAAGGAGTTGACTATGATGAGACTTTCTCACCAGTAGCGAAGCTAAAGTCTGTGAGGATTTTGTTAGCAATTGCTGCACATTTTGATTATGAGATTTGGCAGATGGATGTCAAAACGACATTCCTTAATGGTGACATTGAGGAAGAGTTGTATATGGTACAACCCAAGGGTTTTGTCGATCCTAAAGATGCTGACAAGGTATGCAAACTTCAGCGCTCCATTTATGGACTGAAGCAAGCATCCCGGAGTTGGAATCAACGTTTTGATAAAGTAATCAAAAACTTTGGATTTATACAAACATATGGAGAAGCTTGTATTTACAAGAAAGTGAGTGGGAGCTCTATAGCATTCCTAGTACTATATGTAGATGACATATTGTTGATTGGGAATGATATAGAACTTCTTAATAGCGTCAAAACTTATTTGAACAATAGTTTTTCAATGAAGGATCTTGGCGAAGCGGCATACATTCTAGGCATCAAGATTTATAGAGATAGATCAAGACGCCTAATAGCGCTTTCACAAAGTACATACTTGGACAAAGTTCTAAAGAAGTTTAGAATGGAAGATAGCAAGAAAGGGTTTGTGCCCATGTTGTCAGGTAATACCTTGAGTAAAACTCAAAGTCCAGCTACGGCAGAAGATAGAGAGAAAATGAATAATATTCCCTATGCCTCAGCCATAGGTTCTATCATGTATGCCATGTTGTGTACTAGACCGGATATAGCACATGCTATTAGTCTGACTAGCAGATATCAAAGTGATCCTGGAATGGAGCATTGGACAGCGGTCAAGAATATCCTAAAGTACCTGAATAGGACTAAGGATATGGTTCTTTCTTATGGAGGTGATGAACAGCTTGTTGTAAACGGTTACACCGATGCTAGTTGGAACACCGATCCGGATGACTCGAAGTCACAATCGGGATACGTATTTATTTTGAATGGTGCTGCAGTGAGCTGGAGGAGTGCGAAGCAAAGCGTTGTGGTGAAATCTTCAACTGAATCGGAATATATAGCTGCTTCGGAGGCTGCACAAGAAGCCGTTTGGATGAAGGAATTCATTACTGAACTTGGCGTGGTTCCCAGTGCGTTGGACCCGATGGCCATCTACTGTGACAACACAGGTGCCATAGCTAATGCACAGGAGCCAAGGTCACATAGCAAGCTGAAGCACATCAAGCTACGTTTCCACGCTATTCGCGAGTATGTCCGAGATGGTGACATAAAGATTTGCAAAGTACACACTGATCTGAATGTGGCGGATCCGTTGACTAAACCTCTCCCTAGGGCAAAGCATGACCAACACCAGAACGCCATGGGTGTTCGGTATATTACCATGTAATCTGGATTATTAACTCTAGTGGAAGTGGGAGACTGTTGGAGATATGCCCAAGAGGCAATAATAAAAGTGATTATTATTATATCTTTGTGTTTATGATGAATGTTTACATTCCATGCTTTAATTATATTATTAGGAAACACTAATACATGTGTGTTTTGTAAACATAAGAGAGTCCCTAGTAAGCCTCTTGTTGAACTAGCTTGTTGATTAATTGATGATCATGGTTTCCTGATCATGGACATTAGGATGTGATTAATAACAAGGTTATATCATTAGGAGAATGATGTGATGGACACACACCCATAGTAAGCGTAGCATAAGATCAAGTCATTAAGTTCGTATTGCTGTAAGCTTTTAAATGCATAACCTAATCCTTCGACCATGAGGTTGTGTTAATCACCATCACCGGATGGGTACTTTGATGACATCAAACACTGCTTCGTAACTGGGTGGTTATAAAGGTGTCATTGGGTATTCTGAAAGTATGTGTTGAAGCGCATGGACCAAGATTGGGATTTGTCCATCCATATGACGGATAGATATGCTCTGGGGCCCTCTCGGTGGAATGTCATCTAGTTAGCTTGCAAGCATGTTACTAGGTGACAAGGGATGACATATCACGGAACGAGTAAAGAGTACTTATCAGTAACAAGGTAGAACTAGGTATGGAGATACCGACGATCAAACCTCAGATAAGTATAGTATCGCGAGACAAAGGGAATTAGTTTCGTATGTAAGTGGTTCAATCGATCGCGAAGTCATCGTTGAGTATGTGGGAGCCATTATGGATCTCCAGGTCCCGCTGATGGTTATTGATAGGAGATGTGTCTCTGTCATGTCTGCATATTCACGAACCGTAGGGTGACACACTTAAGGTTCGAAGTTGTTTTAAGTAGATATGGAATATGCGTTAGAGACCGAATGTTGTTCGGAGTCTCGGAATGGATTCGGGACATCACGAGGAGATCCGGAATTGTCCGGAGAATAAGATTCATATATTGGGGATCATTTTCTAAGTTAGGAAATGTTCCGGAGTGTTTGTATGGAGATTCTAGAAGGTTTCAGAATGTTCTAGAAGGTTCTAGAGGATTTCTTGGAGTTTGCTTGAAAACCAAGAAAGGGTCAAAGGAAACCTAGTGGGGCAAGACACGGATTCGTGGGGGAGGAGGACTCCTCCCCCCTTCCCACCGCCGGCCATAGGAGGGGAGTCCTACTAGGACTCCCCCTCCCCAGGCGCGCCTCCCCCCCTTAAATAGAAGGGCAGGGGCGCCCCCTCCTAGCCCTCTCCCATAACTCCCAATCTCTGCCGCCTCCCTCCTCCACCTTTCTTCTGCACATGCATAGGCGAAGCCTTGCAGAATTCTCTACTCCACCACCACCACCACGCCGTCGTGCTGCTTGGATTCCGTGGAGAAGATCTACTACCTCCGCTGCTCGCTGGAACGGGGAGAGGAAGGTCTGCTTCGACTCCGCACGTGTGACCGACTACGGAAGCGCTGCCGAAACGCAGCGTCGGAAGGATCGTCCACTTGACCGACTGCGGAAGCGCTGCTGGAACGCGACGACGGAAGGATCGTCCACACGATCTTGAGATCGGCAAGTGATCGACTACATCAACCACGAGATCTAATCTCGTTAACGCTTTCGGATCTACGAGGGTTGGTTCCTATCTATCTCGTTGCACATGTCTAATAGATTAGATCTTGGCTTTTATCTAGATTAGATCTGGGTTTTGTTCGTTCTTGCGGTAGAATTTTTTTGTTTTCCATGCTACGAACCCATCATCCCCTTCTTCATCAATAAAAATTCCAGGTTTCTTCCAAACACTTCATTTTTATTGTTTCATGCACAGTTGTGTTGTTCTTGGAGTGTCTTCTTTTTCGTTTTCATTTTGGTTTTTCATTTGCTTTTGTTTGCTTAGTGAAAGGGAAATGGACGTCGCCTAGAGGGGGGTGAATAGGCGTTTTAAAAATATTATGGTTTAGGCTCTAATAAAAGCGGAATAAAACTTAACGTTTAATTTATCAAGCCAAAACCTATATCCACTAGTTTCAGTAAGTGCACCAACAAGCTATGCTAAGCAAGACAAGAAACAAGGTGATAGCAAGATAATAGTACTTCAAGCACGAAGGCTATCACAATGTAAATTGCATAGGTAAAGGGCTTGGTTGAGAGATAACCGATGGAGGCGGAGACGATGATTTGTTTCCCGAATTTCACTTTCAAAGAAGCTACGTCTCCGTTGGAGAGGTTCGGGGGAGCAATGAACTTCGAACGCAACAAATGGCTCACATCGAGGTGTGGTGGCTCAATGCTCACCCAACGCCACACAAGGTCTCACCAAGGATGCGAAGCCACGCAACTCACCGACGCCACAAAAGGCTCACCCTATTCTCCCGTGAGCTCGCCACAAAGGCCTACTCACGTTCCACTATGGGACACTTGAGGGCGGTCACCGAACCCGTACAAGGTTGGGGCAATCTCCACAACTCAATTGGAGGCTCCCAACAACAATGCCACAAAGGCTACAAAGCCACAAAAGGCAACAAGACCACAAAAGGTCAACAAGCTTGAGGAACCTCCACAACTCAATTGGAGCCCCAAGAACACACCACAACTCCACACAACCGTCTAGGGTTCCAAGAACCCAAGAGAAACAAGCCCAAGGGCTTGAACTCGCCAAATCTCCAAGGAGAACTCAAACCTATGCACCAAATGCAAGAGGCAAGTACTTCTCTCTCAAATTCCACCAAAGCTACAAAAGCTATTGGGGGAATAAGGGAGGAAGAGCACAAGAGGAGAACACACAACTCTCCAAGATCTAGATCCCAAGGATTCCTTCACAAAGAAGGGATTTTGCTTGGTGGGGCTTGTAGATCTAGATCTCCTCTCTCAAATCCCTCAAAAAGATGCAAGAATCATAGGAGGGGAAAGGGGAGAGGGCAAGCTCTTTAAGGTCAACAATGGAGGATAGAGAGAGAGCAAGAACCAATAAAGAGCAAGTTCGGGGCGAAGGGGAAAGGGCAGTTCCTTTTAAAGGGCTCCCCGATCTGCCCGTTACCCACAGAATCGCGCACGGCCAGTAGTACCGGCCACCCAACGGTCAGAAAACAGCGAGGCAAAGAACAAAAACGTGAGCCTGTCCGGTACTACCGCCGCTTCGCCAGAACTACCGGTGGCAAGAATGTCCTAGCGATACTACCGCCTGAAGATCCGATCCAAGTTCCGACAAATAGCGCAGACCAGGCAGAGAGCATACTGAAGCGAAAACGGGGTTACCGGAAATTGGGCCGGAATTAACACCGGTACTACCGGCGGCATTTCTGCCCGAGCGGTACTTCCGGCGTCTGGCCGGTACTTCCGGTCAGAGAAACTTCAGAACCAGAAATGCCATAACTTTTGCATCCGAACTCCAAACGAGATGAAACCAATTTTGTTGGAAATATTGGATATCACCAAGGGAGAAAATACCATGAATATATATGTGAGATACCTCCCAAGGTGTGGAGCCGGAAAAACCCGCAAGATCAAAAACACAATAAGATATGCAAGGGAAATCCGTTTTTGATGAACTAGAGCTTGTTATGAAGATAACCACAAGCTCTAGATCCTCACATGGACAAGAACCAAACGACAACCAAGAAAGATGATGCTATGTATGCAAAGGTTTGAGCTCTCTTCGAAAGATATGAACGAGTCACCCACTCGAGAGCCCCTCTTGATAGTACGGCTATCTATCCTAAACCCTATCAAGATCATACCTTTGCCTTGAGCATCCCACTTGAGCTTGATGTAGACGATCTTGTCACCTTCAAGATGGAACACCTTTCTTGATTGTACTTGCTTTCTCTTGCTTGATGAAGTCTTGAGAAATGCTCCCCCATACTCCATGGGGAAGCCTCTTCTTCTAACTTGTCTTCATCATTCCATGATTGCCGAGGATGGCAAGCTTCAAGAATGAGATCTTCTAGAGATGACGCATCTTGATCTTGCACTTCAATTCTTGATGATGTCTTGAAGATATCCATGAGGAACTCCATCTTCTTCTTCTTCAAGACATACTTGATCTTCTTCTTCTACTACTACTTGATTCCAATAGCACAAAGCCCTTGGACAATGCTTCTTCTTCTTCATCCTTGAAACCAACACATGGTCCAAGCGATGCAAATGGACAAACCTATAAGTGAAACTGAATTTGCACATTAGTCCATAGGGATTGTCATTAATTACCAAAACCACACTAGGGCATACATGTCCTTTCACTTAGTTTGCTGAATAAATTGGTTGGACCCCCTCTTTCATACATTGGTTTGCAAATAGTTTGGTTTGGTTTGGAAAAGAGTAGGAAAGTTCATACTTATGTGGTAAAAAGAGCTTGATTTTGACTGTGGCCTATGCTTTGTCATGCCATGCTTGATATTGTTTTGGCTTTATGCTTAGTATTATTTGCTGTAGCATGACTTGTTATAAACAATTGAGATTGCTTAATGTGCCTTGGATGAATCATGCGTTGTTTTAGCATATTAAAGCATAGTATAGTGGTATTCTCCTTTGATGCTTTATTTGGATTGACTTGGCGCATGCTCACACCATGTTATGACTATCTAAAGTCACCATAGCCTTTATGATCCTTTAGTTTTCAACTTGTAGTATCACTTTATGCTTTAATCAATGATGTTTTGTCACTCTGCATGATTATGGCCATTATTGCTCTCTTAGTTTGTCGCTCCTAGTCTTTTGCTAGCCTCCACAACCAAGTATGAGTTCCACTCATGCATCCAACTCCCTAAACCAAGTTATTCCAAAGAGTCCACCATACCTACCTACTAGCTTATGCTATTCCAAGTATATTCATGCTTTTGTTTATTTTCCAAATTAAACTTGTTATGAGAAAACTAGTGATTAAAGATCTCACGAACTTGATGGCACACTTTACTTTTTGCCTGTAATAAACTTGAACCATTGGGTCCTTCTTTGTTGCGTATATGCTTGCGCTTTATAAGTTGAAATTAGCAGAACCATGTTTCATAGAACGCTTTCAACATTGCACTTGTACTTTGTACCCCGTTGATATCATGTTCTTTTGCTTACGGATCCCGGCGGTGTGAAATAAAAGTGGAACTTGTAAGATCATGGAGTTTGTATGTGTGTTAGAGAAACGCCTGGGCCGCTAGCCTAAGCCATGCCTAATAATGGTGGAAACTTGCAGCATCACCATAATGAGCACTCTATGAAGCATCCTCAATAAAAACCTATGCAAATAGCAAATAAAAAGATCGCCGAGATGCTCATTGTCTGCTTGCCTTGTCATTTTGATTATGGGAAAGCTCCCGTATCATGTGCAAGGGGTACCCCGTTGGCGGTTCTTAATGATACACATGTACTTACAATGGCAAGAGCTTACTCGTGACTGAAGTTGAGTAGCATGAGGATCGGTCTTCGTAAGTAAGGGGCATGAGATTTCGGTTTATAACTTGTCAAGCATATCCTCTTAGTTGTGTCACTTTAACCTTAATCACCTTCAAGATGCTTATGATAGGGGCAATGAGAGCTGAAAGCTATAAGTACCATAATTTTTGGAAGCTCTTTATGAGACTTGAATCCCTACTTCCTTTTACAAAGGCATTTCTTCCACCATTATATTGAGTCTCCACCTTCTATCTTTATGCACCTACTTTCAGAGCATAGTGGCCATTCTTAGTTCTATGTGCATTGTCCCAAGACTAGTTGATTGTTGCATAACTTGTTATTGCTTGTTTGAAACTATTGTATCTAGTCACTCTTATGAACTTTGAAGGTGTCCTATGAATTTATATTTGCTACTCTATTGAGGGACAAGCTGAATACTATTATGCTATGTTTTCTTTATGTGAAACAAACAAACGTCTTGCAAAGCATTGTTATTCATGAATATTTTGTTTGTGCCTTTTCATGTTGCATCATAGTTTCTTTGCTTATTGCTAGAACTTTGTCTTTCATGTTATGATTGAAGTACTATGATCCCAGCTTTGAATTTTTTGCAAATACTTTGATCAAGTCTTTGATGGTGCATGTCACCTCAAAAATTATTCTTTCTTTTTATCACTTACCTACTCGAGGACGAGCAGGAGTTAAGCTTGGGGATGTTGATACATTGTAAATGTATCTATAATTTTTGATGTTCCATGCTTGGTTTTATCCACTTTCTTGTGTTTTGTTCCAACTTTGGAGTACTTTTCATATGATTTCTTGGACTAACCTATTAACAAGAGCCACAGTGCCAGCTGCCTGTTTTCTGCTGTTTTGGGTTCTAGGAAAGTCAGAAAATGTATATTCTCGGAATTGGACGGGACAAAAGCCAAAGTGCCTATTTTTCCGGAAGTGATCAAGTGCCAGAATACGAGACGGAAAAGGGCCAGGGGCCGGCCACACCACCTGGCCGCGCGGCCAGTCCTGGCCCGTGCTAGGGGGTGGTGTGGCCACTCCCGGCACCCCCTCGGCCTCTCCTTCCGCCTATATATTGCCCTCAGGACGAAAACCCTAAGGGCCCGATCAAAAATCCACGAAAGAGTCTATAGCCGCCGTCATCTCCATCCCTAGATCGGGAGGGATCTGAAGCTCTTCTCGGCACCCTGCCAGAGAGGGGAATTCACCTTGGAGGTCTTCTTCATCACAATGCAAGCCTCCGGTGTGATGCGTGAGTAGTTCATCCTTGGACTACGGATCCAGGTAGTAGCTAGATGACTGGTTCTCCTCCTTTGTGCTTTCATGTTTAGATCTTGTGAGCTCCGTTCATGATCAAGATTATCTATTTGTAATTCATACATGTTGTGTTTGCGGGGAACCGATGGATATTGAGATGCTATTTCAGATTGATTATTGATTCTATCATGTCTTTGTTATTTGTGATCTTGCATGCTTTCCGTTGTTAGTAGCTATCTTGGCAAGTAGATGCTAGCAACTCCAAGAGTTAGTATTTATTCTCGATAGTGGGTTCATGCCTCTGGTAATCTAGGGAAGTGACAGAAATCTCTAAGGTACTAGATGTGTTGTTGCTACTAGGGATAAAACAACAATACTTTGTTCATAGAACAATCGTATTGTTTACTTTACACGCAGTTCGTAAAGCAATAATCTGTTGCTTGCAACTTAATACTGGAGGGGGTTGGGATGATAACCTGAAGGTGGATTATTAGTCATAGATGCAATTGGATGGCGGTCTATGTATAATGTTATAATGCCCAATCAAGTCTCAAAGGAGTCAAGATGATTAGTATATGCATGTATTGTTGGGTCCGCATCATAGAAAACAAAAAATTTCCTACGGTGTGAACTACACGCCAAGATCTATCGACTAGGTACAAAGCAACGGGTGGACATACATCCAACGAGAACTTACCCTCGAAGACAACGAGTTTTGTTAACGAGTAGGAACTCGTGGTTGATGTAGTCGTACACTTGCCGATCTCAAGATCGTGAGGAAGTCCGAGCGCCGCAACTCAGCAGCGCATCCGCACTCGCACACACGTTCAAGCCACCGGACAACCTCCACCTCCTCGCTCTAGCGATCCAGTGGAAGCAGCAACTCCTTCCAGACGAAATGCCACCGGTAACATGTATCTCGCTAATCCGAGACCATGGGGGAATAATTCTAGAGGGGCAGAGAGATCCACCACAAGCAGGTGTGAGGATGAAGGAGGGAATGGGTGGCCCTTTATAGGAGGAGGGGGTTCCCCCTCTCTCCATGGCCGGCGCATGGGGGGTGACCCCTCACCTCCCCCATTCATGTGGTGGTAACCCCTCCACATTAAGATGCCTCTTCACATTCCCTTTTAAAGTCTCCACTTTAAATGCATTAAAATTCTCCAAGTTTAATGCTCTCTCATTTAATAAAACTCTTTTTATTAAATTTATTCAGAATTTTGTTAATTACTTTAATTAACAAACATTCACATATAGCTCTTTGCAATATTTCAATATCACATGCAGAACCACTTTCTGCAATTTCACCCGAAACAATTTCTGGTTTCTATTGAAACAATTCCTGCGCTTTGCAATTCTTTCGTCTGAAACATATGTGCTCCAAAATGGTGTCCGGTAACTCTTAAGTGTGCCACCCAACGGTTCGCGAATAATGCATACATGATCGAGACCCTTCTCCGATCAATAATCAGCAGCAGGACCTGGAGATCCGTACTGACTCATACACATTCAACGATGACTTCTGTGATCGTGAGAACCTTTAACGCTTGTAACTAAATCCCTTTGTCTCTCGATATATTACATGTCTGAGAGACGATCATCGGTATCTCCATACCTAGTTTGATCTCGTTACCGACATGCACTCTTTTATCGTTCCCGTGATATAACATTCTAGTGATCACATCACTTTCTTGCAAGCTATCTCAATGTGATATCACCGAGAGGGCCCAGAGTATATCTATCTGTCATCGTGATTGACAAATTCCACTCTTGATCCATGAGCCTCAACATAACACCTTCGTAGTACTGAACCCATCTTTATAGTCACCCTGTTACGGTGTGACGTTTGATGTTATCAAGATACTCTTTCGGTGTTAGCAATTAACATGATCTCATGGTCTAAGGATAAAGATTACTTCGTATGATGTTATAGCAATATAAACATAATGACTTGATCGTAATGCTATACTTCAGATGAATGTTCATCACATCATTCCACCAATGGTGTGACCTTTTTATTAACAACATCCAATGTCCATGATCAGGAAACCTTGATCATCTTGTTAATCAACAAGCTAGTCTATAAGAGAGGCATAACTAAGAACCCTTTTTTGTTTATTAAACACACATGTATTGATGTTTCCGATCAATACAATTCTAGCATGTAAAATAAACATCTATCATATATAAGGAATACATATTAACAACTTTATTATTGCCTCTCAGGGCATATTTCCTTCAGTCTCCCACTTGCACTAGAGACAATAATCTAGTTCACATAGTGATAAATCTAACACCCATGGAGTTCTGGTGTTGATCATGTTTTTCCCTAGGGATAACTTTAGTCAACAGATCTGCTACATTTAGGTCCGTGTGTACTTCACAAATCTTTATATCTCCATCCTTGACATGCTCGCGGATGGAGTGAAACCAGTGCTTAATATGCTTGGAATTCTTGTGAGACCTCGGTTCCTTTGCGTTGGCTATGGCTCCATTGTTGTCACAATAGATCACCATCGGGTCCAATGCACTAGGAACCACACCTAGTTCCATAATGAACTCTTTCATCCAAACCGCTTCCTGTGCCGCTTCTAAAGCAGCGCCATATTCCGTCTCTATCGTTGATCCAGCCACCACAGGTTGTTTGGAACTCCTCCAACTAACTGCTGCTCCGTTCAAGAGAAATACATATCCGGGTTGAGACTTAGAGTCACCCGGATCGGTGTCAAAGCTAGCATCAACATAACACTTAGCGACTAGCTCTTCTTCACCTCCGTATATAAGAAACATATCCTTAGTTCTTCTCAAGTACTTGAGGATGTTCTTTACCGCTATCCAGTGTTCCGAACCTGGATCAGATTGGTACCTACTAGTCAAACTAATAGCATGTGCCACATCCGGTCTTGTACATAGCATGGCATACATAATAAAGCCTATGGCCGAGGCGTAGGGGATCTTATCCATCATCTCTCTTTCTTCTGCCGTAGCCGGGCTTGGAGTCTTACTCAATGTCTTGCCTTGCAACATAGGTAAGAACCCCTTCTTACTTTCGTCCATATTAAACTTCTTTAATATCTTATCAAGGTATGTACTCTACGATAGCCCAATTAGGCGCCTTGATCTATCTCTATAGATTTTAATGCCTAATATATATGACGCTTCACCAAGGTCTTTCATCGAAAATTTGCTGTTTAGATGACTTTTAACACTGTTTAAAAGATCTATATCATTTCTAATCAATAATATGTCATCCACATATAATATCAGAAATACCACATTGCTCCCACTCACTTTCTTGTAAATACAAGCCTCTCCATAAGTTTGGACAAATCCAAACTCTTTGATCACCTCATCAAAGCGGAGATTCCAACTCCGGGATGGTTGCTTCAGTCCATAGATGGATCGCTGAAGTTTGCATACCTTATTAGCATCCTTAGGATCGACAAAACCCTTAGGTTGTATCATATACAACTCTTCTTCAATATTACCATTGAGGAACGCAGTTTTGACATCCATCTGCCATATTTCATAATCGAAATATGCAGCAATTGCTAACATAATCCTAACCGACTTAAGCATCGCTACGGGAGAGAATGTCTCATCATAGTCAACTCCTTGAATTTGTCGAAACCCCTTTGCGACAAGTCGAGCCTTATAGATGGTCACATTACCATCAGCATCAGTTTTTCTTTTGAAAATCCATTTATTCTCAACGGCCTTTCGATCGTGAGGTAAGTCCACCAAGTTCCAAACTTGGTTCTCGTATATGGATTCCATCTCGGATTTCATGGCTTCTAGCCATTTGTTGGAATCCGGGCTCATCATCGCTTCTTCATACGTCGCTGGGTCATCCATTTCATCAACCATTAAATTCACAACAGGATTGCCGTACAGTTCAGGAGCTGCACGTGTCCTGCTTGACCTGTGAGGTTCGGTAGTGTCCTCTTTCGGAGTTTCATGATCATTATCATTAGCTCTCTCTTCATCAGGTGAAGTCAACTCTGAAATCCCTTCCGGTGCTGCGCCACTCGCCATTCCATGAAGAGAAGGTTCAATAAACTCTTCGAGTTCTACCTTCCGACCACTCACACCTTTCGCGAGAAACTCCTTCTCAAGAAAGGATCCATTCTTGGCAACAAAAACCTTGCCCTTGGATCTGTGATAGAAGGTATACCCAATCGTTTCCTTAGGGTATCCTATGAAGACGCATTTTTCCGCTTTGGGTTCGAGTTTATCTGGCTGAAGTTTCTTCACATAAACATCGCATCCCCAAACTTTAAGAAATGACAGCTTAGGTTTGTTTCCAAACCATAATTCATACGGTGTCGTTTCAACGGATTTAGATGGTGCCCGATTTAAAGTGAATGCAGCAGTTTCCAGTGCATAACCCCAAAATGATAGTGGCAAGTCAGTCAGACACATCATAGATCGAACCATATCCAATAAGGTACGATTACGATGTTCTGACACACCATTATGTTGTGGTATTCCGGCAGGCGTGAGTTGTGAAACTATTCCACACTCTTTCATATGTGTGCTAAACTCGTAACTTAGATACTCTCCTCCACGGTCAGACCGTAGAAATTTGATCTTTCTATTACGATGATTTTCCACTTCATTCTGAAATTCCTTGAACTTTTCAAAAGTTTCAGACTTGTGTTTCATCAAATAGATATACCCATATCTACTCAAATCATCCGTGAAAGTAACAAAATAACGATATCCACCTCGCGCCGACACACTCATTGGTCCACACACATCAGTATGTATGATTTCTAATAGATCTGTCGCCCGTTCCATTGAACTGGAAAACGGCGTTCTAGTCATCTTGCCCATAAGGCATGGCTCACATGTATCAAATGATTCAAAATCAAGTGATTCCTAAAGTCTATCAGAATGGAGTTTCTTCATGCGTTTAATGCCAATATGACCTAGACAGCAGTGCACATATATGCAGATATATCATCATCAAGTTTAATCTTTTTAGCATTAACATTATGAATGTGCGTAATATTACTATCAAGATCCATCAGAAATAAACCATTCAACATAGGTGCATGACCATAAAAGATATTATCCATATAAATCGAATAACCATTGTTTTCAGATTTAAACGAATAACCACTTTGCATCAAACATGATCCGGATACAATGTTCATGCTAAGTACATGCACCAAATAACAATTATTTAGGTTTATGACTAATCCCGATGGCATATGGAGAGGCAGCGTTCCAACGGCGATCACATCAACTCTTGATCCATTGCCGACCCGCATCCTGACCTCATCCCTTGCTAGTTGTCGCTTGTTTCGTAGACCCTGAACCGAGTTACATATATTAGCAACCGATCCCGTATCAAATACCCAGGTGCTACTGCGAGTACTAGTCAAGTACACATCAATAACATGTATATCACATATACCTTTGTTTGCCTTGCCGGACTTCTTGTCCGCCAAATACTTGGGGCAGTTGCGCTTCCAATGGCCAGTCGCCTTACAATAGTAGCACTCGGTGTCAGACTTAGGGCCAGCTCGGGGTTTCTTTTTAGGCGTGGCAACAGACTTGCCACCCTTCTTTCCCTTGTGCTGGCCTTTCTTGTCTTTCTTGAAACCGGTGGTCCTATTGATCATCAACACTTGATGCTCTTTCCTAATCTCCACTTCTGCAGTCTTAAGCATTGACAAAAGCTCGGGAAGAGACTTCTTCATACCCTACATATTATAGTTCATCACAAAGCTCTTGTAGCTAGGTGACAGAGATTGGAGAACACGATGTATGCCTAAGTCAATGGGAATCGTTATTCCCAAGGACACAAGCTTATCGGCGTACCCAGACATTTTGAGTACGTGCTCACTAACGGAGTTGTTTTCCTCCATCATGAAACTAAAGAACTTTTCTGTAGCATTATAACTCTCTACGGCAGCATGGGTATTGAAAATCATTTTCAATTCTCCCGTGGTATCAAAGGCATTGCCATTTTCGAAACGCTTTTGATGTTCTGGCTCCAGCCCATACAGTATGCCACAATGAACTAAGTTGTGGTCCTCCTGACGAGTCACATAGACATTCTTTTCCTCGTCAGGGGCATCAGGAGCTGGTGGGGGGCCTAGCGACGCATCTAGCAAATATTGCTTTTGTGCAGTAGTGAGGAGAATCCTCAAATTCATAGCCCAGTTGGTGAAGTTGCTATAATTCGCAGCAAGTTTCGCTTTCTCCATGAACACATTGAAATTAAAAGCAGGTGGTGCCATCTACAACAGAATTTGTAAATTTACTTAGACTAAGTTTATGATAGATTGAGTTCAACTAATCCAAATTACTAAGGAACTCCCACTCAAAAACGACATCCCTCGTGTCCTTTTGGTGATTACATGAACCAAATCCACTACACCAAGTCCGATCATCACGTGTGTAAAACTGTCTTACACCCATTCCTATGAAAGCGTAGATTCGAGTACACTTGATCATCACGTGATGTCTCGAAACACGATCCACAGAACGGTGCATACTTAAGGAAGAACACATTTTTATCTTGATATCTAAATGAGGGATCATCTTACAATGCTACCAAAAGCGCCAAACTAGTAGTATAAGATGCTAACATCTAATGTGTAAAGTGAGATGACATGGTCCATGCATTTGATCTCTATCACTTGCATCGTGGTATGATCTCTATCATTCCTTTGTGTGTAAGGCCAAGGTCTATGGAACTTACTCATTGAGTGTGTTGTAAGAGTATCTATCATACATCTACTTACAACAATACCATATCAATACACTAGCCCAGCAACGATCTAAACTAGACGCCTCTAATTTATCAATTTCAAGTTTTACGTGGCTTAGGGCTTTCGGAGATAGAACCGTTCTCACCTACGAACATGAACCACAACGAGTATAACTAAGTTATTAGCAACTCGTTGTAAATCAGATATTGACTATAGTAGGAGAGACAGACACCCGCCAGCCACTTATGCAAAACAAGTTGCATGTCAGTCGTGGAACCGGTCTCATGTATGATGACATGTAAGGTTGGTCTGGGCCGCTTCATCCCACTATGCCACCAATATCCAAAATACATAGAAGATACAATAACATGATCATCATCGCCCACATATAAACATATGTGTTCTATCCGTGCAAAGCACCTACGCATAGATCAGGCTCTGATACCACCGTTGGGTCCGCAACATAGAAAACAAAAAATTTCCTACGGTGTGAACTACACGCCACGATCTATCTACTAGGTACAAAGCAACGGGTGGACATACATCCAACGAGAACTTACCCTCGAAGACAACGAGTTTTGTTAACGAGTAGGAACTCGTGGTTGATGTAGTCATACACTTACCGATCTCAAGATCGTGAGGAAGTCCGAGCACCACAACTCAGCAGCACATCCGCACTCGCACACACGTTCAAGCCACCGGACAACCTCCACCTCCTCGCTCCAGCGATCCAGCGGAAGCAGCAACTCCTTCCAGACGAAATGCCACCGGGAACATGTATCTCGCTAATCCGAGACCATGGGAGAATAATTCTAGAGGGGGAGAGAGATCCTTCACAAGGAGGTGTGAGGATGAAGGAGGGAATGGGTAGGAGGAGGAGGGTTCCCCCTCTCTCCATGGCCGGCGCATGGGGGGTGACCCCTCACCTCCCCCATTCATGTGGTGGTAACCCCTCCACATTAAGATGCCTCTTCACATTCCCTTTTAAAGTCTCCACTTTAAATGCATTAAAATTCTCCAAGTTTAATGCTCTCTCATTTAATAAAACTCTTTTTATTAAATTTATTCAGAATTTTGTTAATTACTTTAATTAACAAACATTCACATATAGCTCTTTGCAATATTTCAATATCACATGCAGAACCACTTTCTGCAATTTCACCCGAAACAATTTCTGGTTTCTATTGAAACAATTCCTGCGCTTTGCAATTCTTTCGTCTGAAACATATGTGCTCCAAAATGGTGTCCGGTAACTCTTAAGTGTGCCACCCAACGGTTCGCGAATAATGCATACATGATCGAGACCCTTCTCCGATCAATAATCAGCAGCAGGACCTGGAGATCCGTACTGACTCATACACATTCAACGATGACTTCTGTGATCGTGAGAACCTTTAACGCTTGTAACTAAATCCCTTTGTCTCTCGATATATTACATGTCTGAGAGACGATCATCGGTATCTCCATACCTAGTTTGATCTCGTTACCGACATGCACTCTTTTATCGTTCCCGTGATATAACATTCTAGTGATCACATCACTTTCTTGCAAGCTATCTCAATGTGATATCACCGAGAGGTCCCAGAGTATATCTATCTGTCATCGGGGTTGACAAATTCCACTCTTGATCCATGAGCCTCAACATAACACCTTCTTAGTACTGAACCCATCTTTATAGTCACCCTGTTACGGTGTGATGTTTGATGTTATCAAGATACTCTTCCGGTGTTAGCAATTAACATGATCTCATGGTCTAAGGATAAAGATTACTTCGTATGATGTTATAGCAATATAAACCTAATGACTTGATCGTAATGCTATACTTCGGATGAATGTTCATCACATCATTCCACCAATGGTGTGACCTTGTTATTAACAACATCCAATGTCCATGATCAGGAAACCTTGATCATCTTGTTAATCAACAAGCTAGTCTATAAGAGAGGCATAACTAGGAACCCTTTTTTGTTTATTAAACACACATGTATTGATGTTTCCGATCAATACAATTCTAGCATGTAAAATAAACATCTATCATATATAAGGAATACATAATTACAACTTTATTATTGCCTCTCAGGGCATATTTCCTTCATGTATTGCTTTCTCGATGTTTGTCAATTGCCCCGCTATAATTTGTTCACCCAACATGTTATCTATCTAAAGAGAGTCACCTCTAGTGAATTATGGATCCCGGTCCTTTTTCTTTACATACAATCTACAATTGTTTACTGCTTTGTGTTTACTTTCTACAAACTTTTACTTCTTTCCATTCGATACGTTTAATCCTTTGTTTTCCGCAAAACACGATGAGATTGACAACCTCATCGCAAGTTGGGGACAAAGTTCTGTGGTTGTGTTGTGCGGGTCTCCACGTTTCTACTAGCACCGGTAGTGCGCCCTGCCAAAGCTCAGCTAGTAACACCTTTGGGGTGTTTCCTTGCTCCTACTGGTTCGATTAAACCTTGGTTTCATAACTGAGGGAAACTTGCTGCTGTGCTCATCGTACCTTCCTCTTCGGGTTGCCAACGAGCTCTACGTCAACGAAGAGCACATCATGAGTCACCAATCTTATCCTTTCGGCATATTCCCTAGCATCTCCCAAGATGCCCAGCATAGTCCTTAGCATCTTAGACTAAAGGGGACAGTGTGAGCCAGGGGCATCCCAAGACTGGCACCTGACATAGGCTTGACTTATTTGGTAGCGTGTCGAGGTAGAGGTTGATGGTGGGTCCAGATATGAGCAAAGTGACGTCCGGGGCGAAGTAATTCAGCTCGGGGAAGTGAAATTCGGCCAAGGGGAAAAATAATTTTGCCTGGGGGTAAAATGGGCCCAGGTGGATGATGAATAGTGCCCCCAGCCGGATTATTCCTAGGCCCAGCCGAATTACAGCTTGATTCGGCCCGTGGGAAGGAGAGATGCAACCCAGCCAGATTACGGTTGATTCGGCCTATGCAGGGCAGCTTCTTCTTTAGCCCAAGCGAAGTACAGCAGGAAAGCCCGGCCGGGGCGATATTGGCCCAGCTGGGGTGCTGGCGATCCGGCCTGGTGGAGACCCGTGGTGGGTCGGCCGGGGCGAAGCAGAAACTAGCCCACCCGGGAAGTGACTATGTCGCGCTCACGAGAGGAGCTAGCGAATTCGAAGATATCCCGGGGTGGGCCGCTGTGTTGGCCCACCCGGGTCGCTAGTAGTGGTCCGTTGGCGGGATGGCGCGAGGATGCGGATGAAGCAGGATCCAACGGTGGGACGAGTTAACTCCATCTCGGCCCACGCGGAGGAGGGCGTTGGCGATGTTGGCGGGATGGCGTGGTCGTTAGGGGAATCTCGGCGTTGACCCGGGGCGGGAGGTTGGCTCGGTGCAAGCTGATGCTGTGGCGAGGAAGCGCGGGAAAGTGGTGATGAGGAGGTTGGCCCGCGGTGGGCCGGGGTAAGCTGAATCCGGCCCACCCTGGGGAGAGCGTCGGCTGGATGACTGGTCCGTGTTGGGCCGGTCGAAGCATATCCTAGCCTAGCCAGATCTGAGCCTAATCCGGTACCAACAAGCCAGATTTGGCTTGGTAATTTGTAGAACAGGTCGAATTTGTAGTAATTCGGCCCAGAGCTATTTCCCTTTTCCTTTCTTTATTTTCTTTTCTTTGTCCTTCATCTCTTTGTCTACACATGCCTCTTTTATAGAATCACTTAATCATCAACTCTGGGGTAACTGGGGTCACATCCCCAACAAAGAAGATGATGACCCGCGTGTCTTGTGCTCCTACGTTCTTGTCCGCCCTTGCTAGTTGGTGGATGAAGAATAGGAGAGATCTTGAGTAGAAGATAACCCGTGAGAAGGATGTGGTTTAGCGCTTAGATTTTCTCATACAAAAGGCTCCGGCGTCACGATCGAACATAAGGCTCGATCCTAGCTTTTCATTGCTCTATCACACCACCTGGGAATAGTTCTATGGCCACTTCATGGAAACATAGCTCTTAACATTGGCTTATTCGTAAGTCGAGTTGGGTCTACCGCTTAGTTGAAAGCTATGAAACAAGTCTACGATAGTTCAAAACTAGAATTGGCACAATATCGCGAAGTGGGCAGCACGAGGATGTCAAAAGGAAGGGATGGAGTTTTTCTCGCTTTAGGCGTAACATGCCCCCACACGACGGGCTATTAGAGCATCTCCACTACCATTCCCAGGAGGGCCTCCATAGGCTATTTTTTTCATCCGGACAATGAAAAATTGCCCAGTCACGTTCCCAAGCGCCCAATTTTCGCCAGATTTGGCCCAAATTACATCCGGCATTCCTAGGCCGAACCCGGGGCCATGGAACCTCCTGGGAACATCGGATGAAGCGAAAAAATGGCGGGCAACCCTGTCGGCGACATAACCCATTTTCTACCGTGATTCGGCTCTCCCACGGTACAGAGCTTTCTCCCAACTGCACCCTCGTCGCCATGTCGTCGCCAGCAAAGTCCCAACACGTGTAGCCAAATCCATGCCTATAGAAAGGTGTGGTGCCGCATCCTTTCCCCCACGGCATAGGCCTTGTTTCGTCTTCTCCAGCTTTCGCTGCAGCTCAGCTTTGTTCAATCTCCCGCCCATCTCGCATGCGAAGTGTTCGGTGTATTGCTGGTTTGGCCATGGACTCCGACGACGAGGAGATGTCCACCCTGTTGCTGCAGGAAGAGACTATCATAGCCACCGCAGATGAAGAGCACATCCATATCCTCGGCTCTCTAGCCCGTCTGTACACACAAACTACGGCGCCGAAGAGTGAAGGCCCGACGAAGGGTGCCCGAAAATTCAAAGCAAGGCAGCGGATGGAGGGCTACTGCATGATGTACGCCGACTACTTTGCCGACACGCCGATGCACGAAGAGGCCCTGTTTCAGCGCCGTTTCAGTATGAGCCGAAAACTCTTTCTCGAGATCATGCATGCCATCTAGAAGTACGAACCCTATTTCGTATGCAAGAAGGACTGTACCCGCATGGTAGGGTTTTCCTCACTACAAAAGTGCACGGTGGCAATGAGGTTGCTTGCATAGGGAGCTCCCGGTGACAATACCGATGACTATCTCCGCATGGCCGAGTCCACCTCCATCAATTGCTTGTACAGATTCTACAGGACAATGATTGCAGTGTTTGGACCATAATACTTGAGAACACCCAATGTTGAAGACACTGCTTGGATCCTCGCAGTCAATAAAAGTGGAGGATTTTTTGGGATGATTGGAAGCATCGATTGCATGCATTGGCACTCGAAGAACAGTCCACTTGCTTGGCAAGGAATGTACAAAAGCCACAAAGAAGGTTGTGCTGTGATACTTAGGGCAATTGCTACATATGATCGTTGGATTTTTGCACTCCTTCTTTGGCATGGCAGGATCGAACAACAATAGCAACGTCCTCTAGTCCTCAAATTCGGGTGAAATGCCGAACTATGCCGAATTCAGGCGAAATGTCGTCGATTTTGCCTTGCTTAGGACCACGTCTGAGAACGCGAGTAGAAAACTAAATATTGCCGGGTCAAAAGTTACATCCATCTGGCGCTAAATAGCACCGCCTTTTTGGCCTACAAACGCTAAACGAGTGGAGATGCTCTTATATCATTGCTAGAGCGCACCCCTAGGTCATGTCATGATAAAGTAGTAAATTTGATACCATAACCATTATATATCTAACTATAAGTGTTGATGACATGTCACTTACTCATAGTGAGCATTTGGTTATACTACTCACTCCGTCTCAAAATAAGTGACTTGTATTTGTCTAGATTCGGATATATCTCACACTAAAACAAGTCTAGATACATGTAAATCCAGACAAACACAAGTCACTTTATTTTGGGACGGAGTGTTAGAGTATGTCACGGTTTGGACTACATTTGGTAGTTTACGTTTGTAATCCAATTCTATCTCTATTAGGCTTCTTGCCTCCAAGTCTTCTAGTACTATATAAACAGTCTAAGGGCTCACGATGTAATCACCTCTTGCAATAGCAATACAATCTCTACTTCCGCAATCTTTCATGGTATCAGAGCGGTTCGCTCTGCCTAGGGTTTAGCCACTGCTTCCGCGCGCCGCCCCCGGCGAGATCGAGCTCCATGATCTCTGCCGAGGGCACCAAATCTCGTAGCTAGTTTTTCTTCCAATTCCCTAGATCGGTTTAGTAGTTTTAGCAAATTTCTTTTTCCTATTAGATCTAATTTTCTTTTAGCCACCAAAAGCATCGTCCACAGCCGCATGTCGTCATCGCGCGCCTCTACTTCAACCTCGGATCGACTCAACTTCGGCAAATCATCGTCAACGATCGTGACAAGGAGGCTCCGCGCGACGCCCCAAGGGACGCCTTCACGCGCTGCGTCGGCTGCTCCGTCCTCACGTCGTCTCCACGCCGGCCCATCTTCGCCAACATCTACCGGGACGCACGTCCCTGAGTACGCGCCTCGCCGTCAACAAAAGGTTGCATCTTCATCACACGTGATCATCACCGCCGACAATCATCTACACCAACAACATCGCCACATCGTCGCCGCCATCACCAATCATGGTCATCGTCAAACGCCAACAAGTTCTTCTCCACGAGCGACGCCGCGCTCACACAAGCGGAAAATACGGTCTAAATCCCCGAAATCAACTACCGCTACAGCAAATCTCCATCAACAACTACCTCTTCGTCTTCGTCCACCACGACCTCGCCGCCAAAGTCGCAGTCTAATTTTTATTTTTTACTTAATCGATTTTCTTCTTGCAACTACTTCATCTACTCCGACAAATCGGCGGACAACTTCTACGCACCGACCGTTCACGGAGAATTTCTTTGCTGCTCCCTTCGGCTCTGGCTCGCATGGCTCGTGATGGTCCCTATCTTCGCACGTGCGGTATTGGCAACACCGACGCGTGCCTTCGTCCCCAGCACGCTCCTGAGTTTGGCAAGCTCGGCAAGGCGTGTCGCCTACCCCGACTACTCCGGATCCAACTACATCTACGTCAACTACTACGGCGAATTCTCCAGGCTCAACGACGACACCGACCACAACACCACGACAACATAAACATCATCAATTTCATCAACGGCGACTACATCACCAACGGCATCATCGACCACGACTACAGCACCCTACTTCTGGCTACATCGACATCGACATCCACCGACATCCTCTACGGTTCGCGCCTTCGGATTATGCTCCAGTCTAAACTTCCTCTTAGCTGAATTAATCTGCAGCACGTATGTTGTGCCAACTCAGCTAGCTTACGTTGAGAGACAGACGGTTTACGCTTAGCAAACCGATGAAGCCGCTGTGGCGGTCGTTGGGAGATCGATCTAAATGTACACGGTCCTGCTCTGCTAGGCTAGCTTTGCGTCACCGAAAGGAATTCGACAGTATCTTTTTCTCAAAGGCAGATACGTTTTCCCTTTGTCGTGCGTGCGTGCCGATCCTCCTTGTGCGGTTATTCATAGAGACCTCAGCTCAATGCCAGTTAGCGCTGATGCGTACGTGACAGCGTCCATCGTCCGCGTGCTGCCGCTGTATTATGATCATAATCTCCCCACATGCTTTAATTAAAATCAAGCTCGCACCGCAAGCCGGATTATGAGTAAAGCTTGGAAATGGGCCCTTTTTTTACCGGCCGGGTCGAGGTGTATACTTTACTGTTCAGTCATGTCCCCATGTGTGTATTTTCCGTTTCAATTATTGGAGGCAAATGCAGGCAAGCTCGTGCCATGGGGCCTTGGGTCGATGGACCCGACGACTTTCGCGGCGAGTCTGAGGAACATAAATACGCTTTGACTTGTTATTGCACGTCGCGACAGCACTGTGTACTCCAACATGCATGTGTGTCAGTAGTGAAAACGCTGGTAAATCGAGTCCGGCGGAGCAAGAACATAAATATGTACTCCACTTCTCTTGTCAAGTGTGCAGCCTTACGGTGATTCTAAGTTCTATAAACAGTGTGGTAGTAATGCTAATTCTACTTCAGGAATCCACAAATGTGATTCGGTGATTCGGTGATTCTAGTACATTCTAGTACATTCTAACGGGCGAAGGGCATCAACAACGACGATGGTGCGCCACTGCTTCTTCAGGCCAAGGGGGGCATTTCGCGCCTCGAAGCAATGGGCTTCGATGGATCTTCTTCCTCCAGGCCTCAGAGCCAATTCGGAGGATCTTCTTCAACCTCGTCACGACGTTCAGTATCGAGCTCGTCTCAAGTGCTCTTGTCCTCGGTGGCCGGAGTTCTGAGGTTCAATATCACCGGTGGAGTAGAAGGACATGACCGTGTTTTCATTTTATCTTTAGGGTTCTTTTTGCAATTTGTCAGCACTTGGTTGTAATCCCCTCTTTTTCAAGGGTTCCTGCTGTATTTTTATCCCACCGACTGGAATGAAGCTTCCGGGTCCTTTGGACCCGACCGTTGTTCAAAAAATACTACTAAGATAGACGTAGCTGAGCTAGGCCTAAACATCATAAATTACACGGTGGAGCATCGGTACTCATTATCCTGCCATGGACACTAAAAGAAAATAATACAAAACAAAGTAAAAAATGTGATCCAGGAGATTAAGCATGAGATCCGTCGTGGGATCTCCTTCTCCACCGGCAATGGCAAATGAACGTTGTTCTGACTTGACCCGTGCTCTCCAATGCTCCACTTAAAGCTGAATTCTCGTCCCGCTTCGTGATTTGTGCTGACCCGCTGCTCCTAGTGGCCGATGCTTACCAAGAGGGGAACTGAAACATCCCGTTCCGGAGAACCTTTGTTATGGAGGAAGCCACAACGTTTGAGGCTATGAGAGGGCTCCTCTCCTACCCCTATCAATGGTCGCTGATAGTGTTTCCTGGCGTCAGTCCCCACTCGCGATTTTCTCTGCTAGTTCATCCTTGGAGCTTGTCGGGTGCAATTAGTTATCCTGCCAAAACTAGCCGAGTCAAACGGTTCATTGCCGCGCTAACCGCATGACATTTGCCCAATAGTGGATTGGTTGAGGCAAGGCCGCGAGGGAGACTGTGTGTGATCTCTGCCCGAGCCAACCGGAATGCCACGGAGACAATACATGATTTTTGGGTCGACAACTAGCTCTAGTGTTCTCGGTTTTCTGTTGGGAGATACTAAGATTAAGTCCTTGTTTATGCGAATTTGCTTTTCTATATACTCCCACTTTGCAAAAATCTTAGTTTTAGCCAAAGTCAAACTTTACGCAATATTACTTTGACTAAAAATAAGAAACCCTACATTTTGATAAAGATAGAGTATGTTACTCGTATACGTTATTTTTGTAAGCATCTCTTTCAAAAGACAAACACCGTCTAATGCGACATATTAATCTCAGTTTGGCCTCCGTGTATTTTGACTGAAGAAAGTCTGGTTGAAAAAATTGTGCACGGAATAACCAAACACAGCCTCGGTCCATGACAGTTGGATCTCCTTCCAAGGTCCTTTTTTCTTCCCAAGATCTTCCTAGAATGTGTGATCATTTTGTATCTTCCCAAGATGCTATCCCGCGACGATCAGGTTTTGAAGATTCACTTAAAACAAAGTGAGATACCAGTTGGTAGATGGAGAAACCAAAATGTATCAGTTGCTAAAAGCACCAACAGTACGTTCTGTTCAGATGGAAATTAGAGATGGTCTTTTTGTAGACACGTAGTAGGAACAATTGCTGAATACAGACAAACTCCATGCAAAAAAAAAGAATACAGACAAACTCTTATGGGTGGCACATGTCCGACAAGCAGGCAACACGTGGGGCAGAGCTAGGTACCGGTAAACCTACTCCTTTGGCAACTGGGTGGGGTTGGGCAACTTGTGCGCAATGCCGACAAATTAGTTCTCTAGAGCTCTATAGTTACACGTTTTTTTGACACGGACATAATCACCAACAGCTATTTTTTCAGCATGGAAACACGCGAGTCATTTGTCTAAACGTGAGTAGATTGATAGGACTGCGGAACATGCGCTGTTTGGTCTACTATACTGGATTGACGGCTAGTTCCGAGGCCATAACGACCAATCTGACCAAATAATACTAGTGCAAAACTTCAGCCAAAAATAAACCATGTTCAATTATTGGATTGCTTTTATCAGTAGTGGCGTCGCTCCGGCGTGGTTATCCTATTTGGATGAAATCCTAGCTCCGGGTTCCTAGACAAGCGATGACCTTGACTACCAGTGGCGGTCCAGAATTGGAGCAAAACCCCGGGCCAAAAATAAACGTAAATAAAAACTACTGAAAAAAACTCTTGAAATAGCAAAGAAAATTTGGTAAGATAGCAAACTACAACATATATTTCTAAATCCATCACTAACGATCGAAAAACATACATAAGAGATGACAAAAAAAACTTGAAATAGTGGTACGGGATACTCATAGTTGAGATTTGCATTATATTTGCTTCGGTTTGACGGGCTTCTTGGGTTTGAGAATTTGCATTTGCTAATTTGAGCGAGAGAAAATAAGTCTTGGTCTTCTATTCCTAAAACATGAAATCAGTTACAAACAGTTGTTAAACCATACCACAATCACGCAATCTGAATCAGACAGGAGTCCTTCATCCTTTATTCCTAAAACAAGAGAACTTCTTAATGACTAATTTCTAGTTCCTAAACAAGAACTTAATGATATTCGGCTTGTTTGACGTGTTTAGAAAGTAGTGCTCCCACTGTTGCATATTATTTGTCGTTGATTTTGTATAGAGTTATATTAATGACTATACTCCTAACTTTTTTTTGGAGCAACCAGCAGGAGCACTGTCTTTTCTATTAGAAGAAGAGAATTGGCCGGTTTGGAAGGAAAACCGGCCAAAACCCGAAACAGACGTATAAACACACGGGTCCAGTTAAAAGAGGAACCGGACCAAAAAAAAAGAGACCCCAAACGGCACAGTTTTAAGGAAAAACTGGCAGAAACCACCCGAGGCCGCACTACCTAGGTCGACTAGGTCTGGAGCACCGTCGAAACGACACGAACACAACGGCAACGGCGAGCGCTACGAAGAGCCTGGTCCACGTCCCCGGAGAGGAAGTCAGAGCCGAAGGGAACGACTAGGCCTCACATGCTTCATGGCGAGAGGCAGGCCGCAGGGGACTCGCCAGCGATACCTGCGCGCCGACAGGGCCCGAAGACATCGACTCAACCGGTATCACTAACACCCCAAGCAAAGGCTCCACACACTCCGAAAAATGACGCCCCCAAGGGGGTAAACGACGTCCAAAAAACGCCGCCGTCATCCAATCCGGCAAGCCAGATTTGGGCTTTCACCCCGGAATGATGGACGGAGGGGCGTCGGGGCTCCACGACAATGCCCCCAAGAGGGATAACGGCGCCCACAGGCGCCGCCGTTGTCGGCACCGACCAAGTCGAGCTAGACTTTCGTCCGGAGACCTCGACCACCACCTCCAAGGGGCAGTCACCGAGACAGTCCCTGCCGCCCGACGAGCTAGCTCACCGGCAAAAGAGACGACGTCCACGCCCACAGAGCCAAACCCCGCCGCCCACACGGCCGAGGTAGAGCATCACCACCATCTCGATCCGGAGCCGCCGCCCCGGCTTGCGCGCGCAGCAACGCAACACCACATGCTGACTGCCACTGCCACAGATAACCAACCACCCCGCGGCGACCCACCGCAGCCGCCAAAGCACCGCCGGAGCAGGGCGCGCCTTGACGAGACCACCACGCCGAGACACCCCCAGCCCGCCGTCCTCCACGCCACCGGAGCGTCGAGGGAAACCTCAGGCAGCTGCCCACCCGCGAGCTGCCGCGTCCTCGGAGCCGCCACCCTGGCTTCCAAATCTCCGACGGAACGGACGCCGCTGTCGCCGGAGAAACAGTTCGGCCACCCCTGCCAGGCCGCCCGAGGTCGAGGGGCGCCGCCCCGACCGAAACCCCGCCCGAGCCCGCCGGCTCGGCCTCCCGAACGCACGTAGAAGGAGCACCGCCGCCACGGCCCATCCAGGGCCCAGATCGGGCCCAGACAGCACCCTCCGTGCAGCCGCGCAGGGCCGGCCGCCGCCTCCAGCTCCGCCGTTCGCCGCCGTTGCATGACACGACCCGCCGCTCGGCCGCCCGCCAGCAGCGCGCAGCCGCCCCACCGCCATGAA
The DNA here is from genome assembly GCA_910589775.1 of Avena eriantha. Lineage (NCBI taxonomy): Eukaryota > Viridiplantae > Streptophyta > Magnoliopsida > Poales > Poaceae > Avena > Avena eriantha. The sequence goes on along the minus strand of OU342745.1, from coordinate 486,765,691 downwards.
CGGCCGCCGCCGAGAGCTCCCCACTCCCAAGCGACGCCGCGGGGAAGCCGGATCCCGCCGCCGCCGGCTCCACCCGGGCTTTGCCCGGTGGAGGCGACCGGCGACGGCAGGGGGGAGGAGGAGGGGGGTGGTCGATGGTGGGGGGGCGGTGTCGGCTCCCGGGTCGCCCCTGGGGAGGGAGCGACGCGGGTCGGTTTCCTTTCCTTTGAATTTTTTTTACTCCTAACTTTCTATAGGAGTATATCACAAAAATGAGCAGAGGTTGTTTGATTGCTCTAGCTGTTTCCTACACACGTCAAACATGCCGTACGTTGCAATGATCTTGTGAGTACAACCCAACAACCACGTTGTCTGCTCGATCATGTGTCGATAAACTTCAAAAATGTGCTGCATGCTGCCACTGGCTTAAATATTGGTGCAAATTATATATAACACGTTGTCCTAGTACCGATCCCGTCCATCAGATCAGCCAGAAACCTGAACAACACTACCACCGCAAACGAAACAGCACGCGCAGGAATCGCGAGGAAAACAAATCAGCGCCCGTGGCCCATGTCTACCTTGCGATCGAAACGGACACACAGACACGAACTGTCAAGCTTAGCTGCCCTGTCCAAAACTTTCGCACGATCACACGGCAAAACCCTGTGGTTGCTGTTGAGAAATGCTGCCACCTCCTGACGCTGCAGAGCCAAGGGCGTGCTTGCTTTCTCGCATGGCGCTGTGCTTAACCTGTGTGTACCCAGGTAGAAACAAAGTTTGCTATCAGAGACCAGCTAGACGAGATCGTCTCCGCGCGGCGCCAACCTTGGTACTCCCTGAACCTTATCTCCCGGGATTTCCATCTCGCCCCCCATGCACGCAGCGAGCGAGCGACAGCACGGCCGACATCGCGGCCGCCACGGCCCCGCCTTGCCGCCCGCCGTGTCGGCCGAGCGCGTGTGCCCACCACCGGGACGGATATGGACCCAGGATCGATCCGGGGTGCTGAGACTGATTCTTCGGGGGAGATCGCCATTAACACCTTGCTGGTCACGCACTGCACCCAACACCGCGGGGCGTTGCGAGGAAAATATGGTCCTGCCTGCGTGCCCCTGGCCGGGCCGACGCGGTCGATCGCAGGCACAGCGTCGTGTTCCGGACATTGCGCTCGGTGTACGTCCCTTTGCCATGCAACGGCATGCATGTGGGACCTCGCGCGCGCACAGACAAACCCAGCCCTGCGCGCGTCCCACATTGTTGGATCCTGCACTGCACGGCGCGTACGCTATTCGCGCAGCCCCATGTGGGCGGAGACCGAGAGATCGGGGTCACGAGTCACGACGCAGCAGCGCGGCGCCACCGGGCGACCCTTGCCGGTGGCACCCGCGCGCCGTGGTCGGCGCGACCCCGGACACACACACGCCTCTGCCCGCGCGGCCACCGACCACCCGTACAGGCACGTCCACGACTCGTACAGCCCGATGTCCGCTACCACGTTCATCCACTCGGTCAAACACTAGGCCGTGGCACAGGCACACGTCGCGCAACACTGTTTCTTTCTTGAGAATCCAAGGAGCAGTTCGCCACGATCTCCCGTACGTCAGCTGCGGACAATCAGCCGCCAAATTTAACCGGCAACCACGCGCGTGTAAAACTGGACACCCAGCAGCTAGCACGACGGAACCAGAGCTCGTGCCATCGCAGCCTAACAGTCGGCGCCGCCGAGTCAGCAGCGAGAAGGGATGGGACGCATGGGGCTGCGCGTGCCGCCCATACGATATTTGGATTGCACGTACTCATACATCGCGCAGGATACGCGAGCACCGGCCTCCCGTAGCGCGTAGTAGGCGTTCGACCGCTACGTTCCTAGCAGTGTATGGGTACGGCATGGGGTTCGTGTGGACAATCTGTGGGGCTCCTCCTGCTGATTTGGCGATGACTCGGTCCAGTGAAGGCGACGCGACGGGGAAGACGGTTCGGACACCTGGTGCGCAGCGCCATGTCGCGCGGCGGGCCAGGGCTCGGTTGGGACCAACCGATTTAACGACCTTTGTACCCGTCGCTCTTAGTTGTGGGTGTGGCTACTACTGGCTACGGACTAGTACCTTTCTCGACTGTTCCTACCGTAGATTAGCACGACACTTGTAGCGTCGCGATGTCTCAAGAATCATGGCAATGTTTGATTGCTGATGATTTGCTCAGTGGTGGTAATTTCGAGTAAACATTGTACTACTCCTTGCTTGATTACCACCGCCAGGAAAATCATGCTCAATTAAGTTGCTCCTCACGTGCTTTTTCTTTGAAAAAAAGGCTCAAGTGTGCTGGTTTTTCTTGCCGACAGAAACCAAGGTGAGGAAATGACTCTAACATGTCAAAAGCATTTTCCGCAAGATTGTGTGTTGAAACCGTTGGTGCTTTACCGATCAATGATAATATTATAAGATCTACTTGAGAACTAAAAATCTGCTTAGCATCACCCACCAACAAGAGAACGAGATAATTCAACGCGTCGTCCAGCCAAACTACTAATGGCACATCATTCGTTTGCTTTGCTTGTTAGATCACATTTCAAAGTTGCCTTGACGAAATGCAACCTCTCTAGAGAATGTACTCTGGAAGATTCACGATTGTAACACATATAACTAGTTTCAACTCTTTGTCGGTGAACTGAATAAAATCCCTTTGTGAGAATCCAGATTTGAACCGGCGTACATTTTGTTTGTTAAGGTATGGACTTGCAGCATGTGCTAAAATGGATTGTCTCCATTCCGGAGGATCTCCTTATTGCCGACAAAAGCCAAGGTAAGAAAATGGCCCTAACATGCTAAAAGGTGGTATTGCATTTTCCGCAAGATTGTGTTGAACCTGTTGATGCTTTATCAATCGGCGACAATATTGTAAGATCTACTTGGGAACTAAAAATAAGCTCAACATCACCCACCAACAACAGAATGAGATAATTCAACGCATCGTCCGACAAAACAGCTAGCAGCACATCATTCGGTTGCTTCGCTAGTTAGACCACATTTGGAAGTTGCCTTGACGAAATGCAACCTCTACAGCATGCCAATGTACTTTCAAATATTCACGATTATAACACATATAGGTAATTTCAATGTTGCGTCGGTGAATTGAATATATCCTTTGTGAGAATCTAGTATTTTTTACTGCGGGTAGTGAAAATCTACATTTGACTCGGCGCACATTTAGCAGATGTACCATATAGGTAATTTCAAAGTTTTTTTTTGCGGATAGTGAGAATATAGATTTGACTTGGTGCACATTTAGCAGACCTATAGCATCTGCTAAGTGGATTGTCTCCACTCCGGTGGATCTCCTTATTTCTCTTTCCTCGGTGAGCATGCTTAAAAGGTGGTGAAACTTGAAAAGAAAAATATACGTCAAATTTATGCCTACGCCTACAAACCTGAACAAGAAATCAACTGTATCCAAAGTTGTGCAATTTGTTTTTGGTACAACGCACATACACAATCATAGCATTGTAAATATTAATTTCTAAGATTTTTTTTTGCGAACCAATTTCTAAGATTTAAATCACAAACCTTTTGTAATTGGAAAACCAGAAAGAAATGTAGTATATACACCATCCGTCCCACATCGTAAGTCATATAAGCTTAGTCAAAAGTCAATATTCTAAGTTTGACCAAGTTTATACACAAAAAATTGAACATCTAAAATGCTAAATCAATATCAGTAGATTCACCTGTAAAAATATCAGTAGATTCAAAATAAAGTATATTTTATTAATGTGTCCATTAAAGATTGTAGTTTTATTTTCTTGTAGATTTGGTCAAACTTTGAAGATATTGACTAACATTATATGTATTGCATCTTTGGAACAGAAGAACATAGAAAAGGTCCATGCATGTTGAGATAAGCATTTATCATGGTATGTAACTTTGGGCCTTCATCCTTGAGACCAGCTTCAAGTCTTAGTGGCATCTTCGTGGGCTTCGTACTACTAAATGCTAAGTTAGTTAGCCCAATATTGTTCCCTCTTTTTTTTAAGGATTGTTACCTCATTTCTTCTATTCGTTTGCCTTCTTTGACCTTCTATTTTTCTCTATTACTTCTGTCTTTCTTCTGCTTTTATCTTATTTTATCCCCCTTTTGTTTTCTTTTTTAACTCTTTATTCAGCTTTTTGTACGACAGAATAGCATGTGATTTTTTTGGGCGAAAAGAATAGTATATGATTTTTACAGGAATATTCTTCAAGAATACTATGGAATTTTAGTTAATGTAGGTGGACGATTTCCTTGGAGTGTATGAACAAATTTTATACCCGGTGAAACATTTATTCACTAACACATGAAAGTCAATTTAATACACTATTTTGTATCCCCTATGTTCCATAATATAAGCCATCTTGCTAGAAAGGCTTATACACGGAGTAGAAAAAACTACTCCCTAAATAAGTGACTTGAGTTTGTCTAGATTCTCATATGTCTATATACTAAAGTGTGTCTAGATACATATGAATCTAGATAAATCCAAATCACTTATTTTAGGATGAAAGGAGTACAAAACTGCATGTTTAGAAATAAGTTAAAACGTGGCACCACTCCCTATTCGGCATGTGTTTAGGCTTTCCTGCCATGCTAGCATACCCTCCGCTAAGAGCATCTCCAGCCAGCCCCCAAGAGCCCCATCCCCTAGGAGCCTTTTTTTGTACCAACGAAGCATTCTCCTCGCAGTCGCCCCTCCTCCCCAGAAGCTAAAATTTCACTGGATCGGGCCAAACTTTGAGTCGGCAAACCCAGGCCTAACCCAGCGTTAGGGGGGCGCTTGGGGCACCAGATGAAGAAAAAATGAGTGTGGGCTAGCTGTACCAACGGAACAAGCCGAGGTTCCGTCCTTTTTTTAGTTTTCATCCTTTTCCTCCCCCCATATGCCCGCCATTCGCCTACCGAGATCCGTCCGCCTAACCTCCATGGCGCCAAAGAAGTTCATAGGACCTCGGTCCACCGCTAGAGCATAGGAAGATGAGGAAGGAGAAGCATAGGCCACCGAACATGAACAACTCTAAGTGGGCGGCTTACATCAACCACGGGAAGGCGATCACATGAGATCGCCGGCAGAGAGGCCTGAAATTCAAGGCGAAACAGGCGACGGAGGTGGCTGAAGAGGCAGGCGATGCAACTTCTCATGGAGCGGAACGTTACGGCAGCGAAGATGACCATGGAGCAGCTGAGCAAAGCCAGCCATTACTTCCCCGGTGGCGTGTGGAGTAGTCAAACAATCATGGACTCTACGTCGGGCTACTTGCCGACCTCTCTGGTGATGATTGAAGAGATCCATGGCCACAACACACTGCTCGCGTGCTTCTCGCCTCTATCCGTGGAGTGTTGGAGATATGCTCTAGAGGCAAATAAAAAAGATGTTTTTATTGTCATGTCTCAAATGTTCATAATAATTTTTATGCCATATATAACTGTATTAAGAGGAAACATTAGTACACGTGTGGTATGTAAACAAACCAAGTCCCTAGTAACCTCTAGTCAACTAGCTCATTGGTTAACTGATGATCAAGGTTTCATCATGGACATTTATGTCAATTAACAATGGGATCATGTCATTGAGTTAATGATGTCATGGACACACACCCAACTTTAGTATTGCGATGAGATCCAATCACAAGGTTCAACATTGTGATCACTAGTAAAACATACTAACCCACTCCTTTGACTGTGAAATCATATCTAATCACTATCACCGGAGGCTACCTTGACTGCATCAACCGTCACACCGTAACAGGGTGATCATAAAGGTGTCTCATAGGTATTCCGAAGGGGTAGGTTGAGGCGTAAGCATCAAGATCAGGATTTTCCATCCGCGTGACAGATAGATACTCTGGGCCCACTCGGTGAGATTACATCTATAAAGTTTGCAAACATGTGACTAGGTCACGGGGATGTAATATCACGAGAACGAGTAAATATGTTTGTCGGTAACAAAATCGAACTAGGTATAGAGATACCGAAGATCAAATCTTGGACAAAGTAGGTATCATGTGGAAAAGGGAATAAGACTCGACGTTCAAGGTTCAAGTGATCAAGTTAATTCGTGGAATGCATGGGGCCCTCATGGGTTTCCAGATCCTGCTTGAAAGAGAAATGGACGTCGCCTAGAGGGCTGGGTGAATAGATGTTTTAAAATTATTACGGTTTAGGCTCTAATAAATGCAGAATAAAACTAACGTTTAATTTATCAAGCCAAAACCTATAACAACTAGGTTCACTAAGTGCACCAACAACCTATGTTAAGCAAGACAAGTAACAAGGTGATAGCAAGATATAATACTTCAAGCACGATGGCTATCACAATGTAAATTGCATAAGTAAAGGGCTCGGTTAAGAGATAACCAATGGACACGAAGATGATGATTTGTGTAACTACCTCGGTGAATTACGCTCTTAGTTACATGCCTGGATGAACGAAAGTGGTTAAAATAGTACGGTGGGGCCCAGGGCCACTCACGGTAGACCTTTCGGCCGTCCCAACCACTTTCAGACATCGGGACAAGAACGAGCGGCGTAATCGGCAGGCGAAGGGATCAACTACATACAAAAATGAGTATGTATGCAAGCCACATACAACAGTCCTCAGAGCCATTCCATCTAAAAGAAAAAGAAATATTGCAACGCCATACGGCAAGATTCAAATATCCTAGATAGAGATAATAATTTAGGATAGCTCCTCATACAACAAACATCAGAGTATCAGGCGGAAGCGGAAAACAAGATCCGAGTACGGATAAGAAGCAAATCGGCATAATATGCCCCATAAATAAACACATTCCGCCCACAGATCTCACGGATCCCCGTTCCCGGAATCTCTACACCGAATGATCGTTGCCAACATCATCTGTCTCTTCCACCCAGTATCCATCTTGCGGGTACACCTGTTCATCTGAATCAAACAATTTATCGTGTGAGACCCTAGGGGTACTCAGCAAGTCTTTATGCCGCTAAAGGGGACACAACCTGGGGTGACGCAATTGCAGCAAAAGATAATACCTAACAATTCTACAGATACTCGCTAACCATCCGCCTAACCAATGATAGACGGATGTCCGTGAATTAAGAACAACAGTTATAACAGTATAATTAACAGATCCATCCTCCTCCTCGCTTACCAACGAGGAAGCGGACGAACAACCCCATCATCCGTTGGCAGTTTTATTAACCATTCCATGAGCTTTGCACTATTTACTAGTCCAGTGCTTAGTCAAATTAAAAGCGGTACTTTAGTTATTCTTGTTTATGATCGAGAAACTGTGCTCCAAGTCGTCCATAACCGCGGACACGGCTTTCAGAAAGGTTTACCCTACAGGGGTGCACGAATAGCAACACACACTCGATCAACCTCGGAAAAACCAAATCAAAACCCAACGAGGCATTCACGACAAAGCGATCACAGGATTCAGAAATATTTCAGGGGGGCACCCCATTAAGCTACCCGCAACGAAGTTGGCCAGCTCCGAGACGGACCCAAGGTTTGCGTCAATGGATGTAAACGACTGGGAACTCGAAAGTGTGACTAGGCTTATCGATACCGCGAAAACACTCCGCATCCAAAACAGTACAGGTGCTCCACGCACAATCTTAATAAAACAGTTAAGCATGTCATAAGTACAGAATAGTAACAAAGCCCCAAACTACTTTGTGGCCCCAAGAAATAAGTATGAATCAAGCTCTGGCTCAGGGGGGTCCATAATGCCTCCCGGATGTGGGTAGTGCGAATAGTCAAGGAACAGGAATCAAGTACTCGGGGTCCTACGGGACACAAGTGAGCATGAAAAACCAAATAGCAGATATTGATCACCGGTGCCTCTTTCATTAGTTATCCCATTACTACTCAGGTTAAGTTGTTTAGGTACCTCGTTATTCATCAGACACTCACATACCCTACACATGCTTTTCTACGACTCGCATGGCTCAAACAATTCCTGTAATAATGGCTCATAGGATGGAGGAACAAGCTTCGGTGGGGTTTAAAAGTAAAGGCTATGCAGTACTTGGGATTCAATTTGATGCAATCGCGACTCAATGATGCAAGAATAAGATAGAGGCAATAGGTACTGTATGTATGCAAGCATGTGGTAGTGCTTGCCTGGCAGCTCAGTTGAAGCGAGAGATGGATCTGGATAGTACTCCTGTGATTCCTGGTAATTCTCCTGCTGGGCGTCTATCCGACGAAGAACCAAACAAACAAGGGCCAACATAAATAAAGTGCACAAGCATATGAATTAAAGTGCGACAAGCAAACAAGCATGCCATGATGAATGATGCACAATTTACATGGCATTAAAGTAGCATGGCAAAGGTGAGGTGTGGATACAAGAAATAAAGCATTTTACTATTTATTTAACCAAGTTTTATTGTCATAAACCGTTCAGATTTGTAAGAATGACATGATGCATGCTTTAATTCAGAACAAGGACTGCATAAATAGAACGGGCTCGTCGCGCTGATCGATTTAGACATATTATTTGTCAAATTTGGAGTTGTAGAATTAAAGTTATTAATTAATTAAGGAAAAGGGCATTTTATTGTAATTTTAATCATCTCGAAATTTTAAAGTGTTCAAATAATATTTTGAAGGGCATATTTGAATTCCTCACATTTTTCTGATTCCAAAACATATATTATTTGTATTCTTTGGATTTATATTTGAAAAGTTATTTAAATCTGATTTGAATTTGAACTTAAATCAATTTTGAAAAGGTTTAATTTAAACAGGCAACAGGAAAAGCTTTTGTCACCCAGGCAAACCTAGCCAGAGCCACTGACGGGTGGGCCAGCTGCTGGCGGGGCACACGCACGCGAAAAACTTTTCACACCGGAGCCCTGCCTAGCCCGTGCGACTGCGAGGTGGGACCAACCGGCCGAGGCCCACGTGACAGTGAAGAACTCGCAGAGGCTGGTAGGTGGGACCGAGCTGGAGCGCGGGTTAAGATAATAAGAGGCTGGGGGGTTTTCTGGAAGAAGGCCACGACGGCTGACAGGTGGGGCTAGCGAGGAGCGCGGGTTGAGCAGATAAAAAGCTAGGGGGTTTTCTGCATAACGCACGACGGCACTGTGCTTTTGTTTCCTCTGATCTATCTGACGGAAAACGACGCGTGGCGCAGCGAGGTGGGGGGTCGAACTCGCGACCTGGCGTGCGCGGGCGGCGGCGGCTACCACTGGGCTGGGGAGGGGTTGTTGTCTCGGAGCGGCTGCGCGGCTAAGTGAGGTTCTAGACAGCGCGAGCACGTGCAGACATAGCGAGCGGCGGTGCACTGAGGGCGTTCGGCGCAACGCCTAGCGCGGCTAGGGCTTTACGGCGGAGCGGATGTTGTCTAGGAGGTGGAAGGGCTTACCGCGGGGAGGTTGCTGGCGTCAGATCGGGGCGAGGCGCGGTGGATCGACGACGAGGCTGGCGAGCCGGAAAACTAGGGTTTCCGCAGGGCATCGACGTGCTGGCGGTGCTGGCGCTCCTTGTCCTCGTCGGCGCGTGCAGGGCGATGTAGAGGAGCGTCCATGATCTCCCTGACCACCCCCACGTCGTGCTGGCCGGCTAGAACGAAGGGGGAGACGCGGTACTGGCGGTGACCGGTGGCAGGTCCTGGCGACGATGGAGAAGAAGGGGAGGATAGGCAGGGCCTGGGGTTGGATCTGGACGAGCAGGGGAGCCGGGTGGATGAGGGCAAGCGAGAGAGAGGGAAAAGGTTGCGTGTGGGCACGGCTCGGGGTAAGGTGGCTTCGGCCCTTTTCTCTCTTTCTCCTCGAGCACGTGGTCGAGCTGGGGCTCGACCTGGGTAGCCAGGCAGGGCAGGGAGAGGCTGCAGGTGGGGACGGCGTGGGGTAACAGCTGGGTGGGGCTGGCACGGCGGTAGAGAGAAGAGAGAGGGGAGGGGGTAGCTCGGTTAGCTAGGTGGGGCTCGGGTTAGGGTTTTGTTAGGGTTAGGGTATGGGTAGCTGGGGTGTGGGCCAAGGAGAGAGGGTGGCCAGGTGGTCATCATGGTAGAGAGAGTGGTAGAGAGAGAGGTGAGGTTGAGGTTAGGGTTTAGTGTAGAATTAGGGTTAGAGGAAAAAAAATAGAGAGAGGAAAATTAAGTTAGATTTTTACTAGGTGGTTTAGGTTTTAAAAAGTGTTTATGAGATCAATCAAGAGGTAGAGTGAGGCTTGATTAAGGTAATATGAGGTGAAAGAGAATTCAAGAAAAGAGAAAGGAAAGGGTTATGGGAAGAGGCCTCATTTGGATCATGCATGGAGAAATAAAATAAAAGAAAATGATGTGGATGGGAATATGGGGATGGTGGAAGGGATGGAGATGATCCACAAAGAAAAGATCCAATAAAACAAAAGGAAAACCAATGAGATAAAAGGTGGTGATGAAGGTTGCATGGCCCATGCAAAATAATAAATGCCATGATTTATTTTGTGAGAACAAAAATAATGATATGGCATTATTCTAATGCATTCCCAAGAAGTGGAGAAAAAGGCCAAGCAAAGAAAAATTAGACTTGGATCCACCCCAACCCACATGAGCTAGAATAATTATCAAAAGGAAAAGAAATACAAGCTCATGGTTAATGGGATGGTGGAGTTATAAGGTGGTGAAAAGAAAAGATAATGGAGGTGAATAAAAGATATGCCCCCAACTCAACTTGGGCATTTAAACAATATATAAATAACCAAATACAATATCAAGAGGCAAATACAATTAATAATGCATATGAGAGAAGAACCAAAAGAAAAGGGGTTTTATATGATGCTCAAATGCAAGGTGGCATGATGACATGAGCATGATATAATTATGATGCAACAATTATATATAGGAAGTAGCCAATATCTTACTAGACCAAGTAGTATTACAATTGTTAGACAATTGGGATGCTATAATTTGTTATCCCGAAGTTCACTTCCAAAGAAGCTACGTCTCTGTTGGAGGGTGTGATGGCACTATGCTCTCCGAACGCCACAAATGGCTCACCTTGAGGTGTGGTGGCTCGATGCTCACCCAACACAACACAAGGCCTCACCTCAAGATGAGAAGGCACGCAACTCACCAACGCCACAAAAGGCTCACCATATTCTCCCATGAGCTCACCATAAAGGCCTACTCACGTTCCACTATGGGACACTTGAGGGCGGTCACTGAACCCATACAAGGCTCGAGACAATCTTCACAACTCAATTGGAGGGCTCCCAAGAAACGCCACAACAGGCCACAAGCTTGAGGAATCTCCACAACTCAATTGGAGGTCTCAAGAACACACCACAACTCCACACAACCGTCTAGGGTTGCAAGAACCCAAGACAAACAAGCCCAAGAGCTTGAACTCGCCGAATCTCCGAGGAGAACTCAAACCTATGCACCAAATGCAAGAGGCAAGTCCTTCACTCTCAAATTCTACCAAAGCTACGAAAGCTATTGGGGAATAAGAGAGGATGAACACAAGAGGAGAATACAAAACTCTCACTACAAGGATTCGAGTCTATTGCAACAACAAGATTCGTGGCAATAAGTGTCGAATTGTGGTAATAGGTACTTATTGCCACGACATGACTTTCGTTGCCTAGCGTTGCGACAAGACGCATGGTAATAGGTTGTTGCCACGAAAACCAAACTGTGGCAAGAAAGCGTGCTATTGCAACGACCATGTGACAAGCTGCCACATTTTTCCTCATGGCAGCACGTGCTTAATACCACAATTTGGTTCGTTGGGATAGCTTAATGCAACGAACATAAAAACTGTGGCGATTGCCTGTTTGTGGTGATAGGCAGTTGTGGCGATAGCCTATTTCAACAACACACGGTTCATGGGGAAAGGACTATTTCAACAAAACTAAATTTCATGGCAGCAAATGGTTATCACAACGGTCGAAATGCTTGTCGCGAGAAACTAATGCAACAATACAAATCATTCATGGCAAATGGACTATTTCAACAAAGCTGAATTTGGTGGCGACAAATGATTATCACAACGACCAACATATTTGTGGCGGGCAGCTATCTCGACAATACAAATGGTTTGTGGCAACATTCTAGTGCAACACAATTGGTAGGTGTGGCGGCTAAGATATGACGCAACACTATATTTTTCGTGGTAATAACCTGTTGTAACCGAAACTATCTTGTGATAATACACTATCGCAACCGAAAAAATAGGCATTCAATTATATGATTCAAACTACAGGTATCTGATGTAGATTCATAAAATATCATATTTCGCATAGCAAATATCCATAAATAATTCAGCAATCATTCAACATACTGAATGTGCTATCTTAATTAAGTGCAAAGAGCTATCTTAATTAAGTGCAAAGATCAAAATATCCGGGGTGCATACTGAATGTCCAGTCCAATCCAGTTAAATATTTGAATCCTGCAAACAAAAAATGAAAAAATTGTTTACCTCAAGTTAATCAGTCCAACACAATATACGCCATAAAATTATTTCAGCACAATTGTAATTTTCATTGGCAAACTACAATAGTACAAGTTGTAATATGGTTACATTTGCAAGAAGAAAATAGAATGTGAATAACTATAGTAGACAGTAGGCATCTGCAGTAGCCCAACAACATTTAAACAAGGAATTATGGTCTGATGCAAATAGACATTAGAATGTAACAATAAATAACAGTGGCCTGTGTCAACTGTATTAATGTATTCATAAAATTTTAAAGACTTGTAGTTTATAGATTATGCAAATGAAGACAACTCTAGGACCACACTTGTAGTCTCGGTTGAACCATGTCACTTGGAAAGATGGATATATACCATCCAAGAGTCAGAAAGGCCAGTTATGTAAAACAAAAGAAAAACGATGACGAACCTCTAAGATGGTTTTTAAGGACATGGAACGGTGCTAAATGGAACCAATGAACAGAGGGAGATTGGTACACGTCCTATGATTGGTGTACTGAACCAATATGGATAGCACAAACTATAATTTAGTGTTCCTACATTATCCCAATATGGATACCACAAACTATAATTTAATGTTCCTACATTATCCACCACTAGTCATCAGCCCGTGCAATTGCACATACTAGAATTTGAAAGCTCTGAAAGAGCGTTCCTTGTCGCTTAATGTAAAAAACTTAAAATGGCTTTACTTCCACGTTCAAATGGTTAACATTTAGTTTACTGAAACACGAATTGTCATGCTGAAGGCTAAAAATATAGATGGCAGTGTGTAACACATATCTAACATAAATGAGGAAATAGATAGTGTTCACCTTACATGATAATATAGTTTCTTTAACAGTAAATACCAACTCATTCGTCTAATCGATTGAACACAAACTTGACTCATGATATCGCGCTTAACAAATGATAGAGTTGTAGAGAAATGTTTGGCAAATGATAGGAGGTTGCGGAATCGGACTATCACTTAAAATTAGATAAATATAGCACTGCAAAAATGATAGGAGGGTGCTACTCTAGAGGAGTTTACGATGTCAGATTTCCCAAAGTTGTTTTATTCCTATTTTGCTCCATTTCCCATGGATGTATTCAGAAACATCACTTGTACTACTCTAGGATCATCTCAATCAACTTATAGCAATCTTATTGATTTACAAAAGAGTATATCAATGCTTCTGATACAAATACAAATAAGTCTATCATATTATAGACTGCGTTCTCAATATCCTTTCAGAATGTAGCAAAGTAGTAAAGATAATTATTTATATACTGAAAATATGGTCATGAATCAATTATTTCTCATTGGGGACTGTGCACATGTACGACCATGCAGCAATCCTGCACTCATATGATTTATTATGTGTCAAATGAATTGCTCTACTGTACCTTTACATCGCTAGCTGCAATGTTCCTATATATAGTTGTTATTGATATATTGGGACATATATGATTTAGTAGATACATCGACAACATTGCACCATGGTACTTGTTATTTATTCCGCAAATACTCCTTTATAAATCAAGAAGTAGTGAATTTCCGAACATCATTGTTGTGCACACATGTAGTCCAAAACAGAAGATATTCAGAAATAATAACAAAGCTAAAAGAAGCGTCCCAAATCCTACAAATTGTCCAGTTATATGAGAGATACATATTTAATCCGAATATGCAAGCTAAGGACAACACTTCTCTAGAAATCCTATGCATGGCAAGATGAGCTTCGTTCACATATCAGTTAGTTGTTTTCTCAACAAAAAAAGTTGATGGATGAGTCATTCACCTTACCACATTTTTCGACGGAATTATTGGTTATTTACCATTCCCCGATTCCCATCAACTTATTAGCATATTGAATATATTCAAGTCTTCAGTCTTAGGAACCAAATGCGGACTCTACTTGTAGCTCTATGTTTGAATGCAAAATTGAAATATTGTCAATACTGCTCTCTGACTCTCCATCCCTGAAAAATTGAAGAGACCTGTGAGTTTACTTTTAAAATTCATGCAAAGACACAATATGTAGGTAATGAATTGACGACCTTCAGTTAATATCTGAACTCATATATTCCACATAGGTAAACACTGACCTTATATACCAAACTGGAATATAAAAAGTGGAGAGACAATCACTTACTACACTGTATATGCTGTAGTTTATAAGAATCAATTGTAGTGTTAAGAATCTGCACATAAAACTTCTGGGGAAATTAGGGAAACAAATCCACAGAACAACATCTATTGTTCCCCACACACAAAAAAACTATGTGTTACTTAGTGAGTAAATGTAAATGTAGTGTGTCCTAAACTCCTAATTGACAACCTTTACCATTGCTTTCAAGGATATGTCGCCAGAATTTATATATCAGCTAAATCATTTTCAATTATAAATTTCCACATCCAGTAAAAATAAATAACCATAACGTAGTTGTTTTCTTTGCACATTACCTCAAACACTTGGTGAGTGTGGCGCCCCGCAAAATCACTACTAGAAAATCGCGTTGTTTTTGTGCATTGCATCATCATGATCGCATGCTCATGTCATCATGCCACCTTGCATTTGAGCATCGTCATGTCATCTTGCATTTTGTTTGCATAAAACTATTCTAGCAAAGTCTGTTTTTGTTTTCTAAACGCCCCGTCTTGTTTTCAAATTAAACCCGGGTCTGTCCGGAATATTTTGTTTTGTCTACCAACGGGTTTTAAAAGCCCCGTTTTAAATAAACAAAGTTTATATTATTTTTGTAGGAGGCAGCCAGCCAGGACCGAAAGCCCAGCCGGCCACCTCCAAAGCCTAAATCTAGTCCCACCCAAACCCTACCTACCCCACATCCCTTCAACCAGCCGCCAGCCCCTAGCTAACCAGACCCGAACCGCCCCACCTAACCCTATGCCCCCCCCCACACACATCGCACGCACAGCTCCCACCGCCTGTTCACCTCGCCCCTGGCCCACCACCTGCATAGCCTCCCACAACCACCTGGTCACCCCGCGCGCGTACGCACGCCACCCATCCGTCCCGCGTGGACCCCACCACACCGACCCCGCTCCCTCTCGCCTACCCCCACCTTTTCCTCCTCCCCGCAGCACCGACCCCGCCGCCCGCCTCAATCCCTCGACTTCCTCCCAGGCAGACGCCGCCGCCACCGCGGCCGCCCTCCTCCTACTCTCCACCGACGTCGAGGCCGCCCTCTCCTCCGGTCGGCTCGCTCCCTTCCCCGGCCTTCCTCCTCCCTCTCCCTCGGGCTCTCCCCACCCCACCGCGCGCCTCCGCCTTCCTTCTCCGGCCGCCGCTCGGCCGCCCTCGCCATCGCCCGCGTCGCTGCCTCTCCAGCCTCCCGCGCGGCCGCCGCCACCATTCTCCTCGCCGGCGTCTTCCTCTCCCACGCCCCACTCGCCCGTCTGCGCCGGGCCCCTCCCTCTCCACCGCCAGCACTCCGGCCCCGGAGGTCACCTCCCCCTGCGAGTCGTCTCCGGCCGTCTTCCAGCGCGTCGCTGGCCCACGGCTCCTCGTCATCGACCCCTGCCGTCGCTCAGCTCGCCGTCCCCCGCCTCTCCGCCTCGCCCGCCCGTGCTCGACCCGGCCTTGCGCGGATCCGCCCTGCACCAAGCTCACCGCTGACCGCGCCTCGCCGCTCCTCCGCCCGTCCCGCCGGCGCCTGCCGTTCCCCGCGCCCAGGGACCCCTCCGGCCGACGCCGCCGAGACTCCCCCCGAGGTCGTCGTCCCCGTCACCTCCGGTCAACGCCGCCACCGGCCGTCCGAGCCGCGCCTGGCCACTCCACGGCGTCGCCCGGCCGCCGCGTCCAGGCTCCGACGCTGACCTCGCCGTCCTCCCGCGCGTCCTTGGACCCCGAGCCCCGGACCACCTCGCCGTACCGTGTGTTCGCCCAGACGCCGTGTTCCGCCGCATCGTGCCATGCAGTACTATAACAAGGAATGAGGGGCTCGAGCCTGTTTATTTTTTTTCTCTTTTGTGGTGTTTGTTTCCTGTTGTTACCGGAGTGCTTTGGAGTTGGGTGTTGTAGAGGTGATGTTGCTGCTGTTACGCGATGGTGATGCTACCTAGTACCCTCTCGGCGATCGAAAACTGCAAGTGAGATGGGCACCCCGAGAAGCCACCCGAAGTCCACCACAACCAAACTTGGTTCAGCCTCGGCCACCGATGCCGAATCAAGTTCTCCTTGGACCTGAGAACGCCAACATCTCCTTCCCGAACCGAAGACCACGGAACGACAAGCGCTTCATCTCAGAGCACCAAGACCTTCTACACGGATCCGAACATCGAACCCCCGGACGCCAAGGTCGTCGACACGGATACGCCAAGTACTTCCTCGAGGACGCCAAGTTCTTCGTCTCGAACGCCAAGACCTACCCGATCCGCGGACCCCAACAAGCGCTTCGCAACGACAAGATCGACACCGACCAGGGCGAACCCGATGCGCCTCGACGCCGAACCAAGTCCTTCTTCCCGGATGTGAAATCGAGCCCCGTCGAACCCTGTCGAACCCCGAACCCCTCGAAGCCCAAGTTCGCCGAACCCTAATGTGATTCCCTATCCGAGACCCCCATTATTTTTATAATATGACATTATCGACCGTCGCATATTAAATTGTTCACGTCTGCATCATATCATAATCATGCCGGATCTTCTGCCGTAGTATTAAATATTGCATCCGGTGTTTCTTCTAGTGTTTGCTCCTTCGCGGATTAGACCGATGAGCTGATGCGAGTATCGACAAGTTCTCCGGTTATGAACCTTCGGCTATGTTTTCCCAGGCGAGCATCTCTTCCCCTTCTATCAATTTTGCATTTATAGTCTTTATTTCCTCCTGTTGATCTATTGCTATCCGTGTCGCGATCCTTTAGTTTTCGTGCACCAGTTATATCCCGTGCAGCCTTTATATTACCATGGACACCTCCTATTACCTGAGTTTGGTAGATAGCTGGCCCTGCGAGTCGTAGTTGCTTGCTCAGGTGCGATCTTGTGTTGTCGAGTACCACAGTTGTTGGAATGATGGCAAATGTTTATTTGTGGAGATGCTTATCGGTGGAGTTGATCATGACTTTAAATACAACTATTAAAATGCTAGATATAAATAATGCAGAGGCATCGGTGGGCAATAGATGTTATTTGGTTCTTCCACGGTCACTTGTGTCCCGTAGGACCCCGAGTACTTGATACCTGTTCCTTGATTTTTCGCACTATCCACATCCGGGAGGCCTTATGGACCCCCCCGAGCCAGAGCTTGATTCATTTCTATTTCTTGGGGCCACAAAGTAGTTTGGGGCTTTATTACTATCCTGTACTTATGCCACGTTACTGTTTTATTTAAGATTGTGCGTGGAGCACCTGTACTGTTTTAGATCGCGCCACGTTTTCACGGTATCGACAAGCCCAGTCACATTTTCGGGTTCCCAGTCGTTTACAGCCGTTGCCGCAAACCCTGGGTCTGTTCCGGAGCCGGCCAACTTCATTGCGGGTAGCTTAGCGGGGTGGCCCCCTGAAATATTTCTGAATCCTGTGATCGCTTTGTCGTGAATGCCTTGTTGGGTTTTGAGTTGGTTTTTCCGAGGTTGATCGTGTGTGTGTTGCTATTTGTGCACCCCTACAGGGTAAAACTTTCTGAAAGCCGTATCCGCAGTTATGGACGACTTGGAGCACAGTATCTCGATCATAGACAAGCATAACTAAAGTAGTGCTATAAATTTGACTTAATATGTGACTAGTAATCAGCTCAAGTATAACGGAATGGATATTAAAAATGCCAACAGCTAGTGGATCTGGGTTGTTTTGTGACATGCTATATGCCTAGTAAGTATTGCAACTCCAATGGAATGTGATAAAAGTGTCAACAACTATTGGGTTTTGGGATTCCTCAGGACAATTATATCTGACTAGTAAATGTCCCAACTACAATAGAATGGTAATTAAACTGCCCACTACTTATGCTATCAGGACGGTCCACGCTAACTATATCTGACTAGTAAGTGCTTCAACTATAATGGAATGAATAAAACTGCCAACTGTATGAGTTCCTTGGCCCGACTTCCTCGTTTGGTCTCGAGGGGGAAATACCAGGATGGGTTTGTTTGGTGTTAGCTTCAGGTTGGATCCGAATAAGTCTTTCTTACCCCTCTCTAATAGCCGCCAGTGATATCGAGTCTCTATAGGTTGTTTAGTGCCGCTGCGCTGCCGCTTCAGCCCACCATACCTATGTAGGCGAGAGCCGCCGAATTCTAGCCTCGCCGTGTACTGGCCTCAGTACTGACGCTCCTCTTTTTCCTTTGCCCTTTGTCGGCACCCCTTTTGTTTTAGCAGGTTTGAGATCGCCGTCGTTAGCAGGGTTACCCTTCCGGCTTGGCCTGGGCAGGGTTATAGACGACATTGGTTATTCTTCAGGGCTCTTAGCCCCATTTGCCTCTTGTCCATAGTCGGACGCTCTATCGTTTTCAAGGTGATTTGGATCTTTGTATTATATATCTGTATTCTTGACTCATGGAGTCGATGATGTATATATCTGTTTTGTGGGTCCCATCGAGGACTGTTGTGTAATGTTATTACTTCGTTTTCCACCCGCACGAAAGTGCCTGGTGGGCGTCCTTGAATCGTTTCTGGGCGGGTTTGGCGGGAAGCGCTAAAGCTTGCATAGGGCCGATTTGAGGGTGTTACAGTGAGCAGGACCAACTAAGTGTGCTGGCGATTGATTTCGCCTAGTCATCGCCAACGGCACAGTCAAGACTGCTGCTTCTGCTGCTTGCAAGGCACATGCTTGGTGGAGACGTTGATCCTCTTGTAGGTCAGACTACTTAGTGTCTCACCGCCTTGACCTGTACTACATATTGACGTGTCTTCAAGAGAATGCCTTTCATCTTCATCTCCATCTCCATCCAGGTCTCCTGTTTGATGTGTGTCAGGTTCTGAACATGAAAACAAACGTAATGCTTAAGTTTCGATGATACATTTGTCATGGACTCTATGAACAAAAGGATACTATTTCTTCTTCTAAAATCAAATAAGTTTAGAACAAAATTATCACCAAGGATCTAACAGACTACTGCTAACTGAACCTAAATCAGAACACATACTTGCTAACTGCACCTAAATTCAGAAAACACTACAGCTCACACGGACGGAGGGATAAACGATCCATGGACAAGTATTGAAGGTGTGTACCATGTCGCCATCGCGGGGCTCGACAGTGGCATGCTCTCTAGAAGAGCTCCTAGTCGAACTGCGGGATCAGCGAGGTGTTGGTAGTCGTGGTCGTGGTCGCAGCCGCCGTGGCTGTGGTCACCGTGGCCGAGGCCGTGGACGACATCGACGGCAACAGGTCTACCGTATCCCAGCTAGGCGTGAGCGCTGCCACCACTGCCGCCTTGCCGGTCGCCGGCGATAGGGCCAGTTGCATCCCGAGGGGAAAGGGGGCGCTGCGCTGAGAGAGATCCATAGGCCGGCCGGCCGGAGGACGACATGGACTTGGTCGCCGAAGATGGGGCCTATTGCATCCCGAGGGGAAAGGGGGCGCTGCGCTGAGAGGGATCCACAGGCCGGCCGGCCGGCCGGAAGACAATAGGGGTCGCTTCTCTCTTCGCCTCACGTGAGAGCAGGAAAAGGGGAACGAAAGGCTGTGGAGGAGATTTGGAAGGAATTACCTGTGACATCTCCGTTCGATACTCTGGTGTGTTCTGCAGTGTCGACGGCGCCGCCATGACGCCATGAGAACGAGGAAGAGAGAGCTCAGATCCAATCTCACGATTTGTTTGTTTAAGAGAAGAGAGAAATAATCGGGGCAGTTTTTAGCGGGAGGTTAGGAAATTATATGGCGCAATAGACAATACACGACCAAAAATTGCTGGGAAGTCATAAGAAAAATTGAAGGTTAGTGGGATGGAAAAGATTACCTCCACAAAGTAGAGTACACGCTTAGTATTTGTTTGGACAGTAATTATTTTAAGTGATCGTTTTTGCTAACAAAATAAATTAGAAAAAATATTTTAAACAAATACGGAATATATTTGCTTCTAAAAATAATATTACTAAAATTTGTTCGTAGTAGGTTATTTCGTTGACAAGCCGAGATGGATGTCCTCGTTGCAAAACGTACATGCCAATTGTGATGGCGGGGAGAGTATTCGGTCCACTGAACACCTTGCCCCCGCTCCCTAGCGTCGCCACCTACAGGGCTACGGGGGGAGCCAACCCTAGCACCCCTCCGCCGCCGCCACTCCTCTCTCCCCCTTCCACCCTCATCCCCCTAGAGACGGCCGCCGGAAGTCCGCGCGCACCGCCAGTGAAGGGGGCGGCGGGGCTCGTGCTTCGACGCCTAGGGCGGCCCAAAGGGAAGTCGCGTACTAGCGGCGAGCGGTCCGTCCTTGCCAGCGCGTGAGAAGATGTAGGGTGCAACGAAGGGCCTCGGCGCGTTGACGGGCGGAGGCGCGGGCCGAATCGTCCTGGAGGTCGTGCACGCGTGGCTTTGGGCGGCGGAGGGGTGTGGTGCTGGCCCCTCCCAGGTCGGATCTGGATCTTCGAATCTAGGACCTTCTGGGCCTCCTCTCGGTGGCAGATGGTGGGCTGCGGCTTGGCTTCACATGTCGTGCTCTTCTTGAGGCGTTGTTCTTCGGCAAGCGGAGTTCCGGCGGTGACCTGGATGGCGGCGGGGCGAGGGCGCTGCTGATTGGCGGCGGTGGTGGCAGAGATGAGCTTGGTCGGTGGCTCCAAACCCTATATTTGGGCCCATTGGGCCCGACTTGGGTTTGGGCGGGCTAGCTCGCCCTCAGGTCGTTGCCATGGTTGGTGAGGGGAGCGACGATGTCAATGCGTCTACTGCAGCACCTTGGCGGGGACTTCACATGCCCAATTTGGGCTCGGTCGGGCCTAGTTGGCCTGGTATGCTCCTGTTGCTGCGTCCGGTCTGCTACCGCTTTGGCGGTGGAGGTCGATCCCTCCCACACGGCACCGCTGTCCCTTGTCTTCGGTGGGTTCCTCGCTGTCCCTTTAAACCTTCTATCTAGACTTTGTCGTATCCTCCAAGGAGTCGCATCCTCCATGGGCCTGAGCCACCTGAGCCTTCCCGGGCTTCATTACCGAACACGGCTTATCTCGTGGGCCTCTGCTGGACCGAACTAGCTAGGCTAACATTAGGCACCCACAGGGCATACCCATATCCCCGAGACTCCTAGAATTTGATGGACTCGAAAACTTGAGAAGACCGAGAGAGACAGAGATACAGGCACACGTGTACATGGACAAGGAGTTAAGCCATCGGTAGTAGTAGAAATCACAAGGACACGAAATGACAGTCATGGTCTCGATGGAATGGACCAAGCTGGTAACTATTTTTTACATTCTCAGAAGACTGGGTCGGAGCCTAGGATGGCCTCCATGACGCTTCTCCTGTGTAGGTGGCCCACGTGAACGCACGTCGTTGACTGTATGGAATATCATTGCAATCTTGTTCTCTATTGCAATAGTAGTAGGTTGTTGTAATATCCTCTACATATTGCCACGGATACATAACTTGTCACAGTAAACAATAGTTATTGCAACAACGTGAAATTGAGGCAAAAATATACACTATTACAACAAATACGTATTTTATTGCAATAGTTATACAATTTTTTGCAACAAATTTATACCTATCGCGGCGTGACAAAGTTGTTGCAATATGATTCTAAATATTACCACGAATAACTATTTTGTTGCAAGACCTAGTTTCTATTGCAACAAAATGACTAACTCGTGCAACGGAATTTTCTTGTTGCAATATCGGAGCCATATTGCAACGACCATGTAGGTTGTTGCAATACAGAGCCTCTACTACAACAAAAAGAGTATTTATCGTGACAAAATTCATTTGTGGCAATATGTACATCCTATTACCACAGTCAGGGAATTCGTGGCAATATTGTGTTTTATTGCAACGAAATGTCGTTGTAGCAATAAATATTGTTGCAATAGACCGGATTTCCTGTAGTGTCTCCAAGATCTAGATCACAAGGATTCCTTCACTAATAAGAGATTTGGTTTGGTAGGGGTGTAGATCAAGATCTCCTCTCTCAAATCCCTCAAAAATATGCAAGAATCATAGGAGGGGGAAGGGGAGAAGGCAAGCTCTTCTAGGTCAACAATGGAGGAGAGAGAGAAAGCCAAAAACCAAGAAAAGAGTTGACCCCACGAAGGGGATGAGGAGCTGATGCGCTCGACTTTCGACGTAAAGCTCGTTGGGAAACCCAAGAGGAAGGTACGATGAGCACAGCAGTAAGTTTTCTCTCAGTTATGAAACCAAGGTTTAATCGAACCAGTAGGAGCAAGGAAACACCCCAAAGGTATTACTAACTGAGCTTTGGCAGGGCGCACTACTGGTGCTAGTAGCAACGTGGAGACCTGCACAACACAACCACAAAACTTTGTCCCCAACTTGCGATGAGGTTGTCAATCTCACCGTGTTTTGCGGAAAACAAAGGATTAAACGTATCGAATGGAAAGTAGTAAAAGTTTGCAGAAAGTAAACACAAAGCAGTAAAAGATTGTAGATTGTATGTAAAGAAAAAGGACCGGGATCCATAGTTCACTAGAGGTGGCTCTCCTTAGATAAATAACATGCTGGGTGAACAAATTACAGCGGGGCAATTGACAAACATCGAGAAAGCAACACATGCATATAATAATCATCTTAACTCCTCTGAGACTTGATTGGGCATTACAACATAATACATAGACTGCCATCCAACTGCATCTATGACTAATAATCCACCTTCAGGTTATCATCCGAACCCCCTCCAGTATTAAGTTGCAAGCAACAGATTATTGCTTTCCGAACTGCGTGTAAAGTAAACAATACGATTGTTCTATGAACAAAGGATTGTCGTTTTCTCCCTAGTAGCAACAACACATCTAGTACCTTAGAGATTTCTGTCACTTCCCCAGATTACCAGAGGCATGAACCCACTATCGAGCATAAATACTAACTCTTGGAGTTGCTAGCATCTACTTGGCCATGATAGCTACTAACAACGGAAAGCATGCAAGATCACAAATAACAAAGACATGATAGAATCAATAATCAATCTGAAATAGCATCTCAATATCCATCGGATGCCCGCAAACACAACATGCAGAATTACAAATAGATGATCTTGATCATGAACGGAGCTCACAAGATCTAGACATGAAAGCACAAAGGAGGAGAAACCAGCCATCTAGCTACTACATGGATCCGTAGTCCAAGGATGAACTACTCACGCATCACACCGGAGGCTTGCATGGTGATGAAGAAGGCCTCCAGGGTGAATTCCCCTCTCCGACAGGGTGCCGGGAAGAGCTTCAGATCCCTCTCGATCTAGGGATGGAGATGACAGCGGCTATAGACTCTTTCGTGGATTTTTGATCGGGCACTTAGGGTTTTCATCCCGAGGGCAATATATAGGCGGAAGGAGAGGCCGAGGGGGTGCCGGGAGCGGCCTCACCACCCCCTGGCGCGGGCCAGGCCTGGCCGCACGGCCAGGTGGTGTGGTGGCCCCCTCGCCCCTCTCCGTCTCGTATTCTGGCACTTGATGACATCCGGAAAAATAGGCACTTTGGCTTTTGTCCCGTCCAATTCCGAGAATATTCATTTTCTGACTTTCCTGGAACCAAAAACAGTAGAAAACAGGCAGCTGGCACTGTGGCTCTTGTTAATAGGTTAGTCCAAGAAATCATATGAAAAGTACTCCAAAGATGGAACAAAACACAAGAAAGTGGATAAAACCAAGCATGGAACATCAAAAATTATAGATACATATGCAATGTATCAGGAGCCCCTTTTAAAGGGCTCCCAGATCTGGTCGTTATGCACATATTTGTGCACGTCCGATAGTACCGGTGGGCGGACGGTACTACTCCTAGCACCCAACCAACGGTCACAAAACACGATGCGAAAAGAAAAAAATCTGGCCGGAACTACCACCGAAGGGATAAAATACTATGAATAAATTTGTGAGATATCTCCCAAGACGTGGAGCCGAAAAACCCACAAGATCAAAAATGCAATAACATATTCAAGGGAATCCATTTTTGATAAACTAGAGCTTGTTATGAATATAACCACAAGCTCTAGATCCTCACATCGACAAGAATAAAACAACAACCAAGAAATATGATGCTATGTATGCAAAGGTTTGAGATCTCTCCAAAAGATACGATCGAGCACTCACTCGAGAGCCCCTCTTAATAGTACGACTATCTATCCTAAACCCGGTCTCCCAACACTACAAGAGACCGGTAAAATAGAAAACCTATCAAGATCATACCTTTGCCTTGAGCATTTCACTTGAGCTTGATGTAGACCGTCTTGTCCTTCTCAAGATGGATCGCCTTTCTTGATTGCTCTTGCTTGATGAAGACTTGTGAAATGCTCCCCCATAATCCATGGGGAAAACTCTTGTTTGAAATTGTCTTCATCACTCCATGATCATCGAGGATGGCAAGCTTCAAGCATGAGATCTTCTAGATATGGCGCATTTTGGGCTTTCCCTTCATTTCTTGATGATGTCTTGAAGATAGCCATAAGGAACTCCATCTTATTCTTCTTCAAGACATACTTGATCTTGTTCTTCTTCATGATTCCAATAGGCACAAAGCCCTTGGACATTGCTTATTCCTTTTCAACCTTTAAACCAACACATGGTCCAAGTGATGCCAATGGACAAACCTACAAGTGAAACTCAATTTAAACATTAGTACATAGAGATTGTCATTAATTACCAAAACCACACATGGGGGAATACATGCCCTTTCACCGCTGTTGGTCATTGATCAGAGAGATGTATCGATCATGTCTGCGCATTCTCGAACCGTAGGGTGGCACGACTAAGGGTATATGATGCTTAAAGATTGATTCATGATTGTTGGAGAAAAGGGAAGAGAGAACTGGAAATGTTCCATGTGGATCCAAAGGTTGTTCAGAGTCATTTGAAAGGTGTTTCAGAGCGAAGGGAACTAAACAATATATATTTAATATTATTTAATGGAATTGATATTACAAATATATTTTATTTAATATTTTCAGGGAATCCAACCTAAATGGGACTTCCTAGAGAAAGGGCCCATGTGGGCTAGCCGCCCCCCTTTGGATAAGGTGGGTGGGGTGCCTAGGGTTTGGGGTGGCGGCCCACCTAGAGCGCCTCCCTACCTCCCTCAGCTGTTGCCCCCCCTCCCTTGGGCGCACCCCTTCCCCTATACAAGGAGGGCACAGGGGAGGAGGTGCACACAATCCCCTCAAGCCTTTGCCTCTCTCCCTCTCTCGATCTCTCCTCCTCTCTCCCTCATGTGTGGTTTTGTAAGATTGGAACGAGCATATGGGGTTAGGGGTTTCTCCACCATATGCACGATGTCGTGTTGTTGGACTCTTGATCTGGATCAATCTTCTGGTGCTGCTTCGCTAGACCAGAGCCCGGGGGACGTCGTCTACACCGGATGCATGTAAAACTTTGGAGGTGCTGCCAGTTGTGGCACCCATCGCTTGTATGATTGCATGCCTTGAGGTCGGTGTCACCGTACAACTACATCAACAAGGTTCATTGGAAGGTAACGCTTTTCGGTTTTCAAAGGTATGACTACCGAATCCCTCTATTACCTTACATTTGCATAGAATAGATCTTGGCTATATCGTTCGTATTGCTAGGATTTTTATTTGTTTCCTTCTATGGAACCCTTCACGGAGTATGCCGATGGTGATCCCTTGGTGGCTTCAACCCCAACACCTCCTTCCAGCACTCCACTCCTCCTTGCGGCCCTCCTATCTTCATCGCCGACCTCAATGTCCCCTATGACTCACCAGCATACGCAAACTCACTAGCGCTGCACCGCAACCCTCTTTCCTTCATCCCAAACCATGGTGCCGGGTCGTCGAGCCAGTTCACCGATGCCACCATTGACACCCACATCATGCTCGACAGAATGCCAGACAGCGCCTACATGAGCGAGCTCATCACCATCGGCTCCATGGTCACTGTGTCTTATCCTGGGTTCTTCGCACAAGAGAAAAACGATGACATGGACTCGCAGGAGGTCGATGAGGAGTGATACATTGCAAACGTATCTATAATTTTTGATGTTCTATGCTTGTTTTATATCTACTTTCTTATGTTTTGTCCACACTTTGGAGTACTTTTACACATTTTTTGGAACTAACCTATTAACAAGATGCCACAGTGCCAGTTGCCTGTTTTCTACTGTTTTTGGTTCCAGAAAGTCAGAAAATGAATATTCTCGGAATTGGACGGGACAAAAGCCAAAGTCAATATTTCACCGAGGGGAACACGGAGCCAGAAGACAAGACGAAGAGGGGCCAGGAGCCAGCCACACCATAGGGTGGCGCGGGTCCCCCTGGCCGCACCACCAGGTGGTGTGGGCCCCCTGGCCGGCCACCGACCTTGCCTCTTCGCCTATAAGAAGCCTCCCGATGCATAAACCCTAAATCGAACAGCCTCCAGCCACGAAAAGTTTCACAGCGCCGCCGCCACTGAAAGGGAGATTCAGGGGACCGAAAGTATCTATTCCGGCACCCTGCCGGGATGAGGAAGTGCCCCGGGAGCCATCTCCATAGATCTCCACCACCATCTCCATCGCCATTGTTGATTCCCACGATGATGAGGGAGTAGTCCTCTCTCGAGGCTAAGGGTTCTACCAGTAGCTATGTGTTCATCTCTCTCTATGCATGATCATATTGTGATCATGAGCTTTGTAATCAAGTAGATCTACCTTGCTACTCAAGTGCTTTAATAGATCTCTGCTCTCCCCATGCGTGTGAAAGTGACAACATGCACACCATAGTGGCACTTAGGCTAGAGATTACAAATACTTGATATGAGTTATATTTGGAGTTGGATGTCTCTATGAAATTGTGGTGTTTGTTGGAACCATCTAGTGCTCAAGGTGATAGTGTGGGGTTATCTAGATGGGAAAGGCATACTTTGAGGTGTGTTGTTATAGCCCTACCATGGATTAGTGTCCAACCGGAGAGTAGTTAAGAGTAGTATCATAAAGATAAGATATTTATATGAGAATGTTCACTAGCGAAAGTATGATCCCTAGGCCTTGTTTCTAAACATTGAAACACCGTTTGCAACTAGATATGTTACATGTTTGCTTGCTGCCATCTTTATTTCAGTTTACCTTTAGTCTCTTCCACGCCATCAAGCTATTTTCTAGCACTGTTGTCTTATATCCATACCACTTGTATTTTACTATCTCTTCGCCGAACTAGTGCACCTATACACCTGACAAGTGTATTGAGTGTGTTGGGTACATAAGAGACTTCTTGTATCTATATTGCAGAGTTGCTTGAGAGGGAATACCTTTGACCACTCCCTCCCTGAGTTTGATAAACCTTGGGTAATCCACTTAAGGGAAAACTTGATGCTGTTCTAAAAACCTTTGCACTTGGAGGCCCAACAACTGTCTACAAGAATAGAAGTGCGTAGACATCAAGCTATTTTCTGGCACCGTTGCCGGGAAGGTAAGGTAAAAGGTACTCACATCCTCTGGCTACTTTGCTATCTTCTAGTACTGTAGCTGGTGTGTGAGTGCTCGAAGTTATTTCCTTTAGATTCTGCAATTATATCTTTTTGTTTCTTGTTTTATTTTTACTAGTTAGGCTTAATCGAAAACAACAACAAAAATTAGAGAGCTTTATAGTATTTATCTTGAGTTAGGACATGAAGTGTTTGAAGAGAAAATTAAAAAACCTATGGAACTTTATTTGCATGCTTATAGCAATGTTGTTAGTATGAATTCTTTGGACACCATTATTGCTAATGCTATGGAAAATTCTAAGCTTGGGGAAGCTATTTCTTATGAAAATGATCTTTTTAGTTCCTCAGCTTTATAAGATAGCTATTCTATTGCTTATGATGATACAAAACCTCCAATATATGATGATTACAATGATGAATATGATATTTTCAGTCCACCTACTATTGAGGAGAAAATTAATTATGATTACAATATGCCTCCTATATTTGATGATTATGGTAATGAGAATAATAATGATAGCTATTTTGTTGAATTTGGTCCCACTACAATTAATAAGAATGACTATGCTTATGTGGAGAGTAATAATTATTATATGCATGTGGCTCATGATAAGAATGTTTTATGTGATAGTTATATTTTTAATTTCATTCATGATGCTACTGAAAGTTATTATGAGAGAGGGAAACATGGTTTTATGTATCTCAACAATATTAAGTTTCCCCTCTGTATGTTGAAAATTTTGAAGTCGCACTTGTTTTGCTTTCCTATGCTTGTTTCTTTGTGCTTTCAAGACTTGTTTCTTTACAAGATTTCTATGCATAGGAAGTGGGCTAGACTTAAATGTGTTTTGAATTTGCTTCTTGATGCTCTCTTTTACTTCAATTCATATGTCTTATGTGAGCATCTTCTCAAACTATCATGCCTAACTTAAAGGCGTTAAAGAAAAGTACTTATTGGGAGATAACCCAAAAGTTTTAGATGAGTCTTTGAAGTTATTACCTCTGTAATAACCGCTCCTTATCCTTTTTATTTGCTTTTTGTGCCAAGAGTAACCTCTAATGAGAGAGAAGTAATGCTTGGGAAAGTTGCTGTCCCGAAACAGATTTCTATGCTTCACCGTAAAAATTCGTGTAAAATCTCTGTACGTCGTTTTGAGGCGTGAATTTGTTTTCTTCGGCCCCAGGTTGTTATCTAACTTTCGTTAGTTCAACACTTTTTTATTTGAGCAACAGAAGGTCTTCGAAAAAATTGGTTTTTACCTACTGGTCTGTTTTAACAGATTTCTGCTATTATCTGCATTTGCTTCTTTTTGGTTCCTTTTTGGGTTCTCTTTGGGGAATTGAGATTTTTTAGGGATGTGCTACAGTATCTTGTGTTTTAATGGAAGTTTTATTGGTGTTGAAACTGAACCTAAAGACTTATTATCTTGAGTGCACTAATGTTGCTAATAAAGATTGTGTGAAGTATTGTATGAAGGAAAAAAAAGTCATGTGTATGAAGAGAATGATGTAATGAGATGAATAATGGACTAAAGCTCAAGCTTGGGGATGCCACGCGTGTCACCCCAAGAAATATCCAAGAAGTACAAGCGTCAAAGCTTGGGGATGCCCAAGGCATCCCCTTCTTCATCAATAAAAAATTCAGGTTTCTTCTAAACACTTCATTTTTTATTGTTTCATGCACAGTTGTGTTGTTCTTAGAGAGTCTTTGTTTTCGTTTTGGTTTTCGTTTGCTTGGTTTTCTTAGTTTGCTTTAATAAATTGGCTGGACGCCCTCTTTCATAAATTAGTTTTCAAATAGTTTGGTTTGGTTTGGCAAAGAGTAGGAAAAGTTCATGCTTAAGTGGTAAAAGGAGCTTGTTTTTGACTGTGGCATATGCTTTGTCATGCCATGCTTGATATCGTTTTGGCTTTATGCTTAGTGATTTTTGCTGTAGCATGACATGTTATAAACAATTGAGATTGCTTAATGTGCCTTGGAAGAATCATGCGTTGTTTTAGCATATTAAAGCATAGTATTGTGGTATTCTCCTTTGATGCGCTATTTGGGTTGACTTGGCGCATGCTCACACCATGTTAAGACTATTCCAAGTCACCATAGCATTTATGATCCTTTGGTTTTCGACTTGTAATATTACTTTATGCTTTAATTAATGATGTTTTGTCGCTTTGCATGATTATGGTCATTATTGCTCTCTTAGTTGGTCGCTCCCAGTCTTTTGCTAGCCTCCATAACCAAGTATGAGTTCCACTCATGCATCCAAATTCAAATAAAACCAAGTTATTCCAAAGAGTACACCATACCTACCTATTAGCATTTGCTATTCCAAGTATATTCATGTTTTTATCTACCTTCCGAATTGAACTTGTTATGAGAAAACTAGTGATTAAAGCTCTCACGAACTTGATGATACACTTTACTTTTCTTTCTCTTAATAAACTTGAACCATTGTGTCGTCTATGTTGTATATGCTTGCACTTATATGTTGGGGATTAGCAGAACCATGTTGTCATGGGAAACGCTTTCAACATTGCACTTGTACTTTGTACCTAGTTGATATCATGCTCTTTTGTCTATGGATGTCGTCGGTGTGAAATGAAAGGGGAGCTTGTAAGTCTATGGAATTATGTATATGTGTTAGAGAAACGCCTGGGGCGCCGGTCAAATCCATGCTGTCATGGTGGAAACCTGCAGCGTAACCATAATGAGCTGTCTATGAAGCATTCTTCTTATAAAAAAGAGTTAGCTATTGAGAAAAAAAGAGAAAAATAAAAAAAAGAGATATGAGAAAAGAGGAAAGGGAGAAAAAAACACCATTTTCCCATGGTAAATACGAAGATTGTTGAGATGTTCGTTGTCTGCCCTTGTCATTTTGATATGGGGATTCTTCCGTATCATCGGGCAAGGGGTACCCCGTTGGCGGTTCTCTATGATACACATGTACTTATTATGACAAGAACTTACCGATAACTAAACTTGAGTAGCATGAGAAGCGGCCCTCGTATTCAAGGGACATGAGATTTCTAACTTATACTTTGTCAAGCATATACTCCATAGTTTGTTCACTTTAACCTTAATCACTTCAAGATGCTTATGATAGGGGCAATGAGAGCTGAAATCTAGTAAGTACCATAATTTTTGGAAGCTCTTTATGAGACTTGAATCGCCGACCTCAATGTCCCCTATGACTCACCAGCATATGCAAACTCACTAGCGCTGCACCGCAACCCTCTTTCCTTCATCCCAAACCATGGTGCCGGGTCGTCGAGCCAGTTCACCGGTGCCACCATTGACACCCACATCATGCTCAACAGAATGTTAGGCAACGCCTACATAAGCGAGCTCATCACCATCACCTCCATGGCCACTGTGTCTTATCCCGGGTTCTTCGCACAAGAGGAAAACGATGACATGGACTCACAGGAGGTCGATGAGGACTGATACGTTGCAAACATTTCTATAATTTTTGATGTTCCATGCTTGTTTTATATCTACTTTCTTATGTTTTGTCCACACTTTGGAGTACTTTTACACATTTTATGGAACAAACCTATTAACAAGATGCCACGGTGCCAGTTGCCTGTTTTCTGCTGTTTTTGGTTCTAGAAAGTCAGAAATGAATATTCTCGGAATTGGACGGGACAAAAGCCAAAGTCAATATTTCACCGAGGGGAACACAGAGCCAGAAGATGAGACGGAGAGGGGCCAGGGGCCGACAACACCATAGGGTGGCATGGGTCCCCTGGCCACGCCACCAGGTGGTGTGGGCCCCCTGGCTGGCCACCGACTTTGCCTCTTCGCATATAAGAAGCCTCTCGATGCATAAACCCTAAATCGAACAGCCTTCAGCCACGAAAAGTTCCACAGCGCCGCCGCCACCGAAGGGGAGATTCAGAGGACCGAAAGTCTCTGTTCCGGCACCCTGTCGGGACGGGGAAGTGCCCCCGGAGCCATCTCCATCGATCTCCACCACCATCTCTATCACCGTTGCTAATTCCCATGATGATGAGGGAGTAGTTCTCTCTCGAGGCTAAGGGTTATACCGGTAGCTATGTGTTCATCTCTCTCTCTCTCTCTCTCTCTATGCATGATCATATTGTGATCATGAGCTTTGTAATCTAGTAGATCTACCTTCCTACTCAAGTGCTTTAACAGATCTATGCTCTCCCCATGCGTGTGAAAGTGACAGCATGCACACCATAGTGGCACTTAGGCTAGAGATTACAAATACTTGATATGAGTTATATTTGGAGTTGGATGTCTCTATGAAATTGTGGTGTTTGTTCGAACCATCTAGTGCTCAAGGTGACAGTGTGGGGTTATCTAGATGGGAAAGGCTTACTTTGAGGTGTGCTGTTATAGCCCTACCATGGATTAGTGTCCAACCGGAGAGTAGCTAAGAGTAGTATCATAAAGAGAAGATATTTATATGAGAATGTTCACTAGCGAAAGTATGATCCCTAGGACTTGTTTCTAAAAACTGAAACACCATTTGCAACTAGATTTGTTACATGTTTGCTTGCTACCATCTTTATTTCAGTTTGCCTTTAGTCTCTTCCACGCCATCAAGCTATTTTCTAGCACTGTTGTCTTATATCCATACCATTTGTATTTTACTATCTCTTCGCCGAACTAGTGCACCTATACACCTGACAAGTGTATTGGGTGTGTTGGGGACACAAGAGACTTCTTGTATCTAGATTGCATGGTTTCTTGAGAGGGAATACCTTTGACCACTTCCTCCGTGAGTTCGATAAACCTTGGGTAATCCACTTAAGGAAAACTTGCTGCTATTCTATAAACCTCTACACTTGGAGGCCCAACAACTGTTTACAAGAATAGAAGTGCGTAGACATCAAGGACTCGCAGGATCCAGAGGAGGAAGGCAAGACGGAATAATAAGAAGAGCTGGTGGAGAATGTGGCGAAGAAGAAGAAAGGTAAGGCGGCGAAAACTCGCGCGACGGCCGAGCCATGAATTAAGTGGACCTCCAAAGAAGACGAGTGCCTCGCTGAAGCATGGAAGAGCGTGAGCATCTATCCGATCTCCGACACAAATCAAAATTTCGAGAACTATTGGAAGAGGGTGAAGTCATCATTTGACGGGCGCAAGATTTGCGATCCCAATTCATGATGATTCATATGGATCACAGCGAGAAGGACATGGCCAACCATTGGGCGATCATCCAGCATGCATGCAACAAATGGCACAAGACTCAAGAGGAAGTGCACGCTTGCTAGAGAGCGGCGCCAAATATGATCTCAAGGTATGCACAATCGCCACAAGCTCGCCGGTTTTGCAGCTTGTTTGTTCGCCGATAAACGCTCGTTTTGCAGATGGTCCGCATGTTTGACACTTACCACCGAGACAACATTATCGTGGACTTCAAGTACTTCCACGTCCTCTCGAGAACTGAAAATTGTGAGAAGTGGAGGGATGTCCGTTTGTCGCTCGCCAAAGGGCACAGACGACGTATACAACCTCGTCAAGAAAAATGTGGTGGAAGGTCGTCCAGATGGACACGAAAAAGGCAAGCTCACCAAGAACATGGCACCCACTGGGTAAAGGTTGTAGTTGTTGATCGAGCAGTGCATCACTGATGTTAAGATCCACGCTATCATGAGGGAGGAGAAGAACGGTATGAGGTGGACGGTGATGTTGCGAAAGCAGGACGTCAAGATCAGTCTACTGCAGGTCAACGTTGTAGCGAAGAAGAGGAACACTGACCACACATTCCTGCTTAGAGGTGACACGATGGCGATGGACGACGAAGTGAAGGCATGGTACATGGCGCAAACCAAGCTCCTCCTAGAAGAGATGCGGGTACCTCGGTCGAGCTCTGCTACGTCGACGATCTCCGCATTTGCTACCACGAACACCACCAAGGTGAATGCAGCCAACGCCTCGCCGGACTCTGCCCTGTGTCGTCCTCCACGCCGTCGCTGAGCTCTTCCCCTACGAAGGAGGATCCTTCAGCCCCGACGGAGAAACTTGCTTCTTGAGATTTCCGTGTTTTCTGTAATAATTTGACGACTGAACTGTGCCTGGTTTGATCGCCGTACTATTGAATTGGATGAACTTGTGACTGTTTTTGTTTGTGGGAAATAAACTTTCAAAATTATCATCGATGTGTGAATCACTGGGGCCATATTTGAGGGCGCGACTGGACAAACGCACCACCGCAATCCTAAAAAACCGCTAGCGGAAGCGACTAAACTATATAGCCGTATTCGCTGGAGGCAAACGGTTGGAGATGCTCTAAAGGCTAAAGGTGAAACCGGTATTCCCTCCGACCCAAATTAATTAACTTGAATTTGTCTAAATTCGGATGTATCTAGCACTAAAACATGTCTAAATACATCCGAATGTAGAAAAATCCGAGTCAATTAATTTGGATCGGAGGGAGTATTGTGTTGTGCCTCATTTGGGAGTGAAGGTACCTCTGGCTTGGTGGCATACCCATTTTTATATTTTTTTTACCTTTTGAATTATTTACTTACTTATTTCCTTTTATTTCTTCAACAGGGAGATTTCCTGAGATACATGTCATTATTATAGCATTGAACAATTATTTTTCGAGATATATACATTTTTTCTAAAAACTGAAGATGCCTCTTTGAGATATATTTTTTATTGAATAGGTTCTCACAATATTTTCTTCAAATATAAACCGTATATTTATTGGGCCACGCCATTGTCCTGCCTACTCAGCATGTGCTTCAGGTGTTGCTCGCGTTCCTCCCACAAATCACTATCCGATTAGCTAGG
The DNA here is from genome assembly GCA_910589775.1 of Avena eriantha. NCBI lineage: Eukaryota > Viridiplantae > Streptophyta > Magnoliopsida > Poales > Poaceae > Avena > Avena eriantha. Next base: position 486,730,984 of record OU342745.1, on the reverse strand, counting down.
CTGTTTTCAAAATCCTATTGCACTCCGCAAATTGGCAGTTCTTTTGTAGGGATTACACGACTTTAGATACAATAATATAATTTCTTGTACTCCCTCCGTCCCAAAAAGGATATCACAAATTTATTTTGTAGATATCACAAAATTGGCAGTTCTTTTGTAGGGATTACACGTTTTAGTTTGTAGATACATCTAAATTTTAACTAATCTAAGACATCCTTTTTAGGACCAAGAGAGTACAATAATTTACAAATGGTGAGACAATCTCGATCATAACAAAAAACCAAATCAATTGTAACACAATCCACCAATTACTTCAATTAAATATTGGTCAAAGCATGAATTTCTCTAGTCAATATACGTCCTCTAAAACAACGGTGAAGTTTACATCAGTTACACACAAATACTAGTATGATTTCCCGTTCGATTTTGCAAGCATTACTTTGAGTGTCCAGTAGATGCCTTTGGATGCTGCATGGTGAAAATGCAGAATTTTTTGGACTAAGAGATCTTGATTAGAGACAAAAGGGTGAGATAATATGCTGGCCCTTCCGTAATATTTCGTTCTGAGCTTAGGCTCATGTTTAGTTACTTAGAAAGCATATAGTACATTTTTTTATGAATTTCCTATGATGCAATCATGTGCCTATCCAAAAGATAGGAATAGTATCATTGTTCTTCGGGAAATCAAACTCTTGCAATTTTCCTGCTTCCAGAGGAGGCCTAGGCATCAGGATTTGACATACACAGCAGACAAAACTTCTAGACTTTCTGTAAAACAAACATCCTATATGAAGCGGAACCAATCAGCCGATGTACATAATCTTAACATGGATAAAAACTTATAGAGAACAGTTAGTCTTCAGTAGTCACAGGCTGTTTCTGGTCAACTTTGGAATTGGACTAAAACTGAACTTTAAAGTGCAGTCGAGGACACAAAACCTGTTTCTTATTAGAAAGGAAAAGGTACAAAATCCAGGAACTAGACCTATGCTTCATGATTTTACACCTGGTCATACATACAACACACCTATGCACAGGCAAAGTTAAGCACAAAAACTGGAGAGACTGAACTCCAACAAAGTAGATCAATAATCTGATCCATCTAAGAAAGCACGTATTCTACAAGGCACATCGTTTTTAATGAGTATCCTCCTGTATTAACTAGTCTCCTGCTCTTATGCAGCCAACTGTTAAGACAATTAGACATTTGTATCTTCAGACATCTTGTTTTGGGTCGAGGGATCCAACTCCCGACTCCACTCTGCCAGTGCTGAAGGGTTGAACAGACGTTCTCAAACTCTCTGGCCCTTCTGCAGTAATCCTCTTGCACAATGCGTCGCAGTTACTTATGACTTCAGTTAACCTGCCCTTCAATTCGCCGACTTCCACTTGGAGTGGATGAACTGTGAATTGTTTTGCAGAGCAATGTCAATTTATAGTTCATTGTCTCCATGCCATTCTATACCATTCTCAAATCACAGGGAGTGGTCAAGATCTCAGACATGTGTGATGTGGTGAAGGTAGATTGTTATATCTATTTAATAAACGCAGGATTTGTTACCTTCAGCAAGATTGTGAGAGGTTGATCTCATAGAAGTAACCGAGTAATTGAACCGTTGGAGAAGCTTAACAGCCAATGCATCTGCTGTTTCTATCTTATTTTCTATCTCTCCCTGCAATATATTAGAACTTCCCTCTATAAATAGTCAATGTCGAAACACAAAAACAGGATTACACATTTCTAACACCAAATCTCTTAAGCTATGTTCTGAGTAATACAAATTTAAGCGCATACTTCGATATCCACTCTAGACACTACGAACTCAGTACGATGCCAATGTTTTTTTAACCCAAGTAAAAGGTAGTAGCAAAACTATCAGTTTAACGTGTGATAGAAATATGACAAGTGCCAAACCATAAGTTTGTGGTGTAGAGAAAGAGGAACAGTAAAGCTAAAGCATACATGGTGCATGCAATTGTTCATAATTCATACCAATGTGCTGTATCAGTTATGTCAATAGTATTTTAGCTAGAAGAAGGAAACAGACCAACCCATAGCAACGCACGGGCATGTGTGCTAGTTCATACCAATGTACTGTATCAATTATGCCAGTAGAATTTTATTTATGGGCTGAAGCAGTAATACGACATGTTTCACGTTAATTTATATGACTCAATTATTCAGTATCACGATGAAAACAAAAGCAGCATCAACAATCAGAAGACCTAAAATGTGTAAGTAATTGGCATTGCATTTATATCTAGGCTCATCACTAAGGGGGATAATATCTGGTGCACTCGTCCATGATTGACAACCCCAGACATTTTGAAAAACTCTGAAAGAAAAGAGGACAGAGACTACTTGTATCTCATCTATTATGCAACAGAGTTTTCAATTTCAAATCGAAAACATAGCTCGAGAAACCAAGTCATGAATAACCAGATGCCAGCAAACAAATTTCCTACCTACCTGCTTTCTACTAATTTCCTTTGCCATCTCTTCTTGCCATTCGCGGTACATAGCAAAAAGCTCAAACATCAGATTTGGATTCATATTACCTACAGACATTTACAAAAAAAATAGATGAGCCCCTACTAATTTTCTGCTCGATTCCTTGTATAGGTTTGGATCAACAAATTCCTACACCAAGTATATGTATCATGCCATGACGTTTCCTTTGCAACACTGTAACCAAAATGGCAACATAGCACTCACTCACCGGAGGCAGCAGAGGACGTAGTAGAAGGTTTCCGGACAAGAATGTCAGTAAAGCTGCTCTCCGTCTCCGATCCCGCTGTTGTCTGACCGCTCAACAGGGGCGGGGCCTTAAAAATCCCAGGCACAAGGTAAAATTAGCAGCAGAAAAAGGCACAACGAGGAGAAAAGGGCCGAGGGAGATCTTTCTTACGATGGTGAGTGAGCGGATGCGGCGGAGGAGAGGGTCTTCGTCCGCGGCGCCCCGCCTGCCGTCGGAGACCGTCGTGATCTCGTCCGCCCACTGCGGCTGTTGCTGAGGCTGCCTGGCCAGGAGCGACTCGGAAGCCCCCATGGGATGGGGGTTCGTCTTGGCGCTCTCTGGTCACCAGAAGAAGGCGAGGGAGCGCCGGAGTTCGCCGGGATGAGCTGCCGGGTTGGATGGATGCGACGCCCACGATGGGTCGCAGCTGCAGACCATTAGGTTGTGGGCTTTTTGGTTTTCGGAAAGATCGAAACTATTGGCATCCAGGCCCAATGAAAATGCAGTCATTCAACACTTGCTAATGCCGGGCACGGAGGTGGGGATGGCCGACACCGTTTTTTCCAGCAAGACTTGAAAGGGAACCCTCAAAAAAAAACAAGACTTGAAAGGGAAGATTCTAAAAAAGAGAGCAAGATTTAAAGGAAGGAAACGAGTATCATGTTTTGTTTTATATAAACTTAATGGAAATGAATACATCTTTATATGATATTTAATGAAAATTGTTAAGTCACTTAATAATGTTAAAGTTTCTATGCATAGAGTAAAAAATATTAACCAATAAGCATTGAGGGCTTCTTATTACCAAGATCCTAACTAAGATACAATCATTATATGAATACTTTTGTCATAAATGTAACTAAAATTATATGAAGGTGAAATGATTCAAATATTTTATAAAATATAAAATTGTCGTCATTCACTCATATATATTTCCATTTTTATAAATATTTCTCTATTTGAAAGATCAGCAACTTTGGGAAATTTTACTATGGGTCATTTTCACATAGGTTTATGTCATGATGTGTTGAAAAAGTTCCTATCTGATGGTATATGGTTTTGTTTCTATAGGTTACGGGCACATATAATTGTTTCTATGGGATCTCTTTTGGATTACATGATTGAGAAGTGTGCAAATATGAAAGGCAAATGTTTTTTGACAAAAATGCAAGTACATGTGTTCACATGAAGGATGGAAAGACTCGTACCACGTGAAGTAGTGGATACAAAATGTGTGGGTGTACTTTGCAATCCCTATAAAATCGTGGTATTTGAATCAATCCTTAGAGTTCTCTCGTAGCTTGAAATTTGCCTATATATCCATATGCACAACGGTGAAAATTTAGACAGTCTCAATTTTCCAGCTCCTTGTGTGTATGCAAGAGTTTTATATCTATCCTACATGCAAGAATTTAGAGTTAGTCGTTGAGCTTTGAACATAGTATCTAAATATGTAAATATCTATTTGGACAATGTGGACATTTGGTCAACGCTGTGGACAATCTGCTAGACGGCATCATTACCTATATTTCTATTTTTTACAAAAAAATTACGAATCTAATAATAATCATCAACAATAGTATAAAGAGCACCAAAAGTAACAAAATTTACAAATAGGTCTTTAACCACATAGCGGTGACTACAAATACTAGCCTGATTCGAAGACCTGTCGCCGTTTTTGCCCTTCTATTACCAGACTCGGACAAAACCTATCGTAGTAGAGTTTGTTGTACTAGATACCTGAGAATAATCCTCGACGAGAGCAATGAGCAGCAACAAGCTTACACACCCATATTAACAAGCTCTACTATAAATCTGAGAGATCTATTTTGAGACGGAAGGAGTAGTGAAGTTTGTTGTACTAGACAGCTGGGAATAAGCCTCGAAAGGAGCAACGAGCAGCAACAAGCTTTACACACCCGTATTAACAAGCTGTTAGAGATGCTCTTAGGAATCTGTTGAAGGTGTTCTTATGATTGACGTTAGGAAAAGATTGAAATCTTACAAGGTGATCAAATTCGTACGGCGAATCAAAGAGAATTCCATGGAATCCGTTCAGGACCAAAGCTAATGCCATGAACCGGTCGTCATAATTCACGAGACAACATATGACAGACAAGATCAACTCGACAAAACCGCGCACTGTGAACCAATAGGAAGAAGATGGCATTGGCTTTTCTCTCTCGCGCGCAAAAAAGAAAAGAGATACTATTCCTCAGACATATATTCCAGCACCTGTGCTGTGCGCGCCGCATTACTCCACGGGAAGTGCAGGGTTCCGATCGAGAGGGGGAGGGGAGAACTTTAGGGGACACGTTGGTATAGCAGACATGAGGTGCGCGGACAAAAGCGTCACTTCGAAATAATCCACTGGGATTCTTGGCCATCATCGTGTCCCCGCACCGCACCTCCCCCAGCTTTATTCCCGTCCGCGTCGACGACACTACTGCATCCCATCCCCGTCTCCTCTCGGTCGTATCTGTACTGTACGTACTGTGAATCACGGCATACGTACTCGACGTACGTGTATAAAACTTTTTGACCGGAGCGGGAGCCGACGTCTTCCCCTTGTTCCCTTGCGGATGGAACGGGTGACTGACGGACAGAGGACGATGTAGTACTGTGAGGTTGCTTGTCAGGACGTGTATAAATTTAGTTTTTCCTGCGTACGGTTTTCTTTGCTTACTTACACTGGCGTCGTCAGAGACGTCTAGGCCGTTTGAACGTGTAGGGACTTGGAGAAACTGAGAATATGGTATGTCGTGTGCATCGATATCACGCGAGATTAGACTGGACATTACGAGATTCTAATACAGCTGGCCTGCCAGGGTGACAGTACTATGTAAGTTTGCACCCCGAAATTATTGTGGAAGATCATGTGTTTGACATAGTTGTCATAAGAACAGTCTTTTTTTACCTACACACATTTTAGTATTAGATACATCTATATATAGATACTAATATGGTTAAATTGCATGCAAAGTACTACAAAATTTCTAAGGAAAATTGCCTATGTCAAATATACATACCAGACGAACTCTACAAAATTCCTAAGCAATTAAATCCTACAAAATTTATACTGAATTCTTTTTTTTACGATTTCTATAGAATACTTTTGAAGTAAACAAGCTCTAAGTACACAAATAGAATGTGATACTATAGATTCTTTATTACTTTCTATTTTTCTAAGACACATGCTCACCACATCTGAATACTAGATGGTGCACCGGAGTACACATGAATTTTATTTATATTTTTTGCGAAAATTCCATGTGTTTAACCCTCATCTCTAGCCCCTGGAAGCATTCCTTGCGCCAATGGTTGGCTTGGTAATATAAAATTAGTACAAGATCACATCAGCAGTATAATGCTCCTGCCTTTTACATATGTCCAAGGATTAGAACCTTTGCTGATCTGATAGTAAGATCCTAAGACGGCTAAATACTTCGAAAAATCTAGCTTGTACTTAGTTAATTACCTAGTTACTTAAAGACCAGCGATGTGATGCACATGAGCACTCATTACGATTGAAGTTCTACAAGCGCACCACGCGCCTACTAGAAAGTAGGAATAGACTATTAATTAACTAATACTAGTTTATCTAACTTGTTCCCAGAATTGTACTACTAGTGGAGCAACTGATGTGTTGATTAGCAGTTAGAGTATTTGGTCCTATAGCACTACTCCCTCCATCCCAAGGCTTAAGGCATATAACTTTTTGAAAAGTCAAGCCATATAAAGTTTGACCAAACTTTTTAAAAAAACTATCAAGTATTATTATATTATATAGATATCGTGTGAAAATATGTTTTATGATGTATGAAAGGGTATGAATTACATAGTGTAAATATTAATATTTTTCTCTAAAAACTTGGTCAAACTTTAGTTAGTTTGATTTAAAAAAAGTTATATGCCTTAAGCCTTGGGACGGAGGCAGTAGTATATTACTCCACTCAGCTAGGAGCCAGAGAGAAACGGTGTGCTCACTAGTATGGGATTCCCTAGCAAGACATCAAAAGCTAGGTGGTCAGGGTGCAGGCCCCATGTAATCTCCCTTGTTTAAGTCATGATTAACGAGTGGGCACGTGCCCATGTAGGCATCATTGACAGCTAAACTCCGACGATTATTCGACCTATTATTGTTCCCTACTAGTATAATTAACCCGTCGTACGTCATCGCATGCAACCTTGCATGCATTCATGACCCTGCTGCGTTTCATGAAATTTTATAAAATCTAGTCTGCTACTACAATCTATCTTGTCAACAAATACATGTGGGAGAGGACGTTTGATTATGGACATGCACACTCATTCGACCTCAGTGGTGGAGTAAGCACGAAGGCTTAATTGGCCCGCGGAATGTGCTCCTTGACGCGGACTAATGTTGTCTGGATATGGCGCAGACGTGAGCCTAATCAACCAGTAGGTCGCCCTAGTGGCCTACCGATTCAGATTAGTGCATGATAGCCAGCACTTCTTTTTATTGTTCTTCCTCATTGCTCCCAAAACATGAGGTGGATACATATTTTCTCCAATCGAACTTTCAAAAGCTCATTTGCCTCTTTCGTTGCTAACAAACAAAACTTGGCATGCGTAGACTGAAAATTGAATTCATTTGACAATGGGGAAATGCGGCCGTAGAGTGGCAGGATCTTGCTAGGCTAGTATAGTGCGGATCCTCGTCGATCTTGCTGCAGGCGCGCGCATGGCCTGCGCCGAGGAGCCGCAAGTCGAAAAGCAAGCCATGACAAGAAGCTCGTAGCAGATGCGTTTGTTGACCGTGGCATGCAGTGCATGTATGGCTTGCATTGCATGGGGAAGGAACCATCTCCGGAGAGGCTATTTTAAACTGCGGCCACACCGGGTCTTTGCCTTCCCAAGGCGACGGAGTACAACAAACCAGCAGGAAAGGGTCAGGCGCAGTCAGTCTTTGTCAGTCCACGCCCCATGCAGCTAGCTATACAGTAGCTGGGTCCAGTCCAGTCCAAGTGAAACCCCAGTTTATTCTGCCCTACTCTGCCGAGCACCACCCTCTACCGTCCAACTTTTACACTCCGTACTGTGCCGAGCACCGCCCTCTACCATGCGTGTACTAGTCCCTCCAATGTAGCGTCTTTATACGGGCTAGAGGTCACATTTCGCGGGCCAAATCCAGACAACATTAGTCCGCGTCATGCAGTGCATTTCGCATTAATCAATCCATACAAATCTATGTCAGGAGAATCAGGCCAGGCCACATAATCAAACAATGTATGTAACAGTAAATTTTTCTATAATGGTTGTTTAATTTGTAGGATCGACTTCAATAGGAATTTTTTCTAAGGGTTTCTTTGCACTAGATTTCATAGGAACCAAAAACAACAGAAAACAGGCAGCTGACACTGTGGCTCTTGTTAATAGGTTAGTCAAATAAATCATAATAAAAGTACTCCAAAGTTGGAACAAAACACAAGAAAGTGGATAAAACCAAGCATGGAACATCAAAAATTATAGATACATTTGCAATGTATCAACATCCCCAAGCTTAACTCCTGCTCGTCCTCGAGTAGGTAAGTGATAAAAAGAAATAATTTTTGAGGTGACATGCACCATCAAAACTTGATCAAAGTATTTGCAAAACTCAAAGCTGGGATCATAGTACTTCAATCATAACATGAAAGACAAAGTTCTAGCAATAAACAAAGAAACTATGATACAACATGAAAAGGCACAAACAAAAGATTAATGAATAACTTGCTTTGCAAGACGTTTGTTTGTTTCACATAAAGAAAACATAGCATAAAAGTATTCAGCTTGTCCCTCAATAGAGTAGCAAATATAAATGCATAGGACACCTTCAAAGTTCATAATAGTGACTAGATACAATAGTTTCAAACTAGCAATAACAAGTTATGCATCAATCAACTAATCTTGGGACAATGCACATAGAACTAAGAATGGCCACTATGCTCTCAAAGTAGTGCATAAAGATAGAAGGTGAAGACTCAATATAATGGTGGAAGAAAAGCCTTTGTAAAAGGAAGTAGGGATTCAAGTCTCATAAAGAGCTTCCAAAAATTATGGTACTTATAGCTTTCAGCTCTCATTGCCCCTATCATAAGCATCTTGAATGTGATTAAGGTTAAAGTGACACAACTAAGAGGATATGCTTGACAAGTTATAAACCGAAATCTCATGCCTCTTACTTACGAAGACCGATCCTCATGCTACTCAACTTCAGTCACGAGTAAGCTCTTGTCATTGTAAGTATATGTGTATCATTAAGAACCGCCAACGGGGTACCCCTTGCACATGATACGGGAGCTTTCCCATAATCAAAATCACAAGGCAAGCAGACAATGAGCATCTCAGCGATCTTTTTATTTGCTATTTGCATAGGTTTTTAGTGAGGATGCTTCATAGAGTGCTCATTATGGTGATGCTGCAAGTTTCCACCATGATTAGGCATGGCTTAGGCTAGCAGCCCAGGCGTTTCTCTAACACACATACAAACTCCATGATCTTACAAGTTCCACTTTTATTTCACACCGCCGGGATCCGTAAGCAAAAGAACACGATATCAATGGAGTACAAAGTACAAGTGCAATGTTGAAAGCGTTCCCCATGAAACATGGTTCTGCTAATTTCAACTTATAAAGCGCAAGCATATACGCAACAAAGAAGGACCCAATGGTTCAAGTTTATTAGAGGCAATAAAGTAAAATGTGCCATCAAGTTCGTGAGAGCTTTAATCACTAGTTTTCTCATAACATGTGGAAGGTAAACAAAAGCATGAATATACTTGGAATAGCATAAGCTAGTAGGTAGGTATGGTGGACTCTTTGGAATAACTTGGTTTAGGGAGTTGGATGCATGAGTGGAACTCATACTTTGTTGTGGAGGCTAGCAAAAGACTGGGAGCGACAAACTAAGAGAGCAATAATGGCCATAATCATGCAAAGCGACAAAACATCATTGATCAAAGCATAAAGTGATACTACAAGTTGAAAACTAAAGGATCATAAAGGCTATGGTGACTTGAGATAGTCATAACATGGTGTGAGCATGCGCCAAGTCAACCCAAATAAAGCATCAAAGGAGAATACCACTATACTATGCTTTAATATGCTAAAACAACGCATGATTCATCCAAGGCACATTAAGCAATCTCAATTGTTTATAACAAGTCATGCTACAGCAAAGAATACTAAGCATAAATCCAAAACAATATCGAGCATGGCATGACAAAGCATAGGCCAGAGTCAAAAACGAGCTCTTTTTACAACATAAGCATAAACTTTCCTACTCTTTTCCAAACCAAACCAAACTATTTGTAAACCAAAGTGTGAAAGAGGGGGTCCAACCAACTTATTCAGAAAACTAAGCAAACCAAGCAAACTAAAAACAAAAACGAAAATGAAAAATAAGACGCTCCAAGAGAAACACAACTGTGCACGAAACAATAAAAATGAAGCGTTTGGAAGAAACCTGGAATTTTTTATTGATGAAGAAGGGGATGCCTTGGGCATCCCCAAGCTTTGACGCTTGTACTTCTTGGATATTTCTTGGGGTGACACGCGTGGCATCCCCAAGCTTGAGTTTTAGTCCATCCTTCATCTCATTACTCATTCCGTCAATACACCTGAAAATTTTCCTTTATACAAAACTTCACACAATCTGATTAGCAACATTAGTGCACTTAATATAAATAAGTCTCAAGGTTCAGTTCTAACACCAAATAAACTTCCATTAGAACACTAGCTACTGTAGAACTTCCCTCAAAAAGCTCAATTCCCCAAAGGAACTCAAGAAGGAACTAACAAGAAGCAAATGCAGAAAATGGCAGAAATCTGTCAAAACAGACCAGCAGGTAAAGACGAATTTTTTAGAAGACCTTCTGTTGCTCAAATCAAAAAGTGTTGAACTAACGAAAGTTAGACAACAACCTGTGGCAGAATCACAAACAGTTACAGCTCAATCCGACATACAGAGCTCTCTCAGGAATTTTTACGGTGAAGCACAGAAATCTGTTTCGGGACAGCAACTTTCCCAATCATTACTTCACTCTCATTAGAGGTTACTCTTGACACAAAAAGCAAATAAAAAGGATAAGGAGAGGTTATTACAGAGGTAATAACTTACAAGACTCAACTAAAACTCTTGGGTTATCTCCCAACAAGTACTTTTCTTTAACGCCTTTAAGTTAGGCATAAGAACCAAGAAAAAGAATCAAGTATTCTCAAATGAAGAAGCATTAAGACCAAATTTCTTGCCCTTACCTCTCTTATTTTTATTCTTAACCTTTGGGAAAATGTGATTGTTTGGTGGATAAGAAAGGTGCATGGTCCCCTTTCCCACATTTATTATTGCTCCAAGGAGTCCTAATAGGGATCTTCCAAGTCTAATTTGTCCTTTTTCTGCACATTCAATAACAAGGTAATCAGTAGAAATCATTTTCCCAAGGATCTTTGTAAACACTGTTTTAGCTATTCCAATAGAAAATAAGGTAGCATTATTAGCAAGAGATATTTCTTTTCCTCTTTCAGTAAGCCCCCAGAGATTCAAAGATTCATAAATATCTTTGGGCATAAGACAAAATTCAGACATGATATCGCAGCGGGCTTGAAAAGTTTCAGTGTTTATCTCAATCTTTACTGTAGGGAGCCACTTTGATGGTTGGAACATAATTGTGATGCTCCCTAAGCGTATTATAGCAACTTTTAAGCTAGTAGTGCTAGCCTCGAGAGTGTTCAACCTAGCAAACATTTTTGCAAAAGAAATATCAGTTTGGCTAGGCATAGTGTAAGTGAGGATCAATTTCTTTATAACATTAATGGCATCATCCTCATTACATTGGAGGAAATCTCCGCCCACAATAGCATCTAAAGCATATCTATAGCAAAGAGCAATGCCAAGGTAAAAACTGCTAAGGAACAAGCCTTGAATCATTGTAGGCTCAGTCTTTTCATGTAGATCAGAGATTCTGGACCAAGCTTCCTTAAAACTTTCCTCAATTCCTTGTTTAAATGTGAGAATCATTTCCTCGGGTGACATAGTGATTGGAGCAAGGCTAGACATAGTGGCAACTCAAGATAGGAACTAATTTTTTTTGTGTTTTCAAATAAGAAAGCAAAACAAGTAAAACTATTTTTTTGTGTTTTTTGAAGAACAAAACAAGCAAACAAAGCAAAAAGAAAACTAAGCAAAACAAAAACAACAAAGTAAAGAGATTGGTTATGAGGGACTCCCCTTGTGAAGATGTCCTTGACTCCCCGGCAACGGCGCCAGAAAATCTTTAATGGCGTGTAGTTGACGTGGGAGTTTCTTCTTCTTCGTTCCCCGGCAACGGCGCCAGAAAATCGCTTGATGGCTCAATACACGGCGCCCAGAAAAGTGCTTGGTGCGTGGTGTTGATGTAGAGCTCGTTGGGAACCCCAAGAGGAAGGTATGATGAGCACAACATCAAGTTTCCCTCAGTTATGAAACCAAGGTTTAATCGAACCAGTAGGAGCAAGGAAACACCTCAAAGGTGTTACTAGCTGAGCTTTGGTAGGGCGCACTACCGGTGCTAGTAGCAACATGGAGACCTGCACAACACAACCACAGAACTTTGTCTCCAACTTGCGATGAGGTTGTCAATCTCACCATGTTTTGCGGAAAACAAAGGATTAAACGTATCAAATGGAAAGAAGTAAAAGTTTGCAAGAAGTAAACACAAAGCAGTAAATAGTTGTAGATTGTATGTAAAGTAAAGGACCGGGATCCATAGTTCACTAGAGGTGGCTCTCCTTAGATAGATAACATGATGGGTGAACAAATTACAGCGGGGCAATTGACAAACACCGAGAAAGCAATACATGCATATACTAATCATCTTGACTCCTTTGAGACTTGATTGGGCATTACAACATAATACATAGACCGCCATCCAACTGCATCTATGACTAATAATCCACCTTCAGGTTATCATCTGAACCCCCTCCAGTATTAAGTTGCAAGCAACAGATTATTGCTTTACGAACTACGTGTAAAGTAAACAATACAATTGCTCTATGAACAAAAGATTGTTGTTTTCTCCCTAGTAGCAACAGCACAACTAGTACCTTAGAGATTTCTGTCACTTCCCTAGATTACCAGAGGCATGAACCCACTATCGAGCATAAATACTAACTCTTGGAGGTCCTAGCATCTACTTGGCCAAGATAGCTACTAACAACGGAAAGCATGCAAGATCTCAAATAACAAAGACATGATAGAATCAATAATCAATCTGAAATAGCATCTCAATATCCATCGGATCCCCACAAACACAACATGTATGAATTACAAATAGATGATCTTGATCATGAACGGAGCTCACAAGATCTAAACATGAAAGCACAAAGGAGGAGAAACCAGCCATCTAGCTACTACATGGATCCGTAGTCCAAGGATGAACTACTCACGCATCACACCGGAGGCTTGCATGGTGATGAAGAAGGCCTCCAGGGTGAATTCCCCTCTCCGGCAGGGTGCCGGGAAGAGCTTCAGATCCCCCCGATCTAGGGACAGAGACGACGGCGGCTACAGACTCTTTTGTGGATTTTTGATCGGGTACTTAGGGTTTTCGTCCCGAGGGCAACTTATAGGCGGAAGGAGAGGCTGAGGGGGTGCTGGGGGCGGCCAGACCACCCCCTGGCATGGGCCAGGCCTGGCCGCGCGGCCAGGTGGTGTGGCCGGCCTCCAGCCCTTCTCCGTCTCGTATTCTGGCACTTGATCCCTTCCGGAAAAATAGGCACTTTGGCTTTTGTCCCATCCAATTCCGAGAATATTCATTTTCTGACTTTTCTGGAACCAAAAACAACAGAAAACAGGCAGCTGGCACTGTGGCTCTTGTTAATAGGTTAGTCGAAGAAATCATAATAAAAGTACTCCAAAGTTGGAACAAAACACAAGAAAGTGGATAAAACCAAGCATGGAACATCAAAAATTATAGATACATTTGCAATGTATCAGCGGTCTATGTATAATGTTGTAATGCCCAATCGAATCTCAAAGGAGTCAAGATGATTAGTATATGCATGTATTGCTTTCTCGATGTTTGTCAATTGCCCCGCTGTAATTGGTTCACCCAGCATGTTATCTATCTTAAGGAAAGCCACCTCTAGTGAACTATGGATCCCGGTCCTTTTTCTTTACATATAATCTACAATCTTTTACTGCTTTGTGTTTACTTTCTGCAAACTTTTACTTCTTTCCATTCGATACGTTTAATCCTTTGTTTTCCGCAAAACATGGTGAGATTGACAACCTCATCGCAAGTTGGGGACAAAGTTCTGTGGTTGTGTTGTGCAGGTCTCCACGTTGCTACTAGCACCAGTAGTGCGCCCTGCCAAGGCTTAGCTAGCAACACCTTTGGGGTGTTTCCTTGCTCCTACTAGTTCAATTAAACCTTGGTTTCATAACTGAGGGAAACTTGCTGCTGTGCTCATCATACCTTCCTCTTGGGGTTCCCAACGAGCTCTACATCATCATCGCTCCAGCATTTTTCTAGCGTCGACACTGAGCCATCAAGCATTTTTCTGGCGCCATTGCCGGGGAGTCAAGGACATCTTCACAAGGGGAGTCCCTCATAACCAATCTCTTTACTTTGTTATTTTTGTTTTGCTTAGTTTCTTTTTTGCTTAGTTTGCTTGTTTCTTTATCAAAAACACACACAAAAAAGTTCCTTTCTTAAGTTTCCACTATGTCTAGCCTTGCTCCAATCACTATGTCACCCGAGGAAATTATTTTCACTTTTAAACAAGGAATTGAGGAAAGTTTTAAGGAAGCTTGGTCTAGAATCTCTGATCTACATTTAAAAACCGAGCCTAAAATGACTCAAAGCTTGTTCCTTAGCAGTTTTTACCTTGGAATTGCTCTTTGCTATAGATATGCTTTAGATCCTGTTGTGGGAGGAGATTTCCTCCAATGTAATGAGGATGATGCTATCAATGCTATAAAGAAATTGATCCTCACTTACAACTTGCCTAGCCAAACTGATATTTCTTTCACAAAAATATTTGCTAGATTGAAACTCTTGAGACTGGCACTGCTAGCTTAAAAGATTGCTATAATACGCTTAGGGAGCATCACAATTATGTTCCAATAAATTCTGAACCATCAAAGTGGCTCCCTACAGTAAAGATTAAGATAAATACTGAAACTTTTCAAGCCCGCTGTGATATCATGTCTGAATTTTGTCTTATGCCCAAAGATATTTATGAATCTTGGAACACTTGGGGGCTTACTGAAGGAGGAAAAGAAATATCTCTTGCTAATAATACTACCATATTACCTCTTGGAATAGCCAAAGGAGTGTTTACAAAGATCCTTGGGAAAATGATTTCTACTGATTATCTTGTTATTGAATGTGTAGGAAAAGGACAAATTACACTTGGAAGGTCTCTATTAGAACTCCTTGGAGCAATAATAGATGTGGAAAAGGGGACCATGCACCTTTCTTATCCACCAAACAATCATATTTCCCCAAGGTTAAGAATAAAAGTTATAGAGGTAAGGGCAAGAAATTTGGGTTTAATGCTTCTTCGAACACTTGATCCTTCTTCTTGGTTCTTATGCCTAACTTAAAGGCGTTAAAGAAAAATACTCATTGGGAGATAACCCAAAAGTTTTAGATGAGTCTTGGAAGTTATTACCTCTGTAATAACCGCTCCTTATCCTTTTTATTTGCTTTTTGTGCCAAGAGTAACCTCTAATGAGAGAGAAGTAATGATTGGGAAAGTTGTTGTCCAGAAACAGATTTCTGTGCTTCACCGTAAAAATTCGTGTAAATTCTCTGAATGTCTTTTTGAGGCGTGAATTTTTGTGCTTCTGCCCCAGGTTGTTATCTAACTTTAGTTAGTTCAACACTTTTTTATTTGAGCAACAGAAGGTCTTCGAAAAAGTTCGTATTTACCTGCTAGTCTGTTTTGACAGATTTCTGCCATTTTCTGCATTTGCTTCTTGTTGGTTCCTTTTTGAGTTCTTTTGGGGAATTGGGCTTTTTGAGGGAAGTACTATAGTAGCCAGTGTTCTAATGGAAGTTTATATGGTCTTAGAACTGAACCTTAAGACTTATTTATCTTGAGTGCGCTAATGTTGCTAATAAATATTGTGTAAAGTTTTGTATGAAGGAAAAATTTCAGGTGTATGGAAGGAATGAGTAATGAGATGAAGGATGGACTAAAGCTCAAGCTTGGGGATGCCACGCGTGTCACCCCAAGAAATATCCAAGAAGTACACTCGTCAAAGCTTGGGGATGCCCAAGGCAGGGCATCCCCTTCTTTATCAATAAAAATCCCAGGTTTCTTCCAAACGCTTCATTTTTATTGTTTCATGCACAATTGTGTTGTTCTTGGAGCGTCTTCTTTTTCGTTTTCGTTTTGGTTTTTCGTTTGCTTTAGTTTGCTTAGTTTGCTGAATAAATTGGTTGGACCCCCTCTTTCATACATTGGTTTGCAAATAGTTTGGTTTGGTTTGAAAAAGAGTAGGAAAGTTCATACTTATGTGGTAAAAAGAGCCCGTTTTTGATTGTGGCATATGCTTTGTCATGCCATGCTTGATATTATTTTGGCTTTATGCTTAGTATTCTTTGTTGTAGCATGACTTGTTATAAACAATTGAGATTGCTTAATGTGCCTTGGATGAATCATGCGTTGTTTTAGCATATTAAAGCATAGTATAGTGGTATTCTCCTTTGATGCTTTATTTGGGTTGACTTGGCGCATGCTCACACCATGTTATGACTATCTCAAGTCACCATAGCCTTTAAGATCCTTTAGTTTTTAACTTGTAGTATCACTTTATGCTTTGATCAATGATGTTTTGTCGCTCTGCATGATTATGGCCATTATTGCTCTCTTAGTTTGTCGCTCCCAGTCTTTTGCTAGCCTCCACAACCAAGTATGAGTTCCACTCATGCATCCAACTCCCTAAACCAAGTTATTCCAAAGAGTCCACCATACCTACCTACTAGATTATGCTATTCCAAGTATATTCATGCTTTTGTTTACCTTCCAAATTAAACTTGTCATGAGAAAACTAGTGATTAAAGCTCTCACGAACTTGATGGCACACTTTACTTTTCTTGCCCTTAATAAACTTGAACCATTGGGTCCTTCTTTGTTGCGTATATGCTTGCACTTTATAAGTTGAAGTTAGCAGAACCATGTATCATGGGGAACGCTTTGAACATTGCACTTGTACTTTGTACCCCGTTGATATCATGTTCTTTTGCTTATGGATCCCGGCGGTGTGAAATAAAAGTGAAACTTGTAAGATCATGGAGTTTGTATGTGTGTTAGAGAAACGCCTGGGCCGCTAGCCTAAGCCATGCCTAATCATGGTGGAAACTTGCAGCATCACCATAATGAGCACTCTATGAAGCATCCTCAATAAAAAACCTATGCAAATAGCAAATAAAAAGATCGCCAAGATGCTGATTATCTGCTTGCCTTGTCATTTTGATTATGGGATAGCTCCTGTATCATGTGCAAGGGGTACCCCGTTGGCGGTTTTATGATACATATGTACTTACAATGACAAGAGCTTACTCGTGACTAAAGTTGAGTAGCATGAGGTTCGGTCTTCATAAGTAAGGGGCATGAGATCTCGGTTTATAACTTGTCAAGCATATACTCTTAGTTGTGTCACTTTAACCTTAATCACCTTCAAGATGCTTATGATAGGGGCAATGGGAGCTGAAAGCTATAAGTACCATAATTTTTGGAAGCTCTTTATGAGACTTGAATCCCTACTTACTTCTATGAAGGCCTTTCTTCCACTATTATATTGAGTCTCCACCTTCTACCTTTATGCACCTACTTTGAGAGCATAGTGGCCATTCTTAGTTCTATGTGCATTGTCCCAAGACTAGTTGATTAATGCATAACTTGATATTGCTTGTTTTAAACTATTTGTATCTAGTCACTCTTATGAACTTTGAAGGTGTCCTATGCATTTATATTTGCTACTCTATTGAGGGACAAGCTGAATACTTTTATGCTATGTTTTCTTTATGTGAAATAAACAAACGTCTTGCAAAGCATTGTTATTCATAAATATTTTGTTTGTGCCTTTTCATGTTGCATCATCGTTTCTTTGTCTTATTGCTAGAACTTTGTGTTTCATGTTATGATTGAAGTACAATGATCCCAGCTTTGAATGTTTTGCAAATACTTTGATCAAGTCTTTGATCATGCATGTCACCTCAAAAATTATTCTTTCTTTTTATCACTTACCTACTCGAGGACGAGCAGGATTTAAGCTTGGGGATGTTGATACATTGCAAATGTATCTATAATTTTTGATGTTCCATGCTTGGTTTTATCCACTTTGTTTTGTTTTGTCCACACTTTGGAGTACTTTTCATATGATTTCTTGGACTAATCTATTAACAAGAGACACAGTGCCAGCTGCCTGTTTTCTGCTGTTTTTGGTCCAAGAAAGTTAGAAAATGAATATTCTCGGAATTGGACGGGACAAAAGCCAAAGTGCCTATTTTTCCGGAAGTCATCAGATGCTAGAATACGAGACGGAGAAGGGCTAGAGGGCGGCCACACCACCTGGCCGCGTGGCCAGGGTTGGCCCGCGCCAGGGGTGGTCTGGCCAGCCCAGGCACCCCCCTCGGCCTCTCCTTCCGCCTATATATTTCCCTCTAGACGAAAACCCTAAGTGCCCGATCAAAAATCCATGAAAGAGTCCGTAGTCGCCGTCATCTCCATCCCTAGATCGAGAGGGATCTGAAGCTCTTCCCGGCACCCTACCGGAGAGGGGAATTCACCCTAGAGGCCTTCTTCATCACCACGCAAGCCTCCGGTGTGATGCGTGAGTAGTTCATCCTTGGAATACGGATCCATGTAGTAGCTAGATGGCTGGTTCTCCTCCTTTGTGCTTTCATGTCTAGATCTTGTGAGCTCCGTTCATGATCAAGATCATCTATTTGTAATTCTGCATGTTGTGTTTGCGGGGATCCGATGGATATTGAGATGCTATTTTAGATTGATTATTGATTCTATCATGTCTTTGTTATTTGTGATCTTGCATGCTTTCCATTGTTAGTAGCTATCTTGGCCAAGTAGATGCTAGCAACTCCAAGACTTAGTATTTATGCTCGATAGTGGGTTCATGCCTCTGGTAATCTGGGGAAGTGACAGAAATCTCTAAGGTACTAGATGTGTTGTTGCTACTAGGGAGAAAACAACAATCCTTTGTTCATAGAAGAATCGTATTGTTTAATTTACCCGCAGTTCGTAAAGCAATAATTTGTTGCTTGCAACTTAATACTAGAGGGGGTTCGGATGATAACCTGAAGGTGGATTATTAGTCATAGATGCAGTTGGATGGCGGTCTATGTATAATGTTGTAATGCCCTATCGAATCTCAAAGGAGTCAAGATGATTAGTATATGCATGTATTGCTTTCTCGATGTTTGTCAATTGCCCTGCTGTAATTTGTTCACCCAACATGCTATCTATCTTAAGGAGAGCCACCTCTAGTGAACTATGGATGCCGGTCCTTTTTATTTACATACAATCTACAATCTTTTACTACTTTGTGTTTACTTTCTGCAAACTTTTACTTCTTTCCATTCGATACGTTTAATCCTTTATTTTCCGCAAAACACAGTGAGATTGACAACCTCATCGCAAGTTGGGGACAAAGTTCTGTGGTTGTGTTGTGCAGGTCTCCACGTTGCGACTAGCACCGGTAGTGCGCCCTGCCAAGGCTTAGCTAGCAACACCTTTGGGGTGTTTCCTTGCTCCTACTGGTTCGATTAAACCTTGGTCTCATAACTGAGGGAAACTTGCTACTGTGCTCATCATACCTTCCTCTTGGGGTTCCCAACGAGCTCTACATCATCATCGCTCCAGCATTTTTCTAGCGCCGACACTGAGCCATCACCTTACTGATCTCTTTGTTGGGAATGAAAGCATGAGAAGGAATAGGTATGATGCCCTTAGTAATGAAGCTGAGGGATTCTACATGTTGGATGGTGAAAACCATGAAGACATGTATAAAATACTCAAGGGCATCGCAACAACATTTGAAAGCATGGAGCCACTCACATTGATGATGCGTGGATAAAAAGGAAATATGTGAGTGCCTTAATGCCTTTCGAGCCAACGGACTTGAAGAGCCTGCAAGGTAGACATAACTACCATCAAATGACATCCAATGAGGTCATGCGACAAATGGCATCATTCAAAGTGGTGGCAAAGAATGTTGAAGATGCCCATGCTCGGGCCATTGGAATGCAAAAGGGTGTCAATGTTGCTCTAAAAGCCAATGTTGTTGAGCAAGAGGAGGATGAAAGAGTGACTGACCCGATTAAGTCAAACGTGCTCATGGTGAGTACATGGCATTTTATGCAAGGAACTTTTGGAAGGATCCTGCCAAGGCCAAGTTGGAACTTGAGCGCAAGAACGGGTCAAGTGGAAGAAGAGAAAGTGGCCCAAAACTGGGAGCTTGCTACAACTATGGAGATAGGATGCACTTTGTAGCCGAGTTTCCGTATCAAAATAGAGAAGACAATGGTGGCAGGCTCATTCTTAAAGAAAAATCCAAAGCACCTAAGAAGAAGCCATTTATTAAGAAGAATTGCACCTACAAGAAGCAACCCAAGATTGTCTTAGTGGCACAAGAAGAATACTCCTCTGCAAGTGAAGATGAAGAGGATGAAGATAGTTCTCACGAGGTGGCTGCTATAGCCACCACATCAACTCCATCATATCTCTTCGACTCGCCAAACGAGAACGTCATCAACAACAATGCTACTTGCCTAATGGCAAGAGGGTCCGAGGTATCAAGTTCTAGCTCTTCATTTCCTAAGACTAACATAATTTTGGATATGGATGATCATGACAGTCTTAAAATGAAAGAAGAAGTTATTGCTTTGGACACCTTTTTCACTAACCTGCAAGGTGAGCACAAACTCCATTTTGATGCTCTTATGAGTCAACTTGCTCAAGCCGAAGATCTTCTTGAAGAAAAGGGCAGAATTGAAAGAGAAGATGCCTTGGAGATAGCTTCTTTGAAGAATGCCTTGGAAGAAGAAGAGGAAGCTCGAGTATCTTTGGAAGAGAGGCTCGAACCCATTGAGGAGTCACATGAAGAAGCTGTGGCTCAGCTCATCAAAGAACGTGACCATGCACTTGCCAAGGTAAAGAAACTAAAGAAAGAAAAGATTGAATTTGGGGTTGTTCATGCTAGACTTTTGGAGAAGTTTGATAATCTTGAAAGTGCTCACAAGGCATTGAAGACTGATCATTCTACTTTAAATGAGTCTCATGACCAGCTCCAAACTCAATTGAAACGGTATGATGTGCCAAGTACCTCCACATCATCTTATGGAAAAGAAGATCTTGCAAGATGTTCTCAACACAAAGGTAAAGAGGTTATTGATGAGATACTGAGCAAGCAAAGGACAAAGAATAGAAAAGAAGGTCTTGGTTACATTCCCAAGACAAAGAGCAAGAAAAACAACAAGAAGAAGAAGAGCAAGACTGCTCAACCAAAGACTAGCAACATTACCAATGACAAGACTAATTATAATGGTTTTGCAGGGGCTAACAATCCTAACTTTGAATTATATTGTGATTATTATGGTGATGTTTATGCTAGTTATGTAGGCCCTTATGATTGTTACATTCCTTGGTCTATTTGGGTCCCCAAGACCCTTGTCACTAACATGAGAGGACCCATTGAAAATGGGTATCTAAAACCAAGAAGTAACTTTTTGCAGGGCTATGCTTCCGATGGTTCTAAATGGGTACTCGATAGCGGTTGCACGAGTTATATGACCGGAAGCAAGGAGATCATCACGGAGATGCGGCTAAATCATGACCATATAACCGTCTCCTATGGTGACAAGTCAAAATTTGAGGTATTGGGTCTCGACAAAGTTGTGGTGGCTCACGATATCTCTCTCGTGGACGTCATGCTTGTTGAGACCCTCGGGTACAACTTACTTTCAGTCCGCGCCCTTGGTAAGATGGGCTTTGCAGTTTATATTGATGCTGATTTGGTGGTACTCTTGTGGAGCAAGTCTCTAAAAGTCGCTTTTGCGGGATATGTCGAAAATGACCTGTACGTGGCGGACTTTTCAGGGAAAACCACTACAGGCCCAATGTGTCTTTTTGGAAAGGCTGACGCGGGTTGGCTATGGCATCACTGACTAGCCCACGTTAATATGAGAACTTTGCAAAGTCTCCACAAGGGTGGCCACATCCTTGGACTAAAATAAAATGTCTCCTTTGCCAAAGATCGTGTTTGCAGGGCGTGTGTTGAAGGGAAAATGCATGACTCTCCTCATCGAAGGTAGACTATTATCTCGTCAAAAAGGATCTTAAAGCTCCTTCATGTGGACCTCTTCGGACCTCCATCTCATGCAAGCCTCGGTGGGAAGAAGTATTGTCTAGTGATTGTTGATGATTACTCAAGATACACTTGGGTTTATTTCTTCAAATCGAAGAGTGAAACTCAACAAACTGTCATCGACTTCGCCAATGAGGTTCAACGTCAACACAACGTCCCTATATTGGCTATAAGAAGTGATAACGGCTCCGAGTTCAAGAACTACACCTTAAATGAGTTCCTAAGTGAAGAGGGGATAAGCCATCAATATTCCGCTGCGTACACCCCTCAACAAAATGGTGTAGCCGAGAGGAAGAATCGGACTTCAAGTCTCCATATAACTTCTGGGCTGAAGCAATCTCTACCGCTTGTCACTCATCCAACCAGTTATACCTCCATAAGATCTTGGACAAGACTCCGTATGAAATACTTACCGGTAACAAGCCAAACATCTCATACTTTCGGGTATTCAGGTGTAAGTGTTTCTTTCTCATCAAGGGAGTTCGTTGATCTAAGTTTGAATCTAAGGCTCTAGAAGGTATTTTTGTTGGTTATGGTGCCGAATCCCACACTTATAGAGTCTACAATAAGCTCTCCGGAACTGTTGTATAATCTTGTAGTGTGGTGTTCGAGGAAAATGACGGTTCCCGTGTGGAGCAAGTTGGTGTTTGTGATGTAGATGTTGAAACACCCCAAGATGCCATAAGAAGAATGGGCGTGGGATTTTTCCACCCCATTGAGGAACCCCTTGTGGCGGATCGAGAAGGACAATGCTCTACTCATGAAGAGCCCTCATCTACACATTCTCAACATGTTCCAACCACGGGAGCAACTTCTACACCATCTCCATCAACTGTTGAAGGTCATGTTATTCCAGAAATCTCTAGGTCAGATTATCCGGTGGACACCAGATTATCCGGCCACCTCGCTCCTGATGACCATATTGCTCCTGGTGCTGAAGATATCGATGCAAGCTCCAGGCCGGATTTTCCGGCCAGCCCCGGATTATCCGGCCCCTCGCTAGTTCAAGCAAGCCCCAGGCAGCCTGATGAAGCTGCTACAAATACTCCCAGGTCGGATAATCCGGCCCTGACTCACCTATTGTTCAGAAGTCTCCTGTTACGACTGCTGACTCATCTCAAGGGCATGCTTCATCACCACCTACTACTGTTCTCCCAGATTCTGATCAAGGTCGTGCAAATGATTCCAATGAAGATTCAAGTGATGAAACTACTCCACCAAGAGACAACAAACTTACTGAACTTCGTCGCAAGGCTCGGGATGATCGGAACCTTGAGTTAAGGGGTCACACCCTCAACAAGGTTGTTGGTGATCTTCGACGAAGGGTTTCTACAAGAAGGGAATTGTCCAGTTTTGGTGAGCATCAAGCTCACATCTCAATGGTGGAACCCAAGAAGGTCTTTGAAGCTCTTGAAGATCCGGACTGGGTTGTTGCTATGCATGAAGAATTGAATAATTTCGAGCGCAACAAGGTCTGGAAACTCGTGGAGAAACCCAAAGATTGCCGCAATGTTATTGGCACCAAATGGATATTTAAAAACAAGCAAGATGAGAATGGCATTGTTGTGAGGAACAAGGCAAGACTTGGAGCACAAGGATACTCTCAAGTTGAGGGCATTGACTTCGGAGAGACCTATGCTCCAGTGGCTCGCCTTGAGTCTATCTGTATCCTCCTTACTTATGCTGCCCATACCAATTTTAAATTGCAGCAAATGGACGTCAAGAGGGCTTTCCTTAATGGTCCTCTACATGAGTTGGTATATGTAAAGCAACCCCGGGCTTTGAGGATCCTAACTTCCCGAACCATGTCTACAAACTCGATAAGGCACTCTATGGCCTTAAACAAGCCCCACGTGCGTGGTATGAGCACCTTAAAGAGCTTTTGCTAGACCGTGGCTTCGAAGTTGGGAAAATCGATCCCACTCTTTTTACTAAGAAGTTTAAGGGGGAGCTCTTCGTATGCCAACTATATGTAGACGATATCATCTTTGGTTCTACTAATAAAGCTTTTAATGATGAATTTTGAAAGCTTATGACTGACAGGTTTGAGATGTCTATGATGGGGAAATTACGGTTCTTTCTTGGATTCGAGATCAAGCAACTTAGAGAAGGAACCTTCATCATGAAGGGTTCCGTAGCAGAAAACAAAAAAAATTCTATCTACTCGAACACTAATACCAGGATCTATACTATGTAGACATAAGTAACGGAGAAGGAATACAATATTCATACCTTTGCAGAGAGAGGCACGCCTTACGCAGGAAGGCGTATATTGATGAAGACGAGAAGCACCCCAAGTGTGGTGCCTCCGAAGTTCGTCACACGTCTGGTGTAGTGGACGTCAACTGGGCTCCGATCCAGCCGAGCAGCGAAAGAAGTAGATGCCGGATCGCCGATCACACGACGGTAGTGTGAAGGTGGAAAACTCAACCACGAGGTCCTCCCCAATATTACGGGGAAGTCCTCAGTAGAAGAGAGAGAGAGAGAATGAGAGGAATGGGTGTGCTTCCAAGGGGAAGGGGGGACCCCTATATATAGTAGGAGGGGGGGCGCACCACCCAGGGGCCAGGCGGTGTGGGACTATTCCCACACCCGCCGGCCACCTTGGGGCAGCTGCCGGCCCTAGGTGGACCCCACTCGGGTGGCCCATTAGCCCTAGGCCAGCTGGCCCCCTCTCCCTTGGCGCCTTGCCCACTTGGGCCTCCCCTCGGGTGAGGCCCATTAGCAATATGGTGCCTTTTAAAATAAAATAAAATATATATTTAATATTAATTCTCCAATTAACATTCAAATACACATATTATATTATTCCTTCATTCCGGAACATCTTCCGGACCCCTTTCCGATCTCCATCGGATGTTGCCGAAACTATTCCGGTGTCTCTCTCTCTATTTCTCATACGATACCTCATCTACCCTAAGCGTCCCCACCCTTAAGCGTGACATCCTTCGGCTCAGAAACACCCCGGACATGATAGAGATCACTCTCATATCAATGATCAACAGAGGAACCTGGATGGCCATGTGATCCCCGTGTGTTTCACGAATTCAATCGCTTGAACCGTGAGATAGTCGTTCCCCATTCCTTTTGCCATACGATACCTAATTCATTCGAGACTTGATCTTTGGTATCCCTATACCTTAGTTCGATCTCGTTACCGATGAACTTGTTTTCTCGTTCTCATGCCGTTGCATTCCGTGACCTAGTCACATGCTTGCAAGCTTCATTAATGCAACGTCACCGAGATGGCGACATGTATCTGTCCGTTACATAGACTAGACAAATCCTGGTCTTGATATGTACTCCTCTACGCATTCCTTCGGAAAACCTGAGTGGCACCTTTTTGATCACCCTGTTACGAGATGATTCTTGATAACCATCTAAGCTTCTTCCAGAATGGTGATTTGCATTACCTCACAGTCAAAGGATCAGGTTGCGAGGTTCTCTGTGTTTTATCATCAATGGTGAACTTTGTAACTAGATCTCATTACGATATAACGGTGGGATGTTTGTCTATCATGTTATTCAACTAATAACATGACCTCATTGTCAGTTGGCATAAATGCCCATGATCTTGAAACATAGATCATCCTCATGACCAATGAACTAGTTCACTAGAGGTAACTAGAGACACAGTTTGTTTACATACCACACGTGTATTAATGTTTCGTATTAACACAGTTATAGAACAGTATGAAACGTATTATGAACATATAGGAGGTACATCAAATAATACACTTTATTATTTGCCTCTAGGGCATAACTCCTTCAGTCTCCCACTTGCACTAGAGTGTACAAAACTAGTTTACAATAGGCAGGAACCTAACACCAATGGAATCTCGGTGTTGTTCGTGCTTGTCATGTTGGAGAGCTTTAGTCAAAGGATCTGCTACATTCAGTTCCGTATCTACTTTGCAAATCTTGACTTCACCTTCGTCAACAATCTGCCGAATGATGTGAAATCTAAGTTTGATGTGTTTGGCTGTGGAATGAGTTCTTGGTTCCCTTGCATTTGCAATAGCACCCGTGTTATCACAATAGATTGTCACGGGGTCTTGTGCATTGGGAAAAACTCCTAGTTCGATGACGAAATTCCTTAGCCAAACAGCTTCATTTGCTGTAGCAATGTATTCAGACTCCATTGAAGATTGTGCCACCACCGACTGCTTCTTGCTCTTCCATCTTACTGCCCCACCATTCACCAAGAAAACAAATCCTGTCTGAGACTTCGAGTCATCATGATCTGAATTCCAGCTCGCATCCACGTAACCTGTTACGTTTAGAGCTTCATCATTTCGTCCATAGATTAGGAACATATCCCTTGTTCTTTTCAGATACTTTAGGATATTTTTCACAGCTGTCCAGTGACCCGGTCCTGGATTACTCTGATATCGGCTCGTCAAACTAAGAGCCAATGCTACATCAGGTCGGGTACTAAGCATTGCATACATGATAGATCCTATTGCAGAAGAATAGGGGACGTCAGACATCTTTTCTCTATCATTGTCCGTTGCAGGACATTGAGTCACACTCAAGTTGCAATTCTTCATCATAGGTGTAAAACCTCTCTTGGTGTTTTCCATTTTGAACCTCTTCAAAATCTTATCTATGTAAGTACTCTGACTCAATGCTATTAGGTGTCTTGATCTATCTCTACAGATCTCGATTCCTAATATGTATGCAGCTTCACCTAAATCCTTCATGGAAAATTGGTTGCTCAAATACGCTTTTACGCTATTCATAAGATCCACATCGTTTCCCATGAGTAATATGTCATCCACATATACTACTAAGAAAACTACCGAGCTCCCACTCGCTTTCTTGTAAACACAAAACTCTTGTTGGTTTTGGATAAATCCAAAACTCTTGATCACTTGATCAAAACGTTGGTTCCAGCTCCGAGATGCTTGCTTCAACCCATAAATGGACCGTTGGAGCTTGCATACCTTTCCAGCATCCTGAGGATCAACAAAACCTTCTGGTTGCATCATATACAACTCTTCATCAATGTGACCATTGAGGAATGCGGTCTTGACATCCATCTGCCAAATTTCATAGTCGAAATGTGCAGCAATTGCTATTAAAATCCTGACAGCCTTAAGCATCACCACGGGAGAGTAAGTCTCATCGTAGTCAACTCCTTGGATTTGTCGAAAACCCTTTGCGACAAGTCGAGCTTTGTGAATGGTTATATTACCATTCGCATCTGTCTTTTTCTTAAAGATCCATTTATTTTCCACGGCCTTGCGACCCTCTGGAAGATCCACCAAGGTCCAAACTTGGTTTTCATGCATGGATCCTATTTCGGATTTCATGGCTTCTAGCCATTTCTCGGAGTCAGCACTACCCATAGCTTCTTTGTAGTTTGCAGGTTCATCTTGATCATATAACATGACAGACATTACAAGGCTACTGTACCAATCTGGAGTGGCACGAACCCTTGTAGACCTGTGAACCTCAGGAGTCTCGACGTCATTGTTTTGATCAGCATCAATAGACTCTTCCTCCATGTTGGAGAGCGGTTTCGGAACAGCTTCCGTTGCGCTACTCGGGATACGGAGAGAAGGATCAACAATTTCATCTAACTCAATTTTCCTTCCACTCACCCCTTTTGTAAGAAACTCTTTCTCGAGAAAGGTGTCGGTTTTGCAACAAGTGTTTTGCCTTCGGCTTTATTGTAGAAGGTATATCCAATTGTTTCCCTTGGATATCCTACAAAGATACATTTTTCTGATTTGGGTTCGAGTTTGTCAGGTTGTAGTTTCTTAACATACGCCTCACATCCCCAAACTTTCAGAAAAGACAACTTTGGCTTCTGCCCATACCATATCTCATATGGTGTTGTCTCCACGGATTTGGATGGTGCTCTGTTTAAAATAAAAGCGGCGATTTCTAACGCGTATCCCCAAAAAGACACAGACAAATCATTTAAAGACATCATGGACCGTACGCTATCCAATAGGGTTCGGTTACGACGTTCCGACACACCATTACGCTATGGTGTCCCGGCTGGCGTAAGCTATGGGATGATCCCACAGTCCTTCAAGTGCATGTTAAACTCATAACTCAAATACTCGCCTCTCCGATCCGATCGAAGGTGCTTGATTTTCTTGTTAAGTTGATTCTCTACCTCTTTTTGAAATTCCTTGAACTTTTCAAAGGTTTCAGACTTGTGCTTCATTAAGTAGATATATCCATATCTGCTCAAGTCGTCAGTAAAGGTAACAAAGTAACGATAACCATTGCATGTTGAGACACTCATTGGTCCACATACATCTGTATGTATGATCTCAAGTAGGTCTACAACTCTCTCCACTACGCCAGAGAATGGTGTCCTGGTCATCTTGCCCATGAGGCATGGCTCACATGTATCAAGGGATTCAAAATCCAGTGATCCAAGAAGCCCTTCTGAATGAAGCTTCTTCATGCGCTTGATGCCAATATGACCAAGACGGCAATGCCATATGTACATGGAATTATTGTCACTGTGCTTACAACGTTTAGGATCAACACTGTGGATGTGTGTATTACAATCAAGATCAAGTAGGAATAAACCATCACATACAGGAGCATGAACATAGAAAATATCATTCATATAAATTGAACAACCATTTGTTCCTGATTTAAACGAATAATGCGCAACAAGCAAGACCCACTCACAATATTCATACTCAATGCGGGTACATAATAGCATTTATTCAAAACCAACAATAATCCTGACGGTAGACGGAGATGCAGGGTGCCGATGGCCATCACTTCGACTCTCGAACCATTGTCGACGCGCATCGTCACCTCGTCCTTCCTCAGGCGCCTCCTACTCTGCAGATCCTGCTGAGAATTACAAATGTGAGAAACAGATCCGGTATCAAATACCCAGGTGTTACACCTGGCGCTTGTAAGGAATACATCAATAACATGTATATCATATATACCTTTGTCCGGGATGGCTATCTTGCTAGCTCGCTTGTCTTCAAGGTACTTAGGGTAGTTGCGTTTCCAGTGCCCATCCCCTTTGCAGTAGTAGCACAAAGTGCCAGGCTTAGGGCCAGGCTTTGCAGTCTTTGGGGTGCTAGGAACAAACCTTCCATCCCTCTTAGACTTCTTACCCTTGCCTTTTCCCTTTTGCCCCGGTTTCTTAAAGTTGGCAGTCTTTTTTGACCATCAACACCGTGTGCTCCTTATTGATTTCAACCTCAGCAGTTTTGAGCATGGCGAACACCTCAGCAAGGGTCTTGGTCATCCCTTGCATGTTGTAGTTCATCACAAAACTCTTATAGTCAGGGGGCAGCGTGTGCAGCACCCTATCTATGGCGAGCTCCTCTGGGATTTTGCAATCCAGGGCCTTTAGACGCTTAACGTAGCCAGACATTTTGACCACGTGCTCACTAATACTGTTGTGCTCTTCCATTTTAGTAGAGAAGAAGAGCTCGGAAGCATCATACCTCTCTGCACGAGCCTACGGAGCAAAGACATGATCTCAAAAGCATTCATCTTCTCAAAACGCTTTTGAAGATCTGGCTATGGCATAGAGCATTCCAGTCTGGATGAGGAGAAATCGTCCGCCTTGGGCTGCCAGACATTCTTTTCGTCCTGAGAGGCGGAATCTGCAGGCTTAGCCGGAAGCTCAGCCTCGATGACATAAGTCAACTTGTAGGGGACTAGGAGGATCCTAAGATTGCGGAACCAAGCGGTGAAGTTGGTTCCATCAGTTTTCAGCTTGTCATTCTCGAGGAAAGTGCTAAGGTTGAAGGTGGGTGGGCGAGACATCTACAAAGGAATTTGCAAAGTATTTAGACTATGTTCATAATAATGAGTTCGAATATTAACTAAAAGAACTCCCACTTAAACGAACATCCCTCTACTCGTTTAGTGATCACATGATCCCTATCCCCTGCACCTCCCCCGATCATCACGGCCATCAGTGCAGTATCAAAGGTGGACATTCTCTAATGTCGATCACATCAACCATGTGATTCATGCTCGACCTTTCGATCTCTTGTATTCCGAGGCCACGCTTCTCTAGCGTGCTAGGCTCACCAGTCCTAACTCGTGTGTATTCGAAGTGCAACATGGCTTGCACCCACTGTATGCGAACATAGATATGTCTGACCCCCGATCATCACGGCTAGCCTCATACCGAAGAACTTTCTTGGTGGTGCACACACAAGGGCAATACGATAACTGGAATACTACGAGGGATTATCTTATTGTGCTTCCGTCTAGTAAGTATACTAGCACAATAAGTAATACTTCTAAAGTAAAGTGTTATGACATGGCTATAGATTTATGATCACCATCAATAGCTTCAATGAGAGTTTCACAAACTCGTCATTGCCATGTTGTAACACTTGCCCCTATGCAATAACGAAGATAAACGCTTCTATATAGACTATTGCATGTTTTACGCGGCTTTAGGGCTTTCGCAGTAGAACCCCTTCCCACCTACGAACGTCGAGCCACAACATGGATTCAATGATTGCCGTTCTTCTTCCCTTTTCAGGGACCTCCAGTGTCAATGCCATATCAACTACTATAGAGAGACAGACACCCCCCTAAGCCACCTTGATTCGTGGACCAGTCTCGTGAATCACCACGTGAGGTCGGTTGGGGCCGCTTCATCAAATAGTGCCGCGATATGAACAATAATACTAAAGAGGGTAGCAACTAGAGAATCAATGCCCACATATTGCTATGTGTTCTATCCGTACGACATGTCTACCCATAGACCCGCTCTGATACCACTGAAGGGTTCCGTAGCAGAAAACAAAAAAATTCTATCTACTCGAACACTAATACCAGGATCTATACTATGTAGACATAAGGAACGGAGAAGGAATAAAATATTCATACCTTTGCAGAGAGAGGCACGCCTTACGCAGGAAGGCGTATATTGATGAAGACGGGCAGCACCCCAAGTGTGGTGCCTCCGAAGTTCGTCACACGTCCGGTGTAGTGGACGTCAACCGGGCTCCGATCCAGCCGAGCAGCGGAAGAAGTAGATGCCAGATCGCCGATCACACGACGGTAGTGTGAAGGTGGAGAACTCAACCACGAGGTCCTCCCCAATATTACGAGGAAGTCCTCAGTAGAAGAGAGAGAGAGAATGAGAGGAATGGGTGTGCTTCCAAGGTGAAGGGGGGACCCCTATATATAGTAGGAGGGGGGGTGCAACACCCAGGGGCCAGGCGGTGTGGGACTATTCCCACACCCGCTGG
The DNA here is from genome assembly GCA_910589775.1 of Avena eriantha. Lineage (NCBI taxonomy): Eukaryota > Viridiplantae > Streptophyta > Magnoliopsida > Poales > Poaceae > Avena > Avena eriantha. The sequence continues at coordinate 486,699,657 of OU342745.1, read as the reverse complement.
CCACCTTGGGGCAGCCGCCGGCCCTAGGTGGGCCCCACTCGGGTGGCCCATTAGCCCTAGGCCTGCTGGCTCCCTCTCCCTTGGCGCCTTGCCCACTTGGGCCTCCCCTCGGGTGAGGCCCATTAGCAATATGGTGCCTTTTAAAATAAAATAAAATATATATTTAATATTAATTCTCCAATTAACATTCAAATACACATATTAAATTATTCCTTCATTCTGGAACATCTTCCGGACCCCTTTCTGATCTCCATCGGATGTTGCCGAAACTATTCCGGTGTCTCTCTCTCTATTTCTCATACGATACATCATCTACCCTAAGCGTCCCCACCCTTAAGCGTGACATCCTTCGGTTCGGAAACACTCCGGACATGATAGAGATCACTCTCATATCAATGATCAACAGAGGGACCTAGATGGCCATGTGACCCCCGTGTGTTTCACGAATTCAATCGCTCGAACTGTGAGATAGTCGTTCCCCATTCCTTTTGTCATACGATACCTAATTCAACCGAGACTTGATCTTCGGTATCCCTATACCTTAGTTCGATCTCGTTACCGATGAACTTGTTTTCTCGTTCTCATGTCGTTGCATTCCGTGACCTAGTCACATGCTTGCAAGCTTCATTAATGCAACGTCACCGAGATGGCCACATGTATCTATCCGTTACATAGACTAGACAAAATCCTGGTCTTGATATGTACTCCTCTATGCATTCCTTTGGAAAACCTGAGTGGCACCTTTTTGATCACCCTGTTACGAGTTGATTCTTGATAACCATCTAAGCTTCTTCCAGAATGGTGATTTGCATTATCTCACAGTCAAAGGATCAGGTTGCGAGGTTCTCTGTGTTTTATCATCAATGGTGAACTTTGTAACTAAATCTCATTACGATATAACGGTCGGATGTTTGCCTATCATGTTATTCAACTAATATCATGACCTCATTGTCAGTTGGCATAAATGCCCATGATCTTGAAACATAGATCATCCGCATGACCAATGAACTAGTTCACTAGAGGTAACTAGAGACACGGTTTGTTTACATACCACACATGTATTACCGTTTCATATTAACACAGTTATAGCACAGTATGAAAAGTATTATGAACATATAGGAGGTACATCAAATAATACACTTTATTATTTGCCTCTAGGGCATAACTCCTTCACATCAATCAAGCAAAGTACATCCAAGACATGCTCAAGAGATTGAAGATGACGAATCTTAATGGTGTCGCTAGTCCGATGCAAACAAAATGTCATCTTGAACTTAACCCACATGGTAAAGATGTGGACCAAAAGGTATACCGGTCCATGATCGGCTCTCTTATTTACCTCTACGCATCTAGACCTGATATTGTGTTGAGTGTGGGGGTGTGTGCAAGGTATCAAGCAGCTCCTAAAGAAAGCCACTTAGTGGCGGTCAAGAGGATCTTTCGATATTTGGTTCATTCCCCTAACTTTGGTCTCTGGTATCCCAAGGGCTCCAATTTCTCTCTATGTGGTTATACTGATTCAGACTGGGCTGGTGATAAGGATGATCAGAAATCCACTTCTGGAGCTTGTCAATTCTTGGGAAGATCTCTTGTGTGTTGGCCATCTAAAAAGAAGAATTGTATATCTCTCTCCACCGCCGAAGCTGAATATGTTACTGCTGCCAGCGCTTGCACTCAGTTATTGTGGATGAGGCAAACTTTAAAGGAATACGGTGTTAATTGTGAGAAAGTGCCTCTTTTATGTGATAATGAAAGTGCAATCAAAATTGCGTACAATCCGGTACAACACATAAGGACAAAGCATATTGAGATTCGGAATCATTTTATTCGAGACCATGTTGCTCGAGGCGATATTGATCTATCTTTTGTGAGCACGAAGAACCAACTTGCGGACATTTTTAAGAAGCCACTTGATGAAGCAAGATTCTGCTACTTGAGGAATGAGCTAAATATCATTGATTCCAGGAGTTTGTCTTGATTACCCATGCACTCACTCGTACATCTCAGTCCTATTTGGTCTAGGTGTGGGCATGGATATAGGGGGAGTGTGGTCCTAATTCATTGGGCTAACCCTCCCCCCATAATGCCAAAAGCAAGATAAATCATTTCTCTTAATATCATTGTGTGATATGTGAGCTTATTGATGAGTATTGGTCGTGAACCCAAGATATATCTTCGCGGTGTCACACCATACACTCCAACAAGGTGGCTTCGGCCACCGCCCTCTCCCTTGAGGAGAATTTTTTTATGGATCTTTTTGGTTGTTTTTGCTCTCTCATGTTCTTATGGGAATCACACTCAATCTTGGCTCTTATTTGATTTGGATCTTGCAATTTTGAGTGTCTAGTACCATCTCAGTTTGGTTCTCTTAATCCTAAGCCTTTCCCTACCACTAAGCCATATGTGAGGACTACGAGTGATCCCTTGGGGCGCTAGCATCGCTCTTCTTCCTTTTTGGTGTCTCGATGCCAAAGGGGGAGAAGTAGTTCTATTAGGATCTTCGAGGATTTGCATGGGTCGGGCATACGCACTTGCATTTTTCTACTCGTCGTTTTCTCGCTTATGCCCATTTAGCGTTGAACTTTAAATTTGTGATTTGTGGTTTGTTTGAGACTCTATGTCAGTGGTTGTCTGGATTTATCTCATGGATTATGCTTATGGATTCATCTATTCATATCCTATTATGCTACAAATCTTGGTTATCACGTTGATAATTGAGGCCATTTCAAGGATGCCTCTCTTCTACCTCGGTGGTATGATTTTATTGCTCATATGTCTATGGAATAGATTCACCTATTTGTGTGCATTTGTATTCAAATGCAAAATTCTAATATGCACACATTGAGAGGGAGTCTCTTCCATGTTTATTGCTGGTTTTCTTGCGATCCTTTCCTGCAAATCCTAGTATTGTCATCTAACACCAAAAAGGGGGAGATTGAAAGAACATTTTATGTTTTCCTATGTTTTGTGTGTTAGATAACAATACTGTGGAGATTATTCATGTGCGCTAAGTGTGCATGAAGCTTTGAGGGGGCGGATTATCTGCCCCACCAAGGGCCGGATAATCTGGCCTACCTCATTGCTCAAAGGAAGCCAAGGCACGTCGCTCGGAGTCTGGTCGGATTATCTCCCGGAAAATCCGAACTGGGGCGGTTTTTCTTCCCCAGGCCGGATAATCTGGCTGTCGCATGGGCCGGATAATACGGCCCCCAGATTTTGAACAAAGCATGCCAAGGCGCATCGCTCGGAGTTCGGTCGGATTTTCTCCCGGAAAATCTTAACTAGGGCAGTTTTTTCTCTCCAGGCCGGATAATCCGGCCTTCACATGGGGCCGGATATTCCGGCCCCCAGAAGATGATCAAGTGCAAGCTCTGCGCGACACTCAGAGAGGGGGCGGACTATCTGTCGGATATTCCGAGTCTGGGGCGGAGTTTTCCCCAGGCCGGATAATCCGGCCCTCACTTGGGCCGGATAATCCGGGCCCCAAAGTCTCCAACGGCTGGTTTTGGAAGGGGGTATAAGTATCCCTTCTTCCCCAACATTCAGATCTCTTGATTCATTCGAAATTGTCCAGACATTGTGCAAGAGCTCCCATTCTCGATCTCCCACTTCAACCACCCGAAGGCTTTGATCTTTAGGGGAATTGAAGGAGGAGAGGATCATCATCGTCATCACGAATCAAGCGCATCAACTCCTCTCCATTCATTTGGAGAAATCCCTGATCTAGTATTCTTGTCAATATCTAGATATTGTTCGTTGTATTTGATAACATTGTTCTTGTGGCAGCTTGTTGTCATTTCGGAGCCTCCAAGTTGATTATGGAGTTGTGCCCCACTAGTTGTGTAAAGGCGCCGGTACCCGCCTCGAAGGGTCCCTATATGGAAAGGTGGATCAGGCCTTTGGTGGCGGGATCCATCGGAGAACAGGGTGAGGCCTATTGTGGCGTGGTGATCTTAGTACCGCCCACCCCTCCAACGCAGACGTACTTCCCTTAACAAGGAAGAAACTGCGGTCAAACAAATCCTGTGTCTCCGCGTGCTTCACTACGGTTTACCCGTTACTCTTCCACTCGCTCTTTACTCTCTAGTAGATAGGTTTGCATATAGGGAAATTTCACCTAATAGTTTATCTAGAAGATTTACCCTTTGTGCTAAGCCTAAAATTGAAAAAGCATTAAAATTTGAAGTAGCACCTATTCACCCCCCCCTCTAGGTGCCCATACGATCCATTTCAACGGGAGACCGAAGTGAAGCTAGACATCACTCGGCGACCGGAGAAGGGTTGCACTCACTGGAGAAGAAGAAGAATGGGTGTAGGAAAAGAAAGGGGAGACAACGGCACGGGGCTGGCTCGGACTCTCATCTGCAACGCTAACCTGGGTAAGTTATGGGTCCGGCGCTCGCGTGGATAAGTTGTGGGCTCCACACTGATTTGGATAAGTGGAGAGAGTTGTCCACTACGGGACCCGACCCGACACGATCCCACTCGTCAGCATGTAATGGTAAGGCTGACAGACAAACTCTGTGAAAGTTTCAGACAAGAGGTTGGGCAAAAGTAAGAATTTTTTTAGTGTTTGGACAAAAGTCAGTATACCTAAAAAACGAGGGACACGAAAATAGAAATCCCTTATCATTATATAATAGTTACCGCTGCAACGTGCGGTACATCATCTAGCTACACTATCAAAAGAAGACGGATCGTGCTAATCCGCAATTTTGTTTTCAAACTTTTTGGCCATACTTGCTTATTCTTCAAGCATGGAGGCACTTCTTCTTCATGTATCGTTTTGCCATTTTGGTTCTATTAATTTAAGGTCAGGTTGTAAAGTTTTTTTTCTATAAAAGAGTGGATATGATCCTATAGTTAGATCTCCTCTGTACAATACAAAACACCATGAAGAAAAACAAACTGGACGGCTATGATTTTTTTTGAACCAGCCAGCTATGATGTAGAACGTCCCCAAAAGAAAAAGGACGAGGTTTTTAGGGCTCTTTTGGTCCAAGAAGATTTTATATCATTTTGAGGATATATGATCTCCAAGGATATGAATTCTACGGATTTATTTTCTTATGGTGGTCTTCTGGTTTGTATCGTTTGAATTATTCAACATTTTTCTAAATATTTTTTGACTGTATTTTGTGTTGTTGGAATTAAAAAATAAGATTTAACTTTACTTACGTGTGTTCCCATTTATATGTTTTCACAATTAGGCGAATCGAAGAAGCCCTCCGGCAAGAGTCTGTGCGAAGTCTTGAACTTTCGTCGTAGGTTGGAACACAAGAACTTAAAAAATAGGAATACAAAAATGCAAAAAATTGAAATGTCATGGATCAGGGATTCTTACAAGAAGCAAAAGAAAGATTAAAGCTTAAAAGTTTCGTTTGAATGTCAATAATTATAGACACAAGGAGAAGAAAACATGAGGTAAGACATTATGTTAGTTTCCTCCTAATTTCCTATGGAGTTGCTCATTGCTATGTTCCAAATGGCACATAGGATTTTTTCTATATGAATCCTATCTTCAAAAGTTCCTACACTTTTCCTATGTTTTAAAAGTTTCATCCGAGTGAAATTTGTGCTGAAATATCCACTTGCCAGAGACAACATTAGCCTGAGATGGACGAGGAACAAGAGAACAGGTGTTCTTGTCCATGAATGCCTTGTGTTCATCTGCCATTGCTTGACGCCTGTTAGGATCTTGCGTGGCTTGGAGAAACGTGGTGGGTACTATAGGAGCCACATAGTCCACAACGGAAAGGTCGAGGCGATCAAGGGGGCGAGAGTGATGTGACCAGAACGCGTTGTCGTGGGAGTTGGGGCAGCAGACGTGGTTCATGGAGGAACACGCGGCCTATCGAGGAGGGTGTCGCGGCGTCGCGCTCTGCTGCGGTAGAAGAACCGGCCACGACAGGCTATCGTAGATGCACGGCAGGCGCGGCAGCGCGAGCGGGCTGCCACGATAGGAGCTCCAGCAGGCGTGGCGGCAGGGTGTTGCCACGGGCTGACACGCGAGGTCGGCCTCGCGGGTGCCTCCCATGGGGCCACGGGTACGACGACGTCCCACATGTTGGTGAAGAGGAAGTCCAAGCGTTGTGGCGAGGGAGACGCGGTCGGTGCCCAAGTAATGGCTGCATTTTGAAACTGAAACATACCCTCGTCGAAAACAACATGTCGTGAGATAATTATTTTGCCGGAGGACGGATCAAAACAGTGATAGCCACGGTGTTCAGACAGATAATCGAGAAAAACACACGGAACCGACCGAGGTCGGAGTTTATGTGCAAGCGTCGAAGCAACATTGGGATAGCAAAGACATTTAAAAACTCTCAACGTATCATATGTATGAGTACGATCGTGGGTACGCGTCAAAGGAATAAGCGAGCCAATAGCTTTACAAAGATGGCGATTTAAGAGATAGGTTGCAGCGGCAAGAGCTTCGGCCTAAAAAGTCTTAGAAAGATGAGCATGAAATATGAGGGTACGCATGGTATTATTTATGGTATGAATAACACTCTTAGACTTGCCGTTTTGTTTAGAGGTGTAGGGAACAAAGACGAAGAGTCGCTCTGTGTTTAGTAATAAGACCAGCAATGACAGAATCAATAAATTCGGTGCCATTAGTGCTAATTGAGTGCAGACGTAACAAGGGAAAATACCAACAAAAGTGAGAATAATCATCAATAACTACAAGGTAATATCAAAAACCAGAATTACTAATAATTGGAGATATCCACAAATCACAATGTTGATGGGTTCGTAGCATGGAAAACAGAAAATTTCTACCGCAAGAACGAACAAAACCCAGATCTAATCTAGATAAAAGCCAAGATCTAATCTATTAGACATGTGCAACGAGATAGATCTGTACTAACCCTTGTAAATCCGAAAGCGTTACGAGATTGGATCTCGTGGTTGATGTAGTCGATCACTTGCCGATCTCAAGATCGAGTGGACGATCCTTCAGGCGCCGCGTTCCGGCAGCGCTACCGCAGTCGGTCACACGTACGGAGTCGAAGCAGACCTTCCCCTCCCCGTTCCAGCGAGCAGCAGAGGTAGTAGATCTTCTCTACAGAATCCCAGTAGCACGACGGCGTGGTGGTGGTGGTGGAGTAGAGAATACTGCAGGGCTTCGCCTAAGCCAGAGCAGAGGGAAGGAGGAGGAGAGAGGCAACTTGAGATCTAGAGAATAGAAGGGGCAAGGGGCTTTGTGCCTCCACCCCTCTATTTAAAGGAGGGAGGCGCCATGGGAGGGGGAGTCCTAGTAGGACTCCCCTCCCTCCTTGGCCGGTGGATTGGGAGTGAGGGGAGGAGTCCTCCTCCCCCACTACTCCTTGTCTTGCCCCACAAGGATTCCTTGATCCTTTCTTGGTTCTCAAGTAAACTCCAAGAAATCTTCTAGAACCTTTCGGAACGTTCCGAAACCTTCTAGAATCCCCATACAAATACTCCGGAACATTTCCTAACTTATAAAATGATCCCCAATATATGAATCTTATTCCTCGGACAATTCCGGATCTCCTCGTGATGTCCCGGATCCAATCCGAGACTCCGAACAACATTCGGTCTCCAACGCACATTGCATATCTACTTAAAACAACTTCTAACCTTAAGTGTGTCACCCTATGGTTCGTGAATATGCAGACATGATGGAGACACCTCTCCGATCAATAACCATCAGCGGGATCTGGAGATCCATAACGGCTCCCACATACTCAACGATGACTTCGTGATCGATAGAACCATTAACATACGAAACCAATTCCCTTTGTCACGCGATACTCTACTTATCCGAGGTTTGATCGTCGGTATCTCCATACCTAGTTCTACCTCGTTACTGATAAGTACTCTTTACTCGTTCCATGATATGTCATCCCTTGTGACCTAGTCACATGCTTGCAAGCTAACTAGATAACATTCCACCGAGAGGGCCCAGAGCATATCTATCCATCATATGGATGGACAAATCCCAATCTTGGTCCATGCGCTTCAACACATACTTTCAGAATACCCAATGACACCTTTATGACCACCCAGTTACGAAGCGGTGTTTGATGTCATCAAAGTACCCATCCGGTGATGGTGATTAACATAACCTCATGGTCGAAGGATTAGGTTACTATGTATTTTAAAGCTTATAGCAAACGAACTTAATGACTTGATCTTATGCTATGCTTACTACGGGTGTGTGTCCATCACATCATTCTCCTAATGATATGATCTTGTTATTAACGACATCCAATGTCCATGATCAGGAAACCATGATCATCCATTAATCAACAAGCTAGTTTAACAAGAGGCTTACTAGGGACTCTTTTATGTTTACAAAACACACAAGTATTAATGTTTCCGGTTAATACAATTATAGAATGGGATGTAAACATTTATCATAAACATAAAGATATAATAATAACCACTTTATTATTGCCTCTTGGGCATATCTCCAACAGTCTCCCACTTGCACTAGAGTCAATATACTTAGCCTTTTGTTGTAGTATCCGTCACAATATCTCAACTTTGGAACTCATCCAAATCCATCATGGAATATCCTTTCCATTATATTGTGCCACCCATAGTCTAAATTGAGATAAATTTAACTTGTATCTTGTGACAAAACTAGTATCAATGTAACACTTTACCATGAACTACCTTTAACTATTTGTCACTTATACATGATATATTCTTAGTTCTTCCAAAGCTCATAAGAATATCTTTACTATTGTCCAATGATCATCTTATGAATCATTCTGGTATATGCTCACAACATTTAGAGCATAGGACATATCTGGATGTGTACATCTCAAAGAATGATTGATCAAAATATTCTTGTGATTTCACCAAGTGTCAAAACAGTTGAATCTCGTGTCAACACACATGAATCTTGATTTAGTCCTTTCCGTGCGTCTAGAACCTTTCTTGTTGTTTCCATATTGAACTCATTCAACATCTTATCTATGTACATTTGGCAAAATCATATTAGCGCCTCAATCTATCCATATAGACATTGATGCCTAATTCTTGAGTTATGCCTAAGTCTTTCATCGAAATGAAATTCTTAACCTGTGTCAATAAAAGATACATTATTTCTAATCAACAATATGTCTTTCACATAATGTATTAGAAATATGTCTTAGCGCTCCCACTTAATTTCTTGCAAAATGCAAACATCTTCATCGTCTTTGAAGATTCTAACTCCGCGATGCTCACTTCAACCATTGAAGTTTTGCATACTCTTTTAGCATCCTTTGAATTAACAAAACCCTTTGGATCGTGTGGACACGTCCTAGGTAACCATTCTTTTAGAAGAACTTGTTTTGTTTGTTCAACTACCATATACCAAAATATATGTAGTGGTTGCTACATTAATCCGTCCAGACTAAATATCGCTATGAAAGATCAAATCTTATCATAGTCAATTCCTTGAACATTGTCGTAAAATCTTTCCGACATGTCAACTATTTCATAGGTGTGAAACATCCATGTCTATTTATAGATCCATATACGACTGTAAGATCTTGCACCTTTCCAGAGGGTCTTTCAAATTCAAAGCTTGATTTCTCGTGTATGGAATTATCACGGATTTTATGGCTTCAAGCCACTTAACGAAGTCAGGGCCCATCATTGATTATTTGCATGTAGTCGGTTCATCATTGTCAAACAACAATGATTTAACTCTCAAATCTTGGCATTTGATTACTTACCCGACCTACTTGGTTCAATAGGAACTTAGATCTCCGTGACCACAACTTTTGAGGCACGTGAGCCATGAGCATTGTTGCTGCCTCCGGGACACTTACCAACGTTGTGCAACTCAGCACATATTAGCCAAGGTTCAACAACCTTGTCAAAGTTCTATTGTCCTCCCACTTAACTTTTCACCAAAAATTCCTTCTCAAGAAACTCGACATTCTAAGCGAAAAACACTTTTGTCTTCGGTGTTATGGAGGAATACCCAATGAATTCTTTGGAATAACCTACAAAGACGTGCTTATCCGACTTTGGTTGTAAACATTTTAATCATGCATAGCATACCAAAATTTAAGAAAAGACAATTTGGGTTTTATCCCAAACCATAACTCATATGGTGTCATTTCAACGGATCACGATGGAGCTTTCAGTGTAAAAGCGGTAGTCACTAAAGCTTTAATCTTTAAAATATAATGGCAGTTTTATAAATGACACCTTTGATCTTACCATGTAAAACAAGGTTTCATTACATATCTCGAACACTCCATACTCCTATGGTGTTTTGGGAATGGCAAATCCATGGAACGATTCCTCAAATCTTAGGTGTTCTGCTAAACTCGTAACTCAAACATCTTTCTTTATGATCCAATCATAAACTCTTTTATTTTCTTGTTACAATGATTTTCCACTTCATCTTAAAAGTCTTTGAACATTTTTCAAATGTTTCATACTTCTTCCTTATTGAGTAAGTATATACATATACTCACTCAAATCTTCGGAGAAAGCATATGAAGTTGAAATCCATCGCCCACGACTACACATAATGGACTATATACATCAATATGTACAAATTCTAATCAGTTAGTCGTCCGTTATTCTTTTGGCCTACGAGCGGAGTTTTAATTATCTCCAGGAAAGTATCACAAACGTCATTTGATCAAAATCAAAGACTCCAAAAATCCATCAACATGGAGTTTCTTCATATATCCTTTCAATATAATTTAAACGGCGATGTCACTTCGCAAGTGATCTTTCAATCATTTGTCTTGCGACATTTTAGCATTAGTTTTATGGTCGTTATTTCTCCTACCAGACTTGTATATTATCCATCTATTATGGAATACGGTAATTATTTGAACAACCTTTTATCGTCATAATCTCTGATCAAAATAACAATTATTGAAACAAATCTTGAAGGCAAGCTTTGATGTTAACGAGCAACACAACAACCCTTTGTTTGTTTTCGATGAACATCATCACATATTCTCTTGCTAGTTACTTAGGCCATTGCAGTTCATGAGTTGTGTTGTCCTGTATGACACTTCATACCAACCAATTCAGTATCCAATACCGCAGAACCACATTGTTTAACAACCAAGGAATACAGCCATAACATGTATCTTCTATATACCTAAGTTGGACATCTCCAATCTTTTCTTTTCTGCCAAATATTTTATAGATTCTCTTTCAACAATTCCTTTTCTTTTAAAAGAATCTATCAACATCAATAGTGGTGTCATTCACATGACACATAGTACAAAGTGTGTATAGTCAAATACCAATACCTTTGGACTTGCACTTTGAAGTGGATCACCTTCATCAAATGTTTGGCATTCTTTCAAAATTCCATTCTTTAGTAATCTTTTAGTGTAGTAAACATTTTACTTACATCTTCTATTCATCCTTATCATGACAACTTTCATGATCAAGATGCTATAGCTTATAAAGGTGAATTGCGAGTATAATGTTTCTTTTTCAAAACCTTTTGGAGGATTAGGACGACTAGCGTCTCCAACCTTCACAAATTCTCATCAAATATGAGGATGTATACTCTATCATGTTGTAACCAACACATTGTTTTAGATATCGCAATACCTTTCACATATGATGGTTTCTGAAACATTGCTTTTAGCTCTTAGATAAACTTGATATTAAAAACAATCTTTTGAGTATCAAGAATCATGGAGGCAAACATAATACATTAGATACTAACACTGGAATTGTTACTCTTGATTTAATACTATTTATTAAACTTCACAGAGTAAACGGAGTTTGCTGAAAGTTTGCAACAGGACTTTTAAACTTTAGATTGACACTCAAAACAATACGATACTAGTTCCTAAAGCAAATATCCAGAATTTCTATAGTTCCACTATCTCAACTATAACTAAGCGTAAGGTGGTGAACGAATGCCAATGAATACAACAAACTATGCAAATTTACTTTGATTGTGTTTATGATAAATTGAGTTCGACTAATCCAAATTACAAATGAACTCCCACTCAAAACAACATCCCTCAAGTTGTTTTAGTGATTACATGAACCAAATCCACTACACCAAGTCCGATCATCACGTGAGATGATGTAGCTTTAAAGGCGAACAATCAACATGTTCATCATATCATCCATATGACTCATGCTTTACCTTTCAGTATTCCGTGTTCCGAGACCATGTCTGTACATGCTAGGCTCGTCAAGGTTAACCTTAGTTTCCGCATGTGCAAATCTGGCTTGCACCCGTTGTATGCACACGTAGAATCTATCACATACGATCATCACGAGATGCTTCGAAACGGCGAGTCTTAGCAATGGTGCCAACTAAGGACGAACACTTTATTACTTTATATTTAGTGAGAGGGATCATCTTATAATGCTACCGTCTCGATCTAAGCAATACAAGATGCATAAAGGATTAACATCACAGGCAATTCATAATATGTGATATGATATGGCCTTTCTTCTTGTGCCTTTGATCTCCATCTCCAAAGCATGGACATGATCTCCATCATCACCAGTGTGGCGTCAAGGTTCGTGGCGCCGCTTCATGGTTGTCCATCACCAACAGCAACTATTACAACTACTTGGAATAAAGCTATTACATGATGAATAGACACGCATGTCTTAAACAAAATTTAAAGACAACCATTAGGCTCCTACCGGTTGCCATATTACAATAAGGATCATTGCATACATCAAATATAATCACAATCACATAATGGCCATATCACATCACAAAACCCCTGCAAAAACGAGTTAGACACCTCTAATCTTCTTTGCATGTTTTACGTGGCTTGGGGCTTTCGAATAAGAACGGATCTTACCTACGAACATGAACCACAACGTTGATACAAGTGCTATCAAGTGCAAAGTGTAGATTGGATCTATACTATGGTGGGAGAGACAGACACTCGGAAAGCCACTTGTGCAAAGCAAGTTACACGTCAAGCGTGGAGCAATTCTCATGTGCGATGACATGTAAGGTTAGCCTGAGCCGCTTCATCCCACCATATCGCAAGATGCAAAGTACACAAAGCAAAAGACGACACGAGCACCAACGCCCACAAAACCATTGGGTTCTACTCGTGCAACAGATCTACGCATAGATACGGCTCTGATACCACTGATGGGTTCGAGCAGCGGAGGTAGTAGATCTTCTCTACGAAATCCCAGCAGCACGACGGCGTGGTGGTGGTGGTGGAGTAGAGAATACTGCAGGGCTTCGCCTAAGCCAGAGCAGAGGGAAGGAGGAGGAGAGAGGCAACTTGAGATCTAGAGAATAGAAGGGGCAAGGGGCTTTGTGCCTCCACCCCTCTATTTAAAGGAGGGAGGCGCCATGGGAGGGGGAGTCCTAGTAGGACTCCCCTCCCTCCTTGGCCGGCGGATTGGGAGTGGGGGGAGGAGTCCTCCTCCCCCACTACTCCTTGTCTTGCCCCGCAAGGATTCCTCGATCCTTTCTTGGTTCTCAAGTAAACTCCAAGAAATCTTCTAGAACCTTTCGGAACGTTCCGAAACCTTCTAGAATCCCCATACAAATACTCCGGAACATTTCCTAACTTATAAAATGATCCCCAATATATGAATCTTATTCCTCGGACAATTCCGGATCTCCTCGTGATGTCCCGGATCCAATCCGAGACTCCGAACAACATTCGGTCTCCAACGCACATTGCATATCTACTTAAAACAACTTCTAACCTTAAGTGTGTCACCCTACGGTTCGTGAATATGCAGACATGATGGAGACACCTCTCCGATCAATAACCATCAGCGGGATCTGGAGATCCATAACGGCTCCCACATACTCAACGATGACTTCGTGATCGATAGAACCATTAACATACGAAACCAATTCCCTTTGTCACGCGATACTCTACTTATCCGAGGTTTGATCGTCGGTATCTCCATACCTAGTTCTACCTCGTTACTGATAAGTACTCTTTACTCGTTCCATGATATGTCATCCCTTGTGACCTAGTCACATGCTTGCAAGCTAACTAGATGACATTCCACCGAGAGGGCCCAGAGCATATCTATCCGTCATATGGATGGACAAATCCTAATCTTGGTCCATGCGCTTCAACATATACTTTCAGAATACCCAATGACACCTTTATGACCACCCAGTTACGAAGCGGTGTTTGATGTCATCAAAGTACCCATCCGGTGATGGTGATTAACATAACCTCATGGTCGAAGGATTAGGTTACTATGTATTTTAAAGCTTATAGCAAACGAACTTAATGACTTGATCTTATGCTATGCTTACTACGGGTGTGTGTCCATCACATCATTCTCCTAATGATATGATCTTGTTATTAACGACATCCAATGTTCATGATCAGGAAACCATGATCATCCATTAATCAACAAGCTAGTTTAACAAGAGGCTTACTAGGGACTCTTTTATGTTTACAAAACACACAAGTATTAATGTTTCCGGTTAATACAATTATAGAATGGGATGTAAACATTTATCATAAACATAAAGATATAATAATAACCACTTTATTGTTGCCTCTTGGGCATATCTCCAACAAATGTATTAACTCAAACTTGGCACTAAACGCAGAAGTAGATGAACTAAATGGAAGACGCAAGTGTTTGCCAAGTTGACATGCATGGCAAATATGAGCATGCCAGACTTTATTACACTTAATTAAAGAAAAACGCTGAAGCGCCGACCAACATAGCATCTTGACCATGGTGTCCAAGCCTCCATAGATCGGCGTTATTGGAGGCGAGCATGGCGGTGGGGGTGCACGATGAGGGGTGCCAGGAAACATGTAGATATCCCTTCACTATTGCAGCGAAGGATCACATGACGAGTCTTCAGGTCCTTCACAGAAAAACCGAGAGAGTCAAACTCAACAGAACATGAATTGTCACGAGTAAATTTGCGAATAGAAAAAAGATTGCGAATCAAATGTGGAACAAGGAGAACATGATTGAGTCCGAAAAGATGCCCGGATGGAGACCGAAAAGAGGTGAAACCAGAAGATGAGATTGGCACGAAGGTGCCGTTCCTAACAGAAACAAAGTATGGACGAGAGAGAGGTACGCAGAAATGAATATTACCCTTGTCGTTCATCATGTGAGACGTGGCGCTAGAGTCCATGACCCAGCCGCCCTGCTGGTAGAGGTTGTTCAGGGTGGCGATGAGGCCGGAGTTGTCCCAGGCCGGCGTGGTTGAGGTAGACGTCGTCGAGTTGTAGAGAGGCGCGATCATGGTATTGTAGGCCTAGGGCCGGGGGCCGAGGATGCCGGCGCTCGTAGGAGGGCGGCACTATCCCACGCTAGGAAAGATGCAACTAGGACCCCGTAGGACCGGGTGTAGATGCACGGTACGACACCACGTTTGACTGACCACCGGTCTTCTTCCCCCTTGCGATATAGGCCGACGTTCGTCGTGATAGGCCGTGCTGGTGCACATTGGTGCATCGGGGTGTAGGCCTTGAGATACGAGGGCGTTGGAGGCGCGTTTTCCTATTGTATCTCCTCCATGAGGAGCATGCCCCTAGCATGGATGAAGGTGGGAAGTGGATCGGTCATGGAGATGATAGTGATGGCGAAGGCGAACCGACGGCCGAGTCCATGCAGCGTGTTGAGGACGAGGACACAGTTGGATACAGGGGAGTCATTATCGGCGAGGGCATCAGAGATCTACTTCTGACGATGGAAGTACATGGTGATCGAGGACGTGCCCTTGAGCAGCTGGTGAAAGTCGTTGTCGAGGTAGATCGCCTTGCTAGCCTTGTTGGTGGAGAAGACCTCGAGGAGAGCCAGCCATAGCTGGCGCGCGGTCTGGTCGCGGGCGAGGACCATGTCGGCGATGTCTACGTCGGTGCCCGAGTGGAGGAAATTGAGGACGGTGTAGTCATTGGACGACCATGTCGCATCATTGGGAGTCAACGCAGTGGTGCCATCGATGCTTCCGATGAGACCGGCACGCCCAAGGGAGGCCTTCATGTAGATGCTTCACTTGGTGTAGTTCGCGGCGTCGAGGGAGAGGGCGATGGGCGCATTGTTGCGCGGTGCGGTGCCGGGAAGGACGTCGGGTATAGCGGGCAGGAGGGCACCGCTGTTGCCGGAGACGAGGGCGTCGACAGTGGCGTTGTTGGCCATGAGGGGCAGCGGAAGGTGAAGCGGCGGCGGGTTTAGGGTTTAGGAACGAGATCAATCTGATACCATGTAGTACGGAAAGATTGTTTGGGGAAGCTTCTCACACCTAATACATGGGGTTCTAGTGTTTATATATAGGCCAAAGGCTAAGTGCATAGTACAAATACAATTAGAGTACAAGAGGGAATCTACCTAGTGTATACAATAATACATACACTAACAATATTGTTGCACCGAACACACCAAGCCACTACTAGAGAGGGCCGCCTACACTCTCGCTTTGGGCTGCGGAGCTTCGATCCTGACGGCAGATAGCGAGGACCGATAAGGTGTCAAGTAGGATCCCACCTCTAGTTCATTTTAAGATTTCTAGTGTCAAAATTTTGCACTAGAAATCTTGAAATGAACTAGAGGTGCACTAGAAATTTTGAAATGAAGTAGAGGTAGGATTTAGGTGGGATCCCACTTGACATCTGAGAACCGAGAACAATAACAACGATGTCACTTGGAAAAGATTGGAGACCACATTTGCGCCGTTAGGGCGTCTCCAATGTTTGTGATACCCGTATCATTTGTCAACTCACATTAGCCATTGTTACGTTATCTTCGAGATAGGGAGGAGCAAGAGCAAAGCCTGCATGCGTACAGCGTGGAACTCCACTAACCCAGCACTACAAACTCCAAAGGCATTATCCACAACATGCACACTATCAGACTCGTACTGTACCGTTTTGCAGAGAGAGAGAGAGGAAGGATGATTACGACTAGCAGTAAACAGTAGTGCACTGGTAGAAAGCACGGAGCCGGGCCCATCTGCTCCGCGAGACCACGAGGCCCTGCCCCTGAGCCCACATGCGCGCGACGGGTGCCTGCCTTCCTGCCCACGGGCTACGGCTAGACTACTACGGCCTAGTGCAACGCAACGCCTATGGAGCTAGAAAACCTAAAAGCTAGACCAGTGATCTAATGGCAGCTCCACTAGCTACGCGCGCACCCTCGCGGCCCCCGACGTTATATTCTGTCCCCTCCGGCCTCCGCTGTACGTACACGCAAACACGCTCTGTCTCTCTTGCCCTCTTTACCCTCCGGGTTTTCGGGCGAGAAAGATCACTGCTCATGCCCATACCTCACTCTGCAGTTCTACTACTACGTCCGTATAACGAGGGATCCTCTCAGATCGTGATCTCAGGCTCTGAGATACACTGATTGCATGTGGTTTCCAAATGCGAGAACAGAGGTAGTATGACCGTAGATTTCTCGAGCTGCATTCGTTGCATGCATACGGGTGATTCCGCTTCTCCAGAGCATCCACACAAAGAAAATTTAGTGGGGCGCTAGACTGACAGCCCCTCGTATAAAAATTTAAACATTTTAAATTCATGCAAATACGAAATAGTACAAACATGTTTTTATCCCCTCCAACTCATATTACTTAGATTTGTCCAGATATGATTGCATCAAAACAAGTTTCAGTACTAGATACATCCATATTTAGACAAATTCGATTCAACTAATATGGGTAGGAGGGAGTACAAATTTAAAGGAACAAATAAAAAAGAGTGAATTCCACTTTTTACCTCCTAGTTATGCATTTGTAAGACCAGTTACCCAGTCAAGTGAAAAAATGTCTGGATTACCCCTTTTAGAAGTTTTGAACCCTCATTTTCTGATGTGTGTCTACTGAGCAAGGTGTAAGGTATTGACTAGAGTTTAAATGTATCAAGACGATGACGAGCAATTGAAAATATGGATACAAGAAGTATGAACATGATTGTCGATCATGCTCTCCGATCTTTACACATTTTACCGCGTTGTCCTGACGTAACATGCCAGCTCTATGTAATAAAAACAAGCAAAGTGCTAAATTGGGATAAAAATGTGTTCAAAGGCTCTGAAATGAGATATTTCGGTTTTACTTCCACTAAATGAGGGTAATTAGTGTCACAAATGCTCAGCTAGTGGGTAAAAAGTGGAATTCACTCAATAAAAAACTAAATTAGTGGCGGTCACGGCGGGCCACGTCCGTCTACTCCAAGGCGACGGTACATCGCTGCCACGTAGTCGTCGTCGTCGTCGCTGGGCTCCTACTTCGGCTGTGGCTACGACTGCGGTGAAGGCATCGTCAGTGGCGGGTTGTTGCCACTGGCGATGTGGTCCAGGACCCAGGAAAGCGTCCTGCCTTGGGCGCTCCACCACCGGCGCTAATGCATTAGTGGTTCGGGCAGCGCATGTCCGCCGACACTGGGTACCCCGCTTTCCACAACGCTCGACTCTCGAATGTACGCAACGAGCGTTGCCCAAATCCGTTCGCGGCAGCGCCATCTTCGAGGAACCTCTCCATGGCAGGCACTTGGTGGTTGGGAAGAACGGGGGAGGAGGCAGAGAGGAGGGAATGTGTCGAAGGAGAGGAGGAAGAAGGGTTTTTAATATCAGACGACCATTGAATGCGGGCGGGGCACGGCAGGCGAGGAGGGAGGCGTGGCGGACGGGACGCATCGGCTGCTCGCCTACAAAAGGCTGATCAGCGAGCAGCACCATTATTGGGGGCGCAGAAGGCGAGGAGGAATACGAACCGAACTCGTCGGCCGCTGATGCTGACAGGAGTGGCCCATGATGACCAGCAGTTTCTCGCGTCTTCTTCTCCGCTCTTTCCCGCCAGAAACATGGCATCTGCACCTCCGCTAGCACCCCTCGTAGGTTGGGTTCGGCCTGGGGACACCGGATAACAAAATGGGTCGAACCGACGCCAAATAAAATGGGGGAAGGGGTGGGATTGGCGTGGATTTGAGCGCTGACACCCCTGATAACCCTTTCGTGGAGCTTTAGGGCCCCCCCGTGAAGATGCTCTTACTCGTATGAATTTTTACTATATCTGTCAATCGATTAAAAGGATTGATCTCTCCAAAACTCTTATGGATTGCTTCTACACTACCCCTAAGGTTCCCACACCGCCTGATGAGGGGTAACCTCGGCAATGCCCATGGTTATGGACTTGGGGTTTTGCGGAAAAGAGAATGCTGGGGATTTCGACGGATATTAGGAGAACAATAAAGACAAAGTCGCCTGAATATTAGGAAAACACTCTATTACAAGTTGTCCTCTCGATTTCGGTACCCTCGCTTGGGCTTCTCCCGCCCTATGTATAATAGGCCGGGTCTCAAAGCTGTATGCGGATAGGTTTCATATATGCGTGATTACAATACCAACATAATGTCGGTTCATGGTTTCTTTCCTAATACAATAAAAAGTCTCTGTCGGTTGCTTCCTTGGGTCGTTATCCAGAATCTTTATGGGCCGTAGGCCTTTTAACCAATGTAGGGTAGCGAATAATGAGCATCCAAGTAATCATACCCATGTCAGTAGCCCCCGACACTCTATCTGAATCCGCAGTTTTCAGGTTGAGTCTCAAAGTTTTATTTCTTCTTTCTCTTATTCTGTTTGATTTTATTTTTGTAGGGATTTTGGTACAACGAGTCTGATGCTTCCAATGGATTGGGAATCAGTTAATTGCTCCTGGGAAAAAACAAGGTTGACCTACATCAGACTCAAGTCCCTAGGCTCGAATCCGGAATTTGTAACTGGTGTAATTCAGTTCGTGCCGCCGAGGTCTTACCGAATACTGAATTCTAGTACCTATTTTATCGGGTACCCAACACGTCCGTCGGGATTTTTCATCGTATTGTTGATACGGATATTTTGCTAGCCGAGCGTATTCTTGTGCGATTACCAGGCCACACAGGACGAACCATGGGGTCTTACCTTCATGTTTCTGAACACGGTATTCCGATATTTTCCCGCGTCTGAGCGTGATCCGAGATTTTTTGGCTTGATTGGCGGTTGGCCTGCTGGGCCACCAATCTTTCTGATTATATCAGATTTTATTATTTTACACTGTCTCCTGATGGGAGTAACACCTTTTTGAGGATACACTAGTGTAAAACTCAAAAAGGTTTTTTTTGCAAGTTGTCAATGAACTTCATACACAACGGAATTTATATCGAGTGCGCGCTAGCGCTCCTGATGAGAGTAGCCCCCGAGGCCATGTTCGGATGCCTGTATCTGGACATAGGCTCATAGTTGCTATTCGCTCGATGGAAACTATTGATATTTTTGAACATAGTAACTTATCTCTTTATATAAGGCAAAAATCAACGATACATTATTCTTTTATCGGATGGCTATTTTAGCTTTTTCTTCTTGACATCTTGGCTGATAAGCCGAACTGTGGCTCCTATCACATTGCAAATAATCTTATGCGTAAAAGCATCGTAGCTGTGCCACGTTCCATGGATTTGAGTAATTTACTCCTGTCTTCTTGTCTTGTAGTCGATATGCTTCTCCAGGAATAACTTATCTGACGATGTATGGCCCTTCCCATGGCGATTCTAGATTTTTGTGTCCGTCTTGCTTGAGGCGAAGAACTAGGCCCCCTACTGCGAAGGACCTAGGCCGCAATCTTCTGCTATGGTAATTGTGCAGGTTTTGCTGGTACATAGTCGCTCTTTGGAGGACTTCGTCTCGAGCTTCATCAAGCGCATCTACATCATCTTCAAGTGCTTCTCTTGATTCTTCTTCATTATATGTAGCTACTCTTGGTGATTCGTGTGATACCTCAACTGGAAGCACGGCTTCCGCACCGTGGACCAAAAAGAAAGGCGTTTCTTGATTCGAATTATTTGGAGTTGTACGTAAACTCCATAACATGGATGGAAATTCATCCACCCATGCTCCTTTTGCTCTGTCAAGTGGTGCTAGTAGTATCTTTTTGAGTCTAGTGGTAACTAGTCCATTGGCTTTTTCGACCTATCCATTTGTTTTTTGGTGAGCCACCGAAGCGTAGCTTATTTTGATGCCCATCTCCTGGTAGTATTCCTTGAACTCATTGGAAGTGAAGTTGGTCCATTGTCCGTGATGATGCTGTT
The DNA here is from genome assembly GCA_910589775.1 of Avena eriantha. NCBI lineage: Eukaryota > Viridiplantae > Streptophyta > Magnoliopsida > Poales > Poaceae > Avena > Avena eriantha. The sequence continues at coordinate 486,678,652 of OU342745.1, read as the reverse complement.
CGGTACGCCAAACCGAAATACTATGGATTTGATAAAATTCACAGCCGAAGTTCGATCTTGGGTGGTGACAGGCATTGCTTCAATCCACTTAGTAAATTTGTCAACTGCTACTAGCAGAAAGACGTGTCCTCCTGGTGATGATTTGTGAAGTTTTCCCACTATGTCAAGTCCCCACTGAGCGAAAGGCCAAGCCAAGTGTATGGGATTCAGCTTAGCAGCGGGCGCTCCAGGCTTTGTCATGCTTCACATGTTCTGACAATGTCTTTTGCATCTTGTACTGCGGTGAGCCAATAAAATCCTGCCATGAATGCTTTTGCAGCAATTTCTTGGCTACTAGCATGGTGACCACAGATTCCTTCATGCATGTATTTTAGTATAATTTTTCCTTCTTCGGGTGTTACGCAATGTTGCAACACACCCGAAATACTTCTTTTGTATAGTTCTCCTTTGATTATCCTGAAAGCCTTCGATCGTCGGGTGATTCACCGAGCTTCTATCACATCCTCTAGTAGCTCTCCCTTAGTCATATATGCTATATACGGTTGCATCCAGGTTGGTTCAATTAGCATGACCTCTTTGATTTCTTGTTCTTCTTCAATGGCCTCTTCTATGTTCTTGGTTTCTGAAGGAGCCCCCGACTCTTTTTGCGGATGCTTCTTTTTATCTGTTTTTGGTGCTACGACTTCGGAGACTCTTTTCGCTTTGATTGATCGCTCCACTATCTCATCCCAAAAAACTCCTGGTGGTATTGGTAAACACAATGATCCGATGTTTGCTAGGTTGTCAGCTTCCTCATTGCTTGCTCTTCCTATATGTGATACTTTACACCCATCAAATTGAGCCTCCATAATGCTATACAAGTCGCGATAAGCAATCATATTTTCGCTGATAGCATCACATTTGTTCATTGCCTGCTGTGCCACGAGATTGGAATCTCCGAAGATTTTTAGGCGAGTCGCACTGCAAGCTTTGGCCATCCGCATGCCGTGCAACAGGGCCTCGTATTCCGCTTCGTTATTGGATGCGTTTGTAAAGCTCATCCGAAGAATATAGCGCATTTTGTCGCCTTGAGGTCATATCAGTACTACTCCTGCTCCTGCTCCCTCCGTCCTTTTTGATCCATCAAAGTACATTGTCCAGGTGCTAGAAAGGTCTGGTGGACCCGCACATTGTAATTTCGTCCACTCTGTGATGAAATCCGGCAGAATTTGTGACTTAATTGCTTTGCGCTTCTCATAAGTGATATCCCGAGGGGATAATTCGATGCCCTATAGAGAAACATGCCCAGTTGCTTCTGGATTGTTGAGGATGCTTGAGAAAGGTGCCTCGTTAACCACTATCATCGGGTGCTCCGAGAAATAGTGGCGTAGTTTTCGTGCTGTCATAAATACCCCGTATGCTAATTGATGGTAGTGTGGGTACCTTTGTTTGGATGGCGATAAAACTTCGCTCAGGAAGTATACTGGTGTTTGCATGCCGTGGGTCTTTCCTTCTTTGGGTCGCTCTAAGACTAGGACCGTACTGACCACCTGATGTGTGGCAGCAATATAAAGGAGCAGAGGTTCCTTTTTTTGGCGACATGACGACAAGAGTTGTCGAAAGTGTTCATTTAAGATCTTCAAAGGCACGCTGAGCTTCTTCTGTCCATTCGAATTTTCCTGATTTCCTCATGAGGGCGTAGAATGGCAGCGCTTTTTCTCCCAATCTTGCGATAAAACGACTTAGAGCTGCCACTCGTCCCGCCAGTTGTTGTACACCTCGTAGATTTGTTGGCTTCTTCATTATGAGGATTGCATGTATTTTGTCAGGATTAGCCTCGATTCCTCTAGCTGATACCAAATATCCGAGGAGTTGCCCTGCCAGGACTCCAAAGGAACATTTCTTCGGATTTAGTTTGATGCTAAACCTGTCGAGATTTCTGAATGTTTCTTCTAGGTCCTTTATCAACGCAGATCCTTGACCTATGGTAACTATGACGTCATCAATATATAATTGCATGTTTGTGCCTATTTGACTTCCTAGGCACTTCTGCATCATCCACGGATATGTTGTTCCAGCGTTCTTGAGGCCAAACAACATCGTTGTGTAGCAGAATACGCCATAAGGCGTGATGAACGCTGTTTTCTCCTAATATTCTTCCTTCATCCTGATATGGTGGTAACCTGAGTAAGCGTCCAAGAAAGAAAGCCGTTCGCATCCCGCGGTTGCATCGATGATTTGGTCGATTCACGGCAATGGGAAGTGATCTTTTGGACAATGTTTGTTCAATGCAGTAAACTCGATGCACATCCGAAGTTCTGTAGTGTTTTTCTTCAGAACACATACTAGGTTTGCAAGCCACTCTGATTTTGTTAGTTCTTTGATAAAATTGGCATCAGTTAGGCGATGGAGCTCCTTTCCAATAGCCTTGCGTTTTGGTTATGCGAAGCATCGAAGCGGTTGTTTTACTGGCTTCGCCTTTGGATCTAAATTTAGTGCATGCTCAGCGAGTTCCCTGGGGATTCTCGGCATGTCAGAAGGTAGCCATGCGACAATCTCCCAGTGCTCATGGAGGAACTCGATGAGCGCGTTTTCCTATGCGGGATCAAGGTTAGAAGCCACACATGTTGTTTTCATCGGGTCAGCGGGGTGGATTTGTACTTCTTTTGTGTCTTTTGCCGTGTCAAAAGGCTGATCGGGATTGACACATGCTACCTCTAGAGGTTGTTCGTTTGCTGAACTTTTGAGTTGCTCAAACTCTGTTGCCATCTCGAAAGATTCAGAAATTTTATTGAACTCTCGATCACAGCTGTCCGCACGTGTGAAGCTTCCTTGTATCGTGAGAATTCCCTTTTATGCTGGCATTTTCATTACTAAGTATGTGTAATGTGGCACTGCCATGAATCGTGCAAAGGCCGGTCGTCCTAGGATTGCATGGTATTATGATGGCCAATCCATGACTTCGAATTCGAGTTTTTCTCGCCTGAAATTTATTTTGGAACCAAAAACAACGTCAAGAATTTTTTTGCCTAAAGGAATTTCGGCTTTACCTGGTACTATTCTGTGGAAAGAGGTTTCTGTTGGAGTGAGATTATCCAGGGGATAGCCTATTGTTCGCAATGCTTTTGCATAGATCAGATTTATGCTACTTCCTGCGTCCATGAAGACCTTGCTCATATCGAATCCGCCAATTTGTGCTTCGATTATCAAGGCTAAATGACCTGGTCGTGGGACCCGAAGTGGGTGATCTGCTCTGCTGAATTTGATTTCTTGTTCTGACCAATGGAGATATTCGGGTACAGCTGACGTTGATGTTTCCACCATATTGATTTGTCTTGTAATGAGCTTCTGAATTCTGTTGGGTGGGCACCCTTTCTGAATCATAGACATTGTTCCTTTTGATCTAGGGTACTCGTTGTTTTGATCATTTGAGTTTTGTGGTGGTGCACCAGGCGTGGATGTGTATCCTCAATTTGCTGCTTCGGCTCCCTTTGCGTTGCATAACTCCTACATCTTTAGGAATGTTCGGTAGTCTTTCATCAAGTGATTGGACTGTTGCCTGCCTGCTGAGTTGATGTAAAAATGAATATTACAGGGTCCTTCCAGCATTTGTATTGCGGACATAGGTGGGTCTCGTTCTCTTGGCTGATATTGTTGTGTGGACTGGCTTCCTCCGACGTCGTCCCTGTTCTGACGGTATCCGCCATTGTTGTCATTTCTTTTGTTGTTACCTTCACCCAAAAAGCTGCTGCGATGTAACTTGGTCTTGCGTTCCCATCATTGTTCCTTCGTCTTCTGTCATTGCCGCGTTTATCCCTATCTCTTCGGGTGACCGCGCGCGCTTATTATGTAGCGCGTCTTCTCCATCAGCCCAGCGGTTTGCTATTTCCATCAGCTGTGATATTGTCTTTGGTTTCACTCGACCCAGCTCTTCTATGAATTCTAGGCGACGGAGGCCGTCGTTGAAGGCGTCAATGGCCCTTTCGTCGGATATGGATTCAGCTGAGTTATTGATAATATTCCACCTCTATATGAATGCTCTTATTGACTCTCTAGATTTTTGTTTGCATGCTCGCAACTGCTCCAAGGATGCTGGTCGCTTGAATGTAGAATGAAAATGTCAGATGAACTTATCTTCTAGATCGTTCCAACTACCAATTGAATCTTCGGGTAACTGCCTTAACCATGACCTTGCGGCGCTGGTGAGGTGTAGTTGTAGACTTTGCATCGCAGTAGTTGTGGATCTGCCCTGTAATTTGATGGTGGCTAGATAGTCTGCTTACCAAGCTTCGGGTTCCTGGAGCCCATCGTATATGTGTCGGTCATGTGGAAGTTTAAAATCTTTGGGTACTGAGGCTTTGCGAATCCTCTGCGTGAAATAGCTGGCCCCGCATAGCCCATGGTCATCTTCATCATCTCCATCTTGATATCGTCGGGTGTGGCTTTCGTCTATGGGTCCACTGCTCCTATGCTGGGTGTTGTCGTTCCTTGTGTTGCTTCACGGCTTGGATCCTACGAGGTGCGCCTGGTGTGGTGATCAAGATCGCCGAGTGTGTCCTACTTGCTGAGGACTGTTGTGATGGCGTGGGGATCGTTGTGTGAGTCCTTGTTCTGGTTCCCCGAGTGAGGCCCCTACCATGCCGAGGTTCATCAGGGTAGAGCGGTGGAGGGCCGCACGTGGATCGTCGGGTGCGGGTTGAGTGGTGATCAGATATGTTTGTGTGGCCATGATGGCTGCCTGAGCTATTTTTGCCTTGATGTTTCCTACTTGATCAATGGACATGAATGATAGGTCGAGGTCTCGGATGATTCCACTTCTTTCTGCTTCAGGGATATTCATTAATCAAGATGTCGCCCTTCTTGGTGGTGCGGCTCCTGTCACACTTCTTCACCCTCGGGTAGAACTTAGTTGGGCCCGTCGTAAACTGGATTCGTCGGCTAGCCTTTTTCTTTCATCAAGCTGTCTTTGCATCCGGAGTAGGTCTCTCTTCTTGTGGTGGAGAAAATATTGGTATGTCAGTATATCTTCATGTGAAGCATCTGCTATCATTGGGTCTGGTCCCGAAATTGCCTCTCTTGCTTTTTGCCATGCCGACGCTGGTAGCCGAAGTCTTGGTCTCTCTTCTGTGTGGGGTTCTCCGCCTCCTCCTCGGACTATGCGATTATCTGTTGTTTCTCCTCAGTTTCCGTTTTCTCCTCTGTTGTCGTGTTCTCCTCCGTTGTCGTGGTTTCCTGCATGGTCATCTGATAGAATATCATTGGGGTTTATTATAGGATTAGTTTTTTTGTCGTGTGGTGTTGAGGTATCTCCGTTGATCATGTACACTTGGTGGCATGTTATGTGTGGCCTGACGGCGTCAGCTTTTGCTTCCGCGGGTGTGTTGGTAGTACTCCAAGATCGTAGTTCTGGATAAATTTTCGCCATCCTTTCTTCAAAGTCGACGTTTTCGCTGCTTTCTTCGGGTTATGAGTTTGTTGGGTTTGCTCCGTGTGGTGGGATTGATTGACCACCTTCTTTTCCTGCTTTGATCTGAGCTGTGATGTCTATGGAGGGTCCAGCGAGCGATGCTGGTACTACTATAGGTGTGGCCTTTCCCACCGAGGGTTCTAATGCGATTAGGGCCGAAGGGTGTGATTCCTGCATGTTGTCTGCTTGGAAGTGGAGGCTTCTGATGATTAGATCGTATCCGCCGTTGTAATCGGCGGGTACCACTACAAGGGTGGGCGGGCGTGGATTTTCTTTCATCGAGTTGACGCTTGGTGGAGAGCGTTCCACCGAATCCGTGTTTCCAGCGTTTAGGTTTCCCACAGACGGTGCCAATTGACAAGGGGTAACCTCGGCAATGCCCATGGTTATGGACTTGTGGTTTTGCTGAAAAGAGAACGCTGGGGATTTTGTCGGATGTTGGGAGAACAATAAAGACAAAGTCGCCTGAATATTGGGAAAACACTCTATTACAGGTTGTCCTCTCGATTTCGGTACCCTCGCTTGGGCTTGTCCCGCCCTATATATAATAGGCCGGGTCTCAAAGCTATATGTAGATAGGTTTCATACACGCGTGATTACAATACCAACATAATGTCGGTTCATGGTTTCTTTCCTAATACAATAAAAAGTCTCTGTCGGTTGCTTCCTTGAGCCGTTATCCGGAATCTTTATGGGCTGTAGGCCTTTTACCCAATGTAGGGTAGTTAATAATGAGCATCCGAGTAATCATACCCATGTCACCGCCACTACCAAACACAACCTATGACCGATGCTATGTCGTGCCATCCGCTGACCTACCATGCGATGCCGCGACAAGCACCCTCGGGTACACATCGTGGAGGTGGGGCAGGTGGACGAGGCGGTGGATAGGACCCTTGTAGATCGTTCTAATCCGCATCCCTGAGATCCTTTTCATCGCAAGATCAAGTGCCTGATCCAGATCGCCGCCAATCCATGGAAGACCGTAGTCTCGCCGCTGATCATCCAAGTACCTACGCGTCTTGTACGACCAGGCAGGCAGTTGGATGCTCGCTTAGTTGGCCTTGGATTTGGCCATAGTTTTGGCCTATTGGCTGATGTGAATGAAGGCATAGAGAGAGGTTCACAAAGTAAATGGTTTGGAACTGCATTAGGGCTAAAACATTCTCAAGGAGGGTTTAATCCACCACTAGCAAATAGATTAATCATGATTAGGATAGATCTATGTATGGGAGAAGCTAATTATATGATCACATACCGACCATATGATATCTCACCTCTCATAACCACAATTGTGATCATAGGCCAACCACCCTGATCCTCAACAATTAAGGGTTAACCCCATGGTCATGGGCATAACTTTGTGAGTCCTCTCTTATCCCCATTGACCACATGAATGATGATATGGTATGACATGGCAATTACCACCTTCAACATCACCACATGTCCAATGGTAATTCCCTTAAGAGTCCCAAAGGCCATTGTTATGTGGTGCACATTCACATAACATTGATGACCCACAAGTATAGGGGGTGTATCGCAGTATTTTCGATAAGTAAGAGTGTCAAACCCAACGAGGAGCAGAAGGTGCTGGCTAGTGGTATGGATCAGGAATTCTCTGCAAATACTTAGCAAACGGATTTTTAGGGGTTTTCGATAAAGCAAGTAAACAAGGTACGAGGAAATAAAAGACAGTAAGAATGAATGCAGCAAGTGGCCCAATCCTTTATGCAGCAAAGGACAAGCCGGTTGTATTTCTATAGATGACCAAACGTTCTCGAGGACACATGGGAAGACTGTCAAGTGCTTTCGCTTTATATAGTTGATTAATCTTCTCTATCTTGCTAAGTGTTGTGTGGGTGAACCTGTGCTAATGTACCGTCCCATACAATACTTAATACATACTTGTGATTAAACCCCCTTGCAAACATCCGTAAGTACAAGAAAGTAATTAAGGTAGAAACCTAACCACAACTTTAAACTCTAAGACCCTTACGTCCCTTGTGCAATGGTTTCCTAACGGGGGTTCAGGTTTCTGTCACTCCGGCAACCCCTACGATTAGTAGCCAAATACACAATGCATTCCCCTAGGCCCATATAGGTGAAGTGTCATGTAGTCAACGTTCACATGACACCACTAGAAGAAGTACACCACAACTTAAATAACAATCTATTGAATCTTTCTCAACGCAACTCCACTACTAACAACAAGACTTCTCCCATGTCCTCAAGAACAAAATGAACTACTCACAAGACATCATATGGATCATGATCAGGGATGAAATAATGATGTATAACAATCTGAACATAAACAATAATTCAATGGTTCACTCAATAGCATCAACTACAAAGAGTAATCAACACCGGGAAAGTTTCCCCTATGAACTAATGCAAGATTCAAGTCAATTGTTGCAGCAATATGGAGATGGTGATGAGGGTGCTGATGGTGATGATGGTGGTGGTGATGATGATGATTCCGATGAAGCATAGCTTGATGATGGTGTTGATGGCGATGACCTCCCCTCTCCGGGAAGGAATTCCCCCGGCAGAAATCTGTCTGCCGGAGAGATCTTTCTCTCTCGGTGTTTTTCGCCCCGCAGAGGCGGCAGAATCTTTCTGTGGTCGCTCCCTGAGTCTTAGGGTTTCGGGAGGAAGATATACGCCAGAGGGGAGAGGCTGGAGTGGGCCAGGGTGGCCACACCACTCCCTGGCGCGGCCTAGGCCTGCCCGCGCCATGGGGTGGTGTGAGCCCCCTGTGGCCCACCTCCACTCCATCTTCTGGCATCTTGAGTCTTCTGGAAAAATAGAATTTTCCATATATTTTCCCGGATTTTCTGATCTTCGCGAATTTTGCCTCCAAACAGCACCTTTTCCATTAGAATCCTGACTGCAGCGGTCCATGCTCCAAAAGTCGTCAACCATGCAAAAACAGATGAAATAACATAAGTATCACCTCTCAATACGAAATATATCAATGAATAATAGTGAATTAAGACATAGAATAGTGATGCAAAATGGACGTATCAACTCCCCCCAAGCTTATACTTCGCTTGTCCCCAAGCGAAACTAAGCTCAATAAACATGACCTCAAGTTTATGGAGTGAAGAGTCGATAAAAGAATACGGACAAGAAGCATCACATTCATCAAATACATAGATCATAAAAGAAGACAACTCACTATTATACAACTCAACTTGGAATGAGTAAAGGAAACACAATAAAGACACATAAAGTGAATCATAATTGGTAATGGCAAACTTAGCTTTTGGTCGAAGAATAGTTGATAACTTGCTGGAGTTTACAAATAGCTGGTTTTCAAAGAAAGATTTCAAAGTGGTAAACTTCAAGATAAGAGCAATGTGCAAAGCAAGGAACATAAGAAACATGAGTGAATAAATCATCATATGAATGAATGAAACACAACAACTCAAAATACTTGCTGAGATAGAAGGGAATAGGTTTACTGACTCAACTACAAAGTAAAAGAAAGGCCCTTCGCAGAGGGAAGCAGGGATTGCAAGTCTCATAAAGAGCTCCCAAAAATTATGCTACTTACTAGCTTTCAGCTCTCATTGCCCCTATCATAGGCATCTTTTGGTGGTTAAGGTTAAAGTGACACAACTAAGAGGATATGCTTGACAAGTTATAAGTTGAAATCTCATGCCCCTTACTTATGAGTACTGATCCTGATGCTACTCAACTTCAGTCACGAGCAAGCTCTTGTCATTGTAAATACATGCGTATCATTGAGAACCGCCAACGGGGTACCCCTTGCACATGACACAGGAGCTATCCCATAATCAAAATGACAAGGCAAGTAGACAGTGAGCATCTCAACGATCTTTTTATTTGCTATTTGCATAGGTTTTTATTGAGGATGCTTCATAGAATGCTCACTATAGTTATGCTGCAAGTTTCCACCATGATTAGGCATGGCTTAGGCTAGCAGCCCAGGCGTTTCTCTAACACACATATAGACTCCATGATCTTACAAGTTCCACTTTTATTTCACACCACCGGGATCCACAAGCAAAAGAACATGATATCAACTAGGTATAAGTACCGATGAAGTGTTGAAAGCGGTCCCCATGATACATGGTTCTACTAACTTCAACTCATAAAGCGCAAGCATATACGCAACAAAGAAGGACCCAATGGTTCAAGTTTATTAACAAGAAAGTAAAGTGTGCCATAAAGTTCGTGAGAGCTTTAATCACTATTTTTCACATAACAAGTTTAATTTGGGAGGCAGATAAAACAAGAATTTACTTGGAATAGCAATAATGCTACTAGGTAGGTATGGTGGACACAAATGGCAAAGGTTTTGGTTTAAAGGCGGTGGATGCACGAGAAGAATTCCCTCTCAGTACAGGTTTTTGGCTAGCAAGGCTGGGTAGCAAGTACAAGAGTTGAAGGAAACAAACAAACATACAAGTGATAAAGACAAACATGCAATCTTCCTTGGAAGCACAAAAGATCTTAACTAGAGAATACTAAACTTATTAGCAAATCAAGAAAGAAAGATTATGAAATTATTTTTCTTTAAAGGTACTTTTATCTTTTCTTTCAGCTCTCAAAAAGGTGGTGCTACTGACCGAGCCAGGTTTGCCAAAACCAACTAAATTAACTCAATGATCCCAGAGTGCTACCAATACTAACAACAAGATCAATCATATAACCACGAATTGAAAACTAAAATAAGCTACGCAAAAGAGTGAATGATAGAACTTCTCATTAATATTCCATAACGGAAACTCACACCAAGGGATACATACCTAACGAGAGAGGGGACACTTCCATAATGCAAACCATACTACATAATAACTCCTCTATTCATGATATGACTCTATTAATAAGGTAAAAAGATAGAAGATAGTGATATGATACCGCGGCACTCCCCCAAGCTTGGAACAAACCAAGGGGATGCCAAACCTTATGACGAATTACTCCTTCGGTGGTGGTGGTATCCTTTTGATGAGCTCCTTGATCAGTTTCCCAAGGTCCTCAATCTCGAAGGTGAGAGTGCGAATCAATTCCGAGTTATTCTCAATACGACCCATAATCATCTCAGTTTGTGGATCCCAGCTCTTGTGATTCTTCTTCCATTCTTCCCACTTGGAGTCTTCTTTTCCTGCATGGTTATGAGCAAAGGTATGGAAGGTACTCTTGGTGTTCGGAGAAGGTGTCCTTGGTGCCAAACAGTGACGAGGAGCTTCCCCCCTAGTCTGCATCCGTGCAGTCCTTCTGATCCTGGCAGGATTCGCCACCACTCCAATGCTTGCAATGGTAGTGCCGGTGTGCTTTGCCTCCTCTTCACCTTCACTCTTGATCTCCTTCTCCTTCCCGGGGTCTTGGAGGTCTTCCTCCATAGGTTCCTTCCCTTTATCCTTGGCGAACACCATTGTGCTTCTAAACCTTCAAAGAGTATGTCCTAGCAGAAACAGATCGACACAAAAACACGACAAAAACACGATATACGGACCTCGGGGGATCCGGGGGGTTATATATTATGAAGTTTCATATCAAAAGGAAGGTACTGGGAGAAAACGGGCCGGAGATGGAGTCCTGGGCGGCCTCACCACCTGGTGGCGCGGCCAGGGGTGGGCCCACGCCATGGGGTGGTGTGGGCCACCCTGGCTCCGGTTCCGTCCCTTTTTCGCTTCATAGCTTTCCTTATTGACTGAAAACTGCAAAAATATAGTTGGATTGTATTTTCGCGGAACTTTTCTTACCAGAACTGTTACCTAGTTGGAAACAGACTCTGCAGGTCTCTGAATTTGGTATTGAGTGGATCCTTCGGAGTCATCACTTGAATATCATCGATATCTTCATCTTCATATACTTATTACTCGAGTCATAAAACCTTTCTCTTCCTTGTTACACCATTATCTCCACTTCCTGGAAATTTCTTTCACACAAAACTTCACACAGTTCTTATTAGCAACATTAGTATAAGTGAAGTGATAAAACCTTTTGAGTCCAACTTCGACTGAAAACCATCAAAACAAAAGCTACTGTAGCAACTCCTTCCAAAAACCCAAAAAGAATTCAAAAAGGAAATCGAATAAAGAAGCAAATGCAAGAGTGGGAAAATCTGTCAAAACAGACCAGCAGGTAAAGATCAATTTTTTCGAAAACCTTCTGTTGCTCAAATCAAAAAGTGAAAAACTAATGAAAGTTAAATAACAACCCGGGGCAGAAGCACAAAAAATTACAGATCAATCCGACATACAGAGATCTCTCACGAATTTTTACGGTGAAGCACAAAAATCTGTTTCGGGACAGCAACTTCCCCAAATATTACTTCTCTCTCATTAGAGGTTGATCTTGACACAAAAACCAAACAAAACGGATAAGGAGCGGTTATTACCGAAGTAATAACTTCCAAGACTCAAAGAAACAAAAACAAACTGAAACCAAAAACAAATTGGGTTGTCTCCCATAAAGCTCTTTCGTTATAGCCATTAAGATGGGCATGATAATTTTGAAGAAGCTCTCATAGGGATATGAATTGAAGTGAAAGAGAGCATTAAGAAGCAAAAACACACACTCTTTTAAGTCTAACCCACTTCCTATGCAAGGGGATTTTGTAAACAAACAAGTTATTGAAACCAAAGGCAACCTGCATAAGAAGGCAAAATAAGTGCAACATAAAAACTTTCAGCATAAAACGGGGAAACTTGATATTATCGAGATGCACAAGAACACTTTTCCCTCTCTCATAATAGCTTTCAGTATCATGCATAAACTTAACAGTATAGCTATCACAAGGACTATCATAGCAATGATCACTTATTCTAACAGAAAACACCGGAATACTAGCTCTCATAACACTACTTTGTGAAACAATATTAGAGGTATCCTTACAAAGGATAGCGTGTCCCTCTTTTTCATACTTGGTGACAAAGTCTTTCACACTTGCTACTATAGGTTCATCAACCATTTGTTTATCAGGTTCACCAGCCTTATTCATACTTTCATTAACCATACTAGCCATCATAGAATGTTCCTTTACCTTAACTGGGAAAGGCATTTTCTCAATATAAGGTTCAGGTAAAACATGATTAGTAGTATAAACTTCAGTACTTCTAGCAGGAACACTGTTAGCAATATCTTTATAAGGTTCATGATACTTATTCCACTTCTTTTTAGGCACTTCAATATAAGAAGCAAAAGCCTTAAAATAAGAAGCAATAGCTTGAGAGTCTAGACCATAAGCATTTTTAATATTTTGAAAGTAATCAGTTCCCATAAAAGATTCAATGCATTCATAATCATAATTTATACCTGACTTTCTACCTTTATCATTCTCCCAAGCTTCAACATTGTCTTGAATACGATCTAGAAGGTCCCATTTAACTTCTTCTTCCATACGAGTGAATGATCCAGCACAAGAAGCATCCAATAAATCTTTATCATGTAGAGGGAGCCTTGCATAAAAGTTATTGATAATAATATTGTTGGGGAGCTCATTAATGGGACATTTGAGCATTAGTAACTTCAATCTCCCCCAAGTTTGAGCTGTACTCTCTCCATCAAGAGGCCAAAAGTTGTATATTTGATTCCGATCTTTATGAATTTCACTAGGAGGATAAAACTTTGAATAAAAGAGAGGCACTATTTCCTCCCATTCCAGAGCTTGACCATTCTTCAGCAGCTTATACCATTCATCAGCTCTTCCTTTCAGTGATAATGAGAATAACTTCTTCTTAACTTGATCTGTAGTAATACCTGCACACTTGAACAACCCGCATAATTCGTGTATAAAGTGTAAATGATCACCGGGATGGACAGTTCCATCCCCAACATAGTAGTTATCCATAACACGATCAATAATTCTTGTAGGTATTTTGAAAACATCTTTCTCAGCAGGTGGTGGCTTATCTACTACCTTAGCAGTGGTAGTAGCATTACCAAATAAGAAACTCAGTGAACTATCCATAACGAAAATAAAGCAACTAGCAGAAGTAAACAATACTCACAGTAGAAGTTTCCTTTACCACTTCCACTCTCCAATAGCGCTTCACTCCCCGGCAACGGCACCAGAAAATAGTCTTGATGACCCACAAGTATAGGGGGTGTATCATAGTATTTTTGATAAGTAAGAGTGTCGAACGCAACGAGGAGCAGAAGGTGCTGGCTAGTGGTATGGATCAGGAATTCTCTGCAAATACTTAGCAAACGGATTTTTAGGGGTTTTCGATAAAGCAAGTAAACAAAGTACGAGTAAATAAAGACAGTAAGAATGAATGCAACAAGTGGCCCAATCCTTCATGCAGCAAAGGACAAGCCGGTTGTATTTCTATAGATGACCAAACGTTCTCGAGGACACATGGGAAGACTGTCAAGTGCTTTCGCTTCATATAGTCGATTAATCTTCTCTAGCTTGCTAAGTGTTGTGTGGGTGAACGTGTGCTATTGTACCGTCCCATCCAAGACTTAATACATACTTGTGATTAAACCCCCTTGCAAACATCCATAAGTACAAGAAAGTAATTAAGGTAGAAACCTAACCACAGCTTTAAACTCTAAGACCCTTACGTCCCTTATGCAATGGTTTCCTAACGGGGGTTCAGGTTTCTGTCACTCCGGCAACCCCTACGATTAGTAGCCAAATACACAATGCATTCTCCTAGGCCCATATAGGTGAAGTGTCATGTAGTCGACGTTCACATGACACCACTAGAAGAAGTACACCACAAATTAAATAACAATCTATTGAATCTTTCTCAACGCAACTCCACTACTAACAACAAGACTTCTCCCATGTCCTCAAGAACAAAACGAACTACTCACAAGACATCATATGGATCATGATCAGAGATGAAATAATGATGTATAACAATCTAAACATAAACACTAATTCAATGGTTCACTCAATAGCATCAACTACAAAGAGTAATCAACACCGGGAAAGTTTCCCCTATGAACTAATGCAAGATTCAACTCAATTGTTACAGCAATATGGAGATGGTGATGAGGGTGCTGATGGTGATGATGGTGGTGGTGATGATGATGATCCCGATGAAGCCCAGCTTGATGATGGTGTTGATGGCGATGATCTCCCCTCTTCGGGAAGGAATTCCCCCGGCAGAAATCTGTCTGCCCGAGAGATCTTTCTCTCTCGGTGTTTTCCACCCCGCAGAGGTGGCGGAATCTTTCTGTGGTCGCTCCCCGAGTCTTAGGGTTTCGGGAGGAAGATATACGCCAGACGGGAGAGGCTGGAGTGGGCCAGGGTGGCCACACCACTTCCTGGCGCGGCCTATGCCTCCCCGCGCCATGGGGTGGTGTGGGCCCCCTGTGGCCCACCTCCACTCCATATTCTAGCATCTTGAGTCTTTTGGAAAAATAGAATTTTCCGTATATTTTCCCGGATTTTCTGATCTTCGCGAATTTTGCCTCCAAACAACACCTTTTCCATCAGAATCCTGACTGCAGCGGTCCATGCTCCAAAAGTCATCAACCAATGCAAAAACAGATGAAATAACATAAGTATCACCTCTCAATACGAAATATATCAATGAATAATAGTGAATTAAGACATAGAATAGTGATGCAAAATGGACGTATCAAAGATGAAGAGACATAATTAATACATACTCATAAATCAAAGGTATAAATCATATTTATTTGAACATATAATGTTTGTTGGGGTTTCTATCCATCTCCACAAGAACAAAGAACTACTCACACATGGAGGTAATCAGCATTATCACCGTAATATGAATGAATACAAATGGATGGATGAATACTTGTGCAAATCCACAATAGGGTTTAGGAGTTACAACAATATGAATGTAATATGAGATGTAGTGGATGGTGATGTAGTCGTTGATGATGAGGAGGATGCCTAGGTGTCCAATGATCTTTGTAGTGGTGAGAATCTAAGCCCTTCCGCTAGTCCCCCTCTAGATCCCTTATGGAGGTGAGGTTTCTGGGAACTGTGGTTTCTCTGAATGTCAGATATCATATCCGTCTGCACGGGGTGGAGTCATTTGAGGCGTTAGCTTACAAGAGGGCCAAGTCTATAGCAGTAGTTATTAAAGCCTCAAATTGCCTTTTGCGATTTTTTTTCCTTGGCTTTCCTCTTAGGTGCGCGAATAATTGTCTGGAAGGCTTTTATGGCCTTCAATTAGCATATTTATGTCCATAAATGACTTCTCCAATGTATTATTCCACCAACTCCTTTAATTATGGGATCTTGGTGAAACAAGAATAAAACATGCACGTGAGTGTGGTAAAATACGAAAATCCTATCACTACTCATGAAAAACATAAGGAAAACATGCTAAAAAATGCACTCATCAACTTCCCCAAGCTTATACTCTTGCTCGTCCAAGAGCAAGATAACATATTATGGGAAAGGTCATCGTGTTCACGAAGCTCGAGTTATTAAAATACATGAGCCGTTGCAGCAAATTTTTATAATAAAACATATAGATTACACTTTGAACTCTATCAAACTTCCATTTCCCAAATGACTTAGAAGGCTTACACAACTTATTACCAACTAGTTATATGAAGATTCATCAACAACATGTTATAAAGCATTAAGTTCAACCGAACAAGCTTAGTGAGGTGATCTCAAACATATTTAGGACTTTGCACATCCACTTGGGATTCAAAACTTTGAACTGTCTCTTTTGTTCCCTCTTAGAATCATGATACATGTATAATTTATCTTTGCACATATTTGCTTTACACATTTTATTTTCTAGTGTTGTTTAAATGATCTAGACATATTTTTCAATCCCATGAGAAGACTGAAAACATACCAGAACTTAATATTAACTTCCAAGCCGAGTATGAAGTAATTCACGTTGGTGGTTTGAGTATCTGCCTCATCTTGTAGTCATTATAAAAAAAATCATCATTGTTTATTTTTCTTATTCCTTATTTCTTTCATTGGGCATTTTCATTTTATTCTTCTAATCAAACCAATGATCTACAACATACAATCAAAAATTCTTCAAATATCACGTTAGTACTAATGGTGTGGAAGATTCTAATCATCACTTATAGTGTACAAGTTCAATAGAACTCATCATAATTCATACATATAGTAAGATAATCACAAACTAAAATACTTCAAATAAAATAAAAGCTCGAAATCCAAAGGATATAATTCATTCCTCCTCCAAGGGAGCTAAAGTTGTAGTTATTATGCAAAACTTCTAAGATAAACTAATATATATGAAAGGACATAAACATGCTAAAACTATGAGATAGATTACAAGCTTTTACAGATCTTCCCAAGCTTGGAATCAAGCTAGGTAGGATCAAATAACCCCTCTTGGGTACCTAGTTCGTTATTCTCTGAAGTGAACAAATGTCATCTTCCTTTTCACTCTTCAGACTACATGCATGAGCAATACAAGCAAAATGAGTGGATAGCTCTGCAATAGCACCTTGTTGATCTTTTACCACTTTAAGAAGTTCCTTCTTATCTTTTGTCACCTGAAAAATAATTTTAACAAGAAAATCAACTCTACTATCAATGTTATCGACCTTTTTCTCAAGGTCTTTCCTCATCATCCAGTAAGCGTTGACTCCTTCTCCAATAGTTTCAACACATGCTTTTGAAATTGTTCAAGTTTATTAATCTTTTCCTTAATCTCATCTGACTGCACCTTCTTTGATTTGAAAGGTGATGGGCAAAGATGAAGTTTTGGAGAAGATTTGCGAAGGTTATACCTATAAGGATTGGGAAGATACTTGTCCTTCTTCTTATGTTACTCTATGTGCCTCATCATCTCTAGTGTCCTCGGGGAAACATCTCCTTCCAACTAGGAAGTAGTACAACCTTCAATGGCTCAGAGCTTGATGAAGATGAAACTTCCCAAGACTCCTTTTGGATCAGCTACGTTGGCACCTCCCCCTTCTTCATCAAGATCCGCTTAATACAAAAGGGACGCATAGCTCTAGGATGATTATATTAGATAGGATGGCAGTAGATGTAACACCCTGGCATCTCCAGATCGGTGGATGTCACCCCTAGCAGTTTACTAGGATCTCTAGAACGGCCCCATAGACCAACACTAGTCTTTTATGCGCACTTTTTCCTCACTCGTGTGCATCCAGGAACAACTTCCCAGTTGGTCACCCATCCTCAGATCGCTCTAGGCTAAGCAAACTTAACCTCAGAGTTCTTTTCAGTGAGCTCCCGGAAAAAGTTGCAAGTTTTTGCTATGGGTATCATATCAATCCTATTAAGCCATGTGTCAAGATGTCACATACACCAATTTTTAGAATATCGATGCCCTCGCCGATCAACCACAAGCTAGGAACGTCCCATCTGGGCACATGTATGTGCATCCAGTGTCGGCACATGTGCCATGCTGTGTCCATGTTGGGCCACGTGCGCCGTGGTCCACATATCCATGCCACAGACACGCAAACGCCTGTGTAACCGCATGTATCGGATCCGATACCAATTGTAATACCCCGGACTGTCCGGACCGTTAGTTGTCACACCTAGCATCTTACAATGATCTCTAGACTTTCCCCATAGACCAAAACTGGTCTTTCCTGCGCACTTTGTCATCACTCATACGCACCTGGGGACAACTTCCTGGTCGGTCACCTATCCTCAAATCGCTCCAGAGCAAGCACACTTAACCTCAGATTTATGTTTAGATGAGCTCCCGGAAAATAAGTTGCAACTTGTTGGTATGGGTATCCTATCAATCCTATTAATCCATGCACCAGGATCTCACAGGATACTTGGGTGGAGTTGGTTTAGATGGGTAAAAACCCAATATCCTACAAAATTAGGCTCAAGGAAAAAGATTAGGATAAAAATAAGAGAGTAATGAAAAATAAAAAGGGTTTAAAAGACATACCGAAGAGATAATGATCTTCGGTAAGGGCGGGTTTTGTCTGTACTTCTTTCTTGTACCAAGATCTTTAGTGACGTTCTATATATCTATCTATCTATCTATCTATCTATCTATCTTTTAACGCATGAATGAACGAATAACAAACAAGATAGAAATAATAATGTGCGTGCCCATACCAAAAGTTGAAAAGAAAAAATGAGATCATGTGAGAGTTTAACGATGATCAGTACGGCGGCGTGTCGCATGTATGGCGCGCCCGTACCATGTGGTCGGAGGCATAAAAACGGATGCCAACATAACCAAGGTTTCAATGTTCAGAAACATGCAGATCGATAAGCAAGAAGAGAGGATTAAGAAGGAAGCAAAGAAAAAGTTAAAAACGAGACCTTCTGAGCAAAAAAATTAGAAGATAAACTTCAAAGAGTTTCTTGTTACGCGTACCTCAATTATATTATCTCTTCCATGGTAATCAAATATATTAGTTCAACATCATTTATTTTGTCGACATGATAATTCTTTAAACATTGTCCGTTGATAATCCATGAAGAATAAGTTTGTCCCTTTTGCTTCACTACTCGCGACGCCAATGCTTCATCTACCTCATATGAACCTTCCCATTTGGATCTCGGCTTTCCTAGAAACAACATAAAACGAGAACCGTAAAGTAATACTTTATCTCATGCTTTAAACACCCAATTTTCTATCTTCATATCATGCCATCTTAACATTTTTTATTTAACGATTCTTGCATTTTCATAGGTTCTATAATCAAATTATAATTTGCAGCCATTTCTAGTAATGTTATAATTCTTGCATTCTCATAGAAGCCTGCATTCTCATAGGTTCATCTAAAGCATGTATATCTAGTAAACGTTTTTCTCCTGTAGTCTTGAAATCATAGTTCAATTTTTTTTAGCCCAATAAGCTTTAAGTTCTAATTCTAAGCTTAAATTACACGCTTTACTATAGACCATTTTGTATGATGTCATTCCAATGGGATTCCTGTATGATGTGCAATCGGTCCAAAGTGAATCATTCAACTTTGTAGCCCAGTCCAGTATTGACTTTGGCACCATCTTATGAAGTATCATCTCAATTTCCCTGTTCAAGAGCTCAACATGTCCACTTGTTTGAGAGGTATAAGGTGAAGCGACACGATGTGTCACCCCATACTTATGTAAGATGTTCCTAAAAGTTCCTTTCATAAAATGAGTTTCACCATCAGTTACTAAAATCTATGAACTACAAACCTGGGAAATAAGATGTCCTTAATCATCTTTACGGATGTATCTGCATGTGCAGTTGGTATCTTTTCAACCCATTTGGTAACATAATCAATAGCAACAAGCATATGTGTAATTCCATTATAAGGAGGGAATGTACCCATATAGCCCACCCCTAAACATCAAAAGGTTCTATAATCAGATTATAATTCATAGCCATTTCTTGCCTCTTACCTATGTTACCTATGCGTTGATAAGCATCACAATTCTTAACATACATGTGTGCATCTAGGAATAAAGTTGGCCAATAAAATCCTGATTGTAGTACCTTAGCAGTTGTTCGATCACCAATATGATGCCTTCCATACGGGTTTTCATGACAATCTTGTAGGATTGCAAGCATCTCATGATCGGGTACACAATTCCTAATCATTTCATCAGTTCCATGACAATCAGAGTAAATAATAGCGCTAGATTGTTTCGGCTCAAACTTCTATCCACATCATCCCAATTTTTCTGACCATGGGATGGATGCCGAAGAGGGCACACGACGCGTTCGCAACGGAGCCCTTCTCTCCCCGGAGGCAGGACCCACCGCATGCCAGGGTAAATATTCCCTATCGTGGATGGTTTTCGTGCGTCGTCGTAATCTGCATCGCCGGACGGTGGACCGTGCGTGTGACATGGGCCCACCGTGAGCGTGCGCCGGCAGGACCGCAGTCTGTGAGAGGTGTTTCCGATGCGACATGCCTCCGCATCTGTGGGGTGACGGGGCCCGCCGAGATCCGAAGTGGCACCATGAGTCCGTGCCATGAGAGGATTTTCTCACGTTCATGGGATCAGTAAAGAGTCAACGTGGTGACCTATACTGTAGTCGGACGCGATTTCTCGCAGGTGTGGGGTCCTCCTAGAGCCCAAGTGGCACCGTAAGCCCGTGCCATTCACGATTTCTCATGGTCGTGGGGTTGTCCCTAGGCGACATGGCACCATAAGCCCATGTCGGTCGTGTTTTCTCGCGGACATGGGACGTCCATGGGCCAACGTTGCGATGTAAGGACATGTTGTCTGTCAGCGTGGGGATTCACGGGCGGAGGGCTGAATTGGCAGCATAGAAGTTAGACATACTCGGGTTCTCGTGTCGGAGAGCGATGGCTTGCATCATCGGTTGTACGTGTCCGCTGTTTGTCGTGGCGAGATCGAGAGGTGTGGCCCTTTCGGAGCTGAGCTGGCACTATGATCCATCGCTAGACCAGGGCTCTCACAGTGTCAGCTTCCGCCGTGCGCATTTATGTGCTGCCATGCTATTCTGTTGCCCCCCTTGCCTATTCCTGGTCTTGCGGTACCTACTCTATCATTATTTTAAAATCTTTGTTCAGCTCTCATACTCTCTCCCCCTTCCCCTTGTTGCTTTATGGAGGGGTTGGCAGAAAACAAAAAAATCTTATGGCAGAACACACCTAGCCAGGATCTATCTATGAGTAATGTTGTAACGGGAAAGGTTTCGGTAACATACCCTTTTAGATCAAAAGCGTTTGATGTTTAGAGGGGAAAGTAGATGAGGTAGTCGATACCATAGCCAACCTCAAGATCGCGAAGCTCCTCACAAGTCACCACTGGTCCTTGCACGATAACCCAGGTGCCACTAGTGGCAGCACCTCTAAGGTTTCACGCACGTGCGGTGTATGATGATGAATTCCGGCTCCCTAATCCCCGACGAAAGTGTAGAAGTAGATCTTTGGCTAGAATCTCCACAACGAAGTACTCCCTTTGCACGCACAACCCTAACACGGGGGCGTAGTAGCAAGAGAGAAAGAGAGAGAAGTTATCTAAGAAAAAATGCCTCAGAGAATACCCCAATTTATCGTTTTCTTTTTCCCACCCCTATGGCCCTCCATATATTGGGAAAAGGGGAGACCGCTTTCTCCCCAAGTCCCGGGGTGGCACTAAAGGAGGGGAGGAGGTGGCGGGAAGGAAGGATGGACAACGGCAGTGGCTGGCCGGTGGGCCCCATCCCGCATGGGGACCAAGGTGGTGCAGTGGATGGGTGTGCCCCACCCCGCGCGACAGCCCATGGCTAGTGGTGGTGGTGCCTGCCCCTTGCCCCATTTGGGTGGCTTGCCTCTTGGGCCTTTTCCCTTTGGGGTTTTGGCCCATTAGGGGAAGTTTCCCCAAATATTTTAATAATAAACATTTAATTAATATTAATTCCAATAATTAATATATAAACATATATTATTAATTTTCTCTTGTCTCGAAACACCTTTTGGTCCACTCCAAATGACTTCGGATCCACTGGAACAATTCCAGTTCTTACTCTAGAACAATTCTGGTATTCTATTTCATGATTCGTTGATTTCGTTGAACTAAAAGATCTACGAGTATCATCGTACCCTTAAGTGTGTTACCCCTACGATTCAGAAACATCACATACATGATCGAGACCTTTTTTGGATCAATGATCTATAGCGGAATCGGGATACTCATAATGACCCCTGCGCATTCCATGATGTATATTGTCATTTTAACCATAAACGCCGAGTCCAATTCCATTTGTTGTTTTGATACATGACTTGTCCAAGACCTGATCATCGGTATCATCATACCTTGCTCAATAGTGTTACCGACAAGTACAGTTTTACTCATTCCATGATATTCCATCCCCGTGACCTAGTCATATGTTGCGCAACATTTATGGATGTAATCCCATCGAGTGGGCCCAATGTATCTTCCTATCACGTAGGTGAACAAATCCCAATCTTGATGCATAGGCCTCAATCTATCCCTTTGAAATACCAACATACACCTTTATGATCACCCGGTTACAGTCATGACGTTTGATGCAGTCAAAGCAGCCTCGGATAATAGTGATTAATATGATCTCACGGTCAAAGGAGAATGATACTACACTTCTACCTATTGCAATGATGAACATGTGACTTGATCATGCTGCAATACTTATATTTTGTAATATCCATCAGATCATCCACCAATGATATGATTCATTATCAGTTGGCATAAATGCACTATGATCAGGAAATCTTGATCATCAGTTGCCCAATGAACTAGTTAAATAGAGGCTACTTGGGACTCTAGTTTGTTTACATATCATAGGTGTATTAATGTTTCCGATTGATACAATTATAGTATGCTACAAAGATATTATGAACTTATTGAGATATGATAATAAACACAATTTATTATTTGCCTTTAGATTATATCTCCTTTAATTTCCTCCTCTGCATGACTCGTCGGAGCTACTTCCTAGCCTTCGTTCTGTCTTCGCGCACGAAAACCTTCTCACATGGTAAGCCTTACGACTCCATTTTTCGTTTGCATACGCAGCTTTTGTGATTTCTCATTTCTCTTCGTGCTTCTGTAGTTTTCACTCTTCTCGGGCTTCTTCCTATCGTGTGCGACATAAGTACGCTTATTTCTTCCTGTCACTTTTCGTTTGCTTTGGATTTGCCTCTTTCTATGTTTCAAGAAGCTAATATTATTTTTCTGCATCTCCATTTTAGCGTTGCTCCGTGTAGACCTCATGTCGTACAGTACGTGTGTTTCGAGTTTCATCTACTATTTTTCACTGTCTACAATTTTCTTATATTGTTCATCGTCTCTTCTTTTCTTTCGCTTCACCTTCTATTTGCTTTTTTCCAATAGCTTCTGCTCGGATGCGTGGTGCGAACGACTCTGTACTTTCCAGTGGTTCCTACGCGACCAGTTTCACATCTTCATGCAGCACGCCAATATGGTATTGTTGTCTTGCTGACTTTTTTGCTTTTCTTTCGCTTGAGTTACGTGACTCTTTCTTCTTCCTAGGACCTACTCCATCGCGTTCGCTGGCCACTTTCTACTCTTCTGACGCTTTCAATGGAGAACCAGCCAAATATCGCTTCCACAGACAAAGGTATATCGACTAGAGTATGACTCCTCTCGCTCTAAATTTATATGCCTCATGTATTAGATTTCGCTTCTAGGGTACACCCGGTTATACGATACTAACAAAAACGTACTATTGGATCATGAGACAAAACACATCGGGGCTGGGATCGCTTGGATGTTGCCTGACCCATCAAAGATTACTAGATTACAAGATCGTGGTACGTGATTCTTATTTCGAAAAATTCTATTCCATTCCCTTTCTAATATCTCCTTCAATGTTGTACAGGTACAAAGATTCGTGCTCGACCGGACGAACGCATTTGCTCAGAAGTGACAGTCAATCGGGATAAGGTTGATGTGCTGACGAAAAAGGTATATCACTGACTTCCTTTGTCTCTTTTCTTTAATATGTTTCTTATTTTCTAAATGTTTGTTCTATTCGCTTTCTAACATTTATCTTTATGTTTACCAGATACAAAGGTTAGGGCTCTATAAGACGAATGGATCTCTTTAGAACTGCCACTAAAGCAAGAGAAGATTGACGCCATGACAGACAACGGTATCTCGCTGAGTGGCTTCCCGTCTCTCCTTTCATATTTTTTTACGTTCGCTTACTGACTTCTTTTTATGTTATTAAGGGGCATCTCCTACATAGGGTTTAGCCATGTCCGCAAGTGTTTATATATTGCCATTGATCCACCATAATCATATGGCTATCTACACAAAGGTCGAGAAGAACCAGAGCATGCTTTTCGACCTCATGAACAACATCAATAACATTAAGACAGCGCTCCGACTAGCCGACTTAGTGCACACAGATGTGAAGGAGGATCATCTGATGCTTGTCGACCTTATCATCGATGTTATCAGAAACATCTGCTTCCTTAAGAGTTCGGTTAGAGAGAGTAGCCAGGAACATATGGTTTTACCCTTTTTGGTAAAAAGAAAATAAAATAGTTTTACCTGTTTATTTTATGGGAGCCTTATAAGCTTCTTTGAACATATCATTTTACAGACTTCCTATTTAGTCACAGCTCATGACCATGCCCTTATGCGAATTTATGTCCTATTTTAGTCTACATTTAGTCTATTCTATGCTATTTAGCTTGAATTCTATTCTATGCTATTTAGCTTGAGTGTTCTTTATTGTACGCTATATATATTTCTCTGATGGTTTATTTTTTAGATCTTTTTGACTTCTGTATTTTAATGTGTTGACTCTCTGTATCTTCTCCTTTCATCAAAACACTAAGACAACATATGACCGAACATTTGTTTGTCTTTGCACATATCATTTACGTATCTTCACTAAAAATCATTAGTTGCTTAATAAATTTTGTATCTTTGGGGTTGGGTAGATGAATTACCACATCACAGGGAGTTAGAATCAACTCAAAATATGGGTAGAACTCCCTAGGGAATTTATTGAAGTCAGCTTTGTGATACTTTTGTTATTTTTATCACTTCCGATCCACAGATCTTCTTGGTATGAGTCCAGGGTCACATTAAAGGTAGCAAGAGTACCTTTCAGTACAAATTGGTTTCAAAATATTTGGATCTATAAAACTCCCTGAGTGAATTATTGAGTGTAGAATGTATTTTAACTTGATTAAATCCTCCAATAATTACATAGTACATCTGGTTAAGGGACCAGTACCATTGGGTAGATCTAGTGAAATAGAGTTCAGGAAAATTTGAATCAAGTCATTTGAGCAATCAGAGATTTTTGGATCGAATTTATGGTTCCATAGTTGTTAGGAAAAGATCTAAAAGAATCCTAAAAAATGAGCGGTCAGATCTAGAACTGAGTTGGGCTGAACAGAACAGGGCCGACCCATCCTGGCATCACCGCACGCACGCGGCATGGTTCAAACCTGGCTTCTCGGGGCCCGTAGGTCAGCGGCATGGTGCGCTGAAGCGGTATTAGGCGCCCGAGGTCGTCCGATTAAATCAGAATCAACGGCCCTCGACTTGTCTTCTTTCCCATGACAAGAAGTGTGGGTGGAAACCCTAGGGTTGGTCGAGGAGGCGTGGGGAGTTCACCTAGGGCCTCGCCAGTGACAAAGAGGTGGCGAAGGCAATGCAGTCGATGATGACAAGCAGAATGGTGGGCGGCATGGGTGGTCTTTGCGACTGGAGTTTACTCGCGCTCCGACACTTGCGACGATCGACGAAAATGCTCGTTAGAGCCAGCACCATGTGTAGTCCTTGGACAGAGGGAATATAGGGTTAGGTAGATCTCGCAGAGGAACTTCTGGAGATCCAAGGAAAGGGAGTTGAGACGGTTGGGATCTCTACCGAGCTTGCATGTAACCTTGCAAAACCGAGCGGGTTTTCTCATTCTCCTTAGCTTGTGAGGGCAAGAGGGCATGGGGAGTTGGTGGAGATGATAGAGGGGATCAGGAGGGGTGTAGTGAGATCGGAGAGGGAGGCTAGGGAAACCTATGGCTTTAAAACCTAGAGGTGGTCGTCGATGGTAGACCAAGATCATAAAGGAGCTTAGAGCGAGGGATGCAACTAGGGATTTGATGTAGCCCGACCTATGGTCGTTACCACATGAAGGTCTCCAACTTATGCAAAGTCGTCATGGACTCCAAAGGTGAATTTGTTCCTCTATGCGAGCCCACTTCCCACCCTATCGAATGGTATACTACTTCATACTCTGTCCCATTATCATGATAGGATCACACTGACAAGTATGGAGGCAGGGGAGGAATCCCGAAGCACCAAGCCCGAAAAGATGGATGCTTGGAAGAGGAGATGGAAGAAGCTCTAGACACCGGTGCCAGGACCGGCGAACCGAAGCCACCACCGGGATTTCCGGCAATAGCACCGGCGGACCAGAATCCCCGCCAAAACTTCCGGCGCACAAACCAACGAACTAGACTTTCCGCCGAAACACAGTTCTGTCTACCAATCTGGCACCGACCGAAAATATCAGCGACGACCGGAACTTTCGACGCTGCCAGACTTATTGCCGGAAATGCCATCTGTGCACGGATCTGGGTTTGATGCCCTAGAATATTCCCATTACTTACCCTTTTGCCTAGTTTATCCCCAAACTACCCCCATACTAGTGGTTGTCCTATAAATAGAGCCCCGACCCCCTCATGTATCCCTAGGCATAGATGATAGACTAAAGACACCCCCTTTGTGGAATCTCTAGTTTTGCATCATCCCCTTACCCAAGGGGACCGACTATCGTCACCACCTCATTAGAGTGTGCATCGTGCCTCCCTCGTTGTACAAGGCCTACGTTTGCGAGTGCATGAGCGTAGTCGTCAAGACCCTCTCCAAGGTGTTCTTCCCTCTCCACTTGGGATCGACGGAGCACGTTGACCGATCTTTCCTTACGAGGATTCTACCAGACCGGTGGCCACCGGCGGGAGCAATCGGTCTTGTATCGTGTGAGTTTTGCGTGTGTTCATTGTGTTCTTTGCGAGGTGTGCGTCCGCTTCCGCTACCTTCTCCCTTTCCCCTCCCTTTCCCATCGATTTGACCATGAGATCCGTGAAGATCGGGCCACCCACGAGGTTAGCCCTCAATATCTGGTATCAACACCTTTTGGTTGCCACGGATTCCTCATCGATTCGGTCTTTTCCCCCATAAATTCGAAAATTCCGAAAATAGCCCCAATTTCGTGTTTTGGATTGATCTATGATTTGAGTGTGTTTTGGTAGGTTTTGATCCATGGATTACTTGCTAAACTTGTTGATCTACCTTCCCATGCGTTCCCGTGGCCTGATTCCATCATTTGCCCCTCAGATCAGAAGTTTTCCATCAAGTTTTTCCGCAGAACATCGCGTTTTTTGTGTCCCAAAATCGTTATGGCACCAGCTTCGATCGACTAGTTCGGCAACCGGAATTTCTGGTGAAACCGGCTCCACCACCGGAAATTCCGGTGTGAGTTCCGGTCCGCCGGTTTGGCCACCAACAGATTCAGCTCCGCACCGTTTTGAGCATAACTTTTACATACGAACTCAGATTTTGGTGTTCTTTAGCTCATTTCGAAGAGGAGAAGGAGCTATACATCATCATTAAAGTGGTTCATACTATCTAATCCATAAAAATTCCATGAGCAAGGCATAATCCTCAAATAAAGGGTAAAGACCATCGACGAAAGGTATAAAAATTCCGCGACTTCTCCCCACTTGCTTCCCTTTGTGAGATACACTATATTTGCAATAAACAAACACCTATTAAGACTAGTTCCCTCCTATGATTGCTTGGGCTATGCACATTTGATACTTGTAGAATTCCGAGCAAAAGTTGTGAGCGCGCTATCTCATATAGTTATCTTCTATAGTTGTTGGCACAAGAAAGAGGCAAGTAAAAAAGAAAAGAAAAACAAAGAAAAAAGAGAGAAAAATAAAAAATATATAAAAAAGGAAAAGAAATAAACAGGTGTCTCATAGAAAAGGAAGCACAAGCTCGATGAACATCATATAGGTGGTACTTATTGTGCATATCTTGTAGCCCACCAATTTTATTTGCAATCGAACTAGCGTCTCTGTCGTGGTGGTGTCACGGCAGATGCCATGGATAGGCTAAAGGTGGGGCCAATATGCACTAGAGGAATCCAAGGAGGGATGGTATGGTGATTCCACACACATATGCTTTGTATTCTCAAAGTTCTCTTAGTTTACAAGTGCTCCTGGAGCTGTATTGGGGAGAGGAGGAAGAAGAAGCTCTCTTACTCTCACCACTACTATCACCCCTAAGACCAACTACTCACTTGCTCACCCACCAGCCAGCCCCTTCTACAGAGGCCCTAACACTCCTTATATAGGGGAGGCTAGGTTCCCAATTAGGGCATACATGGAGGCATAATCCTGGGAATATGCCTCTTCCCAAAATAGCAAACCGACCGGGTCATCTTTTTTCCATCGAAAGCCATGCAGAGGCTACATAAGCCTCTACGGCGCCAGCGTCAGCTGACATAGGGTGCGTTACCTTTGTCGGCCACACCTCGCTGGTCCCTCCCTCTGTTTGCTTCGCTCACGCTCCTGCGCATAGATGCCACCTTTTGACCAGCGAGATACTTTCCTTCTCTTGCAAGCTTGGTATGATCCGGCCCTGTGGGTACCTGCATACAAATTACAAATAGCCTGCTGGCATACGACATACGTCGGTCGAGACTCAGTTAGGTTGACATCCTTCGGGACAAGTTACTCTGTAAGTCGGCCTACCTTGAGGTGACCCGGCCAGCTTTCGCTTTGACCTTGCCCTACCTCGGCTAACTCGGCCTCTATACCCTGACTTGACCCTTCCCGGGGGTATCCCCCCAACATTAGTCCCTGAAGTTGGTGTGGTCTTAGAAACTTCAGCTGCTAAGGCCACGACAGGTTCAATCTCTTTGCTCCCTTTTCTGAGTTACTTTGTAGCTCGGATCCCGTGGCGTAGCATTCCCTTGGCACATTCCTAGTTATCACTCGCTGGCCGGGCTACCCTTCACTTTTCCGGGTTATCCTTCCTTCTCTCATACGCTTCCCCACGTCCTATGTGGAGGGTAATCATTATCTTGCCTCATTTTAAGGGCCTGCGCCGGTTACTATTCTTATTGTCAGGAGTTACTATTGCACACGTCGTGTCGCAGCTGCCTCCTCGTTAACTGTATCACCATGTCGCGTCATGGGATCCCCTATTTCCTGTGGCCTTTCCTATGGCTTGCCTCTGATTGGCTGATCCGGCGGATACACGGCCACACGGTGTTGCCTCGACGCACAACGCGATCCCACTAGTCACCACTAGGGCGTGGTGAAATAGGGGAGGGGGCGCGTCCCTTGGGCGTTTTCCCCTTCTCGCGTCCCTTTTCTTCTCTGCCTCTTCTTCTTCCTTGCGACAGCACCGCCGCCGCCGCATCTACTCTGCAGCGCCGCCGCCGCACCGTGCCTTTTCGCACTAGCTTCGCCGCCGCTCCTGTGCTGCTTCACCGTCACGGGTACGCGCCAGTCCTAGCCTCTGCTCCCCATCTCCGAACTGGCCGGTGAGGACAGTGATTTGGAAATGATAGAGGAGGAGCTTGCCATCGTCGGGGAAGAAGAGACAGAGGAGGAGGGCGAAACCATGGGGCGTGGTGGCTGGGCCGGTTCCTGGGTGTGCCAGGATGACCTGGATTTGCTGTACTGCACCCGTCGCATCCCTGAGGGGGTGATTTCTCGCCTTGCCTCTGAGGAGCTTGCTCCCTCACCCAACCCGGGTGAGTTCGTTGTCTTTCTTTCTCACTTCCAGCGCGGCTTCGGCCTGCCAGTTAGCGATTTCTTCCATGATTTCGTCAACACCTACGAACTCCAACCCCACCATCTTCCGGCGAATGCCATTACATCCCTTTCTTCCTTCGCCTAGGCCATAGAAGGATACGTCGGCCTGTGGCCTACCAAAGAGCTCTGGATTCGGTTCTTCGGTCTGCGAAGGAATGTCATTCCGGATAAGCTGCGTGCCCTGGAGGACAAGCACCTGACCCAATGTGGTGCGGCCTCCATCTCACCTCGGAAGCAATCCATCTTTCCCCGGGTCATGGGGCTTGAATCTGGCAAGGGCTGGGCCCGGACCTTCTTCTACGTGAGGAATGGCACGGATGAGGATCTGATCCGGCTACGCCCCTTTGCGATGGGTCCTCCTAATCCGAATCTGTGGGACTGGGTTCCCAAGAAACAAACCGTCCTGGTGAATCAAGTTAAAAAGCGGTTCCAGGAGCTGAAGGATCTGGGGCTGCACAACGAGGATGTGATGATCTCGTTCGTCTGCAGCCGGATTTCCCCCCTCCAGAAGCGCACACACAAACTTTGCCATATGAGCACGCGACTTGACCCCAATTGGACCTCCTCCTTCGAGTTGAGCAACACTGAAATCTTCCGCCGGGTCAAGGCCCTCTTCACGACCCACAAGGACTTCAGCACTGAGTGGGAATGTGGGTTGGAGCATTTCTACCGGGACAAGCCTCCTCCTGCGGTAAATCTCATTACCCCATCCTTCTTCGGATTATATCCTATGTCGGAGCATGCTGTTTGTTTGACCCCTTTGTATTTTCCATTTAGATGTTTATTCAGTAGACCCTCGAAGATGGCACCGAGCCTTCCCTCAAATGGCGAAAGGGTCGGCTTGTTCCCGACGAGGAGGAGCCGGATTAGGAAATATTCCTACCTACCCCAGACGCAACCAAGCGACCCACTGGTAACTTCTCTTCCTTAAGGAATTGGCCTGACGATGAGGATGATTCCGATGTTGAAGTGGTGGAGGTATTTAACACGGTGCCCCTTTCTTACGCGTTTCCGGCTTCAGCTAACCTGGCTACGCAGATCCATGAAGATCCTCCTCTTGCTACGGGTGAGCCGGTTCCTGCCGCGTCTAAGAAACAAGCCGCTACCTTGACTGCTTCTTCCAAGCCTGCCCAAGCAACCAAACGGCGGAAGAAATCCGCAGACAAGGCCGCCACAAGGCCTCCGGCTAAGACCATAGTCCGGAGAGCTCGAAAGCCTAGGGAGCCATTGACTTCTGATGAGTAAGTCACTTGTTATAACTTGTCCAATTCTCTGCTTCACGCTTCTCTGTCTATGTGCATTTTTTTATTGTAACATGTTATTCGTTGTTTAATTTGATAGAGCTACCGTGGAGGTTCCACAGAACAGCTCCAGCATGGTTTCATCTTTCCGGCGTTCCCCATCTCCCCCTCGTGGTGATGACACACGCCCGCTGAGCCCAATTCAGGAGGGTCCAGCGGCCGCTCCGGGTCGTAGCCCACCTCGTCTAGAGGAGGGCAACCTCGGAGCAGGGGGAAGTGGCACGGCCGAGGTAGCGGACGCTCCCAGCTCCTCATCGGCTCAGCCGCAACCTGTCACCTCCGAGGTACCAGCAGCACCAGCAGCACCAGCAGCCCCATTGTCGACATCAGCAACAGTACAAGCATCAGCACCAACACCACCAACAACACCATCAGCACTAGCAGCAACACAAGCATCAGCAGCAGCACAAGCACCAGCTCCTTCTGCCTCGTCCGAGTCTTCCAAGACCCAGTGAGAAGACCCCACTAGCACCAAGGCTGCACCCAAGTCCAAATATGTAGTCGAAGCCTTAGCCTCCCAACAGCAACCCAAGGCTAAGAAAGGCTCTGGCACCACAAGAGCATCATCTATCGAGGCTAGACAGCGCACCCTCGCGTCCATGCTTACAAAGAAAGACGTCTCCTCTGGGTTAGCTGGCAGCAAACAACTTGCATTGCATACCAGCCCTGCTGCCGCCCAAGTTGCGAGGAGAGAGGCCCACGCCAAAGGCTTGGTCGCGCCCCACATGCTTAGTGGAGAGAGCTATCCTCCGGGTTTGATCGAATACGTCGATAACTGGAACAAGGAGGAATTCATCGATCCAAACAACGATCTCCCAGAGAAGTTTGGGCCTGCTGAATTCAGCATGCAAATGAACACAGCAGCTAAGGCTATTAACCTTGCTGGCCGGATGATGGAGGTACGCTACTTTGTCTTTTCTTTAATGCGCACAAGTACTTAGAGACATATCCATTAGTCCCCAAGCCTCCGGGGGAGTAACTTGTTACTCGGCTGGATGCTCCTTAGAGAACTAACGTAGCTCCTTAGTAGCTTCGAATATGCACACACCTAGAGCCAGGTTAAATTCCACTTGGCCCGGATTTTGTACACTTCGAATATGCACACACCTAGAGCCGGGTTAAGTTCCACTTGGCCCGGATTTTGTACACTTCAAATATGCACACACCTAGAGACGGGTTAAGTTCAACTTGGCCTAGATTTTGTACACTTCGAATATGCACACACCTAGAGCCAGGTTAAGTTCGACTTGGCCCGGATTTTTTACACTTCGAATATGCACACACCTAGAGCCGGGTTAAGTTTCACTTGACCCGGATTTTGTACACTTCGAATATGCACATAGCTGATCCAACCTTGCTCTTTTCAGATCACTACCAATTGTCGGACTACCGAGTTTCAGCGCCTCTTGGACTCACACAAGTCACTGCGCTCGAAACATACTACGCTTCTTGCTGAGTTCGAGAAAAGGGGTAAGTTTTCTCTTTGACTTCTCCCCCCATCTTTCTTTGCCTTTTCCTGCCGAACTAATCTGTCATTCGGATTGCATAGCTAGAGTGGAGGCTGAAAATATGATTATGAGGAAAAACTTGGACCAGATAAAAGGTAACCCGTTTGGGTTACTCATTTTTCGTGCTTTCTCTCTTTTCTCCTGGGCTCGGCAGACATTCATACCTCGGCTTTGCTGGGTCAACAAATCGTTGCAGCATCCCTTGACGGTAGTGTGTTTGTGCCTGATATGATGCTGCATTTTCTCGAACAAGCAGGGAAACATCAGGCTGAGCTCAAGAAGAAGGATGACGAGCTTGCCAAACTCCGATTCAAGGATGATGAACTGGCCAAGCTCAAAGCAGAGATCAAAAAATTCAAAGAGCTCCACAAGACCGAGATGGACAAGGCTGGCAAAGACTTCACTGAAGAACGAGAACGTCTTAACCTTCAACTTGCTAAAGATCAAGAATTGCTGAAGGAGGCCGACGTCAAGCTTGACTCGACAAATATTGAACTCGAGCAGCTCTGGAAGAGGCGTGCTGATTGCACCAAAGAGATGACCCGGATCAATAGCCATATTTCTCATAAGCCCTTTTCCTCTTGCCGACATGTATTTCCCCGGGTTAAACTCCTTTGCTTATTTCACTTGCTCTGTTTCCAGGCAAATTCCTAGAGGGTGATGCCATCGCGTCTACTGCCGTTGCCAAGTTTCGTCAGCAGAGGGGTACCCCAACTGGTCCTGGCTCTGAGAGTATTCCCTATGACATGGAGGACCTGCTGGTCATCTTATCTTCGCGAATTGAATTGTCAAGAACTATGGTTCGGGCCTCTTGGATTCATCCATCCGGATCTTCCACACACTTTGGCCCGGCGAGGATGCTCCGGAGGGATCCACTGCCTTGATCAACATGCTGATGGATTGCAAGACTCAGCTCGACCTCTGGAGGGAATCTGCCGCTCGTGCTGGAGCTGATACTGTCCTCCACTTCGTGCTTACTTAGTATGAAAAGCTGGACTTGAAGCTCCTCGAGCGCTTGCGCACTGGTTCCAAGTGGTCAAGCAATCCGGATTGGGTTACTCGGCGCAAGGCTTGTGCCCAAAACCTCATCCAGTTCGCCCCTGTCCACGAGTGGAACGAAGGACCAAGCTTCCTCGGCGCCGTTGACGAGGAATATGTTGAAGATGATTCGGGCGACGAGGAAGGGGACGAAGCCGTGGATCTAGAAGATAACAAAGACGATGACGATACTGAGGCCAGAGTTCCACCTGCTGGTGCCGAGTTACCTCCTCCTTCTGCTGCTGCTCCTTGAGCATAAAACACTTTGAAATTTATTAGATACCCGGTATGCCGGGTGCAGATGTATTAAGCACACTGATTATGTTTTGCCATTAAGTTGTTCACACTGATTTAACTTGGGCGTAGTCCTCGAGTTTCATTTTCTTGTTTCTTCAATTTCCTGGCTCAACTCGTGTCTACCTTGATTCGGTTTTATGACTTACGAGTCCGAGTTTCAAAAATTGACTTAAAAATACTTGGAAACTTTAGGATTAGCTCAAAATAACTAGCATAGTAAAGGTAAAGTAAACATAGGGTTAGTCCGAACAATAAATGTCGGCGTGATTACCTTCCTTTCCTTAGTCGTTTTTCGTGTGCCTCACAATTCCAAACTTGTTCTCTCGCTTGCCATGAAGCCAATTCTTGTTGGACAGCAACAAGTCGAAGAGTTGAGTTTTTGGTGCTCACACACTACTAATCCGGCTTAGGTAGAAGCAACTTAAGCTAGCTGACATAGAAATAAATAACAAACAAAGAAAACAACAAATATTACTAAGGCAGTCCCCGAGTTACTGCTCGAGGTGCCAAGATTTCATTGATAAACTCACTACTGGCATACATACCGGCATATGAGAAACTTGGATACACACACTTCTTTGTTAAGTGTAGTATGGACTAAGTAGGGCTACATTCCATGGACGTTTAGATTCCTCGCCGGACCTGTCCGCCTTGTTCTTCTCCTATGGTTGTGCATCGATGCGATAATAAGAATCATTGCGCAATGCTTTGCTCACAATGAATGGCCCTTCCCATGGGGGGGATAACTTATGCATGCCGGCAGTATGTTGTACCAGTCGGAGTACCAGATCACCTTCCCGAAAGACTCGGGGGTTTACTTTCCGGCTATGATAGCATCGGAGATTTTGCTGATATATGGCGGATCTGGACAATGCCAATTCTCTCGCTTCTTCCAGTAGATCAACATCATTTTGCCGGGCTTCTCGCACTTCGGCTTCTATGTATTGGGTGACCCTAGGCGACTCATGCTCTATGTCGGCTGGTAATACAGCTTCTGCCCCATATACCAGAAAAAATGGCGTATAGCCTGTTGATCGATTTGGAGTTGTTCTTAAACTCCACAGTACCGCTGGTAGTTCTTCTATCCAGCACCCCGCTGATCTTTGTAGTGGCTCAATGAGCCGGGGTTTTATCCCGGATAAAACTAATCCGTTGGATCTTTCCACTTGTCCATTCGATGCGGGGTGGGCTACCGAAGCAACGTCCATCCGGATCTTCTTATCCCGGCAGAATCGCGCAAATGCTCCTTTAGTGAAATTTGTGTCATTATCTGTTATGATACTGTGAGGATAGCCATATCTCGGGATGATATCTTTGAGGAATGTCACGGCTGTAGCTCCATCACATTTTCTTATCGGCTTTACTTCAATCCATTTTGTAAACTTGTCAACCATAACCAAGATATGGGTTATATTTCCTCTTGCTGGTTTAAATGGGCCAACCATATCCAAACACCATACGACAAATGGCCAGGTAATTGGTATGGTCTTGAGCTCAGACATTGGCATGTGTGTCTTGGTAGCATACCTTTGACAACCATTGCATTTTCTTACTAGATCCTCTGCTTGATCCAAGGCAGTTGGCCAGTAAAATCCACGCTAGAAAGCTTTTGCCACTAAGGCTCTGGATGAGGCGTGGTGCCCACATTCCCCTTGATGTATATCTCAGAGGATGTCAAGCCCTTCTTCTGGGTCAACACACCGTTGCAGGACGTTTGTGACACTCCTCTTGTATAGCTCGGCATTGATAATCGTGTATACCTTTGGCACACCTTTGAATTTGCCTTGAAAGCACTTCTTCATTGGGCAAAGATCCATCCTTCAGAAACTGGAATATGTGTAGTGCCCAAGCTGGTATAGCTCACACCGGAAACACACCCTCGTCAATATCCATTTGATCAACCGACATAACTTCTACCGGGTCACGCTGCACAGTCCTCGGGTTCTGTGGAGCAGTCCCCGGGTTTGCCGAAGCAGTCCCCGGTTTTCTTGAACCACTTCCCACATCAATTTCCATGGGGATAGCTCTAGACTCCGGATCTGCCGGTATATAGATTGACTCAAACTCTGGGGATGGCCTGATAGATGGCTTTCTGAGGTGTTCTAGTGCTACACCTGGCGGGATCGCTTGTCGAGTTGATCCGAGCTTTGACAGTATGTCGGCAGCCTCATTTTCCAGCCGAGGTACATGGTGAAACTCACATCCCTCGAAGTATCCTGATATCTTCTGCACATGAAATCTGTATAATGCCATGTTTGCATCCAAAGAATCCCATTGCCCTGAGACTTGCTGAACCAGCAAATCTGAGTCACCGAAGCACTGGATCCGACGTATTCCAATTTATTTTGCTACTTTGAGTCCATGCACAAGTGCTTCATATTCTGCAACACTGTTTGATGTAGCGAAGTGGATCTGCATCACATATTTCAACTGGTCTTTCTTGGGAGAGGTAAGCACAACTCCGGCGCCTAACCCGGTTTTGGTTTTTGATCCGTCAAAATGCATTCTCCAGTAATTTGGATCTGGCAACGGTGGTTCATATTGCATCCCGGCCCAATCTACGAAAAAGTCGGCCACTGCCTGAGACTTGATCGCATCTCTCCTGTCGTATTGTGGAGCATAAGGGGCTAGCTCAATTTCCCATTTTGCAATCCGGCCGCTTGCATCCTTGTTGCTCATTATCTCAGATATGGGGGCTTCACATATCACTTTGATGGGGTGCTCTTCAAAATAGTGCTTTAGCTTCTTCGCTGCCATATATACACCATATGCCATCTTCTGATAGTGAGGATAATTTTGTTTTGACGCTGATAATACCTCGCTCAGGTAGTAGACTGGCCTTTGCACTGACTTATCCCCTTCGTCGCGCTCTACCACTACTACTGCACTTACAACTCGATTGGTAGCGACTGTGTAGAGCAACATTAGCTCTTTTGATAGTGGAGAGGCTAACGCTGGTGCAGTGGCTAACATTTTCTTTAAGTGGATGAAAGCTTCATTGTCTTGTGGCGTCCATACGAACTTGTCCGACTTTTTCATTAGTTGATAGAGAGGCAGTGCCTTTTCTCCCTTCCGACATACGAACTGACTTAAGGACGCCAAACAACCAGTGAACTTTTGGACATCGTTAAGGCACTTTGGCAATTCCATTCGCTCTATGGCTCGGATTTTAGTTGTGTTAACTTCGATACCTCGGCTAGAGACAAGAAATCCGAGTAGTTTTCTAGCTGGGACACCGAAGGTACACTTCTCCGAGTTAAGCTTCATTCGAAACCTCCTTAGGTTCGCGAATGTTTGCCTGATATCATCAAGGAGTGTTTTATTTTCCTTGGTTTTTATAACCACATCGTCAACATACACTTGCACATTTCGACCAATTTGATTGTGTAGGCATTTTTGCATACATGTTTGGTACGTTGCCCCTGCATTACGTAAACCAAAAGGCATGGTGCGATAGCAATAAGCCCCATACGGGGTAATAAATGCAGTCTTTATTTGATTATTCGGATTCAGAGGTATCTGGTGGAAACTAGAATATGCGTCTATGAACGACAATAACTCACACCCAGCAGTAGAATCTATGACCTGATATATCCTTGGCAGTGGGAATGGATCTTTTGGGCACGCCTTATTCAGGTTCGTGTAATCGATGCACATACGCCAAACCACTGCCACATTCGGATCATCTTTCTTCTTTTCCACCAGCACCGGATTAGTAGCCAGTTCGGGTAAAGTACTTCCATGATGAACCCAACTGCGAGGAGCCGAGCTATCTCATATCCAATGACTTTTCTCCTGTCTTCGGCGAAGCGGCGGAGAGGTTGCTTCACTGGCTTTGCTCCGGGTCTCACATTCAAAGAGTGCTCGGCCAAATCCCTCGGAACACCTTGCAAGTCCTATGTGGACCAAGCAAAGATATCCCGATTCTCACGGAGGAAGTTGAGGAGCTCGCTTTCCTAGTTGTCAGTTAACCCGGCACCAAATGTTACGGTGCGCTCTGGGAACAGATCATCAACAGGTACTTTCTGTGTATCCTTTGTTGCTTGAAAAGAGACACTTCCATGCGGGTTACTCATTGCCGGCATATACTGCTGCACAGACTGAGCCAATGCTGCTACTTCCTGGATCTTTCTTTTTTCTTGTGCAATCACGAGTGACTCGGCCAGGTTAGACCCGGCTGACACACACTCAATGGAACGACGGAAATCCCCAGCTATGGTAATTACTCCATTTGGCCCAGGCAATTTCATCTTGAGGTAACTGATGTGAGTACTTGTCATGAATTTGTTCAGGACTGGCCTGCCGAGTAACGCGTGATATGCGCTTTCTAAGTTCACAACCTCAAACTCCAAATTCTCAGTTCGACAGTTATCCCTCGTGCCGAATAACACATCAACCCGGACTTTGCCAATGGGTTCACAGGAAATACCTGGCACAATGCCATGGAAAGTTGTCCTTGTGGCTTGGAGCATGTTCTCCAAGGTACCCAACTTGCGCATTGTATCCACATACATGATATTGATGCTGCTGCCATTGTCAGTCAGCACCTTAGAGAACCTCACATTGATATTTGGCCCGATGAACGTTGGGTCCAGCACTAACACAGACGATCCAGGACTTGGCATGAGCTTGGGATGGTCCTTGATACTCTAGGTAATTTCCTGATCAAACCAAAGCATATACCTCGTCAATGACGGCATAACCGCATTCACTTCCATATGTCGGCGTTGCAAGCTCTTTCTATCCGTTTCCTCCATGGTAAACACACAGTAACTCTGGTGATGATCCCTGTATTCATTTCTCCCCTCATTGCCGGGATATCTTTGATCTGGCTTATGCTGGTTTTCCACCTGATGCACTGCATCCCTTCTCTCATGATTCTCATACCTCGGCGGAGGTGGTGGCAACATTAACTGTTGCGTATTCGCTCCGGAGAGCAATTGCTGCCGAGGTAACTCCTGTCGAGGTTGATCGTTCCGAGGTGCCTGAGCATTCCCCGAAACACTTTGCTCTATCTTCCTCATCCACTCACATTGCCGGGTCGTATGACCTGCTGGGTTACTCGGATTTGGCGTGTGAAATTTGCACGACTGATCTAGCATTGCCTCATACGTATACCTCGGCCGGTCTTTCTTTCCTTGCCACTGTCTCTTTTGCTCAGGCGTCCAAGTTTTCTTGCCATCATTTCTCAGAGTCCACTGTTGCCCTCCAGTTTTCTAACACTGATTACTCCCTGCTCCGGGCTGATCTTGGTTTACAGCAGCAACTTGTAGCGAACTGTACCTGTAATCCCGTCTATCATCTCTTCTCTTACCCTGGTAGTCATTTCGCCGGGATGATTCGGCTCCGTCCCGCTGGTAGTACTCCTCATTTGACTCGTTTGACATTAGTTGGGGTTGAGTTGGATCAGCCAAAGCATACGAATCAGCAATCCGGATTGTCTCTGCCAGTGTAGTTGGCATGTCCCTTTGTAATCTTTGCCACATCATGCTTGCATATCTGCACCCTTGTGCAAACCAAGCTCTGGCCTAAGACTCAATCACGCCTTCACATGAGTTTCTCACGTTGCACCAGCGAGTTAGAAATTCCCGGTCCGTTTCATTTGGTCTCTGCTTGCACATCACTAAGGTTTGTGGCCTATTTGGCCTCTGATACATGCTTGAGAAGTTACTGAAGAACATTTCCTCAAAATCTAGTCAGCAGTTGATACTACCGGGTGGTAAATTGTTCAACCATACCCTCGCTGGCCCTTCCAACATCTGAGGTACGTATCTCACTGCCCATCTCAAGTTGCCTGTCGCAATTTTCACTACTGTTGCGTAGTTGATTAACCAATCCTCCGGCTTGGTGCTGCCGTCATACGTTTTCGTGCCTCTAGGTAACCGGAAGTTAGGTACCGGAGGCTCTTTCATGATTCGGGGCCCAAAGCACGCTGGACCCGGAGGACCTTGCCCCTCAATTAGCTTCGACCTATAGCCGATCCAGCTTCAACCTTGCGTCATCACGCATCAAGTTCCTGCTTCCCAACCTTGATCCTATCACATGATGATCTGGCCTATGGTATCCTGCATTCACCATTTCTGAATCACCATCGTTGCATCTGTCTTGCTCTTGTTGGGCACAATTTTGCCACATACCTTGGTCGGCATTCTTCTCTTGCCGAGGTACACTTCGCTACTGCTGTTGCCGAGGTGGGTTTTGCCCTGCATCCGCCGAGTTACGCTATCCTGCATTGCTGTTTCCAGCGTTTCTCTGACCGGCATCGCCTTGGTCGCGGTTACCTCGGCCAGCTTCACCTCGGCTGACACTTCGTCGATCCTCATTTCCCTGTATTGCTTTTCCTTTCCCTGCCATTGCCGGGACATACGGGACTATCTGTTTGTTTCTCCTTGTTGAGGTTACCACCTCTTCTCTTCTTGGGCCATCATGAGGGGATGATGCAGCTCCAGAAGATTTCTCTGGGTTACCCACTGCCGAGTAAACTACCCTGGAAGCCCCAGCTCTTGCCGGGTTATCCCTGAGCAACTCTTCATTCTGTCTGTTAGCGATCTGAACTAACTCGTTGACCCTCTCCTACTGTCTTTGTCGGGCTTCACCCGTCAAACCCTCTAACTCGGATGTAGCCGCATCTGCTGCTCTGAGGTTCTTTGCCGGGGTGCTGTACTTCGGCAGCCCCACAGACAACGGGTTCTCTGATTCCTCAACTCTAGTGTCACCCTCTTTGTTCATTTCACTGATGAGGTTTCTCCCTTTTACTTTTACCGCATCTACCTTATTTGCTCTTGCGTACTCACGCAGCGTCATGCTCAACGACTACTGAGCCGCGGCTATCTTTTTCGCACCCTCTAGTATTTTCTGCCTAGTTTCCTCTAACTCGGCCTGTGCCTGAGCCGGATCTACCACAGGTGCTATGGGGCTTGCCAAGCTATCTATTGCCTGCTGCAGCACATTTTCCGGCCTCTCTAGTGGAGGACCTCTACTTTTCCTCGGTGCTTTAGGCGTTACCTCTGGATCTGGTGCCGGGTCCTTGCTTGTGCCAACGTCAAGCGCCGTCATCATCACCTCGGTGCGGTTAGGAGAGTGAGTGATACGCGCACCGTAAACCGCACTGAGGGGTGGCTCGCCTCCCTCGACGACATGCTGTGGGTGAACGCAGGACACATCGACTCCGATGTAAATCCTGTGGGCGCCAAGCTTGACGAAGAGCCCGTTGCACGGTGGAGGTCGCTTGTCGAAGCAACCAGCATTGTCGCTGACGTAGTACAGCGCTCCAAAGCGCTGAACGAGCCCAGAGACGATGCGCTCGCCATTGCCGATGATGCTTCCTATCCAGATCTTCACTCCTACTAGCGCCGCTAGCCCCACGGTGGGCGCCAACTGTCGTGGTGGTGTTACGACAGATGCCATGGATAGGCTAAAGGTGGGGCCAATATGCACTAGAGGAATCCAGGGAGGGATGGTGTGGTGATTCCACACACAGATGCTTTGTATTCTCAAAGTTCTCTTAGTTTACAAGTGCTCCTGGAGCTGTATTGGGGAGAGGAGGAAGAAGAAGCTCTCTTACTCTCACCACTACTATCACCCCTAAGACCAACTACTCACTTGCTCACCAACCATCCATCCCCTTCTACAGAGGCCCTAGCACTCCTTATATAGGGGAGGCTAGCTTCCCAGTTAGGGCATACGTTGCCTCTTCCCAAACTAGCAAACCGACCGGGTCACCTTTTGCCATCGTAAGCCATGTAGAGGCTACGTAAGCCTCTGCGGCGCCAGCGTCAGCCGACATAGGGTGCGTCACCTTTGTCGGCCATGCCTCGCTGGTCGCTCCCTCTGTTTGCTTCGCTCACGCTCCTGCGCACAGAGGTCACCTTTTGACCAGCGAGATACTTTCCTTCTCTTGCAAGCTTGGTATGATCTGGCCCTATGGGTTCCTGCATACAAATTCCAAATAGCCTGCCGGCATATGACATACGTTGGCTGGGACTTAGTTAGGTTGACATCCTCCGGGCCGAGTTACTCCGTAAGTCGGCATGTCTTGAGGTGACCCGACCAGCTTTCGCTTTGACCTTGCCCTACCTCGGCTAACTCGGCCTCTATACCCCGGCGTGACCCTACCCGGGGGTATCCCCCAACAACCTCTCCTTGCACTTGTGCGACACAAGCTTATAGCCTTTTCTAGGTAATCATTTTGTTATTAGCTCACTTTCTCCGTCGCACAAGTCCAATATATCCCACCGTGTGTGTTTCCTTGTACATAATTCCTATCTTGTGGATTGACTTGTTTTGCGTTGTGATCATCATGGTTCTTTACTTGCCATTAAAATATCTAGATTTCGGATTGTTCTTGGACATGCCACCTTCCATACCTATCCACCATAAGATTTGTGTGTGTTTGTTTTTTAGTGGTTAGTGTGTTTTGGTGTTCCGTGTGAACTTCACTTTACTTGGTTATGATTGCTCTCAAGTGTGGCCACTTGCATGATACTATCTTCCAAGGTAAAGTAAGGTTTGACATTGCATCCCTAACGTCACTACAACTTCCATATAAACCACTTGGTCTTGTGAATCATGTCTAGGAACTCTGGAGCCGAGGATTATTTCTATGAAGAATCCATGATGAGCCACCGTGCATATGCCTCCACAAGCATGATGACATGATGGAGCACTACACCGA
This sequence comes from Avena eriantha, assembly GCA_910589775.1. Lineage (NCBI taxonomy): Eukaryota > Viridiplantae > Streptophyta > Magnoliopsida > Poales > Poaceae > Avena > Avena eriantha. Next base: position 486,636,184 of record OU342745.1, on the reverse strand, counting down.
CAATGGCTCCACATGCTTGGGGGATATGGAGTACAACAATGCCCCAAGCATGGAAGACTTCAAGAACGACAACGCCAACCTCCCCAAGTCATGTCGACCAAGACGGAGCCTCCACCTCGAGAGCGCCAAGGTCTACCATCGAATGGACAAGTTCCAAAACACCCTCAACAACTTCAAGAAGGACATGGACGACAACTTCGCCAAGAACATGAGCATTGTCGCCAAAATGAACGAGTCCACCTCAATATTGCACCACAAGCACAAGAAGAGTGCCAAGGACAAGGATCATCGTCGCGAGCGTCATGTGGATAACCAAGTGCGCCACATACATCAACCTTTGGCAAGGAACACCAATGACCTCCATCGACACCATCAAAAGGCACCTTCTACTACTAGTGCCACCACCAAGTTGGCACCAAGAGCAAGCCTTCTTCCGTGCCATCAAACTTCAACACCCAAACTTGACGTCCTAGATGACGCATGCAACTTCATGGATGAGGAAGATGAAGACCTCTGATACGTTGTAAACGTATCTATAATTTTTGATGCTCCATGCTTCTTTTGTATCAACTTTCTTATGTTTTGTTTACACTCTGAGGTATTTTCATACATTTTGTGGAACTAACCTATTAACAAGATGCCGCAGTGCCAGTTGCCTGTTTTTTGCTGATTTTGGTTTTAGAAAAGCTAGTAAAGAAATATTCTCGAAATTGGACGGAACAAAAGTCAAAGTCAATATTTTACCCGAAGCAACATGGAGTCCGAAGGACAGTCGAAGGGGGTCCAGGAGGCGGCCACACCCTATGCTCGCGCGGCAAGCCCTAGGCGCGCCACCAGGGGGTGTGGGCCCCCTAGAGCTCCACCGAACTTGCCCCTTCGCCTTTAAAAGTTCCCCGGGGCGAAAATCCTAGATACCAGATCAGAATTCCAAGAAAAGTTCCGCAGTGCCGCCGCCACCGAAGAGGAGATTCAGGGGACAGAAGTCTCTGTTCTGGCACCCTGCCGGGATGGGGAAGTGCCCCTGGAGCCATCTCCATCGACTCCACCACCATCTCCATCGTCATGCTGACTCCCATGATGAGGAGGGAGTAGTTCTCTCTCGAGGCTAACGGCTCTACCCGTAGCTATGTGTTCATCTCTCTCTCTCTATGCGTGATCTTATTGAGATCATGAGCTTTGTAATCTATATCTATTCTGCTACTCTAGCGCTTTATTTAATCTCTGCTAATCCCCACGTGTGTGAAGTTGACAGTGTGCACACCGTGTGGCACTTTGGCTAAGGTTATAGAAATAATTATCATGAGTATAATTTGAGTTGGATGTCTCTATGAGATTGTGGTGTTTGTTGGAACCATCTAGTGCTCAAGGTGACAGTGAGGGGGTTATCTAGATGGGGAATGCGAACTTTAAGGTGTGCTGTTATAGCCATACTATTGCGGATATACTTTCCGGGTATCCTCACAGTTCCTTACTGACCAGGGTGGCCCACTTCGGGTTAGAGCTTTGCTTCACGGGCGACCCAGTCAGGGAGAAAAGACGGAGTCCAGTCCGGCTACGTGAAGGCCTAGAAGACTTACCGACATAGGCCCATAGTGTTACTTGTAGATCAAGATGTACTCTGTAATTGACTCTTAGACGTAGCCAGATAGGTCCCTCCTGTAAACCCTAGGCCGGATATCTATATAAGCTGTCCTAGGGAGAGCCTTTAGGGCAACACCTTACAATCACAATCTCAACTCCCACAGGTGAACCCTTGTAACCCATATTCCGGCTCTGCCGTATTACTGGATTGCTAGCAAGAGTAGGATCCGTCCAAAGCCGGCGGATTCGAACCTGGGTAAAATTGCGTGCTCACTGTCCCGGAACACCGTACGTCTCACACCCCTCTCTTCCGCACGCCTCGAGGACCCCCTCATGGCGTACTTGTCATCAATCCGACGACAATTGGCGCCCAGTGATGACCCACAAGTAGGGGGTCTATCGCGGTATTTTCGATAAGTAAGAGTGTCGAACCCAACGAGGAGCGGAAGGTGCTGGCTAGTGGTATGGATCAGGAATTCTCTGTAAATACTTAGCAAATGGATTTTTAGAGGTTTTTGATATAGCAAGTAAACAAAGTACGAGTAAATAAAAGACAATAGGAATAAATGCAGCAAGTGGCTCAATCCTTTATTCAGCAAAGGACAAGCCGGTTGTATTACTTAAGATGACCAAATGTTCTCGAGGACACATGGGAAGACTGTCAAGTGCTTTCGCTTCATATAGTTGATTAATCTTCTTTAGCTTGCTAAGTGTTGTGTGGGTGAACCTGTGCTAATGTACCGACCTTCCTAGGACTAATACATACTTGTGATTATACCCCTTGCAAACATCCATAAGTACAAGAAAGTAATTAAAGTAGAAACCTAACCACAACTTTAAACTCTAAGATCCGTACGTCCCTTGTGCAATGGTTTCCTAACGGGGGTTCAGGTTTCTATCACTCCGGCAACCCCTACGATTAGTAGCCAAATACACAATGCATTCCCCTAGGCCCATATAGGTGAAGTGTCATGTAGTCGACATTCACATGACACCACTATAAGAAGTACACAAGAACTTAAATATCAAACTATTGAATCTTTCTCAACACAACTCCACTACCAACAACATGACTTCTCCCATGTCCTCAAGAACAAAAAAAACTACTCACAAGACATCATATGTATCATGATCAGAGATGGAATAATGATGTATAACAATCTGAACATAAACAATAATTCAATGGTTCACTCAATAGAATCAACTACAAAGAGTAATCAACACCGGGAAAGTTTCCCCTATGAACTATGCAAGATTCAACTCAATTGTTACAAAAATATGGAGATGGTGATGAGGGTGCTGATGGTGATGATGGTGGTGGTAATGATGATGATGATGATCCCAATGAAGTCCAGCTTGATGGTGGTGTTGATGGCGATGATCTCCCCTCTCCGGGAAGGAATTCCCCCGGCAGAAATCTGTCTGCTGGAGAGATCTTTCTCTCTCGGTGTTTTCCGCCCTGTAGAGGCGGCGAAATCTTTCTATGGTCGCTCCCCGAGTCTTAGGGTTTCGGGAGGATAATATACGCCATAGGGGAGTGCCAAGGGTGGACCAGGGCGGCCACACCACCTGGTGGCGCGGCCTAGGCTGGCCCGCGCCAGGGCGTGGTGTGGGCCCCCTGTGGCCCATCTCCAGCCCCCTTCTGGCTTCCTTCGTCTTCTGGAAAAATAGGATTTTCCATGTATTTTCCCTGATTTTCTGATCTTTGCGATTTTTGCCTCCAAACAGCACGTTTTCCATCAGAATCCTGACTGCAGCGATCCATGCTCCAAAAGTCATCAACCATGCAAAAACAGATGAAATAACATAAGTATCACCTCTCAATATGAAATATATCAATGAATAACAGTGAATTATGACATAGAATAGTGATGCAAAATGGACGTATCAACTCCCCCAAGCTTAGACTTCGCTTGTCCCCAAGCGAAACTGAGCTCAATAAACATGGCCTCAGGTTTATGGAGTGAAAAGTCGATAAAAGAATACAGATAAGAAGCATCACATTCATCAATACATAGATCATAATGGAAGACAACTCACTATTAAAAGAATACGGACAAGAAGCATCACATTCATCACTATTACTATAAAAGAATACGGACAAGAAGCATCATAATAGAAGAATAATTGATAATTTGCTGGAGTTCACAAATAACTGGTTTTCAATGATAGCTTTCAAAGTAGTAAACATCAAGATAAGAGCAATGTGCAAAACAAGGAACATAAGAAACATGATTGAATAAATCATCATATGAATGAATCAAACACAACAACTCAAAATACTTGCTGAGATAGAAGGGACTAGGTTTACTGACTCAACTAAAAAGTAAAAGAAAGGCCCTTCGCAGAGGGAAGCAGGGATTTCAGGTTTCATAAAGAGCTCCCAAAAATTATGATACTTACTAGCTTTCAGCTCTCATTGCCCCTTTCATATGCATCTTTAGGTGATTAAGGTTAAAGTGATCAAATATGAGGATATGCATTGACAAGTTGTAAAGTCAGAAATCTCATGTCCCTTGTATACGAGGGACGCTCCTCAGGCTACTCAAGTTTAGTCACCGGTAAGTTCTTGTCATCGTAAGTACATGTGTATCATAGAGAACCGCCAACGGGGTGCCCCTTGCCCGACGATACGGAAGAATCCCCATAGCAAAATGACAAGGCAAGCAGACAACGAGCATCTCAGCAATCTTCTTATTTACCATGGGAATATGGTGCTTTTTTCTCTCTTTCCTCTTTTCATAATCTTTTTTTTTCTCTCTTTTTTTTCTCAATATAGGACTCTTTTTTTATAAAAAGAATGCTTCATAGACAACTCATTATGGTTACGCTGCAGGTTTCCACCATGTCAGCATGGATTAGACCAGCGGCCCAGGCGTTTCTCTAACACATGTACATAACTCCATGGACTTACAAGCTCCCCTTTCATTTCACACCAACGACATCCATATACAAAAGAGCATGATATCAACTAGGTACAAGTACCAAGTGCAATGTTGAAAGCGTTCCCCATGAAAGCATGGTTCTGCTAATTCCCAACAAATAAGTGCAAGCATATACAACATAGACGACACAATGGTTCAAGTTTATTAAGGGCAAGAAAAGTAAAGTGTGCCATCAAGTTCGTGAGAGCTTTAATCACTAGGTTTCTCATAAAAAGTTTAATTTGGAAGGTAAACAAAATCATGAATATACTTGGAATAGCATAAGCTAGTAGGTAGGTATGGTGGACTCTTTGGAATAACTTGGTTTAGGGAGTTGGATGCATGAGTGGAACTCATACTTGGTTGTGGAGGCTAGCAAAAGACTGGGAGCGACAAACTAAGAGAGAAATAATGGCCATAATCATACAAAGCGACAAAACATCATTGATCAAAGCATAAAGTGATACTACAAGTTGAAAACTAAAGGATCATAAAGGCTATGGTGACTTGAGATAGTCATAACATGGTGTGAGCATGCGCCAAGTCAACCCAAATAAAGCATCAAAGAAGAATACCACTATACTATGCTTTAATATGCTAAAACAACGCATGATTCATCCAAGGCACATTAAGCAATCTCCATTGTTTATAAAAAGTCATGCTACAGCAAAAAATACTAAGCATAAAGCCAAAACAATATCAAGCATGGCATGACAGAGCAAAGGCCACAGTCAAAAACGAGCTCTTTTTACCACATAAGTATGAACTTTCCTACTCTTTTCCAAACCAAACCAAACTATTTGCAAACCAATGTATGAAAGAGGGGGTCCAACCAATTTATTCAGAAAACTAAGCAAACCAAGCAAATGAAAACCAACACAAAAACAAAAAAGAAGACGTTCCAAGAACAACACAGCTGTGCATGAAACAATAAAAATGAAGCATTTGGAAGAAACCTGGGATTTTTATTGATAAAGAAGAGGATATCATGGGCATCCCCAAGCTTTGACGCTTGTAATTCTTGGATATTTCTTGGGGTGACACGTGTGGCATCCCCAAGCTTGAGCTTTAGTCCATCCTTCATCTCATTACTCATTCCTTCCCTACACCTGAAATTTTTCCTTCATACAAAACTTCACACAATCTTTATTAGCAACATTAGTGCACTCAAGATAAATAAGTCTTAAGGTTCAGTTCTAACACCAAATAAACTTCTATTAGAACACTATATACTGTAGCACTTCCCTCAAAGATCTCAATTCCCCAAAAGAACTCAAAAAGGAACCAACAAGAAGCAAATGCAGAAAATGGCAGAAATCTGTCAAAACAGACCAGCAGGTAAAGACAATTTTTTTAGAAGACCTTCTATTGCTCAAATAAAAATGTATTGAACTAACGAAAGTTAGATAAGAACCTGGGGCAGAAGCATAAAAATTCACGCCTCAAAAGGACGTACAGAGATTTTACACGAATTTTTATGGTGAAGCACAGAAATCTGTTTCGGGACAGCAACTTTCCCAATCATTACTTCTCTCTCATTAGAGGTTACTCTTAGCAAAAAAAGCAAATAAAAAGAATAAGGAGCGGTTATTACAGAGGTAATAACTTCCAAGACTCATCTAAAACTTTTGGGTTATCTCCTAATAAGTACTTTTGTTTAACGCCTTTAACTTAGGCATAAGAAGCAAGAAAGAATCAAGTGTTCTCAAATGAAGAAGCATTAAGACCAAATTTCTTGCCCTTACCTCTCTTACTTTTGTTCTTAACCTTAGGGAAAATATGATTATTTGGTGGAGAAGAAAGGTGCATGGTCCCCTTTCCCACATCTATTATTGCTCCAAGGAGTTCTAATAGGGACCTTCCAAGTGTAATTTGTCCTTTTCCTACACATTCAATGACAAGATAATCAGTAGAGATAATTTTCCCAAGGATCTTTGTAAACACGCCTTCAGCTATTCCAAGAGGTAATATGGTAGCATTATTAGCAATAGATATTTCTTTTCCTCCTTCAGTAAGCCCCCAAGTATTCAGAGATTCATAAATATCTTTGGGCATAAGACAAAATTCAGACATGATATCACAGCGAGCTTGAAAAGTTTCAGTGTTTATCTCAATCTTTACTGTAGGGAGCCACTTTGATGGTTCAAAATTTATTAGAACATAACTGTGATGCTCCCTAAGCGTATTATAACAATCTTTTAAGCTAGTAGTGCTAGTCTCAAGAGTGTTCAATCTAGCAAATATTCTTGCGAAAGAAATATCACTTTGGCTAGGCAAGTTGTAAGTAAGGATCAATTTCTTTATAGCATTAATAGCATCATCCTCATTACATTGGAGGAAATATCCTCCCACAACAGCATCTAAAGCATATCTATATCAAAGAGCAATTCCAAGGTAAAAACTGCTAAGGAACAAGCTTTGAGTCATTTTAGGCTCAGTTTTTTCATGTAGATCAGAGATTCTAGACAAAGCTTCCTTAAAACTTTCCTCAATTCCTTGTTTAAAAGTGAAAATCATTTCCTCGGGTGACATAGTGACTGGATCAAGGCTAGACATAGTGGCAACTTAAGAAAGGAACTAATTTTTTTGTGTTTTTCAAATAAGAAAGCAAACTAGTAAAACTAATTTTTGTGTGTTTTTGATAAAGAAACAAGCAAACAAAGCAAAAAGAAACTAAGCAAAACAAAAACAACAAAGTAAAGAGATTGGTTATGAGGGACTCCCCTTGTGAAGATGTCCTTCACTCCCCGGCAACGGTGCCAGAAAAATGCTTGATGGCTCGGTGTTGATGTAGAGCTCGTTGGGAACCCCAAGAGGAAGGTATGATAAGCACAACAGCAAATTTCCCTCAGTTATGAAACCACGGTTTAATCGAACCAGTAGGAGCAAGGAAACACCCCAAAGGTGTTGCTAGCTGAGCCTTGGCAGGGCGCACTACCAGTGCTAGTAGCAACGTGGAGACCTGCACAACACAACAACATAACTCTGTCCCCAACTTGCGATGAGGTTATCAATATCACCGTGTTTTGCTGAAAACAAAGGATTAAACGTATCGAATGGAAAGAAGTAAAAGTTTGTAGAAAGTAAACACAAAGCAGTAAACAGTTTGTAGATTGTATGTAAAAGACAAGAACCGGGATCCATAGTTCACTAGAGGTGGCTCTCCTTAAATAGATAACATGTTGGGTGAACAAATTCCAGCGGGGCAATTAACAAACATCGAGAAAGCAATACATGCATATACTAATCATCTTGACTCCTTTGGAAATTGATTGAGCATTACAACATTATACATAGACCGCCATCCAACTGCATCTATGACTAATAATCCACCTTCAGGTTATCATCCGAACCCCCTCCAGTATTAAGTTGCAAGCAACAGATTATTGCTTTACGAACTGCGTGTAAAGTAAACAATACGATTGTTCTATGAACAAAGGATTGTTGTTTTCTCCCTAGTAGCAACAACACATCTAGTACCTTAGAGATTTCTGTCACTTCCCCAGATTACCAGAGGCATGAACCCACTATCGAGCATAAATACTAACTCTTGGAGTTGCTACCATCTACTTGGCCAAGATAGCTACTAACAACGGAAAGCATGCAAGATCACAAATAACAAAGCCATGATAGAATCAATAATTAATCTGAAATAGCATCTCAATATCCATCGGATCCCCGCAAACACAACATGCAGAATTAAAAACAGATGATCTTGATCATGAACGGAGCTCACACGATCTAAACATGAAAGCACAAAGGAGGAGAACCAGCCATCTAGCTACTGCATGGACCCGTAGTCCAAGGATGAACTACTCACACATCACACCGGAGGCTTGCATGGTTATGAAGAAGGCCTCCAGGGTGAATTCCCCTCTTCGGCATGGTGCCGGGAAGAGCTTCAGATCCCTCCCGATCTAGGGATGGAGATAACGGCGGCTACAGACTCTTTCGTGGATTTTTGATCGGGTACTTAGGGTTTTTGTCCCGAGGGCAATATATAGGCGGAAGGAGAGGCCGAGGGGGTGCGGGGGTCGGCCAGACCACCCCTGGCGCGGGCCAGGCTGGGCCATGCGGCTAGGTGGTGTGGTGGCCCCCTGGCCCCTCTCCGTCTCGTACTCTGGCATCTGATGACTTCTGGAAAAATAGGCATTTTGGCTTTTGTCCTGTCCAATTCCGAGAATATTCATTTTCTGACTTTCCTGGAACCAAAAACAGTAGAAAACAGGCAACCGATACTATGGCTCTTGTTAATAGGTCAGTCCAAGAAATCAAATGAAAAGTACTCCAAAGTGTGGCCAAAACACAAGAAAGTGGATAAAACCAAGCATGGAACATCAAAAATTATAGATACATTTGCAATGTATCAGTAACTTCAATCTCCCCCAAGCTTGAGCTATACTCTCTCCATCAAGAGGCCAAAAGTTGTATATTTGATTCCGATCTTTATGAATCTCACTAGGAGGATAAAACTTTGAATAAAAGAGAGGCACTATTTCCTCCCATTCCAGAGCTTGACCATTCTTCAACAGCTTATACCTTTCCTCAGTTCTTCCTTTCAGCAATAATGAGAATAACCTCTTCTTAACTTGATCTGTAGTAATACCTGCACACTTGAACAACCCGCATAATTCGTGTATAAAGAGCAAATGATCACCGGGATGGACAGTTCCATCCCCAACATAGTAGTTATCCATAACACGATCAATAATTCTTGTAGGTATTTTAAAAACATCATTCTCGGCAGGTGGTGGTTTATCTACTACCTTAGAAGTGGTAGTAGCATTACCAAATAAGCAACTCAGTGAATTATCCATAGCGAAAATAAAGCAACTAGCAGAAGTAAACAATACTCACAGTAGAAGTTTCCTTTACCAGTTCCACTCTCCAATAGCGCTTCACTCCCCGGCAACGGCGCCGGAAAATAGTCTTGATGACCTACAAGTATAGGGGGTGTATTGTAGTATTTTCGATAAGTAAGAGTGTCGAACCCAACGAGGAGCAGAAGGTGCTGGCTAGTGGTATGGATTAGGAATTCTCTGCAAATACTTAGCAAATGGATTTTTAGGGGTTTTTGATATAGCAAGTAAACGAAGTACGAGTAAATAAAAGACAGTAGGAATAAATGCAGCAAGTGGCCCAATCCTTTATTTAGCAAAGGACAAGCCGGTTGTATTACTTAAGATGACCAAACGTTCTCGAGGACACATGGGAAGACTGTCAAGTGCTTTCGCTTCATATAGTTGATTAATCTTCTTTAGCTTGCTAAGTGTTGTGTGGGTGAACCTATGCTAATGTACCGACCTTCCTAGAACTAATACATACTTGCGATTATACCCTTTGCAAACATCCGTAAGTACAAGAAAGTAATTAAGGTAGAAACCTAACCACAACTTTAAACTCTAAGACCCGTACGTCCCTTGTGCAATGGTTTCCTAACGGGGGTTCAGGTTTCTGTCACTCCGACAACCCCTAGGATTAGTAGCCAAATACACAATGCATTCCCCTAGGCCCATATAGGTGAAGTGTCATGTAGTCTACGTTCACATGACACCACTAGAAGAAGTACACCACAACTGAAATATCAAACTATTGAATCTTTCTCAACACAACTCCACTAGTAACAACATGACTTCTCCCATGTCCTCAAGAACAAAACGAACTACTCACAAGACATCATATGGATCATGATCAGAGATGGAATAATGATGTATAACAATCTAAACATAAACAATAATTCAATGGTTCACTCAATAGCATCAACTACAAAGAGTAATCAACACCAGGAAAGTTTCCCCTATGAACTATGCAAGATTCAACTCAATTGTTACTGCAATATGGAGATGGTGATGAGGGTGCTGATGGTGTTGATGGTGGTGATGATGATAATCCCGATGAAGTCCAGCTTGATGGTGGTCTTGATGGCGACGATCTCCCCTCTCCGGGAAGGAATTCCCCCGGCAGAAATCTGTCTGCCGGAGAGATCTTTCTCTCTCGGTGTTTTCCGCCCCGTAGAGGCGGCGGAATCTTTCTATGGTCGCTCCCCGAGTCTTAGGGTTTCGGGAGGATAATATACGCCAGAGGGGAGTGCCAGGGGTGGACCAGGGCGGCCACACCACCTGGTGGCGCGGCCTAGGCTAGCCCGCGCCAGGGGGTAGTGTGGGCCCCCTGTGGCCCATCTCCAGCCCCCCTTCTGGCTTCCTTCGTCTCCTGGAAAAATAGGATTTTCCATGTATTTTCCCGCATTTTCTGATCTTCGAGAATTTTGCCTCCAAATAACACCTTTTGCATCAGAATCTGGACTGCAGTGGTCCATGCTCCAAAAGTCATCAACCATGCAAAAACAGATGAAATAACATAAGTATCACCTCTCAATACGAAAATATCAATGAATAACAGTGAATTATGACATAGAATAGTGATGCAAAATGGACGTATCACCCACCGTGGGGCCAGTGAGCTTTGGATCTGCGTTCCGAGTAGAATCTGCAAGAATCGGAATCGGCGAGACTATCGCCGTCAGTCGCATCCTCTACGCCAGCGACATCCCTCTCATCGTTCTCGACGAGACTTGGATTCTGGCTAGGGAAGCCATGACCACCTGCACCATCATGTATTTTGGCGAAATCGATGTTTACATCGGCTTTGCTAAACCTGCCCCACCCACCCCAGCGGTGATTATAGAGGCAGAAGAAATTTCTGGGTCCCCTTTGTCCGCGGAGGCGGCAGAGTTAGGATCTCAGAAACCCCTAATCCCACCCAGCCCGCACCAATCGCGGAGATAATGGAGAAAGCTGAACCTGAAGCAGATCTCGCGTGTCAAGTCGAATCTGGAGTGGATCTCCTGGGTGAGGTCAAATCCCAGATCGATCTGACTGCTGAGGTTGAGATCCAGGAGGAGCACAGTAACAACCATAGTTCCGGCTCTGCCAACGATGGAACAGATCGACCGTTCCTGAGGCATACGTTGAGGCGCATGATACTGCAAGACGCAAGCGTGGATGAAGTTCTCGAAACCATCAGGATCTTCAAGGAAGCCCACGAGGAAAGCCACAACTACCTCAGGACCCACACGTCACACTTCGTCGGATATGTTGGATCCGGATCCGGCTATGCTGATGCTGGAGAGAACACCGACTCAGTTCTGGAGGTGATCGGAACAAACGCCGACGTACCCGCATCCTCGGATGAATCGATGACGTCAGCAGATTTCTGAAAGTTCTCCGCGGAGTATGAAGAGGAGTGTAACTCCAAAGCCGCAGAGGAAGAAGGAGCCATGGATGAAGGATCCAGGGAAAACTCTCCCAAAGCGCAGGATGACATGGAAATCGGAGATAATCTCGAGATCTAGATGTCCGAAAGTACCGATCAGAGCTTGACTCCGAGAAACAGACCCAAAGCCGTCTTTGCTACCGGCGCTGCCAAGAAGGCAAAGAAGAAGAACAAGAAGAACAAGACCCCGACAAAAGACCTTCCGCCAGAGGAAGTGATTGCCGAGAAATACGAGGAAGACTCGGATGGAGCACTTATCCCAAACGAGCCCAAAGAAGAGTTGGTGGATGGACACGTGATCACTGAAGGTGCGTGTAAACTCATCGATGCTGCATTAACCACACCGATGCCTACAGCTGCAGAACTTACTGCCAAAGAACTGGATGAAAGGGGCTAGGCCCTAGAAGCACGTCGCCAACAACTCCTAGATGAAGCCAAAAACATCGAGGAGGAGAAGAAACGCATGGCAACTGCAGAGAAGTACATCTCTCGGCAGCATCAGAAGACCCGGAAACGTCACACACGTGACGATCAATTCCCGGAAGTACACAAGGTTCTCTTCGAAGGAGACCCAGGGATGCCTCATCTCGACAACAAAGGAGATCTGGTGTATCCAACACCGGTACAGAACACTATTGCAGCTCGAGATATCCTATCGAATAATCCAGGCCCAGAGAAGGTTCGATTGGGCATTAAGCTACTCACCAAGGGTCTGGAACAACAAAGGGCTGCGAAATCCGGAAGCGGAAAACTGGTCTCCAAATCTGCGCAATGTCACACGGACTGAACCTGGAATGATATAAGGCCCGAGCGTGTTCTGGAATAGCATCACCGTTCCGACAGACGGGAAGACAACTACTCCAGAACCGGATCATCAGGACAGCATCACAGAGCTGCACGTGACTAGTGCAATGTCGCTCCAGCCACCGAGCAAGAAGAAATTGCTACACTGTATCCGAGAAACCCTCCCCGACAAGACTCAAACGATTGTAGGGGAGAAGACAAAGAGAAATGTCGGGAGGAGGACCGTCAAAGGATGCCACCTCCTAGACCTACAAACTGGCCGGCTGAGCCCCACCATGGTGGGAGTAACGGACGAAGGAACGACGGAAACCACGCCGAGTCAAGCCGGCAGGGGGCTCGTCACAATAAACACCCTCCCCGGAACCGGAATAATGACGCTCCAGATGGAGGCCGGCGATTAGCCGGAAATAACCCAGTTGCTCCACCCTCTCCGCCAAGTAGCCATCATGACGGCTCCCAAGGAGGCCAAGGAGGGCGTCGTGGTGGAGGAGGTGGTGGCAGGAGCCAAAGCCCGGCTCCAAGGCACCGCAGCCATAGCCATCATTCGGGACGATCTTTATCCCCAAATGACGCAAGGCACAAGATCAACTCCAATATAGAGGCACGGAGCTATGAAAACGATGACATATACGTGGGTCCAAAATGCTTCGGACCACGCATAAGAGCTACAAAATTCCCGGAAGGATTTGCTATCTCAAGACATATTCAAGCCTACGATGGTATAGCTCGGCCAGATACTTGGCTACATGATTTCTTCCAAGCTTATTGCATCGCCAAAGGCGGAAACAACCTGGTCGCAACCCGATATCTCCCACTTATGTTGCGGAAGACGGCACGATCATGGCTAAATGAACTTCTGGAGAACACCATCCACAACTAGTATGACATGCAAAGTTCGTTCTTTCGGAATTTCGAAGGCACATACCGGAGGCCCTGTACGGTCGGAGACCTATAGCGTTGCACCCAGAAAGCCGAAGAAACTTGCCGAGACTATCTCGGACGATGGATCGACACCAAGAACTCCTGTGAAGGAGTAAATGATAAAACTACGATTGAAGCTTTCATTGCAGGTCTCCCAATTGGTTTACTACATCATCGCTTGAAGTGTGACAAAGTCACTGATTCGGGAGAGATGATAGAAACAGCGAGGAAGTGTGAAGATGCTGACGATGATGCAGAGGGATTACTCAATGCCCTGGTTGTGCCACAGTCGGCAAAACAACCAAAGCAACAAGCTCAGAAGCGCAAGAATACCTCGGAAGAAAAACCCAACGCGGAACGGCAGAAGTCACTGCTACTTTCGGATCTGGAGGACGAGGAGGACGTGGCGGTGGCCACGGATGCGGTCATGGGACATCAAGAGTTCAAGGTAGAGGAGACCAGCAGCCTGGCAAAACCTACTCTTGGGCCGACATTGCCAATAACCCATGTGTGCATCACCTAGACACCAATGGGGGCTCGTCCCACACGAACGCCAAGTGTCGTTTCAATGACGACATTAAGAGAGATGATATCGCTGGCTACAAAGCTAAGAGGAAGAAGGGAAAGAAGAATCCCGAAAAGGATAAAGAGACCAAGGAAGATTCCGACATGGAGGAAGCTGACGCTTCAAATCCTAAGCCGGAAGGGAAGAAAAATTTCGGACCAAGAAAGACACTTATGTCACCTTCCTCGGATCTCAACCAACAAAGGTCAAGAAAGCAGTTCTACATGAGCTGTCCCTCAATTCTTGGACTGGTCGGAAGTGGCAATCACATTTGACCGCACTGATCATCCGCCTAAGTTGCATAGGCGAGGAAAATACGCCTTAATCGTCAATACACTTATTGATGGTTATGGTTTCTCCAAGACTCTCATGGGCGGTGGTAGTAGCATTAACATCTTATACGTCGAAACGCTACGCCGCATGAAGATCTCGGAGACCCAACTGAACCATAGCTCTATGATTTTTCACGGGGTTGTCCCAGGAAGACAAGCAAATTCCTTGGGAGAAATCACTTTGGATGTTACCTTTCGAACTCCAAAGAACTATTGGACGGAGGCACTTTCTTTTGAAGTGGCCATGTTCAAGATCGCGTACCACGCTATATTCGGACGTCCAGCTTACTGGGCTTTTATGGCTCGTCCGTGTTACATTTACAATATGATGAAAATTCCAGGTCCCAACGGCATGATCACCATCAGGGGAGACCCGTAGAAAGCGCGAGAGTGCGAGGATGGAAATGCCGCCTTTGCCGAAGCCGTGTTGCACGCCCATGAGTACCAGGAGATCAAGAAGAGCATAGATCCGTCCGAGATGCCCGCAACGAAGAAGGAGGTGACAAAGCTGAATCCGGAGTTCAAGGCATCAGAAGAGACGAAGAAGACGCCATTGAAGGACGATGACCCCTCCAAGGTGACCCAGATAGGTGTAGGCCTAGATAGCGCATAGGAAAGCACGCTCGTCAAGTTCCTCAAAGCAAATCAAGATATCTTCGCATGGAAGCCATCTGACATGACCGGAGTACCTAGGGAACTTGTCGAGCACTCTTTAAATGTAAACCCGAACGCTAAACCCGTCAAACAGTCCTTGCGACGGTTCAGCGATGAAAAGCATAAGGAAATAGCTAAGGAAGTAGCACGGCTCGAGTTAGCCGGAT
This sequence comes from Avena eriantha, assembly GCA_910589775.1. Classification (NCBI taxonomy): domain Eukaryota; kingdom Viridiplantae; phylum Streptophyta; class Magnoliopsida; order Poales; family Poaceae; genus Avena; species Avena eriantha. The sequence continues at coordinate 486,620,964 of OU342745.1, read as the reverse complement.
TCATAGAAGACGTCATCCACACTGAGTGGTCGGACAATCCTGTAATAGTCCCTAAAAAGGACACCACTGATTTAAGTATGTGTATTGATTATACTGCCTTGAACAAGGCTTGCCCCAAAGATCCATTCGCTCTGCCTAGGATTGATCAAGTTATCGATTCTACGGCAGGCTCGGAACTCCTCTGTTTCTCAATGCATATTCCGGTTATCACCTAATCCGGATGAAGGAATCTGACAAAGTCAAAACTTCATTCATAACCCCCTTTGGAAACTTCTGTTTTGTTACGATGCCCTTTGGGCTGAAGAACGCAGGAGCTACGTACCAGCGCACAATGCAGCGTTGCCTCCATGATCAAATCGGATGCAATGTACATGCATATGTGGATGATATTGCGGTGATGTCCAAAAATAAGGAAACATTAATTTCCGATTTGGAGGAAACGTTCGCCAATCTACGAAAATACAACATAATGCTTAATCCGAAGAAATGCTTCTTTGGAATCCCAGCCGGAAAATTGTTAGGTTTCATCGTGTCTCAAAGAGGCATAGAGGTGAACCGAGACAAAATCAAGGCTATGCACAATATTTCTAGGCCAACCAGTCTGAAAGACGTACAAAGACTAACTGGATGCATTGCCTCATTCAGTCGGTTTGTAAGCCGGCTCGGTGAAAGAGCCGCACCATTATACAAACTCCTGAAAAAGACCAAGGATTTTGTGTGGACCGACGAAGCAGAAGCTGCGCTACAAGACCTGAAAAAAGTACTCTCATCTGCTCCAATTCTTGCAGCCCCAGAACCACAGGAACCGATGCTGCTCTATCTTGCTACGACAAACAAAGTCGTCAGTATTGTCATGGTAGTGGAGAGACCGGAGGAAAATCAGGAACATTTGGTGCAGCGTCCGACCTACTTTGTCAGCAAGGTCTTGACAGAATCGAAACAGCGATATCCGCACTATCAAAAGCTAGCTTATGGTGTGTTCTTGGCATCTCGTAAGCTACGACACTATTTTCAGGAACATCCAATTACCATGGTGAGCACAACTCCTATGAGAGATATAATCAACAACAGTGACGCCACAGGACACGTCGCCAAATTGGGCATAAATCTCTCAGCTTTCGATATTGAGTACAAACCTCGGACAACAATCAAATCCCAAATCCTTGCCAACTTTGTTGTTGATTGGACAGAGACGAAGGGGAATATGACCCTCCCTGAGTCAGAATATTGGACCCTATATTTTGATGGGTATAAGGCTCGCGGGGGCTCGGGGGCTGGCGTGGTTCTCAAATCACCCCAAGGGGATAAACTTCTATACATGTTGTAGATCCACTTCACAGCGACAAATAATATTGCCGAGTATGAAGCACTGATGCATGGAATCTGGATTGCTAAGGATATCGGCATCCGACGTTTGATGTGTTACGGAGATTCGGATCTTGTTGCTCAGCAAGTGTCGGATATTTGTAATGCAAATAAGCACATGGAAGCATATAAAGCTGTCGTGGATGATTTATCTAAATTGTTCGAAGGGTTTGAGGTTCAACACATCCCTCTAGCAGAAAATGAGGAAGCAGATGCACTATATCGAATAGGCTCTGCACGGAAAGAGGTCCCGGATGGTGCTTTTCTAGAGCACCTCAAAGTTCCCTAAATAAAGGGAGTGGATGAGGAATATCCGACCAAATCCGACTCACCTCTAATAGTAGTTCTGGCTGTAATTCCTAGCTGGACCCAACCCTACCTTGATTATTTGGTAGATGGAAAATTACCCGAAGATGAAGTTCTAAGCCAGTAGATTATCCGACGAACAAAAGCCTATACTGTAGTTAATGGTGAGCTCTATAAGCGGAGTGTTTCTGGGGTCTTTCAGCGTGCGTATCTCCGAAAGAAGGAGTGGAAATCTTAAGAGAAATCCACGAAGGCGAGTGTGGTCACCATGCTGCAGCCAAATCTTAGTGGAAAAAGCTTTCAGACACGGTTTTTTCTAGCTTACAGCCAAGGCAGATGCCGAACGGCTGGTCAAGACGTGCAAAGGCTACCAAAAGTACGCCAAACAAGCTCACGTTCTGGCTGATCAACTACGAACAATACCTATAACATGGCCTTTCGTGGTCTGGGGGCTTGACATGGTAGGACCGTTTAAACGGGCTCCAAGTGGATTTACTCACCTCTTAGTGATGGTGGATAAGTTCACCAAATGGATTGAGGCTAAACCCGTCACTAGTTGTGATGGAGCAACAGCCAAAAGATTTGTCGAGGATGTTATAATCCGATATGGTTATCCGCATAGTATAATCACAGACAACGGGAGTAATTTCTCTATGAGGGAGCTTGCCGAATTCTGCAACGAATAAAATATCTGGCTCGACATTGCATCAGTCGCACATCCACAGGCTAATGGACAAGTCGAAAGAGCAAATGGTTTAATCCTACAAGGCCTAAAACCGAGACTCGAAGCACCACTATGGCGTGCTGCGGGGGCTTGGGTAGAGGAATTACCTTCTGTAGTATGGAGTTTACGAACAACTCCAAACAGGTCAACCGGATACACACCTTTCTTCTTGGTCTATGGCACAGAAGCAGTTCTTCCTAGTGATTTAATTCACACTTCTCCTAGAGTGGCCGCGTATATCGAAGAGGACGCCAAGATTTCTTGACAAAATGATCTCGACTTAGTTGAAGAAGTTCGCGTCGTTGCTGAAATGAGATCAACAACCTTTCAGTAGAAGTTACGCAAGTATCATAGCCAGAGAGTTAGAAACAGATCTTTCAATAAGGGCGATTTGGTTCTCCGGCTTGTGCAACAAAGAAAGCACAAACTTTCCCCAGTATGGGAAGGGACCTTCTTGGTTAGTCGAGTATTGCACAATGGTTCATACTACTTAACTGATATGAGGCCAGTCAAAGAAAGACCTGCTACTAAGAAGAGAAAGAGAGCTGGAGGCAGTACAAATCTGGATGAGTTAGACAGACTGTGGAATATTGCTCAGCTACGTCCCTTTTATTCTTAGTTTATTCTTCTTTGTAATCATATATATGTACATGTTCTGTGAGAAATAAAAGTCTTGGTTGCCTCAAGTTTTCTTCTGAGAAGTTTTTACCATCTTATTTCCGAATGATCATGTCACAGTCAAAAATCCCAAAATGCTTGAAAGTACTTTATGCTAATGTTCGTTCTGGTTTAGATTTACGATTCTAAAATTGCTACCCTCGGGTATAACTCTAAAGTTTCTAGTCTTTACTTTGGTTTTTTATCTGATTGCCGGATGCGGGTATTTTCCGTGTAGTGAATTGTTGGTACTGGAAGCCGGCTTTGTTTCCGAGTTAAACTGGTTTAGCAATTGAGCTCTGTTGCTCGGCAAAGTTTTCGTGCTGAAAGTTTAGCCGGCTCACGAAAGGGACGAGGCGGAAAGCCAGATAAACGATAAGTACACACAAAAAAGTACAAGTGCTTATGTAAACATTTTAGGCACACAAAAATTTAAACCAAAAGTGCTAAATAGATTAAAACTTAGCACTAGTATAAGTATCATACTGCATATTTACAGACCCTTAACGTTTTCAGAATAACACATTTGTTTCTGATAATCTATGATGAAGGAGAAGAGGTAGGAGCTGCCAGCTCGCTACACACATCAGCCGCACCCTGATAATGATCCGAGATGTCCAAATCCGATATGGTTTGTCCATCGTCGGAAACTTCGGCTGCTTCTTCAGGAGGCGGAGGCGGCGTGTCCACGCGGGTGAAGAAGGGAGCATCGTAGCTGGTTAAGTCAGCTACATGACACCCATATCCGGCGTAGGAGTCCATGCTAGCTTTGATGTCTTGCTCCTGTCCGTCTTCGTCCACCTTACAGTACCCTCTGGTTGCTTGCCAGATTTTCATGCTTCCATGGAGGCTCATAACCATTGTGAGGGCGTTCTGCGCTGCTGATCGCGCGTAGGACATGTTCCAGTCCCGGACGAGCTGCGGCATCTCCTTTTCCTTGTCCCGCACATGAAAGTCGGACATGCTATCCATGTTCGAACCTTGAGAGCTTCGCCAATATCCTCAATGGATTGGCGGAAGTCATGAAGCAAATCACCGACTTGGGTAAGCCGGTGGGTGCAGGGCTTGGTAGAGGTGGAATCCGTCAAGTTCAGAGGACCTATGCGTATAATGCAAAATTGATAAATAAATCTAGCATCAAAAGAGTCGAAGAATGTAGACAAGGCAGAAAGACGGAAACATACCAAAGATGACATCATCAACTTTGGTCTTCTCTTCACGAAGACTCCGGAGTTCAGGCCGGAGCGCCTCGGAAATATCCTTCTCTCTGAATAGCTTGTCGTTGAGATTTGAGATATTCTTCTCGTGGAGTGCAATCTCGCGATCACGCTCCACGGTGGCCATGGAAGAGGATTCGAGAACTTGAGCAATGCTCCCCTCATGATCCGCCTTAAGCTGGTCTAGCTCTTGGCGGAGATCCTTGTTTTCCACCACCAGGGTCTTCATATTCTCGGCCTCTTCGATCATAACACATGACTACTTTATTAGTGTTGTAAGTCAAAAAGAACAACAGTTCAGCAAAATATATTCGACTATGAAAACACAAGACAAGGTTTGAGTCTCGGAAAGTTCACCTTCGGCCTCATCCTTGGAAAATTTAAGCTCAACATTTTTAAGTCGGAGAGCTTTGATCTCTCTCCGCTTATTGCAAATATTCTTCAACAATTCCTGGTTATATGAATTAACTTTCTGTAAGTCAGAATACCCAGAGTCAGAAGTCTACTAACAACTCGGGCTAATATTGTAGCTAATATCAGCACGAGCCTTGGGGGCTATACTAGTTCGTTCTTTGGCATCCTAGTGAAGCATAAACCTGGATCTACTATCCAACTTCATGCTTGGGGGCTAGAGGATATGACATAAAATACAGTAAAGGAAAAGCGTGAGTTGGAATTCCGACATACATGATGTTCATGTGTGAGCTTGCTCAGGCACATGTTCACCTCAGTAGTAACCTTCTCGGCGAGGGTGAGTGGAATAACCGGAGGTGGTGGAAGCACACAAGCACTTAGTCCCTCGTCACGAAGGCGGACTTGTTCAAGAAGTTCAGAGTACTTGATGTCCTCCGCTTCTTGTGCTTCTTCTTTGGCAGAGAGATTACGACTTTCTAGGCATTGTTGGGCCAGCTGCTGGATTTCCTCCGCAGATTTCTGAGACAAGCCAAATTTTGCAAGTCCTAGATTGTTCAGGAGATTTTCGGTGAAGGTTTCTGCCGTGGGATCATTACCCGAAGAGGGTTCACCCTTATCAAAACCTGAGCCACCCATGGTGGCATCAGTTTGCGACTCAAGGGTCGCTGGCTCTGTTGAGGGAGTCGGATCTTCTGCAACAACCGGGGATGGAGTAATCACCGGTGTTGCAGAAGATTGTGGGGCACGAGTCAGAGGAGATGTGGCAGGCGAAGCCATGGTTAGCTTTGTCTGACGCAGGGGTTTCAAGATGTTCCCCTTGCCCTTGCCCCTGATGAGCTGCTTAGCTCTGAGAAAGTAATAGAATAAATAACATTATATCTCGGAAGAAGTTACCGGTAAGGTACAAAGGCGGAAGTTGTGTGGAAAGTTACCTCTTCACAACTGGCACTTCCTTTGTGCCGACGTCCACAGTCAGAGCTTTATGCTTCTTGGGCACAACGTCCGGCAGTGGGACCAGTTCCACCTCGTGAGAAAACTCCAGAGGATATCCCTCGATAGGAGCCAGTTCCGACTCAGGGAGGTCGGCAAGCTGAAAAGAAGATAATATCTCAGTGTTGCGAAATAACTTAAAGGTGAAACACATAAAAAGGGTTTACTGCTCAAAGCTTACCGGCACTACAAGGTCTTCTGCTGTGTGCATGTCCAGGGATAAATCCAGAATCTTTCTCTCAATCCGCTCCTTTATCAGCCATTTGATCTGGCTTATGTAGTCATGTGGCTTTAGGGCCTTGGGGCTGATGCGGAGGGAGTCTTGTTTTGACGCCGTGATGGAATGCATCAGTCGGTCGCCGTGGTGCTAGAGAGGCTAGATCCAGCGTGCCACCCAGCACTGGACCAGGTCATACCCTCTCAAGCCCTTATGCTTCCTCAGGTATTCAATCTGCCTCTTGGCGAGGATCAGATCGTCACTGAGAGCCGGAGGAGCCTCGTCCCAAGATGCTAGGGCCGTGGCGGCTCCGTCGATGAAAGCCAGCAAAGCAGTAGCTTTGCCAGGAGCAGGAATATCCTTATGGTCAAAGAAGGTGGCCGACCACTGTTTGACCGACTCACTAGCTAAAATGCGAGGATAAATACGCTCGCGTCTAACTGAAAGGCTAATCGTGCCGGTAATATAAGGATTACCGGCAGCGATGGAGTTTCTCCGGACATGGAAGTAAAACCGGAATAAAGTGAGACTCGGCCTAATGCCGAGATATCCCTCACACAAAGCCGCATAGGCGCTCATCTCTAAGATGGAGTTGGGAGGAAGGTGGTGAAGTTGAACACCATAGTGATCTATCACCTCGGAAAAGAATTCCGAGGGAGGGAAAGACAAACCTCTGTCGAGGTGGGTGCCAAAGTGCACCCGCTCATCGGCGTGTGGATTGGGGATGGTTTCACCGAAACCGCTCCGCCAGTCACCGACGCGGAGGAGCCCTTCATTCTCCACGCCGCGGAGCTTCTCATCGTCAAGGACGCAGGGGATCCAGACCCCGTGATTGCTTTCTTTCTCCGCCGCCGCTGCAGCCCCAGCTAAGCCGGATGATGAAGATGAAGCCATTCCTCCGGTGCGCCGGTGACCTTAGATGGGCGGCGCTAGGAATCTGGGAAGTAGGGGACCTCTGTGCATGAGGGAGAAGTGGAGGAGAGGAAACGGCAAGGGGAATAGGTGAAGATGAGAGAAAGAGAATCCTCACCCCTTATAGCCACCTAATCGCGCCAAGATTCGTGCGAAAGCCACAGTAAGTACGCCACATGTCGTGGAAAGAACTGGGAAGGTCCCACGTGATGATTACGTCGCCTCGATCTCCGCGTACGCATTGAAACGGCGCCTCGGTTCCGTGAAAGGCAGACCCACCAATGGTCATGCTGACAGGGTATGTCTGTCAGTGACAAGACTTGAACATGACTAGTATCAGATGACGTCAGAGACCAAGTTCCGGCTTTGTTTTGAGACCCGGATCGTATCTTCTGTTTTGAAGTTTCAGGAACCCTTCAAGATTCTGCAAGCCGAAGACCAAGCTAGACGATGATGAATCCGAGTTTGGATCTTGGAGACTTCCGGGGGCTGCTGTTGGGGATATACTTTCCGGGTATCCTCACAGTTCCTTACTGACTAGGGTGGCCCACTTCGGGTTAGAGCTTTGCTTCACGGGCAACCCAGTTAGGGAGAAAAGACGGAGTCCAGTCCGGCTACGGGAAGGACCAGAAGACTTACCGACATAGGCCCATAGTGTTACTTGTAGTTCAAGATGTGATCTATAACCAACTCTTAGACGTAGCCGGATAGGTATCTCCTGTAAACCCTAGGCCGGATATCTATATAAGCCATCCTAGGGAGAGCCTTTAGGGTAACACCTTACAATCACAATCTCAACTCGCATAGGCGAACCCTTGTAACCCATATTCCGGCTCTGCCGTATTACTGGATTGCCAGCAGGAGTAGGATTCATCCAAAGCCGGCGGATTCGAACCTGGGTAAACTTGTGTGCTCACCATCCCGGAACACCGTACATCTCACACCCCTCTCTTCCGCACGCCTCGAGGACCCCCTCATGGCGTACTTGTCATCAATCCGATGACACCTACGTCGTCCAAGCAGAGAGTAGTTTAGGGTAGCATAATGAAGAGAAGATATTTATATGAGAGTGTCCACTAGTGAAAGTATGATCCCTAGGCCTTGTTTCTAAGCATTAAAACACCATTTACAATCAGTCATGTTACATGTTTGCTTGCTTCCACTCTTATTTCAGATTGCAATTACCACTTGTAATAATCCATAATACTTGTATCTCACTATCTCTTCGCCGAACTAGTGCACCTATACACCTGGCAACTGTATTGGGTGTGTTGGGGACACAAGAGACTTCTTGTATCTTGATTGCAGGCTTGCTTGAGAGGGATACCTTTGACCACTTCCTCCCTAAGTTTGATAAACCTTGGGTGATCCACTTAAGGGAAACTTGCTGTTGTTCTACAAGCCTCTGCACTTGGAGGCCCAACACTGTCTACAAGAATAGAAGTGTGCATAGACGTCAAGCTATTTTCTGGCGCCGTTGCCCGGGAGATAAGGTAAAAGGTACTCACATCCTGTGGCTACTAAGCTATCTTCTAGTACTGTTGCTGGTGTGTGAGTACTCGAAGTTATTTCCTTTAGATTCTACAATTATATCCTTTTGTTTCTTGTTTTTATTTTCACTAGTTAGGCTTAGTGGAAAACAACAACAAAATTAGAGAGCTTTATAGTATTTATCTTGAGTTAGGACATGAAGTGTTTGAAGAGAAAATTAAAAAACATATGGAACTTTATCTGCATGATAATAGCAATGTTATTAGTATGAATTCTTTGAAAACCATTATTGCTAATGCTATGGAAAATTCTAAGTTTGGGGAAGCTGGTTTTGATGAGCATGATATTTTTAGTCCCCCAAGCATGGAGGATAAAATTTACTTTGATGATACTATGCCTCCGATATATGATGATTACAATGATGAGTATAATATTTTCAGTCCACCTACTATTGAGGAGAAAATTGATGATGATTATATTACACCTCCTATATTTGATGATTATGTTGATGAGAATAATAATGATAGCTATTTTGTTGAATTTGCCCCCACTACGATTAATAAGAATGACTATGCTTATAGGGAGAGTAATAATTATTTTATGCATGTGGCTCATGATAAGAATGTTTTATGTGATATTTATATTGTTAATTTTATTCATGATGCTACTGAAAGTTAGTACGAGAGAGGGAAACATGGTTTTATGTATCTCAACAATATTAAGTTTCCCCTCTTTATGTTGAGAATTTTGAAGTTGCACTTGTTTTGCTTTCCTATGCTTGTTGCTTTGTGCTTTCATGACTTGTTTCTTTACAAGATTATTTTTCATAGGAAGAGGGTTAGACTTAAATTTGTTCCATATTTGCTTCTTGATGCTCTCTTTTACTTCAATCCATATTTCTTATGTGAGTATCATCAAAATTATCATGCCTATCTTAATGGCTACAAAGAAAGAGCTTTTGGGAGACAACCCATTATATTTTTACTTTCAGTTTATTTTTGTTTTGTTGAGTCTTGGAAGTTATTGCCTCTGTAATAACCTCTCCTTATCCTTTTTTTGGTTTTTGTGCCAAGAATAACCTCTAATGAGAGGGAAGTAAGATATGGGGAAGTTGCTATCCCGAAACAGATTGCTGTGTGTCACTGTAAACAATCATGAAAAATCCCTGTACGCCAGATTGAGTTGTACCTGTTTGTGCTTATGTCCCAGGTTATTACCCAACTTTAGTTAGTTTTGCACTTTTCGATTTGAGCAATATAAGATATTTGAAAACATCTGTCTTTACCTGCTGGTCTGTTTTGACAGATTTCTGCCATTATTTGCATTTGCCTCTTAATCGGTTTCTTTTTGAGTTCTCTTTGATCACCTGAGATTTTAGAAGGAATTGCTACAGTAGCTTGTGTTTTAATGTAAGTTTTACTTGTGTTCAAACTAAACACAAAGACTTATTATCTTGAAATACACTAATGTTGCTAATGAAGATTTTGTGAAGTTTTGTATGAAGGAAACTTTCAAGTGTAGGGAAGAATAATGTGATGAGATGAAGTATGGACAAAAGCTCAAGCTTGGGGATGCCACCCGTGTCACCCCAAGAAATATTCAAGAGTTATAAGCGTCAAAGCTTGGGGATGCCCAAGGCATCCCCTTCTTCATCAATAATCTCAGGTCTTCTTTCAAGAGACTTTATTTTTATTACCTTTTGCACTATGTGTTGTTCTTGGAGCGTCTTTTTCTTTGTTTTTTGTTTTATTTTGTTTTCTTTGCCGCAATAAGTTGGTTGGATCACAAAACACTTCTTTTGGAGAGAGGCACGCCCCGTTATTCATTGCCTAGAACACTCTAGTCTTCACTCTTATTGTTTCGTGAGTGTTCTCCTTTGCTAGCACTGCGTTTAGCTTTAGTTTTCTTATTATTTTGTCTTAGAGCTTTTTAGTTCTTCTTTGTAGATGGGTGAGACATGCTCTCTGGTCTTTATTGATTATTATCTTTGAGAGTTGTTTCAAATAAGTCGATTGGTGTTGGAAAAGAGTAGGAAGTTTCATGCTTATAGTGGTATAAAAGGAAGTTTGTTTTGACTGTGACTTGGACTTTATCATGTCATGCTAGATGTTGCTTTGACCATATGCTTAGTGATTATTGTTGTAGCATGACTTGTTTCAAGCAATTGAGATTGCTTAATGTGCCTTGAAAGAATCATGCGTTGTTTTAGCATACAAAAGCATAATATTGTGGTTTTCTCCTTTGATGCTTTATTTGGGTTGACTTGGCACATGCTTATACCATGTTAAGACTATGAACCAGTCACCATAGCCTCTATGATCATTTAGTTTTTGACTTGTAATATCACTTTATGCTTTAATTAATAATGTTTTGTCGCTTTGCATGATTATGGCCATTATTACTCTCTTAGTTGGTCGTTCCTAATCTTTTGCTAGCCTTCACCTGTACCACGTGTGAGTTCCACTCATGCATCCGAACTCCAAGAAAACCAAGTTATTCCAAAGAGTCCACTATAAATTCCTATGCATGGCATGTTACACCATTCCAAGTATATTCATGTTTTTATCTATCTTCCCAATTAAACTTGTTATGTGAAAATTAGTGATTAAAGCTCTCACAAACTTGATGGCACACTTTACTTTCTTGTAGTTAATAAACTTGAACCATTGTGTCCATATATGTTGCTTATATGCTTGCACTTTATAAGTTGTAAATTAGCAGAACCATGTACCATGGGGAACGCTTTCAACATTGCACTTATTATTCAGTTGATATCATGTTCTTTTCTTTATGGATCCCAGCGGTGTGAAATAAACAGGGAGCTTGTAAGCTCGTGGAGTTTGTATATGTGTTAGAGAAACGCTTGGGCGGCTAGCCTAAGCCATTCCTAATCATGGTTGAAACTTTCAGCATAACCATAGTGAGCATTCTGTGAAGCATCCTCAATAAAAACCTATGCAAATAGCAAATAAAAATATCGCTGAGATGCTCATTGTCTGTTGCCTTGTCATTTTGATATGTGATAGCTCCTGTGTCATGGGGCAAGGAGTAGCCCGTTGGTGGTTCTCTATGATACACATGTACTTACAATGACAAGAACTTACTCGTGACTAAAGTTGAGTAGCATGAGGTTCGGTACTCGTAAGCAAGAGGCGTGAGATTTTCAACTTATAACTTGTCAAGCATATCCTCATATTTGTGTCACTTTAACCTTAATCACCTAAAGATGCTTATGATAGGTCAATGAGAGCTGAAAGCTAATAAGTACCATAATTTTTGGAAGCTCTTTATAAAACTTGAAATCCCTGCTTCCCTCAAGAGGGGCCTTTTTTTACTTTTATGTTGAGTCTCCATCTTCGATCTTTATGCACCAATTGAGAGAGCATAGTGGTCATTCTTTGTTTAATGTGCATTGTCCCAAAACTTGTTGATTGATTCATAACTTTGATATTGCTTGTTCTTAAATTATTTGTATCTAGTCACCCTTATGAACTTTGAAGGTGTCCTATGAATTTATGTTTTGCTATACCATGAGGGACAAGCTGAATACCACTCTTATTATGTTTTCTATATGTGAAACAAACAAACGTCTTTCAATGCCTTGTTATTCATGATCTCTTGTTTGTATCTTTTCATGTAACAACAGAGTACTATGATCCCATGGATCAATGTTTTACAAATACCTTGATCAAGATTGTGATGGTGCATGTCGCCTCAAAAATTATTATTTTTATCACTTACCTATTCGAGGACGAGCAGGAGTTAAGCATGGGGATGCTTGATACGTCATAAACGTACCTATAATTTTTGATGCTCCATGGTTGTTTTGTATCAACTTTCTTATGTTTTGTTTACACTTTGAGGTATTTTTATACATTTTCTAGAACTAACCTATTAACGAGATGCCACAATGCCAGTTGCCCGTTTTCTGCTGTTTTTGGTTTCAGAAAAGCTAGTAAAGAAATATTCTCAGAATTGGACAGAACAAAAGTCAAAGTCAATATTTTACCCGAAGCAACACTGAGTCCGAAGGGCAGCCAAAGGGGGGCCAGGAGGCAGCCACACCCTATGGTGGCGTGGCCAGCCCTAGGCGTGCCACCAGGGGGTGTGGGCCCCTGGAGTTCCATCGACCTTGCCCCTTCGCCTATAAAAGTACCCAGGGGCGAAAACCCTAGATACCAGATAAGAATTCCAAGAAAAGTTCCGCAGTGCCGCCGCCACCGAAGAGGAGATTCGGGGGATAGAAGTCTCTATTCCGGCACCCTGCCGGGACGGGGAAGTCCCCCCAGAGCCATCTCCATCGAATCCACCGCCATCTCCATCACCGTTGCTGACTCCCATGATGAGGAGGGAGTAGTTCTCTCTCGAGGCTAAGGGCTCTACCGGTAGCTATGTGTTCATCTCTCTCTATGCGTGATCTTATTGAGATCATGAGATTTGTAATCTATATCTATTCTGCTACTCTAGTGCTTTATTCAATCTCTGCTAATCCCCACGTGTGTGAAGTTAACAGTGTGCACACCGTGTGGCACTTTGGCTAAGGTTACAGAAATACTTATCATGAGTATAATTTGAGTTGGATGTCTCTATGAGATTGTGGTGTTTGTTGGAACCATCTAGCGCTCAAGGTGACAGTGAGGGGGTTATCTAGATGGGGAATGCGAACTTTAAGGTGTGTTGTTATAGCCCTACATCGTCCAATCAGAGAGTAGTTCAGGGTAGCATAATGAAGAGAAGATATTTATATGAGAGTGTCCACTAGTGAAAGTATGATCCCTAGGCCTTGTTTCTGAGCATTGAAACACCATTTACAATCAGTCCTATTACATGTTTTCTTGCTTCCACTCTTATTTCGGATTGCAATTACCACTTATAATCATCCATAATACTTGTATTTCACTATCTCTTTGCCGAACTAGTGCACCTATACACCTGGCAAGTGTATTGGGTGTGTGGGGGACACAAGACACTTCTTGTATCTTGATTGCAAGGTTGCTTTAGAGGGATACCTTTGAACACTTCCTCCCTAAGTTCGATAAACCTTGGGTGTTCCACTTAAGGGAAACTTGCTGTTGTTCTACAAACCTCTGCACTTGGAGGCCCAGCACCGTCTACAAGAATAGAAGCGGGCGTAGACATCAACCTCTACTTCGCCAAATTGTACGCGTACGTCAATAGGATGGCTACACAAGCCAAGGTGTCCATGGAAGAGGATGAGCAAGCGCCAAGTCAAGAGTGTACTTCAAGATGGAGGAAGCCAAGGCCACATATGTGATGAAGTCGATCCAAGCACCGCTCTTGATAACAACATGATCCTACTTCCACCACTACTACAAGATGGCGACATGACGGTCGAGCATGGGATTTTCCCTTCGACCATGGAGGCGAGGGACGACTATCTTATGGCATCCAACATTGAAGGCAATAGAGTTGAGTATGGTGAGCATGAGACTTTCCATTCACCAAAGGAGGCGCATGGAGTTGAGAGAACCGAGTCTATCCTTATCTGCTTGAGTGATGATGTGGTACCAATCCCATGTGAGTATGAGATCCACTTAGCCCACTTGAGTGAAAGCAAGAGTGAGATGAGTGACTCCACCATACGTGAGATTGAGTTCTTCCACTTTGAGGGCATGAGCGAGACACCGAGTGAGTTGAGAGTGGTAGTTTATAGGTCATGTGAGGCCACTTTGATTTCTAGCAACTTACCCTCTACCCCTAGTGTGTTTTCTCATGATGTGCTAGGTTCCTTGGACCAAGACGTGACAAGCTTGGAGATGACGATGCCTCCAACCAATAAGATGTACATGGTGTATGAAGATGATGCCATCCCCATATTGGATGAAGAAGTCGCTCACATGGAGGACAATACTACCACAACACCCACTTCATATGAGAGGTATGAACAAGGTAAAAATAAGGGTGTTGATTATGCCATGATCCCACTAGTGTACATGATGATTTGTGATGATTGGCATGCTATGGATGATATTTGTGAAATTACATATGACTCATTGATATTCCCATGTGATACTTTGCCTTTGCATAATTTTGAGCATGTGCAATTATTTAATTATGATGATGTTGCCATAGACATTCCATGCTCTACACGTTACATTGATGATATCATTGCTTGCACTTTGTTGAACAATTGCTCTTTCTAATGTTTTTCTTGCAATGATGTTAAAAATGGTACCCCTCGGACCATGCTTTGTCATGGATGTTTTACAATTTCTCCCGTTGCTTGCAATAAGATGAAAATTGATCTTTCACTTGTTTTGCTTGCAACAATAATGATAATATGTTTTCTATTGAGATGGCCCCCATAACTTTCTCAAATTTTGGAGATTTTGGTAAATGCCATGATAAGCATGTTCTCCACTTGCATACTCACCATGCACCTATGTTACACTTGCTTGACACTAATGTTGACGTGCACAAGAAGAGATACGTCATGATGGATGATGTATTTCTCTACCATGCACACACGTTCTTCCTTTTGTGTTTGATGTGTGTAGGTACCCGCACAAGAATGTCAACCTCGGTTGAGCACGAGTTGACAAAAAAGAGCTCTAGAGAGCATCCGCCAAGTGAGTTCAAGATCGAACCCAACTCTGATACATTTTGCATGCTTTGCATCTTTCATGTTGAAAAATTGCTCTTTCCTATGGTTTGTTTGCAAGCATGTTAATGGTATTCTTTCACCTTGTGACAATCATGTTTCGTTGCTATTGGATATTGATGTTTTGTGTGTTTCCACAAAAATGTTGAACAATTTCTCTTTCCGATGTTTTGTGTGCAACCATAATGCCGTTATGAGCATGTATTGTCATGAGATCTTCCAAGTAACTCGTATAGTTGTTGCAATAAACATAAGGACCACTTGGTCTTTTATTTGTATTTTTGCAAACACGATGCTTTTGCTTCCGTTTGCGATACTCATATGCCCCTAAGCTTTGTGTTTGATGATTTGTGTGTGGCATCCAACACATCGAACAAATTCTGTTTCCAATGGTTGGTTGACCCACATAATGATGTTGTTTTGGATGTTCTTCCTTGTGTGTTTTTGCCAAATTCACCTAGCTGTGCATCAAAGATGTTGATCAATATTTTAGTCAATTGCTTTGAGTGCCACACTAAGATGTTTGATTATTGGCTCAATACATCGAGCTTGTTGGGAACCCCAAGAGGAAGGTATGATGAGCACAGAAACAAGTTTTCCTCAGTTATGAAACCAAGGTTATCGAACCAGTAGGAGCAAGGAAACACCTCCCAGGTGTTGTTGCCAAATTGGAATCCTACACAACACAACCACAAAACTTTGCCCCCAACTTATAGTGAGGTTGTCAATCTCACCGGTTTTGCTGAAAACAAAGGATTAAACGTATTGTGTGGAAGAAAGTAAAAGCTTGAAGAAAGTAAACATAAAATAATAAACAATTGTAGATTGATGGTAAAAGAAAGGACCGGGGTCCATAGTTCACTAGTGGTGGTTCTCCTTAAGATAGATGACATGTTGGGTGAACAAATCACAGTGGGGCAATTGACAAACATCGAGAAAGCATACATGCATATACTAATCATCTTGACTCCTATGAGATTTGATTGGGCATTACAACATTATACATAGACCATAATCCACCAATAATCCACCTTCAGGTTATCATCCGAACCCCCTCTAGTATTAAGTTGCAAGCAATAGATAATTGCATTATACATTGCGTATAAAGTAAACAATACGATTGTTCTATGAACAAAGGATTGCTATTTTCTCCCTAGTAGCAACATCACATCTAGTACCTTAGAGATTTCTGTCACTTCCCCAGATTACTAGAGGCATGAACCCACTATCGAGCATAAATACTCCCTCTTGGAGTTGCTAGCATCTACTTGGCCAAGATATCTACTAACAACAGAGAGCATGCAAGATCACAAATAACAAAGACATGATAGAATCAATAATCAATCTGAAATAGAATCTCAATACCCATCGGATCCCCGCAAACACAACATGTAGGATTACAAATAGATGATCTTGATCATGAACGGAGATGACAAGATCTAAACATGGTAGCACAAAGGAGAAGAACCAACCATCTAGCTACTACATGGACCCGTAGTCCAAGGATGAACTACTCACGCATCACACCGGAGGCTTGCATGGTGATGAAGAAGGCCTCCAGGGTGAATTCTCCCCTCCGGCAGGGTGCTGGGAAGAGCTTCAGATCCCTCCCGATCTAGGTATGGAGATGACGGTGGCTACAAACTCTTTAGTGGAATTTTGATCGGGTACTTAGGGTTTCTGTATCGGAGGCATCTTATAGGTGAAAGGGGAGGCCGAGGGGTGCCCTAGGCGGCCACACCACCCCCTGGCGTGGGCCAGACCTGGCCGCGCGGCCAGGTGGTGTGGCGGCCCTCTGGCGCCTCTCCGTCTCGTATTATGGCTCTGTGTCCCCCTCGGTGAAATACTGACTTTGGATTTTGTCCCGTCCAATTCCAAGAATATTCATTTTCTGACTTTCCTGGAACCAAAAACAGAAGAAAAACGACAGCTGGCACTGTGGCATCTTGTTAATAGGTTAGTCCAAGAAAGTGTATAAAAAGTACTCCAAAGTGTGGACAAAACATAAGAAAGTAGATAAAACCGAGCATGGAACATCAAAAATTATAGATACGTTGGCAATGTATCGATGTTATATGGAGTTTTTGAGTTTCCACATTTGGATGATTTTAAAACTATTTCCATGCACTTTGACCTTGCATATGCATCTTGTTTGCTACACTTGAGTTGTGCCAATAGTGTTGTGAACAAGAATGGATATGCCACAAATGACATGCTCCTCTATCACAGACAAAAATATTTTGCTTGGTATTTGTTGTGTGAAGGTATAATTTCTTACGCGTCAACCTCTATGGACCATAAGTTGACAAGAAGAACCGTAGAGATTTACATATGGCTTCCCTTCAATGAGCTATCTCTACAACATAAGGTGACTTCCTTATACTTGAGGACTCATGCTATAATCTTCATGAATTGGCTACTCTTTGAGTGTTTCTTCGCTTTTGTGGTGAGCATTATAGTCTTCATGAAAGGTGAAGCAACATTAAGGTGTTGTTAATTCAATCTTCTCGAGGACGACTATATGGTGAACCCCAAGATCAAGAATGTCTTTCGACCTCTTCTACTTTGTGATGAGCATGTAGAGTCGAGGATGACTCTTTTTGAAGGGGGGAGCTAATGTAGCCTGACCTGTGGTCGTTACCACATCAAGGTCTCCAACTTATACCAAGTCATCGTGGACTCTAAAGTTGAATCCATTCCTCTATGCGAGCCCACTTGCCACCCTATTGAAAGGTATACTACTTTATACTGTGTCCCATTATCATGATAGGATCACACTAACAAGTACAGAGGAAAGGAAGCAAGCCTGGAGCACCAACACCAACAAGACGGAGGCTTGGAAGAGGAGACGGAAGAAGCTCCAGATAGAGATGGTGCTAGGACCAGTGAACCAAAGCCACCGCCGAGATTTCCGGTGATAGCACCGGTGGACCGGAATCCCTGCCGGAACTTCCAGCGCACGAACTGGCAAACTGGACTTGCTACCGGAACATAGTTCTATCTACAATCCGGCATCGACCAAAAATATTGGTGACGACCAGAACTTCCGGAGCCGCTGGACTTATTGCCGCAAATGCCGTCTGCACAGAGATCTGGGTTTGATGTCCTAGAATATTCCCTTTACTTACCCTTTTGCCTAGTGTATCCCCAAACTACCCCCATACTAGTGGTTAGCCGATAAATAGAGCCCCTACCCCCTCATGTGTCCCTAGGCATAGATGATACACTAAAGACAACCCCTTTGTGGAATCTCTAGTTTTGCCTCATCCCCTTACCCAATGGGACCGACTATCGTCACCATCTCGTTGGAGTTTGCATCGCGCCTCCCTTGTTGTATAAGTCCTACGTTTACGAGTGCATTTGCATAGTCGTCAAGACCCTCTCCAATGTGTTCTTCCCTCTCCGCTTGGGATCGAGGGAGCACGTTGACTGATCTTTCCTTGCGAGGATTCTATCGGACCGGTGGCCACCACCAGGAGCAATCGGCCTTGTATCATGTGATTTTTGCGTGTGTTCATTGTGTTCTTCACGAGGTGTTGATGACCCACAAGTATAGGGGGTGTATCACAGTATTTTCGATAAGTAAGAGTGTCGAACCCAACGAGGAGCAGAAGGTGCTGGCTAGTGGTATGGATCAGGAATTCTCTGCAAATACTTAGCAAACGGAATTTTAGGGGTTTTTGATAAAGCAAGTAAACAAAGTACGAGTAAATAAAAGATAGTAGGAATAAATGCAGCAAGTGGCCCAATCCTTTATGCAGCAAAGGACAAGCCTATTGTATTACTTAAGATGACCAAACGTTCTCGAGGACACATGGGAAGACTGTCAAGTGCTTTCGCTTCATATAGTTGATTAATCTTCTTTAGCTTGCTAAGTGTTGTGTGGGTGAACCTGTGCTAATGTACCGACCTTCCTAGGACTAATACATACTTGTGATTATGCCCCTTGCAAACATCCGTAAGTACAAGAAATTAATTAAGGTAGAAACCTAACCACCGCTTTAAACTCTAAGACCCTTACGTCCCTTGTGCAATGGTTTCCTAACGAGGGTTCAGGTTTCTATCACTCCGGCAACCCCTACGATTAGTAGCCAAATACACAATGCATTCCCCTAGGCCCATATAGGTGAAGTGTCATGTAGTCGACGTTCACATGACACCACTAGAAGAAGTACCCACAACTTAAATATCAAACTATTGAATCTTTCTCACCACAATTCCACTACTAACAACATGACTTCTCCCATGTCCTCAAGAACAAAATGAACTACTCACAACACATCATATGGATCATGATCAGAGATGGAATAATGATGTATAACAATCTAGACATAAACAATAATTCAATGGTTCACTCAATAGCATCAACTACAAAGAGTAGTCAACACCGGGAAAGTTTCCCCTATGAACTATGCAAGATTCAACGCAATTGTTACAGCAGTATGGAGATGGTGATGAGGGTGCTGATGGTGATGATGGTGGTGATGATGATGATGATGATGAACCCGATGAAGTCCATCTTGATGGTGGTGTTGATGGTGATAATCTCCCCTCTCCGGGAAGGAATTCCCCTGGTAGAAATCTGTCCGCCGGAGAGATCTTTCTCTCTTGGTGTTTTCCACCCCGCAGAGGCGGCGGAATCTTTCTGTGGTCGCTCCCCGAGTCTTAGGGTTTTGGGAGGATAATATATGCCAGAGGGGAGTGCCAGGGGTGGACCAGGGCGGCCACACCACCTGGTGGCGTGGCCTGGGCTAGCCCGCGCCAGGGGGTGGTGTGGGCCCCCTGTGGCCTATCTCCAGCCCCCATTCTGGCTTCCTTCGTCTTTTGGAAAAATAGGATTTTCCATGTATTTTCTCGGATTTTCTGATCTTCGCGAATTTTGCCTCCAAACAGCACCTTTTCCATTAGAATCCTGACTGCAGCGGTCCATGCTCCAAAAGTCATCAACCATGCAAAAACATATGAAATAACATAAGTATCACCTCTCAATACGAAATATATCAATGAATAATAGTGAATTATGACATAGAATAGTGATGCAAAATGGACGTATCAACTCCCCCCAAGCTTAGACTTCGCTTGTCCCCAAGCGAAACTGAGCTCAAATAAACATGACCTCAGGTTTATGGAGTGAAGAGTCGATAAAAGAATACGGACAAGAAGCATCACGTTCATCAATACATAGATCATAATAGAAGACAACTCACTATTATATAACTCAACTTGCAATGAGTAAAGGAAATACAATAAAGATACATAAAGTAAATCATAATTGGTAATGGCAAACTTAGCTCTTGGTCAAAGAATAGTTGATAATTTCCTGGAGTTCACGAATAACTGGTTTTCAATGATAGCTTTCAAAGTAGTAAACATGAAGATAAGAGCAAAGTGCAAAACAAGGAACATAAGAAACATGATTGAATAAATCATCATATGAATGAATGGAACACAACAACTCAAAATACTTGCTGAGATAGAGAGGAATAGGTTTACTGACTCAACTACAAAGTAAAAGAAAGGCCCTTCGCAGAGGGAAGGAGGGATTGCAAGTGTCATAAAGAGCTCCCAAAAATTATGATACTTACTAGCTTTCAGCTCTCATTGCCCCTATCATAGGCCTCTTTAGGTGATTAAGGTTAAAGTGATCAAATATGAGGATATGCATTGACAAGTTGTAAGTTGAGAATCTCATGTCCCTTGAATACGAGGGACGCTCCTCATGCTACTCAAGTTTAGTCACCGGTAAGTTCTTGTCATCATAAGCATATGTGTATCATAGAGAACTACCAACCGGGTACCCCTTGCCTGATGATACGGAAGAATCCCCATATCAAAATGACAAGGCAAGCAGACAACAAGCATCTCAGCAATCTTCTTATTTACCATGGGAATATGGTGCTTTTTTCTCTCTTTCCTCTTTTCACAATATCTCTTTTTCTCAATCTCTATCTCTTTTTTATAAGAAGAATGCTTCATAGATACTCGTTATGGTTACGTTGCATATTTCCACCATGTCAGCATGGATTAGACCAGCGGCCCAGGCATTTCTCTAACACACATGCATAACTCCATGGACTTACAAGCTCCCCTTTCATTTCACACCGACGACATCCATAGACAAAAGAACATGATATCAACTAGGTACAATGTACCAGTGCAATGTTGAAAGCGTTCCCCATGACAGCATGGTTCTGCTAATTCACAACTTACAAAGCGCAAGCATATACGCAACATAGGTGAGCACAATGGTTCAAGTTTATTAAATGCAAGAAAGTAAAGTGTGCCATCAAGTTCGTGAGAGCTTTAATCACTACTTTTCACATAACAAGTTTAATTTGGGAGGTAGATAAAACAAGAATTTACTTGGAATAACAATAATGCTACTGGTAGGTATGGTGGACACAAATGGCAGAGGTTTTGGTTTTAAGGAGTGGATGCACGAGAAGAATTCCCTCTCAGTACAGGTTTTTGGCTAGCAAAGCTGGGTAGCAAGTACAAGAGTTGAAGGAAACAAACAAACATACAAGTGATAAAGACAAACATGCAATCTTCCTTGGAAGCACAAAAGATCTTAACTAGAGAATACTAGACTTATGAGCAAATCAAGGAAGAAAGATGATGAAATTATATTTCTTTTGAGTACTTTTATCTTTTCTTTCAACTCTCAAAAATAGTGTGCTACTGACCAAGCCAGGTTTGCCAAAACCAACTAAATTAACTCAATGATCCCAAAGTGATACCAATACTAACAACAAGATCAATCATATAACCACGAATTGAAAACTAATATAATCTATGCAAAAGAGTGAATGATAGAACTTCTCATTAATAATCCATAACGGAACTCACACCAAGGGATACATATCTAACGAGAGAGGGGACACTTCCATAATGCAAACCATCCTACATGATAACGTCTCTATTCATGATATGACTCTACTAAAAAAGGTAAAAAGATAGAAGATAGTGATGTGATACCGCGGCACTCCCCCAAACTTGGAACAAACCAAGGGGATGCCAAACCTGATGACGAATTACTCTTTTGGTGGTGGTGGTATCCTCTCGATGAGCTCTCTGATCAGTTTCCCCAAGTCCTCAATCTTGAAGTGAGATTACGAATCAGCTGTGAGTTTTGCTCAATGCGGCTCATGATCATGTCGGGTTGAGAATTCCAGCTCTTGCTATTCTTTCCCCACTCTTCCTCCTTGAAGTCTTCTTTTCCTGCATGGCTAGAACGAGGAAAATCCCAATTGGAGGGTAATTTCCCCTTGGGCATATTCTGGTATTGATGCTCATGGATAAGGGTATGGAAAGGATTCTTGGTGTGTGGAGGAAGTGATCGTGGAGCCAAACTGTGATGAGGCTTTCCCCCAGTCTGCATCCGTGTAGTCCTTCTAACCCTGGCAGGTTTCGTCACCACTCCGATGCTTGCAATGGTAGTGCCGGTGTGCGGATGTTGCTCTTGCTCCTCTTCACCTTCGCTCTTGATGTCCTTCTCCATCCCAGGGTCTTGGAGGTCTTCCTCCATAGGCTCCTTCCCTTTATCCTTGGCGGACACCATTGTGCTTCTAGACCTTCTAAGAGTATGTCCTGGCAGAAACAGATTGAAACAAAAACACGACGAAAACACGATATACGAACCTCGGCAGATCTGGGGGATTATATATTATGAAGTTTCATATCAAAAGGAAGGTACTAGGAGAAAACGAGTCGGAGGCGGATTCTGGGGTGGACTCACCACCTGGTGGTGCGGCCTGGGGAGGGCCCGTGCCACAGGGTGGTGTGAGCCACCCTGGCTCCGTTTCCGTCCCTTTTTCGCTTCGTAGCTTTCCTTATTGACTAAAAACTGCAAAAATATAGTTGGATAGTATTTTCGCGGAACTTTTCATACCAGAACTATTACCTATTTGAAAACAGACTCTGCAGGTCTCTGAATTTGGTCCTCAATGAATTTCTCCGGAGTTATAACTTGAAAGGCATCAACATCTTCATTGTAAGAATCTCCAGCAATATAGTGCTTGAGTCGCTGCCCATTCACTACTTGTGTAGTATTGTCTTTTAAAGAAGAAAATTTTATTACTCCTGAACGTTATACTTCTTCAATAATGAAAGGTCCTTCCCATTTTGACAGTAGCTTTCCTACAAAAAACCTCAGACGTGACCTATACAATAGAACTTTCTCACCAACATGAAATTCTCTCTTAAGTATTCGCTTGTCATGCCATCTTTTAACTTTTTCCTTAAAGAGCCTAGCATTTTCATAGGCTTCAATCCTCCATTCATCTAAAGAACTTAAGTCAAATAATCTTTTCTCACCAGCGAGCTTACAATCTCTACTTAGTTCTTTAACTGCCCAGTAAGCTTTATGTTCTAGTTCTAAAGGTAGGTGACAAGCTTTCCCATAAACCATTTTATAAGGAGACATCCCCATAGGATTTTTGTAAGCAGTTCTATAAGCCCATAAAGCATCATTCAACTTTTTAGCCTAGTTTTTTCTAGATCTATTAACAGTCTTTTGCAAGATGGATTTAATTTCTCTATTTGATAACTCTACTTGCCTGCTAGTTTGGGGGTGATAGGCTGAAGCAATTCTATGATTAACATCATATTTAGCAAGAGTCTTTCTAAAACCACCATGAATGAAATGAGAACCCCCATCAGTCATGAGATACCTAGGCACTCCAAACCTAGGAAAGATAACATCCTTAAGCATTTTTATAGAAGTCTCCCCGTCAGCACTCTTTATAGGAATGGCTTCTACCCACTTAGTAACATAATCAATGGCAACAAGAATATGAGTGTAACCTTTCGAGGGAGGGAAAGAACCCATAAAGTCAAACCCCTAGCAATCAAAGGGTTCAATAACTAGAGAGTAGTTCATAGGCATTTCATTGCATCTAGAAATATTACCAACACGCTGGCATTCATCACAAGATAAAACAAATTTTCTTGCATCTTTAAAAAGGGTAGGCCAGTAGAATCCTGATTGTAGCACCTTTTGTGCAGTTCTATTTCCTGCATGATGTCCTCCATAAGCACTACCATGACATTTACGTAATATCTCCTTTTGTTTGTATTCTGGAACACATCTTCGCATAATACCATCCACTCCTTCTTTGTATAAGTGTGGGTCATCCCAAAAATAATGCCTCAAATCATAGAAGAACTTCCTCCTTTGCTGAGCTGTAAAAGTGGGAGGCAAATACTTGGAGATAATAAAGTTAGCATAATCAGCGTACCAAGGGCTCCCTCTCGAGCTTACCCCTACTGCAGCTAATTTCTCATTTGGGAAACTATCATTAACAGGCATAGGGTCAAAATAGATGTTTTCCAATCGAGATAAATTATCAGCTACAGGGTTTTCATCACCTTTCCTATCCACTATATGTAAATCAAACTCTTGTAAAAGCAGCACCCATCTAATAAGCCTAGGCTTAGCGTCCTTCTTCATCATAAGGTATTTAATAGCAGCATGATCAGTATGAATGGTGACTTTTGAGTCTACAATATAGGGTCTAAACTTATCGCAAGCAAAAACGACAACTAGAAATTCTTTTTCAGTAGTGGCATAATTCCTTTGAGCGGCGTCTAAATTCTTACTAGCATAATGAATAACGTTTAACTTTTTATCAATTTGTTGCCCAAGGACAACACCTACAGCAAAATCACTAGCATCACACATTATTTCAAAGGGTAAACTCCAATCAGGTGGTTGAACAATAGGAGTTGTTGATAAAGCCTTCTTAAGAGTTTCAAAAGCTTCCTTACAATCATCATCAAAAATGAAGGGTACATCTTTTTGAAGAAGATTAGTAAGGGGTTTTGATATCCTAGAAAAATCTTTAATAAACCTTCTATAGAAACCAGCATGACCAAGGAACTACGAATACCTTTGATGTCTCTTGGACATGGCATCTTCTCAATTGCCTCAACCTTAGCTCTATCAACCTCTATGCCTCTTTCAGAAACTTTATGCTCGAGGACAATCCCTTCATTAACCATGAAGTGGCATTTCTCCCAATTAAGAACAAGATTAGTTTCTTCACATCTCTGCAAAACTTTATCAAGGTTGTGCAGACAATTATCAAAAGAAGTTCCGTAGACAGAGAAGTCATCCATGAACACTTCTACAATTTCCTCGCAAAAACCATGAAAGATAGCAGACATGCACCTTTGAAAAGTAGCAGGAGCATTACATAAACCAAAAGGCATACGTCTATAAGCATAAGTTCCTTAAGGATAAGTAAAAGTAGTTTTTTCTTGATCTTGTTGTTTAACAACAATTTGAGACAAACCAGAATAACCATCAAGAAAACAAAAATGGGTCTTTTTAGACAACCTTTCCAACATTTGATCAATAAAAGGAAGCGGGTAGTGATCTTTCTTAGTAACTTTATTAACTTTTCTAAAATCGATGCACATCATATAGCCCACTACTATTCTTTGAGTAATAAGCTCATCATTATCATTAGGAACAATGGTAATACCTCCCTTTTTAGGAACACAATGAACAGGACTAACCCATTCACTATCAGCAATAGGGTAAATAATACCAGCATCAAGGAGTTTCAATACCTCATTCCTTACCACTTCCTTCATCTTAGGATTTAGCTCCACTACTGGCTTTGCATTTGGTTCTATATTGATAGAATGCTGACATATAGTAGGTGAAATCCCTTTTAAATCATCTAGAGTATAGCCCATAACTCCTCGGTGTTTCTTCAAAACCTCCAACAACCTTTCTTCTTCCTTTCCTGAAAGTTTAGAGCTAATAATAACAGGATATATCTTTTTATCATCAATATAAGCATATTTAAGATCATCAGGGAGAGGTTTTAGATCGAAGACCGGATCCTATTTAGGTGGCAACGTGGTACCCAAGTCTTCTATAGGCAAGTCATGCTTTAACATCTTGGGTTGACGACGGAGGATCTCGTCAACTCATTCCTTTCTTCCATGAAGATCTCACTTTCGTGATCTTCCAGAAATTGTTGCAAAGCATTGTTGGGAGCAAGAGAGATAGAAGCAAGTTGTTCCACTCTAGAATCCTCATTATGGGTTTCCTCTTCGCAAGGTTCTTTAGTAAATTTTGAAAAATTAAACTCATAAGATTCCCCATCAAACTTAGTCAAGATTTTCTCCCTCTTGTAATCAATAATAGCTCCACAAGTACTCAAGAAAGGTCTACCAAAAATGATAGGATAAGTTTTACTAGCAGCTGAACCAAGTACTAGAAAATCAGCAGGATACTTAATCTTACCACAAAGAATTTCCATGTCTCGTACAATACCAATTGGAGAGATGGTCTCTCTATTAGCAAGGTGAATAACCACATCAATCTCTTCCAATTCGCATGGACTGATTTCATGCATAATTTCTCTATAAAGTTGGTACATTGCAAATGTATCTATAATTTTTGATGTTCCATGCTTGGTTTTATCTACTTTCTTGTGTTTTGTCCACACTTTGGAGTACTTTTCATATGATTTCTTGGACTAACCTATTAACAAGTGCCACAGTGCCAGTTGCCTGTTTTCTGTTGTTTATGGTTCCAGGAAAGGTAGAAAATCAATATTCTCGGAATTGGATCGGACAAAAGCCAAAGTTGATATTTTCCCGGAAGACTCACGGAGCCAGAAGGAGAGTCGGAGAGGGGCCACGGGGTGGCCACACCACCCCATGGCGCGGGTCCCCCAGGCCGCGCCAGGGCATGGTGTGGGCCCCCTGGCCGCCCACCGACCTTGCCCTCTGGCCTATAAGAAGCCTCCCGAGGCATAAACCCTAGATCGTCAACCAGAAATCCATGAAAAGTTCTGCTGCGTCGCTGCCACCGAAGGGGAGATTCGGGGGACAGAAAGTCTCTGTTCCGGCACCCTGCCGGGACAGGGAAGTGCCCCTGGAGCCATCTCCATCGATCTCCACCACTATCTCCATCACCATTGCTGATTCCTATGATGAGGAGGGAGTAGTTATCTCTCGAGGCTAAGGGTTCTACCGGTAGCTATGTGTTCATCTCTCTCTCTATGCATGATCTTATTGAGATCATGAGCTTGTAATCTATAGATCTACCTTGCTACTCAAGTGCGTTAATAGATCTCTGCTCTCCCCATGTGTGTGAAAGTGACAGCATGCTCATCATGGTGGCACTTAGGCAAGAGATTACAAATAGTTTTTATGAGTTATATTTGGAGTTGGATGTCCTTATGAAATTGTTGTGTTTGTTGGACTCGTCTAGTACTCAAGGTGACAGTGTGGGGTTTTCTAGATGGGAAAGGCTTACTTTGAGGTGTGCTGTTATAGCCCTACCATCGATTAGAGTGTCCAACCGGAGAGTAGTTAAGAGTAGTATCATACAGAGAAGATATTTATATGAGAGTGTTCACTAGTGAAAGTATGATCCCTAGTCCTTGTTCTAAGCATTGCAATGCCGTTTGCAATTAGATCCGTTACATGTTTGCTTGCTTCCATCTTTATTTCAGTTTGCCTTTAATCTCTTCCATGCCATCAAGCTATCTTCTATCACCGTTACCACTTATAATTATCCATACCACTTGTATTTCACTATCTCTTCGCCGAACTAGTGCACATATACACCTAACAAGTGTATTGGGTGTGTTGGGGACACAAGAGACTTCTTGTATCTTGATTGCAGGGTTGCTTGAGAGGGGATACCTTTGACCACTTCCTCCCTGAGTTCGATAAACCTTGGGTGATCCACTTAAGGGAAAACTTGCTGCTTTTCTACAAACCTCTGCACTTGGAGGTCCAACAACTGTCTACAAGAATAGAACTGCATAGACATCAAGCTATTTTCTGGCGCCGTTGCCGGGGAGGTAAGGTAAAAGGTATTCACACCGGAGGATTAAAGAAGAAGAACCTCCCACGGCAAACGCCTATTTTCTGGTGTGAGTACTCGAAGTTATTTCCTTTAGATTTTGCAATTTTGTCTTTTTGTTTCTTGTTTCACTAGTTAGGCTTAATGGAAAACAACAACAAAATTAGAGAGCTTTATAGTATTTATCTTGAGTTAGGACATGAAGTGTTTGAAGAGAAATTTAAAAAACCTATGGAACTTTATTTGCATGCTAATAGCAATGTTGTTAGTTTGAATTCTTTGGACACCATTATTGCTAATGCCATGGAAAAGTCTAATCTTGAGGAAGCTAGTTCTTATGAAAATGATCTTTTTAGTTCCCCAGCTTTGGAAGATAGCTATTTTATTGCTTATGATGATACCAAACCTCCAATATATGATGATTACAATGATGAGTATGATATTTTCAATCCACCTACTATTGAGGAGAAAATTAATTATTATTACAATATGCCTCCTATATTTGATGACTATGGTGATGAGAATAATAATGATAGCTATTTTGTTGAATTTGCTCCCACCATAATTAATAAGAATGACTATGCTTATGTGGAGAGTAATAATCATTTTATGCATGTGGCTCATGATAAGAATGTTTTATGTGATAGTTATATTGTTAATTCTATTCATGATGCTACTCAAAGTTATTATGAGAGAGCGAAACATGGTTTTATGCATCTCAATAATATTAAGTTTCCCCTCTTTATGTTGAAAGTCTTGAAGTTGCACTTGTTTTGCTTTACTATACTTATTGCTTTGTGCTTTCATGACTTGTTTCTTTACAAGATTCCTATGCATAGGAAGTGGGTTAGACTTAAATGTGTTTTGAATTTGCTTCTTGATGCTCTCATTTACTCTCAATTCACATTTCTTATGTGAGCATCTTCTCAAACTATCATGCCTAACTTAAAGACATTAAAGAAAAGTACTTATTGGGAGATAACCCAAAAGTTTTAGATGAGTCTTGGAAGTTATTACTTTAGTAATAACCGCTCCTTATCCTTTTTTATTTGCTTTTTGTGCCAAGAGTAACTAAATATGAGAGAGAAGTAATGATTGGGAAAGTTGCTGTCCCGAAACAGATTTCTGTGCTTCACCGTAAAAATTCGTGAGAGAGCTCGGTATGTCGGATTGAACTGTAATTTTTTGTGCTTCTGCCCCATGTCGTTATATAACTTTCGTTAGTTCAACACTTTTTGATTTGAGCAACATAAGGTCTTCAAAAAAATTCGTCTTTACCTGCTGGTCTGTTTTGACAGATTTCTGCCATTTTCTGCATTTGCTTCTAGTTGGTTCCTTCTTGAGTTCTTTTGGGGAATTAAACTTTTTGAGGAAAGTGCTACAGTAGATACTGTTCTAATGGAAGTTTATTTGGTGTTAGAACTGAAACTTAAGACTTATTTATCTTGAGTGCACTAATGTTGCTAATGAGATTGTGTGAAGTTTTGTATGCAGGAAAATTTTCAGGTGTATGGAAGGAATGAGTAATAAGATGAAGGATGGACCAAAGCTCAAGCTTGGGGATGCCACGCATGTCACCCCAAGAAATATCCAGGAAGTACAAGCGTCAAAGCTTGGGGATGCCCAAGGCATCCCCTTCTTCATCAATAAAAATCCTAGGTTTCTTCCAAACGCTTCATTTTTATTGTGAAATAAAAGTGGAACTTGTAAGATCATGGAGTCTGTATGTGTGTTAGAGAAACGCCTGGGCTGCTAGCCTAAGCCATGCCTAATAATTGTGGAAACTTGTAGCATCACCATAATGAGCACTCTATGAAGCATCCTCAATAAAAACCTATGCAAATAGCAAATAAAAAGATCGATGAGATGCTCATTGTCTGCTTGCCTTGTCATTTTGATTATGGGAAAGCTCCCGTATCATGTGCAAGGGGTACCCCGTTGGCGGTTCTTAATGATACACATGTACTTACAATGACAAGAGCTTACTCGTGACTGAAGTTGAGTAGCATGAGGATCGGTCTTCGTAAGTAAGGGGCATGAGATTTCGGTTTATAACTTGTCAAGCATATCCTCTTAGTTGTGTCACTTTAACCTTAATCACCTTCAAGATGCTTATGATAGGGGCAATGAGAGCTGAAAGCTATAATTTTTGGAAGCTCTTTATGAGACTTGAATCCCTACTTCCTTTTACAAAGGCTTTTCTTCCACCATTACATTGAGTCTCCACCTTCTATCTTTATGCACTTACTTAGAGAGCATAGTGGCCATTCTTAGTTCTATGTGCATTGTCCGAAGACTTGTTGATTGATGCATAACTTTGATATTGCTTGTTTTAAACTATTTGTATCTAGTCAGTCTTATGAACTTTGAAGGTGTCCTATGCATTTTTATTTGCTACTCTATGAGGGACAAGCTGAATGCCATTATGCTATGTTTTCTTTATGTGAAACAAACAAACATATTGCAAAGCATTGTTATTCATGAACCTTTTGTTTGTGCCTTTTCATGTTGCATGCATAGTTGCTATGTCTTATCGTTAGAACTTTGTCTTTCATGCTATGTTGAAGTACTATGATCCCAGCTATCAATGTTTTACAAATACTTTGATCAAGTTTATGATGGTGCATGTCACCTCAAAAATTATTCTTTCTTTTTATCACTTACCTACTCGAGGACGAGCAGGAGTTAAGCTTGGGGATGTTGATACATTGCAAATGTATCTATAATTTTTGATGTTCCATGCTTGGTTTTATCTATTTTCTTGTGTTTTGTCCACACTTTGGAGTACTTTTCATATGATTCCTTGGACTAACCTATTAACAAGTGCCACAGTGCCAGTTGCCTGTTTTCTGCTGTTTTTGGTTCCAGGAAAGTCAGAAAATGAATATTCTCGGGATTGGACCGGACAAAAGCCAAAGTTGATATTTTCCCGGAAGACTCACGGAGCCAGAAGGAGAGTCGGAGAGGGGCCACAGGGTGGCCACACCACCCCATGGCGCGGGTCCCCTCAAGCCACGCCAGGGCATGGTGTGGGCCCCCTGGCCGCCTACCGACCTTGCCCTCTGGCCTATAAGAAGCCTCCCGAGGCATAAACCCTAGATCGTCAACCAGAAATCCACGAAGAGTTCCGCTGCGCCGGCGCCACTGAAGGGGAGATTCGGGGGACAGAAAGTCTCTGTTCCGGCACTCTGCCGGGATGGGGAAGTGCCCTTGGAGCCATCTCCATCGATCTCCACCACCATCTCCATCACCATTGCTAATTCCTATTATGAGGAGGGAGTAGTTCTCTCTCGAGGATAACGGTTCTACCGGTAGCTATGTGTTCATCTCTCTCTCTATGCATGATCTTATTGAGATCATAAGTTTGTAATCTCTGGATCTACCTTGCTACTCAAGTGCTTTAATAGACCTCTGCTCTCCCCATGTGTGTGAAAGTGACAGCGTGCTCATCATGGTGGCACTTAGGCTAGAGATTACAAATACATTTTATGAGTTATATTTGGAGTTAGATGTCTTTATGAAATTGTGGTGTTTGTTGGACTCGTCTAGTACTCAAGGTGAAAGTTTGGGGTTTTATAGATGGGGAAGGCTTACTTTGAGGTGTGCTGTTATAGCCCTACCATCGATTAGAGTGTCCAACCGAAGAGTAGTTAAGAGTAGTATCATAAAGAGAAGATATTTATATGAGAGTGTTCACTAGGGAAAGTATGATCCCTAGGCCTTGTTTCTAAGCATTGAAATACCATTTGCAATTAGATCTGTTACATGTTTACTTGCTTCCATCTTTATTTCAGTTTGCCTTTAATCTCTTCCATGCCATCAAGCTATCATCTATCACCGTTACCACTTATAATTATCTATACCACTTGTATTTCACTATCTCTTCGCCGAACTAGTGCACCTATACACCTGACAAGTGTATTGGGTGTGTTGGGGACACAAGAGACTTCTTGTATCTTGATTGCAGGGTTGCTTGAGAGGGGATACCTTTGACCACTTCCTTCCTGAGTTCAATAAACCTTGGGTGATCCACTTAAGAGAAAACTTGCTGCTGTTCTACAAACCTCTACACTTGGAGGCCCAACAACTGTCTACAAGAATAGAAGTGCGTAGACATCAAAAGCTCATAAGGAATAGCACTGGAACTTGCACCAATATCACATAAACCATAGTAGCAATGATGACCAATTCTAACAGAAAGCACAGGAACACTAGCTTTTTTAGTTCTATTAGGATGTGAAACAATATTAGAAGCATCCTCACAAAAGACTATGTGCCCATCTTCTATGCTTTTAGTGACAAGGTCTTTCACAATTACTACCACAGGTTCAACGTTTATTTGTTCATCAGGTTTTACAGTTCTCTTTTCACTTTTAGTGATTACATTAGTTATCATAGGATGATCCTTTACCTTCTCTGGGAAGGGAATCTTCTCAATATAAGGCTCAGGTAAGATGTGATCAATAATGCAACACTCAGTGCTCCCAACAGGAACACAGTCAACAATATCTTTCTAAGGTTCATGATACTTATTCCACTTCTTTTTAGGCACTTCAATGTAGGAAGCAAAAGCCTTAAAAAAAAATAAATAGCTTGAGAGTCTAGACCATAAGCATTTTTAATATTTTGAAAGTCATCAGTTCCCATAAAAGATTCAATGCATTCATAATCATAATTTATACCTGACTTTCTACCTTTGTCATTCTCCCAAGCTTCAGCATTGTCTTGAATACGGTCCAGAAGATCCCATTTAGCTTCTTCTTCCATACGAGTGAATGATCCAGCACAAGAAGCATCCAATAAATCCTTGTCATGTAGAGAAAGCCTTGCATAAAAGTTATTGATAATAATATTGTTGGGGAGCTCATGATTGGGACATTTGAGAATTAGTAACTTCAATCTCCCCCAAGCTTGAGCTGTACTCTCTCCATCAAGAGGCCAAAAGTTGTATATTTGATTCCGATCTTTATGAATCTCACTAGGAGGATAAAACTTTGAATAAAAGAGAGGAACTATTTCCTCCCATTCCACAGCTTGACCATTCTTCAGCAGCATATACCATTCCTCAACTCTTCCTTTCAATGATAATGAGAATAACTTATTCTTAACTTGATCTGTAGTAATACCTGCACACTTGAACAACCCGCATAATTCGTGTATAAAGAGCAAATGATCACTGGGATGGACAGTTCCATCCCCAACGTAGTAGTTATCCATAACCCGATCAATAATTCTTGTAGGTATTTTAAAAACATCATTCTCAGCAGGTGGTGGCTTATCTACTACCTTAGCAGTGGTAGTAGCATTACCAAATAAGAAACTCAGCGAATTATACATAACAAAAATAAAGCAACTAACAGAAGTAAACAATACTCATGGTAGAAGTTTCCTTTACCAGTTCCACTCTCCAATACCGCTTCACTCCCCGACAACGGTGCCAGAAAATAGTCTTGATGACCCACAAGTATAGGGGGTGTATCGCAGTATTTTCGATAAGTAAGAGTGTAGAACCCAACGAGGAGCAGAAGGTGCTGGCTAGTGGTATGGATCAGGAATTCTCTGCAAATACTTAGCAAACGGATTTTTAGGGTTTTTTGATAAAGCAAGTAAACGAAGTAAGAGTAAATAAAAGATAGTAGGAATAAATGCAGCAAGTGGCCCAATCCTTTATGCAGCAAAGGACAAGCCGGTTGTATTACTTAAGATGACCAAACGTTCTCGAGGACACATGGGAAGACTGTCAAGTGCTTTCGCTTCATATAGTTGATTAATCTTCTTTAGCTTGCTAAGTGTTGTGTGGGTGAACCTGTGCTAATGTACCGACCTTCCTAGGACTAATACATACTTGTGATTATACCCCTTGCAAACATCCGTAAGTACAAGAAAGTAATTAAGGTAGAAACCTAACCACAGCTTTAAACTCTAAGACCCTTACGTCCCTTGTACAATGGTTTCTTAACGGGGGTTTAGGTTTCTGTCACTCTAGCAATCCCTACGATTAGTAGCCAAATACACAATGCATTCCCCTAGGCCCATATAGGTGAAGTATCATGGAGTCGACATTCACATGACACCACTAGAAGAAGTACACCACAACTTAAATATCAAACTATTGAATCTTTCTCACCACAATTCCACAACTAACAACCTGACATCTCCCATGTCCTCAAGAAAAAAACAAACTACTCACAAGACATCATATGGATTATGATCAGAGATGGAATAATGATATATAACAATCTGAACATAAACAATAATTCAATGGTTCACTCAATAGCATCAACTACAAAGAGTAATCAACACCGGGAAAGTTTCCCCTATGAACTATGCAAGATTCAACGCAATTGTTACAACAATATGGAGATGGTGATGAGGGTGCTGATGGTGATGATGGTGGTGGTGATGATGATGATGATGATCCCGATGAAGTCTAGCTTGATGGTGGTGTTGAGGGCGACGATCTCCCCTCTCCGGGAAGTAATTCCCCCGGCAGAAATCTGTCCGCCGAAGAGATCTTTCTCTCTCGGTATTTTCCGCCCCGCAGAGGCGGCGAAATCTTTCTGTGGTCGCTCCCCGAGTCTTAGGGTTTCAGGAGGATAATATACGCCAGAGGGGAGTGCTAGGGGTGGACCAGGGCGGCCACACCACCTGGTGGCGCGGCCTGGGGTGGCCCGCGCCGGGGGTGGTGTGGGCCCCCTGTGGCCCATCTCCAGCCCCCCTTCTGGCTTCCTTCGTCTTCTGGAAAAATAGGATTTTCCATGTATTTCCCCGGATTTTCTGATCTTCGCGAATTTTGCCTCCAAACAGCACCTTTTCCATCAGAATCCTGACTGCAACGGTCCATGCTCCAAAAGTCATCAACCATGCAAAAACATATGAAATAACATAAGTATCACCTCTCAATACGAAATATATCAGTGAATAACATTGAATTATGACATAGAATAGTGATGCAAAATGGACGTATCAGGTGTGCGTCCGTTTTTGCTACCTTCTCCCTTTTCCCCTCGCTTTCCCATCGATTTGACCACAAGATCTGTGAAGATCGGACCACCCACGAGGTTAGACCTCAATAGGATTGGGCTATATGGGCCATGGAGAGTGGTGATGTGGGGTCCTAGTGTCGTGCAGAGGAGTAGGGGTAGGTGGAGGCTGCGGTAGCTAGCTTTTAGAAATATAGGGCAAGATCCTTGCTATAATGGCTTGGGTCCCCTTTTTTCTCTTCCCTCCAGGTGCTAGAGTACAAGGGAAACTGTGCCATACTAGTGTGGTCGACCATAGAGGGGTGGTGGAGTGCTGGGTATGGCTAGGGGTAGGTATGGTACTAATCCCAGAGGGATTAGGGGTGATTATGTTGATGCATGTAATATCATTTCGATTGTTTGATTTTCATGATTTTTGACGTGGTCAGAAGTGAGTGATGAGGGTTGGAGATAGTGTTGAGGTGGTGATCAGGGAGTTGATTTGGATTGCATAACACCAAGGAGTCGAGCTTGAAGGATATTAGTGATCTGAGGTCAACATATTTTCTTGCCATCTAAGCCTTGCTAGGTTTAGTGATTTAGAGCTCCACTTGGAAGATGGGGTATATGTTGGAGATATGCCCAAGAGGCAATAATAAAGTGGTTATTATTATATCTTTATGTTTATGATAAATGTTTACATCCCATGCTATAATTGTATTATTAGGAAACACTATACTTGTGTGTTTTGTAAACATAAAAGAGTCCCTAGTAAGCCTCTTGTTAAACTAGCTTGTTGATTAATTGATGATCATGGTTTCCTGATCATGGACATTGGATGTGATTAATAACAAGGTTATATCATTAGGAGAATGATGTAATGGACACACACCCATAGTAAGCGTAGCATAAAGATCAAGTCATTAAGTTAGTATTGCTATAAGCTTTTAAATGCATAGTAACCTAATCCTTCGACCATGAGGTTGTGTTAATCACCATCACCGGATGGGTACTTTGATGACATCAAACGCCGCTTCGTAACTGGGTGGTCATAAAGGTGTCATTGGGTATTCTGAAAGTATGTGTTGAAGCGCATGGACCAAGATTAGGATTTGTCCATCCGTAAGACGGATAGATATGCTCTGGGCCCTCTCGGTGGAATGTCATCTTGTTATCTTGCAAGCATGTGACTGGGTCACAAGGGATGACATATCACAAAACGAGTAAAGAGTACTTATCAGTAACGAGGTAGAACTAGGTATGGAGATACCGACGATCAAACCTCGGATAAGTATAGTATCGCGAGACAAAGGGAATTGGTTTAGTATGTAAATGGTTCAATCGATCACGAAGTCATCGTTGAGTATGTGGGAGCCATTATGGATCTCCAGGTCCCGCTGATGGTTATTGATAGGAGATGTGTCTCTATCATGTCTACATATTCACGAACCGTAGGGTCACACACTTAAGGTTCGAAGTTGTTTTAAGTAGATATGGAATGTGCGTTGGAGACCGAATGTTGTTCGGAGTCTCGGAATGGATCCGGGACATCACGAGGAGATCCGGAATTGTCCGGAGAATAAGATTCATATATTGGGGATCATTTTCTAAGTTAGGAAATGTTCCGGAGTGTTTGTATGGAGATTCTAGAAGGTTTCGGAATGTTCTGGAAGGTTCTAGAGAATTTCTTGGAGTTTTCTTGAAAACCAAGAAAGGGTCAAAGGAAACCTAGTGGGGCAAGACACAGATTCGTGGGGGAGGAGGAATCCTCCCCCCTTCCCACCGCCGGCCATAGGAGGGGAGTCCTACTAGGACTCCCCCTTCCCAGGCGCGCCTCCCCCCCTTAAATAGAAGGGCAGGGGCGCCCCCTCCAAGCCCTCTCTAACAACTCCAATCTCTGCCGCCTCTCTCCTCCACCTTTATTCTGCACAGGCATAGGCGAAGCCCTGCAGAATTCTCTACTCCACCACCACCACCACGCCGTCGTGCTGCTGGGATTTCGTGGAGAAGATCTACTACCTCTGCTGCTCGCTGGAACGGGGAGAGGAAGGTCTGCTTCGACTCCGCACCTGTGACCGACTGCGGAAGTGCTGCCAAAACGCGGCGCCGGAAGGATCGTCCACTTGACCGACTGTGGAAGCGCTGCCAAAACTAGGCGCCGGAAGGATCGTCCACTTGACCGACTGCGGAAGCGCTGCCGGAATGCGACGCCGGAAGGATCGTCCACACGATCTTGAGATCGGCAAGTGATCGACTACATCAACCACGAGATCTAATCTCGTTAACGCTTTCGGACCTACGAGGGTTAGTTCCTATCTATCTCGTTGCTCATGTCTAATAGATTAGATCTTGCCTTTTATGTAGATTAGATCTGGGTTTTGTTTGTTCTTGCGGTAGAAATTTTTTGTTTTCCATGCTACGAACCCATCAGTATATTGGTTGATAGAACACATGAGGTAGATTAGAATGGTGCAAGATTTGGTCTAGAACATGCTTGGGTGATTATAAATTGAATCTCGAACTTAGTTGTTTTTAAGGGTGCTAGAACATAATATTTTAAGAAGCTCAAGGCTCCATTAGAAACATGGAGTATAAGGGATAATGGACAAGGTTGAGTAGATAACATTCCTGTAAATAATTGATCCAGAGAATTTTTTAGGGAATAAGAAACATGTGCCAAAGATTGAATCTTTTAACATTTGTCAAAACAGATTATCATCTTCACTATAAAACCATCAAGGATAGGTGGGTCCAAGAGGGATTTGTTCAAGGAAAAAGGTGTGGTTTGCAAGTGCACTTGCTGGTGTGCAATATGACCCAAGTGCATTATTACAAATTCCCATGGTTGATTATACATAGAGGCTCAAGGATTTGATCCTGGTAAAATAGTTCCTGACATAGCCAAATTTGGTAGTTCTAGGGTTTCGAATAGAGAGGAAGATTTAGTTGGATAGATGAGTGGCAAGGATCCAAACTCTTCACCAAGTGAATGAGGTTGAGGAGTATCTAGAGTAGAAGGAGACATGCTTCGCTTCGGTCTCCATTGATTTGAAAACTACAAAAAGGGAGTGGCTTAACATTGAAACTGATAAGGGAACCGATGGTTAGCTTAATGTCTAGGGGTTAAGATTAGCTTGGTAGAACAAGGTAGATGGATTTATTGATCAAGAGCAAGGATGGGTGATGGAAGAGCACATCACAAATAAGAGGTTGGGATAGGCACATTGCCTAGGGATCAAAAGTAAGGGTCTTGGATAGGGTTTCAAAAGTAAGCCTAATAACAAAGATGAAGACTATCTTCCTACTAGGGTTTTGATGGTTTTCTCCCAAGAAACCTATGGTGAGGTAGTATTAGGATCAAACTATCCTCACCTGGCTAGAAAAGTATTGGGTAAAGGTGATGTGATGATAAAAACATGCTGGGATCCAAACAATCTTAAGGGTTGGGAGGAGAGTGATTTCCATTCCACCTCTTGAGGGTTAAGGGTGTGTGTTGTTGATTTGACTTTTTTTATCTGGGGACTAGGCTCCTAGAGAAGCTCAGACAAACATCTAACAAACAAGTCAACACATACATGTTTGAAAATAGAAGATCGAGTCAATTCATACAAACATCTCAAGGAAGACATACTACATATACAAGCATTTTTCAAAGTCTTGGGAGAGAAGTTTTGAAATAAGAAAACAAAGGTTTTGGGTTTTGAAGGAGGTGAGTGTCCCTTGGCACCATTACAAATACAGTAGAGGAACTAGCTTTTCAAAAGGTTTTGGAAAGTCTTAAGAAAAGAATATTTAGAAAGCTCTATCTTCAAAACATAGGGAGATGGTATCATATAGATCTCCTTAGTTTTGTCAAGTAGCAAGAAGAGAAAACATTTTAGTTTTTACAAAGTCATCTTGGCTCTAGTTTTGAAAAGTCAGAACATTTGAGAATATGTAAAGTAAACCAAGAAATTTCCTTTTGGTAAATAGCTTTGGTAAACCTTTGATAAGATAGAGAAGTATCTCAATCACAATCACAAGCCCAAACAAAGGCAGAGAAATCAACAAGAAACTGCTGCACCGCTAAGAAAGAAAAAGTTTTTGTTCCCCCTATTTTTTCCACTTTGAACACATAATCAGGGTTACTTAAAGGGGGAGTTACATTAAAGTCCAACAACATACACCATACATACCTATGTGGCAGTTGGTACTCCAAGTATAATATATGTGCCATGCCTTCAAGTAATTCAAAATAACCCTTTTTAGTTCAAAGCTCATGAGAAAGTAAGATGTGGGGTGAAAACCACTATGTATGCAACCGTTTAAAATATACAAAAGAGCAAACAAGAATTTGACCATTGGTAATTGAAAGTTATGTTCCCTGCTTATTGAAGGACTAGCACAGATGTTCTCTGCTTACTTTTTGTTACAGAAGTGTTGAATGACCAAAAGGAGCAAGAGAGTCTTCCATAATTTCATACATTCATCCAATCATGGTTAATTGTTCACGATACTTTCATTTGTTTTATTATAAAACAACATATTGTTAAGCATGTTTGTAGTTTATAAGAGATATCACTTTATAGCTCACTTGCCTATTACTATTCTTTAAAGATTGAACCTTGTAAACGTTGTGTAACAATATATGAAATGAAACATAGCAACAGACTCCAAAGTTGTAACTACCTCGGTGAATTATGCTCTTAGTTACATGCCTGGATGAACGAAAATGGTTAAAATAGTACGGTGGGGCCCAGGGCCACTCACGGTAGACCTTTCGGCCGTCCTAACCACTTTCAGACATCGGGACAAGAACGAGCGGCGTAATCGGCAGGCGAAGGGATCAACTACATACACAAATGAGTATGTATGCAAGCCACATACAACAGTCCTCAGAGCCATTCCATCTAAAAGAAATAGAAATATTGCAACGCCATACGGCAAGATTCAAATATCCTAGATAGAGATAATAATTTTGGATAGCTCCTCATACAACAAACATCAGAGTATCAGGCGGAAGTG
Organism: Avena eriantha; assembly: GCA_910589775.1. Taxonomy (NCBI): domain Eukaryota; kingdom Viridiplantae; phylum Streptophyta; class Magnoliopsida; order Poales; family Poaceae; genus Avena; species Avena eriantha. The sequence continues at coordinate 486,581,248 of OU342745.1, read as the reverse complement.
GAAAACAAGATCCGAGTACGGATAAGAAGCAAATCGGCATAAGATGCCCATAAATAAACACATCCCGCCCACAGAATCTCTACACCGAATGATCGTCGCCAACCTCATCTGTCTCTTCCACCCAGTATCCATCTTGCGGGTATACCTGTTCATCTGAATCAAACAATTTATCGTGTGAGACCCTAGGGGTACTCAGCAAGTCTTTATGCCGCTAAAGGGGACACAACCCGGGGTGACGCAATTGCAGCAAAAGATAATACCTAACAATTCTACAGATACTCGCTAACCATCCACCTAACCAATGATAGACGGATGTCCGCGAATTAAGAACAACAGTTATAACGGTATAATTAACAGATCCATCCTCCTCCTCGCTTACCAACGAGAAAGCGTACGAACAACCCCCATCATCCGTTGGCAGTTTTATTATCCATTCCATGAGTATTGCACTATTTACTAGTTAAGTACTTAGTCAATTTAAAGCGGTACTTTAGTTATACTTGTCTATGATCGAGAAACTGTGCTCCAAGTCGTCCATAACCACGGACACGGCTTTCAGAAAAATTTACCCTGCAGGGGTGCACGAATAGCAACACACACTCGATCATCCTCGGAAAAACCAAATCAAAACCCAACGAGGCATTCACGACAAAGCAATAACAGGATTCAGAAATATTTCAGGGGGCCACCCCATTAAGCTACCCGCAACGAAGTTGGCCGGCTCCGAGACGGACCCAAGGTTTGCACCAATGGCTGTAAACGACTGGGAACCCGAAAATGTGACTGGGCTTGTCGATACCGCAAAAACACTCCGCAATTCTTAAACAGTACAGGTGCTCCTCGCACAATCTTAATAAAACAGTAACATGGCATAAGTACAGGATAGTAACAAAACCCCAAACTACTTTGTGGCCCCAAGAAATAAGAATGAATCAAGCTCTGGCTCAGGGGGGTCCATAAGGCCTCTCGGATGTGGATAGTGCGAATAGTCAAGGAACAGGAATCAAGTACTCAGGGTCCTACGGGACACAAGTGAGCATGAAAAACCAGCAGATATTGCTCACCGGTGCCTCTTTCATTAGTTATCCCATTACTACTCCGGTTAAGTTGTTTAGGTACCTCGTTATTCATCCGACACTCACATACCCTACACATGATTTTCTATGACTCGCATGGCTCAAACAGCTCCTGTAGTAATGGCTCATGGGATGGAGGAACAAGCTTTGGTGGGGTTTAAAAGTAAAGGCTATGCAGTACTTGGGATTCAATTTAATGCAATCGCGACTCAATGATGCAACAATAAGAAAGAGGCAATAGGTACTGTATGTATGCAAGCATGTGGTAGTGCTTGCCTGGCAGCTCAGTTGAAGCGAGAGATGGATCTGGGTAGTACTCCTGTGATTCCTGGTAATTCTCCTGCTGGGCGTCTATTCGAAGAAGAACCAAACAAACAAGGGCCAACAGAAATAAAGTGCACAAGCATATGAATTAAAATGCGACAAGCAAACAAGCATGCCATGATGAATGGTGCACAATTTACATGGCATTAAAGTAGCATGGCAAAGGTGAGGTGTGGATACAAGAAATAAAGCATTTTGTTATTTATTTAACCAAGTTTTATTGTCATAAACAGTTCAGATTTTTAATAATGACATGATGCATGCTTCAATTCAGAACAAGGACTGCATAGATAGAACGGGCTCGTCGCGCTGATCGATTTAGACATATTATTTGCCCAATTTGGAGTTATAGAATTAAAGTTATTAATTAATTAAGGAAAAGGGCATTTTAAAGTGTTCAAACAATATTTTGAATGGCATATTTGAATTCCTCTCATTTTCCTGATTCCAAAACATATATTATGTGTATTGTTTGGATTTATATTTGAAAAGTTATTTGAAATCTGATTTGAGTTTGAATTTAAATAATTTTGAATTTTTTTTGTTTAAACAGTTAAACAGGAAGTCTTTTGTCACCCAGGTAGACCTAGCCACAGCCGCTAACAGTGGGCCAGCTGCTGACTGGGCGAGACCTGCGCGCAAATTCTTTTCTCACCGCGGCTCTGACTAGCCCGTGCGACTGCGAGGTGGGGCCAACTGGCTAAGGCCCACGTGACAGTGGTGGGGATGGCAGAGACTGACAGATGGGGACAAGCTGGACCGCGGGTTGAGGGTAAGGTTCCCCGGGTGCCTTTCCGTTAAACTGCCACTACGGCTGATAGGTGGGGCCTCTAGGAGCTCCTCATACAACAAACATCAGAGTATCAGGCGGAAGTGGAAAACAAGATCCGAGTACGGATAAGAAGCAAATCGGCATAAGATGCCCATAAATAAACACATCCCGCCCACAGAATCTCTACACCGAATGATCGTCGCCAACCTCATCTGTCTCTTCCACCCAGTATCCATCTTGCGGGTATACCTGTTCATCTGAATCAAACAATTTATCGTGTGAGACCCTAGGGGTACTCAGCAAGTCTTTATGCCGCTAAAGGGGACACAACCTGGGGTGACGCAATTGCAGCAAAAGATAATACCTAACAATTCTACAGATACTCGCTAACCATCCACCTAACCAATGATAGACGGATGTCCGCGAATTAAGAACAACAGTTATAACGGTATAATTAACAGATCCATCCTCCTCCTCGCTTACCAACGAGAAAGCGTACGAACAACCCCCATCATCCGTTGGCAGTTTTATTATCCATTCCATGAGTATTGCACTATTTACTAGTTAAGTACTTAGTCAATTTAAAGCGGTACTTTAGTTATACTTGTCTATGATCGAGAAACTGTGCTCCAAGTCGTCCATAACCGCGGACACGGCTTTCAGAAAAATTTACCCTGCAGGGGTGCACGAATAGCAACACACACTCGATCATCCTCGGAAAAACCAAATCAAAACCCAACGAGGCATTCACGACAAAGCAATAACAGGATTCAGAAATATTTCAGGGGGCCACCCCATTAAGCTACCCGCAACGAAGTTGGCCGGCTCCGAGACGGACCCAAGGTTTGCACCAATGGCTGTAAACGACTGGGAACCCGAAAATGTGACTGGGCTTGTCGATACCGCAAAAACACTCCGCAATTCTTAAACAGTACAGGTGCTCCTCGCACAATCTTAATAAAACAGTAACATGGCATAAGTACAGGATAGTAACAAAACCCCAAACTACTTTGTGGCCCCAAGAAATAAGAATGAATCAAGCTCTGGCTCAGGGGGGTCCATAAGGCCTCTCGGATGTGGATAGTGCGAATAGTCAAGGAACAGGAATCAAGTACTCAGGGTCCTACGGGACACAAGTGAGCATGAAAAACCAAATAGCAGATATTGCTCACCGGTGCCTCTTTCATTAGTTATCCCATTACTACTCCGGTTAAGTTGTTTAGGTACCTCGTTATTCATCCGACACTCACATACCCTACACATGATTTTCTATGACTCGCATGGCTCAAACAGCTCCTGTAGTAATGGCTCATGGGATGGAGGAACAAGCTTTGGTGGGGTTTAAAAGTAAAGGCTATGCAGTACTTGGGATTCAATTTAATGCAATCGCGACTCAATGATGCAACAATAAGAAAGAGGCAATAGGTACTGTATGTATGCAAGCATGTGGTAGTGCTTGCCTGGCAGCTCAGTTGAAGCGAGAGATGGATCTGGGTAGTACTCCTGTGATTCCTGGTAATTCTCCTGCTGGGCGTCTATTCGAAGAAGAACCAAACAAACAAGGGCCAACAGAAATAAAGTGCACAAGCATATGAATTAAAATGCGACAAGCAAACAAGCATGCCATGATGAATGGTGCACAATTTACATGGCATTAAAGTAGCATGGCAAAGGTGAGGTGTGGATACAAGAAATAAAGCATTTTGTTATTTATTTAACCAAGTTTTATTGTCATAAACAGTTCAGATTTTTAATAATGACATGATGCATGCTTCAATTCAGAACAAGGACTGCATAGATAGAACGGGCTCGTCGCGCTGATCGATTTAGACATATTATTTGCCCAATTTGGAGTTATAGAATTAAAGTTATTAATTAATTAAGGAAAAGGGCATTTTAAAGTGTTCAAACAATATTTTGAATGGCATATTTGAATTCCTCTCATTTTCCTGATTCCAAAACATATATTATGTGTATTGTTTGGATTTATATTTGAAAAGTTATTTGAAATCTGATTTGAGTTTGAATTTAAATAATTTTGAATTTTTTTTGTTTAAACAGTTAAACAGGAAGTCTTTTGTCACCCAGGTAGACCTAGCCACAGCCGCTAACAGTGGGCCAGCTGCTGACTGGGCGAGACCTGCGCGCAAATTCTTTTCTCACCGCGGCTCTGACTAGCCCGTGCGACTGCGAGGTGGGGCCAACTGGCTAAGGCCCACGTGACAGTGGTGGGGATGGCAGAGACTGACAGATGGGGACAAGCTGGACCGCGGGTTGAGGGTAAGGTTCCCCGGGTGCCTTTCCGTTAAACTGCCACTACGGCTGATAGGTGGGGCCTCTAGGAGCGCGGGTTGAAGGAGTCAAAAATGTGGGGGGTTAAGTGCAAAGGGTCAACACGCACTGTGGATCTTCTCTGATCTCTGACGGCACTCGCGGCGACAGCGCACGCGCGGCGCGGGGGATTCGATCCCGTGACCTAGGGTGCTCACGCAGGGAGGCGAAGCCACTGCGGTGGGCTAGGGGAGCTGATAGGAGGGTGGCTGGGGCCTAGGTGAGGCTCGTTGCGGCGCGGGTAGCTTGTAGACACCGGCGACCTCTGGCGCACCGAGGGCGTTCTGCGAAACGAGCGGCGGCGCTAGACGGCGACAGCGAAGCGGAGGATGTCAGGGAGGGAGAGGTGCGTACCGCGGAGAGATCGGTGGTGTCAGAACGGGAAGGGGTGCAGCGAATCATGGACGAGGCTGGCGGCCGGAGGATTAGGGTTTCGCGTCGGGCGGCGCTGGTTCCGGCGGTTCTGGGGCTCCTCCTTCGTGTCGGCGTGTCCAGGCCGAAGCAGCGAGGTCCCCTTGGTCTTCCAGGCCACCTCCACGATGCGCTCGCCGGCCAGAGCGGCGAGACACAGGTGTAGACGGCGACGACTGGCGGCAGGTGCTGGCGACGGTGAAGAGGAAAGGGAGGAGAGGTAGGCTTGGGGGTTGGATCTGGGAGAGGCAGGAGACGTGTGGGAGGAGGGGAGAAGCGAAGGGGAAAGAAGGGTGGCGTGTGGGCATGGCAGAGAAAAGTGGCCTTGGCCCTTTTCTCTCTTTCTCCTCGATCACGTGGTCGAGCTGGGGGCAGGTAGGCATGGCAGGGTGGGAGGCTGCAGGTGGACCAGGGTGAGGGGGAGGAGTAGCAGCTGGGGCCAGCATGGCAGGTGGAGAGATAGAGAGAGGAGAGAGGACTCGGGTGTAGCTAGGTTTAGTTTAGAGAGGGCTCGGGTTAGGGTTGTTAGGGATGGGGTAGGGGTGGCTGAGGTGTGGGACCAAGGAGGGAGGGTGGCCAGGTGGGCCAGCCTGGTAGAGAGGGAGTAGAAGAAAGAGAGGTAAGGTAGGGGTTAGGGTTTAGGATAAGAACTAGGTTAGAGGTAAATAGAGAGATAGTTAGGGTTAGGGATTTACTTAGTTGAGTAGGCTTCTATTCTTGTTTAAAGGATCATCCCAAGAGGAGATGGTGAGTGCTTTGAACTAACATGAGAAGAGGTGGAAGATTAACCAAGAAAAAGAAAAAGAATAGATGTATGGAAAGAAGCCCTCATTTGATTCATGCATGGAGATAATTAGAAGAAAAGATGTTGATGAGAAAATGGGGTGGTGGAAAGGAGTGGAGGTGATCCACAAGGAAAAGATCCAATAAATTCAAGAGGAATCAAAATGGCTAAAGGTGGTGGTACTTTTGCATGGCCCATGCAAAACAATAAATGCCAAGGTTCATTTTGTGAAAACAATATTAAAAGTATGGCATTATTCTCATGCATCCCCAATAAGTGGAATAAGGCCAAGCAAAGAATTTATAGAATTAGATCCATCCTATCTCCCATGGGCTAGGTTAAATACCCAAAAGAAAAATAAAAGCCCATGGTAAAAAGAATGGTGGAATTTATAAGGTGGTGAAAGGAAAGGTGAATAAAAGATATGCCCCCAACTCAACTTGGGCATTAAACAATATATCAACAACCAAATACAATATCAAGAGGCAAATACAATTAATAATGCATATGAGAGAAGAACCAAAAGAAGAAGGGTTTTATATGATGCTCAAATGCAAGGTGGCATGATGACATGAGCATGGTATAATTATGATGCAACAATTATATATAGGAAGTAGCCATTATATTACTAGACCAAGTAGCATTACCATTGTTAGACAATTGGGATGCTACAAAAGTCCTTGTTTAGTTTCATCACCTTTATGCTCGAGGGCGAGCATATGTTAAGTTTGGGGATGTTTGATGCATGTAAAGTGCATCCGTAAACTTTGTAGTTTATTGTGCCAATATCCCCATTATCTTGCAACTTTATTATATTTATTGAGACTAACCTACAAATAGTTGCAAAAGTATACAATTTCTTGTTTCACACTTTGTTGTATAGAAATACGTGAATATAGAAGGAAACTGGTCATTACGGTGAAATTCAGAGTTTTCTGAAATCTGTCCTTGTAGAACAGTTTTCGACAATTGACACGACAATGCTAAATAAGGCATCAAATAGAAAAACTCAAAACATTAAAGGTGTGGGAAATTTCATTCTAATGATCCTAGACATAAAATTTGCCTTAAAAGGAGTCCGGTCATGACTTTTAGCACCATATTACTGAAGGATAAAGAAATAGTTTCGGGATTTCGAGAGTTTGTGACGTGATTGACTCCAATTCTATGCATGCTTGATGGATTCGGCAAAGTCACAACCCAAGGAGATCCCAAAGTATAGAGGGGAGCCCTAGGAAGGTCCTAGAGGTGTCCAATAGCCCTTGCATCAAAGGGGCATCCATTCCATGGCCTAGATTGCATCTCCGCCTCTATATATATTGAGGGGAAACCGTTTTTTGGAGGCATCCATCCATAGCTACAAAATTCCTCCCTCTTAGAATCCACCAAGGAGGGTCCTCCACACCAGCACAATCCCCAAGTAATAAGAAGGGGCCAAGGGTCGCCGCCATCCATAGGAGGTCGCCGCCCTGCCCTGCCATAGGCACCGCCTCTCTCCTTGCCATGGCCGCCTCTCCCCCTTGATGAGGCACATCTCCATCACCATCTATAGCAAGATCCTCTCCATACCCCTACTGTAATCTCTTAGAAAACATGATGTGTGATACAATCTATTGTTTTACCAAGATCTATTGTATCTCTATGTCTTTTTTTGAGTAGTGAATTGTTTATGGAAATTGTGAAATAGTTCGTTGATTGTTGCATACAAATATATGTTATATTCTATGATGATCTTATGTACTAATATATAAGTGCACTTATGTTGGGGGATGCATAAGATTGTCACTGTTGCATGATGATAGGATGAGGGATGGACATAATTTGACAGAAACCGGATCCCAAGTTTTAGATATGCATGCTATGTTAATTCATGGTTAAATAAGGGGGTTATAATTATGGGGACTGATATGTTGCAAACGTATCTATAATTTTTTATGTTCCATGCTTGGTTTATATCTACTTTCTTATGTTTTGCCCACACTTTGGAGTACTTTTTATACACTTTCTTGGACTAACCTATTAACAAGATACCACAGTGCCAGCTGCCTGTTTTCTACTGTTTTTGGTTCCAGGAAAGTCAGAAAATGAATATTCTCGGAATTGGACAGGACAAAAGCCAAAGTCAATATTTCACCGAGGGGGACACGGAGCCAGAATACGAGATGGAGAGGGGACAGGGGCCAGCCACACCACCTGGCCGCGCGGCCAGGCCAAGCCCGCACCAGGTGGTGGTGTGGCCGCCTAGGGAACCCCCTCGGCCTCCCCTTTCGCCTATATATCGCCTCCGATACAGAAACCCCAAGTACCCGATCAAAATTCCACGAAAGTGTATGTAGCCGCCGTCATCTCCATCCCTATATTAGGAGGGATCTGAAGCTCTTCCCGGCACCCTGCCGGAGGGGAGAATTCACCCTGGAGGCCTTGTTCATCACCATGCAAGCCTCCGGTGTGATGCGTGAGTAGTTCATCCTTGGACTACGGGTCCATGTAGTAGCTAGATGGTTGGTTCTTCTTTTTTGTGCTACCATGTTTAGATCTTGTGAGATCCGTTCATGATCAAGATCATCTATTTGTAATCCTACATGTTGTGTTTGCGGGGATCCGATGGATATTGAGATGCTATTTCAGATTGATCATTGATTCTATCATGTCTTTGTTATTTGTGATCTTGCATGCTCTCCATTGTTAGTAGATATCTTGGAGAAGTAGATGCTAGCAACTCCAAGAAGGAGTATTTATGCTCGATAGTGAGTTCATGCCTCTAGTAATCTGGGGAAGTGACAGAAATCTCTAAGGTACTAAATGTGTTGTTTCTACTAGGGAGAAAACATCAATCCTTTGTTCATAGAACAATCGTATTGTTTACTTTACACGCAATTCGTAATGCAATTATATGTTGCTTACAACTTAATACTAGAGGGGGTTCGAATGATAACCTGAAGGTGGATTATTAGTCATAGATGCAGTTGGATTACGGTCTATGTATAATGTTGTAATGCCCAATCAAATCTCATAGGAGTCAAGATGATTAGTATATGCATGTATGCTTTCTCGTTGTTTGTCAATTGCCCCGCTGTAATTTGTTCACCCAACATGTCATCTATCTTAAGGAGAACCGCCACTAGTGAACTATGGACCCCAGTCCTTTCTTTTACCATCAATCTACAAATGTTTACTGTTTTCTGTTTACTTTTTGCAAGCTATTACTTTCTTCCACCCAATACGTTTAATCCTTTGTTTTCAGCAAAACCGGTGAGATTGACAACCTCACTGTAAGTTGGGGGCAAAGTTCCGTGGTTGTGTTGTGCAGGATTCCAAGTTGGAAACAACACCTTGGAGGTGTTTCCTTGCTCCTACAGGTTTGATAACCTTGGTTTCATAACCGAGGGAAACTTAATGTTGTGCTCATCATACCTTCCTCTTGGGGTTCCCCAACGAGCTCGATATCAACCATGAGTCAGCAAATACTTTTCTAGCGCCGTTGCCGGGGAGTCAAGGACATCTTCACAAGGGGAGTCCCTCATAACCAATCTCTTTACTTTGTTGTTTTTGTTTTGCTTAGTAAAATTTTGCTTTGTTTGCATGTTTCTTTATCAAAAACACAAAAAAATTAGGTGTACTAAGTTTGCTTTCTTTATTAAAAACACACACAAATTATTATTAGTTCCTATCTTAAGTTTCCATTATGTCTAGCATTGCTCCAGTCACTATGTCACCTAAGGAAATGATTTTCACTTTCAAACAAGGAATTGAAGAGAGTTTCAAAGAAGCTTGGTCTAGAATCTCTGATTTACATGAAAAACTGAACCTAAAATGACTCAAAGCTTGTTTCTTAGCAGTTTTTATCTTGGAATTGCTATTTGCTATACATATGCTTTGGATGCTGTAGTGGGAGGAGATTTCCTCCAATGCAATGAGGATGATGCTTTTAATGCCATAAAGAAGTTGGTCTTTACTTACAACTTGCCTAGCAAATCTGATTCTTCCTTTATAAACATATTTGCTAGATTGAACACTCTTGAGACCCACACTGCTAGTTTAAAAGATTGCTATAATACACTTAGAGAGCATCATGATTATGTTCCAATAAATTCCGAACCCTCAAAATGGCTTCCCACAGTAAAGATTGTTATAAATAAAGAAACTTTTCATTCTCGCTGTGATATCATGTCTGAATTATGTCTTATGCCTAAAGATATCTATGAATCTTTGAATCTTTGGGGAATTTCTGAAGGAGGAGAAGAAATATTTCTTGCTAATAATGCCACAATATTACCCATTGGAATAGCTGAAGGTGTGTTTACAAAGATCCTAGGAAAAAATGGTTTCTACTGATTATCTTATTATTGAATATGTAGGAAAAGGACAAATTACACTTGGAAGATCCCTATTTAAACTCCTTGCAGCAATAATATATGTGGAGGCACCATGCATTTTGTTTCTCCACCAAACAATCATATGTTCCCCAAGGTTAAGAATAAAAGTAAGAGAGGTAAGGGCAAGAAATTTGGTTTTAATGCTTCTTCATTTGAGAACACTTGATTCTTTTCTTGCTTCTTATGCCTAACTTAAAGGCGTTAAAAAGTACTTATTAGGAGATAACCCACAAGTTTTAGATAAGTCTTGGAAGTTATTACCCCTGTAATAACCGCTCCTTATCCTTTTTATTTGCTTTTTGTGCCAAGAGTAACCTCTAATGAGAGAGAAGTAATGCTTGGGAAAGTTGCTGTCCCGAAACAGATTTTTATGCTTCACTGTAAAATTTCGTGTAAAATCTCTGTATGTCGTTTTGAGGCGTGCATTTTTGTGCTTCTGCCCCATGTTGTTATCTAACTTTCGTTAGTTCAACAATTTTCGATTTGAGCAACAGAAGGTCTTCCAAAAATTGGTTTTTACCTGATGGTCTGTTTTGACAAAATTCTGCCATTATTTGCATTTGCTTCTTATTGATTCCTTTTTGAGTTCTTTTTAGGGAATTGAGCTTTTTGAGGAAAGTGCTACAGTATATTGTGTTTTATTGGAAGTTTTATTGCTGTTGAAACTGAACCCAAGGACTTATTATCTTGAGTGCACTAATGTTGCTAATAAAGATTGTATGAAGGAAAAATTTTAGGTGTATGGAGAGAATGATGTAATGAGATGAAGAATGGACTAAAGCTCATGCTTGGGGATGCCACCCATGTCACCCCAAGAAATATCCAAGAAGTACAAGCGTCAAAGCTTGGGGATGCCCAAGGCATCCCCTTCTTCTCAATAAAAATCTCAGGTTTCTTCCAAACACTTCATTTTTATTGTTTCATGCACAGTTGTGTTGTTGTTGGAGCGTCTTTGTTTTTGTTTTTGGTTTTTCGTTTGCTTGGTTTGCTTAGTTTGCTTGAATAAATTGGTTGGACCCCCTCTTTCATACATTAGTTTTCAAATAGTTTGGTTTGGTTTGGAAAAGAGTAGAAAACTTAATGCTTAAGTGGTAAAAATAGCTTTTTTTTACTGTGGCCTATGCTTTGTCATGCCATGCTTTATATTGTTTTGGATTTATGCTTAGTAATTTTTGCTGTAGCATGACATGTTATAAATAATTGAGATTGCTTAATGTGCCTTGAAAGAATCATGCGTTGTTTTAGCATATTAAAGCATAGTATTGTTGTATTCTCCTCTGATGCTTTATTGGGTTGACTTGGCGCATGCCCACACCATGTTATGAGTATCCCAAGTCACCATAGCCTCTATGATCCTTTAGGTTTCGACATGTAATATCACTTTATGCTTTAATTAATGATGTTTTGTCGCTTTGCACGATTATGGCCATTATTTCTCTCTTAGTTGGTCGCTCCTAGTCTTTTGCTAGCCTCCATAACCAAGTATGAGTTCCACTAATGCATCCAACTCCAAATAAAACCAAGTTATTCCCAAGAGTCCACCATACCTACCTATTAGCATTTGCTATTCCAAGTATATTCATATTTTTATCTACCTTCCGAATTAAACTTGTTATGAGAAAACTTGATGGCACACTTTACTTTTCTTGCCCCTAATAAACTTGAACCATTGTGTCGTATATGTTGTATATGCTTGCACTTATATGTTGGGGATTAGCAGAACCATGCTGTCATGGGGAACGCTTTCAACATTGAACTTGTACTGTGTACCTAGTTGATATCATGCTCTTTTTGTGTATGGATGTCGTCGATGTGAAATGAAAGGGGAGCTTGTAAGTCCATGGAGTTATGTATGTGTGTTAGAGAAACGCCTGGGCCGCCGGTGTAATCCATGCCTAATCATGGTGGAAACCTACAGCGTGTAACATCCCAAAAAAATTCATCTGAAAACCCTCATCATTGCACTCATTTCTTCATGGCTTGTGTTGCATTGCATTTAGTTTGTCCCCCAAAAATTTGGTGAAATTTTGAGGCAATTTGGAACCCATTTGCTAAATTCAAAACCTAGGAAAAGAAAAACTAAAAGGAAAAAGAAAAGGGAAAGAAAAAATACAGCAGCAGCAGTTCCTGGCCTATTCGGCCCAATCTAGCCCAGCAAGCCCACCCGGGCCACCCCTCCCTCTCCTTCTTTTTCTCACCGCCCCCCTGCATGCCCCCTCTCACTTACCCTCTGGCCCCAGTCCCACGTCATCGCCACCTCATCTTCTTCCACCCAAGCGACGAACTGACCCCCACTCTCCTCTGTCGTTTCCAACCCGGTCGAATTTGGGCATTTCCACGATTAATTTGCCACTACGACCGCCCCTTCTTAATCCCCTCTCCCTCCTCATCGGTTTCCCCTCAGTCACTACCCCCAGGCTCCCCAATTGCAAGCTCGAACCGCCGCTGTCCGACGCGACTCCGGCGACGATTCCGGTGAGCCTCGACCATGACACGCCCTCCTCTCTGCATTGTCATCTTCACTAGGTTCTGGCGCATCTTTTAACCCTGGCCACGTGCCTTTTCTTGCCCCAGGTCGACGACACGATCATTGCCGGCGAACTCCCTCTGCCTCCGCCGTCCGTCGACTTTTCCGGTAAGTCTAGGGTTCCCACCGCCCTTTTTAGCCTCTACTAGTCAGTACTGACCCGGGCGCACCTCCCTAACCTCTCTCTTTGCCTGCTCGAGCCACATATCAACGCCACCATCTCGGAGGCGCGAGCTCCACCGTCGGCTGAACTTTGGCGAGGTATCTGGAGCGAAGTAGAGCACCTCTCCCTCCACCGTGACCATCACCGACACCACCTCAACCGCCTCGACCTCTGGTAGGAGTCCACGGACCCCGTGCCCCTTTAAAACCACCAGAACACTGCCGCCCGACGCGCCGCCGCCGCGCGCAGTAGGTCAGCGCCGCCAGTTCCCGGTCGAGCCCTAGGAGTCGTTGGATCTGTCGCCAGCGGCTCAGATTAGATCAATAATCGAAAGGGTACGGGCTGATCTGGTCCGTCCGTTGCCACTTAAAATCCAACGGTCCGTAGCGGTCGATTTGACCGAATCGGTATGGGCCAATAGGATAGCGCCACGTCAGCCTGTGCGTCTGTTTAATTAGAAAAATAGACAGAATATGCATTTAACTTAGAAATTCAATAACTTTTGATCCACAATTCAGAAAAATGCAAATTTGGTGTCTATGGATTCAGGAAAATAAGACCTTTATTATTGAGGCCTTGTTTCACACTTTTGTTTCTGGAAATTGGAGTTATAGGAAGAAACTTTTTAGGAGTATTTTTGCCCATAAAAATTACTTCATAAATTGTTTTTAGGTATTCCTTATGCCTTTAGATAGAGTATTTAAACCTCTGTACTGTAGACTCTGTAAGTTTTAGAGTTTTGATCATATCATTGCATTTTGCATGCATTCATATTTTTGTAATGCTATATTGATTGTATTATTGTTGTTGTATTGTTCTTTGTGTAGATTGTGTGGATTGTGAAGTTTGTTGCTGTGAGGATTGTACCTATTCCCCTAGCTACCAAGGCAAGTGATATTTCATCTTGTCTCCTATTATTTTCACTATTGCACTAGTGTTATTTTGGTAGATCTTAGCATGGTAGGATTATTTATATGTTACTATGCTATGCTATCCTATAGATTATGTCTTGGTAGTATTTCCTAGTTGAAAGACTTCGTATGCTAGAGTACTTAGACATGCTATTAGAATTCGTGGGTGGAAATTCATATCAAGATAGTATGGAAAGATATTATTTTGTTTGATTAAGAAAACAACTAATGTTAATGAAACACCTGGGTGGAATGGGACTTGCTTGGATTATGTTGAGTGGTTACTCAGGGGCCATGTCTATGATCAGCTGGTGTATCGCACTTGTGGATGGCCACCCAGGAACAAAGAGATTGGAGACATTCTTGTCGCGAAGCTTCCAGTGCAGCCACTTGGCATATGGGATCTGCCTTGACCGACTAAGTTGCAAGAACTCAGCTAGACGGACAGAGGGTGGTAGATATGATAGGATGGAACGCGGTCATGGTGGCCTGAGGGATTGCTTCTGAAAAGTCTCGTCTTGATGCATGTCGAGTCTTGTGGGGAAAGTGCACCACCTCTCGAGAGGGTAAAACTAAGTACCTAGCCGTGTCCCCGGTTATGGACAAATTCTGAGCGTCAAGACAGTGAAGCAGTTCAATAATCTCCTCATCCAAATTTCTCTAAGTGAAAACTTGTGGGTGAACAAGGGTAGAGGTTTAGTGATGTCTATCATTGGTACCTTAGTGTTTTGAAAGAGAAAACTTACTCTTCAAAAACTATGAGGTAAAACCTTGCTTTTAGCAAAGTCATCCAAAACCACACTTAGCCATATATTCATGTAGTTGTTGGATTATACTAAGTATCTATGGTATCACTTGCCAATACAATTCCAAATGTATTGACCCTTGTGGCTGTAACTTATTATGTTGCAGGATACTCTGATGATGAGTAGGGTTGCGGGTCTACACTCGACATGTTTGCCTGTGGCGCTTGAAGACAAAAGACTCTATTATTATACTATGTAATGTGAACCTTGAGTAATGTTAGCCTTGGGCTAAGTGAGTTGTAAGAACCATTATATTCCTGGATATGCGATGTAATAATTACCTTTGTTTCTGTGTACTTCATCTTAAACTGTGGGTGCTAGTATTTCGATCCAGGGACTAGCACTGCAATCACAGGGATCTTACCTTATTATGGTGAGATCTTACAGATGGTATCAGAGCACTGTGTTGCCCTGTAGGTTCGTGACCCTAGATTGGATTAGACTAAGGAAAACCCTTAGGAAAAATAACTTTATATTCAAACTTTACACTTGTCTTTTCATCTCGTAAAAACTTTTCCTGATCATTCTTTCTCATCTATTTTTTGTGGATGTCCACCATCAATGAATCTATCAAGAAGGGACCACTGATGACTATGGCACTCGAGTGTGAGACAAAATTTCCCAAGGCACTCAAGAACCTCATGATCGGCTTGGGAATGGATGGTGAAACCATGTACAAGGGATTTCCTGTGATAGATGAAGGACAAGAGTATTGGTGGGTGCAACTCCATTTATATAAGAACATGGAAGATGATCCAAAGAGTATGGGATTTTGCATGTCCACCAACTCTGAAATGCACACGTCATTCTTTGACTCTGCAAGGAATGCTGCATGGAAAGCCATTGAGGAACTTGGGGA
The DNA here is from genome assembly GCA_910589775.1 of Avena eriantha. Lineage (NCBI taxonomy): Eukaryota > Viridiplantae > Streptophyta > Magnoliopsida > Poales > Poaceae > Avena > Avena eriantha. The sequence continues at coordinate 486,565,908 of OU342745.1, read as the reverse complement.
AAGACTCAAGTATAGAATGCTCAATACTCAAGAGGATCTCAAGGAGGAGAAACATCGTGTCCAAGATTCAAGGGCCACGGTAAAACGACTAAGTAAGGATATCATAGATTTGGCTTTGGAGTTATGCGACCAAGACAAGCAGATTGCTGCCAAGGACGCCCAGATTGCTACCTTGGTTAATAAGGAGTGAGATACTAGTTGGACCACCACCCTTGGCGTTTTATCACGTTAGTATTTTGATCATACCGACCTATGTGGTATGGCAAAAATAAGTTTTCTTTGGAACCTTGACTCCTTGAGTTGAATAATGTATGTGTACTTGGTGTGAGGAATGTTTTGTTGGTTGATTTTACTTTATCTTTGCATCTGTTACTTGTGTTTTCTTTCTCTAGACTTGTGTTATTACTAATTTTTCTCCATACTATGCAAAAGATGCCGAATTTTGTCTACAACACGGCCGAGGATTTCAAGGGAACTCGCTTTGGGACTCGCATGTTGGAGCTCGTCCATGTGCTCGCCCTTCCAATCCCTACCATTCAGGGACTTCAGCTGAGGAAATTTCAGAGGAAGGACTTATGGGGGATTCAGAGTCACCCAGCCAGGACGCGAGACAGAGCCCCAAACTAAGGAGATCACCTTCAAGATACTCCACGATGACTTAGAGAGGGGGCGCGACGTCACTATGCAGGAGCTATTGGGACACTTATGTGGACGTCACTCTTCCGAGATCAAGATCCACTACTTTCACTTCTTTGGGAGATGCAACGAGGACGGAGAGCCTATTGTGTTGGACGAGGCCACTAAGGAGACTATCAAGCTCGTGCATCACCACCTCCAGGACTTAGAGATCCTTATCAGACACCTTGATACTGATAGGACTAATGTGATGCTTAGCAACGATGAACTACGAGTCCAACTTAAGGAGAAGGACAAGGCCTTCCAGGAAAAGGAGAAGTGAATCAAGGAAATGGAGAAGAAGTTGGAAGACCAGGAGAAAAAATTCAAGAGCCAAGAGAAGAGGGTTCAGGAGAAGAACAAGAAGATTAGAGACTTGGATACCGAGTTAGAGCTTGAGGACATTGAGCTGGAGGCGGATCACGAGGTGATAGAGAGGCTACAGCACACAGAAGAGAGATTTGCAGGCGAAGATCGATGCTTTGTCTACAAGCTTGGAGGAATACAAGGCAGGATTCGTCGTAGCAGGACTCGCACTAGTGGAGGAGGAAGTTGACATGGAGTAGTGATATCTATCCATCTATCTATCGTTTTATTATCGAGTCGCATAGATCATACCGACTTGTGGGTGACTATGCTAGTATGTTTATTTTTGCAAACTCTGTTATTGTCATGATGTTGAACCTGCATGTGCTTGTTTGTTTGATTATTGTTATTTTATTTGGGTTATCTATCATTACTTACTCTTGTTAAACCCACAAATGCCTCCTCGTCGCAACAATGAGGACAACAACGACAATGGCAATGGAATGCAGCAAATGATGGCTGCATAGACACAATTGATGCAAATGATGACTCAATTCATGGCGAACCAGAATCAGAACAACAACAATAACAATAACAACAACCAGAACAATCCACCACCTTTGGATATGCTCACAAGATTTCTAAGGCTGAGACCTGCTAAGTTCTCTGGTACTACTGATCCCATGGTAGCAAATGACTGGCTACGCTCTGTGAATAAGGACTTAGTCACAGTTGGATGCACTGATGCAGAAAAAGTCAGATTCGCAGCACACTTACTGGAAGGTCATGCAGCTACTTGGTGGGACAATTTCCAAGTTACTCACCCTATGGAGGAAGTAACTTGGGCAATGTTTGAGGATGGATTTCGTACCACTCACATCTCTTCTGGAATAATGGGGTTGAATAAAAAGGAGTTTCACAACCTCAAACAACGCCACCGCAGTATTTCTGAGTATATCAAAGAGTTCAACAATCTGTCACGTTATGCACCAGATGATGTTGACAGTGACGCAAAGAGAAAGGAGAAGTTCCTTGATGGGTTGAATGATGAAATATCTATGCAACTATTTGTTGCTTATGTTCCAACCTATCAATCTCTGTGTGATAAAGCTACCATCCTAGAAAACAAGATGAAGCACGTGGAAGGTAGAAAGAGGAAGCACCATTTTGATAAGTTTGGATCAGGATCACCTCACAAGCGTTCCCATGGTGAAGGAAGCGGGAGTTCTGGATTCCACAAGAATGGGAATCATAACAACCATCGTAACAATAACCACCACCATGATGGAAACAATCATTGTGGACACAACAAAGGTGGGTACAGAAACAACCACAATGGTCATGGCCATGGAAATCAAAATGGTCAGAATCGTCACAATCAACCAGCAAAGAAAGACATCAATCAGGTGGAATGTTTCAAGTGCAAAAAGATAGGACACTATGCTAATGAATGCCGAGAGAAGAAAACTGATGGGGCTAAGCAGAACCCTTTTCAAAAGGGTCATGTGAATCACATCAATGTGGAGGAAATTCAAGAAGGGTCTGATGTCGTGATTGGTAAGTTCAAGATTAATTCCTTTCCTGCACTTATCCTTTTCGATACCGGTGCATCGCATTCATTCATATCAAGAGCATTTGTAGTCAAAAACAAACTCTCCACTGAAACCATCAGATGTCCCATTAAGGTAAGCTCCCCGGGTGGAGAAATGATAGTAAATTATGGGTGCCGACAGATAACCCTAGAGATTGGAAAGAACAAGTTTCCAGTTAATTTAATAGTCCTAGAGTCCCAAGGATTAGATGTAATATTAGGGATGGACTGGTTGAGACGTTATGAGGCAGTGATAGATTGTGCCAAATGAACTGTTATGCTCACCACCCTAGAAAAGAAACGGATCAGGTTCAAGTCTAACTTTGAACCCAAGGGGAGCAAGGTTAATTCTCTTAAGGGGGGTAGCCTAGACAGAGTACCAATAGTGAAGGAGTACCCGGATGTGTTCCCAGAAGAATTACCTGGCATGCCACCAGATAGGGATGTGGAGTTTCTGATAGACCTACTGCCAGGAACTGGACCTATAGCAAAGAGACCTTAAAAAATGTCAGTAGATGAGTTAAAAGAACTCAAGAAACAGCTGGGAGAACAGTTGAAAAAGGGATTTATCCAACCAAGTTCTTCGTCTTGGGGAGCACTAGTTTTGTTTGTTGAGAAGAAGGACCGAAGTCAAAGGCTATGCATAGACTATCGATCACTTAATGAAGTGACCATAAAGAATAAATATCCCCTACCTAGAATAAATGATCTTTTTGATCAGCTAGAGGGAGCATGTGTGTTCTCAAAAATCGATCTTCGATCAGGATACTTCCAACTGAAGATTAGAGAACATGATATACCAAAGACTGCATTTACCACTAGATATGGGTTGTATGAATATACAGTGATGCTGTTTGGGTTGAGCACCGCACCGGCCTATTTCATGAACATGATGAATAAGGTATTCATGGAATTTCTTGACAAGCTTGTAGTGGTTTTCATCGATGACATATTGGTATATTCCAAGAGCAACGAAGAACATGAAGGACATATGTGCCTAATTCTGCAGAAACTTAGGGAACACAAACTATATGCCAACTTCAGTAATGTGAATTTTGGCTGAATGAAGTGGGTTTTCTTGGGCATATAGTATCTAGAAGTGGTATAACTGTTGACCCAGAAAAAGTGGCAGTTGTGATAGAATGGGAACCACCTAAATCGGTTAAATAAATCCGTAGTTTCCTAGGCCTAGCAGGATACTATCGGAGGTTCATTGAAAATTTCTCAAAGATAGCAAAGCCTATGAATGATCTGCTAAAGAAAGAGAAGAAGTTTAACTGGACAGAAGCATGTGAAACCAGCTTTTAGGAGTTGAAGAAGAGATTAGTGTCAGCACCAGTGTTATGTTTGCCAGATCTTGAGAAAGACTTTCAAGTCTATTGTGATGCATCTCACCAAGGACTGGGAGGTGTACTAATGCAGGAACGTAGAGTTGTAGCTTATGCATCAAGGCAACTCAAAAATCATGAAGTGAACTATCCTACTCATGACCTAGAGTTGGCATCAGTTGTGCATGCCTTAAAAACATGGAGGCATTATCTTATGGGAAAGCATTGTGAAATGTTCACTGATCACAAGAGTCTAAAATACATTTTTACACAGAAGGAACTCAACATGAGACAAAGAAGATGGCTAGAACTTATCAAGGACTATGACTTAAGTTTGCAATACCATCCTGGAAACGCAAATGTCGTAGCCGATGCATTAAGCCGCAAGGTTTATGTAAATGGCCTCAATAAAGGAGAATTGCCGGAAGAGTTATGTGCCCAATTTAGGGAGTTGAGATTAGAGATAGTGCCTGAAGGATACCTTGCATCCTTGGAAGTGCAGCCCACACTGATGAACAGAATCCAAGAAGCTCAAAAGATGGACAAAGCAATAGAAGAAATCAAAAGTAAAATTAGTGAAGGCAAGGCAAAAGGATTTCATGTAGACGAACAAGGAACCTTATGGTATGAAAAACGTATCTGTATTTCGCAGGATCTTGAGCTTAAGAAGCTGATCTTACAAGAAGCTCACAACTCACCATATTCAATTCATCCTAGCAACACCAAGATGTATATGGATGTTAAGGAAAGATTCTGGTGGAATAATTTAAAGAAAGATATAGCAGAACACATTGCCATGTGCGACGTGTGTAGTCGTGTAAAGGCAGAACATCAGAAACCGGCAGGATTATTACAACCACTACCAATACCTGATTGGAAATGGGATAAAATCGGTATGGATTTTATCACCGGACTGCCAAGGACTAAATCTGGATACGATTCTATATGGGTTCTTGTTGATCGCTTGACAAAAGTGGCTCATTTCATACCGGTAAAGACCACTTACACAAGTGCCAAGCTAGCCAAGATATACATGAATATAATTGTATGTTTACATGGGGTGCCTAAGAGCATCGTGTCAGATAGAGGAACTCAATTCACTTCGCACTTTTGGCGACAACTTCACGAGTCATTGGGAACTCGACTAGAATTCAGCACCGCGTTTCATCCACAAACTGATGGGCAGACAGAAAGGACCAATCAAATATTGGAAGATATGTTAAGAGCTTGTGCATTAGACTATGGATCTAGTTGGGATGAAAGTCTACCATACGCAGAGTTTTCCTACAATAACAACTATCAATCAAGCATAGAAATGGCTCCGTTGAATTCCTTTATGGAAGGAAGTGTAATACACCATTGCTGTGGAATGGAGTAGGAGAAAGAAATTTGTTCGGGCCAGACGTAATCAAGGAGGCCGAAGAGAAACTCAAGATGGTAAGGGATAGGCTAAAGGTAGCCCAATCTTGACAAAAGAGCTATGCAGATCCAAAACGTAGAGAGGTCACCTATGAGGTTGGTGATAGAGCTTATCTCAGGGTATCACCACTTCGTGGTGTGAAGAGATTTGGAATCAAAGGAAAATTAGCACCACGCTATGTAGGACCCTTCAAGATCTTGAGCCGCAAAGGAGAAGTGGCATATGAGACAGAATTACTAGAATCTCTGTCAGCAGTTCATAATGTATTTCATGTCAGTCAGCTGAAAAAGTGTCACCTAGAGATGGAGGAAACCTCGTTGAAAGAGACTATACCGTTAGAGGAAGTTCAGCTAGAGAATGATCTCACTTATGAAGAGAAACCTATTAAGATTCTGGAGACAGCAGAAAGAATTACCCGTACCAAGACAATCAAATTCTGCAAAGTGCAGTGGAACCATCACACTGAATCAGAAGCAACATGGGAACGTGAGGATGAACTTCGGAGAGATCACCCTCACCTATTTGCTAGCCAACCCGAATCTCGAGGGAGAGATTCAACTTAAGGGGGTTAGATTTGTAACATCCCAAAAAAAATCATCTGAAAACCCTCATCATTGCACTCATTTCTTCATGGCTTGTGTTGCATTGCATTTAGTTTGTCCCCCAAAAATTTGGTGAAATTTTGAGGCAATTTGGAACCCATTTGCTAAATTCAAAACTTAGGAAAAGAAAAACTAAAAGGAAAAGGAAAAGGGAGAGAAAAAATACAGCAGCACCAGTTTCTGGCCTATTCGGCCCAATCTAGCCCAGCAAGCCCACCCGGGGCCACCCCTCCCCCTCCTTCTTTTTCTCACCGTCCCCCTGCACGCCCCCTCTCACTTACCCTCCGGCCCCACTCCCACATCATCGCCACCTCATCTTCTTCCACCCAGGCGATGAATTGACCCCCACTCTCCTCTGCCGTTTCTAATCCGGTCGAATTCGGGCGTTTCGCGATTAATTTGCCACTACGACCGCCCCTTCTTAATCCCCGCTCCCTCCTTATCGGTTTCCCCTCAGTCACTACCCCAGAGAGCACCTAGGCTCCCCAATTGCGAGCTCGGCCCGCCGCTGTCCGACACTACTCCGGTGACGATTCCGGTGAGCCTCGACCGTGACGCGCCCTCCTCTCTGCATTATCATCTTCACTAGGTTCTGGCGCATCTTTTAACCCTAGCCATGTGCCTTTTCTTGCCCCAGGTCGATGACACGATTATCGCCGGTGAACTCCCTCTGTCGCTGCTGTCCGTCTACTTTTCTAGTAAGTCTAGGGTTCCCGCCACCCCTTTTTAGCCTCTACTAGTCAGTACTGACTCGGGCGCACCTCCCTAACCTCTCTCTTTGCCTGCTCGAGCCACATATCAACGCCACCATCTCGGAGGCGCGAGCTCCACCGTCGGCAGAACTCCAGCGAGGTATTTGGAGCGAAGAAGAGCACCTCGCCCTCCACCGTGACCATCACCGACACCACCTCGACCGCCTCGACCGCTAGTAAGAGTCCACGGACCCCCTGCCCCTTTAGAACCACCGGAACACCGCCGCCCGATGATGGCTCGGTGTTGATGTAGAGCTTGTTGGGAACCCCAAGAGGAAGGTATGATGAGCACAGCAGCAAGTTTCCCTCAGTTATGAAACCAAGGTTTAATCGAACCAGTAGGAGCAAGGAAACACCCCAAACGTGTTGCTAGCTGAGCCTTGGCAGGGCGCACTACCGGTGCTAGTAGCAACGTGGAGACCTACACAACACAACCACAGAACTCTGTCCCCAACTTGCGATGAGGTTGTCAATCTCACCGTGTTTTGTTGAAAACAAAGGATTAAACGTATCGAATGGAAAGAAGTAAAAGTTTGTAGAAAGTAAACACAAAGCATTAACAGATTGTAGATTGTATGTAAAGAAAATAGGACCGGGATCCATAGTTCACTAGATGTGGCTCTCCTTAAGATAGATAACATGCTGGGTGAACAAATTACAGCGGGGCAATTGACAAACATCGAGAAAGCAATACATGCATATACTAATCATCTTGACTCCTTTGGAACTTGATTGGGCATTACAACATTATACATAGACCGCCATCCAACTGCATCTATGACTAATAATTCACCTTCCGGTTATCATCCGAACCCCCTCCAGTATTAAGTTGCAAGCAACAGATTATTGCTTTACGAACTGCGTGTAAAGTAAACAATACGATCGTTCTATGAACAAAGGATTGTTGTTTTCTCCCTAGTAGCAACAGCACATCTAGTACCTTAGAGATTTCTGTCACTTCCCTAGATTACTAGAGGCATGAACCCACTATCGAGCATAAATACTAACTCTTGGAGTTGCTAGCATCTACTTGGCCAAGATAGCTACTAACAACGGAAAGCATGCAAGATCACAAATAACAAAGACATGATAGAATCAATAATCAATCTGAAATAGCATCTCAATATCCATCGGATCCCCGCAAACACAACATGTAGAATTACAAATAGATGATCTTGATTACGGAGCTCACAAGATCTAGACATGAAAGCACAAAGGAGGAGAACCAGCCATCTAGCTACTACATGGATCCGTAGTCCAAGGATGAACTACTCACACATCACACCGGAGGCTTGCATGGTGAAGAAGAAGGCCTCCGGGGTGAATTCCCCTCTCCGGCAGGGTGCCGGAAAGAGCTTTACATCCCTCCCGATCTAGGGATGGAGATGACGGTGGCTACAGACTCTTTCGTGGATTTTTGATCGGGTACTTAGCGTTTTCGTCCCGAGAGCATCTTATAGGCGGAAGGGGAGGCCGAGGGGGTGCCGGAGACGGCCAGACCACCCCCTGGTGCGGGCCAGGCTAGGTCGCGCGGCCAGGTGGTGTGGTGGCCCCTGGCCCCTCTCCATATCGTACTCTAGCATCTGATGACTTCCGGAAAAATAGGCACTTTGGCTTTTGTCCCATCCAATTCTGAGAATATTCATTTTCTGACTTTTCTGGAACCAAAAACAGCAGAAAACAGGCAGATGGCACTATGGCTCTTGTTAATAGGTTAGTCCAAGAAATCAAATGAAAAGTACTCCAAAGTGTGGACAAAACACAAGAAGGTGGATAAAACCAAGCATGGAACATCAAAAATTACAGATACATTTGCAATGTATCACCCGTTGCGCCGCCGCCGCGCGCAGTAGGTCAGCGCCGCCAGTTCCCGGCCAAGTCCTAGGAGTCGTTGGATCTGTCGCCAACGGCTTAGATTAGATCAATAATCGAAAGGGTACGGGCTGATCTGGTCCCTCCGTTGCCACTTAAAATCCAACAGTCCGCAGCGGTCGATCCGACCGAATCGGTACGGGCCAATAGGATAGCGCCACGTCAGCCTGTGCGTCTGTTTAATTAGAAAATAGACAGAATATGTATTTAACTTAGAAATTCAATAACTTTTGACCCACAATTCAGAAAAATGCAAATTTGGTGTCTATGGATTCAGAAAAATAAGACCTATATTATTGAGGCCTTGTTTCACACTTTTGTTTCTGGAAAATTGGAGTTATAGGTAGAACCTTTTTAGGAGTATTTTTGCCCATAAAAATTACTTCATAAATTGTTTTTAGGTATTCCTTATGCCTTTAGATAGAGTATTTTAACCTCTGTACTGTAGACTCTGTAAGTTTTAGAGTTTCGATCATATCATTGCATTTTGCATGCATTCATATTTTTGTAATGCTATATTGATTGTATTATTGTTGTTGTATTGTTCTTTGTGTAAATTGTGTGGATTGTGAAGTTTGTTGCTATGAGGATTGTACGTATTCCCCTAGCTACCAAGGCAAGTGATATTTTATCTTGTGTCCTATTATTTTCACTATTGCACTAGTGTTATTTTGGTAGATCTTAGTGGTAGGATTATTTATATGTTACTATGCTATGCTATGCTATGTTATCCTATAGATTATGTCTTGGTAGTATTTCATAGTTGAAAGACTTCGTATGCTAGAGTACTTAGCCATGCTATTAGAATTTGTGGGTGGAAATTCATATCAAGATAGTAGGGAAAGATATTATTTTGTTTGATTAAGAAAACAACTAATGTTAATGAAACACCTGGGTGGAATGGGACTTGCTTGGATTATGTTGAGTGGTTACTCAGGGGCCATGTCTATGGTCAGCTGGTGTATCGCACTTGTGGACGGCCACCCAGGAACAAAGAGATTGGAGACATTCTTGTCGCGAAGCTTCCAGTGTAGCCACTTGGCATATGGGATCTGCCTTGACCGACTAAGTTGCAAGAACTCAGCCAGACGGACATAGGGTGGTAGATATGATAGGATGGAACGCGGTCATGGTGGTCTGAGGGATTGCTTCTGAAAAGTATCGTCTTGATGCATGTCGAGTCTTGTGGGGAAAGTGCACCACCTCCCGAGAGGGTAAAACTAAGTACTTAGCCGTGTCCTTGGTTATGGACAAATTCTGAGCGTCAAGACAGTGAAGCAGTTCAATAATCTCCTCATCCAAATTTCTCTAAGTTAAAACTTGTGGGTGAACAAGGGTAGAGGTTCAGTGATGTCTATCATTGGTACCTTAGTGTTTTGAAAGAGAAAACTTACTCTTCAAAAACTATGAGGTAAAACCTTGCTTTTAGCAAAGTCAGCCAAAACCACACTTAGCCATATATTCATGTAGTTGTTGGATTATACTAAGTATCTATGGTATCACTTGCCAATACAATTCCAAATGTATTGACCCTTGTGGTTGTAACTTATTATGTTGCAGGATACTCTGATGATGAGTAGGGTTGCGGGTCTACACTCGAAATGTTTGCATGTGGCGCATGAAGACAAAAGACTCTATTATTATACTATGTAATGTGAACCTTGAGTAATGTTAGCCTTGGGCTAAGTGAGTTGTGAGAACCATTATATTCCTGGATATGCGATGTAATAATGACCTTTGTTTCTGTGTACATCATCTTAAACTGTGGGTGCTAGCATTTCGATCCAGGGACTAGCACTGCAATCACAGGGATCTTACCTTATTATGGTGTGATCTTACACAGCGTAACCATAATGAGCAATCTATGAAGCATTCTTCTTATAAAAAAGATATAGAGATTGAGAAAAAGAGAAAAAAAATATGAGAAAAGAGGAAAGAGAGAAAAAAACACCATTTTCCCATGGTAAATAAGAAGATTGCTGAGATGCTCATTGTCTGCTTGCCTTGTCATTTTGATATGGGGATTCTTCCGTATCATCGGGCAAGGGGTACCCCGTTGGCGGTTCTTGATGACCCACAAGTATAGGGGGTGTATCGCAGTATTTTCGAGGGAAGTGAAACCCAATTTATTGATTCGACACAAGGGGAGCAAAAGAATATTTATAAGCCTTAACAACTGAGTTGTCAATTCAGCTGCACCTGGAAACAATCTTGCTCACAACAGTTTATCGATAGCAACAGTTTTGTAGTAGGAATAGTAAAGTAACAGCAGTAGTAAAGTAAAGACGGCAGTAACAATAGCAGTAAACAGTAGGATTCGAGTGCGGTAGGCATAGGGACGGATGGACGGGCATTGCATGGACAAGACAATTCACATAGCAATCAGAACATAGGGCAATTGCAAATAAATAAGATTAAGCATCCAAGTACTAGATAATCCTAGGCATGTGTTCCATATATAGTCATACGTGCTCGCAATGAGAACTTGCATAACATCTTTTGTCCTGCCAGCCCGTTTGCAGCGGGGCCTCAAGGGAACTACTGGTAATTAAGGTGCTCCTTTTAATAGAGCACCGGAGCAAAGCATTAACACTCCATGAACACATGTGATCCTCACATCAAAGCCATTCCCTCCGGTTATCCCGATTTCTGTCACTTCGGGGCCATCGGTTCCGGACAACAACGTGTGTATACAACTTGTAGATAAGACCAAAAACAATACTATCATAATGAATCAATAACATGTTCAGATCTGAGATCGTGGCACTCGGGCCTTAGTGACAAGCATTAAGCATAACAAGTCGCAAAAAAGTCATAAAGCACTAATAAAAGATACTAGGCACCATGCCCTAACAATCTGATGCCATTACACAAACGATCTCATCCAATCCCTACCATCCCCATAGCCTACAGCGGGGGATTACTCACTCATAGATGGGGGAAACATGGATGGTTGATGGAGAAGAGATGGTGATGATGATGGTGATGATCTTCTCCAATTCCCCATCCCGACAGGGTGCCAGAACGGAGTTTCTGGTGCTGTTTCATGGAATCTGGTGGTGGCGGCAGAGCGAAACTCCTTCTGGAAAACGTCGAACCCCCCCTGAGTTTTTAGGTCAGAAGGCAACTTATAAGCGAAGAGGGAGAGCGAGGGGCAGTCTAGGGCGGCCATACCACCCCCTGGCACGGCCAGGGCTTGCCCGCGCGGCCAGGTGGTGTGGCTTGGGCCTAGACCCCCTCTGTCTCGTATTCTGGCTCCGGGAGTCTTCTGGTGAAATAGGATTTTTGGCATATTTTCCGGGATTTTTCCTAATAGTTGATTTTCTGCACAAAAAGTAGACAACAATGCAATTCTGCTGAAAACAGCGTTAGTTGCATCCAAATCACACAAGTTTAGAGGAGAAACAATAGCAAAAGTGTTCGAGAAAGTAGATACATTTTGGACGTATCAGTTCTCTATGATACACATGTACTTACTATGACAAGAACTTAGCGGTAACTAAACTTGAGTAGCATGAGGAGCGGCCCTCGTATTCAAGGGACATGAGATTTCCAACTTATACTTTTTCAAGCATATACTCCATAGTTTGTTCACTTTAACCTTAATCACTTCAGGATGCTTATGATAGGGGCAATGAGAGCTGAAAGTTAATAAGTACCATACTTTTTGGAAGCTCTTTATGAAACTTGAATCCCTGCTTCCTTCTATGAAGGCCTTTCTTTTACTTTTATGTTGAGTCTCCATATTCTATCTTTATGCACCTATTGAGAGAGCATAGTGGCCATTCTTATTTTAATGTGCATTGTCCCAAGACTTGTTGATTGATGCATAACTTTGATATTGCCTGTTCTTAAATTATTTGTATCTAGTCACCCTTATGAACTTTGAAGGTGTCCTATGCATTTATGTTTTGCTACTCCATGAGGGACAATCTGAATGCCACTATGCTATGTTTTCTTTATGTGAAACAAACAAACATCTTGTGAAGCATTGTTATTCATGAATCTTTTGTTTGTGCCTTTTCATGTTACAACATAGTTGCTATGTCTTATTGTTAGAACTTTATCTTTCATGCTATGTTAAAGTACTATGATCCCAGCTATCAATGTTTTACAAATAATTTGACCAAGTTTATGATGGTGCATGTCACCTCAAAAATTATTCTTTCTTTTTATCACTTACCTACTCGAGGACGAGCAGAAGTTAAGCTTGGGGATGTTGATACGTTGCAAACGTATCTATAATTTTTGATGTTCCATGCTTGGTTTATATCTACTTTCTTATGTTTTGCCCACACTTTGGAGCACTTTTTATACACTTTCTTGGACTAACCTATTAACAAGATACCACAGTGCCAGCTACCTATTTTCAGCTGTTTTTGGTTTCAGGAAAGTCAGAAAATGAATATTCTCGGAATTGGACGGCACAAAAGCCAAAGTCAATATTTCACTGAGGGGGACACGGAGCCAGAATACGAGACGGAGAGGGGCCAGGGTCTGGCCACACCACCTGGCCTCGTGGCCAGGCCTGGCCCGTGCCAGGGGGTGGTGTGGCCGCCTAGGGAACCCCCTCGGCCTCCCCTTTCGCCTGTATATTTCCTCCGATACAGAAACCCTAAGTACCCGATCAAAAATCCACGAAAGAGTTTGTAGCCGCCGTCATCTCCATCCCTAGATCAGGAGGGATCTGAAGCTCTTCCCGGCACCCTGCCAGAGGGGAGAATTTACCCTGGAGGCCTTCTTCATCACCATGCAAGCCTCCAGTGTGATGCGTGAGTAGTTCATCCTTGGACTACGGGTCCATGTAGTAGCTAGATGGTTGGTTCTTCTCCTTTGTGCTACCATGTTTAGATCTTGTGAGCTTCGTTCATGATCAAGATCATCTATTTGTAATCCTACATGTTGTGTTTGTGGGGATCCGATGGATATTGAGATGCTATTTCAGATTGATTATTGATTCTATCATGTCTTTGTTATTTGTGATCTTGCATGCTCTCCGTTGTTAGTAGATATCTTGGCTGAGTAGATGCTAGCAACTCCAAGAGGGAGTATTTATGCTCGATAGTGAGTTCATGCCTCTAGTAATCTGGGGAAGTGACAGAAATCTCTAAGGTACTAGATGTGCTGTTGCTACTAGGGAGAAAACAACAATCCTTTGTTCATAGAACAATCGTATTGTTTACTTTACACACAATGCTTAATGCAATTATCTGTTGCTTGCAACTTAATACTAGAGGGGGTTCAGATGATAACCTGAAGGTGCATAATTAGTCATAGATGTAGTTGGATTACGGTCTATGTATAATGTTGTAATGCCCAATCAAATCTCATAGGAGTTAAGATGATTAGTATATGCATGTATGCTTTCTCGATGTTTGTCAATTGCCCTGCTGTAATTTGTTCACCCAACATTTCATCTATCTTAAGGAGCACCACCACTAGTGAACTATGGACCCCGGTCCTTTATTTTACCATCAATCTACAACTGTTTATTGTTTTCTGTTTACTTATTGCAAGCTATTACTTTCTTCCACACAATACGTTTAATCCTTTGTTTTCAGGAAAATCGGTGAGATTGCCAACCTCACTGTAAGTTGGTGGCAAAGTTCTGTGGTTGTGTTGTGCAGGATTCCAAGTTGGAAACAACACCTTGGAGGTGTTTCCTTGCTCCTACTGGTTCGATAAACTTGGTTTCATAACTGAGGGAAACTTACTGCTATGATCATCATACCTTCCTCTTGGGGTTCCCCAACGAGCTCGATATCAACCACGAGTCAGCAGGGACCTTAAAGCTTGAAGCGATGGCTGGACTTTATGTCTTAAATAATTCCCTTGCTTGCTCTTAATTGGTCTTGGGATCAATCACTAGGGGTATTTCCTCATGTCTATGGCTACATCTATCTACACCCCAACCAACGCATTCCTCACCTACCCCCATCGCACCCAATCCCCGTCCGCGCCACACCTTCTTCCTCCTACAGCGCACCCATTGTTCCCTGGCCGCCAGCGCCTCCTCCAGCACGCCCCCATTCCCCAGCCGTCCGCGCCCCTCCCTCCTTCGGTGTGCCGTCGCGGTTTCCAGGCCGCTAGCGCCTCCTCCCTCCTCCAGCGCACCGTCCGCGCCCCTCCCATTGTGTCAGCCCCAACCTTCTACACACACCTCGTGTACCGAAAGACCATGTCCGTCCTGAGTGCCCCTTCGTCCCGTAGTTTCCCGGTCGCATGCGCCTCCTCCCTCCTCTAGCGTGCTGCCCCCTGATTCCCAGCCGCCCCGCCTCCTTCCTACCCCCCAACGTGCCGCACCCGGTTCCCAGACGCCCGCCTCCTCCCTTCTCAGCACTCTACCTTCTCAATAAAACAAAGTTCATAAGCTTTTGAAAAAACTAGTTCACTTATTTGTCTACAAAAAAGTTCACAAGCATAAAAAAGTAAGGTCGCTCTACGGGAAAACAAAGTTCACTTCGAACGCGACGGGGGGTCTCGTTATATTTGGTAGTTCACTTTAGATGGCTAAAAATTCCAGAAGGGTGTTTGCGAAAAAGAAAGTTCACATGCATTCAAAAGAAAGTTCACTCTGTGGGAAAACATAGTTCACTTCGAGCGCCACGGGGATTTTCGTTATATTTGGTAGTTCATGTCAGACAAGGATAAAAAATTATAGAAAAGGGTGTTCGAAAAAAAGAAAGTTCAGAAGCATTAATAAAATAGTTCACTCTACTGTCTAAAATAGTTTGCTTTATAATTTCAAAGTTCACTTTGGACATGGCTAGAAATTTAAAAAAGTTAACTTTGAACATGGTGATTTCCCGAGAAAAAGAAAGTTCACTCGCGTTCAAAAAAAGTTCACTCTGATGTCTGACAAAGTTCACTTTGTTCCCTGTTTAGTTATACAGGAACTGATCTAATCACACATATATATGATTAGAGCATAATGTCCATGTGCATTACATGTAGGGTTTATTGCGTGCTTATTTTATTAGATCATAATGCCCATATGCTTTAACCCAGTGTTCCGGCGAGATCTCAGCGTCCTTGATGGTGGAGGAGTAGACACCGTCGTGTCTTATGTCATCGCCAGCTAAAATTACCAAACCCTCAGACTGGGCGTATTTTTAACTGGATCTAGTAGTAACTGAGATATGATCATGAAACATAATCATCTCTAAGAAAGCCCCTCCATGATACCTCCATAGAGCACTAGCGGGCACACGAGACGGGTGGGAGTTTAGTCCCACGTATTTGATTGCAGGGGCCGGTTTGTTCATCCTATTCTGCTATTAAGGACTAAGAGGTACTAGATTCTCTTTCGAATAGGCCCTGAAAGGAGAAGAAAGGCTGAAATGCCAACATACCTCTGTCTATTCTCAAATTCACCTGATCCCATAGTATCTGTTTTTGGAACGTCCAATGCCAAAGTCACTGAGTGGGTAAGTCACCAGTCTAATCCCTTTGAAAAATCGGGTGTCATATTAGATATCATATTCTATATATATAATTTTTGGTCGCGAAATTAGAATGAATCATTGAGTGAAAAAGGAGCAAAGAATGACAAAATACGAGACTCTACTAGTCTTCACTCTTGTGGTTTCCTTGTTAGTTGAGAGGTGATGCGACCGGTTTATAAGCCCGGTTGTGAGAGCCACAACACGAGATCCTCTCAAAACACAAGCTTGACCCCTCTCGTTTTGCCTATGGTCCCGTTGTCCTGGCACTACTAGGGAAAAGCCTACTCGAGCGAGGCGCATCACAAAAGCCATTAGAGGCGCATATGTGATGCGCCTCGAGGCCCACGCTGCTAGTATTTATTACCCGAGTCGCATCTCACACACGCCTTGTATAACCTGTATATGTGAGCGCCTTGTATATATTTATAGGAGGCGCATGTTGATATGCTTCTTGATGACCCGCAAGTATAGGGGATCGCAACAGTCTTCGAGGGAAGTAAAACTCAATTTATTGATTCGACACAAGGGGAGCCAAAGAATATTTATAAGCCTTAACAACTGAGTTGTCAATTCAGCTGCACCTAGAAACAATCTTGCTCGCAGTAGTTTATCAGTAGTAACAGTTTTGTAGTAGCTGTAGCAAAGTGATAGCAGTAGTAAAAGTAAAGACAGTAGTAACAATTGCAGTAAACGTAGGATTAAAGCGCGGTAGGCATAGGGATCGATGGACGGGCGTTTCATGGACAAGACAATTCATGTAACAATCGAAGATATAAGGCATTTGCAGATAAATAAGATAAAGCATCCAAGTACTAAATAATTATAGGCATGTGTTCCATATATAGTCATACGTGCTCGCAATGAGAACTTGCACAACATCTTTTGTCCTGCCAGCCCGTTGCAGCGGGGCCTCAAGGGAATCTACTAGCAATTAAGATGCTCATTTTAATAGAGCACCAGAGTAAAGCATTAACACTCCATGAACACACATGATCCTCACATCATACCCATCCCCTCCAGTTATCCCGATTTCTATCACTTCGGGGCCTCGGGTTCCGGACAATAATGTATGTATACAACTTGCAGGTAAGATCATAAACAATACTATCATCATGAATCAATAACATGTTCAGATATGAAATCATGGCACTCAGGCCCTAGTGACAAGCATTAAGCATAACAAGTTGCAACAAAGTCAAAAAGCACTAACAATAGATACTAGGTACCATGCCCGAACAATCTGATGCCTTTACATGAACGATATCATCCAATCCCTACCATCCCCATAGCCTACTACGGGGGATTACTCACTCATGGATGGGGGAATCATGGATGGTTGATGGAGAAGCGATGGTGATGATGATGGCGATGATCTCCTCCAATTCCCCGTCCCGGCAGGGTGCTAGAACGGAGTTCCTGGTTCCAAATCGCGGTATCTGGTGGTGGCGGCACAATAGAACTCTATGTAGAAAAACTTCAAACCCCTCGTATGTTTTTAGGTAGGGGGCTTATATAGGCGAAAGGAGAGGTCGAGGTAGAGGTTGAGGCAGCCACACCACCTCCTGGTGTGGCCTGGCCTGGCCCGC
This sequence comes from Avena eriantha, assembly GCA_910589775.1. Taxonomy (NCBI): domain Eukaryota; kingdom Viridiplantae; phylum Streptophyta; class Magnoliopsida; order Poales; family Poaceae; genus Avena; species Avena eriantha. The sequence goes on along the minus strand of OU342745.1, from coordinate 486,548,331 downwards.
ATGGCCAGGTGGTGTGGGCCCCTCGTGGCCCCACTCCGCCTCGTCTTCTGGCTTCGTGAGTCTTCTGGTAAAATAGGAGTTTTGTGGTATTTTCCGAGATTTTTCCTGAAAGTTGATTTCCTGCACAAAAATGAGACACCAAAGCAATTCTGCTGAAAACAACGTTAGTCTGCATTAGTTGTATCCAAATCACACAAATTAGAGAAGAAACAACAGCAAAAGTGTTCAGGAAAGTAGACACATTTTGGACATATCAACTCCCCCAAGCTTAGCTTATTGCTTGTCCTCAAGCAATTCAGTTGAAAACTGAGTGAGATAAAAGAAACTTTCACAAACACATTTTCTTCATAAGATGTATATATTCTCAGCATATGATCAAATACTTAGGCAATTCATAATAAAGAGTATGCAAATAAATTTACCCAGTAGTCATGCAAGCTATGAAGAGATTCCAAACCAATAATAATAAACAACATGACACATAAGCATTTGCAGGATTGTAATGCTCATAAGAAGATATGACAAAGTGGTATCTCGCTTGCCTTTCTTTTTGGAGCAAATCATAAATTCCAAGGCACCTCTGAAGTTTAAGTGAAGACTAGAAGTAAAGATACAAGCGTCAAAGTTATGTCACAACTAACCGTGTTTCGGGACAAGCACATTACACTAAGAATGACAGCTATGCTCTCGGGAAGGTGCTCAAAGAAAAAAATGGTGACTCATCATAAAAGTAAAAGAAAAGATTTGAAAAGTTTGAAGGGCTTCCAAATGCTGAAAGTATGGTCTCATTAGCTTTGAGCTCTCATTGCCCCTATCATAAGCATCTTTTAGGTGATTAAGGTTAAAGTGAAAAATATGAGGATATGCTTGCAATTTATAAGTCGAAAATCTCATGCCCCTTGCCTATGAGTCCCGGACCTCATGCTACTCAACTTTAGTCACGAGTAAGTTCTTGTCATTGTAAGTACATGTGTATCATGAAGAACAGCCAACAGGGTACCCCTTACCCCATGATAGAGGATCTATCCCATATCAAAATGACAAAGCAATAGACAATGAGCATCTCAGCGATCTTTTTTTTTTTGCTATTTGCATAGGTTTTTATTGAGGATGCTTCACAGAATGCTCACTATGGTTATGCTGCAAGTTTCCACCATGATTAGGCATGGCTTAGGCTAGCCGCCCAGGCGTTTTCCTAACACATATACAAACTCCAAGAGCTTACAAGCTCCCCTTTTATTTCACACCGCCGGGATCCATAAACAAAAGAACATGATATCAACTGAATAATAAGTGCAATATTGAAAGAGTTCCCCATAATAGCATGGTTCTGCTAATTCTCAACTTATAAATTGCAAGCATATACGCAACATAGATGGACACAATGGTTCAAGTTTTTTAAGTGCAAGAAAGTATAGTGTGCCATCAAGTTTGTGAGAGCTTTACTAACTAATTTTTCACATGACAAGCAAACATTTATTTTTATTGGAAGAAAACAAAGCATAATAAATATGCAAGGAATGACAAAGATGCTAATAGGTAGATATGATGGACTCTTTTTGACAATTTTGGTTTTGGGGAGTGGGATGCACAAGTAAAACGTATACTCGGCGCAAGTGAAGGCTAGCAATAGAAAGGGAGCAAGAATCGAGAGAGCAGTAACTGTCATAATCATGCTTGCGACAAAACAAAATTAATAGTGGCATAATAGTGACACAAGAACTCTGGGCAAGATAAATCATCAAGGCATGGCTGACCTTTTGTTTAGTCATATGCATGTGTGGGCATGTGCCAAGTCAATTCAAATTAAACGTTCAGAGGAGGATACCACAATGTCATACCAAGTTATGGATAGAACAATACACGCAAATATTTATATGACATGCTACAAATTATTAGTGGATTGGAACTAATCATAAGAGAGCAAGAACTACTAAGCATCCATTAAATAACATACACCTTACATGAACGGACTAAGCATGCCCACAATGATGAGTATATGTACAAAAATGAAAACAAATAGAGTTCAAAGAAGCCTCTTACCACACCTCGGGTTGTCGTACATCATCATTGCCCTTCACTTGTGTGACTTGAATAATAAGATAAAACCAAACTCCAAGGAGTCACTGAGGACCGCTGAACCCTGCAACAAACTTTACAAAACTAGAGAAGAACAACAAATATTTTTGGTTTTCAATTTTTAAAGACAAGAACCGAAAGAAAGAGTGAACAAAGCAAAAATCTTTTTGGGTTTTTTGAATAATCAAAACGAAGCTAAAAAGGATGAAGCAAACCAAGGCTAAAAGATAAAGAAGCAAACAAAGAGAAGTAACAAAAATATTTTGGTCTTTCGTGTTTTGGAAAGCACAAATAAAGCGAGAACAAAAACTAAAAAGAAAGCGAATCATGGATATGCAAAGTACCGACTAAACATGATATGTAGATGAGTGTGGTGTCAGCATACCTCCCCCCAAGATTAGGCTCACTACAAGAAAAGTTGGCTTTTACATCAGATGATTTTCATGTTTGAAGGCCCATTTTTCGTGGCCAAAGAGTCTTGCGCGACGGATGGCCTTCATGGTAAAAGCCCCGTCACAAATGAATTAACCATGGTTTTTTTTCGCCCGTGGCGGATTGCACCCTTCAGCCATGAAAACATATTTTGTCGTAGATCTATTCGCCAGCCACGTTGACGGCTGACGTCATGCAAACTGCCACGTGGAAGCCGCCGTTAGCGGACGGTTACCGTCGTTAACGGTCATAGAAACCGTGGAAGAAGCCATGCCCAGCCAAGGCCTGCTAAATACTAACTGGACTGGCCCATCAGGGGAGCCCAACAAGAAGATGGCCCGTTATTGTTTTTGTCCTGCACTGTTTGAAATGGGCCTAGAGATGCGGCCTGTGAACTTTCAGGCCCGATTCTGTTTCGACTTACAGAAGGCCCATGTTGGTCCAGCACTGTGCTACCACTTGAGGCCTGCACAAATCCGGCCCTGCACTGTTCAGGCCTGTTACCAATTTAGCCTTTTATTGTTCAGTCCTATTACTATTTTAGCCTTTTAGGAATTTGGACCCGTTACTGTTTACGCCCATTAGTGTTTGGGCTTTTGCCTGTTAAGGCCGGCACTTTTTGGCCTGTTACTGTACTGGCCTACCACCGTACTGGCCTTTTGCTGTTTATACCTTTTACGGTTCCGACCTTTCACTATTCTGGCCTTTTTACTGTTCTGGCCTTTTATTGTTCTGGCCTTTTATCATTATAGTCTTTTACTTTTCTGGCCTTTTGCTGCTACGGCCTTTTACTGTTCTGGCATTTTACTGTTCTGGCATTTTACTATTCTGGCATTTTACTGTTCTGGTCGCTTTGGGCCGTCCATGCACATGTTGTTTCAACGTTCGGCATGCTACTGCTCCGGCTTGTTACCGTTTCGGACTTTTTTGCTAGTCCCTACTTTTCACAGAACAGGTGAATATCAAGACATCAATTAATAAAGACCCAAAAATTAAAACTACTTATTACACAACAATAAAAGTTTGTTACAACAGGTTATACAATAAGATCGTAATTCCGACAAATTACAACGTGTCAATACCATCAATAAGAGATCGGTACATGGCAATTCGCTTCACTATATCATCTGTCCTCTTCTTCAACATTTCAGTTATAGATCTAAGAGCAGCTACACCCTTTCGTTCTGCATGCCATACAACATTTATATATTTATCACATGCACAAGTTGTTCTAGGTGGACTGTTAAGTAAGTTTGCTTCGGCAATGCAATGGGAGGATGAATGGGACGAGGGATCACAACTTTCAGTCCTGCCTTCCAAGGACTCCTGGTGGGTTTTAACTGCAGTCTTCTAAAATATGGTGAAACAGGTTAAAATAAACAAGAAGGGAAACAAGTAGTATTATATAAAGTAGAGATCATTTGAAGTAAGTATGAACTTACAGTAGCACGTTCAGGCTGACAGTAGCTTGTTCTTGAGCGGGTGGGACTCCTGGTCAATCTGCCAGAAGAATCTGAGCAGAGCAGTTGGAACTCTGGTCCTTGTACTCCATTGTCATTTCTCTGCATGACATTTGAAACCAAGTTGGTTGGTTTGGAAGGATGAAAACTCTTGAAAAACACCAAAAACATAGCATTAAAAATTACCAGATGTATGTTTCAAACTAGATAGCTGGTTTGGAAGGATGAAAGCAGGTGAAAACACCAACATAAAGCATTAAAAATGACCAGATATATCATCCAAACTAGATGGACATTTTCTGAATTAAGCATTCACACATATATTCACAATTGAACATAAATGCAAATGACATGGCAAGTTCTTAGGTAGAATGACAACTAATTAACATGACAAGAAATTGGCCTACGTAACACAAGGAAACCTCACGATTTAGCCTTGTTGGGTGTTAGATTGTCAGTGTTGGATCCTCTATCAGCTGTTTGCATGACCCGTGTCAGCGCTCGGAAAGAATAGAATCTATGAGTTCGTGTTGGAGGATTAAATCAATAGCGTGAGAATAAAGGAAGGGAATAAAAGCAAGAAGCTAATGACGTGGATAGGACCTACAAGATGAAGGGTGCAAACAAAATAGCAATAGCATCTAGGATATTGAGCAACATCCTAAAGATTTCGTAGCTTACGAGTAACAAAAATATAGCAAACGGGCAAGAGAAATTACCGTTGCGGGGCGTGGACGGGTGGGACAGGCAAGTGGGCGGCGGGGGCGGTGGCTTGGTATTTCGGGGGTAGCTACGAATGATTCAGTGAAGCAGCCCCGATAGGGTAAACGATGGCGTTGGTGAAGCAGATTCGGTGATGCAAGGGAGTCGGTGAAATAGTTCCGGTAAAGAGCGCCTGCAGTGGAAGAGCTCCGGTGTGGAAGAGAGGGCCAGCGGTGAAGTAGCTGGTGGAAGTTAGAGGTTGGAGGGGTGTAGGCGGGGAAGAGACGATGGGGGAATATAGGTGGGATGCCGCACATTTACCACCTATACCCCTCTATTATTGCAGTACTCCCACGGTCCTTGTTTCTGGAATAGGGATAGAAGATGAATTTTGCATTTGCAAAAAGCGGGGTGGGATATTTGAATAGATGCGCGGGATATTTGAATAGATGTGCGCGGGATGTTTCAGCACCATGCGGAAATTTTGAGGTTGAAGCTTCCGACGTACGCTACTCCGACGCGGCTGCTCTCACGTGTTGGCCCCGTCTAGACCCACACGCCAGCGACAGTATTCTTACCAACATATAAATGAGTTTCCACACATTTGTCGAAATTGATAAACAATATATTTTGAAGGCTTTCATACAAGATGACCAAGGTCACGCCATATCTTTGTTATAGTTTATAATAGCATGTCCATATCTGGTAGATTGCTGCATCTTGGCATTTTAAAAGATGATTCTAGATTTGATGGAGAATGCCCAACTTTCATGAATTTCCAAACTTTCTAGCTAAATCTATGCAATAAAATGACTTTTTGACAATCTGAAGTAAATATGCTAATTTCGAACTAGAAAGTGTGTAATATACCTTGCTCTTGACTTTTTAAAATAATTCAAGGATATCAAGTAGTCAAATATTGGAGAAACACCGAGAGTTTCGGAAAATTCTAATTTTTTATATGGATGGTAATAACACCTAATTTTGGCCATTTTAAAAAAATACAAAGAAACAAAATTTAAAAAGAAATGCATCCATTATTTTATCTCTTCGTGTCTCACTATGTGCACTAGCTAGTTTCCATGTAAAAATATAATCTTGAAATTTGATAATTTCTGAGAAACAATTGTATCACAATATATATGGAGTACCATGTAAGAATATGCATGGCTTTCAAACCAGATGACCAAGGTCATGGCCATAACTTTTCTATAGTTTATGATAACCTATCCATATTTGTTATGGTGTGTATTGGCATTTAAAATATTTTTTTACAAAGGAAGCTTCCGAATTGGAAGTTATTTCAATTTTCTAATGCACAACAATGGCTTTAGTCCTGAAGCTAGTACAAAACATGGCTTTAAATCCCACTGCCCCGATTTTCACTCAAAGTATATATAGCCTAGGGTTAATTAAGTTTAGGGTTCGGGGTTTTATTTTGGGTTGAGGGTTTAAGGGTTCATGGTTGGTTAGGGTTTTATAGTTTGGTTAGGGTTTCAAAGTATCACAAATGTTGATCTATAAGTGCATGATACCTGCTTGGTTAGGGTTTTACAGTTTAGGTTTTATCATTGTATAGGGTTTAGAGTTTAGCTAATTTAGAATAATGCTCAAGCTTTATTGTTATATTCGTCGAATAGAATGACATTACCTAATTTAAGGAAAGTATCTCAAATTTTGATCTATAAAGTGGGTGATACCTGCTTGGTTAGTGTTTATGGGTTGAGGGTTTGGGATTTTAGGGTTTAGGTTTTAGGGGTTGTTTAGGGTTTAGGGTTTAGGGAATTTTCGATAGTGCTTAAGATTTATGCTTATATTCGTCGAATAAATGGCGTTAGCAAATTAAACGAAAGTATATCAAAATTTTATCTATAAGTGCATGCTACGTGCTTGGTAAGGGTTTAGGGTTTAGGGTTTTAGGTGTTTAGGGTTTTGGGTTTTAGGAATTTTCGATAATGTTCAAGTTTCTTTATGCTTATATTCGTTGAATAGAATGGCATTACATCAATTTATTGAAAGTATCTCAAATTTTGATGTATAATTGCACAATACCTGCTTTGGTTAGGGTTTATGGGTCGAGGGTTTAGGGTTATAGGTTTTTACGGTTTAGTTTATGGGTTGTGTAGGGTTTAGGGTTTAGCGAATTTTCAATAATGCTCAAGATTTAGGCTTATACTCATAGAACAGAATGGGTGTTAGCTGATTTAATGAAAGTGTCTCAAATTTTGATCAATGTGTGCATGACACATGCTTGGTTAGGGTTTATGGCCGAGGGTTTAGGGCTTTAGGGTTTAGGGTTTAAGTTTTAGGGGTTGTTTAGGGTTTAGGGAAATTTTGATATTACTCAGCATTTATGCTTATATTCGTCAAATAGAATGGTGTTACCCAATTTAACGGAATTATCTTAAATTTTGATCTATAAGTGCATGCTACGTGCTTGGTGAGGGTTTAAGTTTAGGGTTATAGGGTTTAGGCGTTTAGAATTTGGGTTTTACAGGTTTCGGTTTTGGGGAATTTTCAATAATTTTCAAACTTTATTGTTATATTCGTGGAATAGAATGGTGTTACCACAATTTAATGAAATATCGAATCTCAGATTTTGATCTATAAGTCCATGATACCTGCTTGGTTAGGGTTTTTATATGGGTTGAGGGTTTTTATATGGAGGCCCACACCATGCCCTGGTGCGGCCTAGGGCTGCGCGCGCCAAGGGGGTTGTGGCCGCCCTGTGTCCCCCCTTCGTCTCTCCTTCAGACTCCATATGTCTTCCGGTAAAATATTGACTTTGGCTTTTGTCCCGTCCAATTCCGAGAATATTTATTTTCTGACTTTCCTGGAACCAAAAACAGCAGAAAACAGGCAACTGGTACCGTGGCATCTTGTTAATAGGTTATTTCCAGAAAATCTGTAAAAATACTCCAAAGTGTGGACAAAACATAAGAAAGTAGATATAAAACAATCATGGAACATCAAAATTATAGATATGTTTGCAACGTATCAACATACCCAAGCTTAACTCCTGATCGCCTCGAGTAGGTAAGTGATAAAAAGAAAGAATAGTTTTTAAGGTGACATGCACCATCATAAACTTGATCAAAGTATTTGTAAAACATTGATAGCTAGGATCATAAACTTTAACATAGCTTGAAAGATATAGTTCTAACAATAAGACAAAGCAACTATGTTGTGACATGAAAAGGCACAAACAAAAGATTCATGAATAACAATGCTTTGTAATACGTTTGTTTGTTTCACATAAAGAAAACATAAAGAGAATGGTATTTAGCTTGTCCCTCATAGTGTAGCAAAACATAAATGCACATGACACCTTCAAAGTTCATAAGGGTGACTAGATACAAATAGTTCAAGAACAAGCAATATCAACATTATGAATCAATCAACAAGTTTTGGGACAATGCACATTAAACTAAGAATAGCCACTATGCTCTCTCAATAGGTGCATAAAGATAGAAGATGGAGACTCAACATAAAAGTAAAAGAAAGGCCTTCATAGAAGGAAGCAGGGATTCAAGTCTCATAAAGAGCTTCCAAAAATTATGGTACTCATTAGCTTTCAGCTCTCATTGCCCCTATCATAAGCATCTTGAAGTGATTAAGGTTAAAGTGAACAAACTATTGAGTATATGCATGACAAAGTATAAGTTGGAAATCTCATGTCCCTTGAATGCGAGGGACGCTCCTCATGCTACTCAAGTTTAGTTACCGGTAAGTTCTTGTTATAGTAAGTACATGTGTATCATAGAGAACCGCCAACGGGGTACCCCTTGCCCGATCATACGGAAGAATCCCCATATCAAAATGACAAGGCAAGCAGACAACGAGCATCTCAGCAATCTTCTTATTTACCATGGGAAAATGGTGCTTTTTTCTCTCTTTCCTCTTTTCACATTTCTTTTTTTTTATTTTTCTCAATCTCTATCTCTTTTTTATAAGAAGAATGCTTCATACATTTCTCATTATGGTTATGCTGCAGGTTTCCACCATGATTAGGCATGGATTAGACCAGCGGCCCAGGAGTTTCTCTAACACACATACATAACTCCATGGACTTACAAGCTCCCCTTTCATTTCACACCGACGACATCCGTAGACAAAAGAGCATGATATCAACTGGGTACAATGTACAAGTGCAATGTTGACAGCGTTCCCCATGACATCATGGTTCTGCTAATCCCCAACATATAAGTGCAAGCATATACAACATAGATGACACAATGGTTCAAGTTTATTAGGCAAGAAAAGTAAAGCGTGCCATCAAGTTCGTGAGAGCTTTAATCACTAATTTTCACATAACAAGTTTAATTCGGAAGGTAGATAAAAACATGAATATACTTGGAATAGAAAATGCTAATAGGTAGGTATGGTGGACTCTATTGAATAACTTGGTTTTATTTGGAGTTGGATGCATGAGTGGAACTCATACTTGGTTATGGAGGCTAGCAAAAGACTAGGAGCGACCAACTAAGAGAGCAATAATGGCCATAATCGTGCAAAGCGACAAAACATCATTAATTAAAGCATAAAGTGATATTATAAGTTGAAAATTAAAGGATCATAGAGGTTATGGTGACTTGGTGTAGTATTAACATGGTGTGAGAATGCGCCAAGTCAACCCAAATAAAGCACTAAAGGAGAATACCACAATATTATGCTTTTATATGCCAAAACAACACATGATTCTATCAAGGCATATTAAGCAATCTCAATTATGTATAACATGTCATGCTACAGCCAAAAATTACTAAGCATAAAGGCAAAACAATATCAAGCATGAGATGATAAAGTCCAAGTAACAGTCAAAAACAAGCTCCTTTTATACCACTTAAGCATGAACTTTCCTACTCTTTTCCAACACCAATCGACTTATTTGAAACAACTCACAAAGATAATAATAAATAAAGATCAGTGAGCTTGTCTCACAAATCCACAAAGAAAAACTAAAAAGTTCTAAGCTGAAAGCACAAGAAAACTAAGGCTAAACACAGTGCTAGCAAAAGAGAACACTCACGAAACAATAAGAATGAAAACTAGAGTGTTCTAAACAATGAAAGCAGAGTGTGTATCTGTCCAAAAGAAGTGCTAGGATCCAACAAACTTATTGCAGCAAACAAAGCAAAATAAAACTAAAAACAAAAACAAAGACGCTCCAAGAACAACGCAACAGTGCAGGAAACAATAAAAATGAAGTGTCTAGAAAGACCTAAGATTTTTATTGATGAAGAAGGGGATGCCTTGGGTATCCCCAAGCTTACCTCTTGAATATTTCCTGGGGTGACACAGGGAGTAATTCCCAAGCTTGAGCTTTTGTCCATTCTTTATCTCATTATATCATTCTTTCCTTACACCTGAAATTTTTCCTTCATACAAAACTTCACACAATCTTCATTAGCAACATTAGTGTACTCAATATAATAAGTCTTTAGGTTCAGTTTCAACACAAGTAAAACTTCCATTAAAACACAAGCTACTATATCACTTTCTTTAAAAAGTTCAAATGATCAAAGAGAACTCAAAGAGAAAGAGGTTAAGAGGCAAATGCAAATAATGGCAGAAATCTGTCAAAACAGACCAGCAGGTAAAACCAATTTTTTCGAAGATCTTATGTTGCTCAAATCGAAAAGTGTTGAACTAACGAAAGTTGGGTTACAACTTGGGGCAGTAGCAAAAAAAATTATAGCTCAAACCGACATACAATTTTTTCATGATTTTTTACAGCGAAGCACAAAAATCTGTTTCGGGACAACAACTTTCCCAAGCATTACTTTTCTCTCATTAGAGGTTACTCTTGGCACAAAAACCACACAAAAATGATAAGGAGAGGTTATTACTAAAGCAATAACTTCCAAGACTCAACTAAAACTTTTGGGTTATCTCCCAATAAGTACTTTTCTTTAGCGCCTTTAAGTTAGACATGATAGTTTGAAAATATGCTCACATAAGAAATATGAATTGAAGTAAAAGAGAGCATCAAGAAGCAAATTCAAAGAACATTTAAGTCTAACCCACTTCCTATGCATAGGAATCTTGAAAAGAAACAAGTCATGAAAGCACAAAGCAACAAGCATAGGAAAGCAAAACAAGTGCAACTTCAAGACTTTCAACATAAAGATGGGAAACCTAATAATGTTGAGATACATAAGACCATGTTTCCCTCTCTCATAATAACTTTCAGTAGCAACATGAATAAAATTAACAATACAACTATCACATAAAACATTCTTATCATGAGCCACATGTATATAATAATTATTACTCTCCACATAAGCATAGTTATTCTTATTAATTGTAGTGGGAGCAAATTCAACGAAATAGCTATCATTATTATTCCCATCACCATAATCATCAAATATAGGAGGCATATTGTAATCATAATTAATTTCTCCTCTATAGTAGGTGGACTGAAAATATCATATTCATCATTGCAATCATCATATATTGGAGGTATAGTATCATCATAAGCAATAGAATAGTTATCTTCAAAAGTGTGTTCATTTGTAAACATATCATCGTTGGAAGGAACATGGATAGCACTAATAGTATATCAATTATTAATATCATCATTTTCAGAATTGGTACCAAAGAGATTTTCAATATCAAAAGTAGTGTGCTTTTCCCAATCATGATCACTACTATAGGTAACAGGCATAGGAACATCATCGAGTTCAGACTCATCAAAAACTATAATAAGAGCAACGTGCTTAGGGGAAAATACCGTTTCCTGTCTCCTTTTACTCCTCCTTTTCTTCTTTTGCTTCTTAACTTTAGGAGGGAGAGGCTTGAAAGGAAGCTTCTCCATATACCCTAGTTTATTGTTAGAGACAATAGAAGAAACTTTGGAGGATTCCTTCTTTTCATTAATAAGATCAAAACACATATAAGTCCTATCATATTTTGGTAAAATCTCATCTTTTATAATATTTTGTATGTAAGTATTTGTGTAACAATTATCAACACAATAAAGATGACAACCATGCAGGACGCTATTCATATCAAAAGCACTCATATCTACCAAAGAAGTTTTTCTTGATAATTCTTCACACCCCAACAATAATGTAAGTTCATCATGCTGATTAGGAGTGATCATGTCATCACAATACAAACTTGCAGTACCCATTGGATTACAAGGGCTATTATTATGGCCTGAGCATTGAAAATTTAAATGACCCACTTCAAAGCAAAGTTCACAAATAAAAGGATAGAGGGCACAAACTTTGTTACCAAGATCATTTAGAGCCTTATACCACGTTCTAGTTTTTTCATTCATGTGGGTGATACAATATTCTTCTTCAATTTGATTATTCTCACAAGTCTATGTATTCCACAAAAATTAACATGCTTATAAGAAACAGTACTTTCAGAGGTTTGAGCATGTTTATTGCTATCATTAATAACAATTTCATTTTCCATGCAAGTGTCTTTAAAAGGCTCATGATACATGTCCCATTTTTCTTTAGAAGCATTAATATTAGAAGCAAAGGCTCTAAAACAATCAACAAAATTTGAGGATTAAGACCATATTTAGCACTAAGCTCTTGAAAATCAGCAGTTTCAGCGAAAGACTTAATGCAGTCATACTCATAGTTTATACCTGGTTCTTTACCTTTGTTGTTATCCCAATCTTCGGTATTGATTTGAATTGTTTCAAGAAGATCCCACTTAGCTTTGACCTCCTTACTTGTGAAGGATCTCTCTAAACAAGTATCTAGATAGTCCTTGTAATGTCTTGAAAGCCTTGCATAAAAAATATTAATAATAATATTACTGGGGAGCTCATGAATGGGACATTTGAGCATTAGTGACTTCAATATACCCCATGCTTGGGCAATACTTTCTCCCTCATGAGGATGAAAATTATAAATATAATTCCTATCTTTATGAATTTCATGAGGATAAAATTTAGAGTAAAAGAGAGATTCAAGTTCCTTCCACTCCAAATGATGAGGATCATCTAGTAGCTCATACCACTCCCTTGCTTTGCCCTTAAGTGAAGAAGGGAATAGCTTCCTCTTAACTTGGTTCATTGAAATACCTGCACACTTGAACAACTCGCATAATTCGTGTATAAAGAGTAAATGATCACCAGGATGGACAGTTCCATCTCCAAAATAACAATTATTCATAGCACATTCAACAATTTTTATAGGTATTTTAAAAGGGATGCTTTTCAGTATGTGGATTTAAAATATCACAAGTATCATTAGAATTACGACATATGGGAGATAAAGTGTCATCAAAGCCAATTTTCATCTTTAAAGCTGGGGAACTAAAAAGATCATTTTCATAAAAACTAGCTTCCCCAAGCTTAGACGTTTCCATAGCATTAGTAACAAAGGTGTTCAAAAGATTCATACTAATAACATTGCTATTAGCATGCAAAGAAAGTTCCATGGGTTTTTTAATTTTCTTTTCAGACCATTCATGTTCTACTTTAGGAAAAAATACTAAAAAGCTCTCTATTTTTGTTGTTGTTTTCCATTAATCCTAACTAGTGAAAATAAAACCAAGAAACAAAAAGATATAATTGCAGAATCTAAAGGAAATATCTTCGAGCACTCACACCGGAGGATGTGAGTACCTTTTACCTTACCTCCCCAGCAACGGCACCAGAAAATAGCTTGATGTATATGCACTTCTATTCTTGTAGATAGTTGTTGGGCCTCCAAGTGTAGAGGTTTGTAGAACAGCAGCAAGTTTTCCCTTAAGTGGATCACCCAAGGTTTATCGAACTCAGGGAGGAAGTGGTCAAAGGTATCCCCTCTTAAACAACCCTGCAATCAAGATACAAGAAGTCTCTTGTATCCCCAACGCACCCAATACACTTGTCAGGTGTATAGGTGCACTAGTTCGGCGAAGAGATAGTGAAATACAAGTGGTATGGATAATTATAAGTGGTAACGGTGCTAGAAAATAGCTTGATGGCGTGGAAGATACTAAAGGCAAACTGAAATAAAGATGGCAGCAAGCAAACATGTAACAGATCTAGTTGCAAATGAAGTTTCAATGTTTAGAAACAAGGCCTAGGGATCATACTTTCACTAGTGAACACTCTCATATAAATATCATCTCTTTATAATACTACTCTGAACTACTCTCTGGTTGGACACTCTAATCCATGGTAGGGCTATAACAGCACTCCTCAAAGTCCGCTTTCCCCATCTAGATAACCTCACACTGTCACCTTGAGCACTAGATGGTTCCAACAAACACCACAATTTCATAGAGACATCCAACTCCAAATATAACTCATAACAAGTAATTGTAATCTCTAGCCTAAGTGCCACCACGGTGTGCATGCTGTCACTTTCACACACGTGGGGAGAGCATAGATCTATTAAAGCATTTGAGTAGCAAGGTATATCTACTTGATTACAAAGCTCATGATCACAATATGATCATGCATAGAGAGAGAGATGAACACATAGCTATCGGTAGAGCCCTTAGCCTCGAGGAAAAACTACTCCCTCATCATCATGGGAATCAGCAACAACGATGGAGATGGTGGTGGAGATCGATGGAGATGGCTCTGGGGGCACTTCCCCATCCCGGCAGGGTGCCGGAACAAAGACTTCTGTCCCCCGAATCTCCTCTTTTGTGGCGGCGGCGGTGCGGAACTTTTCGTGGCTGGAGGCTCCCTAATTTAGGGTTTATGCATCGGGAGGCTTCTTATAGGCGAAGAAGTAAGGTCGGTGGGCGGCCAGGGGGCCCACACCATGCCTAGGCATGGCTTAGGGTTGCTCGTGCCAAGGGGGGGTGGCCGCCCTGTGGCCCCCCTTCGTCTCTCCTTCGGACTCCATATGTCTTCCAGTAAAATATTGACTTTGGCTTTTGTCCCGTCCAATTCCGAGAATATTCATTTTTTGACTTTCCTTGAACCAAAAACTGCAGAAAACAGGCAACTGGCACTGTGGCATCTTGTGAATAGGTTAGTTCCATAAAATGTGTAAAAATACTCCAAAGTATGGACAAAACATAAGAAAGTAGATATAAAACAAACATGGAACATCAAAAATTATAGATATGTTTGCAATGTATCAGGAGGTGGTACTGATTTCATATGGATTCTGGATTAGGGCATGGTCACCGCTGTTCTGATTGGGGCATTTGGTCGGGTTCGATTTCGGTGTTCTTCACTTATATAACCTTTAGTTGCTACTCGTAATGTGCAATGCATTTTGCATCAGATTCTGTATGGAGAACTATGGGTCAGTGGCGCGCAGGACCACTGCGGACATGGATGGTCCCGTCAGTTCCCTTAAAAGTTGCCTAAAAAGGTAATGTAGCAGTATATTTGTTGCGTTCTTCCATTCTTTCTAGTGCTGAAAGTGGTTGGCTACAACCTGGATGTATCCTTGTGCTAAAAGTTGTCTCTGTCTGCATCTTGTTTTTGTGGAAGCCTTTGTGACACCATCTCTTCTTTATTTACTGTAGCACGGTGGTACATACCTGCGAACGTGCGGTGTTCCAGGTGCGGCAAACAGGATGGTACCCCCACATGCCGCATGATCTGGCGAGTACCACTACTCACCAAAAAACAAGCGCAAGGCCACCGACAAGCTGGGGGAGCCCAACTTAAAGAAAAAGGTATTTGTTCTTAATACCCTTATTACCATGGTGGAGACAGATTTAAGTATTACCCACTTGGTGTGATGCATGCTTATCAGATGTTCAGAAACATATGTGTGAGTTTATTAATTCTGGCACTGTGTTTATGTGAATCCAGATCTAGATCTGTCAGACTGTCTCATACAGTCAATATATGACTACTATGTACTGTACTCTCTCCGTTCCAAGGCTTAGGCATATACTGTATTTTTTGAAAAGTCAAGCGACGGAAAGTTTGACCAAACTTTACATAGTATTGGACTGTTGACCTCTGTTACTATTTATGCAGATTGAAGGTGCTGCTGCGGAGGCTGAGGCTGCTGTAGAGGCTAGTAGATTTCTGATGCCCGCACCAAAAGAGGACATCCTCTACACAACAAGGAAGCGTCAACACAGTACCCAGGTGGGCAGTGACCTCTCTAAGAAGTGGGTATAATTTGGAAATCCACATTTTCACATGTTATGATTTCCCATGTTATTTTTATCAGCTAGTACTATATGTTTACGCTCATTGGAAGTTCACAAAAATAAAATCTGTTTGCTTTACAGGAAATGGTTTTGTCTTATATTATTTGATTTACTTGCTCTTTACATAATTTAACCTTTCTGCTACCCTCCTCTTGTCAAGCTTGTGGATTGAAATGGGCTCCTGTATGCCATTCCAAAGGCAAAGGGATGAAAAATGGTGCATGGACACCCTTCGCAAAGGGTACCCATGGTATCAGGTATGGATTCCAAGTGGTTTAGACAAACTTGATGTAAGATCTTGTACCTCACTTTTTTTCCTGTCGCCTTACTTCTCTATCAATTTTCTCATGAAGGTTGTCCCTTGTGTCACTCGCCCCATTATAAACAAGATGTTCGGAAATGACAAGTTTCTCACTCTATATCGTGAGGGCCCTAAAGGCATGCGACAACTATACGATGTGGATGTCTCCCAGACGATGGCCACCACCTATTTGGGTGGCCAAGGTTGGTCCCAGTATGTCCGTGAGAATGGTCAGAAGCAGGGGGACAAGGGAACATTCAATTTTAGCAAGCCTAGGAAGATACATCCACACCATCGTTCACCTATTGACCGAAGGACCAAGAACAGAGGTAGTACTAATTAATTTGATTATGTACTCATCACAACCTCTAATGATTTTTTTGAGACTAACTGTTCTGCACCACTGTCTTTACTCATCATATGACCCTGACCACTTCTGCAATCCGCTTCCCCTTATGTACCACCTAGAAGGGTGCCAGCACCAAGCTGTTGGCACCGGCACCAGCCCAAGTTCCTGAAACGGCACCTGTTGACCTAAGTAGGAGAAATAATAGAGGTAGTAACTTAATTCACTTGTATACTCTCATCTCTATCTAGGAGTTACTCTTGTATAAGAGACCATTTTGCTTGTCCACATCTCATATGCCTCTCTGACCACTCCTGCAGTCCCCTTATCTACCCCTCAGAAGGTAACCAGCACCAAGCTACTGGCACCCCCAACGGCACTGGCCCTAGTTCCTGCTCCGGCACCTGTTGACCTAAGTAGAAAGAATGGAGGCAGTAACTTAATTTGGTTGTATACTCATCATATCCTTTGATCACTGTCTTGTGAGTAACTGTTGTATAAGAGACCATTTTGCTTGTACACTTCTCATCTGCCTCTACCATCCCTACAATCAGCTTAGCTACCCCTTAGAAGAAATCTAGCATCAAGCTGCTCGCGCCGGCACCGATTCTGGGCCTTTTGGCTCTTGCACCAGCCCCTCTACAATTAGTGGCACCATCTCCTGCACCAGCACCAACACAGGCACCGACACAAGCTCCTTCATCACCCCGGGCAGCACCTTGTCAGACCATATCCTACACATGTGTCATCACAAGGTCGCACCAGATTATGTTTGTGAGTATATGGCGGCAGATAAACTGTTCTAAATGTCTTCTAAAGTTTCACATGATTTAGTGCATCACTCTTAGTAATTATGCGTCTATCTCTTGCTTTGACTCATAAATTGCCTAAGAGTGCCACAAAGCAACTCCAGGCCAGACAAAAGGGCACAATAGTCTTCACGATGCAGAGCGAAGGATTGTTTATCGAGGGACGCTACGCCATTAACTCGACTGGTGGGCATTTGGCAGCTACTTCTAGGTGGACCAAGTTCCGGAAAGCAGCCAAACTTACTATTGGAAGAACGGTCAAGGTCGATGTATCTCGCTACCCTGAATGCGGCATGTTGTTCATGAACTTCCTAGCTGTCTAGCTCTTTAGCCACATGCTATTGTAATTAATTATGTGGTTGTCTTATCTCCACTGATCATATATGGATGGTAAAACTGTGATAACCTTTTGCTGGATTGGAGCTATGACTAGTACGTACTGGTATGGTATATATGTATCTATATGACAGTTCTCTATATGAGCAAATATTATGACAATGATTGTGTTCCAGTGATCGAGTGTGTTTGGAGAAAAGGGCAAACTGATCACGTGGCATGGTTTTTAGAGTTGAAACAAGAACTGTCTCTCTCTGTAGTGATATTGAATTTCAGTGTTTGTATTGCTAAATCAGTCACTTTGAAATGCTTCTGAATTGGTCAAGTGCTGCTGAATATGAACTAGGAATCTCTCGATTTTTTATGTCTTATTATTCTATACTCATTAATCTTTCAAATGGTATTGAATTTTTTAAATGTTCTATACTTGCTGCTGGTTGCTTGCTCTAGAGCTTTTGCCTTTGTGTCATCGGAACCGTTGGATGCATTTTGGACAGAGATGAGAGGGTAAAGATATACAACGTGATTTCACCAAGTGAAGTCATTAGATATCAGCCCTGTTTTGGCGTATGTGGTGTGTGTTCACTAGATATTTTTACATGAATATCTGTCAAAGGAATTATCGCTTTTTTTCCTCCCTCGAAGAGGTCTGTGTTTGAATCTGCCGAGACATAGCCCAGTGAAATTTGAGATAGAGCCCATTGACCATAGCCCAAAACCTTTTTAATTTGGCATTTTTGGCAGTGCCCCCACCTCTAAAAAAACTCTGCCTACCCATGTTTTTAAGAAACTAATCCATTATGTGGCTTTTTATAAATCGAGGTTCCAGTAGCACTACTCTTTTATTTTAAGAGAGATAACATGGAAACACAAGAATATTTTTTAGAAGACTGATACATAAGTTGTAGTACTAATACATGTTTAATGATTCAATTTCTATTAGTATCTTTGGTATTGTGGCAAAACACTCAGTTTATGTCTATTTGATTTGATTTGAAGGTCTTTAGTTCGAATCCACTATGTGTACATATTTATATATATCTTGGGTTTACTTTTTTTTTGAGAAAGGGTTTACTTTTTAATATCGGATTACAGAGAGGCTGACATCACGGACCCACCAGCTTGCAGCATCCCTCGAGTTTATTGGTCGGCTTTGAAAAAAAAGTTAAATACTTGTATAGAGAGGCTAGCATCAGGGACCCACCGGCCAGAACATACCAGAGAGGGTGACATGGGGGCCTCAGCAGCAAGACCATACATGGCTGCCACATCGAGCAACGTTGCCAAGGTCAAAATTGCAGACGCGGCCGAAAAAAGTTCATCATACGCAGGTTTGATATATAGAGAGACCGACATGTGGGACCCAGTAGCTCGGCCTTATACAGGTTCTGCCTCGAGCGACGTTGCCAAGTTCGAGACAGGGAGGCGCAAGCGAGAAAAAAGTCTAGCATGCACACCTTTCTTCTAATGAGAGGCTCACATGGGGGACTCAGTGTCCTGGAAAAACAGCTGATGCATCGAGGAACGCTATCAAGTTCGAAAGACGGAGGCGTGACCAAGAGCAAAAATTCCATCATACACACGTTTCTTCTAATGAGTGTATGACATGTGGGGGTGGGGCCCTGCATCATGATTAAACGGTAGATGCAGCGAGCAACGCTATCAAGTTTGGAACACGGAAGCGTGACCGAGGGAAAAAAATTCTATCATACACACGTTTCTTCTAATGAGAGGATGCCATATGGGGTCCAGGAGTTTGATTAAACGGCTGATGCAGCGAGAAACACTATCAAGTTCGGAACACGAAGGCGTGACAGAGGGTAAAAAATCCATCATACACACATTTATTCTAATGAGAGGATGACATGTGGTGCCCAGCATCGTGATTAAACGGTAGATGCATCAAACAACGCTATCAAGTTCGGAACAGGGTAGCGCGAGCAAAGGAAAAAATCCATCATACACACGTTTCTTCTAATGAGAGGATGACATGTGGGGCTGAGGAGGTTGGTTAAACGGTAGATGTGAAAGTGGGGATCGATCCCAAGCTGGCCAGTACGGAGCTCCTCCATAGTATGATGAAGAAGTGCCTTCGTCTAGATATGAACTCGAGGGTTCCCCAGCGTAGTGTGCAGAGTAGTCGTAAGAGGGCGCATCCCCCTGGTGCTGCCCGTGGAAACCAAGCAGGCAGAGCTGCTCATCCACCTCCTCCTTGGAACGCGACCATGGCATCCTCCAAATACTGAACAAAGTGGACTGTGGCAAAGGAATTTCCCTCTCATCTCCGTCAGTAAACAACATCCTATAAACTAAACTCTCTGTACTAGAGTCAGCAGTAACAAAGTGATGTGTTTTCATAGCAGCAAGATCAAGCCTTTGTGGGGTCAGCACAGTATCATTAGGATCATCAGGAAGTTCCAAAGCAACAACCATGCGCGCAGCGATGATGCCCCCATAAATGGGTCCTCTAGCAGCTAGACGACGAGCAACGAGAGAACCAAGATTATACTTGGTTTTATTGTTGAGTGCAGCACCAAGAAAAGCTAAATGATAATTAGAAATATTACTAGTGTTCTCCCTACCAAGAATGCTAGTGGCAAGATAATAAGCAAAATATCTAAGAGCTGGGAGTTGAATGTTCCTTATCTTCCCGCGCTGAGCTATGCGGTCATCATCATTTGTTACACTTAGGTAGATCTCCAGCAAGTCAGCGGGTCGACCTTAGATCTTTTTTACTGTCCCAGTCATGCCAATGCCTATAATGCTGCAAAATCTTTCCAATGGCATGGTAATAGGCAATATTATAAATTTTAAATGAAACAGTTGACCTGTAAGGGGTGTTAGTGAAAGTGAAACTTTCAATGAAAGTTTTGGTGAGCACGGCATATTGCTCACTCTCATCTTGCATGTAAGTGGTTAGACCAACCCTTTTGACAAGAAGTAAGAAATCATCAAGGATCCCCACAGCTTGCAAAAAGGCAAAACAAGGGAAGGTAGATGGGTGAGCATCTCCTTCATCTCCCTCATTGCCAAAGCACGGTGCAATAAGATCTTCATTGTATGATGGCCTAAATTGAGAAGTCGATCTAGAAGGCATTGCCCTCTTGGGTGTATATCTCTCAAATACTTCTCCAAAAGTATGGTTGTCCATCTCCCCCTTTTCTGAAATTTTTAGACAACTATCTCAAAAAATAATTGCAAGGTGATTACATAATGAAAGGAACTACTTATGGGGACTTGCAAGAGGGCTAAACATGCATCAAAACAATTTCTCTAAGCATAGAACAAGCATGCAAGCTCACATAACATGTCACCTACAGTAGCAAAATACTCAAGATATAATCTACCAATCACAGATCTACTTAGACAAGCGGAGGAGTCACATACCAGAGAACAAATGCTCCAAATCTCAGCAGCAAAGGTGGGTTGAGCAAGGAGATCAAAAATCGCGAGCAAGAACAACAGGAACACGAGTTTGAGCAATGAACTGGTATTTTCTCGGGAGAGAGAGAAGTGGCCGGTGGAAGAATAAGTGGATGGCCCATAGCATGGCCAAGCGCGCCCCTGGTGTGGCCGTGCCACCAGGTGGTGTGCCTGACTGGTGGCCCCCCTGGGTCACTCCAGGTACTTCTCTACCCCTCTTTTGACGTCAAAATTTAATATGAATTTTCTAGATTTTTTCGAGACACTTTATTTTTGAGGAATTTTCAGGTATTGATGAATGATTTTCTGGCAAAAAGATAATTTTGGAATGATGCAATAACAAAACAAAACTAAAACTTCAGAAGTTCTAATACACTCTAATATTCAAGAAACTAGCAATAGAAAAGTAAACTAAGTGAAAACAAAAATTAAAATGGATAAAATAAAAGTAAGCAAAGATAATCATGGTGAAAACATTGTTTTGTTAATTAAAATCCCATTGTTAACAAGGTTGATCAGGTATTGTTACCAAAACAATTTTATATGAAACAAAACTTTGTATTCCATTAAATGATTATGTTACCTCAACCCTGATAGCAATAGTCCCAATCATAATGATTTCATAGTTTTCTCTTGGTATGGGACTTATCAATCTTCTGGGGAAATAGATAGTACGCTCCTTGTCATTAACATTAAAAGTTACCTTTCCTTGATTACAATTAATGATAGCACCTGCAGTATTAAGAAAAGGTCTCCTAAGAATACTAGACATATTATCATCTTCAGGCATTTCAAGCACAACAAAGTCAGTTAATATCAAGCAATTATGAGCCACTTCAATAGGAACATCATCACATATACCAATAGGAATAGTAGTAGATTTATCAGCCATTTGCAAAGATATATCAGTTGGTATCGATTTTTCCAATTTAAGTCTCTTGTAGAGAGAAAAAGGCATAACACTAACTCCTGCTCCCAAATCACACAAAGAAGTTCTAACAATTATTTTTAATAGAATATGGAATAGTTGGAATCCTTGGGTCTCCAAGTTTCTTTGGAACCTTACCACTAAAGGAATAATTAGCAAGCAAAGTAGCAATTTCCTCATTAGGGATCTTCCTTTTATTAGAGACAATATCCTTCATATACTTTGAATAATGAGGCAATTTAATAGCATCATTCAAAGAATTTGCAAAAATAAAGGTTTCATCCACTCACAAAACTTATTATAGTGTTCGTCTTCCTTTGACTTGTGTTTCTTATCAAGAAAAGGCATTGATTTTTGAACCCAGGGCTCTCTTTCACTACCATCTTTATTAGCAACAAAATCTTCCTTAATGTACTTAGTATTCTTAGTGTGCTTTTCAGGTTCTTCTTCAATTTCTTCTTTATCAGGAGCATCATTTTTCTCATTGCCACTCTCAGTTTCAACATCAGAGACATATATACTATTAGGATCTTTAGCAGTTTCAGAAGATTCTACAACCGTTTTATGTTTCTTTTTCTTTCTCTTAGAAGAGGTACCTCTATTTTTAGTTTGTTGAGAATCTTGCTCAATTCTTTTAGGATGTCCTTGAAGGTATAAAGGATCTTGAGTGAGAGCCCCACTCCTAGTTCTAATTTCATAAGCATGTTTTTCTTTAAAAGCATTAACTAGCAAATCTTTTTGTACTTTAGTAAGCTGATTAATTTGAGTTTGAACCATTTGGAAGTGTTTAACAAGAATTTTAACATCATTGGAGGTTCTTTCCACAATATCTCTCAACTCATTAATAGCTCTAGAGTTTTCCATTAAATGATTCTGCACTCTCTTATTAAAATTATCTTGCCTAACAACAAAGATATCAATTTCTTCTAAGCATTGATCAGGAGGTTTAGAATAAGGAATATCACCTTCATCAAAATGTTGGAGAGAGTCAACCTCAATAGTGGATGACTGGGAGATTGACTTACATAACTCTTCTATAGGAGGTAGATTCTTCACATTTTCAGATTTAATATCCTTCTCCTTGAGACATTTCTTAGCTTCCTTCATCACTTCATCATTTAGTTCAATTGGTGTCGGCTCAGGCACAGTTGGCTCAGGTGTAGTTGACTTAGGTGAAGTCTAATCATCATAATTCTTGCTTATTTTAGCCATTAAGTCCTCAGCTTCTTTGGGAGTTCTCTTCCTAAAAACACAATCAGCACAACTATCCAGGTATGTCCTAGATTCATCAGTAAGTACATTGTAATATATGTCAAGAACCTCATTTTTAGGTAATGGACATCCAGGATGTGCGTGGATCAAAGCACAAAACCTTGCTCATGATTCAGGCAATTTCTCCTCTCCCCCCTGTTTAAAGTCAAAAAGTTCCTACAAAATGGCATGTTGAGCACTAGGAGGAAAATATTTATGAAAGAAAGTATCAATCAAGAAATCAGGGCTATCAATAGATCCAGGAGGTAAATTATTAAACCAAGTTTTAGCTTCTCCTTCCAGTGAAAAAGGGAAAAATTTAGCAACAAAGTAGGTGCGCATCTTAATATCATCAGAAAATAAGCCACTCATGGTAGAAAGCTCGGTCATATGTGCTACAACACTTTCATTTTCATTTCCACAAAAGGGTTCTTTCTCAACAATTGTTATGTAGGATAAATCAAGAGAGAAATCATAATCCTTATCTTTAATGTCTATGGGAGATGTAGCAAACTTAGCATTAGGAGATAATTTAGGTCTAACAGTATGTATCTCGAGAAAACTCTTAATAGCACCTGCATCATGAGTGTTTCGACATTCTTCAATAAATTCATCAGTCATTTCAATATAACCGTCATCAAGATTATAGCTCTCTCTAGGCTCAGGTGAACTAACAGGTATATTAGTATCTTCATTAGGAGTTTCAGTATTTCCAGCTATAGTTCTAGCAATCGTAGCATCTAGGAAAGGACCTAATGAACCACTCTTTTCAAGCACACTAGAAGTAGCATCATAAGTATCAGAAGCAATTTCAGATTCAGCAGAAGTAGCAGTATGTGTAGCATGTGTATGTGGTGGTGGTGTAAGGAGCTTACTCATTACAGATGGTGAATCAAGAGCAACATAGGTGTTTAGAACTGTACCTCCCCTTGTAGTGGATGGTAATATAGGTACTTTTCCATCACGAGTTTTACCCATGATGAATGGATAGCAGCGAACAATAATAATTCCAATTGAACTTGATAAATAGAGCTATGCTACCCAAAAACGGTGCCAGAAAATAGTCTTGATGACCCACAAGTATAGGGGATCGCAACAGTCTTCGAGGGAAGTAAAACCCAATTTATTGATTCGACACAAGGGGAGCCAAAGAATATTTATAAGCCTTAACAACGGAGTTGTCAATTCAGCTACACCTGGAAACAATCTTGCTCGCAGTAGTTTATCAGTAGTAACCGTTTTGTAGTAGCAGTAGCAAAGTGATAGCAGTAGTAAAAGTAAAGACAGTAGTAACAACTGCAGTAAACGTAGGATTAAAGCGCGGTAGGCATAGGGATGGATGGACGGGCATTGCATGGACAAGAGAATTCATGTAATAATCAAGATATAAGCATTTATAGATAAATAAGATAAAGCATCCAAGTACTAAATAATCATAGGCATGTGTTCCATATATAGTCATACGTGCTCGCAATGAGAACTTGCACAACATCTTTTGTCCTGACAGCCCGTTGCAGCGGGGCCTCAAGGGGATCTACTAGCAATTAAGATGCTCCTTTTAATAGAGCACCGGAGCAAAGATACTAGGCACTCCAGTTATACACATGTGATCCTCGCATCATAGCCATCCCCTCCAGTTATCCCGATTTATGTCACTTCGGGGCCTCGGGTTCTGGATAATAATGTGTGTATACAACTTGCAGGTAAGATCATAAACAATACTATCATCATGAATCAATAACATGTTCAGATCTGAAATCATGGCACTCGGGCCCTAGTGACAACCATTAAGTATAACAAGTTGAAACAAAGTCAAAAAGCACTAACAATATATACTAGGCACCATGCCCTAACAATCTGATGTCATTACATGAACGATCTCATCTCCCTACCATCCCCATAGCCTACTGCGGGGGATTACTCACTCATGGATGGGGGAATCATGGATGGTTGATGGAAAAGCGATGGTGATGATGATGGCGATGATCTCCTCCAATTCCTTGTCTTGGTAGGGTGCCAGAACGGAGTTCCTGGTTCCGAATCACGGTATCTGGTGGTGGCGGCACAACGGAACTCTATTTGGAAAAACATTGAACCCCTCGTCTGTTTTTAGGTTAGGGGGCTTATATAGGTGAAAGGAGAGGTTGAGGCGGAGGCCGAGGCGGCCACACCAGCTCCTGGCACGGCCTGGCCTGGACCGCGTGGCCAGGTGGTGTGGGCCCCTCGTGGCCCCACTCCACCTCGTCTTCTGGCTTCGTGAGTTTTCTGGTAAAATAGGAGTTTTGCGGTATTTTCCAGGATTTTTCCTAAAAGTTAATTTCCTGCACAAGAAACGAGACACCAAAGCAATTCTGCTGAAAACAGTGTTAGTCCGCATTAGTTGTATCCAAATCATACAAATTAGAGAAGAAACAACAACAGAAGTGTTCGGAAAAGTAGATACGTTTTGGACGTATCACGCCTCGCATATATAAGTTATACAAGGCGCATGTGAGATGCGACTCGAGTATGTCTGAGGGATGCGCCTTGACTATGTCTAACATATGCGCCTCTAATAAGTTCACAGATGCACCTCAAATAGCATTTTCGAATTTTAAATTTTATAGAACCACTGTACAGTCCAGAATACACAATACACAGGTATTATATAGTCCAGAATATAGTATAAACAACACAGAATTTCCAAAAAGTTGCAATTGGCCAAAACATAGTATAACCAACACGAATACAAGTACATCACACGTCAACTTGAATTAATTCACGACATACGAGAGTTCACACATGAACCAACTAGGGTACATCACACGCAACACCAAGTTCACATCTCTCGGGGACCGAGTACAAGTTCACAATCACATTACAACTACACGATGAAGCTCTCTAGGTGAAGTAGCACACAACTTACCATGAAGAGCAAGGTGGTGATCACGACTAAGTTCCTCCACTTCTTCCTCCCGTGCCTCCTCTACTTCTCTTCCGCCACCTCTCTACTCTTGTAGCCTTTGTAGCTGTTGCCCGAGAAGTTGTTCACTTGCTTCTGGCAGTCTTCCCACTCCTCGTACACACCTGGAACCCTACCGATGTACACGACATAGCACTTCCTCGCCATCTCCTGTATACAAGATATATGATATTAGCTATATATGTCAGTGGAAAGCAATAGCAGTTCACAAGATATGATCATGCATATATATATATATATATATGGGTGCCATGCTATATGAATGTCACCATGCTATACAAATCATGAACTTATTTGTCCCCTCTCGACCTTGGGGCTACGTAGTTTATCATTTCATTGTATAGCCAAAGAAGAAAGGAAATAAATCATTCCACGATTCATATAACAATGGCGCCCATGCTATACAAATAGTGAAGTAATGTCTTTCCTTTTGACTTTGGGGCTACAATGATATATTTGAAACTACATAATTCACTATTTCATTTAATTCACGCTATCTAATCTCTTCGTATCACCAAAGACAAAAAAAGAGAAATACTTCCACGATTCATATAGCATGGGCATGATATGTCCAGTGGTGAAGTAAAGAAAGGATTCGATCTACACGACAACGACTCATTTCAAGTTTGGTGTGTCGAAAGGAGTCGTTGCTGTGGACCTAGAATCCTTTCCTTGACTTACCACTGAACATATTATGTCTTATGTATATGAATCTCGAAAATATTTGTCCTCTTTTGACTTTGGGGCTACGAGATAAAATAGTATTAACTAACACAATATCCTCATGCTATATATACGAATCATGAATTTATTTGTCCATTCTCTCGACTTTGGGGCTACATAGTTTACCATTTCATTGTATCGCCCAAGACGAAAGGAAAAAAAGTATTCCACGCTTCATGTAACAATGTCTCCCATGCTATACAAATAGTGAAGTAATGTCTTTCCTTTCGACTTTGGGGATACAATGAGATATTTGAAACTACATAATTCACCATTTCATTTAATTCACGCTATCTAATCTCTTCGTATCGCCAAAGACGAAAGAAGAGAAATACTTCCACAATTCATATAGCATGGGCATGATATGTCCAGTGGTAAAGCAAAGAAAGGATTTAGTCACCATGGCAACAACTCATTTCGAGTTTGGTGTGTCGAAAGGAGTCATTGTCGTGGACCCAGAATCCTTTCCTTGGCTTACCACTGAACATATTACGTCTTATGTATATGAATCTCGAAAATATTTGTCCTCTTTCGACTTTGGGGCTACAAGATGAAATAGTATTAACTTGGACGTCATTGTTACAAGTCTACTTGCCTCATACTTAGGTTGCGCACTGAAATAACAATGCCGCTAATGGATCCGATGTGGCAAGTAGAGAGGATGCAAATTACAAGTCTACTTGGCACACCAAATCCAACATCGGTATAGTCACACACATATATAGTGCACAATACGTTTTAATCATCGGTATTTCGAAGAAATATAAAAAAAATTAAACCAAGAATGACCTGGATTAGTGCCTCATACTTAGGTTGGGCACGGAAATAACAATGCCGCTGATGGATCTATGCGACAAGTAGAGGAAGCTCAAATTACAAGTCTACTTGGCACACTAGATCCAGCAGCGGTATAGTCACACACATATATAGTGCCACAACACATTTTAATCATCGACATTTTGAAGAAAGATGGAAAGAAAACCAAGAAGTAGGGAGGAAATAACGAATGAGAAGCAACATATGACCAAGCACTAAAATAGTTCATAACACAAATAACTAGCTAGCGTCGCTCACAGTCAAGTTCAACGGTTTACGAAACATACTCTATAAGTTGCTAGGCAAGTTAACATAGGGATAAACTTTACAACACAAGTTCGGAACTAACAACTAGCTAGGCAAACATCAAGACTTTTTCGGATGATGAGTCGGATCGAGGATATTGCTGAAGCCCTGTTTAGCTCCTTTCACTAACGTCATGAATGTCCTGCTGTCATCCTGCTTCGCTAAGTGTTCATATATCTCCTTGTTGCGCGGTGGAGTGCCACCGTAGAAGAGGTCCCCTGATATTATGACTTTTTGGTACCGCGCTGTTATTCTGGTCCCATACGAACGCCTTCATGTGGTGTAGGGCGTATAAGGCATCCTTCCCACTGTCAGGCGCCTGTTTGACACAGGGGAACTCCGTTGTGTGGCTGAACACGTGCATGACGTGCCTCTTAACTATCCTACTTGGGACGGCGGCTCCCACTGCGATGTAGCCGTTGAGAGCATCATTAAGAACTCTCTTGATAGTGGAGTAGTCTTTCCTCTTCGCACTACCCGAGTCGAGATACAAGGCGTTTGGGCGTTGCACATTCAAGGATATGATCATGCAACCTTGGTGACCACTCTCCGACTCTGGATGGTAGTGAATGAGACTCACATCCTTGCCTGAGTTTGTTTGCAGGAAGTATGAGAGGTAGTCGGTCGCCATTAGGATGCCCTCATGTGTTCTCAAGACGACATCACACATGAAGTACGGATCCACTATCGCGATGCCCGGGATCCCATCTCTAATGATCTGCATAGCCATATTGAGCGAGAACAACCGGACCAGGGTATCATGTAGCCGGAATCCTTGCAACATGTCGAAGAGGTCGATATGCCGCACGTAGAAAATATCCCCGGGGGCTACGTCACATTTGGCACCTTAGCCTTGTAAACTAGGTACGCATGATTGCCCTCTCGAATGCGGCGCACCTCAACAAATATATAGCCATGATAAATACTACGCATATGCGAGCCTGCGACCGCAAGCATCGATTCATTGAGCATTGGTGTACCTGCCTTGTGCACCTAAAATGAAATCCCTGCACAAAACAAAGGAAGCACACAACACAATCTAGTCAGTGTCGCCGACAACGTGCATACATGCAACAAGGCCTTCACGCTTCCTCCAATGACGACTAGGAGTAGGAGAGCCAGAGGTGAAGTAAAGTGCGATCTTGTAGATCTAGAAGTGCAAGATCTTTCACTTACATATGTGTGTCAACCAATAGAAGTTTAGCAAACTTCTAGGTGAAACAATGGAGAAAATAAGGTGGGGAGGAGGAGGGGGCGACCAGATCTTTCTTTGTGTGGAGGAGAAAGCAAGTGAGAGAGAAGTGAGTGGGGTGTAGGTGCATGCATGTGCCAAAAAGTGAAAAATGTGGCGAAATTACTCGAGGCCCATCCCATTTAAGATGCGCCTTGTATACATAAATTACCTGAGGCATATCTGGTAGATGCGCCTCGAGTGTCTGGCGCCCGCCAACACGCCGGACCCACCTCACTTACTCGAGGCGCATGTAACAGTAATGCGCCTTCAATATTGAAAAATACTCGAGACGCATATGGAACGGGTGTGCCTCGAGTAAGGTGGGGCAGCCAGATCTGGTCCATACATGCGATACAGGAGACATATCCCTCAAGGATGCGCCTCTAGTTTTAATATATAGAAGGCGCACCGTTTAGCCATGCGCCTGGTATATTTAGTGGAGACGTATGTTTTTTGGATACCTCTCTTATAAGCATGTCTCCTATAACGTTTTCCTATTAGCGTGGGCCACGTAGGCACTACTTGCTATGACCTGTTGGCCGCTTCGCTCTGAACCGGGATTCCCTACGATTTATGACTCGGGTGAGCACTTTTTATTTTTCTATTCTGAATATTCGATTTTTGGGAGGCGGCATGTATTACTGACCGCCTCTAAATTTCCACAAGACACATTTTAATTCTTTTTTATTCTAACTTAGTCTAAATTTGGTCAAGGACACACGTATAACAAGTACAGTTTCCTGGAGACGGTTTATATTCCTAACCATATTATTAGTGGAAGCTATCATTTTGTGATGTTTTACGCCTATCCAATATTGTAATTGCACAAGATTGTAATCGATAAATACCTGAATTGATATGAATTCAGGTATATCCTAAGTCTTGAGTGGGCAAACACCATGACTTACTAGGGTGTCAGCGATGGACATCTTTTGAACACGGCAGACTTTGTTGACCGCGAGACGATGGCACACTTGTATCCGTGCATCACCTATACCTGCTGAGTCTTGACTTAAACTTTGGAGTTTAACTATTTGAACTAAGACAAGTGCAGTAAGATGAATACGGGAACCAATAAAATATGATATGGCGAAAAGAGAAATAATGTGACTATAAATTGCCTCCTAAGAAAATATTCGTTGCGGATAAAATAATCATTTGATTAAAATGGATTGCTGGAATCTTGTTGATAAAATTCCAGCTCTACTACAGGTGCTATGCTGAGAGCCCGATGCCGTCGGCACAGGACCCTCGTCATAGGGGAACACCGACGGTGGCCCTCGGCGTAGCCCCGTCAGCAGAGAATCCATCGACACAGGTAAGTTGGCCTTCGGCTTAGCCCGGGCCATCGACATACCTCCTACGCTGAATATTTAGGTCAAGCGCTTAGCCTGGTAAACTGACGGACATTGAGCTGACGGCGCTCAGACCTATGCCGATGGTCAGGCCCTCGGCTTGCCTTGACATGTTGCAAATTATGGGAGCTAGTCTGTTGGGAGCTATGCCGACGGGCCGAGCCCTCGGCCTATTCCGACCTAGACATAGAGCTACGCTGATGGCCAGGCCATAGGCATAGGTGGAGGGCCTGGTGCTTCTCCATGGAGCTACCCTGACGGCTAGACCCTCGGCCTAGCTCCCTACATTTCTAAGTGTTCTCGTATGCGTGTGAACACGCTCGTACCCGAGGGATAGATATTGCCTATCTAATCCATGCACCATACGTATAAACATATTTTAGGGCCATATGCAAGTTTTTGAGAGATTCCGGTCCTCCGTGCTCGTTTTCGAAACCCTAAACCAGCCCCCCCTAAGATCTACCCCTCTAGCGTTTCCCGTATGACAGTTAACTAATAGGATTTTATCTTTGTTTTGGTTTGTTTACAATTGCTATATGGAAACCAAGTTTGAGCCCAAGATTCCACCAGCTTCCCTGCGGTTGATCTGATGCTGGAATTTCCTTCTACAGTGCAGATCTTTTCTAAGTGTGACCGCATTGCATGTGAACATGCTCGCACAGGGGGGCTAGATACTTACTATCTCAACATCCCACCATATTATCATACATATGCTATGACCGCATTCAAGATTTGGAGAGATTCCGGTAGTTGTGCTCGGTTTATAGCAAAACCGTAGAACATGGGCCACGTAGATCTACCTCTTTGGTGTTCTCCGTACGACAGTTGGCCAATGGAGTTTTATCTTTGTTTTGGTTTGTTTAGGTCATTGATACATGTGAAACCAAGTTTGAACACAAGATTCCACCGGTTTCATTTATGTGATAGTTCCTCCGTCCTAAAATGTAAGGCGTCTAAGAATTAGTTAAAAGTCAAATCTTACTAATTTGGACTAGATATTTAGAAAAAAAATATCTATATCAACAATATTAAACGGACACATCAGTAAAATATACTCTATAGTGAATCTATTGATATTGATTCAGAATTGTAAATGTTTATATTTTGTGTATAAACTTGATCAAACTTAAAAGATGTTGACTTTTAACTAAACCTTAGATGCCTTATATTTTCGGACGGAGGGAGTATATTACCAGAAAGTTAAAGTAACATTAAAAAATCTAACGCAATCATAACTAAGGCATACGGAATAAAAATAAAAATAAAAATAGTTATGCCTGCGGCCATGACCCTCGGCATAGCTCAAGGGGAAGCTAAGTCGACGCCTCTCCGTCAGGCCGTCGGCGTAGCTCAAAAGGTGTCAGTGCGCCGTCATCTGTGGGCGCGCAAATGCCACGTGGCAGGAAGCAAAACCGATGGCTGGGATACGCCGATGGCCATCCCGTTGGCATAGCCGTAGCGAAGCCGTATGCTGGGATACGCTAAAGGTGGTTGTTAGCGTAGCGGTAGCGAAACTGAAGGCTGGGCTACGCCAAAGTTTTTTTGGGCCGTCGGCATATCTGAGCTACGCCGAGGATAACTGTCGGCATAGATTCTGGTCGTCTGCGTATAATCGTTTTCTTGTAGTAAAATACCACTATGATATGTTCTCTATAAATTCTTTAGTGGACATGATCTTCGCATCTAATAGACTCATAGGCGCTAAGCTATAAGGGACGGGGCACGGCCTAGCCCCGCCCCGCCCCGCCACGCTGGCAGCTAGCACATCGCCCATCCGATAGGTGCTAAGCCATATAGTATAGCGCCCACCCGCCGAGCGGTAGCAAAGGGGTTGTTTTTTGAATTAGTTTCGTGTTTGGGTTATTTGTGTCCATTTTAACTACTCCCTCCGTCTTAAAGATATAATTTTTTTGTTGAAATTTAAATGTATATAGACATTGTTTACTATTAGATACATCTAAATTTAGAGAAAATTACGAAATCTATTTTTGAGACCAGAGGGAGTATTTTGAGTAACGAATCCTTCCCCATGAAAAGAAAAGAAAACAAATCCAGCTTCGTCTCCACTGGCGAGCTACAGAAATTCCCTACAAAGCCACTCCAAGGCTCTGATTTGACCTGAAAAAGAAAGCCACCCTAGACTACACTGTCTATCTCCAAAGGCAGATGTGTACTGTATTGGCCTCCCAGCTTTTCCTCTCCCTCCCCATCTCCTTCTCTCTAATGATAACTTAAGCGAGAGGAACAGAGAGAGAAAAGGCTAGCTCAAGGCAAGGCAAGGCAAGGCAGGTACCCTTCTCCTTCCCCAAACCCTTTTCCTCTTTCTCTCCGCCCAAGAACTTCACCTCAAACTCAATCCGTCTCCTTTTGCGCAGGAGCTCGGGGAGAGTGTGGCCGGGAGAGCTCGATCGCTGCACCACGAAATCACTGGAGATAACAACCCCTTGCTTGTCTCCCATGGAGGACATCGCCCACCACTTCGGGCTTGGAGCCAGCGGCCACGGCCACCAGCACCATCACAACCAGCTCCCATGGGGGTCTTCTCCGCTCAGCGCCGTCGTCGCACCGCCTACGCAGCAGCAGCAGCAGCCGTCTGGCGGCTATCTGGCGCACAGCCCACTCTCCCTGAACACGGCGCCGTCCGGTGGAAATGGAAACCACGGCAGCGGCAACCCGGTGCTGCAGCTGGCCAACGGAAGCCTCCTGGAGGCCTGCGCCAAGGCGGCCAAAGAGCCGTCGTCGTCGTTCGCCGCCGACGTGGAGGCCATCAAGGCCAAGATCATCTCCCACCCCCACTACTCCTCCCTCCTCGCCGCCTACCTCGACTGCCAAAAGGCAAGTGATAGTTCTACTACTAGTAGTAGCGCTAATAACAGTAGCACTGCTGCACCTGCTTCTGCACAAGAAGTTTCTCTTCTACTACATCTCATGTCGAACATGAAGCATGCATGCTTTCTTCTTGCCTTTTCATAGCAGCTACAGTGCATCAGGTGTTTATTATCCGCAAGTACTTGTGCTGAGCCATCATGGTTGTAGGTGGGGGCGCCGCCGGAGGTGTCGGCGAGGCTGACGGCGGTGGTGCAGGACCTGGAGCTGCGGCAGCGCACGGCACTCGGCAGCCTCGGCACCGCGACGGAGCCGGAGCTGGATCAGTTCATGGTGAGCTCGCTGATCGATCTTGAAACAAACATTTTCCTTCGGTGTTCTTCTTGGGTTTGTGCTTACTACTTGCCAATCAATGGTCAATTCTTGTACTCGCGTGTGTGATCCAGGAGGCGTACCATGAGATGCTGGTGAAGTACCGGGAGGAGCTGACCCGGCCGCTGCAAGAGGCGATGGAGTTCCTGAGGAGGGTGGAGACGCAGGTCAACTCCCTCTCCATCTCCGGCAGATCGCTGCGCAATATCCTTCCATCCGGTAAAGAAACCAATCGGTGCAGCCATCCGCGCATCAAACCATCCATACTTTTTTCTTGCTACTAGCATCATCCCTGCATGTGTGTGTCCATGATCTCCGTCCCCCTTCTCTTCTTTCTTCTTCCTATGCTGCTTTCTTGATTTATTTATTGGTTGCATAGTACCGCAAAAAATAGTGATTTCTTTCGTTATGTGGACGGAAAAATCCACAAAAATCGTTTTGTCCTGCATATTATGATTGTGCATGCATGTGCAAAACTGTGCGCACGAATGGGTTGCTTGCTTGCTTGTCTGTGCTCTTGATGTTCTAGTGTCGCGGCATTCCTGATCAGGGTTTCCCACAAAAAAAGATTCTTTCCCCCGTCTGTCCGCTTGCTCTTCCTGAAGGAGCATAACTGAGATTCTTCTACCTGGGCATCCATGGATCTTTCCTACTGCTGGAAAAGGAATAGTCTCCCTCGCCTCACACATGCACATCATCAGGGCTGAGAGAGACACATCTGATCTTTCCTCCCCTTGATGATCCACACACACACACACACACACACACCTTGTCATCCCAATCAATCCTAGTAAATCACCAACTGTAGAAATGTTGTTAATTCTTCTAGATCCATGAGCTGGTGTGGTCTCCTTCGAATATATATGGCCGATTCCCTTTCGGGAGGAACATGTGCATGTGACTCCGGGTGGCTCCTTCTTCAGCCATCTTTTCCCCATGATGGAAACCCAGGCTTCTTCTTCTAGGGTTTGGGGAAGGGCCGGAGGTGGCACTGTGCAGCCCAACAGTGCAAGGCCGAGGAGTCTCACTGACGTATGTCAGTGGAGCAAGTACATGCACACACATGTTGTGTTAATGGGAGAGTGAGTGAGAGAGAGAAACACATGCTCATCATCTCATCTCATCCCCCATCTGTCACGCAAGCCAGAACAACATTCTTGTCATCTTTCTCCCTCCCTCAAGAAATCTATGTAGCTACCTCTTGTCCTAGAATCTCTTCTTCTCTGGGTTGTGGTCTTCCAGATACAGGGCCAGATGTGCTCCCAGTCTTTGCTCGTTTTAAAATGTGGTGCAGTGCAGTGCACACACATCTCAGGTGCGTCGAGACGACCACGATGCTGTGCCAGGGGCCTTTCTAATCACATACCATCACAAGGCTATAGTGACTAGTACTGGTGGTACTACACACAGCTGTTCAGTGTGCTCTCAGTAGTTTTCACTTGCTACTTGGGTCAGGGCTGCACCCTGCACTGCTGGTGCCACACGATCTCTTCATTATTGAAGCATGTCGTGCAGGAACGAAACTAGCTAGCTGCCATCTGATCGATCTGGTAGAGCAACAGTGCCTTAAGATTTCTGTGAACCCCCTCGTACTAGTCCAGGTCAATCTCTAGAGAGAAAAATAAGGAAGTGATCAAACAAACATATATATTTCATATAGATCATAGGTAGACAGATGAGTAAATAGCATATGAGGCTGGCTGGCTGGCTGGCTTTAGTTCTTTGTGTGTTCTGATTTCTGACCAGTGCAGTGGCATGGACTGACTGACAGACTGGTCCGTGTGCCTCGAGAACCATAGAAGCAGTTAAGCAGCCCCATTATTTGATGTGAGATCTCCCAGCATTGTATGCATGCAGATCTACTCGGCCAATATTATATCCATGCTAGTACTATCATCTAGTGTAGCAGTATAGCTAGAGTACTAGAGCTGGATGTGTTGCTGTATTTTGTGACAGCCTTTTCTCTCTCATAAATAATGCCGGTCAAGATACATTGGATGCTTTCCGAGGCAAAGACCAAGTTCAACCCCGTCTGCATTTTTCAGACGTCAACTCACATTTCTACTCCAGTTCAATTGTTCTTTGTCCTATACTGCCTGGTAGGCTAGTACTACATCTCTACATGCATGTTTCTCCCTTTATTTTCAGTTGAGACCAAGAGAAATGCTATAATGTACTAGTTGCATAATCTCACAAGTTATAAGTGGATACCACATCGAAACAAAGGGTTCAATGCTGGAATAGTTAACCTACATAATAACAGTTACCAACATAGTAGAGTTTTAGTTGATCAGAAAACAACAATGCTTTTTCCTGATTGATGTTGCACCTGTACTCCAAGATTCTTCGTTTGCATGCATTCTTTCAAGGCCATGCAAAAGCAGGGGACACAGATATCACGAGTTTCCGTTTGTCTTGAGGTAAGGCCAAAAGAGATACCGAAACTTGCCTGGTAGTAAAAAGCAACCAAAAGAAAACAAAAGGATAAAGAAGCTGGCTGAGTTTGCATTGGAACGTCACTGGAAAAGACAATGCAACTGAAGCAAAAAAAAAAACATGCATGACTGCATCTAATGGTTCCTGTGATTTCTTGATTGCAAGTTCAGTCCCAAACCTTCCATGTGGTGGTTAGCAGTTTCATGTTCATTTGCTTCTGTTCTTAACTTAACAAGCTTCATGTTTTCCCACTACATACAATACCATGCCCACTTATACTGCACTCTTTTGATTTTCTTTCATAATGCATGTATGAGGTGCTAGATGTTTGATCTTCCAGTTTCGTTGAAAGGCGAGTTGTTTGATAATACTTTCTGCAGTAATAAATGTATGCTAGCTAGGGCGTCTTGCCTAGAGATCTTTTACATAATTACTTATATTGTTACTATGGAAAGTAATACATCCAAACTTAATTAATACTCTAGGGAGCAATTTAATCCTACTTTCAAAAGCATAATTAACACTTTCAGGTACAAGTTGTGATCAATCATTCCTGACTCTCTTAACATATACTTTTTTCCCATGCAGGAATACAAGTACTTCGTATGAAGCTGCACATGTTTATAAATATATTTTTATTAATGAAAGAACCTCTGAAATGCACTGACAGAAATTATCTTTGTGCCAATCTGATTAGTAACTAATAGTCTAGCACCCATGACTTTTAAGCTCCCTTAGCATCTTTTTCTCTAAATACTTTTTTTAGCATTTTCTGAGAGAGTGATGATTCTTCCATTTCTTGTTAGAAAGTAACCATGCTTTCTCTAGGCAACGTATCATAAGTTCCATGAGAAATTGACTGCATCTGAACTTAACCATCTGCAAAACAAAGCTTACCTAGCACGAGTGATATCCCAACATTCACCAACATAACCGAAGTCTGAAAAAAAGTAGTATGACAATAGAAATAACGGTGCCACCTCATTATAAGGTCCGATATGCACATGTACTCTCTTCACACGGAATGTATTACACAACATCTTTTACTTATAGCAATCAGTACAACTTACAAAGCGTGTGCAAATTATATGTAATGAAAAATAATCTTGATCCCAAATTTATCACATTTTTTCTGTCTTGCCAATTTGAATTTGTATAATTTTATGTCAAAGGTAAGACGTTCTTAAGATTGACTGCACAAATTGGTAAATTTGGCCACACAACATTAACCATCGCGGCTACGTGGGATGCCAATTTTACAAACAGTGAACCGCCATGTAGTTGGAAGTAATTTCAAAGATAGGTGGCCCATTTTGCTGCCCCATTTGGATCCTAACGACAACCTATATGTACTGAACTAATGCATCCCTAAGAGATATGTTATCATTAAGTAATCATATGTTCACTAACATTCTCTAATCCACTAATTATTTTAGCCCGATAAGTGCTTTGTAGCACAAATAAAATGGCTAAAAGTATGAATAAACTTGGAACACTACTTTTTTCTTCTTTATTTGTGCCTCCAATTGGAGAAACTCTTATTAATAGCACTTTAAAATCAGAAAATTGTTTTAGAGCTCGGCCTACATGGAGCCCTTTATTTTTGAAAATTTGAAAACATGATTCCAAAGTTGCAAAAAAAATTTAGTTTTTTCCTAGACACAGATAATGATGTACTCTAACAACATAACAAAGTCGCAACTCAAAATACCTTATATTCTGGGCTTAACAAAAATGCCAAAATATGACAACTAAAGTAGTGAGCATTGCAAAAATTGAATCCTCCAAAATCTGTCAGATTTTGTCATTTTTGTGCAGCCTAAAATACTGGGTATTTCGAGTTGAGCGTTTTTAAGATTTCAGAGTACATTATTTTCTACATCTAGAATTTTTTATCGAATTTTTTTGAAACTTCAAAACTCCATTTTTAATGGTTCAGAAAAAGGGCTACCTCTAGCCCCACTTTGAAATATCTTATTAAGAAACTAGCTTTATATATGGTGGTCCTCTCTTTCAGATCTATTTTTTTAACTTGAATTACGAACTTATCTCTTACAATTTAAGATGAAATTCCATATTTTTTAACGTTTCACATGAAACTTGATTGTTTGAGTGTAATCACATTCGTCAAACTGTTATAAACTATTTTTATCCTAAAGCTGTAATATATACTCTCTCTTACATTTTTTCCTTCTTGACTAATTTCATAGCTCCAAATGGAGTTGTTACCCAATTCTTATGAATGGTACTTTGAAATGTTTTAAATAAATGACACTTTAAAACGTTTTTAGAAAGAAACCATCTTTGATCTGACGGTTCTCTCTTCCAACTCTATTTTCTGGACTTATATATCTTATGAACTTATTTCTTAAAATTTCAGTTGAAAATCCATATTTGTAGAGATTAATCCGTGCCACACATTAGACATCGATACATATATATCGAGTTATTGACACATGGTTATCTCATCTTCATACAACATAAGCATAACATTGTTAATTAAATAAATGGTGTACTGTAAAGAGGAAGTATCCAGGGGGAGACCAGATTTTGATGAAAATCCAGATTTGTATAGATTAATCAACACCGCACTTGAGACATTGATCCATATATATTGAGTTTTGACGCATGATTATCTCATCTTCATACAAAATAAGCATAGTTAAGTAAATTGATGGTGTATATTAATGAGAAAGTATCAGTATGGTGAAAACCACATGGAAACTGCAACCTTAAGTTTTCAAGAACTTAAAAATCAATTGGAGGTTAGCTTCTGGAAACATGAAAAAATACCAAGTCTAAACTCATGTTCATCCAGGACATATGTACAAAACAAATTCAGCAACAAATAGTAGCATCTACTGTATTGTACTATCCATCTCTGAATTTGCTTTTTCAATACTGTCAGACAAAAATTTGAGTTTAAATTTTTAATATTACATGTTTATGTAACTGCACCTTCCCAGCATATAGTATTTAAAAAAATACTGAACTTCTAAAGGTGGTTTCCACCTGATATTTTCTCAGAAATAAAATTGTAACTTGCTAATTCCCCAAGACTAAAGTCATGCCAGACTAACTTTCCTGTAATGTGATTATTCACATGTGCAGTATCTAGTTGATGTTTTCACTAAATCCGTGATGTCGTTCTCCTTTTTGTCCAAAACTATATGTTTATCCGTTGATTCAACTAATCTGACTTCATGCACTGTTAGTTTATAGATATATATTGAGTTTTGACGCATGATTATCTCATCTTCATACAAAATAAGCATTGTTAAGTAAATTGATAGTATATAGTAATGAGAAAGAATCGGTGGTGAAAACTTCATGAAACTGCAAGCTTAAGTTTTGAAAAACTCTCGAAAAAAAGTTTGGAGTTTGATGTTCTAGAAACATAAAAAAAATATCAAGTTTGAACTCATGTTCATCCAGGAAATATGTAAAAAAACAAATTCAGCAATGAATAGTAGCATCTACTGTTTTCTACTATCCATCTCTGAATTTGCTTTTTCAATACTGTCTAACTAAATTTGAGTTAAAAGTTTAAATCTTACATGTTTATTTAACTGCACCTTCTCAACATATAGTATTTGCAAAAACACTGAACTTATAAAGGTGGTTTTTACCGGTTTCTACCTAAGCTGGTTTCCACCTGATATTTTCTCAGAAATAAAATGGTAACTTGCTAATTCCCCAAGACTGAAGTCATGCCAGACTAACTTTCCTGTTATGTCACTATTCACATGTGCAGTAGCTAGTTGATTTTTCACTAAATCCGTGATGTCATTCTCCTTTTTGTCCAAAACTATATGTTTATCCGTTGAGTCAACTAATCTGGCTTCATGCACTGTTAGTTGTTACATACTTGCAGAGCGTGTCTGAAATTCTACATTGATCTCATTATGTGAAAGTGAGTCCATACCTTGTAGTTTACTTTACTAACAAATTTCGTTTCATGTGTAAATTAATAGGCTCTTCCGAGGAAGATCAAGAAGGCAGCGGAGGAGAGACGGAGCTTCCTGAGATTGATGCCCATGGCGTGGACCAGGAGCTCAAGCACCATCTCCTGAAGAAGTACAGTGGGTATTTGAGCTCCCTCAAGCAAGAGCTGTCAAAGAAGAAGAAGAAAGGGAAGCTTCCCAAGGATGCTCGCCAGCAGCTCCTCAGCTGGTGGGAGTTGCACTACAAATGGCCTTACCCCTCGGTATGAAAATATCCCCAAGTTTCCATGTTCTGCACGTTTTCAGAACTTCGATATAAACATTCTTTCTGTTGTAGAATGTTCTATGCACCACAAAGAGGAAGTTTCTGTTTGTCTGTCATTTATATGCTATATGATATGAACAATTGAACATGTGCAGTAGGAATTAACAAAGTTACGATCTAGTCTCCCAACTTAACCATTTGCATCATGTAACAGGAGAGCCAGAAGGTGATGCTGGCCGAGTCGACTGGCCTTGACCTGAAGCAGATCAACAATTGGTTCATCAACCAGAGGAAGCGCCACTGGAAGCCCTCTGACGAGCTGCAGTTCGTGATGATGGACGGCTACCACCCACCTAACGCTGCCTTCTACATGGACGGCCACTTTGTCAATGACGGTGGACTCTACAGGCTCGGGTAGCTTTGCCAGCCCTTGTCTCTGAACCGTGACCTCCTTCGTCTCCGATGGCAGCGATGGAGTGCCTTACGCTGGAGCACTTGGGTTCAACAACCCAAGCTAGTTAGCCTTTGTGTGCCGCATGCGTGCTGGAATGAGGCCGCCTGCTTATTTTATTTATCACTGCGTACCTACCTACCATTTATCCGCGGATTTTATCCCTTTTGTGTGGTTTTATCGCTGTTGACCTGACCATATGGATCACTGCCTGTTTGCTACATGCCTTTGTACGTGCATGTTTGAATAATGCAAGTCCTTGCAAGAGCTACCTTCTGCCTATTCGATCTTTACTGGTGTGCTGTTTCTAACTTTATCCATGCTTGCTAACGATAGTTGATGCATGTTTTTAATTTGTTGGCTGTTTGGTGCCTGTCAATGATAGTTGATGCATGTTTTTAATTTGTTGGCCGTTGAGTTAGATTTTTACGCTTTGGTAATTTTCACTGTAGGATTACTTGATTAGAGTATTATCTATTCAGCTATTTAACTGCTTCAGAAGTTTGTTGTCAGTTAAACCTTGGATTATTATAATTATATTATTTTATTTCCCAATGCAATTACGTTCTTTGAGATTAATTTCGTACTATTTACACGTCAGATTAATAGGTGTACACTAAATTCCAATCTTTCAGCAGGCTAAATAGTAGCAAAATTTGCGTACATGCCTACTTTCTCACGGACACAATTCAGGTCTTTTCAGAATTTCGGTCAAGCCAAACATTTTTAGTTTTGACTATTAATTTGATATGACAAGATTTCTTCATCAAATAGACTTTCATAATTTATGATTCCTTTTTATTCTAGACAAGACATTGCCTGACACATTTGAAAGGACAATTTCTCATTGAGACTACAGTGACCTCACATAAAAAATTATATGTCTAGTCAGTTTCTACATTTACATTTCGTTGTAAAATACACGCCATGCTAATTTTATGTTCCAACACTCCAATATTCGAGAGGGGATTCGATTTCAATCCTCTGGATTTCCTTTCTTTGTGAACTTCGATAATACTGTGAACCAAAGAGTTACGTGGAATATGACCATTTTCAAGTTAATGACAACTAGGTAACTTCATATTTTATAACCAGGTAACTTATATTTTATAAATTACGCACTGTTCTAACAATGTGCTAACTAATTTTCAGTCTACCAAGGATTAGAAAATTCGACGAGAAGTGTGGATAATCTACAAACAATCAAATTTTATTGCCTTTGTATGTCAAAAAGACGTGCTCTAATAAAGTATCCCATTGTTCCATAATAAGTATTGCTAATTTAGTATAACTTTGTACTCTGTACTAAATCAGTGAAACTTATTATAGAATGGATGGAGTACCATTTTGTGCCCCTTGAATAAGATTTTCACACATGGAGTTCTATCATGAACCACATTTTAGCATTTGAAGTGGTTTTTGTGTGATGGTTTAACTCCTTGGAGTGTTGTGGTGCTATGCTTGACACATCGATGGCCAACTAAGGGGCGCGTATAGCAAACACCTGTCCCGTGTCCACTTTCCGTAGCAAGTGTTTATCACCCTATACAAAGATCTAGAGACATAGAAACACTATTTATTTTGTGCAATGGCTAATCAAAGGAGAAGGAAAGAACTCATTCATGTCTTGAATGGGCATGCTAGCTTTGTCTTTAAGACCTAAGGGATGATTGATGTACTTGTACATATTTACAAAGATTTGTTTAGGAACGAGGAGAAATCCAACACTTGGCTGAGAGAAGATAATTTTATGTAATGGGGAGAAGTTGTTAATGAGGAAAGTTACCTTTAGAAGCCCATTTCTTATGACGAGGAAGTTAAGAGTGCTTGTTTCTTTTCTCATATTCAGACGGGCCTATGGGTGGGTTATCTTTCATGTTTTGCATATCTTTTTTAGGATGTAATTAACTATGATTTGATGCTCTATTACATGATTGGGAGAATGATCATCTAGACATCTTTAAGCTAAACTTTGCTAGGATTACTTCAATTTTCTCGATTTATTAAAACATTTATAGCTAACAACATTTTAAATTGTTGCTTTAATATTTTCATAAAATTACACACTAATAGATTTGATGTTCTGATACGTTGCAAACGTATTTATAATTTTTGATGTTCCATGCTTGTTTAGTATCTACTTTGATTTGCTTTGTTAACACTTTGAGGTATTTTTATATGTTTTCTGAGACTAACCTATTAACAAGATGCCACAGTGCCAGTTGCCTGTTTTCTTCTGTTTTTGGTTCCAGAAAAGGCAGAAAATCAATATTCTCGGAATTGGACGGGACAAAAGCCAATATGCCTATTTTTCCCGGAGCAACACGGAAACACAAAGAAGAGACGAAGTAGGGCACCAGGGTGGACACACCATATGGTGGGGCGGGCTAGCCCTGGCCGCTCCACCAGGTGGTATGGGCCCCCTGGCCGTCCACCGACCTTGCCTCTTCGCCTATAAGATGCCTCCCGATGTAAAAACCCTAAATCGTGAAGCCTCTAGCCACGAAAAGTTCTGCAGCGCCGCCGCCACCGAAGGAGAGATTCAAGGGACAGAAAGTCTCTGTCCGGCACCCTGTCGGGACGGGGAAGTGCCCCCGGAGCCATCTCCATCGATCTCCACCGCCATAGCCATCACCGTTGCTGATTCTCATGATGATGAGGGAGTAGTTCTTCCTCAAGGCTAAGGGTTCTACTGGTAGCTATGTGTTCATCGCTCTCTCTATGCATGATCATATTGTGATCATGAGCTTTGTAATCAAGTAGATTTACCTTGCTACTCAAGTGCTTTAATAGATCTTTGCTCTCCCCATGTGC
Organism: Avena eriantha; assembly: GCA_910589775.1. Lineage (NCBI taxonomy): Eukaryota > Viridiplantae > Streptophyta > Magnoliopsida > Poales > Poaceae > Avena > Avena eriantha. The sequence continues at coordinate 486,504,669 of OU342745.1, read as the reverse complement.
GTGAAAGTGACAGCGTGCACACCATGGTGGCACTTAGGCTAGAGATTACAAATACTTGTGATGAGTTATATTTGGAGTTGGATGTCTTTATAAAATTGTGGTGTTTGTTGGAACCATCTAGTGCTCAAGGTGACAGTGTGGGGTTATCTAGATGGGAAAGGCTTACTTTGAGGTGTGCTGTTATAGCCCTATCATGGATTAGAGTGTCCAACCGGAGAGTAGTTAAGAGTAGTATTATAAAGAGAAGATATTTATATGAGAGTGTTCACTAGTGAAAGTATGATCCCTAGGCCTTGTTTCTAAACATTGAAACGTCGTTTGCAACTAGATCTGTTACATGTTTGCTTGCTTCCATCTTTATTTCAGATTGCCTTTAGTCTCTTCCACGCCATCAAGCTATTTTCTAGCACCATTGTCTTATATCTATACCACTAGTATTTCACTATCTCTTCGCTGAACTAGTGCACATATACACCTTACAAGTGTATTGGGTGTGTTGGGGACACAAGAGACTTCTTGTATCTTGATTGCAGGGTTGCTTGAGAGGGAATACCTTTGACCACTTCCTCCCTAAGTTCGATAAACCTTGGGTAATCTACTTAAGGAAAAACTTGCTGCTGTTCTACAAACCTCTACACTTGGAGGCTCAACAACAGTCTACAAAAATAGAAGTGCGTAGACATCATGTTCCAACTAATTGATCGATTGCCTCAAATCAACAAGCCTTTGTTCAGGATAGATGTGTATTTTAGAGTGGTAACTGCACATAAGTGTGTCACTCAATGGCTAGTTTTGAAGATTATTTATGAAAAAACCCATGAGACGGTAAATTTAGATTTCCTATAGGAGATTTTAGGTAAGAGAGACTTTGGCAGAAAAATGATCCCATGGAGTTATCAAAAAAACTCATAAAAGATGAGTGAGGTTCAAGGCTAACAATAAAGAGAGCAACTTCTCTGTGACTAGCAAGGGCTTGAACAAGAGGGGTGTTGTCTCCTTTGTTGTTTAATTTGGTAGTAGATGTTATACCTAGGATGATGATTACTATTTAAAGGTTTGCGCACCAGTTTTTGTCCAAGAGGCATTATCAATCCATAATATGCATATGATACATTGCTTTCCATGGTACGTTAGCTATTAACTTTAAATGAATTTTAATCTACTTTGAACAATTATCGGAGATGAGGATCAACTTCCACAAGAGTGTATGTATACCCATGGTATGGAACAAGATGAACTCCAAACTTATGTGGGTATTTTCGAATGTGTAGTTGCGTAATTTCCAATAAATTACTCTAGAATAGCTTTATGTCGTTCTAAGTTTAGATGAGAGGATTGCCCACGATCTCTATTAGACAATATGATGAAGAATTGCTGGTTGGAGAGAAACATTTTTACTCATGAGGCTAGATTGGTATTCATTAGGGTATGTTCAACAAGTAAACCAATTTACCTATGTCCTTTTTGAATTTCCAAAACAGGTTCTACAAATGATAAATACCAGAATGGCAAATTGCCTTTGGAATGACTTTGAAGGTCATGATAAACTTCATGTAGATAACTCACAAGCCATATCGATAAGAACGAATTTTGGGGCTTGGGTATGCCAAATATTTAACTTAAACACTTGCTGACGAGGGGTGACCTCAATAATGTCCATTGTTATGGATTGGGTTTTAAGGAAAGCGAGCGCTGATGATTCTGTCAGCCTATCAGACAAACAAGGGAGTCGATGTCCTATCTGATTATCAAAATACAGGGTTACAGAGTCACCGGTTCGCTAGATGCAATCTAACTCACGGCGGGTGGTGTTTCACTCAAAGCTATGATGTCCTATCTGTCAGCTCCTCCCAACCTTTATGTGAGAGGCTGGATCCTGGAGTCGAATACAGATAGGTTACAAGTTATGCTTACAACTCTAAGATTATGTCCGTTTGTATTTCTATCTTGATAGTCAAGTCAAGCTTTCTGATCATCGGATGCCTCCTGGGCTATTTATTCTTCATGGGCCTTATGGCCTTGTAGCTTAGGCACGTATCAGGTATACGAATTATGGGAACCTGATAAGTCATACCCATGTCAGTAGCCCCCGAGACTCTACTCGAATGGCAAATTCAGATTGAGTCTCAAAGACAATTTAAGCATTGACCTGAAGATTTCTTCGAGTAAGTATTTTATGATTTAAATATTTGTGTCATGGGGATTTTGTTATAATGAGTCTGGCACATCCGACGGATCGGGAACCAGTTAATTGCTCTTGGGCAAAAATATTGTGGACCTACTTCAAGCTCAAGTTCCCAGACTCGAGCCTGGTACATACTAGGGTAATTCAGGTCAGGTCGTTTGAGGTCTTATCAAGTACTGAATTCTAGTTTTTGTGTTATGACTACCCAGCGTGTCCATCGGGATTGCTCATCTTATCGTGGATACGGAAATATTACTAGAAGAGCGCATTCGTGTGTGATTACTAGGCCTCACAGGATGGATCCTGGGGTCTTACCTCCATGTCAATGAACATGACATTCAAAATGTTATCGCGGCGGACACGGTCCGAGAATTTTTTAATTCTTTGTCGGTTGTCTTGTTTGGTTGTTTGCTGAAGTTGCCAGCCTTTTAATTTTTCATCGAGTGTGATGTTAACGCTCCTGATGGGAGTAACCGTCTCAGGATACACTTGGGTAATGCTCATAGGTTTTTTTATTTTATTGACTCCGTATGAGGATTCTTGCTTTTTATCGGGTGTGCGGCCAGTGCTCTCAATGGAAGTAGCCTCCGAGGCTACAGTCGAATATTTGTATTCAATTGTAGGCTCAAAGTTCGTCTTCATAAGCTTCATTGTTGACTCCGACAAAGGTTTTATTGTTTTTCTGTTGGATGGGTGGGTAGCTCTCTCGATGGGAGTAGCCCCCGAGGCTATGTTCGAATGCTTGCGTCCGACTATAAACTCAAGTTATTTTTATCGTCTGAGGAGATCATTGACTCAAGTCTTCTTTTCCTTGAATCACCAAATATTATCGGGTGTGGGGCCAGCGCTTCCGATGGGAGTAGCCTCGAGACTATGTTCGAACACTTGCTTCCGAGCATAAGCTCAAGTCTTTGTCATCCAAGGAATTTCTTGACTCAGGGCCTTGAATCTATATTTTTTGTCGAGTTCTTTACTGGTACAACCGCAGTTTTTCATTGCTTCCCATGACATCATTGCTGACGATGATGGCATGGCTTAGTCATGTTGGAGCGCTCTTGATGGGACGTTTCAGTGGTGGGCCCATGACGCATATGGATGACGTGTGGGGGTCGTGTTAGCGGCGAATTTGACCGCATGACCCCACGTCGTGTGGAAATCGAGGCATCACGCAATTTCCTCCCGAAGTTACCACTGTAATTAATTCTTATTATGTCTGACCCTTCATTTATCTGTGAACACATGTTACCCCTAGGTTTCATCGTGACGAAATGTCTTCTGGATCCAACGGTCCTGGGATGCCGCGAGTACTTTAGAAGTGCCGGGGGGGATTTTTTAGGGTTTTCTATTTTTGTGCCCTCGGTTCATTAGTTGTACTCAGTTTTCCCCAGCCGCTTAGTTTTTCCTCACTTTTGCCCTCCCTCTATTCTGAAACCCTCACAGGCGCTCGGACGGGGGATGTCGTCAGGTCAAATGCTTGACCGTTACATGCTGACATGTGGAACCGCGTTGGGGCGAGTCGTGCGTTGAGCGTTATGTTACGTCGCCTCGACCGTTACATGTTGACAGGTGGGGCCAGGATACACAGCGGACAAGCCATCCATATCTTGCTGATTATGAGGGACATGGTGTGTGACCATGTGGAGCGCGTTTGGTGGTTACGTGCGCCCTGTCGCCTAAATTGAAAGTTTTCTTTTTTATATTTTTATGATTGGTCTTTTTAAGAGCGCCTTTTCCCTTCTCTCTTGCTAACAGTTGTATTTTTTGCCCAAAAAGGTAGTGAATCTAGAGCAGCTTCTCTCTTCATTCATTGTTCCTTTTGGCCCTCGTTTTTTCCAATCTCGTAGCAAATCTAGAGCAGCAAATCTAACCAGCACCATCAATAAATTCAGTAAACAGAGCAAATGTAGATAAAGTAGCCCATATAGGTTATATAGTACGGTACTTAACGAGGTTCGATAATTAGGCTGCCCAGCAGTAGCAGCGGACAAGTTCAATATAGACAAGAGAAAAGAAGTTGCTTTACAACAGCAACAACAACACAAGATCAGTGGCCCCTCATGGTGTGTCACCCTACGGTTCGCGAATAATGCAGACATGATTGAGACTCCTCTCAGATCAATAATCAGAAGCGGGACCTGCAGATCCATACTGACTCCTGCATATTCAACGATGACTTCTGTGATCGTGAGAACCTTTAACGTCAGCAATTTAATCCCTTTGTCTCATGATATAATACATGTCCGAGATTCGATCATCGGTATCCAAATACCTAGTTTGATCTCGTTACCGACATGCACTCTTTTCTCATTCCCGTGATATAACATTCTAGTGGTCACATCACTTGCTTGCAAGCTATCTTAATGTGATATCACCGAGAGGGCCCAGAGTATATCTATCCGTTATCGGGATTGACAAATTCCACTCTTGATCCATGAGCCTCAACATAACACCTTCATAGCACTGAACCCACCTTTATGGTCACCCTGTTTCGGTGTGACGTTTGATGTTATCAAGATACTCTTCCGGTGTTAGCAATTAACATGATCTCATGGTCTAAGGACTAAGACTACTTTATATGATGTTATAGCAATATAAACATAATGACTTGATCGTAATGCTATACTTCGGATGAATGTTCATCACATCATTTCACAAATGAGGTGACCTTGTTATTAACAACATCCAATGTCCATGATCAGGAAATTTTGATCATCTTGTTAATCAACAAGCTAGTCTATAAGAGAGGCATAACTAGGAACCCTTTTTGTTTATTAAACACACATGTATTGATGTTTCCTATCAATATAATTATAGCATGCAAAATAAACATCTATCATATACAAGGAATACATAATAACTTTATTATTGCCTCTCAGGGCATATTTCCTTCAGTCTCCCACTTGCACTAGAGACAATAATCTAATTTACATAGTGATAAATCTAACACCCATGGAGTTCTGGTGTTGATCATGTTTTTCCCTAGGGAGTACTTTAGTCAACGGATCTGCTACAATCAGGTCCGTGTGCACTTTACAAATCTTTATATCTCCATCCTTGACATGCTCGCGGATGGAGTGAAACCGGCGCTTAATATGCTTGGAATTCTTGTGAGACCTTGGTTCCTTGGCGTTGGCTATGGCTCCATTGTTGTCACAATAGATCACCATTGGGCCCAACGCACTAGGAACCACACCTAGTTCCGTTATGAACTCCTTCATCCAAACCGCTTCCTGCGCCGCTTCTGAAGCAACAACATATTCCGCCTGCGTCGTTGATCTAGCCACCACAGGTTGTTTGGAGCTCCTCCAACTAACTGCTGCTCCGTTCAAGAGAAATACGTATCCGGATTGAGACTTAGAGTCATCCAGATCAATGTCAAAGCTAGCATCGATATAACACTTAGCGACTAGCTCTTCTTCACCTCCGTATACAAGAAACATATCCTTAGTTCTTCTCAAGTACTTAAGGATATTCTTGACCGCTATCCAGTGTTCCGAACCTGGATCAGATTGGTACCTACTAGTCAAACTAATAGCATGTGCCACATCCGGTCTTGTACATAGCATGGCATACATTATAGAGCCTATGGCCGAGGCATAGGGGATCTTATCCATTATCTCTCTTTCTTCCGCCGTAGCCGGACTTTGAGTCTTACTCAATGTCTTGCCTTGCAACATAGGTAAGTACCCCTTCTTACTTCCGTCCATATTAAACTTCTTTAATATCTTATCAAGGTATGTACTCTGCGATAGCCCAATTAGGCGTCTTGATCTATCTCTATAGATTTTAATGCCTAATATATATGAAGCTTCACCAAGGTCCTTCATCAAAAATTTGCTGTTTAGATAACTTTTAACACTGTTTAAAAGATCTATATCATTTCCAATCAATAATATGTCATCCACATATAATATCAGAAATGCCACATTGCTCCCACTCACTTTCTTGTAAATACAAGCCTCTCCATAAGTTTGGACAAATCCAAACTCTTTGATCACCTCATCAAAGCGGAGATTCCAACTCCGGGATGCTTGCTTCAGTCCATAGATGGATCGCTGAAGTTTGCACACCTTATCAGCATCCTTAGGATCGACAAAACCCTTAGGTTGTATCATATACAACTCTTCTTCAATATTACCATTGAGGAACGCAGTTTTGACATCCATCTGCCATATTTCATAATCGAAATATGCAGCAATTGCTAACATAATCCTAACCGACTTAAGCATCGCTACGGGAGAGAATGTCTCATCATAGTCAACTCCTTGAATTTGTCGAAACCCCTTTGCGACAAGTCGAGCCTTATAGATGGTTACATTACCATCAGCATCAGTTTTTCTTTTGAAAATCTATTTATTCTCAACGGCCTTTCGATCATGAGGTAAGTCCACCAAGGTCCAAACCTGGTTTTCGTACATGGATTCCATCTCGGATTTCATGGCTTCTAGCCATTTGTTGGAATCAGGGCTCATCATCGCTTCTTCATACGTCGCATGGTCATCTATTTCATCAATCATGAAATTCATAACAGGATTGCCGTACAGTTCAGGAGCTGCACGTGTCCTGCTTGACTTGCGAGGTTCGGTAGTGTCCTCTTTCGGAGTTTCATGATCAATATCATTAGCTCTCTCTTCATTAGGTGAAGTCAACTCCGAAATAACTTCCGGTGCTGCGCTACTCGCCATTTCATGAAGAGAAGGTTCAATAACCTCTTCGAGTTCTACCTTCCGACTACTCACACCTTTCGCGAGAAACTCCTTCTCAAGAAAGGATCCATTCTTGGCAACAAAGACCTTGCCCTCGGATCTGTGATAGAAGGTATACCCAATCGTTTCCTTAGGGTATCCTATGAAGACGCATTTTTCCGCTTTGGGTTCGAGTTTATCCGGTTGAAGTTTCTTCACATAAACATCACATCCCCAAACTTTAAGAAATGACAGCTTAGGTTTGTTTCCAAACCATAATTCATACGGTGTCTTTTCAACGGATTTAGATGGTGCCCTATTTAATGTGAATGTAGCGGTTTCCAGTGCATAACCCCAAAATGACAGTGGCAAGTCAGTCAGAGACATCATAGATCGAACCATATCCAATAAAGTACGATTACGACGTTCTGACACACCATTACGTTGTGGTGTTCCAGCAGGCGTGAGTTGTGAAACTATTCCACAGTCTTTCATATGTGTGCTAAACTCCTAACTAAGATACTCTCCTCCACGGTCGGACCGCAGAAATTTGATCTTTCTGTTACGATGATTTTCCACTTGATTCTGAAATTCTTTGAACTTTTCAAAGGTTTCAGACTTATGTTTCATCAAATAGATATACCCGTATCTACTCAAATCATCCGTGAAAGTAACAAAATAACGATATCCACCTCGCGCCGACACACTCATTGGTCCACACACATCAGTATGTATGATTTCCAATAAATCTGTCGCCCGTTCCATTGAACCGAAAAACGGCGTTCTAGTCATCTTGCCCATAAGGCATGGCTCACATGTATCAAATGATTCAAAATCAAGTGATTCCAAAAGTCCATCAGAATGGAGTTTCTTCATGCGTTTAACGCCAATATGACCTAGACGACAGTGCCACATATATGCAGATATATCATTATCAAGTTTAATCCTTTTAGCATCAACATTATGAATATGCGTAATACTACTATCGAGATCCAATAGAAATAAACCATTCAACACAGGTGCATGACCATAAAAGATATTATTCATATAAATCGAACAACCATTGTTTTCAGACTTAAATGAATAACCCCTTTGCATCAAACACGATCCGAATACAATGTTCATGCTCAGTGCAGGCACCAAATAACAATTATTCAGGTTTATAACTAATCCCGATGGCATATGGAGAGGCAGCGTTCCGACGACGATCACATCAACTCTTGATCCATTGCCGACCCGCATTGTGACCTCATCCCTTGCTAGTTGTCGCTTGTTCCACAGCCCTTGAACCGAGTTACATATATTAGCAACCGATCCCGTATCAAATACCCAGGTGCTACTGCGAGTACTAGTCAAGTACACATCAATAACATGTATATCACATATACCTTTGTTTGCCTTGCCAGCCTTCTTGTCCGCCAAATACTTGGGGCAGTTGCGCTTCCAATGGCCAGTCCCCTTGCAATAGTAGCACTCGGTGTCAGACTTAGGGCCAGCTCGGGGTTTCTTTTCAGGCGCGGCAACAGATTTGCCGCCCTTCTTTCGCTTCTGCTTGCCTTTCTTGTCCTTCTTGAAACCGGTGGTCTTATTGATCATCAACACTTGATGTTCTTTCCTAATCTCCACTTCTGCAGTCTTAAGCATTGACAGAAGCTCGGGAAGAGACTTCTTCATGCCCTGCATATTATAGTTCATCACGAAGCTCTTGTAGCTAGGTGGCAGAGATTGGAGAACACGATGTATGCCTAAGTCAATGGGAATCGTTATTCCCAAGGACACAAGCTTATCGGCGTACCCAGACATTTTGAGTACGTGCTCACTAATGGAGCTGTTCTCTTCCATCATGCAGCTAAATAACTTTTCAGGAGCATTATAACTCTCTACGGCAGCATGGGTATCGAAAATCATTTTCAATTCTCCCATGGTATCAAAGGCATTGCCATTTTTGAAACGTTTTCGAAGTTCTGGCTCTAGCCCATATAGTATGCCGCAATGAACTAAGTTGTGGTCCTCCTGACGAGTTATATAGACGTTCTTTTCCTCGTCAGGGGCATCAGGATCTGGTGGGGGTCCTAGTGGCGCCTCTAGCACATATTGCTTTTGTGCAGCAGTGAGGAGAATCCTCAAATTCATAGCCCAGTTGGTGAAGTTGCTACCATTCGTAGCAAGCTTCTCTTTCTCCATGAACACATTGAAATTAAAAGCAGGTGGTGCCATCTACAACAGAATTTGTAAAATAATTTTAGACTAAGTTTATGATAGATTGAGTTCAACTAATCCAAATTACTAATGAACTCCCACTCAAAAATGACATCCCTCGTGTCCTTTTGGTGATGACATGAACCAAATCCACTACACCAAGTCCGATCATCACGTGAGTCGGTGTAGCTTCAAAGGCGAGCATCTATATGGGCATCATATCAACTATATGACTCATGCTTAATGTTTCGGTCCGTGTTTCGAGGCCATGTCTGTACATGCTAGGCTCGTCAAGTAAGAACCTTAGTATTCGCGTGTGTAAAACTGTCTTACACCCGTTGTATGAAAGCGTAGAGTCGAGAACACCCGATCATCACGTGATGCTTCAAAACACGATCCACAAAACGATGCATACTTAAGGAAGAACACATTTTATCTTGATATCTAAATGAGGGATCATCTTATAATGCTACCAAAAGTGCCAAACTAGCAATATAAGATGCTAACATCTAATGTGTGAAGTGAGGTGATATGGTCCATGCATTTGATCTCTATCATCTGCATCGTGGTATGATCTCTATCATTCCTTTGTGTGTAAGGCCAAGGTCTATGGAACTTACACGTTAAGTGAGTTGTAAGAGTATCTATCATACATCTACTTACAACAATACCATATCAAGGCACTAGCCCAGCAACGATCTAAACTAGATGCTTCTAATTTATCAATTGCATGTTTTACGTGGCTTAGGGCTTTCCGAGATAGAACCGGTCTTACCTACGAACATGAACCACAACGAGGATAACCAAGTTATTAGCAACTCGTTGTAAATTAGATATTGACTATAGTAGGAGAGACAGACACCCGCTAGCCACTTATGCAAAACTAGTTGCATGTCAGTCGTGGAACCGGTCTCATGTACGATGACATGTAAGTTTGGTCCGGGCCGCTTCATCCCACTATGCCACCAATATCTAAAGTACATAGAAGATGCAATAACATGATCATCATCACCCACATATAAACATATGTGTACTACCCGTGCAAAGCACCTACGCATAGATCAGGCTCTGATACCACTGTTGAGTCCGCAGCATAGAAAACAAAAAATTTCCTACGATGAGAACTATACGCCAAGATCTATCTACTAGATACAGAGCAACGGGTGGACATATATCCATGGAGAACTTACCCTCGAAGACAATGAGTTTTGTTAACGAGTAGGAACTCGTGGTTGATGTAGTCGTACGCTTGCCGATCTCAAGATCGTGTGGAAGTCCGAGCGCCGCAAATCAGCAACGCATCCGTCCTCGCACACACGTTCAAGCCACCGGACAACCTCCACCTCCTCACTCCAGCGAATCAGCGGAAGCAGCAACTCCTTCTAGACGCAAGGCCACCGAGAACATGTATCTCGCTAATCCGAGACCATGGGGGAATATCTAGAGGGGGAGAGAGATCCTTCACGAGGAGGTGTGATTTGTGAGAGGGGAGAGGGGGGCTTTATATAGGAAGGAGGGAGACCCCTCCCATAGCCGGCGCATGAGGGGGGGGACTCCTCCCCTCCTTCATTCATGTGGTGAACCTCCACTCACATAAACATGGCCTCCACCCAAAATCCCACTCACATGTATTTAATTTCCACCAAATTAAATGCAACTCTCAATTAATAAAACTCTTTTATTTATTTTATTCAGAATTTTGTTAATTACTTTAATTAAAAAACATTCACATAAAACCCCTTGCAACATTTCAATATCACATGCAGAACCACTTTCTGCAATTTCACCCGAAACAATTCCGGTTTCTATCGAAACATTTCCTGCGCTTTGCAAACCTTTTGTCTGGAACATATGTGCTCCTAAATGGTGTCCGGAAACCCTTAAGTGTGTCACCCTACGGTTCGCGAATAATGCAGACATGATTGAGACTCCTCTCAGATCAATAATCAGAAGCAGGACCTGCAGATCCATACCGACTCCTGCATATTCAACGATGACTTCTGTGATCGTGAGAACCTTTAACGTCAGCAATTTAATCCCTTTGTCTCATGATATAATACATGTCCGAGATTCGATCATCGGTATCCAAATACCTAGTTTGATCTCGTTACCGACATGCACTCTTTTCTCGTTCCAGTGATATAACATTCTAGTGATCACATCACTTGCTTGCAAGCTATCTTAATGTGATATCACCGAGAGGGCCCAGAGTATATCTATCCGTCATCGGGATTGACAAATTCCACTCTTGATCCATGAGCCTCAACATAACACCTTCATAGCACTGAACCCACCTTTATGGTCACCCTGTTACAGTGTGATGTTTGATGTTATCAAGATACTCTTCCGGTGTTAGCAATTAACATGATCTCATGGTCTAAGGACTAAGACTACTTTGTATGATGTTATAGCAATATAAACATAATGACTTGATCGTAATGCTATACTTCGGATGAATGTTCATCACATCATTTCACAAATGCTGTGACCTTGTTATTAACAACATCCAATGTCCATGATCAGGAAACTTTGATCATCTTGTTAATCAACAAGCTAGTCTATAAGAGAGGCATAACTAGGAACCCTTTTTGTTTATTAAACACACATGTATTGATGTTTCCTATCAATACAATTATAGCATGCAAAATAAACATCTATCATATACAAGGAATACATAATAACAACTTTATTATTGCCTCTCAGGGCATATTTCCTTCATTAGCTAGGGCAATGCATGAAGCTCTCGCACGTCTATGTGCCCTTAGTGTCAACCAAATCCAAGGAACCCGTTTTGCTAACTATGCAAGGCGTGACTTCATGGGAATGCCAATGGAGATGCCAAGTCACCCAGAATTGAGGCGTCAAGTGGAGAACCTTGACTTCTTACTGCATGACAGACAGCAAGAACTGGACAATGCTAGGGAGTTGGCCAACCACAACCGTGCCATTATCGACCAGAAGGCCCAGACTTTCTCACTGCTTGTCAAGGACCGCCAGTCTCTTCGCCGCCAGCGTGAGAAGAAGGATCGCATCATCGCCCGTCTTCGCAAGAAGGTTGCCGACCTCGAGAAGACCGTCAAGGAGCAAGAAGCTCAGCTTGCAGCAAAGGAGGAAGAAGAGGAGGGTGAAGACATCCAGGGAGACATGGATTCTTACCTCAGCAATGATGATGACTTTCTGGAGGAGGGTGCTATGGACTTCTACACCGACGATGAGGACTCCGACTTCATCGATGATGAGTAGATGCACTAGAGCATCGTCATAGCATGAGATGTATCAGTCCCAATGTATCGTAGCTTGCAGAATGGTTCTTAAAACCATCTGCTTTCCTTTGTTGTTGTGGTGTGTGTGTGTTTGTACCGTGTGCCTTGTTTGAATGAATGAAATGAAGTTAGTGCAAAACCTGAGTCAAACTCAGGGTTTTAGCTTGAAACCAAAACCATGAGTCTTAGAACTTTCTCTCTTACCCCTTTATCTATCTCAATCTTCAGATGACTCGTGGAAACCCTAGAGGGAGCAGCTCATCGCATGACCCAATGCTGTAGCTTATGCAGATGTTAGTTGCAGACTGTGAAGCAAGCAGGGTAGAGCGCCAAGCCAACTTAGCAACACTACAACAGATAGCCCAGATGGCCCAAAATAACCAAGGGCATGGAAATCAGGATCATCAAGGATCCAAGCTGAAGAACTTCCAGAATACCAATTCCCCAATCTTTAGCACTTCGGAGAACCCATTAGATGCTGATGACTGGTTGCAGATGATGGAGAATAATTTGGAGGTAGCCAGAGTTGATGACAACGAGAAAGTTTTCTTTGCCACCCACTACCTGGCAGGCGACGCAAGAGCCTGGTGGAACAGCATCCGCCTGATGAACCACGGTCAAGTGATGACATGGGAAGCCTTCAAAATCAAGTTCAGCCGCACCCACGTGCCGCAAGGCCTAGTCACCAGAATGAGGGATGAATTCAGAGAGTTGAAGCAGGGCAAAATGACTGTGGTGGAGTACCGTGACCGATTCTTGTCGCTTGCAAGGTACACACCTAATGAGATCAACACGGAGACAAAGAATAAGGAGAGATTCCTGAACGAACTGCATGATGAGATGCAGACTATCCTCGTCAACATTCGCTTCGAGGATCTCGAAGAGCTAGTCGACTCTGCCATTCAGATGGGGAAGATTAACCAGGCAAACGACAACCACAAGCGTCGTATGATGCACCACGCTGGATCTAGCAGTCACCAGAAGTACCGTCCCAACCCATCTCCAGGGTATGCACCACGAAACAACCGCCCCCCAATGTCTCGCCCCAGCTACCCCAACCGTAGCGGAGGCAATGTGAAGTCCGGAGGAACAACAACAACTTAGGAAACCCCAGCAATTTCAACCGTGCACCTCCCAAGAGCAACAACAACAACAACAATACTGCACCCAGAACTGGAAGCAATGTTGTGCCTGTGGCAGCTAAAGACAAGTCCCAGATAACTTGTTTCGAGTGTGGAGTGAAGGGCCACTACTCCAATGAGTGTCCTAAGAAGACTGCCGCCACTGCCCATGTGAATGCCCCAGCTCAATAGCAGCGTCGTGTTTAACCAGGGAGAAGATTTGCTTCAGGGAACCCTCACAACCGCAATGGTCGTCTCTTCCATATGAACGCCGAGGAAGCCCAACAAGCGCTAGACGTAGTGCTGGCTATGTTTTCTGTCAACTCAGTTTTAGCAAGGGTATTGTTTGATTCGGGAGCATCGCATTCATTTGTCACCAAAGAATTTGCATGCACTAGTAAGATCCACCCAACCAACTTGAAGCATGTCATGATAGTCCAAATTCCTGGTTCAACTACAAAACCTAGAAAAATTTGCAAAGCTGTGCCTATCAGAATACATGGGATAGATTTTTATGCCAACCTAACCGTACTCGGAACCAAAGGATTGGAAGTAGTACTAGGTATGGACTGGATGTCAAGACATAAAGGACTGATAGACTGTGCTAAGAAAGCCATCACCATGACCAGTAGCTCTGGAGTAACAGTAGAGCATATATCTGAAACCTTACCTCGTCAATTCAAGTGCAACAAGAGTCTAGCCCTACCCACCATAGACCAAGTCAGAGTAGTCTGTGAATACCCCGACGTATTACCAGATGAATTGCCAGGTATGCCCTGGATAGGGATATTGAGTTCATTATAGAACTAATCCCCGGAACCGGACCCATAGCCTAGAGACCATATAGCATGAACCCCTCAGAGTTAGTAGAATTGAAGAAGCAGTTGGATGCTATGTTAGCAACATGCTTGATTCAACCAAGCGCATCGCCATGGAGATCACCAGTGTTATTCATCGACAAGAAAGATGGAGGCAACCATTTGTGCACATATTATAGAAAGCTGAATGACATCACCATCAAAAACAAGTACCCACTACCAAAGATAGAGGATCTATTTGATGAGTTGACTGGTGCCCAGGTATTCTCAAAGATTGATCTTAGGACTGGTTATCACCAACTTAAGATTCGTGCAACGGATATTCCGAAGACTGCCTTTACTACTCGTTATGGTTTATACGAGTATACGGTTATGTCTTTTGGATTAACCAATGCCCCTGCTTATTTCATGAATCTCATGAATAAGATCTTTATGAATTTCCTAGATAAGTTTGTCGTTGTGTTTATCGACGATATCCTTATCTACTCCAAGTAAGAAGAAGATCATGAGCAACATCTGAGGATCATCCTAGAAACCCTGAGAGAGCATCGGTTGTATGCCAAGTTCAGCAAATGTGAGCTTTGGCTGAAATAAGTAGGATTCCTAGGACATATTGTGTCTGCCGAAGGAGTCTCTACTGATCCCACCAAGATCAAGGATGTCGAAGAATGGGAAGCCCCAACCACTCAAACCTAAGTCCGTGCATTTCTCGGATTAGCTGGATATTACCGCAAGTTTGTCGAAGGATTTTCAAGCATCACCACACCCATGACCCAATTGTTGAAGAAGGACAAGAAGTTTGAATGGACCGACAAATGTGTAGCCAGTTTCCAAGAACTAAAGAAGAGATTGATATCAGCCCCTATATTGATCATGCCAGATATCAAGAAGCCATTTGATGTATATTGTGATGCATCCAAGATTGGTCTTGGATGTGTATTGATGTAGGAAGGCAAAGTCATCGCTTATTTGTCTCGATAACTAAAGAAACATGAGCAGAACTATCCGACCCATGATCTTGAATTAGCAGCCGTAGTGTTCGCATTGAATACATGGCGCCATTACCTGATGGGTAATCGCTGTGAGATTTACTCAGATCGCAAGAGCTTGAAGTATATTTTCACTCAGAAGGAGCTAAATATGAGGCAAAGGAGATGTATAGAGTTAATCAAGGATTACGACCTTGACATTCACTATCACCCCGGCAAAGCCAACGTGGTAGCGGATGCTCTTAGCAGATTGCCATGTAGGCTAAACACCATGATCAAGGAGAAACAACCAAGTTTGTATGAGGAGTTGGAGCAATTTAGAACTGAGCTAGTTAGCAAAGGATTTTTAGCTAGCATGGAACTTCAACCCACTTTGATTAGCCAAATCAAGGAAGCCCGGAAGGGAAATGAAAGTATCGACGAAATCAAACATCGTATTGGTACAGGAAAGGTACCTGGATTCACCGAAGACGAAGAAGGAGTTATGTGGTACAAAGGACGTATCTGTGTACCAGCAGATTCGGAGCTGAAGCAAGTTATCATGCAGGAAGCTCATGATACTCTTTATTCTATCCACCCTGGAGGAACGAAGATGTATCAAGATTTGAAAGAGCAATTTTGGTGGCACAAGATGAAGAGAGAAATTGGAAGCTACATCGCCAAGTGTGACATCTGTCAAAGAGTCAAAGCAGAGCATCAAAGACCTGCAGGACTATTGCAACCATTGCAGATTCCGGAATGGAAATGGGATTCCGTCAGAATGGACTTTAACACCGGATTGCCTACTTCCAGTAGGGGAAATGACTCAATCTAGGTCATCGTTGATAGACTGTCCAAGGTAGCTCATTTTATACCTGTCAAGACAACTTACCAGAGTTCGAAGCTAGCAGAGTTGTATATTGCTATAATTGTTAGTCTGCATGGAACCCCCAAGACCATAGTATCGGATCGAGGAACCCAATTTACCTCGAGATTTGGCAGAAAGTCTAAGAAGGATTAGGAACCGAGTTGAATTTCAGCACCGCTTATCACCCGCAAACCGATGGACAGACTGAAAGAGTCAACAAAATCCTAGAAGATATGTTAAGAGCTTGTGTATTGGAATACGGATCAAAATGGGAAGACTGCCTGCCTTTCGCAGAATTCTCATATAACAACAGTTATCAAGCTAGTTTGTAGATGGCACCATTTGAGTTCCTATATGGAAGAAAGTGTGGCACCCCTTTGAATTGGTCGCAAGTAGGAGAGAGTCAGATCTTTGGACCCGACATTCTCCGAGAAGCCGAATAGAAGGTTCACAAAGTCCGTGAGCACCTCAAGACCGCCCAATCCAGACAAAAGAGTTATGCTGACAAGAGAAGGAGAGACCTGATTTTCAAGGTCGGAGATTTTGTATATCTCAAGGTTTCGCCATTGAAGGGAACGCGACGCTTTAGTCTGAAAGGAAAGTTAGCCCCCAGATATATTGGACCCTTCAAGATTCTGAATCGCCGAGGAGAAGTATCGTATCAACTGGAACTGCCAGAGGAGATGTCAGCCATCCACAATGTGTTCCATATCTCGTTACTTCGCAAATGCCTAGAAGTTCTGGAGAAGACTGAAGTTTTCAAGAACATTGATCATAGAGCTGTTGATATCAACAAGGACCTGACCTATCGTGAAGTACCCATCCGTATCTTGGAATAAGCCTACAGAACCACCAGGACCCAGAGTATCAAATTTCTCAAGATTCAATGGAGTAACCATACTGAAGAAGAAGCCACTTGGGAGCGAGAAGATTACATTAGGACAGAGTTCTCAAATCTCTTTAGCTCCTAGTTTTCTTTCGTAAATCTCGGGACGAGATTTTGTTTAAGGGGGGAAGGTTTGTAACATCCCAAAACACTAATCCAAGGTTATTAAGATCCAAATCATCAAAATTAGGGTTAACAAAAACTTTTCCATTTAAAAATATTAAAGCATTCATATGTGTGTGCATTTAAAATAGGAGTTGTTTTGAATTGCCATGTTTAAGTGATCCATTGATTGTAAAATGATTCTAAGGTGAATTAAACATCATCTAGATCATTCCCAAACAAATCCCAAAGAAAAACAAATCAAAATGAATAAAAGAAGGAAATGGTCATTTGTGCCATTTTAACTACCATGCCTACTTTGGCTATTCCTAGAACTCAATTCTTAACAGAAACAAATGTGGATCTTTGCACCCATGCTAGTACAAGTAGTGATGTACCAAAGCCCACTTTGTGATCTACCAAAAACTTTAAAACACTAATTTAAATGGCATTTGAAAATTGAATCTAGTGTAGGTATCAAGATCACACTTATTCAAAAACCACTCAAATGAATTCCATTTTCAAAACCCAAGCACACATAGAAGCTCAAGCATAAGATACAACACTCCACCAAAATTCAGCCCAAAATTCAAACATTTTTCTCTTGCGGCCATTGTGTCGAACACCTTGCAGACAGAATCAATTTAGCCTAACTATTACTATTTTTGATCAAATCTTGTCGAGCAATTTGAGTTGCATTGATCACTCTTGTCCCCCCTGAGTCCAACCAGACCCTCACCGGCCTACCCCTTAGCGACAGCAGCAGTGGAGCACCGCCACATTTTGGTCACCGCCGGCCAAACATGGGCAAAGCGCCACACACAACGCCGCGCCGTTCCAGCACCACCACTAGCTCCGCCTAACCCTATCGCACCTCCCTGCCCCTTCCCCAAGCCCAGCCAGGCCCTGGATCACTCCCCAGCCTCGCCGCCCATTCTCTCTGCGCGCAGCCAGAGCGCCCTCACTGCCAGCACGCCACATACCGCCCCTCAACCCAATATTGTGCACGCTGCTCCGCCTCGACCCCAGCAACCTGCCAGACACGGTCGTGCGTCGCCGCGCGACCCACAGACGCAGAGCGCCGCGTCGAGCACCGCCTCTGTCTCCCAGAGCGCGGGACACTCCCGACCAAATGCTACCGCCCCTAGCCGCGCATTTAAGCCGTAGAGCACCGCCAGGAGGTAGGTCATCGTCCCCTACCTCCAGCCACGATGATAGCACGTTGTATAGCCCTCGCCGGAGTCGCTAGCCCATCCTGTTCGGTCCCCTCGTCGACCTATAAAAGGAGGCCACCCCAGCACAAACTCCTCACACCATCTCCCTCCCCTCTCTCCACTGATCCTTCCACCCCATCCCCGGAGCAAGAGGGGCCGCCGTTCGCCAGAATTTTGCCGGAGCTTGCCGCAGTAGAGGAGGAGAGGCGCCATTGATTGCGACTGTCCCAGGAGTCGCCCCGACCACGCCTAGAACCGCCGTCGTCCACCAGCTCGATCGCCCCCATCGCCACATCTAGCTGGAGCCTTGGTAAGCCCCCACGTACCCCCACCGAGCCGCTAGGGTTAGCTCTCACCGCCGACCTGTTCGCCGGAGACGACGATCCTCAGCCTTTGATCCACCTTTTAATCATAGCGCTGAGAGTGCCCCGTACCGCTTCGCGTTTGATGTGTCGCGGACCTACGAGACCCCCCTGTTAGTTGTTATCCGCGCCGTGAAGCCCCACTGGGCCAGCCCGTTAGTTTTCCTGCGTGACCCAGTTAGTTCAAATATAGATTTTTCTATTTAAGTTTGAACACACTTCTGTCCCTTAGTTTAAAAATCAATTCAGCGAGTTTTATAAATCCAAATTGAGTGATTCAAATTTTTTTAGAAAGCCTCTCCAAAGATCTATCCAAGCCCGTTGGATTTATTTCATTTAGAGTTGGAAATCTCTCCTAGTAAAAATAACAAGACAAAAGCAATTGCACCTTCAAACATTTTTATAAAATCAACCATAATAGCTTTTGAGTTGATTCCAACTCTCAAAAATCACATTTAACCATACCTATCTGAATATGTAATAATATTAAGGTTTACATGCAGTGACTTTGGACTAGTACCAAAATAATGCTATATAGGCATTTCTAGTCACTTTAAATCATTAAGTGTTAAACTTAAACTTATTTAATTGTGATCCAACCCTTAAATCACATTCCCACATGTTAGAATATATGGTGATGACATGTGTCCACATGATCCCATATTTTAATTGGAGAATATTAAATCTTAGTTATTTTCCATGAGTAGAAATTACTTTTCTTAAATAAAAAGAATGAAGCTAGTTAATAAAACCTTGTGATGCTTGTGATGATAATAGATCATCAAATGTGTTCCTTAGAGTGCTAAGTAGACTAGTTAAGTATTGTTTGGTGATTGTGTACTCCGTATGTATTTATAGACGATAGTACCGACCAAGCTTTCGAGGAGGAGGAGTTCTATCAAGAGGAGGAGGAAGAAAACTTTAACCACTACACTACCCAAGGCAAGCCTAGCACTTCAAGTAAACTAAGCAAGCTAACACTTGCAAGTATTATACTAGAAAGCCATCATTAACAATGCAAGCTAACCCTTGCAAGCTAGATAATCTAAGCAAATGCATTAGGCATGCTTTGGTTATACCACTTTGACTATTACCTACCCAAGTTTTATTTCCAAGCTTTACTTTCTTTACTTTATTAAAGTCCTTTACTGGTTTGAAGGTATCATAAAAAGTATAAAACTTGACCTATCTAGTTATATTTAGATGTCATTCTATGGCATGAGATTGAGATTGGCATCCCATATTAGTGAACACTCTTAACTTAGTAGTTAGAGTCAACCCAAAACTTGATTAACTTTAGATGGGAATACTTGGTGAAAATGAATTGTGAAAACCTTGGAATGATGAGTCATTCTATTGAGATGTTTTGACATGTGTTGAGAGACACAAGTGGTTTATGATGATGAAAATGTTAAGGCATGGGCCTTAGCCCTTTTTACAAAACTGATGGTTGGATTCGGATGCGATACCATTCCAATTTTTACCGTACAACCACAATACCTGAATTGGGTAAGGCTTAGCCGGAAATTTATATGCATTAGTATTAGTTCCCTCGCGGGAGAGGTTTGAGCTGAGGCTACCTCTCAATGTTGTCCACCTATGTAGTGCCCAAGATGACAGATGGTCATGGTTGGGAGGCCATGCTCATAGGAGAGGTGCTTATACTAGGGTGTGCAAAGGAAAGGTTATGTTTGATTATCTGCATACTAAGTATGATGATTCAGGGTTATCCCTGACAGATGTATCGAATCTTGTGGTGAAAGTGTACCACCTCTGCAGAGTGTCAAACTATTCGAATAGCCACGTCCGCGGTTATGGACAGTTGGAGTGGCCATACTGTTTTGTTGTAAGATGTTTTCAAAATGACTTATGAGATGACTGATGAATCTTGACCTGAACACAACAGAGTTGTGACTATGACACTAGCTTCCCAACTTAAGTGATTCTAGAACTTTATTTTATCTTTCTTTGTTTCTGAACTTAGCTTAGGATTCAAACTTAACTTTACAAATAAACATAGAGTTAGCTCTTCCACTAGCATTACCTTACTTGTTAGTGGTAGTTTGCGAGTACTTAAGGAGTACTCAGGGCTTTTGTCCCTGGCTATTCCTATGGCTAGACTATGAAGGAGACTACCAAGATGACGGACAACAGGACGTCTATGATAACTAAGACTATCTGCCTTCGTCAGCATTGCCTGTGCCCCTGAAGATGGACCCCACCGCTACGTTTATTATTTATTCCGCAGCTTGTTGTATTAAGACTAGATCATGAGATCCTTTATTCGTGTAAGACCTTATTATGGTTTGTAATGGATGATGTACTGTGATATCCAATCTGTTATGTCTCGCAAAAATGGTAATCCTGGGATTGCGAGGTATGGCATAACAGGCATCTGGGATTTAAAATCCGGGTGTTGATAGTTTCGTACAAGGAGATGGGCAAAAGTGAGGAAAAACTAAGCGGCTAGGGAAAACTGAGTACAACTAACAAACCTGAAGGAGATATGCCCTAGAGGCAAATAAGAAATAGGTTTTTATTATCATATCTCAATTAGTTTATAATAGTTTCATATTGTGCTAGAACTGTGCCAAGTAGAAACATTGGTACAGGTGTGGTATGAAACAACCAAGTCCCTAGTAGCCTCTATTCATACTAGTTCGTTGGTCATGAAGATGATCTGGGTTTCAAGATCATGGGCATTTATGCCGACTAACAACGAGATCATGTCATTGGAGAATGATGTGGTTGGACATTCCTCGAAGGATTGCAACACGATCAAGTCATGCAGTTCATTGTTGCAACAGCTATACCTAGACTCCTTCTCCTTAGACTGTGAGCTCATATTACTCACTGTTTCCCTAGGCTGCTTTGACTACATCAAACGCCACTTGGTAATGCGGTGGTCATAAAGGTGTACGTTGGGTATTCCGAAGGAACAGTAGATGTCATGTGACTGCAAGACCGGGATTTGTTCGCCCACATGACGGGTAAAGATACATACGACCGACTTGGTGAGATTACATCTGTAAATGTTACAACATGTGACTAGGTCACGGGGATGTAATATCACGGTAACAAGAAAACATAACTTGTTGTGAATGAGATTGAACAAGGTATGGGATACCAATGATCGGATCTCGAACAAGTTGTATCGAGAAACAAAAGGAAGAGGATGCTACATTTAGACGGTTCAAACGACATTGTCATCAAGAATGCATAGGGGTCACATGGATATCCCTGGTCCCTCTATTGATCATTGATACAGATCATGTCTAGAGCATTCCCGAGCCATGAGAGGATACACTTACGGGTACGATGAGAGTGATCATTCGTAAGACGGAATCACGGTAGAGAAAGAGAGAAAGCCGGAATCGTTCCGCAAAGAGATCCGAAGTTGTTTGGAGAAAGAATAAAGGACCAGAAATGTTCCGCAGAAAGATCTGAAGTCGTTCGGAGGAAATCGAAAGGGAACCGAAAGGTGTTTCGGGTCAAGATGGATTTTGTAATATGTATTTACATATTAATTAATGTAATTAATATTAAATATAATATTAAAATCTAATTTGAAGGGTTATTCTACTAATGGGCCAAACTTCCTTGGGACATAGGGCCCATGAGGGAAAACCGGAGGAGGGAAGGGCCAAGGGCCAAAGGGGCCAAGGCCCAGGCGCCTTGAGGGGGCCCACCCGGCCAGCCTAGGGCTGTGCGTGGGGTGGGGCCCACCCCAGGTCGGCCGGCCCATTAAGGCCCATGCGCCCCCTCCCCTCTCCCTTGTTTAGTCCCACACGGGAAACCCAAGGGGGAGGGCACACCCCCTCCCCCTATATAAAGGGGTGCCCATGGGTGGGATGAACACATCAATATTTGGAGAAGTCTTTTGGTTGACTTTCTCCTTCCCTCCCTCTCTCTATACCTTGTGACTATGGCCCCAAGTCTGGACTGTGTGATCAAGGCACACATGCAGTACGCCGTTGCGCTGTAGGGATTCCTAGCCGGATATCAACTTCCGCACTCCCGGCGGGATCAGGGAGCCGGAGGTCTCATCGTGCACCGGATGTGTACGAAGACACGAGGCGCAACACTTGGGGCGCTTAAATGTCATGATCCGGAGTTGTTGCACGATGAAGATGATGAAGATCAAGAAGGAGCAAGGGGTGACCTGCGAGGAGCTTCACGACCTTGAGGTCGGCTACGAGTACGACTACTTCAACCACGTTCCCCGCGGAACATTAACCGCGTACAGACTACAAGGTATGTATTCTCTACGCATCGGCCGTTACCGCATTACTACATAGATAGATCCTAGGCTAAGTTTCTGGGGTTCCGTCGTAGAAATTTTTGTTTGTTTTCCGCACCGATCCCCAACTATGGTATCAGAGCCGATCTATGCGTAGGAGTGTTGTACGGCCAATACGCACAAGTCATGTGCGGGCATTGATTCCTTAGTTGTTACCCTCTAACGTGTACTTGTATATATCACGGTATTGTTTGATGAAGCGGCCCAGACCGACCTTACGCGTATTTGTACGCGACACTGGTTCCACGCTCAACATACGGTTGTACCGTATAAGTGGCTAGCGGGTGTCTGTCTCTCATTCAATAGTTGATATAGCATTTACAATGGAGGGCCCCGAAAGGGGTGTAGTAGAGACAACTCTTGGATCCATGTTGTGGTTGGAAAGTTCGTAGTTTAGAAACGGTTCTAGTGCGAAAGTCCTAACAACCACGTAAAACTTGCAATAGATAAAGTAGAGGCGGCTAACTTTATTTTGCAGGGGCATGTGATTATGATATGGCATTGTTCGATACGAAGGTAAAGTAGTTTACTTTTATGTTACTAAGTAGTATAGTAATAGTCATTATTCCGATGGACGACCTGGTGGCGGCGTCGTGGACTTGGCGTCAAACCAAGGGCAAGATGGAGATCGTGCTGGAGCGCTCGATGGAGATCAAGGCGCAAGAAAGACCATATCATATCACATTATACATATGATGTTGATACCTACTTTACATCTTATTGTGTGCTAGTATTTGGATACTCAACGGTAGCAAATAAGATAATCCTTATTTAATTCCAATGTTCCGTGTTCGCCTTGTGCGTGCACCACCAAGAAAGTTCTTCGGTATGAGGCCGGCCGTGATGATCGGGGGTCAGACATATCTACGTTCGCATATAGTGGGTGTAAGCCATGTTGCACAACAAATACACACAAGTTAGATTTGGCGAGCCTAGCACGCCATAGAAGCGTGGCCTCGGAACACAAGAGATCGAAAGATCGAGCATGAGTCACATGGATGATGTGATTGGCATTGTTGAATGTCTACCTTTGATAATGCACTGATGGCCGTGATGATCGGGGGAGGTGCAGAGGATAGGGATCATGCGATCACTAAAATCGTCCAGGGGATGACCGTTTTAGTGGAGACCAATTATAAATTGACCTCTTATTATAAACTTAGTCTAGATGTCTGTTTGGAAATATCTTAGTAGACCTTCGCCTATCCCATTGAGGTCCTTTGTGACCATGGGAATATATTGCTTAATTTGGAACTTAGCAAAAGGGTCCAACTTCTTAGATTAATAACCACGCCTGAGGGATATCCTCATAAAAGGCGATCTTCTCTTCTTGATACGATAACCATTAGGAGATAATTCGATGACTCCGGAATGTTTGTGTTTTATCCATAATCATCCAATAAGCCATCCTCCATTCGATGGAGAATTGGGCTGCATTTCGTATTCTACAGAATATGGCACATAGTGTATGAGCCGTTGGATGGGTTTTCCTCCATCATGGATGAAAAGAGACTATTTGGAAAAACACTTAGCAATCTTGCATTAGAGTTAAGAACTCTTAGAAGGGCTTGATTGCAAAAGGAGGTCATGGATGAAAAAGGTATATGTTAGATATACAAATTATAAATGTGGTTCTTGCAGAACTCATTGCAGTTTGCAAAGTATTTGATACTTGTCTTGTTTTGTGAAAACAAGAGGATCTGTTTGAGAATTGCTGGTTTTGAGGCAACGTGACTTGATGACGGCAAGCAAATCAGTTGATGGCCAACATCACCTCTTTTCTCAAAGTTTGTCATTTGGATTAGTGGAATTGAATGTAAATTTGTAATCCTTGTATGTGTGTCTTGCTTTTGGCGAGACGATTATTCATATGAACAAGTTACAAACCAGTTTGTACTATTCTTATGAACAATACCTTATGGTCACATTATGATTACAAATAAGTTATTCTTGTCACTATGTTAATGATAATAGTTTAAACATTTATAAAGGATTAGAATGCTAAAAGATATCCAAAGCTTAATAATGAAATGACACTACAGTTTAAGTCATTTTGGTTATTGCAGGTTCTTTATGAAAGATCGGGGTCCTAGATGCTTAATCTAGAGACTTTGCAAAACCATGCCTCTTGGGCAGAATGACTAAAAACTCCGCATTCTGGTAAAACGGTGATATGCGAAGAAATGTTGAAACTTATAAATAATGATGTATCACATTTTCAACAAGTAGTGGAAATCATTTATTGTGAACTTAAGTGAATAAATGTATTTACTTAATGAAACATGAAGTTTGAAATGATTTGAATTGTTCAAATGAGTTCATAACCAAATGGGATATTGAATTAACTGAATTAACAAGTCTATTCAATTTGATCGACACGACAAAAGTATTCAAGTTAAGGTTAGCATAAAAGGAACTTGTGAAAGATGTTTCACAAATTATGATAATTGGATGAATTCAAACTATATTGAAATATCCAAACATCATAATCATTATGTATTAGATACATATGGTATAATATTATCTCTTATAGGGGTTATAGTTATCGTTTAGAGTTAGAAATCAAAATAAGCAAACACTCATTTGAAATACAAAGGAACATCAAAAGATTCGTGGAAACAACACCATAAGTGTTATGGCATGTTCGAGTTTCTGGAGACTTCGACAAGTCGAAGTCATGGCAAATAAACAAGTCTTTGTAGAGCATTCTTAGGAAGCTATGAATGCATCATCCACAAGGGACAAACCTGTTGTTGTCCTAAGTTGATGTGTCTTGATGAAGATACATGTGGAAGAAAGTAAAAGATCAAAACAAGGTATTTGACCTTACCTCTGAATTATTGAGTGGCGCAGCGGAATTTGTTTCCTGAATCCAAGTTCTACAAATAGAGGAGAAACCAATGATAATGATCATAAAGTTTCACGTAAATACTTTTACTAAAGAAGGTAGGATTCATCTATATATTCTACAAGTTTGTGGAATTATATTATTGATTCACTTGTCATGTTTTGAATAAGACATACCTATGAATTACAAAGAAGTGTGATGGACCTGAGTGCGAGAAATGACTAGGAGTCATAAAATCCTATATTAAGTTACATTTAAGATTGCAAAGTAACATGTTACTTGATATTGTCAAAGTAAAGAAGTCTACTTGATATTTCTGAATGACTGCAAAGTCATAAGAAGGAAATGAAACTTAATGAATGATA
This sequence comes from Avena eriantha, assembly GCA_910589775.1. NCBI lineage: Eukaryota > Viridiplantae > Streptophyta > Magnoliopsida > Poales > Poaceae > Avena > Avena eriantha. Next base: position 486,478,485 of record OU342745.1, on the reverse strand, counting down.
AAAAGCTCGGTTTGTCACAAGTTTGGACAAATTCAAGGAGTTGACTACAACAGTAGTGATGCTTAAATCTTTTGGATTTACACTATAAATATATGGATATTGAAGTCTCGTAATTGGAATTCTGAAATTGATAATGATCAAAGAATTTTGGAATGTCCAAGATTATCGAGAGGACCTAGATTTGAGTGGGAGCAAATCAGCTTGGCTAATTCATAATGTGTAGCTGACATATTTTGAGTGGGAGCTAAGTGAAATCCCTGGATCTCAAACATGAATGTCATATTTGAGTGGGAGCGTGAAATCATTCTGTAATATGTGGACGACATATGTGAGTGATGTGATTGGTGTTAATAATATTTAAGTTAGATAAATAGGGATGAAGTTGAAGTTATTAAACAATAAGATCTATCGAGATAGATTGGTGAGTTTAATAAACACTGAATGTCGAATACTTCCTGGACTTAATTCTGAAAGGTGTTCAGAATGTCCTAAGCAAGATTCTGAAGTAGCTCAGAATAGAACAAGGTAAGAAAGAAGTTCTTACTATATGAAGCATTGAGTATTGCAACTATGGTTGAAAGAAAGAGATGCGTTGCATCTCCTATGCCTCAGTCATAGGTTCTTCCATAAAACCATGTTGTATACTCGACATAATGTGACCCAAGGTTCTGGTTGATAGGACAAAGTCTTAACTGTAAGAGCATGTCTTTAAGTGATTCCTGAGTTGATCACTGAACTAGAATTAAGTTTGTACTTAAGTAGCAAGAAGCAATGTAAGTGGCATAGATGCATTTTATGCACTAGGATCTACATAGATATAGAAGTATAAAGGCTCCATCTGATGTGTTGTATAATGTTATGGCGGGGCTAGTTCACTTTTAACATAGAATGATGTGTCCCAGGGCCCAGTGCCCATGAGAAAGCCCTCGAGGTTGATCTAAAGTCACTGTAAGCTCCTAGAATCCGGCCTCGTTCTGCTGCCATGACTATAGTATATACACAGAGGATAGCAAAGTGTGTTTCGAAGTTTAGATGACAACAGTGAAAAACGACCGTCATCATAAACACTAGAAACAAAGTCTCGCTTTGTTGCCAAACAAATACTTCGACCCATTTTAAGATAATGGTGTGAATGTCAAAATTAGGAAGACATTAACGATTTGCAAAAGACATAATGATCTGGTAAAACAGAACATGGACATGACGTTTTCCATGAGCATGCACGATCTATGAACGCATATGGCATATGGTTTATACGAGTAAAATGCAAGCTAGATTATTTGTACTCTAGTGCAAGTGGGAGACTGAAGGAGATATGCCCTAGAGGCAAATAAGAAATAGGTTTTTATTATCATATCTCAATTAGTTTATAATAGTTTCATATTGTGCTAGAACTATGCCAAGTAGAAACATTGGTACAAGTGTGGTATGAAACAACCAAGTCCCTAGTAGCCTCTATTCATACTAGTTCGTTGGTCACGAAGATGATCTGGGTTTCAAGATCATGGGCATTTATGCCGACTAACAACGAGATCATGTCATTGGAGAATGATGTGGTTGGACATTCCTCGAAGGATTGCAACACGATCAAGTCATACAGTTCATTGTTGCAACAGCTATACCTAGACTCCTTCTCCTTAGACCGTGAGCTCATATTACTCATTGTTTCCCTAGGCTCCTTTGACTACATCAAACGCCACTTGGTAATGCGGTGGTCATAAAGGTGTACGTTGGGTATTCCGAAGGAACAGTAGATGACATGTGACTGCAAGACCGGGATTTGTTCGCCCACATGACGGGTAAAGATACATACGACCGACTTGGTGAGATTACATCTATAAATGTTGCAACATGTGACTAGGTCACGGGGATGTAATATCACGGTAACAAGAAAACATAACTTGTTGTGAACGAGATTGAACAAGGTATGGGATACCAATGATCGTATCTCGGACAAGTTGTATCAAGAAACAAAAGGAAGAGGATGCTACATTTAGACGGTTCAAACGACATTGTCATCAGGTATGCATAGGGGTCACATGGATATCCCTGGTCCCTTTGTTGATCATTGATACAGATCATGTCTAGAGCATTCCCGAGCCGTGAGAGGATACACTTAAGGGTACGATGAGAGCGATCATTCGTAAGATGGAATCACAGTAGAGAAAGAGACAAAGCCGGAATCGTTCCGCAGAGAGATCCGAAGTTGTTCAGAGAAAGAATAAAGGACCGGAAATGTTTCGCAGAAAGATCCGAAGTCGTTCGGAGGAAATCAAAAGGGAACCGAAAGGTGTTTCGGGTCAAGATGGATTTTGTAATATGTATTTACATATTAATTAATGTAATTAATATTAAATATAATATTAAAATCTAATTTGAAGGGTTATTCTACTAATAGGCCAAACTTCCTAGGGAAATAGGGCTCATGAGGGAAAACCGGAGGAGGGAAGGGCCAAGGGCCAAAGGGGCCAAGGCCCAGGCGCCTTGAGGGGGCCCACCCGGCCAGCCTAGGGCTGTGCGTGGGGTGGGGCCCACCCCAGGCCGGCTGGCCCATTAAGGCCCATGCGCCCCCTCCCCTCTCCCTTGTTTAGTCCCACATGGGAAACCCAAGGGGGAGGGCACAACCCCTCCCCCTATATAAAGGGTGCCCATGGGTGGGATGAACACACCAATATTTGGAGAAGTCCTTTGGTTGACTTTCTCCTTCCCTCCCTCTCTCTATACCTTGTGACCATGGCCCCAAGTCTGGGCTGTGCGATCAAGGCACACCTACAGTACGCCGTTGCGTTGCAGGGATTCCTAGCCGGATATCAACTTCCACACTCCTGGTGGGATCGGGGAGCCGGAGGTCTCATCATGCACCGAATGTGTACGAAGACACGAGGCGCAACACTTGGGGCACTTAAATGTCATGAGCCGGAGCTGTTGCACGATGAAGATGATGAAGATCAAGAAGGAGCAAGGGGTGACCTGCGAGGAGCTTCGCGACCTTGAGGTCGGCTATGAGTACGACTACTTCAACCACGTTCCCCGTGGAACGTTAACCACGTACATACTACAAGGGTATGTATTCTCTACGCATCGGCCGTTACCGCATTACTACATAGATAGATCCTAGGCTAAGTTTCTGGGGTTCCGTCGAAGGAATTTGTGTTTGTTTTCCTCACCGATCCCCAACAAAACCGAGGGTACGAAAATAGAAATCCCATTTTTTACTACTCATCCCCTTCCTCTTCCGCTATCCTTCTTCCTCCTTGCGCCGCATTTGTTCTAGTGCTTCTGTTGTTACCTTTCTTGCTGTCTCCCTTACTCTGTCACTCCTTTGACGCCGATGCTATGGGGAGAACCAAGGGTGCTAGTTCTGCCACCGATGCCATGGCGTCCAAACCATGGGTCATTGGATGGACCCCCTCGAAGTGCATGCAGCGGGACATCCACGAGGCTCGAAAGTATGTGCTCCTGAAGGAGGGGCCCTTCAAGCTTCCCGTCGATGAGGCCACGCCCGTTCCCGAAGAAGGATGGAGGGTAATGTTCATCGCCTTTCTCTATCATGCTCTTTCTCTCCATGCCCACGAATTCCTTCATGGGCTTCTTTTTTTTGTACGTCGTGCAGCCCTACCAGCTCATGCCGAATTCCATCCTTCATATCATTGTCTTCATCAAGCTCTGTGAGAGTTTTCTTGGGATCCATCCCCATTAGGGCATTTGGAAACGCCTCTTTTCCATCAAGAGGAATGTGATGAAAGCATTTGTTTATGATGTTGGAAGCGCTGTCATCTATTAAGATGTCGACTATTTTGACCTCAAGCTTTCAGATTCTGCCCAAGATTGGAGGAAGAAATGGTTCTACATCAAGGATGAGTCAGCTGAACGCTAGCTATTTGGATTAGCTCCTTTCGACCTGACAAAAACATGAGGAAGCTCAAGCCTTGGGGAGAAGCCGCAACACCACTAGAGATTAAAGAGACGTAGCCCATGATAGACCGCATCCATGATCTTTGTTATGCAACTGGGAAAGAAGTTCCGGGTTTCCAGCTCATAGTGTACTTCCTTCGCATCCTTGTACAACCTCTTCAAGCCCATCTTTCTGGTATGTGGACATATATTGGCAAGAAGGATCCGATGAGGGTGTCCCTAGACAATCTGACATGCGTTAAACTAGAGAAGAGGGTCAGATTCTTCACCAAGCTCACCAAGCATGACTCAATTCCATCTGAATGGCAGGTTAAGCCATTTGGCAAGAAAAACATTGTGCCTGATGTAAGTCCCTATCTCTTGTTTTCCATTTATCGAGTTCTTGTCCTTTAATATGTGTTTTCCTTACATCGACTTTGCTTTCCTGTTTGTGCAGAACCATGATCACTTGGATTCCCTTCCTCCGCTACCTGAAACTAGTGAGGTCCCAAAACCTGCTGCTGAATCCGAAGAAAATAAAGAGGCTTAGGTTGTGGGAGACACCAAGGAAAATAAAAGAAGCTCTGACTGCCACTCCTCTCGTACTCCAACCAAAGTTGTCCACTCCATGAACTCTGATGACTTCAAGGTTGTGGCCACCTAGGGCAAGAGGAAACGCGACGAGGCAGACACCAGGAGATCAAAGACTTTGATGACTCGAGTGTTGCAAAGCCCCTGATGATTCTACCCCTGAGGATTGCTCCTCCCAGGAGAAGGGCACTTCTTCGGTTTGCGTAGAGAGTCAGCTCATAAGTTCTAACTCATTCCTTGTTGCTTCTGAGACTCTATCATCTATCTTATTAACCAAAGTTTTTATGCTTTTGATTCAATGGTGATGAGGAGGAAAAAGCTCTCCCAAAGTTTCCCATCACTAACGCAGCCGATGGGATGGATGTTGCCGCCAATTCACCCACAAAGGCGCCAGAACTAGAGAGCCCACAAGGAGAAGCAGCGGGTGAGCTGATCCCGAAATACCTTGTGGTGACGCCTGAGGCCCCTCCCTGGAAGAAGAAAAAGAATGCCGAAAAAGGTGTGCTCCTCTCAGAGAACCTAGTCGAGCCTAATATGAAAAACATAAGTTTCCTCTTCTTGATTCATCGAGTCTTGCTTTACTGTTCAGCCCCCAAGTGTTTGATGATGTTTTTATTTCCTTCAGTCGATAATGTGCGCGATGGTCAAGATGACTGCTTGTTTTATTAAGACTGGACATGATGCTTCCTCTATCAAAGGTTTTTATTCTTTTGCCTTCTATCCTCTTTGATTATTTTGTCCTAGGAATTTTTCTTTGAATAACTTCATCTTCTTCTGCAGCAGCTGCTGATGAGTCCAAGGTTATTCGTGAAGCTGCCATGAGCTGAATTCCTCCTTTACAAGTAGGTTACTTATTCTGACATGCAATCCGATGTTTTTGATCTAAACCTTGGATCATGATCTACGGCATTTTGTTGTTGTAGAGATCACCAATTTCTCACTATCACTAGCTGAGGATCAATGGGTTAACCCTTCGATGGATGCCCTGAGTGTCTTGGAGGGAAACAACATTCTTGGATGAAACCTTCTGACCCGTTCTCACCGCGCCTTCAAGCGGAGATCTTCCCTGATAAAGTGTTCCGTTGGATCTAAATGTTCTCACCAAGGTCTTCAATGTCGATCCAAACCCTCCTCAACGGCTATGGGTTGATCCAGGCGAAGAGCGGTGCGGAGAGTGTGATGGCCTTGGCATTGGCGCATGGAGAGAAGGTCAACTGGGACAAGGTTAGCTCCTTGATCCTAGTCACTGACAAAGGCAAAGAGATCAACCTCAAGCCTTATTTTAATAAAATCAAGAAGTTCTATAGGCAACTCCTTGAAATTGCTGACGAAGAGGATGTCCCTCCTGCAAAAGCTTCGACTACTGCCCCTTCTGCCGAAACTTTGGTTGTTGTCCCATCTGCCAGTGCCACTGCCGCTACTAGTGGTGCTATTTAGTCCTTAGCCATAGTTATTTTATGTTGAAATGTCTGTAATGGATGCAATCACATGTATAGTTGTTTTTAATCTAGAAGTTGGGAAACACTGATATTTTGTATCCTGGAATCTGTCGCTAAATTTGGATATTAAGTGTTCCTGATGAAATCTTCTTTGCTGATTTTTGCCTTTTCTTTTCTTCCTTCAGAATGCATCTGACTAGACCGGTCGTTTGGTTACTTCTGTTCCTTTGGTTGCTTCTATTCTTTCGGCTACTCCTGGTCCTTCGTGCAATTGTTACAAACAGAGATAGAGACACCCGCAAATGTCACCACTGTCACCCCAATATGTTGATCCTCCGTTGTACGCTGATAAGCTCCACCATATCAAGCAGTTGAAAGGTGAACTTTAGGTTATAAAGGCCCATGTGGATGTGTCCCTCTCCAAGTAGAAAAATACAATGGAGCATGAGGTGTATCTTTTTTAAGAGATTTCAAGGTAGAGAGGGAGTATGCTATGTAAGTTTTCTTGCAAAGCCCCTAAGTATCATGATTTTTGCTATTGTGATATAGACTAACTTTTCGGATGCTCGGAGAAATAGTGGCGCAATTTTTGCGCCATCATAAAAACACCATATGGAAACTTTTGATAGTGCATATACCTTTGTTTGGACGGAGATAGCACCTCACTGAGGTGGTAGACCGGCCGTTGGACACCGTGAGTTTTCCTTCTTCAGGTCATTCAACGACTAGTATTGTGCTGACCACCTGGTTGGTGGCGGCGATATACAGCAGTAGTGGTCCTTTTTCCTTAGGTGACAACAAGATAGGCGATGTCGAGAGCGTTTTCTTGAGGTTCTCAAAGGCTCGTTGGGCTTCGTCGGTCCATTCGAAGGTGGAAGTTGTACCATATGCATGGGTCGGTTTCCTTAAATCCGTGTCCACAGAATGCTAATCTAGGTCAAATGCCTAGATAGCATAGTCCTATATTATATATTCGAGTTTGTGCTGAGATATTTAAAAGCATCATTTGTGATTCATATCATGATTTTCTAGGATATATCTTCTAATTAAGTGAACCCTAAATATACAAACAGCAGGCTAAAATGTTGCAACAATAAATCGTTGGGGCACTAAAAAAAATTGTGCGAGGGTACACAGGAGCCTATAATGATCCACAATGTTAACGTGTAGCAGCCGTGCTAGTACTATCTCGACAGATGATCATGCACTGAGCGAAAGAAAGTTCTATGTATTTTTCTTGACGCAGTTACCCTTGACGGCTCAACGAATATGCATGTGCCTCAACTTTTATAACCGTCTAGCCTGCATGTTTTATTGTAGTGTAGATGACATGGAAGATTTCCAAGTGTGCTATGATGATGGAGTTGCAAGCGAAACATACCCTAGAATTTATGAATGTGAAACATGCCTACATCATCCCATAATCCATTGAGAAAAAATCGGTATGAGTCGAACACCTACAATGAAGAGATCGAAGATTCAAAATCAATGGAAGATTTAGAAGTTGATGTAGATAAACAAATGACTTGTGATGCTTTGGTCCTTGATTATGGTTTAGATAGTACGCTCGAGCAAAGCCCGGCTTTAAATTAATAAAGCCACAACTGGTAGCGTACAAACACAAAGTTAAACAAGCACATAAACACACGATAGACATAGGGGCACCATAGCATGCGAACACACATACGCACCCATGAGACACCAGACGAGTTCTCCAGGGACACAACACCATAGGTCACACGCCCCAACTCACACCTATGGAACAGATACAAAGGAGAATTAGAGTCAGGCTAATATCACATGCCATCCTCACGAAGATTGCTGTAGAGTTGACGTATCCTCCCAGTCGTCAACTCCAGCACCTCCCGGTCCTGGCGTCTAGCCACTGGCTTCCGCACCTAGAGATACATAGACATTATATATAAACCATCAGCCGGGTGGGCCAGGAAGACCGCCTCAATAGAAAATTTATTGCGTAAGTTCCACAAAGTCCAGCAAAGTGCCACACACACAATTGTTAGCACCGTCCTAACTTGTCCTGATTGTCTATGAAGTAGTCTAAAGACATCAGCAGGGCACCTAGGGTCCTAGTCGCAGGATAGCAGTTCCCTAACGGCGCTCCACAAAATTTCTACCAAAGAGCAGAAGAAGAAGATATGGTTTGTGTCCTCATGTTCCCCACATAAGGCGCATCTGCCATTGGAAGGACCCCCTCTGTGCCGAATGTTCCAGTTCGTTGGTAGCCTCCACCTCAGAAGCTGCCACACAAACACTCGTACCTTAAGAGGCACGGCGATCCTCCATATCTCCCCGTAAACTTTACTCGGGGTACCCTGGCAAAGTTTGTGATATAGCAAACGGACCGAGAAACCACCTAATGCCTCCAACATCTAGCAGAAACTGTCCAGGCCACGAGATAACTCAGTCCCTCCAGTCTCTCTACGGAGATTGTCCTAGGCAATGTGTTCCCCAAAACCCAAAGCCCGCCTAAAATGGACAGACCAACCCTGCGTCGTCCATGCCCTAGCCACCGAGATCCCCGCTTCCTCAACAATGGCAAACAACTCCGGGAATCTGTCCCTCAGGGGTCCCGGCCCCTGCCACCAGTCCTCCCAAAGTCTAGTAGACGTACCGTCCCGCACCTCGTGTTTTGCCCCCAAGCAAAAGAGATGTTTCACTTTTTTGGATCGCATTCCAGAATTCTGACCCCAGGCGATGGAAATCGACCAGGAGGTCTTCACCATGAAGGTATTTAGCCTACAAAATGTCTGCCCACAACCCCTAATCCCCAGAGTAGAGCTTCCAGATCCATTTAACCATCAACCAAGCGTTCATAAGCTTGGTATTGGTGATACCTAGGCCCCCCAAGGCTTTACGCACGGCTGTCGTCAGATTGATGACAAGTACACCATGAGGGGGTCCTTGAGGCGTGTGGAAGAGAGGGGTGCGAGACGTACGGTGTTCCAGGATGGTGAGCACACAAGTTTACCCACGTTCGAATCCGCTGGCTTTGGACGGATCCTACTTCTGCTAGCAATCCAGTAATATGGCAGAGCCGAAATATGGGTTACAAGGGTTTCGCCTGTGCGAATTGAGGTTGTAGTCTATTGTGGGGTTCCCTAAAGGCTGGTCCCTAGGACGGCTTATATAGATATTCATCCTAGGGTTTATAGGAAAGACCTATCCGGCTATCACTAGGAGTCGATTACAGGGTACATCTTGAACTACAAGTAACACTACATGCCTATGTCGATAAGTCTTCTGGGCCTTCCCGTAGCCGGACTAAACTCCATCTCTTCTCCCTGACTGGGCCCCCCCTGAAGCAAAGCTCTAACCCGAAGTGGGCCACCCTGGTCAGTGAGGCACAATGAGGATACCCGAAAAGTATATCCCCAATAGCAGCCCCCGAAAAGCCTCCAAGATCTAGAGTCGGATTTCATCATCGTCTAGCTTGATCCGTCTTCGGCTCATAGAATCTTGAAGGGTTCCTGAAACTTCAAAAGAAAGGATAGGATTCGGGTCTCAAAATGAGTCGGACCTATGAGTACATTATTCAGGTTTCCATCTTGAAATTCAAACTAAGCCGGAACTTGGCCCCTGATGTAACCTGACATCAGTCAAGGTCAAGTCACGTCACTGTCAGACATTCCTGTCAGCACGACCGTTGGTGAGTCCGCCTTTCACAGAACCGAGGCGTCGTTTTAATGCATGCACGGAGATCGAGGCGGCTAATCACCGTGAGGAGGTTACCCAGCTCCTTCCATGATGCATGGCATGGTTACTGTTTATTTTGCACGAATCTTGGCACGGGCAAAGGATATAAGGCGTCGAGATTTCTTCCTTCCTCCTCACCAGTGCCAGTTCTTCCTCCTTCCTCCCGATGCTTCCTGAAAACAGAGCTCCTCTTCCTCCCCCAAATCTCATAGTGCCACCCATCCTAGGTCACCGGTGCCCAAAAATGGCTAAGGCTTCATCTTCTGCCACTATGGCGATGGCAGCGACGGCCCATGCGGCGGAGAAAGAGAAGGAACGCGAGGTCTAGATCCCGTGCGTCCTCGACGGTGTCAAGCTATGCGTCATCGAGAAGGAAGGTATCTTTCGCACCAGCGACTGGCAGAGCGTCTTCGGTCAAACCATTCCCACTCCCAATGCCGATGAGCGAGTGCATTTCGGCACCCACCTCGACAGAGGTTTGATCTTTCCTCCCTCAGATTTCTTTTCTAAGGTCATAGGTCATTTCGGAGTGCAACTCCACCATCTCCCCCAAACTCTCTTTTAAAAATGAGCGTTTATGCCTACTTGTGTGAGGGGTATCTCGGTATTAGGCTGAGTCTCATTCTTTTCCGGTATTACTTTCATACCCGGAGAAATTCTATCACCGCCAGTAATCCTTATATTACCGAACTCTTAGCTTTTTTGTTAGGAGAGAGCGAGACTATCCTAGGATTAAGGCTAGTGAGTCGATGAAACAATGGTTGTCCTTGTTCTTTTATAATAAGGACAGACCGACTCCTGGCAAAGCAGCGGCTTTCGTTGATGGTGCCTCCACGCCCCAAGAATCCTGGGACGCGGATCCTTCGGTTCTCACTGACAATCTTCTTCTTTCTAAGAGGCGGATCGAATATTTGATGAAGCACAAGGGTCTGAAAGGATCTGATTTGGTCCACTACTGGCTGGCGTGTCGGATTCAACCTCTCCAACATCATGACGACCGGCTTATGCACTCCATCACCAAGAGCAAGACAGACTCTCTCCGGATCTGCTGCCGCCCTTACTCGGAAAAGGACTATGAGTCCCAAATCAAGTGGTTCATAAGGGAGAGGATCGAGAGGAAAATCCTGGAGCTCTCCTTGGACATGCATACGGCTGATGATCCTATAATCCCAGTAAGTTTTCTAGCAATAACTCGAATTATGTGTTCATCTATACATTATTGTTTCTTTTTTCAATACTGAGATATTTCTTCTTTTTAGCTTGCTGACCTCCCCGAGTTGGAGCTTGCTCCTCTCAAGGGATATCCTCCCGAGCTCTCTCAGGATGATGGAGAACTGGTTACATTGCCGGAGACTCTTACCCGAAAGAGTAAGACTCCAACAGTTTCCATTGGCATAAAGGAAGTGCCCATTGTGAAGAGGTAACTTTCCTCACAAGATCTCTGTATTTTATTTCTCATTCCTTCTATAGTGTAACGATCTTTGTTCTATTACCTCCTCAGAGCTAAAAAGCTCACCAAGGGCAAGGGGAAAGGAGGCTCTTCGAAGCCCCTGCGCCAGTCAAAGTTAAATTTGACTTCTCTTGCCACAACGTCTCCGACTCCTTTCCCACAGCCTTCTACAACGCCGGAGATTACTCCATCTCCGTATGTTGCAAAAGATCTGGCTCAAAAATCTGAGCCAACGATCCTTGGCTCGCAGACCAACGTCACCATGGGTGACTCGGTAGTTGATAAGGGTGAGCCCGTAAAGGGTAATGATCCCTCGGCAGAGGTTTTTACCGATAACCTTCTCAACAATCTGGGTATTGCCAAGCTTGGCATTACTCGGAAAACTGCAGAAGAGATACAAAGGCTGGATCAGCAATGCCTGGAGAGAAGGAATATCACCACCGAGGAAGAGGCACAAGAAGCCGAGGACATCAAGTACTCCGAGCTTCTTGAACAGATTCGTCTTCGCGACGAGAAGCTGAAAGCCGGTGTGGCTCCGCCACCACCAGTAATCCCGCTGACCCTTGCGGAGAAGGTTACCACCGAGGTGAACATGAGCTTAAAGCAAGGTTACTCATGAACAACATGTAAGTCGGAATTTCAACTCACCTTTTTTCTTTATTTCATATCATATCCTCTAGCCCCCAAGCATGAAGTTGGATAGACAATTCAGATTTATGCTTTTATAGGATGCCAAAGAACGAACTAGTGTAGCCCCAAGGCTTGTGCTGATATTAGTTAAAATATTAGCCTGAGTCTTTAGTAGACTTCTGACTCTTGGTATTATTCTGACATATCGAAATTTAATGCTTATAACCAGGAATTATTGAAGAATATTTGCAATAAGCGGAGAGAGATTAGAGCTCTCCGACTTGAAAATGCTCAATTGAAGGTATCAAAGGATGAGGCTGAAGATAATCACTTCAGTCCTTAACCTTGCTATTTTTTGCTTTCATAGTCGAATTTCTTATTCAACTCTTGTCTTTTGTTTGCAGCACTAGTCAAACAATCATGTGCAATGATTGAAAAGTCCGAGAATTTGAAGACCCTGGAGGTGGAGAATGCCGACTTACGGCGAGAGCTAAACCAGCTTAAGGCGGATCACGAGCGTAGCATTGCTAGCATTCTTGAATCCTCCTCCATGGCCACCGTAGAACGCAATCGAAGGATCGCAGCCCAGGATCTAAAAATCTTGGATATCAATGATGCATTATTTAGGGAAAAGGACATCACCGAAGCAGTCTGGGATGAACTCCAGAGCCTTAGGGCGGAGGAGAACAAAGTTGACGATGTCATCTTCGGTATGTTTCTTGTCTTCTAACTTTTCGTTCTTCCGACTCTAGAGTGCGGATATATTTTTCTGACCTTTGATTTATATACGCAGGTCCTCTGAACTTGCTGGATTCTTCCTCCACCGAGTCTCGCACCAACCGGCTTTCAGAAGTCGGTGATTTGCTTCACAATTTCCGTTAGTGAAATGGATCATATGGGCACCTAGAGGGGGGGGTGAATAGGTGCTAATTCAAATTTTAATGCTTTTTGAATTTTAGGCTTGACACAAAAGGTAAATTCTCTAGATAGCTATTATATAGAATTTCCCTATATGCAAACCTAACTACTAGCGAGTAAAGGCGAGTGAGATGAAGGAACGAGTAAACCGTAGTGGAGCACGCGGAGACACATGATTTGTTTTACCGCAGTTCCTTCCTTGTTAAGGGAAGTACATCTGTGTTGGAGGGGTGGGCGGTACTTAGACCACCACGCCACAATAGGCCTCACCCTGTTCTCCGATGGATCTTGCCACCAAAGGCCTGATCCACTCTTCCACTATAGGAACCCTTCGAGGCGGGAACCGACGCCTTTACACAACTAGTGGGGCACAACTCCACAATCAGATTGGAGGCTCCCGTAATGACAACAAGCTGCCACAAGAACAAGTTATCAATAACAAAACATAAGATCTAGATATTAACGAGAATACTAGATCGGGGATTTCTCCAAGTGAATGGAGAGGAGTTGATGCGCTTGATTCGTGATGACGATGTAGGTTGTCTCCTCCTTCAATTCCCCCAAAGATCGAAGCCTTCGGGTGGTTGAGGTGGGATATCTAGAGATAGAACTTGCAATAGGTCTGGCAATTTTCGTGTGAATCAAGATTTTTGACCGAAGGGGAAGAAGGGGCTTTTATACCCCCTGACCCCACACAGCAGTTGGAGTCTTTGGGGCCGGATTATCTGGCCCAAGTGAGGGCCAGATTATCCGGCCTGGGGAAAACTCCACCCCAGACTCATATTATCCGGGGAAAATTCCGGCCCCAGACTGAGCGTCGCTCCTTGCCTAGCCTTGATCGTCTCCTGGGGGCCGAATTATCTGGCCAAAGACGTGGGCCGGATTATCCGGTCAGGGGAAGAAAATCCATCCCTATTCGGACTTTCCGGGGAAAAATCCGCCCCCAGACTGAGCGTCGCGCCTTGGCTACCTTTGATTGCCTTCTGAGGGCCGGATTATCTGGCCCAAGGTGAGGGCCAGATTATCCGGGCGGGGGAAAAAAATCCGCCCCTGTTCAGATTTTCCGGGAGAAAGTCTGCCAGACAGAGTGACGCGCCATGTCTATCTTTCCAAAATGAGTTAGGCCGGATTATCCGGCCCTTGATGGGGGCGGATAATCCGTCCCCCCAAACACAATTTCATTCCCTACATACTTAGCACACATGAGAAAACTCCACTATATTGTTATCTAACACTCAAAATACAGGGAACCATGAAATGTTCTTTCAATCTCCCCTTTTTGGTGTTAGATGACAATACTAGGATTTGCAGGATAGTTCTCAAGACAACAAAATTTAATGAATGAAAAAGACTCCCCCTCAATGTGTGCATACTAAAACTTGCATTTGATTACAAATACACACAAGACGGTATAAGTCTATTTCATTGGAACATATGCGAAAATCTCATACCACCGGTACGAGATAGATGCGTCCTCAAACATTATAGGAATATCCAATGATAGCCATAGTGAGCACCTCCCTCGATATAGATAACCAATATAGCCAATATGATAGATGATAGATGAATCCATAAGAGTAATCCACACGATAAATCCAGAGCCACACCAACATAGTCTCAAACAGCACAAATCACAAAAAGAGTTTAACGCTAAATGGGCAAGGGCGAGAGAAAGACCGAAAAGCTAAAAGGCAAATGCTTATGCCCGACCCATGCAAATCCGCGAAGACCTAATAGAACTACTGTAGGGTAACGGGTAGGCTACACTAGCGTAAAATCAAAAAAATTCTACCGCGTCAACCAGGAATACTATTGTCATAGATCACGGGATTACCGCTAGACGCGTAGGTGCGGAACTCGATGAAGCACGTTGCGGCAGTGTAGATGTTCTACGTCTCCTCCTCGTCCTCGTCCCACGAGCAGCTCCCCTTTGCGCGGCTCGTCCAAGTGCTACAGATGCAGCACCTCTGAGGTATCCACACGTCCGGAGTGGAAGCCGTCACACGCCAGACTGCTAGGTCTGCGCGTGCAACACAGGCGGAAGAGGAGTGGCGGCTGGGTGGAATGCTCAACCCTCTTCAGCTCGCCTCACCCTCTCTTATATAGGCATCCCTGGTGGGCTTCTACATTAGCAGCCCATTAGCAGCCTAAGCCTGGTCTAATTCGAATCCAATCCTCATTAGGCTTCCAGCCCCTAAAGTGTGTGACCCTATAGGTTCATACATGTATAGACATGACGCGAGTACACTTGCTCCGTCAATAGTTGGTAGCGGCCTCTAGCAAGACGTGCCAACTCCTAAACGCATATAAAGATCATTCAGACGAACCATCACAAGGTTGAGTACATGTATTTCCCTTTGCCTCACTATATTTGGTCTAGCTCCAAGCTGACCTCTCTTTCTTGATAGTGTGATTCGGAATCCCTTTACTAGGTTAACTCTTAACCATATGTAGCACGACCATGCATTTCTGGATCCGATCACTCGAGGGGCCCAGAGATATCTCTCTCAAGTAGAGAGGGGCAAATCCCGTATTGATTGACCGATGCCTTGCAGCATGTATCAGGACAAACCTAAAAGCTACCTTTATAACTACCCAGTTACGGAGTAGTGTTTGATAGCCCCAAAGTAGGTCGATCCACATCTCAAGTACATGCGACAATCTCAGGTCTAAGGACAAAACGTACACGATGTGTAAAGAGAGCTGCAAGTATTATTGCCGGTCTCATGTTGGGTCAGTCCAACCCCATGTTCATAACATGTGTCCACATCATTGGTTTGACATCTCCATGTCTATGACTTGCGAAACATAGTCATCAACCAATCGATGTGCTAGTCTAATATTCACGTGTGTCCTCGCATGAACTCTGACTAGGGAAAATTATTAGATAACCATACAAGTAAAGAGTTTCACAAACAATTCACATAATTGCCAATCAATACAAGTTGCCTGGTATATGGATATTCAGGGAACATTATAATAACTCATGGATACACATGAAATACAATCATCTCTATGATTGCCTCTAGGGCATATTTCCTTCAGTCTCCCACTTGCACTAGAGTCAATCTAGACAGTATCTAATACCTATTGCTCTTGTGTGCGCTTCATGCGCAGGCTGCGGGAGTGCTTAGTCAAGGGATAAGCAACATTTGAGTCCGTATGTATTTTGCATAACATGACACTACCATCATCAATGAACTCACGAATCAGATGGTAACGCATGCGAATATGTTTGTTCTTCTGGTGCTGTATAGGTTCCTTGGCTTGTGCAATAGCACCATTGTTGTCACAATAAACGTCCAAGGGATTGGACGAGCCCTGAACCACACCAAGAGCGATCAGGAAATTCCTAATCCAAACAGCTTCCTTTGCAGCCTCCGAGGCAGCAATATATTCAGCTTCTGTTGAAGAGGAGGCCACTGTATCTTGCTTGGAACTTTTCCAGCTCACAGCACCACCATTCATGACAAACACATAACCTAATTGCGATTTTGAGTCATCTGAGTCGTTAAGGTAACTCGCATCTGTGTAACCCTTTACACTGAGTTCAACCTCACCTCCATAAACTAGGAACATATCCTTAGTCCTTCTCAAGTACTTAAGGATATTCTTTACTGTTGTCCAGTGAATCTCACCTGGATCAGCCTGGTATCTGCTCGTAACACTTAGAGCATAGGAAACATCTGGGCGAGTACATGTCATTGCATACATGATGGATCCAATAGCCGAAGCATATGGAACCCTACTCATGCGTTCTCGCTCATCAGTGGTCGAAGGACACTGAGTCTTGCTGAGTTTAATGCCGTGAGACATGGGCAAGAACCCCTTCTTAGCCTCTTCCATGCTGAACCGTTTCAACACTTTGTCAATGTACGTACTCTGGCTTAATCCAATTAGCCTCCTTGATCTATCTCTATAGATCTTGATACCCAGAATATATGCCGCTTCTCCCAAGTCCTTCATAGAAAAACTATTTTTCAATGAGGTCTTAACAGACTCGAGCATAGGAATGTCATTTCCAATCAATAATATATCATCCACATATAAGATTAGAAACACAAGTGATTTCCCATTTTCTTTCTTATACACACAAGGTTCTTGTTCGTTTTTGGTGAAGCCAAACTCCTTTACAACTTCATCAAATCGAATGTTCCAACTCCGAGATGCTTGCTTCAGCCCATAAATAGACTTTTGAAGTTTGCATACCTTTCCAGCATTGTTTGGATCGACAAAACCTTCGGGCTGCATCATATACACGTCCTTAGAAAGGATTCCATTTAAGAAAGCCGTCTTGACATCCATCTGCCATATCTCATAATCGAAATGTGCAGCAATGGCTAGAATGATCCGTATAGATTTAAGCATCGCTACGGGCGAGAAAGTCTCGTCGTAGTCAACTCCTTGAACTTGTCGAAAACCTTTTGCAACAAGTAGAGCTTTATGGATGTGAACATTTCCATCCATATCAATCTTCTTCTTATAGATCCACTTGCACTCGATGGCTTTAAAACCATCAGCAGGTCAACCAAGTTCCAAACTTGATTGTCTCCCATGGACTCTATCTTGGATCTCATGGCAATCAGCCATTTCTCAGAGTCTGGGTCCACCATCGCTTCGGCATAGGTCGCAGGCTCATCATTGTCTAACAATAATAACTCTCGCGCTTCGTGGAGCCTTGCCGACCTCCGTGGCTGTGGTGCTTCTATTGCCACGGGTTCCTCAACTTGTTCTGCTACAATAGCATCACTCGTAGAAGCATCCCCGACTGGTTCATCTTGAACTTCTTCAAGTCGCACCGACCTTCCACTCGTTCCCTTTGTGAGAAACTCTTTCTCTAGGAAAACACCGCTACGAGCGACAAACACTTTGCCCTCTTCTCGGTTGTAGAAGTAATACCCTAAGGTTTCCCTTGGGTATCCCACAAAAATGCACTTATCCGATTTGGGTGTTAGCTTGTCCGACTGAAGTCGCTTGACAAATGCATCACAACCCCAAATCTTTAGAAAAGACAAACTGGGATTCTTTCCAGTCCACATCTCATATGGTGTCTTAACTACGGATTTAGATGGTACCCTGTTTAGTGTGAAAGTTGATGTTTCTAGCGCGTAACCCCAAAATGATAATGGTAAATCCGACTGGCTCATCATCGATCGAACCATGTCCAACAAAGTTTGATTACGCCGTTTAGAGACCCTGTTTCTTTGAGGCGTTCCGGGCGGCGTGAGCTGTGGAACAATTTCGCAACTCTTAAGATGATTGCTAAACTCGTGACTCAAATATTCACCTCTGCGATCAGATCGCAAGGCCTTTATTTTCTTGCCACGTTGATTCTCTACCTCATTTTGAAACTCTTTGAACTTTTCAAAAGTTTCAGACTTATGCTTCATCAAGTAGACATAGCCATATCTACTGAAATCATCAGTGAAATTAATGAAGTAGTGATATCCTCCTCTGGCTGTCGTGCTCATTGGTCCACATACATCAGTATGTATGAGTTCCAACAAGTCTGTCGCTCTCTCGGGAAACCCCGTAAAAGGCGTCTTGGTCATCTTTCCAAGTAAACAAGCTTGACATGTCTCGTATGATTCAAAATCAAACGAAGTTAGAAGACCATCACCATGGAGCTTCTTCATGCGCTTTTCACTTATATGCCCCAAACGACAATGCCATAAATAGGTAGGACTCAAATCATTTGGCCGGAGCCTTTTAGCACTAACATTGTAAACACATGCATTATCAAGATTTAAAATAAATAACCCATTCACAATGGGAGCATCAGCCACAAACATAGCATTCTTAGAGATTACACAACCATTGTTTGTACTCGCGAATGAATAACCATCCCTCATCAAACATGAAGGTGATAAAATGTTTCAATCCATACTAGGAATGTAATAACAATTATTCAACTCCATGATAAATCCTGACGGAAGGTGAAGTTGCATGACGCCGACGAACAATGCAGCAACCCTTGCTTTATTTCCGACGCGAAAATCCACTTCGCCTTTCTGCACTTCTCTAGTCCTTATTAGCCCCTGCATCGAATTGCAAATATGAGCAACCGATCCGGTATCAAATACCCAAGAGTTAACATAAGAATCTGCGAGAAAAATGTCCACAACATTTATAACAAGCGTACCTGAGTGGGAAGTACTCTTACTTCCACTCTTCTTCAAAGAAGCCCGGTACTTGCTGTAGTTTCTCTTCCAGTGGCCATATTCATGACAAAAGAAACACTCAGTGTCTCCTGCGGGACCAGCCTTTTGCTTGGGTGTAGGGTTTGGCTTAGGGATCGTATCCTTAGCCTTGCCCTTCTTCTTCTGCCAAGAAGTGCCCTTTTTCTTGAAGCTAGGCTTGTTCTACACAGCCATCACATGGCTATGCCCTGCACACTTCTTAATGTCACATTCTACTGTTTTCAGCATCCCACATAATTCATTAAGGCCCCTCTCCACCCCATGCATATGGTAGTTCGAAATGAAATGCCCATAGCTAGATGGAAGAGATGCCAAAATGAAATCAGTGGCCAACTCTTGGCCTAATGGAAAACCAAGTTTTTCCAAAGTCTGACTGTAACCAACCATTTTGATCACATGGGGGCCTACAGCTACTCCCTCTGCCAGCTTGCATTCCACAAAGGACTTAGCGACATTGTACCTCTCAGTCCTAGCCTGAGTCTGTAACATGTCCTTAAGCGCAACGATCATATCGTACGCTTCCTGATCCTCAAACTGCTTTTGAAGATCAGGTTCCATGCATGCAAGCATAAGACAACTAACCTCAAGAGATTCATCACATGCTTTCTTGTAGGCATTCTTAAGGGTAGCAGTTGCATTATCAGCAGGTTCATCCGGGATTGGGGTATCCAGAACAGTTTCCTTTTTCTCAGCCCTGAGAACAATTCTCAGGTTACGGACCCAGTCCGAATAGTTTGTTCCATTTAGTTTATCCTTTTCAAGAATCGAACACAAAGCAAAAGGTGATGAATTGTTCGGTGCCATTGATCTACAACAAAAAATATGCAAAATACTAAGCCATGTAACCATGAAAGAGTAAAACATATTAAACAATTTAATAGCATATACTCCCACTTAAATCAACATCCCTCTATTGATACTAAGTGATTCAAGATCCACAATTAACAAGTTGACTAGTGAGCTTTAGCATCACTGCTAGAAGACAAGGTAAATCGGTAAGCAACCTTTGCTAATCATATCACATATGACTCTTGTTGTTGGGTGACATCTCTATGTCAAAACTAGGCGCCCAACCTTTATGCCCCAAGGTCCTTAACTGTTAAGATGGCCTTGTTAAGCTCACCAACCCTTATGCGTGTAGGTATCCGATACAAACCCATCCAGCCAAGGAAAACCGTGGCACCCTAATTTCATAGACCCACCAACGATTGTACAGGGCATAGGATGGTGCAAGGTTTGGTTGGGAGGGCATGGTTTAACTTAAACTTTGTGAGGGATCATTCTACTTCTATCATCTAAGCATGTATAGTAGTAAAACGTATAAGAATAGCATTCACATAGATGTGATACAGTATGGCCCATTTTCTCATGGTGATCTCCATCGCCATAGAACCTGTCCACCATGATGATCTCCATCTTCATGCTCTATGCGAGCCATCCTCCAAGTGATGAGTTCTCCAAGAACTAATACAAGCTATTACCCCTAACAGCTAGTAATCAAATTTACATGGTATTGGGATCATCACAAGTTGGCACGCAGGCCATTACAATAATTGACAACACATATGGCTCCAGCCGTGTTGCCCTACTCACGACACGCAGGTCATGAAAAAAACATACATGCATCACATACATTTTTGGGCCATACTGATCACATAAATCCTGCAAAAAACAAGTTGTGCATAGAATCGCATTCTACCGGATCATGTGAAATCGTAGCACCTATGAACCTTAACGAGATACAAAAGGGGGCTACGACTAAGGGGGGTCTAGGGGGTCTCCCCCTGCGGGGTTCGAAGGGGCAGCGCCCCTCGCGGTACCTTTGTGAAAAATGAGAGATCAAATCTATACAATTTTCTTTAAGGATTTTGATCGGCAAATCAAATTTACCATAAACCGACCATAGTTCCGATTCGACCAAACTCCTTTGATCATGGTACGTCGATTCAGATCTAATTCCCGATTCGATCAATCATATTGATCTTCGCGTGATTCAAAAGGATTTATGTGTCACTGTCTACCCCGATGGCGGAAACCGACTGGTAGGGGTAAGTCGTTCGACGACCTTAGAATCACAATCACGGAAAGTAAGATCATAGATCAATCCAGAAACACCGCCATACAAACGATCACATCATTCATATCAATCTACATATCACCATATGCAAACTTCCCGAACCTATGACTGAATAGCATCGGCTCTGATACCACTATAGGGTAACGGGTAGGCTACACTAGCGTAAAATCAAAAAAAAATCTACCGCGTCAACCAGGAATACTATTGTCATAGATCACGGGATTACCGCTAGACGTGTAGGTGCGGAACTCGATGAAGCACGATGCGGCAGTGTAGATGTTCTACGTCTCCTCCTCGTCCTCGTCCCACGAGCAGATCCCCTTTGCGCGGCTCGTCCAAGTGCTACAGATGCAGCACCTCCGAGGTATCCACACGTCCGGAGTGGAAGCCGTCACACGCCAGACTGCTAGGTCTGCGCGTGCAACACAGGCGGAAGAGGAGTGGCGGCTGGGTGATATGCTCAACCCTCTTCAGCTCGCCTCACCCTCTCTTATATAGGCATCCCTGGTGGGCTTCTACATTAGCAGCCCATTAGCAGCCTAAGCCTGGTCTAATTTGGATCCAATCCTCATTAGGCTTCCAGCCCCTAAAGTATGTGACCCTATAGGTTCATACATGTATAGACATGACGCGAGTACACTTGCTCCGTCAATAGTTGGTAGCGGCCTCTAGCAAGACGTGCCAACTCCTAAACGCATATAAAGATCATTCGGACGAACCATCACAAGGTTGAGTACATGTCTTTCCCTTTGCCTCATGATATTTGGTCTAGCTCCAAGCTGACCTCTCTTTCTCGATACTGTGATTCGGAATCCCTTTACTAGGTTTACTCTTAACCATATGTAGCACGGCCATGCATTTCTGGATCCGATCACTCGAGGGGCCCAGAGATATCTCTCTCAAGTAGAGAGGGGCAAATCCCATATTGATTGACCGATGCCTTGCAGCATGTATCAGGACAAACCCGAAAGCTACCTTTATAACTACCTAGTTACGGAGTAGTGTTTGATAGCCCCAAAGTAGGTCGATCCACATCTCAAGTACATGCAACAATCTCAGGTCTAAGGACAAAACGTACACGATGTGTAGAGAGAGCTGTAAGTATTATTGCCGGTCTCATGTTGGGTCAGTCCAACCCCATGTTCATAACATGTGTCCACATCATTGGTTTGACATCTCCATGTCTATGACTTGCGAAACATAGTCATCAACCAATCGATGTGCTAGTCTAATATTCACGTGTGTCCTCACATGAACTCCGACTAGGGAAAATTATTAGATAACCATACAAGTAAAGAGTTTCACAAACAATTCACATAATTGCCAATCAATACAAGTTGCCTGGTATATGGATATTCAAGGAACATTATAATAACTCATGGATACACATGAAATACAATCATCTCTATGATTGCCTCTAGGGCATATTTCCTTCAACTACTTCTCCCCCTTTGGCATCGAAACACCAAAAAGGAAGAAGAGTGATGCTAGCGCCCCAAGGGATCACTCGTAGTCCTCATCCTCGTCCTCGTCCTCATCCTCAAGCTCATCGGTGTCATCCTGTTCATCATCACCATTGGCCACGGAAGGAAACCCCCACAAGGTGTCCAAGGGACTTGTGTGCAAGAAAAGATGCCTACACCCAAGATTGCAAGAATCAAATCAACTAAAAGCCAAAATTGAGTGTGATTCCCATAAGAACATGAGATGAGCAAAAAATCCAAGACAATCCACATAAATCCAACTCTTCTCATGGAAGAGGGCAGTGGCCGAAGCCACCTTGTTGGAGTGTATGTATGACACCACGAAGATATATCTTGGGTTCATGACCAATACTCAACAATAAGATCACATATCACAAAATGATATTAAGAGAAATGATTTGACTTGCTTTCAGCATTATGGGTAAAGGATTAGCCCACTCAATTAGGACCACACTCCCCCTATATCCATGCCCACACTTAGACCAAATAAGACCAAGATGTAAGAGTGAGTGCATGGGTAATCAAGACAAGCTCCTTGAATCAATGATATTTAGCTCATTCCTCAAGTAACAGAACCTTGCTTCATCAAGTGGCTTCATGAAAATATCAGCAAGTTGGTTCTTCATCCTCACAAAAGATAGATCAATATCACCCCGAGCAACATGGTCCCAAATAAAATGATTCTGAATCTCAATATGCTTCGTCCTTGTGTCTTATACCGGATTATACACAATTTTAACTGCACTTTCATTATCGCATAAAAGAGGCACTTTGTCACAATTGACACCATATTCCTTTAAAATTTGCCTCATCCATAATAATCGAGTGTAGGCACTAGCAGCAGCAACATATTCAGCTTCGGCGGTGGAGAGAGATATATAATTCTGCTTTTTAGAAGACCGACAGACTAGAGACCTTCCCAAGAACTGACAAGCTCCAGAAGTTGATTTCCGATCATCCTTATCACTAGCCCAATCTGAATCAGTATAACCACATAGAGAGAAATTAGAGCCCTTGGGATACCATAGACCAAAGTGAGGGGAATGAACCAAATATCGGAAGATCCTCTTGACTGCCACTAAGTGGCTTTCTTTAGGAGCTGCTTGATACCTTGCACACACCCCCAAACTCAACATAATATCGGGTCTAGATGCGTAGAGGTAAAGAAGAGAGACGATCATGGACCGGCATACCTTTTGGTCCACGTCTTTACCGTGAGGATTGAGTTCAACGTGACATTTTGTTTGCATCGGAGTGGCGACGCCCTTAAGATCCGTCATCTCGAATCTCTTGAGCATGTCTTGGATGTATTTTGCTTGATTGATGAAGGTTCCTTCTCTAAGTTGCTTGATTTCGAATCCAAGAAAGAACCGTAACTCCCCCATCATAGACATCTCAAACTTGTCAGTCATAAGATTTGAAAATTCACCATTAAAAGCTTTATTAATAGAGCCAAAGATGATGTTGTCTACATATAGTTGGCATACGAAGATCTCCCCCTTAACCTTCTTAGTAAAAAGAGTGGGATCGATTTACCCAACTTCGAAGCCATGATCTAACAAAAGCTCTTTAAGGTGCTCATACCACGCACATGGGGCTTGTTTAAGGCCATAGAGTGCCTTATTGAGTTTGCAGACATGGTTCGGGAAGTTATGATCCTCAAATCCTAGGGGTTGATTTACATATACCAACTCATGTAGAGGACCATTAAGAAAAGCACTCTTAATATCCATTTGCTGTAATTTAAAATTATTATGAGCAACATAAGCAAGAAGGATACGGATGGACTCAAGACGAGCCACAGGAGCATAGGTCTCGCCGAAGTCAATGCCCTCAACTTGGAAGTACCCTTGTGCCACGAGTCTTGCTTTGTTCCTCACAACAATGCCATTACCATCTTGCTTGTTTTCAAATATTCATTTAGTGCCGATAAAATTGTGGCAATCCTTGGGCTTCTCCACTAGTTTCTAAACCTTGTTGCATTCAAAGTTATTCAACTCTTCATGCATAGCAACAACCCAGTCTGGGTCTTCAAGAGCTTCAAACACTTTCTTGGGTTCCACCATTGAGATGTGGGCTTGATGCTCACCGAAACTTGCCAACTCCCTTCTTGTGGAAACCCTTCGTCGAAGATCACCTAAAACTTTGTCAAGAGTATGACCCCTTAACTCAAGGTTCCTATCAGCACGAGATTTGCGACGAAGTTCAATAAGCTTGTTGTATCTTGGTGGAATAGCTTCATCATTTGAGTCTTTGTTGAAATCATTTGCTTGGCCTTGATCAGTAGCTTGATTCACAGTAGTAGGAGATGATGAACCTTGCCCTTGAAGTGGATCAACAGCCGTAACAGGAGGCTACTGATCATCAGGAGTTTCAGGGCCGGATAATCTGGCCGAGGGTGAGGCCGGATAATCCGGCCTGGGAGAACCTGAAGCTTCTTCACTAGCTTGACTGGAACTTGCTCGAATTGGCGAGTGGCCGGATAATCCAGGGGCAGCCGGAAAATCCGGCCTGGGACTTGCAGTTGTTTCTTCGATATGATGATCAATTTGGACGTCAGTGGAGTGAGGGCCGGATAATCCGGTGTGGATCGGATAATCTGGACTAGAGCATTCAGGAGCATGTTGACCTTCAGCATTTGGTGGAGTTGGTGTACAAGTTTCTCCTGTGGTTGGAGCATGTTGAGTCTATGTAGATGAGGGCTCTACATGAGTAGAGCATTGTCCTTCCCGATCCACCACAAGGGGTTCCTCAATGGGGCGGAAAAATCCCACGCCCATTCTTCTTATGGCATCTTGGGGTATTTCAACATCTGCATCACAAACATCAACTTGCCCCACACGGGAGCCATCATTTTCCTCGAACACCACACTACAAGATTCTACAACAGTTCTGGAGAGCTTATTGTAGACTCTATAAGTGTGGGATTAGGCACCATAACCAACAAAAATGCCTTCTAAAGCCTTAGACTCAAATTTAGATAAACGAACTCCTTTGATGAGAAAGAAACACTTACAACCAAATACCCGGAAGTATGAGATGTTTGGCTTGTTACCAGTAAGAATTTCATACGGAGTCTTGTCTAAGATTTTACGGAGGTATAGCCAGTTGGATGAATGACAAGCGGTAGAGATTGCTTCAGCCCAGAAGTTATATGGAGACTTGAATTCAGCTAGCATAGACCTCGCCATATCCATTAGGGTCTGGTTCTTCCTCTCGGCAACACCATTTTGTTGAGGGGTGTACGCAGCGGAATATTGATGTATTATCCCCTCTTCACTTAGGAATTCATTTAAGGTGTAGTTCTTGAACTCGGAGCCATTATCACTTCTTATTGCCAATATAGGGACGTTGTGTTGACGTTGAACCTCGTTGGTGAAGTCGATGACCGTTTGTTGAGTTTCGCTCTTCAACTTGAAGAAATAGACCCAAGTATATCTTGAGTAATCATCAACAATCACAAGGCAGTACTTCTTCCCACCGAGTCTTGCATGTGATGGAGGTCCAAAGAGGTCCACATGAAGGAGCTCCAAGATCCTCTTTGACGAAATAATAGTCTTCCTTCGGTGAGGAGAGTCATGCATTTTCCCTTCAACACAATCCCCGCAAACACGACCTTTGGCAAAGGAAACTAGCACAAACATCACCATAATAATCATAATATAACTCATAGTTAGGATTGTTGGCCCCCGCAAAACCATCATAATTAGAATTGTCATAAGTGGTGGTGCTAGTCTTTTGTTGAGCAGTCTTGCTCTTCTTCTTCTTGTTGTTGTTC
Source organism: Avena eriantha (assembly GCA_910589775.1). Taxonomy (NCBI): domain Eukaryota; kingdom Viridiplantae; phylum Streptophyta; class Magnoliopsida; order Poales; family Poaceae; genus Avena; species Avena eriantha. Next base: position 486,452,310 of record OU342745.1, on the reverse strand, counting down.
TTCTTGTTCTTTGTCTTGGGAATATAACCAAGACCCTCTTTTCCATTGTTTGTCCTTTGATTGCTAAGTACCTCATCTAGAACTTCTTTACCTTTGTGTTGAGATCCCTTTGCAAGTTCTTCTTGTCCACAAGATGGTGTGGAGGTGTTGGGCATATCATACTTCTCCAATTGAGTTTGGAGCTAGTCACGAGACTCATTTAGAGTAGAATGTTCACTCTCCAAAGCCTTGTGAGCAATGTCAAGTTTCTCAAACTTCTCCAAGAGTCTAGCATGAGCAGCCCCAAATTCAACCTTTTCCTTTTTTAGTTTCTTTACCTTAGCAAGAGCATTGTCACGTTCTTTGATGAGCTAAGAAACAACCTCTTCATGGGACTCCTCAATTGACTCAAGTCTCTCTTCCAAGGATACTCGAGCTTCCTCTTCTTCTTCCAAGGCATTCTTCAAGGAGGCTATCTCCAAGGCATCTTCTCTTTCAATTCTGCCCTTTTCTTCTAGAAGATCTTTGGATTGGGAAAATTAACTCATAAGAGCATCAAAATGAAGTTTGTGCTCACCTTGCAAGTTAGTGAAAAAGGTGTCCAAAGCAATAACTTCTTCTTTTATCTTAAGACTAGTATGATCATCCATATCCATAATTATGTTAATCTTAGGAAATGAAGAAATAGAAGATGATACCTCGGACCCTCTCGCCATAAGGCAAGTGACGTTGTTATTGATGGCGTTTTCATTTGGAGAGTCGAAGAGTGATGATGGAGTAGATGTGGTGGCTATAGCAGCCACCTCACGAGTACTATCTTCATCCTCTTCATCTTCACTTGCACAGGAATATTCTTCTTGTGCCACCAAGACAATCTTGGGTTGCTAATTGTAAGGGCCATTCTTTTTTGATAAATGGCTTCTTTCGAGGTGCCTTGGATTTTTCTTTAAGGATGAGCCTGCCACCATTGTCTTCTCTATTTTGATATGGACACTCAGCCACAAAGTGTAGCCTATCTTCACAATTATAGCATGTTCTTAGTTTTGGGTCATTCTCTCTTCTTCCACTTGACCCATTCTTGCGCTCGAGTTCCGACTTGGCCTTGACTGGATCCTGCTAAAAGTTCCTTGCATAGAACGCCATGTACTCACCATGAGCATGCTTGACTTCCTCGGGGCAATCCATGGAGACACCCTCAAATCCTCTTTCATCCTCATCTTGCTCAACAACATTTGCCTTTAGAGCAACATTAACCCCTTTTTGCATTCCAATGGCTCGGGCACGGGCATCTTCCGTGTTCTTAGCTACAACCTTGAATGATGCCATTTCTTGCATGACTTCATTGGAAGTCATCTGATGGTAGTTGTGTCTACCTTGCAAGCTCTTCAAGTCCGTTGGCTCAAAAGGCATTATACCACTCACGTATTACCTTTTTATCCAAGCATCATCAATGTGATAGGCTCCATGCTTTCTAAATGTTGTTGCGATGCCTTTGAGTCTTCTATACATATCTTCATGGTTTTCACCATCCAACATGTAGAATCCTTCGGCTTCATTACTAAGGGCATTGATACATTGCAAATGTATCAATAATTTTTGATGTTCCATGCTTGGTTTTATCCACTTTCTTGTGTTTTGTTCCATCTTTGGAGTACTTTTCATATGATTTCTTGGACTAACCTATTAACAAGAGCCACAGTGCCAGCTGCCCGTTTTCTGCTGTTTTTGGTTCCAGGAAAGTCAGAAAATGAATATTCTCGGAATTGGACGGGACAAAAGCCAAAGTGCCTATTTTTATGGATGTCATCAAGTGCCAGAATACGAGACGGAGAGGGGCCAGTGGGCCACCACACCACCTGGCCGTGTGGCCAGGCTTGGCCTGTGCCAGGGGGTGGTGAGGCCGCTCCCGGCACCCCCTCGTCCTCTCCTTCCGCCTATATATTACCCTCGGGACGAAAACCCTAAGTGCCCAATCAGAAATCCACGAAAGAGTCTGTAGCCGCCGTCATCTCCATCCCTAGATCGGGAGGGATCTAAAGCTCTTCCCGGCACCCTGTCAGAGAGGGGAATTCACCCTGGAGGCCTTCTTCATCACCATGCAAGCCTCCGGTGTGATGTGTGAGTAGTTCATCCTTGGACTACGGTTCCATGTAGTAGCTAGATGGCTGGTTCTCCTCCTTTGTGCTTTCATGTCTAGATCTTGTGAGCTCTGTTCATGATCAAGATCATCTATTTGTAATTCTGCATGTTGTGTTTGCGGGGATCCGATGGATATTGAGATGCTATTTCAGATTGATTATTGATTCTATCATGTCTTTGTTATTTGTGATCTTGCATGCTTTCCGTTGTTAGTAGCTATCTTGGCCAAGTAGATGCTAGCAACTCCAAGAGTTAGTATTTATGCTCGATATTGGGTTCATGCCTCTAGTAATCTGGGGAAGTGACAGAAATCTCTAAGGTAATAGATGTGTTGTTGCTACTAGGGAGAAAACAACAATCCTTTGTTCATAGAACAATCGTATTGTTTACTTTACACACAGTTCGTAAAGCAATAATCTGTTGCTTGCAACTTAATACTGGAGGGGGTTCGGATGATAACCTGAAGGTGGATTATTAGTCATAGATGCAGTTGGCTGGCGGTCTATGTATAATGTTGTAATACCCAATCAAGTCTCAAAGGAGTCAAGATGATTAGTATATGCATGTATTGCTTTCTCGGTGTTTGTCAATTTCCCCGCTGTAATTTGTTCACCCAACATGTTATCTATCTTAAGGGGAGCCACCTCTAGTGAACTATGGATCCCGGTCCTTTTCTTTACATACTGTAACTACCTCGGTGAATTACGCTCTTAGTTACATGCCTGGATGAGCGAAAGTGGTTAAAATATTACGGTGGGGCCCAGGGCCACTCACGGTAGACCTTTCGGCCGTCCTAACCACTTTCAGAACATCGAGACAAGAACGAGCGACGTAATCGGCAGGCGAAGGGATCAACTACATACACAAGTGAGTATGTATGCAAGCGACATACAACAGTTCTCAAAGCCACTCCATCTAAAAGAAATAGGAATATTGCAACGCCATACGGCAAGATTCAAATATCCTAGATAGAGATAATATTTTAGGATAGCTCCTCATACATCAAACATCAGAGTATCAGGCGGAAGCGGAAAACAAGATCCGAGTACGGGTAAGAAGCAAATCGGCATAAGATGCCACATAAATAAACACATCCCGCCCACAGATCTCACGGATCCCCGTTCCCGGAATCTCTACACCGAGTGATCGTTGCCAACATCATCTGTCTCCTCCACCCAGTATCCATCTTGCGAGTACACCTGTTCATCTGAATCAAACAATTTATCGTGTGAGACCCTAGGGGTACTCAGCAAGTCTTTATGCCACTAAAGGGGACACAACCTGGGGTGACGCAATTGCAGCAAAAGATAATATATAACAATTCTATAGATACTCGCTAACCATCCGCCTAACCAAAGATAGACGGATGTCCGTGAATTAAGAACAACAGTTATAACAGTATAATTAACAGATCCATCCTCCTCCTCGCTTACCAACGAGGAAGCGGACGAACGACCCCCATCCGTTGGCAGTTTTATTAACCATTCCATGAGTGTTGCACTACTTACTAGTCAGGTACTTAGTCAAATTAAAAGCGGTACTTTAGTTATACTTGTCTATGATCGAGAAACTGTGCTCCAAGTCGTCCATAACCGCGGACACGGCTTTCAAAAGATTTACCCTGCAGGGGTGCACGAATAGCAACACACACTCGATCAACCTCAGAAAAACCAACTCAAAACCCAACGAGGCATTCACGACAAAGCAATCACAGGATTCAGCAATATTTCAGGGGCCACCCCATTAAGCTACCCGTAACGAAGCTAGCTGACTCCGAGACGGACTCAAGGTTTGCGCCAATGGCTGTAAACGACTGGGAACCCGAAAATGTGATTGGGCTTGTCGATACCGCAAAAACACTACGCAATTCTTAAACAGTACAGGTGCTCCTCGCACAATCTTAAATAAAACAGTAATGCATGGCATAAGTACAAGATAGTAACAAAACCCCAAACTACTTTGTGGCCCCAAGAAATAAGAATGAATCAAGCTCTAGCTCAGGGGGGTCCATAAGGCCTCCCGGATGTGGATAGTGCGAATAGTCAAGGAACAAGAATCAAGTACTCGGGGTCCTACGGGACACAAGTGAGCATGAAAAACCAAATAGCAGATATTGCTCACCGATGCCTCTTTCATTAGTTATCCCATTACTACTCAGGTTAAGTTGTTTAAGTACCTCGTTATCCATCAGACATTCACATACCATACACATGCTTTTCTACGACTCACATGGCTCAAACAACTCTTGTAGTAATGGCTCATGGGATGGAGGAACAGGCTTCGGTGGGGTTTTAAAAGTAAAGGCTATGCAGTACTTGGATTCAATTTAATGCAATCGCGACTCAATGATGCAAGAATAAGATAGAGGCAATAGGAACTATATGTATGCAAGCATGTGGTAGTGCTTGCCTGGCAGCTCAGTTGAAGCGAGAGATGGATCTAGGTAGTACTCCTGTGATTCCTGGTAATTCTCCTACTGGGCGTCTATTCGAAGAAGAACCAACAAACAAGGGCCAACATAAATAAAGTGCACAAGCATATGAATTAAAATGCGACAAACAAACAAGCATGCCATGATGAATGATGCACAATTTACATGGCCTTAAAGTAGCATGGCAAGGGTAAGGTGTGGGATACAAGAATAAAGCATTTTATTAATTATTTAGCCAAGTTTTATTATCATAAACAGTTCTGATTTGTAATAATGACATGATGCATGCTTCAATTCATAACAAGGAATGCATAGATAGAACGGGCTCGTCGCGCTGATCGATTTAGACATATTATTTGTTGAATTTGGGGTTATAGAATTAAAGTTATTAATTTATTAAGAAAAGGGCATTTTGTTGTAATTTTAATCATCTCGAAATTTAAAGTGCTCAAATAATATTTTGAATGGAATATTTGAATTCCTCACATTTTTCTGATTCAAAAACATATATTAATTGTATTGTTTGGATTTATAATTTAAAAGTTATTTAAAATCTGGTTTGAATTTGAATTGAAACAATTTTGAATTTGTTTTGTTTAAACAGATACACGGAAATACTTTTATTACCCAGCCCTTCTCCATCCCCAGAAGCTGACGTGTGGGGCCGTCTGACTGGCGACGCAGCGTGCGGAAAACCTTTTTACACCACGGGTTCGCCTAGCCTCTGTGTTTGTCAGGTGGGCCAGCGGGTATGGGCCCACGTGCCAGAAGCCGAACCCCGCAGAGGCTGACGGGTGGGGACGTGCTAGAGCGCGGGTTGAGCCGGCAAAAACGCAGGTGCCTTTTTGTAAAAAGCGCAGGGAGGCTGACCGGTGCGGCTCGGTTGGACCGCGGGTTTAGGAAACCAAAAGGCTAGGGGGAAAATTGAAAAACGCGCGCGGCTACTGTTCTTCTTCTCCTCGATCTGACGACTGACGGTGAAAAACACCGCACGGTGGGGCTCGAACCTGTGACCTGGGGCTCGCGCTCGAGGGCGGTGGCCACTGCGGCAGGCGGGGGATGCTGTTAGGAGGGAGTAAAGCGGCTAGGAGAGTGGTTTGCGTCGCGGAGGCGCGCAGACGCCCACAGCCGACGGCGCACTGAGAGTGCTCGGCGTAACGCTTGCCGCGGCTAGGGTTTTACGGCGAGGCGGAGGATGTCTAGGCGGGAGAGGGACTCACCGCGGGCTCGACGGAGGGCTCTGATCGAAGTAGGGAGCAGCAGATCGGCGGTGAAGCAGGCAAACGGCGGCGCTAGGGTTTCGGGGAATGTCGACGTACTGCGGCAGTGGTGGGGCTCCTCCTCCTCGCTGGCGCGTACAGGGTGAAGCAGGGGAACCTTCTCGGCCTCCTTGACCACCTCCACATCGTGCTCTCCGGCTGGAACGAGGACTCGACGGTGGTTCTGACGGTGACCGGCGGGAGGAGATGGCATCGGAGAAGAAGAATAAGAAGAAGAAGAGGAGAGGGCAGGGCCCTGGGGTGGATCTGGGGCTACCGGACGAGGGAGAAAAAGGGTAGATAGAGACGGGGAGGAAGAGGGTGCCGTGTGGGCGCGGGGTAGAGGTAAAGTGGCTTCGGCCACTTTTCCTCCTCCTCGCTCACGTGCTCGACATGAGCAGCCAGGGCAGGGGCAGGTAGGGTTCCTGGCAGGTGGGGACGGCGTGGCGGTGGGACCTGCTGGCAGGGAGGGAGAAAGGAAGAGGGAGAAGGAGAGGGGAGGCTCGGGGTAGCTAGCCTCGGCTAGGGTTAGGTTAGAGGGGAAGGCTCGGGTTAGGGCTGGGGTAGATGGGGTAGCTAGGGTGTGGGGCCAGCGTGGTAGAGAGAGGGAGAAAGAGAGAGAGAGAGAGGTGAGTGCTTGCATGGAGATCAAGGGGTTAGAGTTTAGGTTAGAACTAGGGTTAGAGAGAAAAAGGAGAGATGTTAGGGTTAGGGTTTAGATTAGGTGTTTAGGTTTTAAAACATGTTGATAAGATCAAACCAAGATGAAAGGTGAGGGCTTAACTTCAGCATAAGGTGAGGTGAAGGTGAACCCAAGAAAAGAGAGAGGAATGGGGTTTATAGAAAAGGCCTCATTTGATCATGCATGAAGAAAAAAAATGGTGTTGATGAGAACATGGGGATGGTGGAGAGAGATGGAGATTATCCCACAAAGAAAGAACCACTTAAACCAAGAGAAAAGCAAATGGGCTAAAGGTGGTGGTGCTCTTGCATGGCCCATGCATAATAATTAATGGCCATGTTTATGCTTGTGAAAACAATAATAATAACATGGCATTATTCTTATGCATTCCCAAAATGTGGAATAAAGGCCAAGCAAAAGGAATTAGAATTAGATCCACCCCAACCCACATGAGCTAGAATAAATATCAAAAGAAAAAGAAATACAAGCTCATGGGTAAATGGAATGGTGGAATTACAAGGTGGTGAAAAGAAAGGTGATGGAGTTGAATAAAAGATATGCCCCCAACTCAACTTGGGCATTAAACAATATATCAATAACCAAATACAATATCAAGAGGCAAATACAATTAATAATGCATATGAGAGAAGAACCAAAAGAAAAGGGTTTTATATGATGCTCAAATGCAAGGTGGCATGATGACATGAGCATGATATAATTATGATGCAACAATTATATATAGGAAGTAGCCATTATATTACTAGACCAAGTAGTATTACAATTGTTAGACAATTGGGATGCTACACATACAATCTACAACTATTTACTTCTTTATGTTTACTTTCTGCAAACTATTACTTCTTTCCATTCGATACGTTTAATCCTTTGTTTACCGCAAAACACGGTGATATTGACAACCTCATCGCAAGTTGGGGACAAAGTTCTGTGGTTGTGTTGTGCAGGTCTCCATGTTGCTACTAGCACCGGTAGTGCACCCTGCCAAAGCTCAGCTAGTAACACCTTTGGGGTGTTTCCTTGCTCCTAGTGGTTCGATTAAACCTTGGTTTCATAACTGAGGGAAACTTGCTGCTGTGCTCATCATACCTTCCTCTTGGGGTTCCCAACGAGCTCTACATCAACACCGCCATCAAGCATTTTTCTGGGCGCCGTGCATTGAGCCATCAAGCATTTTTCGGGCGCCGTTGCCGGGGATCGAAGAAGAAGAAGAAACTTCCACGTCAACTACACGCCATAAACCATTTTTCTGGCGCTGTTGTCGGGGAGTCAAGGACATCTTCACAAGGGGAGTCCCTCATAACCAATCTCTTTACTTTGTTGTTTTTGTTTTGCTTAGTTTTCTTTTTGCTTCGTTTGCTTGTTTTGTTATTCAAAAACACAAAATATTAGTTTTACTTGTTTGCTTTCTTATTCAAAAACACAAAAAAATTAAGTCTCCTTTAGTTGTAACCTCTTCCTTAGCTCACCATGTTGATCCCTACATTCACCCTGAAATACCTTTCAATTGGTAGTGGTTCTATAATTGGGAAAGATAACATTGAAGAATCCTTTAATCATGTTAGTAAGCATGAAGATACTGAGGATAGATCCCTTGTAGAACTTGCTCCAAACTATGAGATTGTTGCAGCTTCTTTAATTCACATGTTAGAAGCTAGGTTTGTTAACCTCAACCCCTTAATGCAAGTAATGTTTCTTAAGCTTAAAGAAATTGAGGATCCTGAAAAGAGGGATTTCATTTTAGAAACTTTGTTTAAAGAGTTCTATGATGTTGCCAAGGAAGCTAGGAAAGTCTTTGAACGTTTCAATATGCTAGGCTCATGTGTAGATGTTGTTGGTACACGAGAAAATATGAACAAAACTGAACCTAATGGGGAGGAACCTAAGATACCAACACCCTTTAAACTAATAGCAATACATGATGCCATAGAAAAGAATATTGATTGGATTGTTTCCGCAAACCCTTTTGATGAGAATAGTGAACCTAAGAGCATTGAGAGAGGATCCTCTAGAACTTATTTGGATGATATAAATTGCCTTATTGAAGATATTTCTGGTATTAATCTTAATGCTTCTTCATTTGAGAACACTTGATTCTTTTTCTTACTTCTTATGCCTAACTTAAAGGCGTTAAAGAAAAGTACTTATTGGGAGATAACCCAAAATTTTTAGATGAGTTTTGGAAGTTATTACCTCTGTAATTACCTCTCCTTATCCTTTTTATTTGCTTTTTGTGCCAAGAGTAACCTCTAATGAGAGAGAAATAATGATTGGGAAAGTTACTGTCCCGAAATAGATTTTTGTGCTTCACCGTAAAAATTCTTGAGAGAGATCTGTATGTCTGATTGACCTGTATTTTTTGGTGCTTCTTCCCCAGGTTGTTATCTAACTTTCGTTAGTTCAACACTTTTTGATTTGAGCAACAGAAGGTCTTTGAAAAAATTCGTCGTTACCTGCTGGTCTGTTTTGACAGATTTCTGCCATTTTCTGCATTTGCTTCTTGTTGGTTCCTTTTTGAGTTCTTTTGGGGAATTGAGCTTTTTGAGGGAAGTGCTACAGTAGCTAGTGTTCTAATTGAAGTTTATTTGGTGTTATAACTGAACCTTAAGACCTTTTATCTTAAGTGCACTAATGTTGCTAATAAAGATTGTGTGAAGTTTTGTATGAAGGAAAATTTTCAGGTGTATGGAAGGAATGAGTAATGAGATGAAGAATGGACTAAAGCTCAAGCTTGGGGATGCCACGCGTGTTACCCCAAGAAATATCTAAGAAGTACAAGCGTCAAAGCTTGGGGATGCCCAAGGCATCCCCTTCTTCATCAATAAAAATCTCAGGTTTCTTCCAAACACTTCATTTTTATTGTTTCATGCATAGTTGTGTTTTTCTTGGAGCATCTTCTTTTTCGTTTTCGTTTTTGTTTTTGGTTTTTAGTTTGCTTGGTTTGCTTAGTTTTCTGAATAAATTGGTTGGACCCCCCTCTTTCATACATTGGTTTGCAAATAGTTTGGTTTGATTTGGAAAAGAGTAGGAAAGTTCATGCTTATGTGGTAAAAAGAGCTTGTTTTTGACTGTGGCCTATGCTTTGTCATGCCATGCTTGATATTGTTTTGGCTTTATGCTTAGTATTCTTTGATGTAGCGTGACTTGTTATAAACAATTGAGATTGCTTAATGTGCCTTGGATGAATCATGCGTTGTTTTAGCATATTAAAGCATAGTATAGTGGTACTCTCCTTTGATGCTTTATTTGGGTTGACTTGGCACATGCTCACACCATGTTATGACTATCTCAAGTCACCATAGCCTTTATGATCCTTTAGTTTTCAACTTGTAGTATCACTTTATGCTTTGATCAATGATGTTTTGTCGTTGTGCATGATTATGGCCATTATTGCTCTCTTAGTTTGTCGATCCCAGTCTTTTGCTAGCCTCCACAACAAAGTATGAGTTCCACTCATGCATCCAACTCCCTAAACCAAGTTATTTCAAAGAGTCCACCATACCTACCTACTAGCTTATGCTATTCCAAGTATATTCATGCTTTTGTTTACCTTCCAAATTAAACTTGTTATGAGAAAACTAGTGATTAAAGCTCTCACGAACTTGATGGCACACTTTACTTTATTGCCTCTAATAAACTTGAACCATTGGGTCCTTCTCTGTTGCGTATATGCTTGCGCTTTATAAGTTGAAATTAGCAGAACCATGTACCATGGGGAGCACTTTCAACATTGCAATTGTACTTTGTACCCCATTGATATCATGTTCTTTTGCTTACGGATCCCGGCGGTGTGAAATAAATGTGGAACTTGTAAGATCATGGAGTTTGTATATGTGTTAGAGAAACGCCTGGGCCGCTAGCCTAATCCATGCCTAATCATGGTGGAAACTTTCAGCATCACCATAGTGAGCACTCTATGAAGCATCCTCAGTAAAAACCTATGCAAATAGCAAATAAAAAGATCGCTGAGATGCTCATTGTCTGCTTGCCTTGTCATTTTGATTATGGGAAAGCTCCCGTATCATGTGCAAGGGGTACCCCGTTGGCGGTTCTTAATGATACACATATACTTACAATGACAAGAGCTTACTCGTGACTGAAGTTGAGTAGCATGAGGATCGGTCTTCGTAAGTAAGGGGCATGAGATTTCGGTTTATAACTTGTCAAGCATATCCTCTTAGTTGTGTCACTTTAACCTTAACCACTTCAAGATGCTTATGATAGGGGTAATGAGAGCTGAAAGCTACAAGTACCATAATTTTTGGAAGCTCTTTATGAGATTTGAATCCCTACTTCCTTTTACAAAGGCTTTTCTTCCACCATTACATTGAGTCTCCACCTTCTACCTTTATGCACTTAGTTTGAGAGCATAGTGGCCATTCTTAGTTCTATGTGCATTGTCCCAAGACTAGTTGATTGATGCATACTTTGATATTGCTTGTTTTAAACTATTGTATCTAGTCACTCTTATGAACTTTGAAGGTGTCCTATGCATTTATATTTGCTACTCTATTGAGGGACAAGCTGAATACTATTATGCTATGTTTTCTTTATGTGAAACAAACAAACGTCTTGCAAAGCATTGTTATTCATGAATCTTTTGTTTGTGCCTTTTCATGTTGCATCATAGTTTCTTTGGCTATTTCTAGAACTTTGTCTTTCATGCTATGATTGAAGTACTATGATCCTAGCTTTGAATGTTTTACAAATACTTTGATCAAGTCTTTGATGGTGCATGTCACCTCAAAAATTATTCTTTCTTTTTATCACTTACCTACTCGAGGACGAGCAGGAGTTAAGCTTGGGGATGTTGATACTTTGCAAATGTATCTATATTTTTTGATGTTCCATGCTTGGTTTTATCCACTTTCTTGTGTTTTGTTCCATCTTTGGAGTACTTTTCATATGATTTCTTGGACTAACCTATTAACAAGAGCCACAGTGCCAGCTGCCTGTTTTCTACTGTTTTTGGTTCCAGGAAAGTCAGAAAATGAATATTCTCGGAATTGGACGGGACAAAAGCCAAAGTGCCTATTTTTCCGAATGTCATCAAGTGCCAGAATACGAGACGGAGAGGGGCGAGGGGGCCACCACACCACCTGGCCGTGCGGCCAGGCCTGGCCCGCGCCAGGGGGTGGTGAGGCCGCTCCCGGCACCCCCTCGGCCTCTCCTTCCGCCTATATATTGCCCTCGGGATGAAAACCCTAAGTGCCCGATCAAAAATCCACGAAAGAGTCTATAGCCGCTGTCATCTCCATCCCTAGATCGAGAGGGATCTGAAGCTCTTCCCGGCACCCTGTCGGAGAGGGGAATTCACCCTGGAGGCCTTCTTCATCACCATGCAAGCCTCCGGTGTGATGCGTGAGTAGTTCATCCTTGGACTACGGATCCATGTAGTAGCTAGATGGCTGGTTCTCCTCCTTTGTGCTTTCATGTCTAGATCTTGTGAGCTCCGTTCATGATCAAGATCATCTATTTGTAATTCTGCATGTTGTGTTTGCGGGCATCCGATGGATATTGAGATGCTATTTCAGATTGATTATTGATTCTATCATGTCTTTGTTATTTGTGATCTTGCATGCTTTCCGTTGTTAGTAGCTATCTTGGCCAAGTAGATGCTAGCAACTCCAAGAGTTAGTATTTATGGTCGACAGTGGGTTCATGCCTCTAGTAATCTAGGGAAGTGACAGAAATCTCTAAGGTACTAGATGTGCTGTTGCTACTAGGGAGAAAACAACAATCTTTTGTTCATAAAACAATCGTATTGTTTACTTTACACGCAGTTCGTAAAGCAATAATCTGTTGCTTGCAACTTAATACTGGAGGGGGTTCGGATGATAACCTGAAGGTGGATTATTAGTCATAGATGCAGTTGGATGGCGGTCTATGTATTATGTTGTAATGCCCAATCAAGTCTCAAAGGAGTCAAGATGATTAGTATATGCATGTATTGCTTTCTCGGTGTTTGTCAATTGCCCCGCTGTAATTTGTTCACCCAGCATGTTATCTATCTTAAGGGGAGCCACCTCTAGTGAACTATGGATCCCGGTCCTTTTCTTTACATACAATCTGCAATTGTTTACTTCTTTGTGTTTAATTTCTGCAAACTATTACTTCTTTCCATTCGATACGTTTAATCCTTTATTTACCGCAAAACACGGTGAGATTGACAACCTCATCGCAAGTTGGGGACAAAGTTTCGTGGTTGTGTTGTGCAGGTCTCCACGTTGCTACTAGCACCGGTAGTACGCCCTGCCAAAGCTCAGCTAGTAACACCTTTGGGGTGTTTCCTTGCTCCTACTGGTTCGATTAAACCTTGGTTTCATAACTGAGAGAAACTTGCTGCTGTGCTCATCATACCTTCCTCTTGGGGTTCCCAACGAGCTCTACATCAACACCGCCATCAAGCATTTTTCTGGGCGCCGTGCATTGAGCCATCAGGAATCATACCTATTCCTCATCATGCTTTCATTTCCAATAAAGAGGTCGGTGAGAGCATCCCAAGCTTCTTTAGCTGTGTTGAAATGCTCAATGTGGGGCATGTCCTTGGGACCCACTCCGAGCTGTATCATGTGCAGAGCCGTTGCATTCAATTGGCTATCCACAACTTCTCTTCTTGTCAAGTTGGTGTGATCTCCAATATGAAGACCCTCTTCGATAATCCTCCAAAGTTCAATTGATGAACTTCATACATGAGACTTCATTAAGAATTGCCATTGATTAAATGAAGATGCAGTAACTTTGGGTGGATCACCCCTATTGTTTATTTGAGGATGTGGGATAGGTGGGTCAGGAGAATATAGATGATGAACCTCACTATAGTCCTCCTTACCACTTCCCTTCTTGGAGGCGGAACCATTATGTTTTTCACCTACCACTTCATCTTCCTTAGATCCGGTGTTAGCCTTATCCTTGGATGATGGAGTGGCAGCCTCCAAGGAAGATGGAGATGGGGCTGCGGATGATGTGAGGCGAGCAACCATTTGTTGCATCTCCTCCATCTTGGTCTAAAAGGATTTCAACAAGGTTGTTTCCAACGTCTTGAGGTCATCCATTGTGACCTTGTCCACAGCCTCATTCCCATTCTCCTTGGTACCCATACTTCTCTTAGGCGGTTAAGCCCGAATAAAGAGCCGGGGCCCTGATACCAATTGAAATGGATCGTATGGGCACCTAGAGGGGGGATGAATAGGTGCTACTTCAAATTTTAATGCTTTTTCAATTTTAGGCTTGACACAAAAGGTAAATTCTCTAGATAGCTATTATATAGAATTTCCCTATATGCAAACCTAACTACTAGCGAGTAAAGGCGAGTGAGATGAAGGAACGAGTAAACCATAATGGAGCACATGGAGACACAAGATTTGTTTTACCATAGTTCCTTCCTTGTTAAGGGCAGTACATCTGCGTTGGAGGGGTGGGTGGTACTAAGACCACCACGCCACAATAGGCCTCACCCTGTTCTCCGATGGATCCCGCCACCAAAGGCCTGATCCGCCTTTCCACTATAGGAACCCTTCGAGGCGGGAACCGGCTCCTTTACACAACTAGCGGGGCACAACTCCACAATCAGATTGGAGGCTCCCGTAATGACAACAAGCTGCCACAAGAACAAGTTATCAATAACAAAACATAAGATCTAGATATTAACGAGAATACTAGATCGGGGATTTCTCCAAGTAAATGGAGAGGAGTTGATGCGCTTGATTCGTGATGACGATGTAGGTTGTCTCCTCCTTCAATTCCCCCAAAGATCGAAGCCTTCGGGTGGTTGAGGTGGGAGATCTAGAGAGAGAGCACTTACAACAGGTCTAGCAATTTTCGAGTGAATCAAGAGTTTTGACCGAAGGGGAAGAAGGGGCTTTTATACCCCCTGACCCAATAGAGCCGTTGGAGCCTTTGGGGGGGCGGATTATCCATCCCAAGTGAGGGCCGGATTATCCGGCCCGGGAAAACTCTGCCCTAGACTCGGATTATCCGGGGGAAAGTCCGCCCCTAGACTGAGCGTCGCGCCTTGCCTAGCCTTGATCGTCTCCTGGGGGCAGGATTATCCGGCCAAAGGCATGGGCCGGATTATCCGGTCAGGTGAAGAAAATCTGCCCTTTTCGGACTTTCCGGGGAAAAGTCCGCCCCTAGACTAAGCGTCGCGCCTTGGCTGCCTTTGATCGCCTTCTGGGGGGGCGGATTATCTGGCCCAAGGTGAGGGCCGAAATATCCAGGCGGAGGAAGAAAATCCGCCCCTGTTCGGATTTTCCGGGAGAAAATCTGCCCCTAGAAAGAGTGACGCGCCATGGATGTCTTTGCCAAGTGAGTTAGGCCGGATTATCCGGCCCTTGATGGGGGCGAATAATCTGGCCCCCCAAACACAATTTCATTCCCTGCACACTTAGCACACATGAGAAAACTCAACGGTATTGTTATCTAACACTCAAAATACAGGGAACCATGAAATGTTATTTCAGCTAGTCATTGGAGGATATTGGCGAAGTTCTCAAAGTACCATACATGAACAAAATGTCTGCCTTTGAGGTGCAAGACAAGGCAAAGGAGATTCCCCAACTCATCCAGGACTGGAACATGTCCTATGCGCGAACCGTAGCATAGAACGCCCTCACCATGGTTATGAGCCACCATGGAAGCATGGCGATCTGGCAAGTAACCAGAGGATATTCGACTGTGGATGAAGACGGCAAGGAGCAAGATATCAAGGCCATCATGGACTCTTGCGCTGGATATGGATGTCATGTAGCTGATCTGACCAGCTATGACACTCCATTGTTCACTCGCGTGGAGATGCCTCCTCCGCCTGCCGAAGAAACAACCAAAGTTTCTGACGACGAAAAAACCGTATCGGATTTGAATGTCTCAGAAAGATATCAAGTTGAAGGCGATGTCTCCAGTGAGCCGGTAGCTCCTACCTCTCCTCCTACATCATAGAGCATAAGAACAAACAATGTGTCATTCTGAAACAACCGGGTTGTAAATAAGTAGTATGACATTTTGCTAGTGCTAAGATTTGATGCTTCTATTTAGCACTTTTGGCTTTATTTTGTCATGCCTGGTGTGTTTACATAAGCACCTTTTGTTTTGCCTATACTTATCGCTTATCTGGCTTTCTTCCTCGTCCCTTTCGTGAGCCGGCTAACTTTCAACATGGAAACTTTGCCGAGCAAAGGACCTCAATTGCTAAACCAGTTTAAACTCGGAAACAAAGCCGGCTTCCAGTACCAACAATTCACTACTCGGAAAATGCCCGCATCCGGCAATCAGATAAGGAACCAAAGTATAAAATAGAAAATTTAGATTTATACCCGAAGGTAGCATTTTTAGAATCAGAAATCTTAACCAGAACAAACATGAGCATAAAGTACTTTCAAGTATTCTGGGATTTTCGACTGTGACATGATCTTTCGGAAATAAGATGGTAATGTAAAACTTCTCATAAAAATTGAGGCAACCAATACTTTATTTCTCATTGAACATGTACACATATATGATTACAAAGAAAGAAAATTTAAGAATAAAAGGACATAGCTGAGCAATGTTCCACGGCTTGTCTAATTCTTCCGGCTTTGTACTGCCTCCAGCTCTCTTTCTTTTCTTAGTAGCAGGTCTTTCTTTGACTCACCACATATCAGTTAGATAGTAAGAACCATTGTGCAATACTCGGCTAACTAAAAATGGCCCTTCCCACACTAGGGAAAGTTTGTGCTTTCTTTTCTGCACAAGCCAGAGAACCAAATCTCCTTTACGCTTTGTTTGGATGTTCATATTGGTAGGCTAGACATTATATTGGGCTGAATGCCCAATACCTAGTATATTGATATTGAGCTCGAATGCCAATATTTATGTTTAGATCTGTTATGTATTCAGAGGAGAAGTAGATATTGAGATTGAATGCCAAATCATGTTTGGATGGCCCAACTGATGAATTGCAGTTATACGAGACTTGGATCACTATACTGATATATACGTGTAATAATTGTACGGCAACAACCAGATAAATGACCACGTCTAGATAATATCAAGTCCTAAAGCTGCACACTACGTGGTGCCATACAAGTTCAGAACACAACACACAATATTGCAAGTTCTTGGCATGCACTATTACACATCAAAGCATGCTACAGACGACCACACTGACAAGCAAACCATGAGCACATTAGCTACAACATCATACAGCAGTAGTAGATCAAGATAAGGAGCAGACATGGAAGGAGAATGGGGCCATACATCGTCCTAGCTCAGGGGGAGGGAGCGGGTTCCTGCAACAACGACCAGGCCAGACGCTGGAGCTCTGGAAGATTGTTCCCGGACGTCGGAGCTTAGAGGGCCCGTTCCCGGACGTTGGAGGAAGAGATAGGGTAGGAGGGTGGGAGAGCGTTCCCATCCGGAGATGGAGTCATGGAGGGCAGGAGGACGGGAGGAAGACTACACGCGCCGCCGCCTAGGTATTCTACGCACGGGGAGAAGAAGCTTTTTCAATCGCTAGGCAGTCAAACGAAGCGGTGCGCTGAATACATAGCAATGTTGAGCCTAACTCCTCGATATCGTGCCTCCAATTTTTTTGTCGTCAGTGCGGGGTCTCGATATCGAGCTCCAATACACATGCTCAATACCTCAACCATCCGAACACCTGACATTTGTGTATTCGGGGCTGACACCACCCGAATACCCAATATCTAGCTCCAATTAGAACATCCGAACGAAGCGTTATTGAAAGACCAGTTTCTGACTCGCTGGCTATGATACTTGCATAACTTCAGCTAATAGGATGTTGATCTCATCTCAGCAACGACGTGAACTTCTTCGATTAAATCAAGATTGTTTTTTCGAGAAATTTCGGCATCCTCTTCGATATATGCAGCAACTCAGGGAGAAGTATGAACCAAATAACTAGGAAGAACAGCTTCTGCACCATAGACCAAGAAGAAATGTGTGTATCCGGTTGACCTATTCGGAGTTGTTCGCAAGCTCCATATCACAAACGGTAATTCATCTGCCCAAGCCCCCGCAGCACGACATAGTGGTGCTTCGAGTCTTGGTTTGAGGCCTTGTAGGATTAAACCATTTGCTCTTTCAACTTGTCCATTAGCTTGTGGATGTGCGACTGACGCAATGTCAAGACAGATATTTTGTTCATCGTAGAATCTGACAAGTTCTCCCATAGACAAATTGCTCCCGTTGTCTATTATAATGCTATGCGGATAACCGTATCGGATTATAACATCCTCGACAAATCTTCTAGTTGTTGCTCCATCACAACTTGTGACAGGTTTAGCCTCAATCCATTTTGTGAATTTATCCATCATCACTAAGACGTGAGTAAATCCACTTGGAGCCCGTTTAAACGGTCCTACCATGTCAAGCCCCCAGACCGCGAAAGGCCATGCTATCGGTATTGTTCACAACTGATCAGCCAGAACATGAGCTTGTTTGGCGTACCTTTGGCAGCCTTTGCATGTCTTGACCAGCCGTTCGGCATCTGCCTTGGCTGTAAGCCATAAAAATTCGTGTCTAAAAGCTTTTGCCACTAAAGATTTGGTTGCAGCATGATGTCCGCATTCACCTTCGTGGATCTCTCATAAGATTTCCACTCCTTCTTACGGAGATATGTAGCGCTGAAAGACCCCAGATACACTCCGCTTATAGAGCTCACCATTTATTATTGTATAGGTTTTTGCTCGTCAGATGATCTGTCGGCTCAGAACCTCGTCTTCGGGTAATTTTCCATCTACCAATAAATCAAGGTAGGGTTGAGTCCAGCTGGGAATTACAGCAATAACTGCCACTAAAGGTGAGTCGGATTTGGTCGGATATTCCTCATCTACTCCTTTTATAGAGGGGACTTTGAGGTGCTCTAGAAAAGCGCCATCCGGACCTTTTTCCGTGTAGAGCCTATTCGAGATAATGCATCTGCTTCCTCATTTTCTGTTCGAGGGATGTGTTGAACCTCAAATCCTTCGAACGATTTAGATAGTTCATCCACGACAACTCTATATGTTGCCATGTGCTTATTTGCATTACAGATATCCGACACTTGTTGAGCACCAAGACCCGAATCTCCATAACACATTAATCGTCGGATGTCGATATCCTTAGCAATCCGGATTCCATGTAGCAGTGCTTCATATTTGGAAATGTTGTTTGTTGCCGTGAAGTGGATCCGCAACACATAGAAAAGCTTATCTCCTTGGGGTGATTTGAGCACCAGGCCAGCCCCTGAGTGCCTTAGACCCGTCAAAATGCAAGGTCTAGTATTTCGACTCTAGGAGGGTCATATTTTCCGTTGTCTCTGTCCAATCAGCGACAAAATTAGCGAGGATTTGGGATTTGATTGCTCTACGAGGTTTGTACTCAATGTCGAAAGCTGAAAGCTCTATGCCCCATTTTGCGACACATCTTATAGCATCGTTGTTGTTGATTATATCTCGCATGGGAGCTATGCTCACCACGGTAATTGGATGTTCCTGAAAGTAATGTCGTAACTTCCGAGATGTGAAGAACACGCCGTAAGCCAGCTTTTGATAGTGCGGATACCACTGCTTTGATTCAGTTAGGACTTGGCTAAGGTAGTAAGTCGGATGGTGCATGTAGTGACCTCGGATCGAGTAAGGATCCTAAGTCCCTGTGATTAACATGCTAGTCCCTGGATCATTAGCTAGCACTCACAGTCGATGAAATATCATGTAAAACACAAGTCTTTATTACATGAATCGAATAATCCAGAGTTTATATTATTACAACAGAAGCAAAATATATACAACTTGGAGTCCCATCAATGCCACAGGCAGGTTGAGTGAAGACTCGTGATCCTAGCGCACCTTTCAACGATCTCCAAATTCTGCACATAAAACGTGCAGCCAAACGAGTTGGTCAATACTTTGAATGTATTGGCAAATTACACCAAGGAAAGATCAAGACTAACTCTACATGCAAGGCTAGAGTAGGCTTTGGGGTTCATTTGCGTAAAGCCAATTTTATCAATGTAATAAGAAAAGAGGAAGAAAGTTTTTCCTACTTTGTAAACTTTGATAAATAGTATAGGGTCAAATGGAACACGAGGATATTACTCACCAAGTGCCCAATCAACCTAACACTTGGATATTACACACCAGGTGGCACTTGGATATTACGCACCAAGTTACTTGGATATGACACACCAAGTTCCCAAATTCCCACCTATTAGCGATATTACGCACGCCATAGGTTTTGAAAAACTTTTGTTTGAAAAGAGAGAGGAAGATCTTTCAGAGGCTCCATCCTTCAGATGCTCAAAATGTTCTTTTCCGTGAACTCGGCTGATCGATCAGATTGCAATACTCTCGAGAGGTTGTGCACTTTCCCCACAATCCACGATCAAGTCCTTTTACAGACAAGACCACGGCGAAGCCTTCCCTTAGTAGCCCCTCTACCAGCTGGATCCAACCGTGCCAAGAACCTCCAAATGTTGGTACCCCGGTGAGGTTTCCCACTAAGTACTAAGCCAAGATAGAGCCCATATGTATTGTGGTTGCACGGGAAGCTTCTGAATTCTGAAACATGGCAGACTTCTTTGATTCCTGGGAGGCCGTCCTCCACCAAAATCTCACTCGTTGTCCCGACAACCATTCGCCCAGAAGAAAACTTAGTTTTATTTTTAAGGGGTTTTGGAGAAGAAAAGTTCGCTCGAGAGAGCTATCATACTTAGAAAATTCTTGAGTCTTTCGAACCCTCCCAACGGTATTTGATATATATAAGTATATAGCATAGCAAGCATAACTTAGAAAAACAGGATAACCTATTGGGATAGAAAATCCTAAGCATAGAGCTACTCATGGCATACTACAAAACCGTACTTGCAAAATAGTACTAAGAAATTCTACCAAAAACCTACGCATGCATACTACAGAATTTGAAGAGTAAAACATGCATAGTCACAACTGGGACATAAATATGAACAAGTGTTGTAACTTGCCTTATGTTTGTGTTATGGATGATGATTGAATTCTTCTGCAGCAATCGCACTCTCCGAACAATCTAACGCGAGGACAAAACAATTCCAATCAACACAATTACAAACATAACAACCACAACAATGATAAACACAAGCATGCATGATGATTTAATATTAGTTCTTTGAATGGTATTAGATCATATGATGCATGTAGGAGATCATTTAATGCAATAGGGTATTTGTTATTAAATCTTGATGACCAAAAAAAATGCTTTAGTAGTTCTGTTGCAACTTCTGTCCTAATTGTCTAATTAAATTTGGTTATTAGTTTTATTGGATAGAGGACAGACCAGGAGGAATTGGATTCATCTTAATCGGAGTTATAGATCTTTTTCTAGGATTTATTTAGTGTTTAATGGAGTTTAATAAATCTGAACAGATCGTACTGACAACAAACAAAACTAAGTACAGATCTGAAAACTACGAAAGATTATGAACTCAGAGACATATTACTCATATTTTTCGGATATGTAGATTATTTACTATGAATTTAATGATTTAAAAGGCCAATAATACTAATTAATTATTCGCCAGTAATATATACAGTAAACTTGTAATTTTATTCCAGAATCATGTTCTATACAATTTTGTGAATCCAGGGGTATATCATTTGTATTTTTCTGAGTTGTATTTTATTTTCTGTGAATTAATTGCTCCAAAAAGTGTATTAAACCATTTAAATAATCACGACAAATACTTACAGCAAATGTTTGATACAATTATATATTAATACTCTACACGATTTTGTGATTCCAACGGTATATCATTTGCGATGTTTGGACATAGTATGAATTTTCTATGGATTTTACAAGTTAGATCTATAATCTGCAATTTTAAATTCGAACGGAATATTCCAGAGAATATTCCGCTGATTGGACAGGTTGACCGTGCAGGCTGACTGGGACTAGATACTGACCTGACGACGACGTGGCGGTGACGAGGCAACTGATCGGGACGATTGAATCTCGACCGTCGGGATGAGATCCGGTGGCTAGAAGAGAAGTTGGCTCAAAATAGACCCGATTTTGCCTAACAAAGGACTAGAAGTAGTGTTAAAGAGATAAATCCGTAGGTCAAATCGAAAAACTTTGAACATTAAAGTTGTGGAGGATGATTAGATCTACCTTTTCACCAAAGGAATTTGGATTCCAAGAAACGAGTGCGAGTAGATCTTGGAATTACGCCATCAGATCTGAAATATTGCGTTGCGAAATTCTCCGGCTGTGGTGGATGAAAAGAGGTGAGGTTTATCGGAATTGAAAGATTTCAACGAGATCTACAACTTTCGTGTTGAAGCCGAAGGCAGCCTTCAAAATTTAGATGGGTTTAGAAGCGAAATAGATTCGGTAGGGTGTAGATTCGGGATTTCGGGAAGGAGAAGTGTTATAGCTGTGGCTCCGATGGATTATTTGGGCTTTTAAGATGATGGGAAGATAGATCTTGGAGTAGTAAACAAGTAGAAACAAACGGAAGTCAATTCGAAGTTGTAGATAAAAAGTTATAAGTGTTTGAATAGAGATAGGTTTAAAAATCAGATTTTCGCACGCTTTTTAAAGCAGAGGTGGGATCGATCCCGTGCGCTGGCTGGTTCGGTCGGCTGAGTGGGCCGGCCGGGTGGCCCATTTCGGTTTTTTTTTCTTTTTCTTTTTATTTCCTTTTTCTATTTTGGTATTTTCTTTATATCTTTTGCATACGAATTCCAAATGACATGATTCTTGTTTCTAATTTTTTCTAAAATTCCGTAGATCATTATAAGATCATATTTGTAACATTTTCACTAGTTTGGAGATGATTTATTTATAAATTTCCATATATTCCTTATAGGAATATTTGGGCAAATCAACTATCGGATCTAGATATTAGGATTTGGATTCAATTTTTGGGAATTTTGCATGGATGCAAAGAAATGCTTATGAATGCTTCATGATTTTCATTTTTGCAAACATTCACACAAATCCTAAAGCTAAAACTCAATTCACGCCTTTTTGCCTATATGGCTACTTAGGTATTATCAAAAGGATATAGGGTTTTATGCATTTGGCCTTATATGGCTACTATGCAATATTTCTAAATAGCTTCTTAGGGTTTTATTTTAACCACTCAACCAAAACACACAATGCCACAAATGCCCAAAACAACAAGTTCAATCATGTAACATGAAGGAACACATTCTTAACATCCAATGAAAATGAAGATGTCATGTTATCTTCTCTCTTTTCAAGCAAGTGGTGAAAAGCATCTAGAATGGTTTCATAAATCGAAGTAGAGACTTTAAGGGTCAAATAGGGAAATTATAATATCACTCCACCATAATTGGGAAAGTCATTTTATTCCCTCCCTTTAATCATCTAAGCATGGTTGGATATTTAAAGAATCAAATAGTTGAAAAGAAAAAGAAAACAAGTTGGATAGTCCTGTTAATCCAATCTCATACAAGTTTCTGAATTCAAGGAAGGAAAAATCATAACAGAAAGTTTCTTTTCTTTGAGAAATTTCAAAAAAGTCAAACAATTCAACCAACTTATTTTATTAACTTTACATTCCAAAATTAGGAGAATTTTGGGATGTGACAGTGCACCAAGTGTTCCAGTTTTTCCTTTGGTCTCTCCACCACCATGACGACACTGACGACTCTGTTTGTCGCAGCGAGATAGAGCAACATCGATTCATGAGGTTCCGGTGCTACAAGGATATGAGTAGATGAGAGTACTACTTTCAGGTCTTGTAGTGCAGCTTCAGCTTCGTCAGTCCAAACGAATTTTTTGGTATTTTTCAAAAGCTTGTAGAGTGGTTGATGACCCACAAGTATAGGGGGTGTATCGTAGTATTTTCGAGGGAAGTGAAACCCAATTTATTGATTCCACACAAGGGGAGCCAAATAATATTTATAAGCCTTAACAACTGAGTTGTCAATTCAGCTGCACCTGGAAACAATCTTGCTCATAATAGTTTATCAGTAGCAACAGTTTGGTAGTAGCAATAGTAGAGTAATAGCAGTAGTAAAAGTAAACATAGTACACAAAATTGCAGTAAACAGTAAGATTAAAGCGCGGTAGGCATAGGTTGGACGGACGGGCGTTTCATGGACAAGACAATTCACATGGCAATAAAGACATAGGGCATTTGCAGATAAATAAGATAAAGCATCCAAGTACTAGATAATCGTAGGCATGTGTTTCATATATAGTCATACGTGCTCAATGAGAACTTGCACAACATGTTTTGTCCTGCCAGCCCATTTGCAGCGAGGCCTCAAGGGAACTACTGGCAATTAAGGTGCTCCTTTTAATAGAGCACCGGAGCAAAGCATTAACACTCCGTGAACACATGTGATCCTCATATCAAAGCCATTCCCTCCGGTTAGCCTGATTGCTGTCACTTCGGGGCCATTGGTTCTGGACAACGACGTGTGTATACAACTTGCAGGTAAGACCATAAACAATACTATCACAATGAATCAATAACATGTTCAGATCTGAAATCATGGCACTCGGGCCCTAGTGACAAGCATTAAGCATAACAAGTTGCAACAAAGTCAAAAACACTAATAGTAGATACTAGGCACCATGCCCTAACAATCTGATGCCATTACATGAACGATCTCATCCAATCCCTACCATCTCCATAGCCTACAGCGGGGGATTACTCACTTATAGATGGGGGAATCATGGATGGTCGATGGAGAAGCGATGGTGATGATGATGGCAATGATCTCCTCCAATTCCCTGTCCCGGTAGGATGCCAGAACGAAGTTTCTGGTTCTGAATCGCAGAATCTGGTGGTGGCGGCGTAGCGGAACTCTTTCTAGAAAAATGTCGAACCCTCCTGGGTTTTTAGGTCAGGAGGCAACTTATAGGCGAAGAGGGAGGCCGAGGGGCAGCCGAGGCGGCCACACCACCCCTAGGCACGGCCTGGCCCGCGTGGCCAGGTGGTGTGGGCCCCTCGTGGCCCTACTCCATCTCGTCCTCTGGCTCCGTGAGTCTTCTAGTGAAATAGGATTTTTGGCATATTTTCCGAGATTTTTCCTGATAGTTGATTTTTTGCACAAAAACTAGAGACCAAGGTAATTTTGCTGAAAACAGCGTCAGTCTGAGTTAGTTGCATCCAATTCACACAAGTTTAGAGGAAAAACAATAGCAAAAGTGTTAGGGAAAGTAGATACGTTTTGGACGTATCAGTGGTGCGGCTCTTTCATCGAGTTGGCTTACAAACCGACTGACTGCATCAATGCAACCAGTTAGTCTTTGAACGTCCTTCAGGCGTGTCGGCCTGGAAATATTGAGTATAGCCTTAATTTTTTCTTGGTTCACCTCTATGCCTCTTTGAGACACGATCAAACCTAATAATTTTTCGGCTAGTATTTCAAAGAAACATTTCTTTGGGTTAAGCATTATGTTTTATTTTCGTAAATTGGTGAATGGTTCCTCCAAGTCGAAAATTAAGGTTTCCTTGTTTTTGGACATCACCGCTATGTCGTCCACATATGCATATACATTGCATCCGATTTAATCATGGAGGCAACGTTGCATAGTGCGTTGGTACGTAGCTCCTACGTTTTTTAGCCCAAAGGGCATCGTAACAAAACAGAAGGTTCCGAAGGGGGTTATGAATGAAGTTTTGACTTTGTCTGATTCCTTCATCTGAATTTGGTGATAACCAGAATATGCGTCGAGAAAACATAGGAGTTATGAGCCTATCGTAGAATCGATTACTTGATCATCAATTCTAGGCAGAGCGGACGGATCTTTGGGATAAGCCTTGTTCAAGGCAGTATAATCAACACACATCATTAAATCAATGGTGTCCTTTTTAGGGACCATTACAGGATTGGCCGACCACTCAGTGTGGATGACCTCTTCTATGAATCCGGCTAACTCGAGCCGGGCTAGTTCTTTGTCTATTGCTCTTCTTTTTTCATCACCGAAACATCGTAAGGACTGTTTGAAGGGTTTAACATTTGGGTGTACATTTAGAGAGTGCTCGGCAAGTTCCCTAGGTACTCCGGTCATGTCAGATGGCTGCCATGCGAAGATATCTTGATTTGCTTGGAGGAACTTGACGAGCGCGCTTTCCTATGCGCTATCTAAACCTACACATTTTTGGGTAACCTTGGAGGGGTCATCATCCTTCAACAGCGTCATCTTCATCGGTTCCGATGCCTTGAACTCCGGAGTCGGCTTTGTCACCTCCTTCTTTCTTGTGGGCATCTCAGACGGGTTGATGGTCTTCTTGATCTCCTGGTACTCTTGGGCGTGCAGTATGACTTCAGCAAAGGCGGGATTTCCATCTTCACATTCTTGTGCTTTCTTCGGGTCTCCCGTGATGGTGATCACGCCCTTTGGACCTGGAATTTTCATCATATTATAAATGTCACACGGACGAGCCATGAAAGCCCAGTAAGCCGGACATCCGAATATAGCACGGTATGCGCTCTTGAACGGGACCATTTCAAAGGAAAGTGCTTCCGTCCGGTAATTCTTTGGAGTTCCAAAAGTAACATCCAAAGTGATCTCTCCCAGGGAATTTGCTTGTCTTCCTGGGACAACTCCGGTGAAAGATCACAGAGCTGTGATTCAGCTGAGTTTCTGAGATCCTCATCTGACGCAACGTTTCGATGTAGAGGATGTTGATGCTGCTGCCGCCGTCCATGAGGGTCTTGGAGAATCCATAGCCGTCAATGAGTGGATTTACGACTAAGGCGTATTTTCCTCGCATGTGCAACTTAGGCGGATGATCAGCATGGTCAAAGGTGATTGTCACATCTGACTAGTCCAAGAATTGAGGGATAGCCAGAACAGTTGCATTGAGTTCATGCAAGACTGCTTTCTTGACCTTAGCTGGTTGAGACCCAAGGAAAGTGACATAAGTGTCTTTCTTTGTTGGGAAGTTCTTCTTTCCATCCGACTTGTGGTTTGAAGGCTCAACTTCCTCCATGTCGTAATCTTCCCTGGTCTCTTTTTCTTTTTCAGGATTTTCTCTCCCTTCTTCCGCTTAGCCCTGTAGCCAGCGGAATCGTCTTTCTTGATTTCGTCATTGAAACGACACTCAGCATTTGTGTGGGATGATCCCCCGTTGGCATCTAAGTGATGCACACACGGATTGTTGGCAATGTCGGCCCAGGAGTAGGTTTTTCCAGGTTGCTGGTCTCCTCTACCCTGGATTCTTGATGTCCCACGACTGCATTCGCGGTTGCCTTCGTGCCCTCCTCGTCCTCCAGACCCAAAAGTAGCAGTGACAACTACGGTTTCCGCGTTGGGCTTTTCTTCCAAGGTGTTCTTGCGCTTCTGAGCTTGTTGCTTCGGTTGTTTTGCCGACTGTGGTACCGCCAGGACGTTCAGTAGTCCTTCTACGTCATCATCGGCATCTGCATATTTGCTTGCCATTTCTATCATCTCTCCCAGATCAGTGACTTTGTCGCACTTCAAACGGTGACGTAGTAGACCAATTGGGAGTCCTGCAATGAAAGCTTCAATCGCAGTTTGATCATTTACCCCTCCGCATGAGTTATTGGTGTCGATCCATCATCCGAGATAATCTCGGCAAGTTTCTCCGGCTTTCTAGGTGCAACACTGCAGGTCTCCTACCGTACAGGGCCTCCGATATGTTCCTTCGAAATTCCGAAAGAACGCGCTTTGCATGTCATACCAGTTGTGGATGGTGTTTTCTGGAAGTTCATTAAGCCATTATTGTGCCGTCTTCTGCAACATAAGTGGGAGATACCGGGTCGCAACCAAGCTATTTGCGCCTTTGGCGATGTAGCAAGCCTAGAAAAAATCCTGGAGCCCAGTATCTGGCCAGGCCACACCGTCATAGGCTTGGATGTGTCTTGAGATAGCAAATCCTTCCGGGAAGTGTGTTTGTCGAATTCGTGGCCCGAAGCATTTTGGACCCACGTAGATATCGTCATTCTCGTAGCGTCGTGCCTCTATGTTAGAGTTGATCCGGTGTCTTGTGTCACTTGGTGACAGGGAACACCGTCTTGGTTGTTGTTGTGGCTGCGGTGCCTTGGAGCCGGACTTCTACTTCCGCCACCACCTCCTCCGCCATGACACCCTCCTTGGCCTCCTCGAGAGTCCGTATGATGGCTACTTGGTGGAGAGGGTGGTGCGGGTGGATTGTTCCCGACTGAATGCCGGCCTCCATCCGGAGCATCATTATTCTAGTTCCGGGGAGGGTCTTCATTACGACGATCCCCCTGTCGGCTAGACTCAGCACGGTGTCTGTTGTTCCTTCGTCCGTCGTTTCCCCTATTGCGATGAGGTTCCGCCAGATGGCTTGTGTGTCTAGGAGGTGGCATCCTTTGTCGGTCCTCCTCCCGACGTTGCTCTTTGTCGTCTTCCATGTGATTGTTCGATTCTCACCGGGGAGGGTGTCTTGGAACCATGCCGCAACTGCGTCTCACTCTGCGGTTGGAGCAACATTTCTCTAGTCACGTGTGGTTCTGTGTCGTTGCCCTGAAGATCCGGTTCTCGAATAGTTGTCTTCCCGACGGTCAGGATGGTGATGCTGTGCTCGATCCCGTCGGGCCTAATATCATCCCAAGCCGGATCCGTGTGACATTGGTCGGACTTAGAGACCAGTTTTCTGCTTCCGTATTTTGCGGCCTTTTGTTGTTCCAAACCCTTAGTAAGTAGATTTACGCCCAACTGAACTTGATCTGGGCTTGGTTGTTCGCTAGGATATCTCGAGCTGTAGCAACATGTTCCACTGGTGTTTAATACACCAGATCTCCCTTGCTATCCAGCCGAGGTTCTCCCTTGACGACGTCATCTCCCTCAAAGGGGGTCTTGTGGACTTCCAGATTTTTGTTAGCCCGCATGGGGCTGTTCTGGGTCTTCTGATGTTGTAGGGAGTTGAACTGGCATGCAGATGCAATGCGCTTCTTCTCTTCCATAAGGTTATTAGCCTCATCCAGGAGTACTTGACGACGCGCTTCTAGGGCTTGGGCCCTTTCTCCCAATTCTGTAGGTGTAAACTCTGCAGCACAAGGGATTGGCGTAGTTAACACAACATCGATAAGTTTATGGGCACCAACAGTAACCATGTATCCATCCACCGGGGTTTACTTAGGCTCGTCTAGGATTAGGGATCCATCCGAGTATTCTCCGTATTCTTCGGCAACCACTTCCTCTGCTGGAGGATCTTTTGTCGGAGTCTTGTTCTTCTTCTTCTTCTTCTTCTTTTCCTTCTTGGCAGCACCGGTAGCAAAGCCGGCTTTGGGTCTGTTTCCCGGAGTCAAGCTTTGTTCGGTACTTTCGGACATCTGGACGTCGGGATTGTCTCCGAGATCCATGTCATCATGTGCTTTGGGAGAGTTTTCTCTAGATCCTTCATCCATGGCTTCTCCTTCTTCTACAGCTTTGGAGTTGAACTCCTCTTCATATTCCATAGAGAACTTTCAGAAATCCACCGACGTCATGGAATCATCCGAAGATGCCGGTAAGTCGGTGTTTCTTCCGATCGCCTCCATCACCGAGTCTTCGTTGTCTCTAGCATCGGCAAAGCCGGATCCGAATCCAACATATCCGACAAAGTACGAGGCGTGCGTCCTTAGGTAGTTGCGGCTTTCCTCGTGGGCTTCCTCGAAACGTCTAATGGTCTCGAGAACCTCATCCACGCTTGTGCCTTGCAGCATTATGCGCCTCAATGTATGCCTCAGGAAAGGTTGATCTGTTCCGGCATTTGCAGAGACAGAACCAAAGTTGTTGTCTTGCTCCTCCTGGATTTCAACCTCAACGGGCAGATCGATCTGGGATTCAGCCTCCCTAGGGAGATCCACTCCAGATTCGACTTGCACTGCAAGATCTGCTTCAGGCTCAGCTTTCTCCACTATAACTGCAATAGGTGTGGGCTGGGTGGATTTAGGGTTTTCTGAGATCTGGAACTCTGCCGCCTCTGCTGACAAAGTGGACCCAAAAACTTCTTCTGCCTCTATCATCACCGCTAGGGTGGGTGGGGCAGGTTCAGCGAAACCGATGTAAACATCGATCTCACCAAAAGACATGATGGTGTAGGCAGTCACGGCCTCTGTAGCCGGAATCCAGGTCTTGTCGAGAACGATGAGAGGGACTTCGCTAGAGTAGAGGACGCGACCGACATCGATGGTTTCGCCGATTCTGATTCTTGTAGATTCCGCTCGAAACATAGATCCGAAGCTCACTTGCCCCATGGTGGGCGCCAACTGTCGTTGGATTGATGACAAGTACGCCATGAGGGGGTCCTCGAGGGGTGCGGAAGAGAGGGGTGTGAGACATATGGTGTTCCGGGATGGTGAGCACACAAGTTTACCCAGGTTTGAATCCGCCGGCTTTGGACGGATCCTACTCCTACTAGCAATCCAGTAATACGGCAGAGCCAGAATATGGGTTACAAGGGTTTCTCTTGTGCGAGTTGAGGTTGTAGTCTATTGTGGGGTGCCCTAAAGGCTGCACCCTAGGACGGCTTATATAGATATCCAGCCTAGGGTTTACAGGAGAGACCTATCCGACTACGACTAAGAATTAGTTATAGAGTACATCTTGAACTACAAGTAACACTATAGGCCTATGTCGGTAAGTCTTCTGGCCTTCCCATAGCCAGACTGGACTCCGTCTCTTCTCCCTGACTGGGCCACCCGTGAAGCAAAGCTCTAACCTGAAGTGGGCCACCATGGTCAGTGAGGCACAGTGAGGATACCCGGAAAGTATATCCCCGATAACGGCCGACCACCTAATCCAGTGGTATTTTATCTTCACGTTGTTTCCCTCCTAGTAGAAACGTGCGCGGTATTTGTCCGTCCCCCGATGGACGCCATCCCCCAATAGACACATACCCATGGCGTCGAGCGGAAGGTTCAAGAGACATGAACTTCACCATCCAAGGGTCTGCCCTCTTCGCCATCTCTCCTAGCAGAGGACCCCGATCCGCTGCCGTCAGAGCCTTGTCACTGGCCAAGAGGCCCAGATAAGTAAAAGGTAACGAGCTGCGCTTACAGTTAAGTTTGCTAATCGCACCCCCTCCTCCTCAGAGGCGCCCAAAACCATGACCTCTCTCTTATGGAAGTTGATCCTAAGACCTAACACACTCTCAAAACTAAGCAGAATAAACTTGAGGTTGGCCAGTGACAAATCCTCCAGTTGAACCATGGTGTCATCCATGTATTGGATATGTGACACACCCCCCCGGGATGAGATGCAGGATCACACCCGCAATATGTCCCGCCCTTTTTGCCAAATCCAGGATGGCCGCAAGCGCCTCCACGACAAACTCGAAGAGGATCAGCGATAGTTGATTTCCCTGTCTAACGCCGCATCCATTCCTAAAAAAGTTCCCAACCTCTCCATTAAGAGTGATGACAGTCTGGCCCCCCGAGACTGTGGCATCCCGCTAAAATCACTACTAGAAAATCGCTGTGTTTTTGCGCATTGCATCATCATGACCGCATGCTCATGTCATCATGCCACATTGCATTTGAGCATCATCATCATCTTGCATGGATTTGTCTAAAACTATTTTCGAAACGCCTAGTTTTGTTTTTCTAAATATTCCCGTCTTTATTCAAATTAAAACCCCGGGCCTCCGGATTATTTTGGTTTGTCTAAAAACGGATTGCCAAAGCCTCGTTCTAAATAAATAAAATATTTATAATATTTTTAGGAGGCAGCCCGCCAGGCCCGAAAGCCCGGGCGGCCACCTCCACGCCCTAAAATAAAACCTAAGCTAATCCCAAACCCTTTTTCTACCAAATACCCTACCCCTAATCCTACCCAGCCCCCCTCCACCTCACCTCGGCCACTCACAGCTCGCCACCTCACCGCATCCCTCCACCTCACCACTCCCTCTCCCCATCCCAGCCGACCACACCCCCACCTGATCCTCCACCCCGTCGCCAGCTAACTTCCCCCTGACCCGTTACCATCCCTGCACGTAGCCCCACCTCCCATGTCCGCCTGTCCACCTGGGCCCACCCGGGCGCGTCGCCCACCAACTCCTCTGCTCCGTCCGCCTGCTCCACCCCAGCTCCCTGGCCCGTAGGCGCCCGTCCCTCGCGCCTCGGCCGCCTCCTCCTATGGCTGTCCTCCTCGCTGCTCGGAGCTCGCGGCTGCGCACCGATCTCGCCGGCCAACCTCGTCGTTGGTCACCCCTGCCCCCGCAAGCTCTCTCTCCCGCGCCTCCTTTCCTCCCTCGCCCGGCCGCCGCGGGCCCCCGCGTCGCCCGTCCCCGCCGAGGTCCCCGCCGCCTCTACTCCCGTCTCCCTCCGCGCACCGCCTCGGCCCGTCATCCCCGCCACCTATCTCCGGCCGCGCCCGTCGCTAGCCTCCCCTCCTCCTGCGCCCTCCCCCGAGCCCGAGGCCGCCATCGCCCAGCTCGTCTCCGGCCGCCAGCAGTCGCCTCTCGCCTCCTCGTCTCTCCGTCGCCCTGCTGCCTCTCTGTCCCACGACGCCGCCCTCTGTGCGAGCGCCATCCGACGCCTCCCGCCGTCCCCGACCTCCGGACCTCGCCGCTGTTCCACGCATCCGTCCGCGCCGCCCAGGTCCCTCGCCCGAGCACCTCCGCCTCCCTAGGCAGAGCCTCGCCGCCATCCACCTCCGCCGCCCGGAGCCGCTGCTTCGGTTCTGCCTCGACGAGTCTCCCCGCGCCGACGAGTTCCTCCATCCCGAGCGTCTCCTTCTGCTCTGCCCGCCGCTTGGGAGATGCCTCGTCGCAGTGCACATGTGTGCCTACGTTTTCTGTCCGTGTCCTGTTGGCTTCAATCCACCTCACCGCTTGGTTGTGGCCTGGTGATATCCTGGTTGCCAGTTTGTTTTCCGAGCCCGGCTTCCTCTGGTTGCCGCACAAGTCCGACCTCGACAAGACCTACATCAACGCCGTGTACTCGTGAGGTGACAAGATACGACAAGGTCTCCTTGGAGATGATGATGGTTCCGAGAACTACTGATGTCGAGACCGAGTTCCGCACCGACAAGGCCGATCCCGAACACGACGCCACGCCAAGTTCTTCTTCCCGGATCCGGTGCCCGAGAGCCTGGACGCCAAGGTCGCCGACACGGAACGCCAAGCTCTTCATCCCGGACGCCAAGACCGACCCGATACGCGGACCCGACAAGATCTTCGCCACGACAAGATCGACACCGACCAGGGCGAATCCGATGCGCCCCCGACGCCAAACCAAGTCCTTCTTCCCGGAACGCCAAGATCGATCCCCGTCGAACCCTGGACCCCTGAGACCGAACCCCGGACCCCCAGAACCCAAGATCTTCCGAACCCAGATGTGTGAACCTTTTTCCTGAGCCCCTATTTTATAAATGCTATATATAAAACTTGTTGCATATTAAATTGTTCATGCATGCATATCTGTAATGTGGTTTGGGGGCATTATGCCGATTCGCCTCATAATTAAATATGGAGTCCATCTGCAGGATATCTTTGTCTTATTCCGGACTCCATTTAAATTGCGTAGCGAACCGATGCCATGTTTCGCCCTGTTAATACAACATTTAAATTGCGGGGTATCTAAACAACTTGAACCTTCTAATTAATTTTCAGGACCCCGGTTCCGCTTAATACTGCCTAATTGCACCACATCTGCATCATATCATGATCATGTCGGATCTTCTGCCGTAGTATTAAATATTGCATCCGGTGTTTCTGCTAGTGTTTGCTTCTTCGCGGATTAGACCGATGAGTGGATGCGAGTATCGACAAGTTCTCCGGATATGAACCTTCGGCAGTGTTTCCCAGGTGAGCATCTCTCCCCCTTCTACCTATTTTGCCTTTATAGTCTTTATTTCCCCTGTAGATCTATTGCTATCCGTGTCACGATGCTTTAGTTTCCGTGCACCAGTTATATCCCGTGCAGCCTCTATATTGCCATGGACACCTCCTAATACATGTTGTTTGGTAGATAGCTGGCCTCGCGAGTTGTAGTTGCTTGCTCAGGTGCGATCTCGTGTTGTCGAGTACCACAGTTGTTGGTATGTTGGCTGATGTTTATGGTGGGATGCTTATTGGTGGAGATGATCATGACTTTAAACGCAACTATTTAAATTGCTAGATATAACTAATGCAAAGGAATCGGTGGGCAATAGATGTTATTTGGTTCTTCCACGCTCACTTGTGTCCCGTAGGACCCCGAGTACTTGATACCTGTTCCTTGATTTTTCGCACTATCCACATCGGGGAGGCCGTGGACCCCCCTGAGCCAGAGCTTGATTCATTTCTATTTCTTGGGGCCACAAACTAGTTTGGGGTTTTATTTACTATCCTGTACTTATGCCATGCTTTACTGCTTTATTTAAGATTGTGCGTGGAGCACCTGTACTGTTTTGGATCGCGCCACGTTTTCGCGGTATCGACAAGCCCAGTCACACTTTCGGGTTCCCAGTCGTTTACAGCCGTCGTCGCAAACCCTAGGTCCGTTCCGGAGCTGGCCAACTTTGTTGCGGGTAGCTTAGTGGGGTGGCGCCCTGAAATATTTGATGAATCCTGTGATCGCTTTGTCGTGAAAGCCTCGTTGGGTTTTGAGTTGGTTTTTCCGAGGTTGATCGAGTGTGTGTTGCTATTTGTGCACCCCTGCAGGGTAAAACTTTCTGAAAGTCGTGTCCGCGGTTATGGAGGACTTGGAGCACAGTATCTCGATCATAGACAAGCATAACTAAAGTAGTGCTATAAATTTGACTTAATATGTGACTAGTAATCAGCTCAAGTATAACGGAATGGATATTAAAACTGCCAACAACTGGTAGATCTTGGTCGTGCCGTGTTCTGATATACCTGCCTAGTAAGTATTACAACTCCAATGGAAGGTGATAAAAGTGCCAACAACTGCTGGGTTTTGGGATTCCTCAGGACAATTATATCTGGCTAGTAAATGTTCCAACTACAACGGAATGTTAACTAAAACTGCCCCACTACTCAGGCTATCAGGATGACTCATGCTATCTATATCTGATTAGTAATTGCTGCAACTATAACGGAATGAGTAAAATTGCCAACTGTGTGAGTTCCTTGGTCCGACTTCCTCGTTTGGTCTCGAGGGGGAAATACCAGGATGGGTTTGTTTGGTGTTAGCTTCAGGTTGGATCCGAATAGGTCTTTCTTATCCCTCTCTGATAACCTCTAGTTGTACTGAGTCTCTATAGGTGGTTTAGTGCCGCTGCGCTGCCGCTTCAGTCCACCATACCTATGTAGGCGAGAGCCGCCGAATTCTAGCCTCGCTGTGTACTGGCCTCAGTACTGACGCTCCTCTTTTTCCTTTGCCCTTTGTCGGCACCCCCTTTTGTTTTAGCAGGTTTGCGATCGACGTCGTTAGCAGGGTTACCCTTCTGGCTTGGCCTAGGCAGGGTTATGGACGCCATTGGTTATTCTTCAGGGCTCTTAGCCCGATTTGCATCTTGTCCGTACTCGGACGCTGTATCGTTTTCAAGGTGATTTGGATCTTTGTATTGTATATCTGTATTCTTGACTCTTGGAGTCGTGTTGTATATATATATATATTCTGTGGGTCCCATCGAGGACTGTTGTGTAATGGTATTACTTCGTTTTCCACCCGCACGAAAGTGCCTGGTGGGCGTCCTTAAATCGTTTCTATGCGGGTTTGGCGGAAATGGCTAAAACTTGCATAGGGCCAATTTGAGGGTGTTATAGAGACCAGACCCATAATCATATGCACCCAACCCAAGTCAAAGCCCTTCCTAAGAAGGACCTCTCTCAGGAAATCCCAGTTTACCCAATCATACACTTTTTTGAAGTTCAATTTCAAGAAGACTCCCTAGATCCCCTTGGCTTTGGTCTCATGAACGATCTCCTGCAGAGAAAGGACATCCTCATGGATATATCTCCCCTTGATAAACGCGGACTGCGTCCGACTGATGATCTGGTGGGCAATGGGGGATAGACGCATCGCGTACGCTTTGGCCACGAACTTGAAGAGTACATTAATAAGTGCTATGGGTCTAAACTGCCTAATGTCATCCGCCCCTTGTACTTTCCCTTGTACTTTAGGGATAAGAGTGAGAACCCCAAAGTTCAGCCGAGCAAGGTCCACTCTCCCAAGAGCGAACCCATTAATGATCGCCCTCACCAACGGCTTGGTAAGGTCCCAGAACTTCTTAAAGAAGGACACAGGAAGCCCGTCAGGGCCAGGAGCAGTATTCGCCTTCATGTTGGCTAACATCTCGTCAATCTCCCTATCCGTGAAGGTAAGCATGAGCTCCTCGTTCTCCTCGTGTGAGACTCGCCCCTGCTCCTCCCCCAAGGTAGGGGATAGGCCGAACAGGCTAGGCTCCCCTAGGTCCCCATCAGGCCCCGGTAGTCCTCGATTATGGTTCATATGGTATCACAAAATACTTAATGGTATGTGTTAGGCACCTATGATGAAGGTATCCGATTTCACAATGAGATAGATGCTGGCCGTGACAAAGAAATGTTCGTGCAAAAAAAATGTGTACGATATACTTGCAGGAGAGAGAGAGGCATACAAAGAAAAACAAGTCAATGACAAAGAAGAGCAAAGTGAGGCAAAAAAAAGTTAGGGGACAAGATAGACTGAGTAGAGTTCGAGGTGGACAATGACATGCTAATTTCTTTCTACCAACATACCATCCTCAAATTCATGTGTTTCATTTGTTTAATACAGTGACATCTAGTAGTCGAATCGAAATTATTTTTTGCTAATGCAGATGTACTTTTGGCGTTATGTGTTGCTGATTATACTCAACCGAAATACATATTCACTTTTTTTCATAGTTGCTAGCTAGGAGTAGATGAACCGATTGATTGATCGGTGCAAACTTGCTCTAGGTAGTGACGTCATGTACTAGGTCTTTGTTTAGCATGCAACCTAGTGGAGAATTCCTATGTTTTGCTTTATTGTCTTTTTCCTCATATCATTTGCTCCCAATTTCATATATATGTTCAAAACTTTCTTATGTTTGTTAAGGAGAATATTGAACTCTAAATTTCCTGTAGTCATTATATTTATAACTACAAATGTGAATTTCAAAGTCTCACGATGTCAGAGCAAACTAAAAAAGTCAGTGCATGATTATGCCTGACCAACAAACACCTACATGATCTTTAGTAGCTACAGGAAACTTGCATTGATAAGTCATCGGTGCTTCTAGATACCAACCTTTGAAAAAAAAAGGCGTAGCCTATTTCTATTGAGTATAAACACATAATACCAAAATCACACCGGTCTTAGCAAGAAAGTATCCTATGAAAACCCAATTTCAATGGAAACATGGAAACTCACGTTTGATGAAATCTGCGGTCTAGATCAGTCTTGCGACTCCCACCAGATTGATTCCTACCAGATTGGTGCGTCATGTTTTGCATGGACCAAACCCCAAATCTCTCATGAACTACACCTAACACTCGGCTTGTCCAAGGTTGGAGTGGACCACACTGGACAAAGTGTGCGGTCCCTCCCTGTTGGAAAAAAAAAATCGAAAACCTTATGATTAGCACACTCTTAAACGTGATATGAAAATATGCAACAAAATTAATGTAAACTTCATTACCACGTATATGCTAACTCATGGATCGGTGATCGTGTTGAAATGAAACATATGCATCTAACATATATGGAGGAATAACACCACTTGTCAGCTCTCTCCAAAATTGATACCGTGTCTGTGGTATGGTGAGAAGCTCTCTCCTAGGCAAATACAATGTCTATCCTAAAAATGGAGTTCTGAGAACAACTACAGTAGTAGAAAATCAATACACAGGGACACTAATCCTTTTTACGTGAAAAACCTCTCAACAGGAGAGGAAAAAACATGGGCCAAAACCACCTAAACTCTTTTTTCACTATTATCAAACGAGGATACAACTTATTCTTCTCTAGAGAAACCTAGAGGATCTCATACATCAAGACACGTAACGATCTTGGATGCCAACAAGATTTGGGGCACACGAGTTAGGGATTGGAATATCACCAAAGATGGTTGAACCACAAGTTGAAGTGGACAAGGTAGTAGATCCAGACGTCACGACCTTGTGGGCAAAGCACGGTGCTTCATTTCAGCTTCTTCCTTCAACTTTTACACCTTTCCTTTGTTAGTGATATATTTATATTGGCCTTTGGCCTCCTGCATTTTGGCCTTTTGGTCTCCCACATGTACATGTATATATGAGGCCCTTTTGCCACCGAGTAATACAAGTTGCATATTCATAACACCCTTCTCACTTAGTTTTCTTCTCCAATGAAAGCTAACCTAAATTTTCGGCTTACCACCTAGTGGTGGCTAGATGGGAGGCTTATCATCCTCCCTTCCCTCATGTGCAATGTCCAAAATGACCCTTGGTAATAACCCTAATGGGTAGTGGTCTCTTGCACCTGCTTTGGCCGCCTGAAAGGCTTTAATAGTCAATCTCCTCACAATCCATTTGAGGAGGATACCCAACAAATATCCCCCATCTGACTAATATGGGGGGGGAGGGGGCACCGCAATGCCCGTTGCCTTGCAACATAGAAGTAGCTTCTCACTTGGCAATATCTTAGTCATCATATCCGAGCTATTCTTTTTGGTATGAATCTTATCAACTTTCAACAACATGGAACTCACAACATCTTGAATCCATTGATACCTTATATCAATGTGCTTGGTTCGAGAGTGGATGTCGTGGTATTGCCGACGAGTACGCCATGGAGGGGTCCTCACAGTGCGTGTTTAGAGACGTGGGGTAAGGCGGAGAGTTGGCGGGTACGAGGTAACACAACTTACCCGGGTTCAAGTCCCACAACGGTGGCAGAACTCTACTCCTGCTATAAAGCACTATAATGGCAATACGTCGAGTTACAGAGATAGGTTCATTGTGTGATGTGTTGCGTGTTATACGCAACAATCTGAGAGGTTGTCTGTTATCATTGCCCTAAAGGCTGCCATAGGCCGGCTTATAAAGGCGCCCAGACCTAGGG
Organism: Avena eriantha; assembly: GCA_910589775.1. Taxonomy (NCBI): domain Eukaryota; kingdom Viridiplantae; phylum Streptophyta; class Magnoliopsida; order Poales; family Poaceae; genus Avena; species Avena eriantha. The sequence continues at coordinate 486,413,904 of OU342745.1, read as the reverse complement.
TTTATAGGGAAAGGTCCTTGCCGGACAAGGTAAAGAGTCCTACACTAATACGAACTAGTCTTCCGTGTCTTGTACTCCAAGGCTCCGCGTATGTCGGTGACTCCTGCGTAGCCTTCCTTAATCAGGCATTGGGCCTCCCTTCAGGATCTGTCTAACTAGACCGCCCAGCAGGCCATAGGCCTTGCTACCAACTATGAGCCACCCGGGTTAGGCGGATTGGTGACATGCTATGAGGATACCCATATAGCATATCCCCAACAGTAACCCCCGGAGGACTTTGAAATCTTGTGCCATCTTGCTCGTTGATCTCTGAATATCCCGTCTAAGTGATGCCGGCAATCCATCAAGCAATATCTCAAAGGTCTCCTAGAGAACCATGCAATCCTCTCCGGCTTCACAATGTAGCCGGAGATTCCTTGAGTCTTCATTTCCAGAGTCAGACAGTCTCCGTCTTCGATGGAATCTTTAGACATGACCCTTCACTACAACTGTCAGGAGGATGACGTAGGGTACAACCTACGCTACCTCGAAACTCACAGAAATAGAAAATTAATCATCAGCCATTTTCACACGCGCGAAATCCGAAACGGCGGAGCGGCAAAAGACGAAGGACGTGGCGAAATTACCGCGCACGTCTACTTCCACGTCGGCAACATTCCTTCCGTTAGATCTCTTTGCACGAATCTTGATGCGAGGCTTATATATTTCTACCACGGTCAATTTATTTCTTTTTACCCGCATTCGCTTCCATAGCTCTTGCCGCCTTGATGGATTGTTCGCCTTAGCCATGTCTTCGTCCAGCTTAGCGCCTTGCTCCACGATGCACTTGGCCTCCGCCAAGATTTCCATGCGCTTCTCATCAAGCTCGATAACGCTCTGCATATGGGCGACGGTGATTGGCTCAACAATAAGTGCATCGTAGATTGTTTTGTCGACGGGAGTGGCCAGTGGGTTGCCGGCTGCAAACGTTGATGGTGGCATTTGCGGCTGATTTGATTGCCGGGCCATACTAGGGGCCGTGGTAAGTTCCTGCACCGGTAGCGGGCGGATAACCGGAGGAGGCATGGCTTTGGCCGGAGCCGGAGGCTCGGCGGCTTTCTTAGCTGTTGTTGCTCTGGTGACCGCTGGCGTGGGCGGAGCTCTCTCACGTTCTAGTTCTTGTCCGTCTTCTTCCATCACGCTCCCAATGGCGACTAGCACCTGGTGGGAGGTGTTGGTCTTCTCGGCACGCTCCTCCTTCTCGATATCCTACTCAATCTCCCTCATAACAGCGTCGTATTCCTCCGAGTTAGCGTCCGAGCCACCGGCATCCATACTGATGTTCGTGTAAAGTGCGTCAAGTCTAAAGTCGGAGTTGGCCTCGGTGTTGGCGATGGCGGATGTGGAGGGTGATGGAGGCGGGCCGTTGTTGTTGTTTCCTCCTCCGGCCACGATGGCGGTTGCCGCCATGGCCTCTTCATTGGCATCCACGTATTCGTTGACGATGGAAACCATCTCACCAAGGGTGAGAGGGCCTGCAGCCTGACGCCTTCGGAGGGTATGCCGGAGGAGTGTTCTAGGCGTGAGCCCTTCCACAAAGTGGTAGACGAGCTCATCGGCGCGGTCGCCCTCTAGAGTTTCCCACACCCTCATCCATCTAGCGAGGTATTCGCGGAGAGGTTCTCCATCCCTTTGAATGCATCTGGCTAGATCGAAGATGGTGACGACGCCGACAAAGTGTGACATGCGCATCTCTAACGCTCGGGGAAGCCAAGCGGATTTGCAGGGTCCTTCCACCTTTATATCCTGCACAGGGGTGGTTTGGGTGGGCCTTGAAATTTCCTGATCCGAGCCACCATACTCCAAGGAGAGGTATGGCCTAGATCCTTTCGCGAATGTGTGCTGCTCATAGGCGGTCCGTGCGGGGCTTGACGAGTTTCCGACTTCCTGGGATCGAGGACCCGAGTCAGTTTTGCCGATGAAGATGTGGATGTCTCCGAAGGGGATGATGGAGCAGCGTGTGGGGTTAGTCTTCACCGGCACCCAAAACTCATCTGGAGCAGCGTGTGGGGTCACAACCAATGGATAAAAATGTGAAGAGGTTTTTTTAAATTGAAAATGAACATGGGCACATTCCAATAGAAAGTGGATCACTCTTCTTTCTTCTAATTGCGAATCTTGGAGTGGAGATTTGGTGCAAATGGACACTAGTGATCTGTTTTAAAAAAATAAAATAAAAGTATTTTAAGTTTCAAAAAATTCTAAAATAAATGAGGATGTAGCCTGTGATTTATATCACAAACGTGTAAAATATCAATTTTAAATAATCTGTATTTTGAGCTATACAAAAATAATAAAATCGTGCATCTATAATATAGTGATTTCAAGGCACCAAAAAAGTCACACTTTTTATTTATGTGTAGTTTGGAATACAAAACATTTCGAGTTGAGATGTTACAAGTTTGTGTGGTACATCGTTAGCAACTCTTAGGATTTTGTTGCAAGATTGTTTGAAACTTATAAATATAGTTCTAATTGATTTTTTTAATCCAGGGAGCACTCGAGCTCGCGAGCCAAAATGACTTTCCTCAAATCTTGGGTATAATTTGTTTAACCAAATCGATCGCCTAATTTCTTCTAACTATCCGCTACCGCTACTACGGGAGCCAATGCTCTGCTCCACAGTCTAACATCAGCCTATCGTCAGGTAATCAAACAGTCTAATTATACTACTGGTACGAGCAAGGATATGTGTCGCCGGCTCGCCGCACACAGGCTCCGATCCGCATGCGAAGAAACAACGAGATGGATGAAGAAGAGACGAAGAGAGTGAGCATACCTCCGTGCCTCGTTTCAGGCGGCGGCCGCAGCCGTGACCGGCTGCCGTCGCGGCGGGGAAGAGTGACGGCAACGGGGAGAAGAGACGGCACCGCGCAACCATGGGTAGCTGACTGGACCGTGAATTTGTACCGTCTTCCTATCTACCGGCCCATGTCTGGCCTGCGTAACGGGACCAACCGCTGAAGTGCCCACCACACCCAAACTGGGCCAGCCTGTCTCGGACTGCTGGAGGTTCTAGCCAAGCCGCGGCGAGCAGAAGCGGCGGCGGCGGTTCGTCCTCTCGAGCCATGCTGCCCGCCACCTTCTCGCGCGACGCCGGAGCTCACTCAGATCCTCCGCGGGACGACCAGGATGAGGAAGCCGGGCCGCCGCGCCCGCGGAGGCCGCCCGCGTTCTACAGCTCCGTGTTCGCGCAGGTGCGCCGCCCGCTCGACGAAATGCCGCGCCGAGCGTAGCCGACCATTTCCTTAATTTTGGTCCCAGACGGAGGCTGGTAGATGATCCTGCGTCATTCGTTTCGTTCTCGCAGATCGAAGAGGTCGGGTGGGGGCTGCTAGCGAGCGCCACGGGCGACGACGGCGTGTCGTGTCTTGCCTTCCGCGTCGTGTAAGGGTCTCTGTCCTAACTCCTGACAGCACCAGTCGCGCGACGTTTCGGTGATGCCTTCTGTTTGTGCGTTTGCTCTTTGATGGTTTGGAGTGAACTATTTGTTGTTCAGTGTGACTAGCGCAACGACTGAAGTTTTGGCACTTCGATAAGTTACTTAGATCAGGTTGTTCCTCTATCAAGATCGAAAGGAATTTGCATATGACAATCCTATAAAATTGAACAGAGTTTTCGTCAAAAAAAACACAGTTTTCATTTTCCCATGCATACAACGTTTTTGTGACATATCTTCAGTAAACTTATGGCTTGTTGTGTGTCTCTGTCTCTCTGATTGGCAGGGATGAACAAGGAAGGCAGCATTTACTGGAGATCACACTGCCCATGAACTACCCTGCATGTCCTCCTTCGATTGCCGCGGTATATCTCATCAAATTGTTAATGCCTCTGTCAAGATTGCTACTCCTCCATCCTAAAAAGGATGTCGCGAATTTGTCTAAATTTGAATGTATCTAGACACTTTTTAGTATATAAATACATCCAAATTTAGACAAACTTGCATCCTTTTCAGGACGGAGGGACTATTATATTGTGCATTATCAGATATCTCCAAAGGGTCACACACCTATATGGCAATCTAATTTTTACAGGATGTTCCTTATCTCCCCAAATTACAGTGGACAAAAAGCTCGAGACTGAAGGATGTTGTCTGTCAGTTTCAGGAGGTAGGCGGAAATATTGTTTATCCACTCATGAGGTGCTATTCATTGCTCATCACCTGTCAACTTTTTTATGTTCTTTCCACACAATTAGCACCTGAAGATACTGCAAGATTACTGGTCTACCATGGATGACATCGATAAGGCCCTTTGGGTTGTTGATCCGACAAAGCCGACACATGCTATGTCTCATCGTCGTATAGCTTTAGGTGATGATTGCTATATTTTACTACATGTTGATGCACAGAAGCCCAGCTCCTTACCAGAGTAAGCTCAGATGTCATTTTTGTACTTCAATGCAAGCTCGTCGTCACTGATCACCATCAATTTTCCAGGTGCCGCTTCCTGGGGACAGATGGGAAACTGGAGAGGCTGATAAAGAATTGGAGAAAAAATCGTAAGAGATGGTATACTGTCAGTCAGGTTTCCTAGATTATTAAGTGTTGTTCCATTTTCTAGTCATCTAACACAATTTGCCGCGTTCAGCTATTTTATAATATATGGAAGCTAGTTCATTTTAAGTCTTCTGATATTATTCTTTTCTGAAAGCTGAATGTGCTTGTATTACAATATTACACTAAGAATTCGTAAATGTGAAAAAATCCTTGTGTTAAATTAAAGGCCATGCAACAATGTTATCCTTGTGTTAAATCCTTGTGTTAAATTAAAGGCTGATGCTGATATTATCGTTTTCTGAAAGCTGTATGTGCTTGTATTACAATGGTAAACTAAGAGTTTGTAAATGTGAAATTTTCCTTGTGTTACATTAAAGGCCATGCAACAATGTGTTATTAATATATTTTTCCTATTACTAGGAATGCAGACAAAAAGTTCCATGAAAATCTGGCAACTGTCTTAGACTTTGCACTGCCCCAACCCCCTTCTACCAGCATCAAAGATGATCAGCAAGCTGATTGTGGGATATGTTATGCCACGCATCTTCCAACCGGTGAGCTGATTCGCTATACCCCTACCCCTCTTGCAATCATTTTGCCTGTAACATAATCCATGACCGTAAGTCTCGTGTCCTTGCTCTACTGAAGATGAGGAACTTGGGACCCAAAGCGGGTGTGCAACGGACTACACATGCGAAAACTCCAGCTGTAGCAGAGCTTTCCATTCCGTGTGCTTGAGAGACTGGCTGCGTGCAATTACCACGACGAGACAGTAAGTCTAAATGAGGAACCCCTAAACCCTGTTTGGATGATGGGTACTAGTATTAGGTAAAGTTTTGATATTTAGTTCAAAATTGAACTAAGTACCAAAACATAACCAAGTATTACCTTTTTTATCCAAACACCCTCTAAAACAATTCTTATTCCTCAGGATGTATATGTGAATACCATGTGATTGTTTCCTCAGAGTTTCCCGTGTGTTTACAGGTCATTCGACGTTCTGTTCGGGAACTGCCCTTATTGCAGCGAGGCTGTTGCCGTGAAGATCACCGACCGCTGAACTTAGCCTCACGTTTATTTACAAAGCGAGTCACCGGGATTAGCTCAATGTTAACAACTGGTTCATCTGATCGTGACCTATTTGATGAAAACTCGTGTTCATGTGTAATTTTATATTTAGTACTTGTTTGAGATGTCCCCGAAAAACAGAGATAAGGGTTTCAGACGGACTAAAAAAATTAGACCTTGACAAAGGAATGTTCTAGATTCCTACGTCGATGCGTTCGTCAGTTTGTTTTGTTTATTAAAAATGGTGACCGTGGCCTGGGCTAGACGTCATCGCTGAAGCTGCAAGTGGTTGAACTTGCCGCCCAATTCTAGAGACGAAACAATTAGTCTGACCTAGTATAGTTGAGACTTTTTTCCGATGACGAATTCAGTTGGGACGTCAGGTCTGTTACACCCTTCTAGATTAGGAACGACTTGCTAAAGCCCGATTACTGGTGGAGTTTTGGGCTCTGAATCTTTGGATATTGCCTGGATTGTTCGCCTAAGTGCGACCCGCTGAGTTAGTTTACCAACAAGCCGCCTGCTGTGAATATACGAGAAATGAATAATAGTCCACTAGTAATATGTTTGGGCTATCGCGAAATGGTCCAAGTCAAATCGCGGAAATGCCAGGACAGAAAATGCCATCTAGAACTTCTCCCTTTTTCCCGCTACGAGTAGTCAATTTATAATAGGTGGTTGGAACAATTCCGGTCTATCCGAGCCGTGCGAACCTGATGCAGCAAATATAACTGAGATTCTCGGGGAGCATATCGCCACTTTAGAAGGCATCACAACATCGGCATCAGCGTGCAGGTGTAAATCAGCATCTCGAGTCTTTACCACCCATCGGCGTGATTCCGTCGCAGCTCGCGATCCGATTTCCGGAGGAAAGAAGGACACCGGGAAGTGGCGGTGGTGATCCACCACTCACCGTCTCCCGCACAAACAGACAGAGGCTAAACCCCAGGCAAATTCCGCCGCATCGGTTCAGCTCTCGCGCCACGCGTCGCGCGCCACACCCACCTCGTCAGCACCCACCTCGCGCCGCCCCGCTCGCGTCACTGAGCGCACCACTACAAAGTTCCGGGCGGCTACCGAAATCCATCCACCTACGGAGACGGAGCCCCCATCCCCAGCTCCCTTGGCCAAGCCAAAATCCAGGCAGGAATGGCGCAGGGAGAGGGCGGGGAGAAGAGAAGAGGGAGGAGGAGGAGGAAGTGGCTGCCGTCGGCGTGCCTCCCGCGGCCGGGGTGCTTCACGGTGTCCGCCGCCGACGACGGGCCATCGGGCTCCGGCGCCGACGCCGGCGAGGGACAGGGGGGAGGCAGCCGGCCGCGGCCCACGCATCTGATCGTCACTGTCAATGGGATCGTCGGCAGGTGATCTGTTTCGTCCTTCTCTGCCTTTTTCATCCGCTCCTTTCTTGCTGCTTTTCTTTCTTTTTATTTATTGCAAAAGGAAAAGATGAATTTCTTGCTGCTTTTCACCAACCCCTGACTGCTCAAACACAACCACTTTACTACTCGACTTTCAAATGAAAGGCTTATTACAATTTAGGATCGTTCTGAAGCTATCGATCGATCAGGGTGGCGCACTGCTAGCTGGTGTTCCTATGATGGGAAGAGAATAAATCCATTTCAGATCAGAAGGCTGCTACTCTGAGATGTTATGCTTAACCAATGGTGTTGACATGAGAATCATTACCCGCTGTTATCTCTCATGCGCTATTGTGTAAATCTATATAAAGGTCGCCAATGTAGAAGATTCCCCCAAAATATATGCCAAGGAAATGCTGCTTCACTTTCTTTCCGATTGTTAAGTACTTCAAGGGCTAGCGTTCAGTAGATACTTTGGAAATGTTGGAATTAATACAGAATTAGAAAAGATTCATACTGAAGGTGTCAAGTGGGATCCCACCAAAGTCCCACTTCTACTTAATTTGCCAAATTCTAGTTAAATGAACTAGAAGTGGGACTTTGGTGGGATCCCACTTGACACCCTAGATACTCCCTGTGGCACAATGTGCAGTTGTTCAATTTATATAGCAGCAATACTTCCTTACTTATATATCTACTACATTTTGGCAAGGAGGGACTATATTCTTACTTTCTAGAATCTGTTGGAATGCGTCGTGAGGAGACACTTAGTATTACCGACTTTTTCAAATATTTCCACTTCCTGCATTGCAGTGTAGGTTGTGCTGTGAGGAGACATCTGTTTCCATATTTATTTTATAATGTTTGCCGTTTGTACCATGCAGTGCAGATAATTGGGGTTACGCAGCAAAACATTTCATTGAAAAACACCCCGAGGATGTGGTAGTTCACTGTAAGTTTAACAGCATCATTTAAACTATGTTACTATTTCGTGCCCAAGTATATTTACACTACACTCTTTTAGCTGGGGAATGGACCTCTAGTTGCATATGTAAAATGGAGAATTAACTAATTAAAAATTCTGTTAATGGCACGACCCTCAAAATAATCCACAGTTACATAGTGCTTCTTTATGGTAAATGGGAATTTTTTGTTGTGTGGCACAGGCAGTGGATGCAACTCGGCAACTCGAACTTTTGATGGTGTTGATGTGATGGGAAGGAGACTAGCAGAGGAGGCAAGTTATAGATAAATTCATATTGGAAAATTGTATATACAAAGCTGAGCTAGCCTGAAAGATCTATAATGTACATAGAATTTCTATTTTCTCGTCTTCACTTTCATAATAAACAGCTTTGTTTTTTCAATCTCTCCACCACCGATCACTTAAAAATTCAGCATTATCTGGTATTTTCAATTTACCAGCTCCCATTACTCTCTACCTCACCTTCCTTTCATTTAACCTGTACTTTATGAATTTAGGTGATTTCAGTTGTTGAGTGTAGACCAGAACTTAAGAAGATCTCCTTTGTTGCACACTCATTGGGTGGATTGATTGCAAGATACGCCATTGCATTATTATATGACAATGAGACTGCTACACAAACAGATTGTCATAAAGGGTATGAGAAGGATGTCAATCATGCTTGTAGCAACCAACTGACGGGTCGAGGAAAGATTGCTGGTTTGGAGCCCATGAACTTTATAACTTTTGTAACACCACACCTTGGCACGAGATCACACAAGCAGGTTATGTTCTAATTTTGCACCAGTTTCCATTTTACCTATATCTTGTGCCTTTGCCAGATCTCAACCTGTTGGATTGTAGTTTTAACTTGCATTACGGGATATCTTAAATTTGAATTACTCAATTCTGTATCTTACAACTGAGTTTTCTTCGGTTAGAATGTAACTAGTTTGATGTGAAATCAGTAATGATGTGGGTATTCCAAATTAAGCCGTTCTAATCTCCCTTACATTCCCATGGTTGCTACCATACCTGTTAGTGTTACTTTATTTTGTTTTCTCCTGTTAAATGTGTGCAACTTTCTTGCTCCAAATATCTACCACTGGCAAGCAGTAGCTTTCTGGTTCTGGCAGGTGCATCACATATGACGGTGTGGCAAAGTGGCAGATTCATTGACTCCATTCTTGATTACCATATGCAGATGCCCCTTCTCCGTGGTTCCTATAAATTGGAAAAGATGGCTTTCCGTATGTCTTGGATTGCTGGGAGAAGTGGAAAACATCTGTTTCTGAAAGATATTGAAGATGAGAAGCCACCGTTGCTTCTTCAGATGGTCACTGATTATGGTGATCTTCATTTCATGTATGTCATATATATGCTGTTTTATATGAACTGCTATAAAATTAGATCTAATTGTTTCACAAAAACAGGTGCATGTAATATTCATTACTTGAGCATATCTTATACTAGTTTCCTTATGCAGATCAGCTCTCTGTTCTTTCAAGCGCCGTGTTGCTTACTCAAATGTTTATGGTGATTGTATCCTTCTTCCATATATACTTTTGCTTAGCAGATCTAAACAAACCTACTGGTTATCTATGTACCAATTAAAGTTTTGAAACCATTGTCTTATGTCCTTGACTAAAAGTTCAGTCATTGTTGGCTGGAGTACATCTTCAATACGCCGGCAACATGAACTTCCCAAGGTAAATGATGTAGTATTCATTATTAGCCCATATGTGTTCTGTAACAGTGTTCTTATGTTTGAAACTTCCTCTGCCTCAGAAACAAGATTTTGTGGATGATGGTAAATATCCACATGTTGTATATGTGGAAAAACCAATGCCTCAGGACGTTGATTTCTCGGATGCCATGATTTATCAGGCAAAAACTACGAGTGAAATGGAAGGCAAGCTACTGACCCCCTCTCCTCTGCCCATGTAATCAAATTATGTCCGTGTGCACATTTATTTAAGTAGGACAGAATAAGAGCAGAAATGGAGGGTATAATAGTAGCAGATGATCCGCAATGATTTACTGTTCTCTGTCGAAGGACTTGATAAACCAGCAGAAACCATAAATTGTTATGTCCTTAATTAGGATGGTTAATATTTTCATTGGAGCTGAAATTTGGCTGTTATTTAGTGTGTTCTGCATTATATCCAATATGGTTCTATTTTTTCATGATGATTAAGATGATTTTTTTTTCTAACTGCATTGGTCTGTCTTCAACTTTCAGAAGTGATGCTCAAAAGCCTGAATAGAATCCCTTGGGAAAGGGTGGATGTTAGCTTCAAGAAAAGTAGACAAAGGATTCTTGCTCATAGCACCATCCAGGTATGCTCTAGAAATGCCTAGCACCTTTCTGATTAACTGCAAGACTGCCCATGCTTGCACCGCTGATGTGCGAACTGCTACATATGCTTCTCCGATGATAGTACTCCATTAGTAGCTGATCATGTGGGGCATAGTTCCACCGACACAAGAGATAGAAAAGGCTCCCATTTAAACTTGGTAGGTTGTCACGGACCAATACAGACGCAGTCCTTGCTGTCAAACACGGCAGGCCCTCCATTTTATGCCTATTCAGGATAGCTTGGTGCCTATGCTTTATAGCTGCAATCACAGAAAATAGTTAAAAAAAAGCTTTAGCTCAACTTGCATTGCTGTGTAGTAGCTTTATTCATTTTGTTCTTGAAAAAGATGGGAAAGGACAAAGCTATCTTTGGCCGTGCGAGTTGATCTTAAAAAAGAATCTTTGGCCATATTATGAGTTAATAATATTCATCTAAGGTGCAATGCCAAAACTGAAGTGTGATGCAACCAGTCAGTTGATAAGTAGGTTGAAGCAGAGAAACTGATTCATTCTCCTAATTTCTTCCTGTGCTGCAGGTTAAGACCTATTTCTTGAATTCTGATGGCGCCGATGTGATCTTCCACATGATTGACCATTTTATGTATTGACATGGAGCTGAGGGGGTGCTGATTTTCTCTCCTATTCGGAGACCAGTTTAGGAAATTGATGTAGTAGCAGCAAGAACTGTTTACCGTTTCGTAGTTTTCGAGGCAAGATCAGTGGAACAAGTAGTAGAACCCACGGTAAATGACTGTTGGGTCTCTACTGTAATGCTTCCTGTAAGATCTGGGTCTCGGTAGGTTCTTTTCTCTTTTCCATGCTTCGGCAGCTCAGTATGCATGCATGCACGCATGTATTGTAATGTAATGGACCACAGTCTGTTGTTCAGTATAATAACAATAAAATTCTGCTACATCTGAGAACCCGTAGCGAGGATTACGGCTATTGACTCCTTGCCGTGCATGCTTTGCTGCCGCGGCATGCATGCAAGCTTGACCTGAGATCTCTTTTAATTGATCCCAGGCTTTGACCCTTTGCACAAGAATTCTGGAGTATAATGCTTACTGAAGTTATGACTGACATTATTAAGATGCACAGTGTGTGACCACTGATCGTCAAGTGGGAAGAGAAACGAATTTCCATCTGACAGTTCTAGCAAGCCATCAGCAGCTGTGTACTGTTGCGAAAAGATTAAAGTGTGATGGCAAGTACTCCTAGCTAGCTAGCTACCTAGCGCCATTCCCAGCTGTCTATTTGAAACTCTCGGCCCTATATATTTTCTCTGATCCCCATTCTTTGCAGGGAAGAAGAATCTGCGCGGGGGGGCACAGGCGGAGGGAAAGGGTCCCCTCGGTTTTGGCAACGAGCCCGGCTCCACGCAAGTGCGCGCCTGCTCGCGTTGCATCTCCCCCTGCTTCCTTCCTCTCGAGCTGCAGCTCCAGCGCGTGGTGCGCCGTGTACGCCTTGCCTTTTCTCGGCCAAGGACCTCATTAATCTGTGCCCCTGCCTGCTGAGACCGAGAGAGAGGAGCGTGTAGCCAGGCAGGCAGGCTTGTGTCACTGTTGCATTGCCCATCTCTGCCCCAGGCCCTTGTGTCCTCCCTCTCTTCTCACTGCTGCCAAAGGCCAAGGCCGTTGCACGAAGAAGCCTTTATGGCTTCAGACCTCAGGCGCATTCAATGACCATGCTCCGTACCACCACACCACCACTGTACGTACTGCAGTAGATAACGTAACCCCCCTCTTCCTCCTCCGTGGAGTGTGGTGTGGACCATTTATCTCTAGCACCACGGCCGTCTTGCGATCTCTGATATAAGTAGCAGTATCCCAGCTACTACTGCCTGCTTCCTCCCCTCATTCACTCACTCACTCATTCATCGGCGAGTGCTTAGCTAGCTAGCTAGCGACCGAGCGAGCTTCAGTCAGTCAGGCCTCATGGAACTCCTGCTACTTCACTCCTCGTTTCTGCTTCTCCTTTTGCTGCCCTCCTCCCAGGCCCAGGGCCTAGCCTCTACTCCTACTCAAGGTATACCAAGAATCTCGCTGCGTCTACGCTACGCCCCATCTTCTTCCCCCCGTTCCCCCTCTGCCTCTCGCTGATGCGCATCATGGCTTTCTTGCAGGTAGAGCCGGGCTGCAGCATTACCAGCTCAAGCAGGAGCCAGCTCCACAGGTGAGGATCGATCGACGCTTTTCCGCTTTTTCCTCTTGCTGTCCGTTGAAGGGTTTGATGTCGTAACTGACGATCGACCTGGTGCAGGTGACGGCGGCGGCGGCGACGACGACGATGTCGGCGGTGGTGATCGGCTCGAGGCCGCCGCGGTGCGAGGGGAGGTGCGCCCTGTGCGGCCGGTGCGAGGCCGTGCAGGTGCCGGTGGCTCCGCGGGACAAGCGCGCCGCCACGGCCGGGAGCCACTTCCGCCCGTCCAGAGCCTTCGGCGTCGACGAGAGCTCCACCAACTACAAGCCGCTCAACTGGAGGTGCAGGTGCGCCGACAGGAGGGTCCTCGACCCGTGAACCTTGCTGCGCCAGTTCTTCTTTCTTCTCGAGATGTTTGAGCTAGCTTCCTGCAGCACATGCTCGATCCATCCATCAGATAGCAGCTGTGATTTGTTGGGAGTAGATTGTTGGGAGCAGCCATGATCCTCTTTTTGGTCGGTTTAGGTATAGGAGCAGGTTATGATCCGCTAGCTAAGATTGTTGTTCTGCAGATGCTGCACTAATTAATCAAGGAGCTACTAGTAGCACTAGCTGAGGTGTGATGCTAACAGTTGCTTCTTATAGTGGTTCATGCTATGTTTGTATAAGCGTGTGCTGTAATTAACTATAATTAAGAGAGTGATATCACATACTCCCTCCCGTCCGGTTTATTAGGCATAACTTTGACCATTAATTTTGGTCAACATCAACATATTTTACATAATAATCTCAAAAAATTATACAGTTGGATTCATCTTTAAAAGTAGTTTCCAATGGTATATTTTTCGGGACATATATAATATATTTTATTGGTCAAAATTGATGATCAAAGTTTTTCTTAAACTACATACGTGTCTCTCATAAACCGGACCGGAGGGAGTATCACTTTGCGTTGTCGTTTTGATGGCTTCTCTGAATCGTTCGAACATAGAAGAAAAAAAAAGTTGTGTAAAGAAAATTAATGGTATGTGTCCTTTCGGAGGTAAAGGCTCTGAAAAGGGGGGAAAACAGCAAGACAGAAACTTTTTGGAGCCTTGGAGCGATGTTCATCATTGCCAGAGCCTTGTCTTTTCTTCTGAAGAACTTGTGCCCGTAAGCATTCATGTGATTCGCTGCATATGTCCTCCAGGGGATTCGCTTCAGAAACTCCGATACTGTGTAAGAAAAAAGCTTCAAAGTTTAAGGCATTCTCCCTGCACAAAGATTGCACACAACCTAGTCGTAGACGACTCCAATTCCTTGGAAGATTGCCTACCTGTGGTTGTGACAGCCAATAAAGTAGTCAGCCACAGCAAGCTGAATCTCAAGTTTAGCATCAACAGAATATTTAAGTTATCAAATACTATAGGGAATGCATTCTTAGGTCAGATTTGGGCAAAAATCTTTTTTCTTACGAAATTTCATCGATCTATTAATAATCATCAACAGCAGTACAAATATATCACTGGACCACCTAGTGACGACTACAAACACTCACACGAGACAGAAGACGTGTTGCCGTCCTCGCCACTCCATCACCGTAGCCGGGCAAAACTTGTAGTACTAGAGTTTGTTGCAGTAGATGGACGGGAAGTCATGGTACTAAGGCCGCAAAGGACCAGCTCATAGAGCAGCAATCATCATCAAGATGAACAACGTAGATCGGAAGAGACTGACATCAAAACACACCAACTAATATGAAAAACGACCGGATCCCAAGAGATCCGTTGAACACATGTCTTCTGCTGGTGCTAGACGCACCACCTGAGCGAGGATAGGGCGGGAAGCATATTATTCTGACTTTAGGACATAGCCGTCGTCTCAACATCCTGAAGAAGTCACTGAAAACAGTCTAAACAAAATATTGAGACCTCCCGCCGACGAGTGGTCGTGGTTCGCCACGCCTCGAAGGCCCTAAGGTCACCAGAGACGGGATGGATCGGTGGTGTTACCGGCGGAGGGAAGGAACACTAAATGAGTTTGTCATCGCCTCCTGGAGCCCTCTCTCTTCTCTCGTACAGTATATAATTAAGCTAAAAAAGGTAAGAATTCTCAAAATGACCTGGTTTCGGAAGATTTCACTATCTAACCTATTCGCATGGTGCTCTACCGAAAAGCTCCATGGTCAGTAGTATGACGCTTCCGTGAAAAGCATCATGATAGTTACATCGGTCTAGTCAAAACGCCATGGACTTGTCTGATATGGTTGTCAACAACGACAGCGGACCCACTTTTTTATGTTTGGCTGTTTTATCTGGCGCGCCATGGTGCATAGTATGGCGCTTTTCGTGGGGGTGCCATACCCCATGCTCATCTTGTCCCTCCTCCCCACCCTCATCTATATCCTCGAGTCCCTCCTACATTTTACATGAAAGATTAAGAACTTAATGAATATTTTTTTAAATGTAGGCCATGGCGTGTTAAAATTAGTAACTCCGAAACGACAAGGTACAAGGTGCTGAAAGAACAACTTACATGCAGCAAGCAACAAACAAACAAAATATAAACAAAAAATATAGCTTGGGCTTCGAGGTCACCGACGATTGTGAAGATTGCAAGAAGGGAATGGAAGTCGTGAAGATAGGCCCATCACCAGAGAAAGCTCCCGCCTTCATCAACTCCTGGCACAACATCGAAGATGAGCCATCCATCTCCACCTCTAAAGAAGTCTCCCGCCTTCTCGTCCTGGTTCGAAGGACGCGGGTACCGTCACGAGACAGAGCATCTTACCCTACAGCATGAATAGGCAACATAAGCGAGTCGCCAAGGAAGAGAACAACAAGCAAGAACACCTCTGCACACAAGCTATCCACGAACAGTGTCACCGGCCACAGCACCAACCAACCGAACATACACAAGCTTTAGGATGAGGATCCGATGAAAACACGATAATGAGATGGCAACCGTCATCGTGGAAGGCCCGATCATGGATCTAACTGACCACCACCACAATGCCTCCAGGTGCACGCTGCTATAGGCAGGCCACAGAAATAGAACGTACACCTTCCAACAATCACAAGGCAGCGCCTTCAAGAAGGAAATAACGTCGGGACAACATCGCTACCCAATCCGAAGATTTGGGATTTTCACCCGGGCATAGGACGAAGGGGAAAGGGATGTACCTCGACGTCGCCCCAAGGAGGAAGACGGCGTCATAGACGTCATCGACACTGTGTCCGCCACCGCCGGCCGAAGACTTATCTCGGACAGAGCCCCAACCCCACCACCTCGAGGGATCTAGATCTGCATGGATCAGAGCTTGAGAGGGAGCATTGCGCGTAGAGAAGTCACCGCCTTCAGATCTGAACATGAGGTCAACAGGGTGGCCATCGTCTTGCAATCACCATCCACGGTCCCCTTGCCACCCCCATGACCAAGGAGGACGTCCAGCAACACCGGCGAGCATCTCCCCATCGCAAGCACCGACGTTGCCTCCACCAAATAGGACCGTCGCCCTTGAATCCATGGTCCCTGCCAAGGTCGCGGCGAGGCATCCCGGCCACCGACCACCCAAGCCAAGCGCCAGCAGGCTGAGCTAGAGAGGAGGACGGGATTGAGGTTACGGAGCAGCTTTTAGCGGCGTAGACCAGACCCCCTGCACAACGGCCAACCTCCATGCCACCGTGCAAGGGGCCCCACGAGGAAATCCCTGCTGTCCCCATCACCAGCATTGCGGGGCTTAGCCGGTAACAGCCTCAAAGGACAATGACGGGAGGGAGTGCAGGGGAGGAGGCGGTGACGGCTAGGGTTAGGGTTTTCTCCCCCGCAGTCACCTAGAGGGGACGACACAAGGGAGGGGATGAGTGAGAACTTAATGGAATTTCCATGGCAATATAACAAAAAAGTAAGAAATTTAGCAATTCATTATCTCGTCCTCGTCCTCACCCTCCACCTCCTCTTCATCCTCAAGATCATCCTCTAGCTCAGCATTTGTGTTGCTTGTACCCTCATCCTCAAGGCTTGATGACCTTGCCGACGATGCGGCCTCGACGGTATGACAACCAAGAAAAACACCTAATGCATGACCCAATCGCTTGGTACGCTATTTTTACAGCTTTTTTTAACATGGCGTTTTTGAATAGAGAGTCATACCATTGACCATGACACTTTTGGCAAGGGCGCCATGCAAAGGACTTGGCAAAAATCCTGGTGGACGCGCGGCCGATTTCCTTGGTCAAGGTTATGGCGCCCCCTCGAAAATTGGTATGGCGCTCCGGGAAAAGCGACAAACATAAAAAGTGGGCCCATGGCCATCGCTTGTAACACCCTCGAATCCGCACTATGCAGATTTTAGCGATGCCCGCCAAATCCGCATAGAAACGGTCCAATGCCCACCAAGCACTAAAATGAAGTCATATGTTTTTGCATCTTTTTGAGGGATTTGAGAGAGAAGATCTAGATCTACAACCCCACCAAACCAAATCCCTTCTTTGTGAAGGAATCCTTGGAATCTAGATCTGGCGATATCCTTTGTCCTTTCGCCTGTCATAGTAATTAGTTATATCTATGTCATAGTAAAGCTATGATTCCTAATCCTAATCCTAATCCTAATCCTAATCCTAACCCTAATCCATATTCCAGTATGTCATAGTAAAGTACATCTATGATTCCTATGGCATAGTAAAACCTTACAACATTGCACAATGTAACCATTTGACAATATCTATCTCTATAATCTTTCAGCAATGCTTCATAAACATGCACAAACTCTCTATATATACACCCTAGACAAGCTTCACATGGTATACCAAATGCTATCTGATCCGGGAACGCAACCTCAAAGCTTATCTTCATGTGGAAATCCTTGCAGGGAGACAGTGAATCCTGCTTTATGAAGTGAAATCCTTCAACAAGAATAAAATAAGCAAAACATATGACACTCTCAACATATAATTGATTTTGGGCTAGCAACATTGTTACCCCTAATAAGAGCAATGTTTTTTTTACAGCATCAACAGACATTCAACAACACAAATCCTAACTCTAGCCTAGAGGAACAATAAGAAACAGGGACATGGCAACTAACAACAAGAAATCCCTACGCATTAAAACCTAAGGAAAAAACCTAAAGATAGATTGCACCTACCTCGGCCATGGGAAGAGGCGGGGGGTTCACCAGCACAAGCACGTCGGCGGCATCCGCAGGCGGTGCATTCAGATCTAGCACACCCAACTCCTCCTGGTCCGCCGCCACCGCTACGAACCCTCCCGTCGAGACCGCACCTCGAGCCGCACATCCAGCATCCTCCACTGCATTTGGGCCGGTGACGCCGCCCCGACCAGCAACGGCCGTGGCCGCTGAGCTGCTCCCCTCACTCTTCATCCGACGCGGAATCAACGAACGCTAGAGGAGATGGAGATGATTGGAGTGGGAGGCGGTGCAAGCGGTGGATACGAGGGTTTTCTCGTTCCCAATCTGGTGAGACGGGGGGAGTGGGTGGAGGAAGAAGACGACACGACCGATGGGCACCTTTTATCCACTTCTGCTTCCAATGACGTTAGCTCGCTCCTCTATGCATACACTCGTCTACCCGTACGTGCACGTGTACGTGCAAAATTGTATTCCTGTACCGTACACTGCACCGTACATATGCGCCTTAGCGGGTTTTCCAGGTGAATCCAATAGCGACCGAACCCTTCAACTTGCGCTGATCTTAACCGTCCGATGTTTCGTCGTAGCCGTCCGTCTCAGCTCGGCTTCCAATGTTCTCCCCGGAAAAAGGACACCGGAGCAAAAGTGTTTTAGCTTAATTATATGATTTTTTGCCTCAGATTTGTACCAAATTTTAGTCTAAATAACTACGCCGCAACATGCCATTGTTCCAGAGACTACACACAAGGTACCAAACAGATTTGCGTAGGCCTGTGCTGCGCATGCATGGCTAACTCAAATCCTTCAGCAGAGGTTTTCTAGCAGCACTCCACTGCATTCAATCGAGATCCTGTCACGTGCAGATATGCAACCAAAAAAAATCTTGCCTACCAACCCGGGTGCAACGAAAAGGACAGTGCAGAGCCCCCATTGAATACTTGCTCGAGTGAATGTGTGTGCCGGTCCTCCTCCTCCTCTCGGTTCCTTCGTGAGAGGTCATGTCGCGTGTCCAAACAGCATTCAAGCATCTGTCCCGTCTGCCTCATTTATTCTGCTATATATTCTTTTCCATTTTTTTTCACACAGGGAGAGCGTCCAGGACATTTTATGCCAAAGCATAGGGACAACTTAAGAGCAATAGGGGCACCAGGAGTCACAGCAGCAGTCAAACCTCGAAGTAACAGTCGTCAGCAATGCTGCTTCCCAGATGACAGTCAGAGATGGATTTTTTTTCTTTCTTTCGCAGCGTTTACCGATGCAGGTTTCAGAGCTTCGTGGGCTTGCTAGTGCTGCATTGCCGTTGGGCACTGCTATCTATCTTCGCTCTTCTTTTTTTTCTGAAGAAAATATAGCTATCTATCTTTGTTCTGGCAAACTATTGCACAACACGAATGGTGCCTGAGTTGTTTTGAATGCATTTGACCAGCAACGCGAAAGAAAGTGCAAGGAAACCGAAAAGATCTTCTGAACCAAAATTTCCCATGACAAAAGATTTAACAGCGTATCTCCAGGACAAAAGAATATACAGCAACAGTCTGTCGAGCTGAGGGTTCAGAGGAGAGGAGGATCTCCAACCCAAGAATCAACACATATAGGTGCGCAGTTACCTGTATTTACCCGTTCAATCTATATCCCCACTTGCCTGGGATTTAGCAGTACCTGACCTTGCATCTCACTAAGTACATGAAACAATGAAGACATATACCACCACCACAGGAGCGACAACAATGGATCAGGATGGCTTCGAGGGAAAAAGACGAAGCCCCAGGCTAACTTTCTGTTTTTTGAAAAGGAGGATAACCCCCAGGTGCTGCATCGATTGATTCACGCAGCTGTGGGCTAACGAACTTGATGTGTGTCTTGTGCCATGCCAACTGGGAAAGAACCTCACATCTGCACAAATTTCCCAGCCCAGATTGTGATTTCAGGTAGCAACCTGCTATTTGATGACGACTGGCGCCCTGCCTTCTAGAGCCTATAAAGAACAGCTAGGATTGGGAGTTGCCGCGCAACTTCGCCCTGGCGAAAAATACCCCTGCTAATAGACCTGCAGGGTGGAGGGCATGGTTCTTTTGTTAGCGAAACACAGTCAGCCGTCAGGTAATAATCTCTTTGCCTTCATCGTAGAAAAAACATACCAAACAGAATGCTTATGGAATTCTGCATGCTTGTGCGGACTTTGAAGAGAATGATTCCAGAAATGGAGAGAGGGATCTTGTTCAGGGAGCCCACCAGGCTGCAACAGGGAGACAATATTTGTTTGGCATTAGAAGCTCAACAAGAGTAGCGCGTGACAGTTTTGAAAAGGTTGATCGGACTCATTCCATACCTATATGTCGTTGCGCTTGTCTGGCGAAGAAACCACATCGAAGTAAAGCTGATAGCAAGCCCCAAAACCCCGCTAGCAGTGATGACTAGCCAAAACATAGGCATCCTCAGGAGAGGCCTGCAGATTTCACTTTCCATAAGACACAGGTAGCATTTGCAATTGTAAGTAGTAATTTTTCTATCAGATGCTGGCTGTAGGAGCCTAAGTGGCGATTCTTTACTAGCAGATAAACACATTTGACCCTATGCATCACTTTTCTGGCATGGTTCAGGTGCCATGTCCATAACAGGTTCTTTTAGACTACTTACATCATTTTATGTTGGTGTGCCATGAAGGACATGAAAGGAACTCGGACAGATAGTTTTTGTTACACAGATGGATGGTCCACAGTTTGCATTTAATTCATCAGGTTCATGCTATAACAGTGAACAAATGAAGTCTGAATCATGAGCTTACGTTTCCAACAGGTACTCCACTTCATTAAAACCAAGCACGAGGATAACTCCCAATGGTACTGAAAGAATGTTATTCAGTAAAACCATTGAAAGCTCATTCAAATTGCCAGACCTGGTAGCTTCCTTAGCCCTGTCCATTACATGCCTCAGTGTAAGCTGGAAAAAAGTAGTTTCATCTGTTAAAATTTATATGGAGGCATCTCAAAACTGAAGATATTTCTCCTATAAACTAGAATGTGAATCTATGGAACTGGATATTACAATCTAAAACTCTTGGAAGGATTAACAATTTGATAATCGCCTGCGTGTTATCAACATTGAGAAGAACAATACCGAATATGATGCTGTTAAAAAACAGTTTATGAACTGCCATGTATAGCCGACTGCATGAAATGACAGATCTGTTATTCCTCCAGCAATGGCTGAGATTATCTACACAAGAGACAAGAAACAGAGGTGAGTCAGGCCTTTAAGGGCATAATAGTGTGTTGATTTAAGTTAATGTCTCATGAACACATGTGGTTAGATATATGGCAGATAATTGACTACATGCTATTATTTTGTAAGAGAAGAAGAAAATAAGCCCCTTGGACATTGAAGTCCAGCTCAAATAATACCATCAACGTGAGAGATATCCAAACTTGTCTATCATGCTGCTTCTTAAAGAAGTAGGTTTCCCCAGAAGCAGTAAGAACATTGGCGACATTCTTCAATATAGTCAACATCGCAACATTGATGTACTTCAAACTGAAAGGTAAAGAAAATATTAAAAAGTGCAGGACTTCTTAAAATTTTAATCTTAAATATCCTTATTACAAGTTCTTCACGGCTCATAAAAGCTCAACTCAAACTGTTCGAAAACTTAGAAATTTATTCAGGTTTGTCATCGTCCAGACTTACAAATTGACCATGAATAGAGGAAAAGCAGATGAGGCTTAGCACACATTTAATCCATAAATGAAACATATGAGCTACCAAATATTGTTAAGCACCAATACTGATTAAAGGAGAAACGCTTATATCACATCTGTGTTACTTTTCTGAGCAAACAAAATAGACAGCAATTTTTGGAATATATCAAATAATAACATAAAATTACTGATTAATTCAATTAACAATTCCATGCTCTGATTACAAAAGGATATAAGTGCAGACCAACATAAACTGCACTGAAAACAATCCTCTCATTAAAATGATTTGAAGATCTGATACATACCTAAACATGCTTGTAATTAGCATTCCAACAAATATGATGTTCACAGGCAACCAAACTTTGATTAACTTCCATGTTAATGGTTCAGTTGGGATAACACCAGAGAGGGACAGTGCGGAGACTATTATCACGGATACAATGTTCTGCAGTCGAGCATGATGAAGAAAATACTGTCAATGTCACCCAATAGCCACAATGCAGAAGGAAAACAAAATTGCATGAAAATGATACAGTCAGCAATAGTAGTATACCTGGTAAAGCATCAGAAATATTCCAGCATTGAAACCATATCCAGACAAAACAAACTTATTGACTAGAATCATGCTGCAGGATGCTACGCAGTAAGCAAGACCAGATAGAAGAGAGTGATTCTGAATGTTTGGGAGCCTAAGGGATCCTGAAGGCTTGTCTTTATCTTTTGAGGTCTTCAAATCTTCCAAGTCAATCTCATCAGCAGAGAAGGACCTCATCACAGATCTGGAGAAGATATGAACCAAAAACATGATGGATTGGGTTAGCTGCAGGCGTGATTCCTGACATGACAATTTCCATTCTAGTAGGTGAGAATGAGGTCCATTCTACAGATGTTTTCAGCTTTACTTTGGTTATTTTACACATAGATCAAGGGAAGCTTACATGCCTGTTCCCGATTTCTCTCCTCATGGGACTTGCCAGTGCACTTTGTCCTCCAATGTGATCCCAGAGCTTACTCTTTTCACCATTCATGAGAGGACTAGTTGTAATCTCCGGTGCTTTTCTCCCAGGAGGGGTGCCAGGATCCACATGAATGCCTAACTGAGGTTTTCTGCAAGGTAAAACAGTGTGCTTACTGTTTACTACGTAATCAAGTTATTAATGCATGAACCGTATGTACTATGTTGACCAGTAGGTCACATTTCTGGTAGATTTATCTTGTTGAGTATCTCAAAGTAAAATCTGAACCTCTAGATCAAGCATGTGAATGAAACTGATGACACTTTAAATGCATCACAATGGAGCTAAATTATAAGCATTTGCACAAATAAAATTGAACTAAATGGATCGATTCCAGTATTTTCTAAAATAATTCTCACTGTGTGACACAATTTTAAACATAACTCCTACAGGTTGTGAAGAGCCCATTTAGACACTGAACAAGCCAATATTCAAACATGATAATAGCCCTGTAAAAATGTTTTTCAAGCATCACCTAAACTCAGATATTTAATTACATTCATTGGCCATATGGATCATACTAGAACATTTTTAGGGTTGGACTGAATCGGCGACTTCTTAGTCATAGTAGTTGTGTAGTACATAAGGGGGACATGAACTTTGGGGCCTACCCAAGAACAGAGCAAAAAAATACCATGAATGCTGCACAGGAAACAGAGCAAAAGGGAGCTCTACGGTTTACAAATTCAACATATGCATGAGCTTTCAGATCCACCTAAAGCCATCCTCAATCCATGGCAAATACACACATGTGTACATGCTAGTTTAGAGGAAACCACATGACAGATAGAGGGCAAGAGGGAGGGGTTGAGTGGAATCCTTCGGTCCTTCCTGCTACCTCATTCCGGGAGTGACGAACTCGGGAGGGGGCTCAGGGATGTCCCGCGGTGAGTAGCTGGGGAGGACAGAGGAGGGATCCGGCGGAGAGGGCGCGCTGATGCTCCAGGGGGTGTGCGTCCCGGCGATCTGGTCCGACTCGTTCCGGGGAGGAGGCGACCGGGCCAGGTAGAGGCGAGGGGGGGAGGCAGGAGCGGTGGTGAGCGGGCGAGAGATCAGGGGGGGAGAGGGGAGGAGGAGGTGGAAGGTCGCCGCTGGCGAGTCAGCCGGCAAGTCAGCAACTCAGCAAGTGGTACCGGCCGCGCGCCGTCGCAAGAACCGCATGTGTTTTGCGGGCTGTCGCAACAACCTGCCAGATAGAAAAGTCAACGGGAGCGGCCGCCTCGCACCAGCGCATACTAGGCCGCCTTATGTAGGCTGCAACGATTTTTGGCCCGGCCCCGCAGCCCGAGTACATAAGTTAAAGACAGCCTCTGGACAACGTTTTGCAGCCCGTTTAGTATCATGTATATAGTTTTTTTTTCATTAACTAGTTAAATGCCCGTGCGTTGCTACGGTCCAAAAAACATGATCTTCAAATTTCTTTCTTCTCTACGCATTTGAAATAATGCACAAGTAAATTGCATATGTGCTAATGGGACCTCAATGTCCATCCCTCATGTTTTAGCACATCACTAAGATCTAGGATTGTTGCTCTTGAATCCATATAGTGTGTCCTTGTTCTTATAGAGATTTCCCAATTATTTTAACAAAAAATTGCAAGACAGAAAATGCAAGACATAAGGAAATCCATGGATGAAACGAACTATAAAGATGCCAAACTGAACCAACAAATTCCGTAAGTTCTCAACCTCGACTGTATACATATTGAGTGATCACAAATAGAATAAATTTTCTAGACAAACCAAAGACTAAACTCATTTGCAGTTGGTAGGTCATCAAGATGATGCCCAAAGATAGGCAAAACAATGCTTCGAGTTACTATCATAACTAAGGATGTTCAATGAGTGATGATCAAGTGCTTGCAACGAAGCTATTAAACATTAGGTTCTTACCACTTTGAATATTGTTGCAGTTGTTGAAATGTCACCAATTTCTGTGACCAAAGTCATAGTAGGAATCATTAATTCTTGATATTCTTCCTTCATTCCCGCCAAGATGACCTCAAAACAATTTATTATCATGAATGAAGTTCATTTTGTACTGGCTAGACCAGCTGCCATGACAAGATCCCCTTAGTTGTCACTATTTTTGTCACCTATAACAATAACAAACTGGAGAAGAATGAATAGTTAACTTTGTAGTTAAAGTCTACCACATTTAAAATAGTTATTTATTCGAAGCTCGACTCTAAATTTTTCTGTCAGCAAATAAAAACTTGCCTTATGGAAATGCGAGAAAACTGAATTTGTTCATCCATCATTTTGAATAACACAAATAAAGTTGATGCCTGGAGATGTGGAAGAAAGGCTAGTACTTTTTTACAACCTTGAAAAATCCAAAAAAAAAACTATTCTAGGCATAGTTTACAGTTCTGCTTTATTACATGAGTGTACTCAATTACTGATAGTATACCTATGATTAATTGGTAGAATAGAAAGGCATGATTCACCTTGTCAATCTACAAAATAAGTGAATAATTGAGGTTTGGTGGCAATATAGTTATACTTATACATATTTTTGAATTATAATTGTGCATGTTGTATCCATATGGATATTGTAAAGTAGGGCCCAAGTACAATAGTTACATGCATGAACGAATCTATTATTTGTTTTGAGAATGAGCTATTTATTTTCTCTTACCTTTCCTTCGCGCAATGATTTTATAGCATCTTTGATCGATGGAAAACCTTTTGTAGGTTTGTCCACGTCACCTTTAGCATCACTAGCAAAGAAATCTCCTGTTTCAGGAGGGATTTCGGCACCAACAGTTCAAAAAGAAAGCGGAAAACCTGTTTAGTCTTTCCAAAACAGGCTCATTCTTGTTCTCCACTGGAAGGATCATTCAGTTGCCCAACACCACCAGTTGCATAGCACTAAAATATTAAGCATCATTTCTGATACCTACAAATGGTATATTGTTGATACTAAGAGAGCTTTGCTAAAACCTTAAAAATAGGCCAGATGACAGATCCGTGAGATAATTTATGTCGAGAATAACATGGCAACACGCCACCTCAAATATTTAAAAATGTATTAACTAGCTAGCTATACAACAATGTTTCTCCATATATTCAACCACGGGATCTCTGCTCAAAGGACACAAGAGAGTTCTCCGTATAATCCAAGAATGTATCCGGAAACGTATAATGAAAATTATGTAGTCAATGACTACCAAACTTGGTACTGAAGCTCTTGAAATTATAGGTACATTCAGTATAATGTCCTACTCGTATACATAAGCAGATTAAAATCTTATTATGTTGATGAAATTTAGACAAAAACTTTTGAATGTTCTTGGACCGGTGTGATGTCACTTTAGAAGCAGAGATATTGTGTTTAGACCAGTGTGATGTCACTTTATCTAAAGAACCATTTTGTTGCTTAACTACAATTTTCAGATTGAATCATTGACTATATCTAACAAATTAACCATGCAGTTGTGATCATAAGGCATTCCATTACCTTGGAAAAAATCAACGATTACCAAACTTAGTACTGCAACTTTAAAATCATCCAGCATGTAAATACCCATAGGAATTAGACCTTCAGAGTTCACTGAAGGTTTTATTAACATAGTTCTCTTTAATATTGCTTTTGTGAACAGTACCAAGTAACATAGTCAAAAAAAACATAGTGCAAGGTAGAGCATTTTTTCCATTGTTGCTATTAGGGAATCGATTTTTGTAAAAAAGGAGAAGCGATTAAAACCTGGTGTGCAGCTGGTACAACTCTGAGGATATGCTTGGTGAGGTGAGCGAGAGGCGGTTGCATGAGAGCATGACGCAGGTCTGCATCTCGAACCAAATTGTCAAGACTACTCAGCTGCAGTCTTCCTCGGCATTGGGCCTTCCTACCCGTGTGCTTGCGCTGGTGCTGCTTGGGTTAGGCCCTCCAAGCAGAAATATATCCATTGCTTATCCTAGTACCAAGTACAACTCCTTGTGAGAGCTGTTATCAATGGTTCGAATTTTACTCTGTAATCTAGGTAAGTCAATCCAATAACCAAACTGGTTTCCAATGCCTTATTGAAGTCCTGAAAGAGAATAATATGCGGACATTTTTGATGTGGTTTTTAGAAAAAAATATGTTCATTGAAGTCTAGAGACAGGACTCATACTCGATGGAAAATGTTGCAACTATTTTGGAATATTCTAAGCAACATTAAACTTTCTCTGTAGCCTCCTTGTACTTTGTAAGTTCACAAATTTGTCAATGCAAAGTATATACTGCAGCAAGTTTTTTTGCATGATGATTTGAGAAATCTGAGTTATCCATAATCATGTTATTCAACGATAATTTATTTGAAAGGTTTCACAGAAATCAACAAATATATATTAGCATAGCTCACAGTGCCTTGACGCAGTCGACAGGGAAGTTGTTAGGTCTCAGTCGACAGAGAAGTTGTTCCATCCTCCTGTAACCACCGATTCCTTCTATTCTTTTCTTGTGTTTACCTATGTTACCGCTTTCATTTAACCTACATGAATGTACCTTGCTGGACACTTCCATGCACGAGCGCCGATCACAATGTTAATTATCGGAGTGGTTGATGCCAATCGCTCGGGCTAGCTAGGGATCTTTAACTGAATCCTGGATCAACCTGGAGCTGCCCATGAAAATTTTCTGTGAAAAGGTGGTTGCAATGACGCACCTGGAGAGATAATTGAAAGATGCATTAGGGTTGGTCATTAATTCTTACAGAAGAAGAGGTACAGATAATTAAAAAACTTTCAAACCAGACGTGTGATGTGTGTAGGATGGAACAATCATTCATTATTGTCATCGTTTATGACCTGCATCAAACAAAAATAGTAGGGTGAGACAAATCAGTACATGTCTCCATCTTCCCAGGAAATTTTATGAGCTTCCCCTAATGCCCTTCTCGGCAAAGCTTCCCCACTTATCCGACGAGGGAGCAGTTCCTCGATTACCTCGAGTCCTACTCGACGAGGTTCGCCGTCGAGCCGGTGTTTCGGCAGGCGGTTGTCAGTGCTGAATTCAATGGGGACTCCTGGTGGGTTCGCACAAAGGAGGTCACCTCGCTGGCAGGCGACAGCGAAAGCTCGGCGGTCATGTATATATGTACCGCTGCAAATGGTTGTGGTGGCCACCGAAGAAAACGCGGAGCCGGTGGTTCCAGAGATCTGAGGGCAACGCAAGCTTCAAGGGCCAACTCATGCACTCCAGCAACTACCACAGCGGCCATGGCTATGCTGACAAGCTTGTGCTCGTCGTCGGCTGCGGAAATTCTGGTATGGAAGTGTCTCTCGACCTCTCCAACCACCCCATGTTGCGCTGCGCTCTGAGCGCGTGCGTGTAGGCAGCGTGCGCGCGGCCCAGGCGCAGCACCTTGTACGACGAAGGGTCCAGGTCGGCACGCGCTACCGCGTAGTGTCGAACGTCGGCGCCCAGCGGAACACCACCAGCTCCGCGTCCGCCGCCGCCCTGTCACAGAACACGAACGCCTGCTCCGTGTACGCGTTCTCGAACTCTGCACCAACAAACACCATGTCGAATGATGGCCAGGCCGGGCATGTTTTGTTGAATGAGAAAATCTAGAACGAGATGCAAACCTACAACGGAGGCATACACCATGCGCGTGGGCACGGTAAAAGACACGGCGGTCTCATCTTGGTAGTCTCATGTTCCTCCACTCCTCATCGGGCGTGGATCCGCATCTTCACGAAGGTGGACGACGCGAGCATCGTCACTGGCACCGACGCGTCGATCAAGTCAAGATCTGGGCTGGGCCGTTGGGGTGACTGCAGCGACATGCGGATAGACGGGAAGGTGAGAGCGAGCGGGTCACGACTCGCTAGCACGATCAGGGGCGTGAATAGGGCAGCGTTGAGATATTGCGTCGGTTTTCCCTAGGATTTCGGTCATCAGGCCCGCGTGCGTGAGGCGGGACGGAAGTTGGACGAAACACACGACGTATTAGTCGACGACCGCGACGGAACCTGAAGTTCTTTTTAGGTAGTAGAGATAGAGATAGAGAAGATAGAGCCTCCTCAGCTGCATTTGGTTGCTTGGAGCGACCCAGTACCCGCGCACACCGTTTGGTTGCACATAACAGAACTACGTTTGGTTGCACATAACAGAACTACGGTGATAACCTCTTACATTGGAGTGGTAAGGTTATCCAACCCTCCAACCAATACTACATAGTTGATTATGAGCGTTCATCACAAGGCAAAAAAGTTCATTACAGGCGGTTCATGACACCGAGTTCATCACAAGCAGATGATCATAAATAGTTGATCTTAAATGGTTCATCATTGGAGGGTTTACTATATACCAACTTCAACAACGGCTTTCAGGAAGCCCTAGATAATGGAGTGAATTATTTCACCACCTCAAAATATACAAGTTCTTCAGCAGTTCACTGGCACCATCATAGAATAACAGTGTTGGTAAGTAGTAGGACTAACAGTAGTGCATGCAAAGCCATGTCCTCCTCTCAGGTTCTGACAACTTAGCATACATCTTATCCTAGGTCTTGTTATCAACAAGGTGGTCCATAGCCTAGATTATTGAGCGGGGAGTGTACAGATTCTTATCACATGGCTGCCTAGGCGTGAAGATGAGCTCCAGCTAAGTATAGTTCGCCATGGGGTTGGTGAGGAGATCCATCAGGAATCTCTGAGATCAAGGGAACTATGTTAGTTAAATACCCTAGAAATTTGTCCTAGAACAAGAAACCATTCTTGACCTTCCAAACTTGAACCAGTTCCCTCGTCCTGACGTTGTCTATAACGAAGGTCATGGTCTCATGACACCAACAGACTAGTTAGTATATTTGAGCATGCACAGTTGTGTCCACTTGTTCTTCCACTTCCTCGGATGGTTGTATACCTAAGTTGGGATGACTATCTTTCCAGTGAAGTCAAGAACATCGTTGCATACACGATCCAGGTAAATTTATTTGAATATGGATGTCACACCTAATCCCATCTCTAACGAAATCACAAAGCATGTTCAGGATGAACATGAATAGAGAAGGCTCCCACTATATTGGAATTGGTGCATGTACATAGCTCGAATTGGGACTACATTTCGAGCCTCTAAAGATGGAGAAGTGAAAGCATACATATCGGGGGACCTATCTAGCAAATTTGTCCTACAGTTGTGAAGAACGCACTAAGCATGATTTCCTAGTTTACTTAACAACACACATAGCATAATTTCGATAGTAAGCTAGACAATCGATAGTTCATATGAATTGAGTTGGCATGCTAACACTAACTAGAACAAGCACAACATCAGTTCATGATTGATCTGGCACCAAGCATAACATCACTTCATGACGGATGTACCCACATCTAGCACATGCTTATAGATCTATGAACAAGGTGATATGTTTCTTACATACGATTAGAGATGATGCAACTATTGGGTTCGCAGCATAGAAAACAAAAAAATTCCTACGGTGTGAACTACACGCCAAGATCTATCTACTAGGTACAAAGCAACGGGTGGACATACATCCAATGAGAACTTACCCTCGAAGACAACGAGTTTTGTTAACGAGTAGGAACTCGTGGTTGATGTAGTCGTACACTTGCCGATCTCAAGATCGTGAGGAAGTCCGAGCGCCGCAACTCAGCACCGCATCCGCACTCGCACACACGTTCAAGCCACCGGACAACCTCCACCTCCTCGCTCCAGCGATCCAGCGGAAGCAGCAACTCCTTCCAGATGAAATGCCACCGGGAACATGTATCTCGCTAATCCGAGACCATGGGGGTATAATTCTAGAGGGGGAGAGAGATCCTTCACAAGGAGGTGTGAGGATGAAGGAGGGAGTGGTGGCCTTTTATAGGAGGAGGGGGGTGCCCCTCCTCTCCATGGCCGGCGCATGGGGGGTGACCCCTCACCTCCCCCATTCATGTGGTGGTAACCCCTCCACATTCCCTTTTAAAGTCTCCACTTTAAATGCATTAAAATTCTCCAAGTTTAATGCTCTCTCATTTAATAAAACTCTTTTATTAAATTTATTTAGAATTTTGTTAATTACTTTAATTAACAAACATTCACATATAGCCCCTTGCAATATTTCAATATCACATGCAGAACCACTTTCTGCAATTTCACCCGAAACAATTTCCAGTTTCTATCGAAACAATTCCTGCGCTTTGCAATTCTTTCGTCTGAAACATATGTGCTCCAAAATGGTGTCAGGTAACTCTTAAGTGTGTCACCCTATGGTTCGCGAATAATGCAGACATGATCGAGACCCTTCTCCGATCAATAATCAGCAGCCGGACCTGGAGATCCGTACTGACTCCTACACATTCAACGATGACTTCTATGATCGTGAGAACCTATAACGCTTGTAACTAAATCCCTTTGTCTCACGATATATTACATGTCCGAGATTCGATCATCGGTATCTCCATACCTAGTTTGATCTCATTACCGACATGCACTCTTTTCTCGTTCCCGTGATATAACATTCTAGTGATCACATCACTTGCTTGCAAGCTATCTCAATGTGATATCACCGAGAGGGCCTAGAGTATATCTATTCGTCATCGGGATTGACAAATTCTACTCTTGATCCATGAGCCTCAACATAACACCTTCATAGTACTGAACCCATCTTTATAGTCACCCTGTTACGGTGTGACGTTTGATGTTATCAAGATACTCTTCAGGTGTTAGCAATTAACATGATCTCATGGTCTAAGGATAAAGATTACTTCATATGATGTTATAGCAATATAGACATAATGACTTGATCGTAATGCTATACTTCGGATGGATGTTCATCACATCATTCCACCAATGGTGTGACCTTGTTATTAACAACATCCAATGTCCATGATCAGGAAACCTTGATCATCTTGTTAATCAACAAGCTAGTCTACAAGAGAGGCATAACTAGGAACCCTTTTTGTTTATTAAACACACATGTATTGATGTTTCCGATCAATACAATTCTAGCATGTAAAATAAACATCTATCATATATAAGAAATACATAATAACAACTTTATTATTGCCTCTCAGGGCATATTTCCTTCAGTCTCCCACTTGTACTATAGACAATAATCTAGTTCACATAGTGATAAATCTAACACCCATGGAGTTCTGGTGTTGATCATGTTTTTCCCTAGGGAGAGCTTTAGTCAACGGATCTGCTACATTTAGGTCCGTGTGTACTTTACAAATCTTTATATCTCCATCCTTGACATGCTCGCGGATGGAGTGAAAACGGCGCTTAATATGCTTGGAATTCTTGTGAGACCTCGGTTCCTTTGCGTTAGCTATGGCTCCATTGGTGTCACAATAGATCACCATTGGGTCCAACGCACTAGGAACCACACCTAGTTCCGTAATGAACTCTTTCATCCAAACCGCTTCCTGCGCCGCTTCTGAAGCAGCAACATATTCTGCCTCCGTCGTTGATCCAGCCACCACAGGTTGTTTGGAACTCCTCCAACTAACTGCTGCTCCGTTCAAGAGAAATACGTATCCGGATTGAGACTTAGAGTCATCCGGATCGGTGTCAAAGCTAGCATCGACATAACACTTAGCGACTAGCTCTTCTTCACCTCCGTATATAAGAAACATATCCCTAGTTCTTCTCAAGTACTTGAGGATGTTCTTTATCGCTATCCAGTGTTCCAAACCTGGATCATATTGGTACCTACTAGTCAAACTAATAGCATGTGCCACATCCAGTCTTGTACATAGCATGGCATACATAATAGAGCCTATGGCCGAGGCATAGGGGATCTTATCCATCATCTCTCTTTCTTCTGCTGTAGCCGGACTTTGAGTCTTACTCAATGTCTTGCCTTGCAACATAGGTAAGAACCCCTTCTTACTTTCGTCCATATTAAACTTCTTTAATATCTTATCAAGGTATGTACTCTGCGATAGCCCAATTAGGCGCCTTGATCTATCTCTATAGATTTTAATGCCTACTATATATGACGCTTCACCAAGGTCTTTCATCGAAAATTTGCTGTTTAGATAACTTTTAACACTGTTTAAAAGATCTATATCATTTCTAATCAATAATATGGCATCCACATATAATATCAGAAATGCCACATTGCTCCCACTCACTTTCTTGTAAATACAAGCCTCTCCATAAGTTTGGACAAATCCAAACTCTTTGATCACCTCATCAAAGTGGAGATTCCAACTCCGGGATGCTTGCTTCATTCCATAGATGGATCGTTGAAGTTTGCATACCTTATTAGCATCCTTAGGATTGACAAAACCCTTAGGTTGTATCATATACAACTCTTCTTCAATATTACCATTGAGGAACGCAGTTTTGACATCCATCTGCCATATTTCATAATCGAAATATGCAACAATTGCTAACATAATCCTAACTGACTTAAGCATCGCTACAGGAGAGAATGTCTCATCGTAGTCAACTCCTTGAATTTGTCAAAACCCCTTTGCGACAAGTCAAGCCTTATAGATGGTCACATTACCATCAACATAAGTTTTTCTTTTGAAAATCCATTTATTCTCAACGGCCTTTCGATCGTGAGGTAAGTCCACCAAGGTCCAAACTTGGTTCTCGTACATGGATTCCATCTCGGATTTCATGGCTTCTATCCATTTGTTGGAATCCGGGCTCATCATCGCTTCTTCATACGTCGCAGGGTCATCCATTTCATCAACCATGAAATTCACAACAGGATTGCCGTACAGTTCAGGAGATGCGCGTGTCCTGCTTGACCTGTGAGGTTCGGTAGTTTTCTCTTTCAGAGTTTCATGATCAATATCATTAGCTAACTCTTCATTAGGTGAAGTCAACTCCGAAACAACTTCCAGTGCTGCGCCACTCGCCATTTCATGAAGAGAAGGTTCAATAATCTCTTCGAGTTCTACCTTCCGACTACTCACGCCTTTCGCGAGAAACTCCTTCTCAAGAAAGGATCCATTCTTGGCAACAAAAACCTTGCCCTCGGATCTATGATAGAAGGTATACCCAATCGTTTCCTTAGGGTATCCTATGAAGACACATTTTTCCGCTCTGGGTTTGAGTTTATCCGGTTGAAGTTTCTTCACATAAACACCGCATCCCCAAACTTTAAGAAATGACAACTTAGGTTTGTTTCCAAACCATAATTCATACGGTGTCGTTTCAACGGATTTAGATGGTGCCCGATTTAAAGTGAATGCAGCTGTTTCCAGTGCGTAACCCCAAAATGACAGTGGCAAGTCAGTCAGAGACATCATAGATCGAACCATATCCAATAAGGTATGATTACGATGTTCCGACACACCATTATGTTGTGGTGTTCCGGCAGGCGTGAGTTGTGAAACTATTCCACACTCTTTCATGTGTGTGCTAAACTCGTAACTTAGATACTCTCCTCCACGGTCAGACCATAGAAATTTGATCTTTCTATTACGATGATTTTCCACTTCATTCTGAAATTCCTTGAACTTTTCGAAAGTTTCCGACTTGTGTTTTATCAAATAGATATACCCGTATCTACTCAAACCATCCGTGAAAGTAACAAAATAACGATATCCACCTCGCGCCGACACACTCATTGGTCCACACACATCAGTATGTATGATTTCCAATAGATCTGTCGCCCGTTCCATTGAACCGGAAAATGGCGTTCTAGTCATCTTGCCCATAAGGCATGGCTCACATGTATCAAATGATTCAAAATCAAGTGATTCCAAAAGTCCATTAGAATGGAGTTTCTTCATGCGTTTAATGCCAATATGACCTGAACGCCAGTGCCACATATATGCAGATATATCATCATCAAGTTTAATCTTTTTAGCATTAACATTATGAATGTGCGTAATATTACTATCGAGATCCATCAGAAATAATCCATTCAACATAGGTGCATGACCATAAAAGATATTATCCATATAAATCGAACAACCATTGTTTTCAGATTTAAACGAATAACCACTTTGCATCAAACATGATTCGGATACAATGTTCATGCTAAGTGCAGGCACCAAATAACAATTATTTAGGTTTATAACTAATCCCGATGGCATATGGAGAGGCAGCGTTCCGACGGCGATCACATCAACTCTTGATCCATTGCCGACCCGCATTGTGACCTCATCTCTTGCTAGTTGTCGCTTGTTCCGCAGCTCCTGAATCGAGTTACATATATTAGCAACTGATCCCGTATCAAATACCCAGGTGCTACTGCGGGTACTAGTCAAGTACACATCAATAACATGTATATCACATATACCTTTGTTTGCCTTGCCGGACTTCTTGTCCTCCAAATACTTGGGGCAGTTGCGCTTCCAATGGCCAGTCCCCTTGCAATAGTAGCACTCGGTATCGGACTTAGGGCCAGCTCGGGGTTTCTTTTCAGGTATGGCAACAGATTTGCCACCCTTCTTTCCCTTGTGCTTGCCTTTCTTGTCCTTCTTGAAACCGGTGGTCCTATTGATCATCAACACTTGATGTTCTTTCCTAATCTCCACTTCTGCAGTCTTAAGCATTGACAGAAGCTCGGGAAGAGGCTTCTTCATGCCCTGCATATTATAGTTCATCACGAAGCTCTTGTAGCTAGGTGGTAGAGATTGGAGAACACGATGTATGCCTAAGTCAATGGGAATCGTTATTCCCAAGGACAGAAGCTTATCGGCGTACCCAGACATTTTGAGTACATGCTCACTAACGGAGCTACTCTCCTCCATCATGCAGCTAAAGAACTTTTCAGTAGCATTATAACTCTCTACGGCAGCATGGGTATCGAAAATCATTTTCAATTCTCCCATGGTATCAAAGGCATTGCCATTTTCGAAACGCTTTCGAAGTTTTGGCTCTAGCCCATACAGTATGCCACAATGAACTAAGTTGTGGTCCTCCTAACGAGTCACATAGACATTCTTTTCCTCATCAGGGGCATCAGGAGCTGGTGGGGGGCCTAGCGGCGCATCTAGCACATATTGCTTTTGTGCAGCAGTGAGGAGAATCCTCAAATTCATAGCCCAGTTGGTGAAGTTGCTACCATTTGCAGCAAGTTTCTCTTTCTCCATGAACACATTGAAATTAAAAGCAGGTGGTGCCATCTACAACAGAATTTGTAAAGTTTATTTAGACTAAGTTTATGATAGATTGAGTTCAACTAATCCAAATTACTAATGAACTCCCACTCAAAAACGACATCCCTCGTGCCATTTTGGTGATTACATAAACCAAATCCACTACACCAAGTCCGATCATCACGTGAGTCGGTGTAGCTTCAAAGGTGAGCATCTATATGGGCATCATATCAACCATATGACTCATGCTTAACCTTTTGGTCCATGTTCCGAGGCCATGTCTGTACATGCTAGGCTCGCCAAGTAAGAACCTTAGTACTCGCGTGTGTAAAACTGTCTTACACCCGTTGTATGAAAGCGTAGACTCGAGTATACCCGATCATCACGTGATGTCTCGAATAACGATCCATAGAACGGTGCATACTCAAGGAAGAACACATTTTATCTTGATATCTAAATGAGGGATAATCTTACAATGCTACCAAAAGCGCCAAACTAGCAGTATAAGATGCTAACATCTAATGTGTAAAATTAGATGATATGGTCCATGCATTTGATCTCTATCATTTGCATCGTGGTATGATCTCTATCATTCCTTTGTGTGTAAGGCCAAGGTCTATGGAACTTACACGTTGAATGTGTTGTAAGAGTATCTATCATACATCTACTTACAACAATACCATATCAATACACTAGCCCAGCAACGATCTAAACTAGACGCATCTAATTTATCAATTGCAACTTTTACGTGGCTTAGGGCTTTCGGAGATAGAACCGTTCTCACCTACGAACATGAACCATAACGAGGATAACTAAGTTATTAGCAACACGTTGTAAATCAGATATTGACTATAGTAGGAGAGGCAGACACCCGCCAGCCACTTATGCAAAACAAGTTGCATGTCAGTCGTGGAACGGTCTCATGTACGATGACATGTAAGGTTGGTCCGGGCCGCTTCATCCCACTATGCCACCAATATCCAAAATACATAGTAGATGCAATAACATGATCATCATCGCCCACATATATACATATGTGTACTACCCGTGCAAAGCACCTGTGCATAGATCAGGCTCTGATATCACTGTTGGGTCCGCAGCATAGAAAACAAAAAAATTCCTACGATGTGAACTACACGCCAAGATCTATCTACTAGGTACAAAGCAACGGGTGGACATACATCCAACGAGAACTTACCCTCGAAGACAACGAGTTTTGTTAACGAGTAGGAACTCGTGGTTGATGTAGTCGTATACTTGCCGATCTCAAGATCGTGAAGAAGTCCGAGCGCCGCAACTCAGCACCGCATCCACACTCGCACACACGTTCAAGCCACCGGACAACCTCCACCTCCTCGCTCCAGCGATCCAGCGGAAGCAGCAACTCCTTCCAGATGAAATGCCACCGGGAAGATGTATCTCGCTAATCCGAGACCATGGGGGAATAATTCTAGAGGGGGAGAGAGATCCTTCACAAGGAGGTGTGAGGATGAAGGAGGGAGTGGGTGGCCTTTTATAGGAGGAGGGGGGGGTGCCCCTCCTCTCCATGGCCGGCGCATGGGGGGTGACCCCTCACCTCCCCCATTCATGTGGTGGTAACCCCTCCACATTCCCTTTTAAAGTCTCCACTTTAAATGCACTAAAATTCTGCAAGTTTAATGCTCTCTCATTTAATAAAACTCTTTTATTAAATTTATTTAGAATTTTGTTAATTACTTTAATTAACAAACATTCACATATAGCCCCTTGCAATATTTCAATATCACATGCAGAACCACTTTCTGCAATTTCACCCGAAACAATTTCTGGTTTCTATTGAAACAATTCCTGCGCTTTGCAATTCTTTCGTCTGAAACATATGTGCTCCAAAATGGTGTCCGGTAACTCTTAAGTGTGTCACCCTATGGGTCGCGAATAATGCAGACATGATCGAGATCCTTCTCCGATCAATAATCAGCAGCCGGACCTGGAGATCCGTACTGACTCCTACACATTCAACGATGACTTCTATGATCGTGAGAACCTATAACGCTTGTAACTAAATCCCTTTGTCTCGCGATATATTACATGTCCGAGATTCGATCATCGGTATCTCCATACCTAGTTTGATCTCATTACCGACATGCACTCTTTTCTCGTTCCCGTGATATAACATTCTAGTGATCACATCACTTGCTTGCAAGCTATCTCAATGTGATATCACCGAGAGGGCCTAGAGTATATCTATTCGTCATCGGGATTGACAAATTCTACTCTTGATCCATGAGCCTCAACATAACACCTTCGTAGTACTGAACCCATCTTTATAGTCACCCTGTTACGGTGTGACGTTTGATGTTATCAAGATACTCTTCAGGTGTTAGCAATTAACATGATCTCATGGTCTAAGGATAAAGATTACTTCGTATGATGTTATAGCAATATAGACATAATGACTTGATCGTAATGCTATACTTCGGATGAATGTTCATCACATCATTCCACCAATGGTGTGATCTTGTTATTAACAACATCCAATGTCCATGATCAGGAAACCTTGATCATCTTGTTAATCAACAAGCTAGTCTATGAGAGAGGCATAACTAGGAACCCTTTTTGTTTATTAAACACACATGTATTGATGTTTCCGATCAATTCAATTCTAGCATGCAAAATAAACATCTATCATATACAAGGAATACATAATAACAACTTTATTATTGCCTCTTAGGGCATATTTCCTTCAGCAATATGAGGTTGGGGACAAGGGAGATGCCGGTAGGCCCACTATCGCCGTAGTCAAGGGAGTAGCTGGCAAGATCACCATCACCGTGGACGAGTAACATATCATTAGTATAACCATTGTTGTGGTCCCAGGGTGAAGCTAGCATGTGCACCAACGCTCTGCTCGTCGGCGAAGCCGGCACTCCTACCATTTTTGTGCTCGACGTTGAAGACTCAATCTACATTGCCCTACAATGGTGAAGGAGCTCAAAGGCAGGAAAATGGGGAATTCGGATTTGGGAGCCGGTACACTAGTGGCTCTAAATAGGGAGCAGAGGAGTACGGGGGTGATGAGTGCATTTTTAATGCATATTTAGCTTATGTTTTTGCACTAGTAGTGATTGGATTTTGGTATTTTACTGCACTCATGCGTACCTTTTATGCTTGTTTTGTCGGGATACCATAATTAAAGGAGTTGATCGATAAATCAATTGGAGTAATCATTTTTGGGCACAAATATGTTGATTAGAAGCCATTGGAGCCTTCCAAATAATTATTCACGCACTTGGGAGAAAAGCCAAAGAAAAAGCAATGCGTTGGGGTTCATGACATTTAATGAGCATCGATACGATGGGGGCCTGGCCATACCACTTGGTCATACCATGTGTCACTGCCCCCGCCTTGTAAAATACTTTCACCCCATGAAGATGGGTATGAGATTTGACATTTAGAACCACTAGAACTCACATAAAACCTCACCCCAAAAGATACTTGGAGGGGAGGACTCGTGGAAGGGCATTCAGCCTCGTTGATCCTTATTATCAACTGATGCATCTCCATCATCACCAATATCTCCTACATCTGGTTTACATTCATCTTATTGTAACCCCTAAACTCTATTGTGGATTTGCACGAGTATCCATCTATCCATTTGTATTCCATTCATACCATTATGATGATGATAATTTCCTCCACGTGTGAGTAGTTTTCCTTGTTCTTGGGGATATGGAGAAACCCTAAAGACATTATGAACTGAAATAAAGATGATATATAACTTTAGTTTATGGGTATGTGTTAATTAACTCTCTTGATATTATATTATGTGGACCACGTAATATTTGCCCCTAGGACTTGAGAGGTAATTATCGTTGGACATGTGATGTTGTCAAGGCGTTGAGTGGCATGTCACGTTGGATCATCATTCATGTGATCAATGGTGATAAGTGGGGATTTATAAATCTCATATCCATACCACGAGGTTAACTGTTAATTGCTAATGGATCAGGATGATTGGCCTAAGATCACTCATGTGGTTGTGAGGTATTAAATACCAGAAGGTGGTCTGTAATCATCCGATTTGGAGCTGCTCCCATACATACACATAAACAAAGACATAGATTTGTCCTAATCATGATTAATAGAATTGCTAGTGGTGTATCCAACACTCTCTGAGAATGTTTAGCCTTATTACAGTTTCATATTACTTACAACGTGATTCTCCTTGTTTGCATCTATCAAGTATTTAAACACTGTTTTTTACACAAACACAAACACCCCCGAAAAACTCTTGCTTGGATTCATAAACATCTTCAAGTACTCTCTAGTGATTAGTAACGAGGTACATAAAAACCTCTACCAACAGCTCTCTGTGTCTCGATACTCTTACTTTGAAACTAGCTACATACAACCTATGAACTTGTAGCCATCAAGCTATTTTTTGACGTCGTTGCTAGGGATATAAGCCTTTTGGTATTTATTCTTATTTAGTTATTACTGTTGTACTAAAGTTGTTTGCAAGTTTCAAGCAAACATGACAGTTGAGTATGGACACTTGATTCAACTCGATGCTGTTGAAAACTCTGGCCGACCAATGGATCATTTTATGAGAGTAATCCACTACATTAATCCCGAGGGATATGAGATTCACCCTATGTTACTTGCATTGTTGCACTCTAAGAGCATCTCCACTAGAAGCACTATAATGCCGCGCGCTAAAAAGTTATTGGGCATGGGTTCAGCTGTTTTAGAGCGCGCACGACAGGCGACAACTATTCCAGAAGCGTTATCTTTCCGTGCGCGGCAAGAAGCGTTGCACCAGGCGCTGTAAAATGCAGCGCGCGGGGCAACACAAACACCAAACACACACAATTATAGGAGAGTAAAATGCACCACATGTTCTAAAAATATTTGAGGGGTGTCAATTGAGTCCCAAAATTATGAAAGTGCATATTCGAGTCCTAAATCTTTCTAAAGTGTGTCACTAGAGGTCCTAACATCGTCAGACCAGTTATGACCGTTGGAAATCTCGTAGGAAATCAGAGCTGGTCAGACGAGGTTAGGACCTCCAGTGACACACTTTAGAAAGTTATAGGACTAAAACATGCACTTTCATACTTTTGGAACTCAATTGACACTCCTCGAATACTTTTACTCAATATAGAACAACAAAGATCAAACACACACGAAATAAATCAATAATAAATTGTTTCCTTATTATTACAACACAAACAAATAGTTCCTCGATACAACAAATATGACGAACTCATCTAGAAAATCCGGACTTAATCTAAATTACTTGAACTAGGAACAACACCCACAGAATAAATGCGGCGAGTCGGCACATGCTTATAGATCTATGAACAAGGTGATATGTTTCTTACATACGATTGGAGATGATGCAACATAGAGGTTGGGGACGAGGGAGATGCCAATATCAATTAGTTCGACTTCATGACTACCTTAGTTCCAACTGGTAGGCCCACTATCGTCGTGTTCAAGGGAGTAGTTGGCAAGATCACCAATGCCATGGACGAGTAAGATATCAGTAGTACAACCATTGTTGTGGTCCTAGGGTAAAGCTAGCGTGTGCACCGATGCCGTGCTTGTCGGTGAAGCTGGCAGGCCTACCGATCTTGTGTTCGACGTTGAAGACTCAATCTACATCGCCCTACATTTGATGGCGAAGGAGCTCAAAGGTAGGAAAAAGGTAAATTCGGATTTGGGAATCGGTACACCAGTGGCTCTAAATAGGGAGCAGAGTAGGGGGTGATGAGTTTATTTTTAAAGCATATTTAGCTTATGTTTTTGCACTTGTAGTGATTGGATTTTGGTATTTTACCATGCTCATGCGCACCTTGAGGTAAAGATGAAGGAAATCAAGGATTTCTCTCTATTTTATTGCATTGAGATGCTATTTTAATTTTGAAGATAATTTGGTGTCTTGTGATATTTGTTAAATGATACGATCTCTGTATTCACTATTTTACTATAAACTGAGTACCATTTTTGCTAATGTCATTCAAAATATGCATTTTTGTGATATCAATTTTAGTGTCATATATCCTATCAATTTGCATGCCTTAACTAGGTATATGTTGTCAATATTTTTTGCCATCGGAAATAATCTGCGGCCACAAATTAGAGGTACTGATGTAGCATGTAGGTCACAACATTCAGATTCATACTTGTTCATAATATGCATGCTCAACCACCATTACAACGCAATGTCATGCAAACAACTGCAAGTTCATTACCAAACCTCTCGTAGTCATCCACCTTTTTTTATTGCCACACACACATATATAAAGAACACATGACCTTTCTCTCCTAGTACAACTTCTTCACTTCATTGCAACGCTAAAAAGTAAGCATTGGGGATTGAACCCATATAGAAAAGAGGAACTTAGATTCTCGTAGGTTAGGATGACTTGTGCTTGGATTTTAAATAATCCCCGAGGGCTTAGATTTGGTTCGGAGGGGTTTTGAACCTAAAGTTGAGTGGACGTATTTTGCTCATATTGGCCACATCAAATAAATGGCTTTTACATAGCCCCTTATTTTTTCCTTGGAAATCACACCGAAAACAAGTACCTTGTTGCGCACAATTTAAACAGTTCTCACCAAAATGCGAGAAAGACTTGAATATGAGAAAGACTTGAATATAACGACAAAACATTAAGCGAGATGCATAGATCTGGGCAATTTGGGACAAGGGATTTGAATGTCGGCTTTCAGAATTTACCGGTCCCAAGCGAGATAGGAAAAATTCAACCATTTCAGTATTTTGGGTCAAATCTCTAACGAAAAGAAAGAAAGAAATTCTTAATCTTGAAATGAAATATGACCGAAATTGGACTGAAATTTGAATTTCAAAGCAAAATTTGACTAAATCTGAACTTTTAACAAAATTTCCTAAAATTCAGACGATTTTGCCCGACAAATCTCCTTACCTGGCTAGACCGAAATTGGCGAAATTCTACACGTGCAAAGACCCCCGTCCTAAATTACCCAGTGGAGTGGCTGGTCGTCGTCCAAGTTGTAACGCAGCGATTTGTGCTTGACCAAGTTAAGCCCCCGGTCGACCTCCACGCCGGTGAAGACGGCAAATCTCTCCCCGTCATCGTGGTAAAACCTGGCGGTGCAGAACCTACCGGAGCCGAGGTGCGCAAGGTGGTGGGAGTGCCAGTCCCCAGGCGCCAGCGCAAGGTCCAGCTCAAAGCCGCGGTGCTCGTGCTCGGGCACTTCCTCTTCCCAGATGGTATCCAGTGTCTCGCCCTCGAGGCCAGACCCAGAGGCGCAGAACAGCTGGTTCCGTTCGCTGGACACGAAGCGGAAGCCGAACAAGCGGTCGCGGTCGGTGACATGATCGGCGCGGCCGAGCAGCGGGATCTCGTCGCTGCAGATGTGCTTCCACTCGCGGGTCGTCGTGTCGAAGGAGT
Organism: Avena eriantha; assembly: GCA_910589775.1. Classification (NCBI taxonomy): domain Eukaryota; kingdom Viridiplantae; phylum Streptophyta; class Magnoliopsida; order Poales; family Poaceae; genus Avena; species Avena eriantha. The sequence continues at coordinate 486,371,206 of OU342745.1, read as the reverse complement.
AGATGCCCCTGAAGCCGACGCTGTCCTGGGACGACACCCAGATGCTGTCGCCGACCACCGCCCAGGAGGAGATCCTGCCGCGGACGCCGGAGGAGGGCTCGAGCTCGTAGTGGGAGTATTCCACGTAGGGAGGCGGCGGGAGCGGGTGCCAGTGCCACCCCGGCTTAGAGGCGGTGCCGTCGGGAGCGTCACCGTGGATCAGGACCCTGAAGCTGCTGCAGTGCGGCTGGTCAGGCTGGGTCGCGCGGGGACAGGCCTCGATGAGGTAGAGAGCGTCGCCGGCGGCGATGGGGATGGGAGACCGCATGATGCGGCCGGTTAGCCTGGGCATGACGTGCAGCTTGTTCTCGCAGGCGTCGTACATCATCACGGTGCCGTCCTGGTCCGTGCTCACGATCTTGTCCGCGCTGCCGCCCAGGGGCATGAACCTCATCGTCATCATCCTCTCGGCACTGGGAACCCCGAAGGACAGGGTGGGTTCAGGTAGCTGGGCGACTTCCATCACCGCCGGCGGCGCTGGGATTACGGTCTGCTTCTTTGGGTGAAAGAAGAGCGCCGTCTTGATGCGCCGGAGCGAGAAGGATCCAGTCTTGTGGCTGCCCAGAACCAGATTGAGAAACTGGCGTTTCATCGTACGTCCACGCCGGCAGATCGATCGCGATCGAATCTGAATCTGCTCCTCGATCGTGTCGAGGAAGAACGAACGAGAGCTGTCGGCGGCGCGGCGCGGCGTGGCGAGATTTCATTGGGTCAAGGGTCTGGCTACACATCCTTGCCCTTGTGGATCCCGTTGATGGACTCTCCCTTGCCCCCCTTTCATTCGCAAAGTCACAGGCTTTCAGCTTTGCGGTAGGCAATGGGCTCACGTGCGCTACCAGAGACTTGGACCTTTTTCTCATCGTACCAGTGGGCCGACTATCCCTAGAAGGCCGAAAACGAAATGATATGGATAATTTTCACTTCCCGAGCACTAGGGGATGTAAACCCCTCCCCCGAAAAAACTAGAGGGGTAAATGATATGGATAATTTCGCTCCAAATTCTCATCCCCATAATTTTTTAGGATAAGTAATGTATTTTTAGGAGTCCACAGAATATGGATGCGGATGAGGATGCGGATGCGGATATTTACCAGGCGAATATTCGGTGAATATGGTGTAGAATATGGTATTGATAATATCTGAGCCAAGCATGTTGTCCCCCGCTCTATTATCAGTAGTGCACATTTGCACTATATTATTATTGCTTATTTTGGATTATTTTGATGTTGGGCTAGCCATAGGTATCAGAATCGTGATTTTATTAGGTGATTACGCAACTTAATGACCCAAATTGGGCAAACAGAATACTCCACTCGATCCTAATTAATGTTTATAGATTTGTCTAGACTCGGATGTAGAATCTATACATTCAATCTAAACAAATCTGAGAATATTAATTAGTATCAGAGAGGGTAATACAATTCTAGTTAGTAAAATTTATCTTACCATTTTCTAGCAGTTGTGATCACACCATTTTCTTTTCCCCTCTTGGTTGTGTACATATTTAATGCCATTTCGTACTCCAATACACAAGCGATTGAGAGTTGAACTAGACTTTCATAGAAAAAGGGGGCAATATGGTTCATTTTCCTAGAACACCACAACAAATGTCCCTACTAGCTATTGTGACCGAAGGTGAAACCATGGCTACCCCTCAATAAGCCTCTAGCTCTTATCCTAGGCGAAACCCACTCCTCAAACGAGGGATTAGGTGAAATGAAACAAAACAAACTAATTGCTTGACATTAGATTGCTGCATAGGACCGGGAGAGTATGGTACTCCCTCCGATTCATATTACTTGTCGTTCAAATGAGTGTATTTAGACATGTTTTAGTATTAGATACGTCCAATCCAGTGACAAGTAATATGAATCGGAAGAAGTATCTTCTTGATACTACTAATATATTTTCTTTATAGAAGAAATCAAGTACGCGTGCACAAACAAATCGTGACCACACGGTGACAAACACGACGAGAAAGACGTAGTATAGCAGGCAGCATTTATTTGGCACGTGACGGTTCTCTGCTGCAAAGCCTACACGGATATACCATAAAAAATAAAGCATATACGGATATATAAAGTAAAGAGAAACTTGTGTTGTTGCGTACGTGGTGTCTCGACGAAGAAGCCAGACTCGAGTGAAAAGTCTGCTGAGGAAGTCGATCGTCGCATCCCTCCTCACCGACTAAATTGCATATAACTACTACAACTCGGATACCACTTACCGGTCAGTACCGATATTTGTAATTTTTGCAAGTCAGTATCAAGTTTGGGACACAATGTTGCAAATCACACTAATTTTTATCTGATAGGATTTTAATGTGTTTCCTGACAAATGGGACCCATCTAACAGAGCGGACTAGTCAACAAAAATTGCCACGGTGGAGGGTGAGCTGAGCTGGACGTGGGGCCCACTTGTCAGGCCACGTCCTCTTTGTCTCATCCCCTCTCTGCCCACTCCGGCCACTAGCCACCATGGCCGCCAGCCTCTCCTCCTCGTGCTGGACCTCCCTCTCTCCGCCCATGCTCTGCAGCGAGCCATCGGCGACAACCGTACCGGCTGGTGAGCCCGACAGTGGGCTTGAGCCAATCAATTCGATTACCAGCGACTGGCCGCACCGTACGCTCCAGCCATCGTCGACGCGGCGAATGTTGCACCACTCGGAGGGGTTGGCCTTGCCGAGCACGACGGCGCCGGCCCGGAGCCAGGTCACCATGCTGGCGTCCCGCCTCACCACGGAGCCTAGGAGAGCGAAGGAGCCGATCGTCGTGTTGAGCGCGTCGCAGGTCGCGATGTTGTCCTTGAGAAGGACGGGGACGCCATCTAGGGAACCGATTGGGCGGCCGCCGGAGGACACACGCCGAGCATCGGCGGCTCTCGCCTGCCTGCCGGAGCGCATTCGGGTTGACCTCGATTACAGCGTGCAGCAGCGGATTGAGGCGGCTGATCTGGTCCAGGTAGAACCGTACGAGAGCCGTCGAGGTGAGGCTGCCGTTGCTGAAGCCCCACCTCCACCTGATGGGCAATTAAGATGGGTGGATGACATGCGGGCCCTACCTCCATCTGAGCTCGTTCTTCATGTGGGCTGCCAAGTCAACTCTTACAAGTGGGTCCTAACTGTCAGTCCTGCTGTCAAAATGCTCTTAGCCATGAATTAGTGCGATTCGCAACGTTGTGTCCCAAACTTGGTACTGACACACAAAAATTATGAATGTTGGTACTGATTCGTTCTGACAGCCAAAATTGTGGTAGCTTCCTGCAATTTACTCTTCTCACCAGTTCACCTCATTTCGTACCTGACGATATTATTGTCGGTATGTGCACTGTACTATTGCTACCAAGTTGCTAACGTACACAGGCGTGTCGATCGATCGACCGATCGGCCGGGAGCGCGACGTATTAGCACGAACGTACGAACCGATCGATGGCGGCAGCTGCCACGTCCACGTACGCCACGGTCTGGCGAGCGCTAAGCTTTCCGCCCCGTCTGGAGTCTAGCTAAAGATTCCGTGCTATTTTCGTAACAACGAGTGGCCCATGGCCCATGGGCATCTTCCGATCGATTCATTGGGCAAGCAGAGAAGTGGCTTGTGTTTTTTTTTCTTTCGTTCGTTGGAGCCATGCGTGATTTTATGTCCAGGTAAATTATGAGTGGCCAATGACAATGAGCGGACGGTGGTGCGCGCGCCTGCGGTCGTCGACAGCGAAGCGGAGGATGGCCAGGACCGTGGGAACTGGGCAAGTGAGCCCCAAAAAGATCTCGGTTGGATTGGATCAACCCCCGGGAGACGTGAGATCCGTGTGCGGCTGCTTTGGCGACCATCGACATGTATCCATTGGGAAGTTCCCGAAGCATATTCGATCATTTTACAGGAGTGTTTTTCCTGCCAGTAGTGTTTTGCAAAGGATTGGGTCGACGCCTCTCCACACACACACACAAAAAAAAGGATTGGGTCGACGGAGGTATGGACCGTAGCGTGATGCATGTGAGGAGGTTCCCAGGCCATATATACGTATAGCTCAGCATGGAGATGTCTCCGTCGCCAGGCTCGACACAAAGGCATGGAGATAGGCGGATAGCTTGCTAGCTTGGCCGTAAGCAAGTACGGACTCTCGGTGTGTTTGGTCAGCAGTTGCGTCCTCGATCATGTTGTACTACTTACTAGCTAGACTAATAACGTAATTAATGATTCCAAAACATCGCTGCTGTCAACATGATCATTCTTTCCTTAAACCTTCTCTTTTCAGTTGAGCATCATCATTGGTCCGCTCCAACATCCTTGGAAAAGAATTTACTCCGTACCATTTCTCACGAACTTGTTCGGGACGATTCCTCTCTCACGTCCATATTAATTCACGTCGACCTAGCTACAAGTGGGTGCGCATCTGCCTACGTAACCATAGCGAGCATTATTGTTTGTCGCGTCGATAACAATCAACCGGCATCTCACGATCGATGGTAATATTAGTTGATTTGTGCATATTTTGTCCCGGCAGCTCACTAAGGCCTTGTTTTGCAGAGGTGGTTTGACCGGTTTCATCGTGTCTAATCCCCGCCTAGTTTAAATCCACCGGAAACCACGCCGGAACCGTTTTGTAGACCGATCTTGTGTGGGCTCAACCCAGAAAACAGGCCGGTTTTGACGTGGAACAGAAAATCTCGTCCCCCCTCGCGTTTCTCTGGCCGTTGGTGGCAAGGCGCACATCATTCGCCGGAAGTCAACAACTGCCCCGACCTTCCCTCCGGTGGCAAATATTCTGTTTGGAGTGTCCTTGGAGTGTGATGGTTGGAGTGGAAGAGGAAGGGAGAGGATTGGGTTGTTGGAGTGTTTTCACCCAAAACACGGCTAGTAATACTCGTTAATCCACCTGTGCAAAACAATTAGGCCTAATTGGTTTCAGCGACAAGAACACACCAATTCGCGAGGGGACACGTCACACGTGGGATCGGGGTTTAGGGCGAAGCCTTGTTTGTTCTTGTGTGTGCGTGGAGTGGTGGTTGTTGTCGCATGTGGAGTGGATGATTGGTCATGTGTGCGGCCATGTGGGCATCCGTCGTGTATGCCTAATCATGAATGATAAATCACAAATGCTGTAGCACTGTAGCCTCCGCAGGTGGATCGACCACTGTGACTTTGTCCTCCTAACACGGCCCTTCCCTCGCAGTGATCCTGACATAAAGAAGACCATGGATAGGAACTCGCGAACGCAAAGGTACGTTGATGAACACACGTCTCCGTCGGTATGTTTTCCGCGCGTGATTTGGCCACGTTGTTGGGAAGGGAGTGCATGGCAGGGCGATAGAAATTTCCCCGGCCAGTCAGCAGCGTGACCTGGATGATGGATGGCCAGGACCGCTGCTTGGAGAAGGCAAGTCGAATATGATGATATCCGACATCGATCTCCGAATCCGCCCGTGAGAAGATCCAAACCCAATATATGCGCTGTCGATCGATCTTGACTAACCGGAGAAGTACTACGCACAACTGGAGAATCTCCTACGGAGTACGTACAGTATTACTACTTACTAACCATTTCCTTTTGGATTCTAGCCGCTGAAACTCCAGCTGGCACGGATTCTGGTTCCGAAAGTGATGTGGCTTTTGTATGCACGCACGTTGCTGACCCGACACGATATATGCACAGCGCGCACTGCGCTACAGCCAGTGGGCTCTGGTCCTCTTGCTGTCTCTCGTTCAGATCAGAACAGCGGTGTATCCATCCTGCAACAACATTCTCTTACAGGACCCTACTACTAGCAGGTAGTGTTAATGTAGCTCCAGCTAGCTAATTACTACAGTTATGCATGAGTAGATCGATGCAACTTGTGATTTACTTTCAGTCACATTGAAGGACTGTTTCCGGTGGAGTTTCTAACTTTATCTTTGGTTGACGTGATCGATGACCGTCACTCTGGTACTCTGCTCCCGGCAACCCTACTACTCCCTCCGTTCTAAAATAAGATGTTTTAGCTTTCGTGAAAAAATGTATCTAAATGTATTTTCGTGCGCCCGTTCAGAATAGATTAAAATACATCTAGATATATATTTTAGAACGGATGGATTAGTTAGTTGTAATAGTACAGTACGATGATTGGTGTTCGTTCTTGTGTCAAAGAATAACCGGGCCTGGTTCTCCAAACTTCCAATCATCAATGTTAATCGTACTTTATAGATTCATCTGAACAGGGAGATGCATGACAGCGCCGCGTGGAGACTCACAAGGTGACATGAAGCGGCTTTTGGTTGGCTGGCATGCACGCATGATGCATGCATGTGTTCTGTCTTCTGTGGTACAGTTGACCTTGATGCCTAAGCTACTTAGCTAGCTGACCGTGATCCCCAATAGTTGAGAGGAGCAAAAATATTTTTAACATAATTTGCAAAATTGATCACATGAATACATGCCAACATATGACATATGATTCATAATTTATATAGATCGATACATTAGTCATACAAATAGATAACATCATCATAATACCCGATAATAGTTGTCAAAAATCACACATGACGCGGGGTGTGATGATGCCATGCGAAATAAAAATCATTGTTCTCACCCTCCGACCATTTTGATTGTTTCTTATTCACCTTGCTATGAATTTAAACAAAGAATCATCGTCCTCATCCTCCGAAATTTATGAGCTTTTTTCAAAATAGGGATAAAACTCACCTTGATCCGGCGCATGATGGGAAGGTCGGTGCTGGTGCTAGCACCCACGCAGGTGCCGGTGTTGGTGCTGCTTCCAGTGAGAGTGTCGGAGCTAGTGTCACTGCGGATGCTGGTGTCGGCGTTCCTACGACCTCTGGGATCTCCAAATCTGGCGAGTTACAACGACGCAGAGAGGATGAAGACATGCCGGTCGCATGGATCTGGTTGTAGCTCGACGAATCCTGGACGCGGTTAGTCGAATGCGGCTGCGGGTTTGTAGGCTCGATGCGGTGGCTCTCGGGAGAGATTCCGGCGACAACTGACACCGGCGAGTGAGGCGAAGGGGGAATGGGGTGACCGATGTTTCAGGCTATCGGCGGAGGCGGCAGGTGGTCGATGGTATCAACACCGGTGGGAATATGTCAGCGGAGCGACGAGGCTGTGCAAACGCGGAGGAGGAGGAAGATATGAGAGTCGAGGACGCGGGTTATATTTGCGAGCCGCTGAGGCCAAATCCTAATTTTTTTCTCCTCCAAGACATTTGCAGGTTCGGTTAGGTGCCGCTTTGGGCGTTAATAGAGAAAATATAATTGTCTGACGGCCGATTGGAGATGGGTTAGAGATGCTATCATACTACGCACATGGTTTTGTTTCAAAGGAAATGGTAGGATTCCCCCGGGGATTGAACGAAAGGATCCCCGGATCGATCCCCTTGCACTGCGTGTCTGGCCCACCAAACCTTATCGTTTCGCTATTCCTTTCTTTCTTTTCCCAAACGCAAATATCGCGCGCTGCTGCCCGCAGCTTGCACGCCGTCCGCCCGCATGCAATTCACGCCGCCTGCAACTCCCGTCGTCGTCTCCTGCTGCTTGCGTCGCCGCCCACCGTACCATGCTTCTTGCGTCGTCGCTCCATGGTCTTCACGCGAGCAGGTACCGCCATGGAGGAGCTCGGTTGCCGCTCTTCCTAGCCCTCGCTAGAGCCTTGCGCCACTGCTCGCCCCTGCTGGCTTGAGCCGCCGCCCGTTGCTGCCTTGCGCCACCGCTCGCCCCTGCTGCCTTGTGCCACCGCTCGCCAGTGTCACGGAGAGGAGGACTTAGGACCCGCTCTCCTCCGACGACCATGTGCTAGTGTAGGAAGTCTGGTGTTGCTACATGTAGTGTCGATGTTTGCTACATGCGACCGGGCGGCGGTGCTTATGTGACCGGGCGGTGGTGCTATAAACAGCCATGGGTTTTGCTACATACGGCGGGCGAAAGTGCTACAAATGGCCACGGGTTTTGCTACAAAGGTCTCCGGCGAAGTCTCCGATGAGAACGGATTTGCTAAAATAGAACATATTATTTGCTACATATGTTTTATTTTTTTACTATAATAGCGTAAAGTTTTGCTACACGGTCTCCGACGAGATCTACCTGCAAAATTCTCCGGCGAGACTCCGACGAGATCCGATCTGCTACATTAGCACAAATTTTTGCTACAGGGTCTCCGATGACGTCGTTTTTTTTTGCTGCGTACCTTTTGTTGTTTTGCTACAATAGATTAAAGTTTTTACTACACGGTCTTCGGCGAGGTCTACCGGCGAAAGTCTCCGGCGAGGTCGGATCTGCTACGTTAGCACAACATTTTGCTACCGGGTCTCCGGCAAGGTCAACGGCGAGACTGTCTTTGTTTTTTCTATTTTTCTAGATCAATTTTTTTTTGTTACACGTAGCAAAAGTGGGATGAACGGATGGAAAGGAGATCTGACCGTCGATCTGGACAGATCGGACGGCTGGGGACTCAGGATGAAAAGTTTATATTCCCGAAGGACGCGTAGCACTACCCTTGTTTTAAGGCAATGCTTGTTTTCTCACTGATAGCGAATCAACCTAATTAATGGTTCGCAACAAACGTTGTTGCTGTCAACTAATTATTTCCGTTTTGATCGAGTTGCACGCAATACCTTTGTGTGTTCCCAAATCCTTGAGAAAATATCTACTCCCAGCTAATCATATACTACTCCGTATTTATCACGGACTTCTGCCCGTTCACGTCGACGTAGCTAATTAGGCGGACATAGACATAATGTTGTTCAATTGTTGCGTGGTTACCAAATGAGCAGTCATCACATCGATGCATGTTGAGATGAGGTCTGCCTCTGCTAATTAATCTCCGAGTCGCTCATCACTTAATTAGCTTCAACGACAGCCAGGTATATCAATTCCCAGTGGGGCCATGTGAAGAAGCTGGTTGTTGCAACGCTTGATTGCTCATGTACGTCTGCTACGTGGCCATCCTCTGGTTGGCATGCAAGTGAAGTTGTATGCCTTCCTGATCAGGATCATCAGTCATCACGGTGCTGTGTTACTGTGTAGTGTAGGACTGTAGCCTGTAGGTGCATGCATGTACGGAGATGGGTAGGATGGCTTGTCCTTTCGTCATGTATCCAATCCAATGGCTATAGACATCACGTACGTACTCCCCGCTCGATCGATCTACAGCGTAAAGGCGAATTGCTCTTGATCTACGGGTACATGCCCAACGGGAGCCTTGACAAGCACTTGTACGGCGGCGACGATGAGAAGCCGGTTCTCGATTGGGATCAGAGGTTCCGGATCATCAAAGGAATCGCTTCGGGATTGCTCTACCTCCACGAGGAGTGGGAGAAAGTGGTCATCCACCGAGACATCGAGGCCAGCAACGTGCTCCTCGATGGTGAGATGAATGGCCGATTAGGCGACTTCGTACTGGCGAGGATGTACGACCGTGGCGCGAACGCGCAGACCACGCACGTGGTCGGCACCATTGGGTACCATTGAAGTAAGATCACATATATTGAGCAATAGACCGTCTCGTTAAAAACCCTCCAGTCCCTTTAGATATCCTGGTAGGAAAAAGAGTGCGTAAGAAACATGTTGCCTTGAAGTTTACATAGTATTCTTACAATCGAGAGTGACCAAGTCCCGAACGCAGTTCGGGACTGAGTCACGAGAGATATCCGACAAGCCGGATTTCCCAAGCTGGGCTAAAATGTGAGCGACTCCATTGCTCACCCGATCCACTTTAAGAACAGAGATATCGCGGTAAATTTTTAAGATCTCCCTCGCCTCTAGGATTACGGACCAGCTTGCAGAGTTATCATTGTCCCATGAAGAGATTGCGTGAACAACACGTGCACAATCCGATTCCAGCGTGGCCGGCCACCAACGCAAATTGGTTAGATGATGCATACCTTCAAGGCATGCAACGACTTCAGCTTCTTCCGTACTTCCACGAAAAGGAAGAAATTTTAATTAAGAGAGGATTGGTCGACCACGATGGTCTTGGATGATAATGACGATACCGGCCTTCTTTGACGTCGAGTCCCACCCCGCATCTACATTCGCTTTGACCGTACCAGCAGCTGGGGGTGCCCAGGCCATGATGTCACACGAACCTCCTCCACCATCCCCTGTGAAAGAATAAAGATAGTTAACAAGATAAGGAACGGAGGCGGACACCGAGGCTTTGCCATCCCCATGAACAATATTGTTACGATGATGCCAAGCACGCCACAGCAGAAAAATTAATTTTGATCTCTGCTCCTTCGGAGAACTACCCAGTAGTGTAAAGATCCACTCCTTCCCATTGCCGAGGAAAGACGCCTCACATGGGGGGCTCCGGCGCGTGCGAAGCTCCTCCCTGAGAGCATGGGCAAGGGTGCAGGTTATAAGCGCATGGTGAGCATCTTCAATAGCTTGTCCGCAGATCGTGCATGTTGGGTCTACTGAGGCGATGTGGCTACTGAGGTTGAGGCGCACTCCTAGCAAATCCGAGGCCACCCGCCAAGCAAAAACACGATGTTTAGGTGGGACACTTGCTTTCCAGACAAAGTCCCAGATTTTCCTCTCGCCTGATGATTCCGAACTAGATTGTCCTGTACTCAATTTCTAAAGTATCGGTAGAATCCCAAGCCGATATGCAGACCAAACACTAAAGACTCCATTACTCTCTCTGCTCCAAGCAACAAAATCATCTGACACACGATGAGGGAGTTTAATATTAAGGATGACTGCAGCGTCATGGGGACAACAACACTCTCGAACAACAGCCTCATCCCAAGTCCTAGTCCCTTGGTCTACTAGTTCCGAGACCCACTTACGTCAAGAATTACCTTTCTTGCCATCTACCTCAAGAGCACCCTCTCTAGAGAGCCAATTATCTCTGAAAATTTTGACAGTAGAGCCCGTGCCAATCCTCCAAATTATCCCCTTTTTCAGAAGCTCAAGACCATGGCCAATTCCCTGCCACGTGCATGACTGGTTTTGGATGAACGATGTATCCAGCAGGTTCCCAGAGGGGTAATACCGAGCCTTTAGGAGGCGGGCACATAGACTATTAGGAAAATTCAGGAGGCGCCAAGCCTGCCTTGCAAGCAGCGCCTGATTAAAAACTCGAAGGTCCCGAAAACCGGTGCCGCCATGAGCTTTTGGCCGAGAAACTTTTTCCCAAGATAACCAATGCATTTTTCGTTTGTTAACCTCATCACCCCACCAGAAGTTTCGATTGATATGTCCAAGCTCCTCAATTAGACCGACTGGAAATCTATACACACCCATAGCATAAGTTGAGATTGATTGAAGAACTGACTTTATGAGAATATCCTTCGCCCCGAGGACATATACTTTTCAGACCAATCGCTGGCGTGCTTTGAGAATTTCTCCTTTGTGGAATTGAACTTTCCTTTATTCATCCTCCCTTCTAGAACCGGCAAACCTAAATATTTCTCTTCAAAGTAGTTGGTATCATACTTTAGAATCTCCTTGATCTTGGCTTGCACCTCAGACGTGCAGCGGTCCCCATACATGATAGAGCATTTGCCGAGACTAACTAACTGCCCAGTGCCTTGTTCATAATGGTCCAATATTGATTTAATAACAGTAGCTTGCTCCACCGAGCCTCCAAATAACAGAAGGCTATCATCTGCGAATAACAAATGAGAAATACCAAGGGCTTTCCGTCATATATGAAGCTCCCTTAACGACTTAATCTCAATTTCCTTCTGAATAAGACAAGACAAACTATCAGCAACAAATAAGAAAAGATACGACGAAAGGGGATCACCTTGGCGAATACCACGTGACGGAGTGAAGGAGTCCAACATATGTCTGTTAAAGCGAATCGAGTAGCGTACGATGGTAACACATGCCATTACCCACCGAATCCATTGACTATGAAAGCCCAATTTCGCTAAAACCCCTTCGAGAAAACCCTAATCAACGTGATCATAAGCCTTGGCCATGTCCAGCTTGTGAGCGCAAAAGTTTTTCCTAGCTGCAGAGCCTGTCTGTATATTTGGCTTAAATATTGTGTCAAACAATTGTTATGTGCCACTAGCGTCGTCCTCGTCCAGTGCCTGGCGGAGGGAATTGTTGGAGATATGCCCAAGAGGCAATAATAAAAGTGGTTATTATTATATCTTTGTGTTTATGATGAATGTTTACATCCCATGCTATAATTGTATTATTAGGAAACACTAATACATGTGTGTTTTGTAAACATAAGAGAGTCCCTAGTAAGCCTCTTGTTGAACTAGCTTGTTGATTAATTGATGATCATGGTTTCCTGATCATGGACATTAGAATGTGATTAATAACAAGGTTATATCATTAGGAGAATGATGTGATGGACACACACACCCATAGTAAGCGTAGCATAAGATCAAGTCATTAAGTTCGTATTGCTATAAGCATTTAAATGCATAGTAACCTAATCCTTTGACCATGAGGTTGTGTTAATCACCATCACCGGATGAGTACTTTGATGACATCAAAGACCACTTCGTAATTGGCTGGTTATAAAGGTGTCATTGGGTATTCTGAAAGTATGTGTTGAAGCGCATGGAGCAAGATTGGGATTTGTCCATCCATATGACGGATAGATATGCTCTGGGCCCTCTCGGTGGAATGTCATCTAGTTAGCTTGCAAGCATGTGACTGGGTCACAAGGGATGACATAACATGGAACGAGTAAAGAGTACTTATCAGTAACGAGGTAGAACTAGGTATGGAGATGCCGACGATCAAACCTCGGATAAGTATAGTATCGCGTGACAAAGGGAATTGGTTTCGTATGTAAATGGTTCAATCGATCACGAAGTCATCGTTGAGTATGTGGGAGCCATTATGGATCTCCAGGTCCCGCTGATGGTTATTGATAGGAGATGTGTCTCTGTCATGTCTGCATATTCACGAACCATAGGGTGACACACTTAAGGTTCAAAGTTTTTTTAAGTAGATATGGAATGTGCGTTGGAGACCGAATGTTGTTCGGAGTCTCGGATTGGATCCGGGACATCACGAGGAGATCCAGAATTGTTCGGAGAATAAGATTCGTATATTGGGGATCATTTTCCGAGTTAGGAAATATTCCGGAGTATTTGTATGAGGATTCTAGAAGGTTTCGGAATGTTCCGGAAGGTTCTAGAGGATTTCTTGGAGTCTGCTTGAAAACCAAGAAAGGGATCAAGGAGTCCTGGTGGGACAAGACAAGGAGTCGTGGGGGAGGAGGACTCCTCCCCCCTCCCCAATCCGCCGGCCATAGGAGGGAGGGGAGTCCTACAAGGACTCCCCCTCCCATGGCGCCTCCCCCCTTTAAATAGAGGGGTGGGGGCGCTACCTCCAAGCCCTCCTCCACAACTCCAAATCTCCGCCGCCTCTCTCCTCCTCCTTTCTTCTGCACAGGCATAGGCGAAGCCCTGCAGAATTGTCTACTCCACCACCACCACCACGCCGTCGTGCTGCTGGGATTCCGTGGAGAAGATCTACTACCTCCGCTGCTCGCTGGAACGAGGAGAGGAAGGTCTACTTCGACTCCGCATGTGTGACCGACTGCGGAAGCGCTGCCGGAACGCGGCGCCGGAAGGATCGTCCACACAATCTTAAGATCGGCAAGTGATCGACTACATCAACCACGAGATCTAATCTCGTAACGCTTTCGGATCTACGAGGGTTAGTACCGATCTATCTCATTGCACATGTCTAATAGATTAGATCTTGGCTTTTATCTAGATTAGATCTGGGTTTTGTTCGTTCTTGCGGTAGAATTTTTTTGTTTTCCATGCTACGAACCCATCAGTGGTATCAGAGCCGTGTCTATGCGTAGATCTGTTGCACGAGTAGAACACAATGGTGTTGTGGGCGTTGGTGCTCGTGCCGTCTTTTGCTTTGTGTACTTTGCATCTTGCGGCATGGTGGGATGAAGCGGCTCGGGCTAACCTTACATGTCATCGCACATGAGACTTGCTCCACGCTTGACGTGTAACTTGCTTTGCACAAGTGGCTTTGCGGGTGTCTGTCTTTCCCACCATAGTATAGATCCAATTTACAATTTGCACTCGATAGCACTTGTATCAACGTTGTGGTTCAGTTTCGTAGGTAAGATCCGTTATTGTTCGAAAGCCCAAGCCACGTAAAACATGCAAAGAAAATTAGAGGCGTCTAACTTGTTTTTGCAGGGGTTTTGTGATGTGATATGGCCATCATGTGATTGTGATTATATTTGATGTATGCAATGATCCTTGTTGTAATATGGCAACCGGCAGGAGCCTAATGGTTGTCTTTAATTCTGTTAAGACCTGCGTGTCTATTCATCTTGTAATAGCTTTATTCCAAGTAGCTGTAATAGTTGCTAGTGATGATGGACAACCATGAAGCGGCGCCACTGACCTTGACGCAATGCTGGTGATGATGGAGATCATGTTCGTGCTTTGGAGATGGAGATCAAAGGCGCAAGAAGAAAAGGCCATATCATATCACACTAATTATGAATTGCCTGTGATGTTAATCCTTCATGCATCTTGTATTGCTTAGATCGCGACGGTAGCATTATAAGATGATCCCTCTCACTAAATATCAAGTAATAAAGTGTTCACCCTTAGTTGGCACCGTTGCTAAGACTCGTCGTTTCGAAGCATCTCGTGATGATCGGATGTGATAGATTCTACGTGTGCATACAACGGGTGCAAGCCAGATTTGCACATGCGGAAACTAAGGTTATCTTGACGAGCCTAGCATGTACAGACATGGTCTCGGAACACGGAATACCGAAAGGTAGAGCATGAGTCATATAAATGATATGATGAACATGAAGATTGTTCGCCGATGAAACTACATCTTCTCTCGTGAAGATCGGACTTGGTGTAGTGGACTTGGTTCGTGTAATCACTAAGACAATGTGAGGGATGTTGTTTTGAGTGGGAGTTCACCTAGTTAACTTAAGTATTAAATTTGAACTCAATTCATCATAAACTTAGTCTAAACTACTTGCAAATTTATTGTAGATTATGGCGACCCCCTCCATCAATTTCAATGCATTCCTAGAGAAAGAAAAGCTTAAGAACAATAGAAGCAATTTCACGGACTGGTTCCGTGGACTGAAGATCGTCCTCAGGGCTGGTCAGTTGACCTATGTGCTCAAAGCACCGCTGGGTGACCCACCTGCAGATGATGCCACCGATGACGTAAAGAATGTTTACGCCACTCGGAAAAATCATTACTCCACAGCTCAGTGTGCCATCCTGTACGGTTTAGAAGCGGAGCTCCAAAAGCGTTTTGAGCACCACGACCCGTTCGAGATCATTAAGGAGCTCAGGCTAATTTTTGAGACTCGCGCGGCCATGGAGAGCTATGAGGCCTCCGAAAAGTTCTTTAACTGTAAGATGGAAGAGGGAAGCTCCGTTAGCGAGCACGTGCTCACCATGTCTGGGTACGGAAACAAGCTCCAAGAATTGGGGATATCGATTCCTAATGAATTGGGGATTCACCGTCTCCTCCAATCACTGCCACCGAGTTATAAGAACTTTGTGATGAACTACAATATGCACTGCATGAACAAGACGTTGCCTGAACTATCGTCCATGCTGAAAACTGCTGAAGTGGAGATCAAGAAGGAGCACCAAGTGTTGATGGTCAATAAGACCACCAATTTCAAGAGACAGGGCAAGCCTAAGAACAAGGGCAACTTCAAGAAGGACGGCAAGAAAGCTGCCGCACCTGCAAAGAAGCCCAAGGCTGGTCCCAAGCCTAAAACTGAGTGCTTCTACTGCAAGGGTCCTGGTCACTGGAAGCGTAACTGCCCCAAGTACCTAGCGGATCTAAAGAACGGCAACATCAAGAAGAAAGGTATATTTGATATATATGTTATTGATGTGTATCTCACTAGTAATCGTAGTAGTGCCTGGGTATTTGATACTGGTTTGGTTGCTCATATTTGTAACTCGAAACATGAGCTGTGGAATAAACGAAGACTGGCGAGAGACGAGGTGACGATGCGCGTTGGAAATGGCTCCAAGGTTGATGTGATCGCCGTCGGCACGCTCCCTCTACATCTACCTTCGGGATTAGTTTTAAATTTGAATAATTGTTATTTGGTGCCTGTGTTAAGCATGAACATTATATCTGGATCTTGTTTATTGCGAGACGGTTACTCTTTTAAGTCCGAGAATAAAGGTTGTTCGATTTATATGAGGAATATCTTTTATGGTAATGCACCTGAGATGAATGGTTTATTCTTACTGAATCTCGATAGTAGTGATACACATGTTCACAACATAGATGCTAAACGAATAAAATTGAATGATAATTCTACATACATGTGGCACTGTCGTCTTGGTCACATTGGAGTGAAGCGTATGAAGAAACTCCATTCTGATGGACTTCTTGAATCACTTGATTTTGAATCACTTGAAAGATGTGAAGCATGTCTAATGGGAAAAATGACTAAGACTCCATTCTCTGGTACAATGGAGTGAGCTACAGACTTATTGGAAATAATACATACCGATGTGTGCGGTCCAATGAGTGTAGCATCGCGTGGTGGATATCGTTATGTTCTCACTTTCACGGATGACTTAAGTAGATATGGGTATGTCTACTTTATGAAACATAAATCCGAAACTTTCGAGAAGTTTAAGGAGTTTCAAAGTGAAGTGGAAAATCATCGTAACAAGAAGATTAAGTTTCTGCGTTCTGACCGCGGAGGTGAATATCTGAGTTATGAGTTTGGCATGCATTTAAAGAAATGTGGAATACTTTCCCAGTTGACACCGCCGGGAACACCACAGCGTAATGGTGTGTCCGAACGTCGTAATCGAACTCTCTTAGATATGGTCCGATCTATGATGTCTCTTACAGATTTACCGCTATCGTTTTGGGGCTATGCATTAGAGACAGCCGCATTCACTTTAAATAGGGCACCATCTAAATCCGTTGAAACGACACCGTACGAATTGTGGTTTGGTAAGAAACCTAAGTTGTCGTTCCTTAAAGTTTGGGGTTGCGAAGCATATGTAAAGAAGTTACAACCTGATAAGCTAGAACCCAAAGCGGAGAAATGCGTCTTCATAGGATACACTAAAGAAACAATTGGGTATACCTTCTATCATAGATCCGAAGGCAAAGTTTTTGTTGCCAAGAATGGATCCTTTCTTGAGAAGGAGTTTCTCTCGAAGGAGGTGACTGGAAGGAAAGTAGAACTCGATGAGGTTATTGAACCTTCTCTCGGATTTGAGAGTAGCGCAGCACCGGAAGATGTTTTTGTGCCGCCTGCACCAATTGGAGAGGAAGCTAATGATAATGATCATGAAACTTCAAACGAAGTTACTGCTGAAACTCGCAGGTCAACGAGGGTTCGTACCACTCCTGATTGGTATGACTCTGCCTTGAACGTCATGTTGGTGGACAACGCTGATGACCCTGCGACGTATGAAGAAGCTATGGTGAACCCAGATTCCGACAAATGGCTAGAAGCCATGAAATCCGAAATCGGATCCATGTACAAAAACCAAGTGTGGACTTTGGTGGACTTACCGGATGGCCGTAAGGCTGTCGAGAACAAATGGATTTTCAAGAGAAAAACATATGCTGATGGTAATGTTACCGTCTATAAAGCTCGACTTGTCGCAAAAGGGTTCCGACAAATTCAAGGAGTTGACTATGATGAGACATTCTCACCAGTAGCGAAGCTAAAGTCTGTGAGGATTTTGTTAGCAATTGATGCACATTTCGATTATGAGATTTGGCAGATGGATGTCAAAACGGCGTTCCTTAATGGTGACACTGAGGAAGAGTTGTATATGGTACAACCCAAGGGTTTTGTCGACCCTAAAGATGCTGACAGGGTATGCAAACTTCAGCGCTCCATTTATGGACTGAAGCAAGCATCCCGGAGTTGGAATCAACGTTTTGATAAAGTAATCAAAAACTTTGGGTTTATACAAACTTATGGAGAAGCTTGTATTTACAAGAAAGTGAGTGGGAGCTCTGTAGCATTCCTAGTACTATATGTAGATGAATTGTTGATTGGGAATGATATAGAACTTCTTAATAGCGTCAAAACCTATTTGAATAATAGGTTTTCAATGAAGGATCTTGGCGAAGCGGCATATATTCTAGGCATCAAGATTTATAGAGATAGATCAAGACGCCTAATAGCGCTTTCACAAAGTACATACTTAGACAAAGTTCTAAAGAAGTTTAGAATGGAAGAGAGCAAGAAAGGGTTCGTGCCCATGTTGTCAGGTAAGACCTTGAGTAAGACTCAAAGTCCAGCTACGGCAGAAGATAGAGAGAAAATGAATAATATTCCCTATGCCTCGGCCATAGGTTCTATCATGTATGCCATGTTGTGTACAAGACCGGATATAGCACATGTTGTTAGTTTGACTAGCAGATATCAAAGTAATCCCGGAATGGAGCACTGGACAACGGTTAAGAATATCCTAAAGTACCTAAATAGGACTAAGGATATGGTTCTTTCTTATGGAGGTGATGAACAGCTTGTTGTAAACGGTTACACCGATGCTAGTTGGAACACCGATCCGGATGACTCGAAGTCACAGTCGGGATACGTATTTATTTTGAATGGTGCTGCAGTGAGCTGGAGGAGTGCAAAGCAAAGCGTTGTGGTGAAATCTTCAACTGATTCGGAATACATAGCTCCTTCGGAGGCTGCACAAGAAGCCGTATGGATGAAGGAATTCATTACTGAACTTGGCGTGGTTCCCAGTGCGTTGGACCCGATGGCCATCTACTGTGACAACACAGGTGCCATAGCTAATGCACAAGAGCCAAGGTCACATAGCAAGCTGAAGCACATCAAGCTACGTTTCCACGCTATTCGCGAGTATGTCCGAGATGGTGACATAAAAATTTGCAAAGTACACACTGATCTGAATGTGGCAGATCCGTTGACTAAACCTCTCCCTAGGGCAAAGCATGACCAACACCAGAACGCCATGGGTGTTCGGTATATTACCATGTAATCTAGATTATTGACTCTAGTGCAAGTGGGAGACTGTTGGAGATATGCCCAAGAGGCAATAATAAAAGTGGTTATTATTATATCTTTGTGTTTATGATGAATGTTTACATCCCATGCTATAATTGTATTATTAGGAAACATTAATACTTATGTGTTTTGTAAACATAAGAGAGTCCCTAGTAATCCTCTTATTGAACTAGCTTGTTGATTAATTGATGATCATGGTTTCCTGATCATGGACATTAGGATGTGATTAATAACAAGGTTATATCATTAGGAGAATGATGTGATGGACACACACACCCATAGTAAGCGTAGCATAAGATCAAGTCATTAAGTTCGTATTGCTATAAGCTTTTAAATGCATAGTAACCTAATCCTTCGACCATGAGGTTGTGTTAATCACCATCACCGGATGGGTACTTTGATGACATCAAAGACCACTTCGTAATTGGCTGGTTATAAAGGTGTCATTGGGTATTCTGAAAGTATGTGTTGAAGCGCATGGAGCAAGATTGGGATTTGTCCATCCATATGACGGATAGATATGCTCTGGGCCCTCTCGGTGGAATGTCATCTAGTTAGCTTGCAAGCATGTGACTGGGTCACAAGGGATGACATAACATGGAACGAGTAAAGAGTACTTATCAGTAACGAGGTAGAACTAGGTATGGAGATGCCGACGATCAAACCTCGGATAAGTATAGTATCGCGTGACAAAGGGAATTGGTTTCGTATGCAAATGGTTCAATCGATCACGAAGTCATCGTTGAGTATGTGGGAGCCATTATGGATCTCCAGGTCCCGCTGATGGTTATTGATAGGAGATGTGTCTCTGTCATGTCTGCATATTCACGAACCGTAGGGTGACACACTTAAGGTTCGAAGTTTTTTTAAGTAGATATGGAATGTGCGTTGGAGACCGAATGTTGTTCGGAGTCTCGGATTGGATCCGGGACATCACGAGGAGATCCGGAATTGTTCGGAGAAGAAGATTCATATATTGGGGATCATTTTCCGAGTTAGGAAATATTCCGGAGTATTTGTATGAGGATTCTAGAAGGTTTCGGAATGTTCCGGAAGGTTCTAGAAGATTTCTTGGAGTCTGCTTGAAAACCAAGAAAGGGATCAAGGAGTCCTGGTGGGGCAAGACAAGGAGTCGTGGGGGAGGAGGACTCCTCCCCCCCTTCCCAATCCGCCGGCCATAGGAGGGAGGGGAGTCCTACAAGGACTCCCCCTCCCATGGCGCCTCCCCCTTTAAATAGAGGGGTGGGGCGCCACCTCCAAGCCCTCCTCCACAACTCCAAATCTCCGCCGCCTCTCTCCTCCTCCTTTCTTCTACACACGCATAGGCGAAGCCCTGCGGAATTCTCTACTCCACCACCACGCCGTCGTGCTGCTGGGATTCCGTGGAGAAGATCTACTACCTCCGCTGCTCGCTGGAACAAGGAGAGGAAGGTCTGCTTCGACTCCGCACGTGTGACCGACTGCGGAAGCGCTGCCGGAACGCGGCGCCGGAAGGATCGTCCACACGATCTTGAGATCGGCAAGTGATCGACTACATCAACCACGAGATCTAATCTTGTAACGCTTTCAGATCTACAAGGGTTAGTACCGATCTATCTCGTTGCACATGTCTAATAGATTAGATCTTGGCTTTTATCTAGATTAGATCTAGGTTTTGTTCGTTCTTGCGGTAGAAATTTTTTGTTTTCCATGCTACGAACCCATCAGGAATATGCATTGGCGGCAGTGTTGGTGCTGGCCGGCGATGGGGAGGGCGGGTAGGAGACGGCCCGATGTCATCCTCGACGGGGAGGCGGCGCTCCGCAAGCTCAGGACGGGGACAAGAGGCCTCCGCGCACAGGAGACGAGCTCCGACTGGTGAGCTGCAGCTCGGAAGAACGTCGATGGAGGTTGGACTGAAGGTTGGAGCACGCCATCCCCAAGCTCACGAGTAGGAGGCAGAGGTGACGCACGCAGGTGCTTCTCCTTCCGCCGCCACCACAGAGGAGGCAGAGGCGGCTGCGAGGTCGCATGGAGAGAGTAGGTCGACGGGAAGGGAGAGAGCCAGGTCGAGAACGAGGTGGAGGAGAACCGGCAGGGGTGGCGAGTCGGAGGTGAGTGATGGCCCAAAATATATCGAGCTTGTTGGGGAACCCCAAGAGGAAGGTATGATGAGCACAACAACAAGTTTTCCCTCAGTTATGAAACCAAGGTTATCGAACCAGTAGGAGCAAGGAAATACCTCCAAGGTGTTGTTGCCAACTTGGAATCCTACACAACACAACCACAGAACTTTGCCCCCAACTTACATTGAGGTTGTCAATCTCACCGGTTTTGCTAAAAACAAAGGATTAAACGTATTGTGTGGAAAAAAGTAAAATCTTCTAGAAAGTAAACAGAAAACAGTAAATAGTTGTAGATTGATGATAAAAGAAAGTACTGGGGTCCATAGTTCACTAGTGGTGGTTCTCCTTAAGATAGATAACATGTTGGGTGAACAAATTATAGCGGGGCAATTGACAAACACCGAGAAAGCATACGTGCATATACTAATCATCTTGACTCCTATGAGATATGATTGGGCATTACAACATTATATATAGACCGTAATACTACTGCATCTATGACTAATAATCGACCTTCAGGTTATCATCCGACCCCCTCCAGTATTAAGTTGCAAGCAACAGATAATTGCATTACGCATTGCGTGTAAATTAAATAATACGATTGTTCTATGAACAAAGGATTGCTATTTTCTCCCTAGTAGCAACAACACATCTAGTACCTTAGAGATTTCTGTCACTTCCCCAGATTACTAGAGGCATGAACCCACTATCGAGCATAAATACTAACTCTTGGAGTTGGTAGCATCTACTTGGCCAAGATAGCTAGTAGCAACGGAAAGCATGCAAGATCACAAATAACAAAGACATGATAGAATCAATAATCAATCTGAAATAACATCTCAATATCCATCGGATCCCTACAAACACAACATGTATGATTACAAATATATGATATTGATCATGAACGGAGCTCACAAGATCTAAACATGATAGCACAAAGGAGAAGAACCAACCATCTAGCTACTACATGGACCCGTAGTCCAAGGATGAACTACTCACGCATCACACCGGAGGCTTGCATGGTGATGAAGAAGGCCTCCAGGGTGAATTCTCCCCTCCGGCAGGGTGCCGGGAAGAGCTTCAGATCCCTCCCGATCTAGGGATGGAGATGACGGCGGCTACAAAATCTTTCGTGGAATTTTGATCGGGTACTTAGGGTTTCTGAATCGGAGGCATCTTATATTCGGAAGGGGAGGCCGAGGGGGTGCCCTAGGCGGCCACACCACCCCCCTGGCGTGGGCCAGGCCTGGCCGCGCGGCCAGGTGGTGTGGCGGCCCTCCGGCCCCTCTCCGTCTCGTATTCTGGCTCAGTGTCCCCCTCGGTGAAAAACTGACTTTGGCTTTTGTCCCGTCCAATTCCGAGAATATTCACTTTCTGACTTTCCTAGAACCAAAAATAGCAGAAAACAGGCAGCTGGCACTGTGGCATCTTGTTGATGGGTTAGTCCAAGAAAGTGTATAAACAGTACTCCAAAGTTGGAAGAAAACATAAGAAAGTAGATAAAAACCAAGCATGGAACATCAAAAATTATGGATACGTTAGCAACGTATCAACGTATCAACATCCCCAAGCTTAACTCCTGCTCGTCCTCGAGTAGGTAAGTGATAAAAAGAAAGAATAATTTTTGAGGTGACATGCACCATCATAAACTTGATCAAAGTATTTGTAAAACATTGATAGCTGGGATCATAGTACTTCAAGATAGCATGAAAGATAAAGTTCTAGCACTAAAACATAGCAAATATGTTGCAACATGAAAAGGCATAAACAAAAGATTCATGAATAACAATGCTTTGTAAGACGTTTGTTTGTTTCACATAAAGAAAACATAGCATAGTGGCATTCAGCTTGTCCCTCGTAGAGTAGCAAAACATAAATGCATAGGACACCTTCAAAGTTTATAAGAGTGACTAGATTCAAGTAGTTTAAGAACAAGCAATATCAAGTTATGCATCAATCAACAAGTCTTGGGACAATGCACATTAAACTAAGAATGGCCACTAAGCTAAAAGTAGGTGCATAAAGATAGAAGGTGGTGACTCAACATAAAAGTAAAAGAAATGCCTTCATAGAAGGAAGCAGGGATTCAAATCTCATAAAGAGCTTTCAAAAATTATAGTACTTATTAGCTTTTAGCTCTCATTGCCCCTATCATAAGCATCTTGAAGTGATTAAGGTTAAAGTGAACCAACTATGGAGTATATGCTTAACAAAGTATAAGTTGGAAATCACATGTCCCTTGAATACGAGGGCCGCTCCTCATGCTACTCAAGTTTAGTCACCGGTAAGTTTTTATCATCGTAAGTACATGTGTATCATAGAGAACCGCCAATGGGGTACCCCTTGCCCGATGATACGGAAGAATCCCCATATCAAAATGACAAGGCAAGCAGACAACGAGCATCTCAGCAATCTTCTTATTTACCATGGAAAATGGTGCTTTTTTCTCTCTTTCCTCTTTTCTCATATCTTTTTTTTATTTTTCTCTTTTTTTTCTCTGACTCTTTATTTATAAGAAGAATGCTTCATAGACAGCTCATTATGGTTACGCTACAGGTTTCCACCATGACGACATGGATTAGACCGGCGGCCCAGGCGTTTCTCTAACACACATACATAACTCCATGGACTTACAAGCTCCCCTTTCATTTCACACCAACGACATCCATAGACAAAAGAGCATGATATCAACTAGGTACAAAGTACAAGTGCAATGTTGAAAGCGTTCCCCATGACAACATGGTTCATATAATCCACAACGTATAAGTGCAAGCATATACGACATAGATGACACAATGGTTCAAGTTTATTAAGGGCAAGAAAAGTAAAGTGTGTCATCAAGTTCGTGAGAGCTTTAATCACTAATTTTCACATAACAAATTTAATTCGGAAGGTAGATAAAAACATGAATATACTTGGAATAGCAAATTCTAATAGGTAGGTATGGTGAACTCTTAGGAATAACTTGGTTTTAGGAGTTGGATGCATGAGTGGAACTCATACTTAATTACGGAGGCTAGCAAAAGACTGGGAGCGACCAACTAAGAGAGCAATAATGGCCATAATCATGCAAAGCGAAAAAATATCATTGATTAAAGCATAAAGTGATATTACAAGTCGAAAACTAAAGGATCATCAAGGCTATGGTGACTTTGGATAGTCATAACATGGTGTGAGCATGCGCCAAGCCAACCCAAATAAAGCATTAAAGGAGAATACCACAATACTATGCTTTAATATGCTAAAACAACACATAATTTTTCCAAGGCACATTAAGCAATCTCAATTGTTTATAACAATTCATGCTACAGCAATAATCACTAAGCATAAAGGCAAAACAATACCAAGCATGACATGACAAAGCATAGGCCATGGTAAAAAACAAGCTCCTTTTACCACTTGAACATGAACTTTTCCTACTCTTTTCCAATCCAAACCAAACTATTTGAAAACTAATGTATGAAAGAGAGGGTCTAACCAAATTATTCAAGCAAACTAAGAAAAACAAGCAAACAAAAAACCAAAACGAAAATGAAAAAGAAGACGCTCTAAGAACAACACAACTGTGCATGAAACAATAAAAATGAAGTGTTTGGAAGAAACCTAAGATTTTTATTGATTAAGAAGGGGATGCCTTGGGCATCCCCAAGCTTTGACGCTTGTACTTCTTGGATATTTCTTGGGGTGACACGCGTGGCATCTCTAAGCTTGAGCTTTAGTCCATTCTTCATCTCATTACATCATTCTCTCCATACACCTGAAATTTTTCCTTCATACAAAACTTCACACAATCTTTATTAGCAACATTAGTGCACTCAAGATAATAAGTCTTTGGGTTCAGTTTCAACACCAATAAAACTTCCATTAAAACACAAGCTACTGTAGCACTTCCCTCAAAAAGCTCAATTCCCCAAAAGAACTCAAAAAGGAACCAACAAGAAGCAAATGCAAATAATGGCGGAAATCTGTAAAAACAGATCAGCAGGTAAAGACGAATTTTTTCGAAGACCTTCTGTTGCTCAAATAAAAAAGTGTTGAACTAAGGAAAGTTAGATAACAACCTGGGGCAGAAGCACAAAAATTCACACCTCAAAACGACTTGCATAGATTTTACACGAATTTTTACAGCGAAGCACAAAAATCTGTTTCGGGACAGCAACTTTCCCAGGCATTACTTCTCTCTCATTAGAGGTTACTCTTGGCACAAAAAGCAAATAAAAAGGATAAAGAGCGGTTATTATAGAAGTAATAACTTCCAAGACTCATCTAAAACTTTTATGTTATCTCCCAATAAGTACTTTTCTTTAACGCCTTTAAGTTAGGCATAAGAAGCAAGAAAGGAATCAAGTGTTCTCAAATGAAGAAGCATTAAAGGTGATAGCAAAAATATCTTCAACAAGGCAAGGTATATCATCCAAATAAGTTCTAGAAGATCATCTCTCAATGCTCTTGGGTTCACTATTTTCATCAAACGGGTTTTTAGGAATAATCCAATCAAAATTCTTTTCTATGGCTTCATGCATTGCTGCAAGTTTAAAAGGTATTGGTATCTTAGTTTCCTCCCCATTAGGTTTGGTTTTGTCCATATTTTCTCATGTACCAATAACATATACACATGAATCTAGCATATTAAAACATTCAAAGACTTTCCTAGCTTCCTTGGCAACATCATAGAATTCCTTAAGCAAAGTTTCTAGAATAAATTTTTTCTTTTCAGGGTCCTCAATTTCGTTAAGTTCAAGAAACATTACTTGCATTAAGGGGTTAAGGCTAACAAACCTAGCTTCCAACATGTGAACTAATGAAGCTGCAGCAATTTTATAGTTTGGAGCAAGTTCTGCAAGGGATCTATCCTCAATATCCTCATGCTTACTAACATGATTAAAGAATTCTTCAATATTATATTTTCCAATTATAGAGCCACTACCTATTGAAAGGTCTTTCAGGGTGAACTTAGGGATCAACATGGTGATCTAAGAAAGAGGTAACAACTATAGAAAAACTTGATTTTTTTTGTATTTTTAGTATAAATAAGCAAACTAGTAAAACTAATTTTGTGTGTGTTTTCGATAAAGAAACAAGCAAAACTAAGAAAATAAACTAAGCAAAACAAATAAAACAAAGTAAAGAGATTGGTTATGAGGGACTCCCCTTGTGAAGATGTCCTTTTCTCCTCGGCAACGGCGCTAGAAAAATAACTTGATGGCCCAAAATAAATCGAGCTCATTGGGGAATACCAAGAGGAAGGTATGATGAGCACAGCAACAAGTTTTCCCTAAGTTATGAAACCAAGGTTATCGAACCAGAAGGATCAAGGAAACACCTCCAAGGTGTTGTTGCCAACTTGGAATCCTGCACAACACAACCATAGAACTTTGCCCTCAACTTACAGTGAGGTTGTCAATCTCACCGGTTTTGCTGAAAACAAAGGATTAAACGTATTGTGTGGAAGAAAGTAAAAGCTTGTAGAAAGTAAACAGAAAACACTAAACAATTGTAGATTGATGATAAAAGAAAGGACCGGGGTCCATAGTTCACTAGTGGTGGTTCTCCTTAAGATAGATAACATATTGGGTGAACAAATTACAGTAGGGCAATTGACAAACATCGTGAAAGCATACGTGCATATACTAATCATCTTGACTCCTTTGAGATTTGATTGGGCATTACAACATTATACATAGACCGTAATACTACTGCATCTATGACTAATAATCGACCTTCAGGTTATCATCCGACCCCCTCCAGTATTAAGTTGCAAGCAACAGATAATTGCATTACGCATTGCGTGTAAATTAAATAATACGATTGTTCTATGAACAAAGGATTGCTATTTTCTCCCTAGTAGCAACAACACATCTAGTACCTTAGAGATTTCTGTCACTTCCCCAGATTACTAGAGGCATGAACCCACTATCGAGCATAAATACTAACTCTTGGAGTTGGTAGCATCTACTTGGCCAAGATAGCTAGTAGCAACGGAAAGCATGCAAGATCACAAATAACAAAGACATGATAGAATCAATAATCAATCTGAAATAACATCTCAATATCCATCGGATCCCTACAAACACAACATGTATGATTACAAATATATGATATTGATCATGAACGGAGCTCACAAGATCTAAACATGATAGCACAAAGGAGAAGAACCAACCATCTAGCTACTACATGGACCCGTAGTCCAAGGATGAACTACTCACGCATCACACCGGAGGCTTGCATGGTGATGAAGAAGGCCTCCAGGGTGAACTCTCCCCTCTGGCAAGTTGCCAGGAAGAGCTTCAGATCCCTCCCGATCTAGGGATGGAGATGACAGCGGCTACAAACTCTTTCGTGGAATTTTGATCGGGTACTTAGGGTTTCTGTATCGGAGGCATCTTATAGTCGGAAGGGGAGGCCGAGGGGGTGCCCTAGGCGGCCACACCACCCCCTGGCGCGGGCCAAGCCTGCCTGCACGGCCAGGTGGTGTGGCGGCCCTCTGGCCCCTCTCCGTCTCGTATTCTGGCTCAGTGTCCCCCTCGGTGAAAAACTGACTTTGGCTTTTGTCCCGTCCAATTCCGAGAATATTCATTTTCTAACTTTCCTGAAACCAAAAACAGCAGAAAACAGGCAGTTGGCACTATGGCATCTTGTTAATAGGTTAGTCCAAGAAAGTGTATAAATAGTACTCCAAAGTTGGAACAAAACATAAGAAAGTAGATAAAAACCAAGCATGGAACATCAAAAATTATTGATACGTTAGCAACGTATCAGTGAGCTCGAGCGTGACCGCACTACAGAAGAGGGGATTCGAGTCGGCGGCAATGCGATTCAGCTCAGGAGAATTCCGAAGAGCATGGCGGAGGAGGCAGGGAAGGGTGCCGGCGACAGCGTGCCCTCTAGCGACCATCCTGGCGACAGTGGCGGATCGGCCGGTGCGTTTTGCCTCGCCGGAGACCGTGGTGGACGCAGTGGAGAAATATAGACATCCACCTCATGGAGAAGCAAATATGGAGAGCAGGGGAAATTATAGGAGTCACGTTCCTAAATTTACTCCTCTAACCGAATTTGTGGCTTCGGTTAGAGGCCGTTTCGGCGAATAGAGAGCAAATATAGGAATTCGGTCGTGAAAAGGGGTTCGATTAGAGATGCTCTTATATTTGAATTTCACCTTACGCCCACCGGCTGGGTCTTCTGCTCCGCACAGCTAACGGAAGCCCTCGGCTCGGTGGAGATGAGAGAACAATAGACAAATCCCCATCGGCCAGCACCTACACAATGGTGCCGGATGCACATAGTTACATAGGAGTCCCGATTTCCGCCGCTTCCCTACTAGGCTACCTCGTGTGCCCAGCGATAAATATGCATATGCAGTGATTCTGATTCTTTTTTTTAAACTACCGGTGGTTCTGATTCTGATTCTGTTTCTGATATGGTGCTACATAGATTTTTTGCCGAAATACTAGTACTTATTGGGATTTATTTAAACATGTAAATAGGATAATCCTCTGCTGTAAAACCGTCACGATGATTCTCTCGCTCCCACCGCCTCACGAATGGACGTGACCCTTCTTTGCGTCCGTTCAACTGTATAAAAACCAGATCATCGATGGAATAAAGGAACTATTGGATTCATTCTACTATTCACATCAACACGTTATCAGTACTGCCTCAACCAACGAGAGCAAAAGCCGAACTCCGGCGATCGCCGGAAAAAAAGAACTAGAAGAAGAAGAACACGAAAAGGTAAGGATGCCTGCAGGAGGATTTAGCAATTTCTTCCTTCGCCTTCTTCGAGTGGACGGCCGTTGCCGATGTCGTCGCTGCCATGGCGCTGGTGGCCGTCGCCGCCACAACCGAAATGTGCAGCATCTCCAACCACTCGGCCTACGTCGCTGCCGGTTTGGAGGTCACCGCCGACGAAGTGGTGACGATCGGGCTGGACCATCAGGCACCCAGGCCCAACTGCCTGCGTTGTTTGTTATGCCGGAGGCGCGGCCGCTGCCGGCGTGGATACTCGCCGGACCAGATTACTCAAATCATAAAACTGAGAGCTAATCATCCTAAACATAGGATAAAATCCATTAGAATGGATAATGCTGCTGAATTTAGTTCACGAGCATTCATTGATTACTGCTTAGCTTTGGGCATAACTGTGGAGCATTCTGTACCGTATGTACACACACAAAATGGTATTGTGGAATCACTTATCAAGAGGATCAAGTTGATAGCAAGACCGCTCTTACTGAACTGTAATCTCCTAACTTCATGTTGGGGACATGTGGTGTTACATGCCGCGGAATTGATACAAATTCGACCAACTACATACCATAAGATCTCCCCGTTGCAGTTAGTACGTGAAAATCAACCAAGTATTTCCCACCTTCGAAGATTCGGTTGCGCTGTGTACGTGCCGATATCACCACCTCAGCGTACATCGATGGATCCACATAGAAAGATGGGTATCTATGTGGGGTACACTTCTCTATGGATTATAAAGTACATGGGGCCTCTAAAAGGGGATCTCTTCACAACCCGGTACACTGATTGCATCTTCGATGAGGATAATTTTCCGGCATTAGGGAGAGGAAAGGACGACAAAGAATGCCCAAAAATAGATTGGAATGTTGAAGGCATTCAGTCTTTAGATCCATGTACGAATGAATCTGAACTGGAGGTTCAGATGATCATAAATTTGCAAAATATTGCAAATAATCCGTCAGATACATTTACTGACTATAAATGTGTCACTAAATCCCATGTTCCCACTATGAATGTCACATAGAGAGTTGAGAAGGCTAAGACCACTCAGTTTCCCAAGAGGGGGAGAAATCTAGAAAAAAGGACAAGACTTCTCAGAAGCGTCCGCGGGGAATAAGGATCCCTCAAACAGTGAATGTAGGTCAACCACGGGTTAACTGATGACCCACAAGTATAGGGGGTGTATCGTACTATTTTCGATAAGTAAGAGTGTCGAACCCAACGAGGAGCAGAAGGTGCTGGCTAGTGGTATGGATCAGGAATTCTCTGCAAATACTTAGCAAATGGATTTTTAGGGGTTTTCAATAAAGCAAGTAAACAAAGTACGAGTAAATAAAAGACAGTAGGAATAAATGCAGCAAGTGGCCCAATCCTTTATGCAGCAAAGGACAAGCCGGTTGTATTACTTAAGATGACCAAACGTTCTCGAGGACACATGGGAAGACTGCCAAGTGCTTTCGCTTCATATAGTTGATTAATCTTCTCTAGCTTGCTAAGTGTTGTGTGGGTGAACCTGTGCTAATGTACCGCCCCATCCAAGACTAATACATACTTGTGATTATACCCCTTGCAAACATCCGTAAGTACAATAAAGTAATTAAGGTAGAAACCTAACCACAACTTTAAACTCTAAGACCCTTATGTCCCTTGTGCAATGGTTTCGTAACGGGGGTTCAGGTTTCTGTCACTCCGGCAACCCCTACGATTAGTAGCCAAATATACAATGCATTCCCCTAGGCCCATATAGTTGAAGTCTCATGTAGTCGACGTTCACATGACACCACTAGAAGAAGTACACCACAACTTAAATAACAATCTATTGAATCTTTCTCAACACAACTCCACTACTAACAACAAGATTTCTCCCATGTCCTCAAGAACAAAATGAACTACTCACAAGACATCATATGGATCATGATCAGAGATGGAATAATGATGTATAACAATCTAAACATAAACAATAATTCAATGGTTCACTCAATAGCATCAACTACAAAGAGTAATCAACACCGGGAAAGTTTCCCCTATGAACTATGCAAGATTCAACACAATTGTTATAGCAATATGGATATGGCGATGAGGGTGCTGATGGTGATGATGATGATGATGATCCTGATGAAGTCCAGCTTGATGGTGGTGTTGATGGCGACGATCTTCCCTCTCCGGGAAGGAATTCCCCCGGCAGAATTCTGTCTGCCAGAGAGATCTTTTTCTCTCGGTGTTTTCCGCCCCGCAGAGGCGGCGGAATCTTTCTGTGGTCGCTCCCCGAGTCTTAGGGTTTCGGGAGGATGATATACGCCAGAGGGGAGAGCCCTGGAGTGGGCCAGGGTGTCCACACCACCTCCTGGCACGACCTAGGGCTGCCCGCGCCAGGGGGTGGTGTGGCCCCCCTGTGGCCCATCTCCACTCCGTTTTCTGGCATCCTTAGTCTTCTGGAAAAATAGGATTTTCCGTATATTTTCCCGGATTTTCTGATCTTCGCGAATTTTGCCTCCAAACAGCACCTTTTCCATCAGAATCCTGACTACACCGGTCCATGCTCCAAAAGTCATCAACCATGCAAAAACAGATGAAATAACATAAGTATCACCTCTCAATACGAAATATATCAATGAATAATAGTGAATTAAGACATATAATAGTGATGCAAAATGGACGTATCAACTCCCCCCAAGCTTAGACTTCGTTTGTCCCGAAGCGAAACTAAGCTCAATAAACATGACCTCAGGTTTATGGAGTGAAGAGTCGATAAAAGAATACGGACAAAAAGCATCACATTCATCAATACATAGATCATAATAGAAGACAACTCACTATCATATAACTCAACTTGCAATAGGTAAAGGAAACACAATAAAGATACATAAAGTGAAGCATAATTGGTAATGGAAAACTTAGCTCTTGGTCGAAGAATAGTTGATAATTTGCTGGAGTTCACAAATAGCTGGTTTTTCAATGAAAGCTTTCAAAGTAGTAAACATCAAGATAAGAGCAATGTGCAAAACAAGGAACATAATACATGATTGCATAAATCATCATATGAATGAATGAAACACATCAACTCAAAATACTTGCGGAGGTAGAAGGGAGTAGGTTTACTGACTCAACTGGAAAGTAAAAGAAAGGGCCCTTCACAGAGGGAAGCAGGGATTGTAAGTCTCATAAAGAGCTCCCAAAATTATGATACTTACTAGCTTTCAGCTCTCATTGCTCCTATCATAGGCATCTTTTGGTGATTAAGGATAAAGTGACACAACTAAGAGGATATGCTTGACAAGTTATAAATTGGAGTCCCATGCCCCTTACTTATGAGTACCGAACCTCATGCTACTCAACTTTAGTCACGAGCAAGCTCTTGTCATTGTAAATACATGTGTATCATTAAGAACCGCCAACGGGGTACCCCTTGCACATGACACAGGAGCTATCCCATAATCAAAATGACAAGGCAAGCAGACAGTGAGCATCTCAGCGATCTTTTTATTTGCTATTTGCATTGGTTTTTATTGAGGATGCTTCATAGAATGCTTACTATAGTTATGCTGCAAGTTTCCACCATGATTAGGCATGGCTTAGGCTAGCGGCCGAGGGGTTTCTCTAACACACATATAAACTCCATGATCTTACAAGTTCCACTTTTATTTCACACAGCAGGGATCCATAAGCAAAAGAACATGATATCAACTAGGTACAAGTACCAATGAAATGTTGAAAGCGGTCCCCATGATACATGGTTCTGCTAACTTCAACTCATAAAGCGCAAGCATATACACAACAAAGAAGGACCCAATGGTTCAAGTTTATTAAATGCAAGAAAGTAAAGTGTGCCATCAAGTTCGTGAGAGCTTTAATCACTAATTTTCACATAACAAGTTTAATTTGGGAGGTAGATAAAACAACAATTACTTGGAATAGCAATAATGCTAATAGGTAGGTATGGTGGACACAAATGGCAAAGGTTTTGGTTTTGAGGAGTGGATGCACGAGAAGAATTCCCTCTCAGTACATGTTTTTGGCTAGCAAGGCTGGGTAGCAAGTATAAGAGTTGAAGGAAACAAACAAACATACAAGTGATAAAAACAAACATGCAATCTTCCTTGGAAGCACAAAAGATCTTAACTAGAGAATACTAGACTTATGAGCAAATCAAGAAAGAAAGATGATGAAATTATTTTTCTCTAGAGTACTTCTATCTTTTCTTTCAACTCACAAAAATAGTGTGCTACTGACCAAGCCAGGTTTGCCAAAAACAACTAAATTAACTCGATGATCCCAAAGTGATACCAATACTAACAACAAGATCAATCATACAACCACGAATTGAAAACTAATATAAGCTATGCAAAAAGAGTGAATGATAGAACTTCTCATTAATATTCCATAACGGCAACTCACACCAAGGGATACATATCTAACGAGAGAGGGGACACTTCCATAATGCAAACCATACTACATAATAACTCCACTATTCATGATATGACTCTACTAAAAAGGTAAAAATATAGAAGATAGTGATGTGATACCGCGGCACTCCCCCAAGCTTGGAACAAACCAAGGGGATGCCAAACCTGATGACGAATTACTCCTTTGGTGGTGGTGGTATCCTCTCGATGAGCTCTCTGATCAATTTCCCCAAGTCCTCAATCTCGAAGGTGAGATTATGAATCAGTTGTGAGTTTTGCTCATGCGGCTCATGATCATGTCGTGTTGAGAATTCCAGCTCTTGCTATTCTTTCCCTACTCTTCCTCCTTGAAGTCTTGTTTTCCTGCATGGCTAGAACGAGGCAAATCCCAATTGGAGGGTAATTTCCCCTTGGGCATATTCTGTTATTGATGCTCATGGATAAGAGTGTGGAAAGGATTCTTGGTGCGTGGAGGAAGTGACCAGGGATCTGAACGGTGATGAGAAGGCTATCCTCCAATGGCTGGGTTTGCCACCACTCCAATGCTTGCAATGGTAGTACTGGTGTGCTTTGCCTCCTCTTCACCTTCACTCTTGATCTCCTTCTCCTACCCAGGGTCTTGCAGGTCTTCCTCCATAGGCTCCTTTCCTTTATCCTTGGCGGACACCATGGTGCTTCTAAGCTTTAAAAGAGTATGTCCTGGCAGAAACAGATCGAAACAAAAACATGACGATAACACGATATACAAACCTCGGGGGATCTGGGGGGTTATATATTACGAAGTTTCATATCAAAAGGAAGGTACTAGGAGAAAACGAGTTGGAGGCGGAGTCTGAGGTGGCCTCACCACCTGGTGGCGCGGCCAGGGGTGGGCCCGCGCCACAGGGTGGTGTGGGCCACCCTGGCTCCGTTTTCGTCCCTTTTTCGCTTCATAACTTCCCTTATGGACTGAAAACTGCAAACATATAGTTGGATTGTATTTTCGCGGAACTTTTCTTACCAGAACTATTACCTATTTGAAAACAGACTCTACAGGTCTCCGAATTTGGTCCTTGATGAATTTCTCTGGAGTTATAACTTGAAAGGCATCAACATCTTCAATGTAAGAATCTCCAGCATTATAGTGCTTGAGTC
This sequence comes from Avena eriantha, assembly GCA_910589775.1. Taxonomy (NCBI): domain Eukaryota; kingdom Viridiplantae; phylum Streptophyta; class Magnoliopsida; order Poales; family Poaceae; genus Avena; species Avena eriantha. The sequence goes on along the minus strand of OU342745.1, from coordinate 486,336,816 downwards.
GCTGCCCATTCACTACTTGTGTAGTATTATCTTTTAAAGAAGAAATTTTTATTGCTCCTGAACGGTATACTTCTTCAATAGTGAAAGGTCCTTCCAATTTTGACAGTAGCTTTCCTGCAAAAAATCTGAGACAAGACCTATACAATAGAACTTTCCCACCAACATGAAATTATCTCTTAAGTATTCACTTGTCATGCCATATTTTAATTTTTTCCTTAAAGAGACTAGCATTTTCATAGGCTTCACTCCTCCATTCATCTAAAGAACTTAAGTCAAATAATCTTTTCTCGCCAGCGAGCTTACAATCTCTATTTAGTTCTTTAACTGCCCAGTAAGCTTTGTGTTCTAATTCTAAGGGTAGGTGACAAGCTTTCCCATAAACCATTTCTTAAGGAGACATCCCCATAGGATTTTTGTAAGCAGTTCTATAAGCCCATAAAGCATCATTCAACTTTTAGCCCAATTTTTTCTAGATCTATTAACAGTCTTTTGCAAGATGGATTTAATTTCTCTATTGGATAACTCTACTTACCCGCTAGTTTGGGGGTGATAGGCTGAAGCAATCCTATGATTAACATCATATTTAGCAAGGGTCTTTCTAAAACCACCATGAATGAAATGCAAACCCCCATCAGTCATGAGATACCTAGGCACTCCAAACCTAGGAAAGATAACATCCTTAAGCATTTTTAGAGAGGTCTCCCCGTCAGCACTCTTTGTAGGAATGGCTTCTACCCACTTAGTAACATAATCAACGACAACAAGAATATGAGTGTACGCTTTCGAAGGAGGGAAATGACCCATAAATTTGAATCCCCAGCAATCAAAAGGTTCAATAACTAGAGAGTAGTTCATAGGCATTTCATTGCGTCTAGAAATATTACCAACACGCTGACATTCATCACAAGATATAACAAATTTTCTTGCATCTTTAAAAAGGGTAGGCCAGTAGAAACCTAATTGTAGTACCTTCTATGCAGTTCTATCTCCTGCATGATGTCCTCCATAAGCACTACCATGATATTTACGCAATATCTCCTTTTGTTCATATTCTGGAACACATCTTCGCATAATACCATCCACTCCTTCTTTGTATAAGTGTGGGTCATCCCAAAAATAATGCCTCAAATCATAGAAGAACTTCCTTCTTTGCTGAGCTGTAAAAGTTGGAGGCAAATACTTGGAGACAATAAAGTTAGCATAATCAACGTACCAAGGGCTCCCTCGCGAGCTCATCCCTACTGCAGCTAACTGTTCATTTGGGAAACTATCATTAACAGGCATAGGGTCAAAAGAGATGTTTTCCAAACGAGATAAATTATCAGCTATAGGGTTTTCAGCACCCTTCCTATCTACTATATGTAGATCAAACGCTTGTAAAAGCAGCACCCATCTAATAATCCTAGGCTTAGCGTCCTTCTTCGTCATAAGATATTTAATAGCAGCATGATCAGTATGAATGGTGACTTTTGAGTCTACAATATAGGGCCTAAACTTATCACAAGCAAAAAAACAGCTAGAAATTCCTTTTCAGTAGTAGCATAATTCCTTTGAGCAGCGTCTAGAGTCTTACTAGCATGATGGATAACGTTTAACTTTTTATCAATACGTTGCCCAAGGACAGCCCCTATAGCAAAATCACTAGCATCACACATTATTTCAAATGGTAAACTCCAATCAGGTGGTTGAACAATAGGGGCTGTAGTTAAAGCCTTTTTAAGAGTTTTAAAAGCTTCCTTACAATCATCATCAAAAACAAAGGGTACATCTTTTTGAAGAAGATTAGTGAGGGGTTTTGATATCCTAGAAAAGTCTTTAATAAACCTCCTATAGAAACCAGCATGACCAAGGATACTACGAATACCTTTGATGTCTCTTGGACATGGCATCTTCTCAATTGCCTCAACCTTAGCTCTATCAACTTCTATGCCTCTTTCAGAAACTTTATGCCCAAGAACAATCCCTTCATTAACCATGAAGTGGCATTTCTCCCAATTAAGAACAAGATTAGTAGCATAATTTCTCTGTAAAGCTCATAAGGAATAGCATTGGAACTTGCACCAATATCACATAACCCATAATAGCAATGATCACCGATTCTAACAAAAAGCACATGAACACTAACCTTTTTAGTTCTATTAGGATGTGAAACAATATTAGAAGCATCCTCATAAAAGACTATGTGCCCATCTTCTATGCTTTTAGTGACAAGGTATTTCACAATTGCTACCACAAGTTCAATGTTTATTTGTTAATCAGGTTTTACAGTTCTCTTTTCACTTTTGGTGATTACATTAGTTATCATAGGATGGTCCTTTACCTTTTCGGGGAAGGGAATATTCTCAATATAAGGTTCGGGTAAGATGGGATCAATAATGCAATACTCAACGCTTCCAATAGGAACATAGTCAACAATATCTTTGTAAGGTGCATGGTATTTATTCCATTCCCTTTTTGGAATTTCGATATAGGAAGCAAAAGCTCTAAAGCAATTCGTAATAACTTGCAAATCAAGACCATAAACATTACTAATATTTTGAAAGTCATCAGTTCCCATAAAAGATTCAATTCATTCATAATCATAATTTATACCTGACTTTCTACCTTTGTCATTCTCCCAAGCTTCAGCATTATCTTGAATACGGTCCAGAAGATCCCATTTGTCTTCTTCTTCCATGCAAGTGAATGATCCAGCACAAGAAGCATCCAATAAATCCTTATCATGTAGAGGGAGCCTTGCATAAAAGTTGTTGATAATAATATTGTTGGGGAACTCATGAATGGGACATTTGAGCATTAGTAACTTCAATCTCCCCCAAGCTTGGGTTGTACTCTCTCCATCAAGAGGCCAAAAGTTGTATATTTGATTCCGATCTTTATGAATCTCACTAGGAGGATAAAACTTTGAATAGAAGAGAGGCACTATTTCCTCCCATTCCAGAGCTTGACCATTCTTCAGTAGCTTATACCATTCCTCAGCTCTTCCTTTTAGTGATAATACGAATAAATTCTTCTTAACTTGATCTGTAGTAATACCTGCACACTTGAACAACCCGCATAATTCGTGTATAAAGAGCAAATGATCACCGGGATGGACAGTTCCATCCCTAACATAGTAGTTATCCATAACACGATCAATAATTCTTATAGGTATTTTGAAAACATCATTCTCAGCAAGTGGTGGATTATCTACTACCTTAGTAGTGGTAGTATCATTACCAAATAAGAAACTCAGCAAATTATCCATAACGAAAATAAAGCAACTAGCAGAAGTAAACAATACTCACAGTAGAAGTTTCCTTTACCAGTGTGGCATCCCGCTAAAACCACTACTAGAAAATCGCGGTGTTTTTGTGCATTGCATCATCATAACCGCATGCTCATGTCATCATGCCACATTGCATTTGGGCATCGTCATCATCATGCATGGTTTTTGTCTAAACTATTTTCGAAACACCTAGTTTTGTTTTCTAAATATTCCCGTCTTTATTCAAATTAAAACTCGGGTCTCCGGAATATTTGGTTTGTCTAAATACGGTTTGCAAAAGCCTCGTTTTAATAAATAAAATATTTTAATTATTTTGGGAGGCAGCCCGCCAGGCCCGAAAGCCTAACCGGCCACCTCTAAACCCTAGCCTTAACAGCCTACCCAAAACCTGCCCTAACCCGCCTACTCCCTACCTAGCCGCCATCAGGCCTCCACCTCACCTGCACCAATCGGTGCTCGCCACCTCACCCCCGTGTCCCCACTCACACGCACCGAACACACACATAGACGCTCCAACCCGCCTCTGCCTTGTCTCTCCCCAACGACAGCCACCACCTGGCCCACCCCGCGCCTGCCACGCGCGCGTACGCACGCATTCCCGCGTCCCAGCCCCGCCTGGCCCCAACCGCGTACGCGACCCAGGCGTACTCCCCCGCCAGCGAACCTGGCCCCACCCCTTGGCCCTACCACGCGCGGGCAGCCGCCCATGTGCCCCGCTCCTCCTCGCACGCCTCCTTCGCATCAATCCCCACCTACCCCCGATCTTCTCCTCCTTGTTCCCGAGCCCAAGCCGAGCGCCCCATCCCGGATCGAGTCACCGCCGCCGCTCTCGGAGCGTCGCAGCCCCTCCTCTCTGGTCGCCGTCGCCAGTCATGCCCCCGCCTGGTTCCCCTCGACCTCCTCGCTAGCGCCGGACACCACCTACCGACCGCCGTGCGAGGCCCCGCCGAGCCGCGCCGTCGTCGGCCACCGCGACCAGTGCTCTTCCTCGCTGCCGGCCACCGCGACCCATGCTCTTCCTCGTCGGCCTCGCCTTCCCCGCCCGGATCCGACCTCCGCCCCGCAGCGCCCCAACGCCCCTCTTCCTGGCCGACCGAGCTTCTCCCTGGCTGCCACATCTTCCTCCTCGAGCCCTGTAGCGCGTCGTCGCCGGCGTCCCGAGCTCCTCCTCGTCCGCGTGAGTCTCCACCGCCCATGCTCTCCTCCCGCGGTCACCTTCCTCGCTGTGTCGTCGTCCGGGCTCTGCAGTGTCGCCCTCACCGCCTCTATGCTCCGTTGCTGCAAAGCACGCCTGCAGGCGCCGCCTAAGCCGCCCTCCCGGAGTCAGTCGCTGCCTCTCTGCCCCTCCCCGCCTTGTCGTTTGGCCATCCTCACCTCGCGCGTGCGTGCCAGCAGCAGGAGGAGCACGATGCCACTTCTTCGGTTGTTGTACAATTCAGTAGAAGAATAGTGCACGGACATGGCCTCCTGTGTGTGTCCCTCTGCCTCCAAGGTTTCATCCGGCGATGCCACTTTGAAGACAGGAATCCCAAGTCTGCTAGTTAGGAATGCTTGCGTTTTCTCTGTGAAGCCCAAGTCCAAGACAAGACCACGTGTTCCCCAAGTTCCTCTCAAGATCATCGGGGCCACCAAGTATGGTCTGCCAGAGCAACGCCATGACCGACTTCCCCGGATTCAAGACCGAGCCTCGGCATGCCAAGGCCTCCGCCAGGGAACGCCAAGGCCGTCTACCCCGAAGACCACGGATCCGATGCCCGAGGACGCCGAACACCAAGGTCTTCTTATCGAACCCGAGGACCGCCAAGATCGCCACCGGAACGCCAAGTTCTTCATCCCGAATGCCAAGATCGACCCGATCCGAGGACCCGACAAGATCTTCATGACGACAAGATCGACACCGACCTGGGCGAAGCCGATGAGCTACCGACGCCAAACCAAGTCCTACGACGTTCTCGGAAGACCGATCCCCTGCGACCCTGAGACCGAACACGAACCACATCAAACCCCAAGATCTTCGACCCCTAATGTGATCCCCTTTCTGAGATCCCTATTTTTATAATATGACATTACCAACTGTCGCATAATTAATTCTTCATGCATGCATGGCTATCTGTGGGTTGGGGGCATTATGTTGTATCATCGCATGATTAAATATGGAGTCTATATGCAGGATATCTTTGTCTTATTCCGGACTCCATTTAAATTGGTGTAGCAAACCGATGCCATGTTTTATCTTGTTAATACAACATTTAATTTGCGGGGTAGATAAATAACTTGAACCGCCTAATTAATTGTCGGGACCCCGGTTCCGCTTAATATTGCCTAGTTGCACCGCATCTGTGCCATGCCATGCATCATGTCATAAGCATGCCGGATCTTCTGCCGTAGTATTAAATATTGCATCCGGTGTTTCTGCTAGTATTTGCTTCTTCGCGGATTAGACCGATGAGTGGATGCGAGTATCGACAAGTTCTTCGGATATGAACCTTCGGCAGTGTTTCCCAGGCGAGCATCTCTCCCCTTCTACCTATTTTGCATTTCTAGTCTTTATTTCCTCCTGTTGTTCTATTGCTATCCGTGTTGCGATGCTTTAGTTCCCGTACACCAGTTACATCTCGTGCAGCCTCTATATTGCCTTGGACACCTCCTATTACCTGTATTTGGTAGATAGCTGGACTTGCGAGTCGTAGTTGCTTGCTCAGGTGCGATCTCGTGTTGTCAAGTGCCACAGTTGTTGGAATGCTGGCAGATGTTTATGGTGGAGTTGATCATGACTTTAATTACAACCATTAAAATGCTAGATATAACTAATGCAGAGGCATCGGTGGGCAATATATGTTAATTGGTTCTTCCACGCTCACTTGTGTCCCGTAGGACCCCGAGTACTTGATACCTGTTCCTTGATTTTTCGCACTATCCACATCCGGGAGGCCATGCACCCCCCTGAGCCAGAGCTTGATTCATTTCTATTTCTTGGGGCCACAAGTAGTTTGGGGCTTTATTACTATCTTGTACTTATGCCATGCGTTAATGCTTTATTTACGATTGTGCGTGGAGCACCTGTACTGTTTAGGATCGCGACACGTTTTCGCTGTATCGACAAGCCCAGTCACACTTTCGGGTTCCCAGTCGTTTACAGCCGTCCACACAAACCCTGGGTCTGTTCCGGAGCCAGCCAACTTCGTTGCGGGTAGCTTAGTGGGGTGGCCCCCTAAAATATTTATGAATCCTGTGATTGCTTTGTCGTGAAAGCCTCGTTGGGTTTTGAGTTGGTTTTCCCGAGGTTGATCGAGTGTGTGTTGCTATTTGTGCATCCCTGCAGGGTAAAACTTTCTGAAAGCCGTGTCCGCGGTTATGGACGACTTGGAGCACAGTATCTCGATCATAGACAAGCATAACTAAAGTAGTGCTATAAACTTGACTTAATATGTGACTAGTAATCAGCTCAAGTATAACGGAATGGATATTAAAAATGCCAACAACTTGTGGATCTGTGGTGATCTGTGTCATACTATACCTGCCTAGTAAGTATTGCAACTCCAATGGAATGTGATAAAAGTGCCAACAACTGCTGGATTTTGGGATTCCTCAGGACAATTATATCTGACTAGTAAAGGTTCCAACTACCACAGAATGGTAATTAAAACTGCCCACTACTTATGCTTCAGGATGACTCATGCTATCAATATCTGATTAGTAAGTGCTGCAACTATAACGGAATGAGTAAAATTGCCAACTATGTGAGTTCCTTGGTCCGCCTTCCTCGTTTGGTCTCGAGGGGGATGTACCAGGATGGGTTTTGTCTGGTGTTAGCTTTAGGTTGGATCCGAATAGGTCTTTCTCACCCCTCTCTAATAGCCGCCAATGATACCGAGTCTCTATAGGTTGTTTAGTGCCGTTGTGCTGCCGCTTCAGTCCACCATACCTATGTAGGCGAGAGCCGCCGAATTCTAGCCTCGCCGTGTATTGGCCTCAGTACTGACGCTCCTCTTTTTCTTTGCCCTTTGTCGGCACCCCTTTTGTTTTAGCAGGTTTAAGTTCGACGTCGTTAGCAGGGTTACCCTTCTGGCTTGGCCTGGGCAGGGTTATGGACGCCATTGGTTATTCTTCAGGGCTCTTAGCCCCATTTGCATCTTGTCCGTAGTCGGACGCTCTATCGTTTTCAAGGTGATTTGGATCTTTGTATTGTATATCTGTATTCTTGACTCATGGATTCGTTGTTGTATATATATGTTTTGTGGGTCCCATCGAGGACTGTTGTGTAATAGTATTACTTCGTTTTCCACCCACACGAAAGTGTCTGGTGGGCGTCCTTGAATCGTTTCTACGCGGGTTTGGCGGAAAGGGGTAAAACTTGCATAGGGCCAATTTGAGGGTGTTACAACTAGTTCCACTCTCCAGTAGCGCTTCACTCCCCGGCAACGCTGCCAGAAAATAGTCTTGATGACCCACAAGTATAGGGGGTGTGTCGTAGTATTTTCGATAAGTAAGAGTGTCGAACCCAATGAGGAGCAGAAGGTGCTCGCTAGTGGTATGGATCAAGAATTCTCTGCAAATACTTAGCAAACGGATTTTTAGAGGTTTTTGATAAAGCAAGTAAACAAAGTACAAGTAAATAAAAGACAGTAGGAATAAATGCAGCAAGTGGCCCAATCTTTTATGCAGCAAAGGACAAGCCGGTTGTATTACTTAAGATGATCAAACGTTCTCCAGGACACATGGGAAGACTGTCAAGTGCTTTCGCTTCATATAGTTGATTAATCTTCTCTAGCTTGCTAAGTGTTGTCTGGGTGAACCTGTGCTAATGTACCGCCCCATCCAAGACTAATACATACTTGTGATTATACCCCTTGCAAACATCCGTAAGTACAATAACGTAATTAAGGTAGAAACTTAACCACAACTTTAAACTCTAAGACCCTTACGTCCCTTGTGCAATGGTTTCCTAACGGGGGTTCAGGTTTCTGTCACTCCGGCAACCCCTACGATTAGTAGCCAAATACACAATGCATTCCCCTAGGCCCATATAGGTGAAGTGTCATGTAGTCGACGTTCACATGACACCACTAGAAGAAGTACACCACAACTTAAATAACAATCTATTGAATCTTTCTCAACACAACTCCACTACTAACAACAAGACTTCTCCCATGTCCTCAAGAACAAAAGGAACTACTCACAAGACATCATATGGATCATGATCAGAGATGGAATAATGATGTATAACAATCTGAACATAAACAATAATTCAATGGTTCACTCAATAGCATCAACTACAAAGAGTAATCAACACCGGGAAAGTTTCCCCTATGAACTATGCAAGATTCAACACAATTGTTACAACAATATGAATATGGTGATGAGGGTGCTGATGGTGATGATGATGATGATGATCCCGATGAAGTCCAGCTTGATGGTGGTGTTGATGGCGACGATCTTCCCTCTCCGGGAAGGAATTCCCCCGGCAGAAATCTGTCTGCCAGAGAGATCTTTCTCTCTCGGTGTTTTCCGCCCTGCAGAGGCAGCGAAATATTTATGTGGTCTCTCCCCGAGTCTTAGGGTTTCGGGAGGATGATATACGCGAGAGGGGAGAGGCTAGAGTGGGCCAAGGTGGCCACACCACCTCCTAGCGTGGCCTAGGGCTGCCCGCGCCAGGGGGTGGTGTGCCCCCCATGTGGCCCATCTCCACTCCGTCTTCTGGCATCCTTAGTCTTCTGGAAAAATAGGATTTTCGGTATATTTTCCCGGATTTTATGATCTTAACGAATTTTGCCTCCAAACAGCACCTTTTTCATCAGAATCCTGACTGCAGCGGTCCATGCTCCAAAAGTCAACAACCATACAAAAACAGATGAAATAACATAAGTATCACCTCTCTATACAAAATATATCAATGAATAATAGTGAATTAAGACATAGAATAGTGATGCAAAATGGACGTATCATTAACGTTCAACCAAGTGTTGAAGAAAGACACCTAAAGGATGCTCATCATCCAGGGCTCACCACAAGTGTGCACACAAATAGAGGTGTTGGGACATTGGAATACCTAAAATCACGATGAGTCTAAAGGTATTGAAGAAATTTCCACAAACTATGTTGAATCAGTAGAATCGTTCAATAGAAAGTCTACAAATGTCGACATATTTTTCTCCTCATAGATTGCAGATGACCTGGCATTGGACCATGAACCTAAGACCATGGCATAGTGTATGAAACGCTCAGACTGGCCCAAATGGATGGTTGCAATTGAGGATGATTTGTGCTCGCTTACCAAGAGGGGGGTATTTACTAAAGTAATACCTACTCCTCAAGCACATTTTCCCTGTAGGGTCGAAATGGGTTTTCGTTCGAAAGAGGAACGAAAATAATGAGGTGGTGAGATATAAGGCGAGGCTTGTAGCACAACTGTTTACACAAAAACCTAGCATCGATTACAATGAAACATATTCTCCTGTGATGAGTGGAATCACGTCTAGATACTTGATATCGCTGGCAATGCAAATAAATTTGTATATCGAATTGATGGATGTGGTGACCGCATATTTATATAGGCCATTGGATATGGATATCTACATGAAAGTCCTTGAGAGAATGAAGATTCTAGATTTGAAGGCTGGTCGCAAAATATATTGCGTAAAGCTACAGAGGTCGTTATACGGCTTGAAGCAGCCGGATAGAATATAGTACAACCAACTGTGTGAGTTCCTTTTACAGAAAGGGTACTTGAATGATGATGATTACCCATGTGTGTTCATCAAGAAATCTACTGATGGATTTTGTATAATCTCCGTGTATGTGGATGATTTGAATATCATTGGTACTACACAAGAGATAAATGAGGCTAGTAATCATCTTAAGATGGAATTTGAGATGAAAGATTTAGGTAAGACCAGATTTAGGTAAGACCAAGATTTAGGAAAGAGATACAACGCATCGCCAACAAAAAGGTATTGGATTGGTGTGAAAAATATTCTAAGATATCTCCAAGGAACCAAAGATCTTGGTTTGTTCTATGAGAAAAATTAAGAGAGAACCATGGTAGGGTATTGTGATGCTGGATACTTGTCTTCTTACATGGAGGTACAACCTTATCTTGGAAGTCGACAAAGCAAATATTGGTGGCTACGTCCACAAATTATTCTGAGATAATTGCTTTGTATGATGCATCACGGGAATGTGTATGGCTACGAAAAATGATGAACTTTGTCCAAGCTTCAAGTGGGATTGGTTCGCTAGAATCGGCCACCATTATTTATGAGGATAATGCTGCTTGTATTGTATAGATGTAGACATGTTTATTAAAAGCAATATTACAAAGCATATTGCTCCTAAGCTATTTTATCTCCATGAGCTACAAAAGAGTGGGGAAATAAATATTTTGCAAGTGAAGTCATGCGGTAACCTCGCTGATTTGTTTACCAAGTCCTTACCAAGTTCGTTGTTTCATAAATATATACATGGAATTGGTATGAGAATATTTTGTGACTTGCAAAGTTCAAGGGGAGAAATCTCTCAGGTTAAGACTTGTTCAAGATCATCATATCTTCGGTATTGCACTCTTTTCCTTTGTGAGTTTTTCCTAATAATTTGTCATGTAAGGTTTTTAATGAGGCAATATCAGAACAAGCATGGATGACGTATGTCAGTTTCTCCTTATTTTCCCACAGGATTTTTGAAAGGAGTTTTTCATGGCATATTGTGTATTTCTCTTCTATTTTTCCCATAGGGTTTTTGGAGAAGATTATGCTCAGGATAATCAGTCGCAAGGATTAGAGGGAGTGTTAGGATTTAATTAAACATGTAAATAGGATAATCCTCTAATGTAAAACCGTCACGACGGTTCTCTCGCTCTCACCGCTTCACGAACGGACGTGAACCTTCTTTGCGTCTGTGCAGCTGTATAAAAACCAGACCATCGATGGAATAAAGGAACTATTCGATTCATTCCACTATTCACATCAACAACACTCACTTGGGAATATATTAGTGGGCTCAACTTTATTTAGATTCGTTATATCTAGTTAAATATTTAGACTAGATGCATTCGTATCTAGACAAAGTTAAGATAGTTATTATGACCGGAGAGGGTACTCCTACATAGACAGCGATTCCGAGATACTGATGTGAAAAGAAAACGGACGGTAAGCGACACACGAAATACGAACGCAGACGCGCGTAGATGAAACTGCGAACAGAACGAAGCTTGGTCGTCTCTATCCTCCCGCTACAGTAGGGGATAGGCGATTTTTTGAAACCACCAGGAAAACCACCTCGCTCGCCGTCGAATCGTTCGATCTCTCCCCCTCCGGCGGTCGCTCCGGCGGCGAGAGGGTGGGGGATCGTCGATTCACGGCTTGTACATAGTGTAGGGAGTCTTGGTAGCTGGTCGGCGGCGCTCAGGAGGCGGTGGTGCGGCCGATGCGGCGTTTTGGTGGCAGAGCTCTTCCCCTCTAGCGATAGCTCTCTTCGAGGTGCTGTGGTCGAGCTCTCCATGTCCTTGAGCTTGAGGGTCTCTGGATCCGTCGAGTTCGGTTCCCCTTCTCCGACGATGGCGTGGCGGCTGCGCTGGATCTTGAAGATGAATAAGGAGGAGGTGATGTGTGGCTTCGCGGTGAAGATGTGTGGCCATGGGGTAGGCTCTATGTAGCCGGCGACCGGCGACTTCCCGTCCGCGGAAGGGGTGCTCCTGATCCAAGCCATCGAGAGGAGCAACGGCGGCGGAGCGCCACTGGCGGCTTTGTGGTCTTCGTCATCGGGGTCCAGGGGTTCGTGGTCCTGGGGACCAGCGGCGGGCCCAGGATTTTTAAAGAGTGTATTCAAAAAAATTCAGAGGATACTAAATTTCTTTTACTGGCTACTAAATTTTTTTGGCAGTCCAAAGGGTTATAGTTCTAACCAATATGTAAGTTATAGCACATATTAGCATAATCATCATAGAGTCATAGATCAGATTATAACTTGAAATTGGAGAACTTGGAGGGGGTAGATTCAATCAGAATTGAAGTTGCTCCGAATTTGTATGTACCTCAATGATTGAAAATTGGAGAAGGGAAGGCGGGATCTGCTATCATCCCAGTGGCAACGCGCCACACGCGAGACGAGGAGCCCCATGGCCTTAGTGGCAGTCCGGTAGTCCGGGCCCCGCGCGGAGGGAGAGAGAGGAAGAGCAGCGGCCAGAGCGGTTCTAGGATTAAATCCTGCGGGCGGTTTCAGATAATTGGGGACTCGTGGTTGGTCGATTGATCAGGAATTCCAGGAACAGAACGACGTGAAAAACCAATAGCCAAGGTGCGCAGTTCCAGCAGAGTTAGTTGGGCCAAATTAGCTAATTGTGCCACTTTCAGGATGTAGGAAGGAGCAACGAGAAAAGAAATGAGAGGCTTTTGCGCTAAACACACTGTCTCCTCTCCTCTTTTCGTATTTTTACATATATATATACGTAATAGTACATATTGTATAAACCTAGTTTTTGTCGAGAAGTTTTGGGTATTCAACTGAATACCTTTGAATTGAAGTGGGCCCGCCCCTGCTGGGACCTGTGTGTTATTTCAATCTTGTACTGGACCTTTCTGTAAGATCGAGGCTAATATCACTTTTTTTTACTCCCTCCGACCCATATTAGTTGACTTGAACTTGTCTAGATTTGAATGTATCTAGACATGTTTTAATACTAGATACATCCGAATTTAGAAAAATCTAAGTCAACTAATATGGGTCGGAGGGAGTAAAAAAAAAAACTGCAGCCACTTGTGAGTATCTATGGGAGATCCGCGATAGCATCAGAAGGAAATAAAATGAGAGTTATGAATTCGGTGGATAACTGTTGATATCTTCGTACGTACATACTGTACGTGGGTTGGTCGAGCGCGACCGAGGTGGCGCTGCGCCGTCCACTCTGTCGGAGGATGTGGACGTGGGTGGCCCCCGGCCGGTGCGCACGTCGACCTCCACGTACGCATCGCAGCAGCTGGACCGGTCGAAGAATGCAAGATGAATATGATCTCCAACAATGATCACCAAATCCGTGATAAGATCGGCGCCGTGACGGGAACTGAAGACGATAATTCACGGCCACTCTCTCTTGAGCGTGATTTCTACCAAACCCTGTTTCAGATTTTCTTCTCGATCTCACGAGAACTCCCGGGTAGAGCGTGGTGTATTTCAGCACTAGCTAGAAACTACTTCGATCCGGGCAGTTCACATAATTCACGTATTGCAAGCGAGCCGGCCTTTTGCTACTTGCTCCGATCCAAATTAATGTTATCATATTTAGCTAGATTCGGATGTACTAATATAAGACTTTTTAGAGAACTAAAATTTAATTTTCTAAAAAGGCTTATATTTCGAAACGGAGTTATTATCTAGCAAAAAAACAATATAGATAATCTATAAAAATATGAGAACATTAATATAGATCGGAGAGGTACTTCGATCGAATCCAACAGCCGTACCATGCTAGCACACCTAAACAATGTGAGGCAAATAAAACGTGCTTAGCTCTGCCGCCTGCCAGTGACGTTGCTCTTTTGAGTGTCTAATTTGACGTCCACAGACCCACGAGTCTCGCTCGAAGCTTCAACCTGTAACGTGGGATTTCCTTCAGCCTGCGGAATTTCTAATTTTACCCTTTTATCCCTGGATGCCCCCGATCAATCCGGTTCACACTACCAATCATCAACTAAGTACTAATGATATTTTGTCTTGGTCCAGTTCATGATCAGAGGCGAACGTCGTACGGCTTAATTCTATCTCGCGGGACCGACGTGATCATCGGTGCTACTCTACTCACAAGGTAGTAGAGTATTGATCTGAAAATGACACATGACAGAGCTGAGACCCACAAGGTGACATGAAGGGTTAATTTAATTTAGTTGGGACGCCTCCATGCTGCTCGCCTGTCCACCTGCCGTGACTGAATGTTTTCCTAATGTAGGAGGGCTTTTGATTGGAAGCTATAGCGCGATGCCCTTGGCATGGCGACGACGAAAGATTGAGAGGGATTGATCCGGTTAATTAACATAGAGGATTTAAGCAAGATATCTACTACTGACGTAGTGCTTATACTAGTACTTGTATTCTCGATCATGGTCTATATGGTTCTTCTAGAAATTTGAACATGCAAAAGAAAAACCCCGCAAAATTGTGAACTACTAATTCATACCAATCGTGAAGTCATACAAATAGTTTCGTTTATGTTGGTGAAAGCATCAATAGTCAAACTATGAAGACAAATACTTGTCCATTAGGTACAGTTTGATAAAAAAAAGTTGTAGGTTGTGTTCCCGTGGTACATGAACTTGCATTGCAGTTGCAAATCCATACAAATTTGTTCGGAACAGCCGGCTGGATGTCCATGCTGAAGCCATGACTAGACTTGTAAACTTGCAAAGAAGCACTTGGCAAATCTAAAGCATTCTGATACGTCCATTATGCATCATTATTTTATGTCTTAATTCACTATTATTTATTAATATATTTCGTATTAAGAGGTGATACTTATGTTATTTCATCTATTTTTGCATGGTTGATGACTTTTGAAGCATTGACCGCTGCAGTCAGGATTCTGATGGAAAATGTGTTGTTTGGAGGCAAAATTCGCGAAGATCAGAAAATCCAGAAAATACACGGAAAATTCTATTTTTTCAGAAGACTTGGGATGCCAGAAGATGGAGTGGAGGCGGGCCACAGAGGGCCCACACCACCCCATGGCGCGGGCAAGCCTAGGTCACGCCAGGGAGTGGTGTGGCCGCCCTGGCCCACTCCAGCCTCTCCCCTCTGGCATATATCAACCTCCTGAAACCCTAAGACTCGGGGAGCGACCACAGAAAGATTCCACCGCCTCTGCGGGGCGGAAAACACCGAGAGAGAAAGATCTCTCTGGCAGACAGATTTCTGCCGAGGGAATTCCTTCCCGGAGAGGGGAGACCGTCGCCATCAACACCACCATCAAGCTGGACTTCATCGGGATCATCATCATCATCACCACCACCATCATCACCATCAGCACCCTCATCACCATCTCCATATTGCTGTAACAATTGCGTTGAATCTTGCATAGTTCATAGGGGAAACTTGCCCGGTGTTGATTACTCTTTGTAGTTGATGCTATTGAGTGAACCATTGAATTATTGTTTATGTTCAGATTGTTATACATCATTATTTCATCTCTGATCATGATCCATATGATGTCTTGTGAGTAGTTCGTTTTGTTCTTAAGGACATGGGAGAAGTCTTGTTGTTAGTAGTGGAGTTGCGTTGAGAAAGATTCAATAGATTGTTATTTAAGTTGTGGTGTACTTCTTCTAGTGGTGTCATGTGAACTTCGACTACATGACACTTCACCTATATGGGCCTAGGGGAATGCATTGTGTATTTGGCTACTAATCGTAGGGGTTGCCGGAGTGGCAGAAACCTAAACCCCCGTTAAGAAACCATTGCACAAGGGACGTAAGGGTCTTAGAGTTTAAAGCTGTGGTTAGGTTTCTACCTTAATTACTTTCTTGTACTTACGGATGTTTGCAAGGGGGTTTAATCACAAGTATGTATTTAGTCTTGGATGGGGCGGTACATTAGCACAGGTTCACCCACACAACACTTAGCAAGCTAGAGAAGATTAATCGACTATATGAAGCGAAAGCACTTGACAGTCTTCCCATGTGTCCTCGAGAACGTTTGGTCATCTATAGAAATACAATCGGCTTGTCCTTTGCTGCATAAAGGATTGGGCCACTTGATGGATTTATTCCTACTGTCTTTTATTTACTCGTACTTTGTTTACTTGCTTTATCGAAAACCCCTAAAAATCCATTTGCTAAGTATTTGCAGAGAATTCCTGATCCATACCACTAGCCAGCACCTTCTGCTCCTCGTTGGGTTCGACACTCTTACTTATCGAAAATAGTACGATACACCCCCTATACTTGTGGGTCATCAAGACTATTTTCTGGCGCCGTTGCCGGGGAGTGAAGCGCTATTGGAGAGTGGAACTGGTAAAGGAAACTTCTACTGTGAGTATGTTTACTTCTGCTAGTTGCTTTATTTTCGTTATGGATAATTCGCTGAGTTTCTTATTTGGTAATGCTACTACCACTGCTAAGGTAGTAGATCAGCCACCACCTGCTGAGAAAGATGTTTTCAAAATACCTACAAGAATTATTGATCGTGTTATGGATAACTACTATGTTGGGGATGGAACTGTCCATCCTGGTGATCATTTACTCTTTATATACGAATTATGCGGGTTGTTCAAGTGTGAAGGTATTACTACTGATCAAGTTAAGAAGAAGTTATTCTCATTATCACTGAAGGAAGAGCTGATGAATGGTATAAGCTGCTGAAGAATGGTCAAGCTCTAGAATGGGAGGAAATAGTGCCTCTCTTTTATTCAAAATTTTATCCTCCTAGTGAGATTCATAAAGATCGGAATCAAATATACAACTTTTGGCCTCTTGATGGAGAGAGTACAGCTCAAGCTTGGGGGAGATTGAAGTTACTAATGCTCAAATGTCCCATTCATGAGCTCCCCAATAATATTATTATCAATAACTTTTATGCAAGGCTCCCTCTACATGACAAGGATTTATTGGATGCTTCTTGTGCTGGATCATTCACTCGTATGGAAGAAGAAGCTAAATGGGACCTTCTAGATCGTATTCAAGACAATGTTGAAGCTTGGGAGAATGACAAAGGTAGAAAGTCAGGTATAAATTATGATTATGAATGCATTGAATCTTTTATGGGAACTGATGACTTTCAAAATATTAGTAATGCTTATGGTCTAGACTCTCAAGCTATTGCTTCTTATTTTAAGGCTTTTGCTTCCAACATTGAAGTGCCTAAAAAGAAGTGGAATAAGTATCATGAACCTTATAAAGATATTGCTAAGAGTGTTCCTGCAAGAAATACTGAAGTTTACACTGCTAATCATGTCTTACCCAAACCTTACATTGAGAAAATGCCTTTCCCCGTTAAGATAAAGGAACATTCTATGATAGCTAGTATGGTTAATGAAAGTATGAATAAGGCTGTTGAACCTGATAAACAAATGGTTGATGAACCTATTGTAGAAAATGTGAAAGACTTTGTTGCTAAATATGAAAAAGAGGGACACACTATCCTTCGTAAGGATACCTCTAATATTGTTTCACAAAGCAGTGTTATGAGAGCTAGAATTCCTGTGTTTTCTATTAGAATAAGTGATCATTGCTATGATGGTCCTTGTGATAGCTATATTGTTAAGTTTATGCATGATACTGAAAGTTACTATGAGAGAGGGAAAAGTGTTCGTATGCATCTCAATAATATCAAGTTTCCTCGTTTTATGCTGAAAGTTTTTATGTTGCGCTTCTTTTGCCTTCTTATGCAAGTTGCCTCCGGTTTCAATAACTTGTTTGTTTACAAAATCCCCTTGCATAGGAAGTGGGTTAGACTTAAATGTGTGTGTGTTTTTGCTTCTGAATGCTCTCTTTCACTTCAATTCATATCCCTATGAGAACTTCTTCAAAATTATCATGCCCATCTTAATGGCTATAAAGAAAGAGCTTTATGGGAGACAACCCAATTTGTTTTTGCTTTTGGTTTGTTTTTGTTTCTTTGAGTCTTGGAAGTTATTACTTTGGTAATAACCGCTCCTTATCCGTTTTGTTTGGTTTTTTGTGTCAAGATCAACCTCTAATGAGAGAGAAGTAATATTTGGGGAAGTTCTGTCCCGAAACAGATTTTTGTGCTTCACCGTAAAAATTCGTGAGAGATCTCTGTATGTCGTATTGAGATGTAATTTTTTGTGCTTCTGCCCCAAGTTGTTATTTAACTTTCATTAGTTTTGCACTTTTTGGATTTGAGCAACAGAAGATTTTCGAAAAAATTGATATTTACCTGCTGGTTTGTTTTGACAGATTTAGCCACTCTTGCATTTGCTTCTTTATTCGATTTACTTTTTGAATTCTTTTTGGGTTTTCAGAAGGAGTTGCTACAGTAGCTTATGTTTTGATGGTTTTCAGTTGAAGTTGGACTCAAAAGGTTTTATCACTTCACTTATACTAATGTTGCTAATAAGAACTGTGTGAAGTTTTGTGTGAAAGAAATTTCTAGGAAGTGGAGACAATGGTGTAATAAGGAAGAGAAAGGTTTTATGACTCCAATAATAAGAGTATGAAGATGAAGATATTGATGTTATTCAAGTGATGACTCCGGAAGAATCTACTAGATACCAAATTCAAAAACCTACAGAGTCCGTTTTCAAATAGGTAACAGTTCTGGTAAGAAAAGTTCCGCGAAAATACAATCCAACTATATTTTTGCAGTTTTCAGTCGATAAGGAAAGCTACGAAGCGAAAAAGGAACGGAAACGGAGCCAGGGTAGCTCATACCACCCTGTGGCGCGGGCCCACCCCTGGCCGCGCCACCAGGTGGTGAGGCCACCTAGGACTCCGCCTCCAACCCGTTTTCTCCCAGTACCTTCCTTTTGATATGAAACTTCGTAATATATAACCCCCCGGATCCCCCAAGGTTCGTATATCATGTTTTTGTTCCAATCTGTTTCTGCCAGGTAGAATCCCAGATTTGGAGCCACAATGTCTTCCTCTGGATCATCCAAAGGAGATTCCTTAGAAGATATCATCAACCCATACATGAGAGAATTGAAGATTCATCCCAAGGAGTTGTTGCTCGAAGGTGGGGAGGTCCGGATTAAAGAGGTTCAAGGCCCTAAAGGTGAAGGAAGTCTGGAGGACATGATGGAAGCACTGGAGCAAGAAGTCTTTAGGTACAGGAAGATGGCGGAGCGCGAAGTGGATATCATCCATAAGATTTGTTCCGAACTCATCACCGAGCACCAAAAGGAGACTGCTGAACTCAAAGACGAAGTCTTCTCACTCCGCTAAACAACCAACGAACTGCAAGCACAGTTCTGTGACATTCAAAATCAAAACTGTGAGTATGAGGCTAGATTTAAACGTATAAGTGTTGCTGCAAGTTTCAGGATGTTGGAAACCACGATGTCCTTTGTTTATGGGAAGCCTTTACCCTGGAAGACGAACGAAGATGAGAAGACACCACCACCTAAGGAGTAATTCGTCATCAGGTTTGGCATCCCCTTGGTTTGTTCCAAGCTTGGGGGAGTGCCGCGGTATCATATCACTATCTTTTATCTTTTCACCTTATTATTAGAGTCATATCATGAATAGAGGAGTTATTATGTAGGATGGTTTGCATTATGGAAGTGTCCCCTCTCTCGTTAGATATGTATCCCTTGGTGTGAGTTTCCGTTATGGAATATTAATGAGAAGTTCTATCATTCACTCTTTTTCATAGCTTATATTAGTTTTCAATTTGTGGTTATATGATTGATCTTGTTGTTAGTATTGGTATCACTTTGGGATCATTGAGTTAATTTAGTTGGTTTTGGCAAACCTGGCTCGGTCAGTAGCAACACCTTTTTGAGAGTTGAAAAGAAAAAGATAGAAGTACTCTAGAGAAAAATAATTTCATCATCTTTCTTTCTTGATTTGCTCATAAGTTTAGTATTCTCTAGTTAAGATCTTTTGTGCTTCCAAGGAAGATTACATGTTTGTCTTTATCATTTGTATGCTTGTTTGTTTCCTTCAACTCTT
This sequence comes from Avena eriantha, assembly GCA_910589775.1. Classification (NCBI taxonomy): domain Eukaryota; kingdom Viridiplantae; phylum Streptophyta; class Magnoliopsida; order Poales; family Poaceae; genus Avena; species Avena eriantha. Next base: position 486,316,935 of record OU342745.1, on the reverse strand, counting down.
ATACTTGCCACCCAGCCTTGCTAGCCAAAAACCTGTACTGAGAGGGTATTCTCCTCGTGCATCCACCTCTTTTAAACCAAAACATTTGCCATTTGTGTCCACCATACCTACCTAGTAGCATTATTGCTATTCCAAGTAAATTCTTGTTTTATCTATCTCCCAAATTAAACTTGTTATGTGAAAATTAGTGATTAAAGCTCTCACGAACTTGATGGCACACTTTACTTTCTTGCATTTAATAAACTTGAACCATTGGGTCCTTCTTTGTTGCGTATATGCTTGCGCTTTATGAGTTGAAGTTAGCCAAACCATGTATCATGGGGACCGCTTTCAACACTTCATTGGTACGTGTACCTAGTTGATATCATGTTCTTTTGCATATGGATCCCGGCAGTGTGAAATAAAAGTGAAACTTGTAAGATCACGGAGTTTATATGGGTGTTAGAGAAACGTCTAGGCCGCTAGCCTAAGCCATGCCTAATCATGGTGGAAACTTGCATCATAACTATAGTGAGCATTCTATGAAGCATCCTCAATAAAAACCTATGCAAATAGCAAATAAAAAGATCGCTGAGATGCTCACTGTATGCTTGCCTTGTCATTTTGATTATGGGATGGCTCCTGTGTCATGTGCAAGGGGTACCCCGTTGGCGGTTCTCAATGATACGCATGTATTTACAATGACAAGAGCTTGCTCGTGACTGAAGTTGAGTAACATAAGGATCGGTACTCATAAGTAAGGGGCATGAGATTTCAACTTATAACTTGTCAAGCATATCCTCTTAGTTGTGTCACTTTAACCTTAATCACCTAAAGATGCCTATGATAGGGGCAATGAGAGCTGAAAGCTAGTAAGTATCATAATTTTTGGGAGCTCTTTATGAGACTTGAAATCCCTGCTTCCCTCTGCGAAGGGCCCTTTCTTTTACTTTGTAGTTGAGTCAGTAAACCTATTCCCTTCTATCTCAGCAAGTATTCTAAGTTGATGTGTTTCATTCATATGATGATTTATTCATTCATGTTTCTTATGTTCCTTGTTTTGCACATTGGTCTTATCTTGATGTTTACTACTTTGAAAGCTATCATTGAAAAACCAGTTATTTGTGAACTACAGCAAATTATCAACTATTCTTCGACCAAGAGCTAAGTTTGCCATTACCAATTATGATTCACTTTATGTATCTTTATTGTGTTTCCTGTACTCATTGCAAGTTAAGTTATATAATAGTGAGTTGTCTTCTATTATGATCTATGTATTTGATGAATGTGATGCTTCTTGTCCGTATTCTTTTATCGACTCTTCACTCCATAAACCTGAGGTCATGTTTATTGAGCTCATTTCGCTTGGGGACAACCGAAGTCTAAGCTTGGGGGGAGTTGATACGTCCATTTTGCATCACTATTCTATGTCTTAATTCAGTATTATTCATTGATATATTTCGTATTGAGAGGTGATACTTATGTTATTTCATCTATTTTTGCATGGTTGATGACTTTTGGAGCATGGACCGCTGCAGTCAGGATTCCGATGGAAAAGGTGCTGTTTGGAGGCAAAATTCGCGAATATCAGAAAATCCGGGAAAATATACGGAAAATTCTATTTTTCCAGAAGACTCGGGATGCCAGAAGATGCAGTGGAGGCGGGCCACAGGGGGCCCACACCACCCCATGGCGCGAGCAAGCCTAGGCCGCGCCAGGGAGTGGTGTGGCCGCCCTAGCCCACTCCAGCCTCTCCCCTCTGGCGTATATCAACCTCCCGAAACCCTAAGACTCGGGGAGCGACCATAGAAAGATTCCACCGCCTCTGCGAGGGGGAAAACACCGAGAGAGAAAGATTTCTCCGGCAGACAGATTTCTGCCGGGGGAATTCCTTCCCAGAGAGGGGAGATCGTCGCCATCAACACCACCATCAAGCTGAACTTCATCGGGATCATCATCATCATCACCACCACCATCATCACCATCAACACCCTCATCACCATCTCCATATTGCTGTAACAATTACGTTGAATCTTGCATAGTTCATGGGGAAACTTGCCCGGTGTTGATTACTCTTTGTAGTTGATGCTATTGAGTGAACCATTGAATTATTGTTTATGTTCAGATTGTTATACATCATTATTTCATCTCTGATCATGATCCATATGATGTCTTGCGAGTAGTTCGTTTTGTTCTTGAGGATATGGGAGAAGTCTTGTTGTTAGTAGTGGAGTTGCGTTGAGAAAGATTCAATAAATTGTTATTTAAGTTGTGGTGTACTTCTTCTAGTGGTGTCATGTGAACGTCGACTACATGACACTTCACCTATATGGGCCTAGGGGAATGCATTGTGTATTTGGCTACTAATCGTAGGGGTTGTCGGAGTGATAGAAACCTGAACCCCCGTTAGGAAACCATTGCACAAGGGACGTAAGAGTCTTAGAGTTTAAAGCTGTGGTTAGGTTTCTACCTTAATTACTTTCTTGTACTTACGGATGTTTGCAAGGGGGTTTAATCACAAGTATGTATTTAGTCTTGTATGGGGCGGTACATTAGCACAGGTTCACCCACACAACACTTAGCAAGCTAGAAAAGATTAATCGACTATATGAAGCGAAAGCACTTGACAGTCTTCCCATGTGTCCTCGAGAACGTTTGGTCATCTATAGAAATACAACCAGCTTGTCCTTTGCTGCATAAAGGATTGGGCCACTTGCTGCATTTATTTTTACTGTCTTTTGTTTACTCGTACTTTGATTACTTGTTTTATCGAAACCCCTAAAAATCCGTTTGCCAAGTATTTGCAGAGAATTCCTGATCCATACCACTAGCCAGCATCTTCTGCTCCTCGTTGGGTTCGACACTCTTACTTATCGAAAATACTGTGATACACCCCCTATACTTGTGGGTCATCACATTCACAAGTATGTCCTTCTATTATAAACTTGACAAGAAGATAACGAAGTAACGTGGAAAACCTCTCCAACAAAGAGAGAAATAATTACGGCACCAGTCAGCGAAACTTCACTATAACGAGGAGTATTTACACACGGGGATTTCACATACGACCTAGGCTTACAAGAGTTATACATAATGGTAGAAACTTATGTCTTCAACGATGCTTACAATCGGCCCAAGCCTCCGGTGACGGGTCTTGCTCCACTCATCAGAAGTTAGTCTCGTTAATGAATTTGGATCATACTTCAACAAACTCTACCTTGCGACAAATTCTTTCTTGTAGCATGAACACTACCATGTCCCTGAACCACAAAGAAAATACTTTCAGCGTCAATGGCCACTTGGTCTAATCAGTTAAACCAACTAAGTTCGATCAAAGCTCAAACTTAGCAACATGAACATGTTTAGTCATCATATCAGCATGACTATCATGAGTGATGATCTTGCATACCTTAAGTTTACCTTGAGCAACAATATCTCTAACAAAATGGTATTTGACATCAATGTGCTTTGTTCTCTCACGAAACATATGATATTTTATAAGGTATATGGCACTCTGATTGTGATAGAACAAAGTAATGCAAGAATCATCTCCACAAAGCTCAACAAAAAAACATTTCAATCAAATAGATTCTTTACAAGTTTCAGTATTCGGCTTCAATGGTATATTAGGCAACGATAGCATGCAATATATCCTTCCAGCTAACAACACAACCACTAACATTAAGCATATAATATATGAGGGATCTTATCTTATCCCAATCGGTAGAAAAATCTAAATCCACATAACCAACAAGCCCCTCACCGGTCCTGCTAAACTTCAAACAAGCCTTGGAAGTGCCGTGAAGGTACCTAAAATCCCACTGAACAGTCTTCCAATGTTTTTACCAGGATTAACCATGTATCTACTTATCAAACACATAACATATGATAAATCAGGACGATAACAAACCATGGGATACATCAAATAACAAGCAACACTAGAATATGTGTCGTGGTGGTGTCACAGCAGATGCCATGTATAGGTAGAAGATGGGGACTAATATGCGCTAGGGGAATCCAGGGAGGGATATTGAAGTGATTCTCCACACCAAAAATCGTATTGATTTTCTTCCAAGGTTACAAGGGCTCCTCGAGCTGTATTGGCGAGAGGAGGAAGAAGAAGCTCTCTTACTCTCACCAACTGACCTCACCTCAGACCCTAGACCTTAACAGAATTGTCCAGAGAATAAAATCCAACCCCCTCTACTGAAGCCCTAGCCCCCTTTTTATAGGGGAGGCTCGGTTTCATCCTAGGGCATACGTGGAGGCATATTCCTAAGAATATGCCCCGTCCCAAAGTGGTAAACCGACCAGGGTGTTTTTCCCCCCCGTCAGCTATGCTTTAGCTACGTGAGCCGTGACGGCGCCCTCGTCAGCTGACACGAGCGTCGTCACGCTTGTCGGCCACGCCCCGGTGGTCCAGTCCTTGCTCGCTTCGCTCAGGCAGTGCGTACCGGGGCTCCTTTTGACCAGCAAGATTCCTTCCTTCTCCTAGAAGGTTACTGCGACCCGGACGATGGTTCATCCGGCCACGCCTGTTCCTGCATACAGGTAAAACATGCACTTCCGACTTACTGCTTAAGTCGGATGAGACTTAGTTAGGCGAACGCCCCCAGGTCCGGATTACCCCGTGACTCGGCCTGCCTTGAGGTGACCCGGCCAGCATCTACTTTGGCCTTGCCGAACCTCGGCTAACTCGGCCTTTATACCCCGGCGTGACCCTACCCGGGGGTATCCCCCCAACATTAGTCCCCGAAGCTGGTGCGGTCTTAGCCGCCTTGGCCGCTAAGGCCGCACCAGGTTCCATCTCGTGCTCCTGTCGCTATTTGCCGAGTTACCTCTGTACCTCGGACGGCTTGGATTTACGTTCCCTTCGCACGTTGCAAGTTTTCACTTGCCGGCCGGGTTACCACAGCTTTATCCGGGTCTTACTTCCTTCTCTCGTACGCTTGCCCATGTGATGGGTAATCATTGTGTTGTCTTATTTTAAGGGACGGTACAGTAATCGCCGCAGTAACCGTCAGTCATCACTGTGCGCGGGTCACGTCACGCCTGCCCCCTCGTTTACCGCATCAGTGCGTCATGTCCCGGGATTCTTTCTGCCCTGAGGCCTTCCGTGTGGCTCCTTACTGATTGGTTCGGACGGGTAATACACGACCACAGCGTGTGGCCGGTCCACAGGGCGCGATCCCACTCACCGCTTGCGTGGGTGGTTAAATAGCGGAGGGGTGCGTTCCTTAGGATTTTTCCCCTCCGCACGCCTCTGCCTGCTGCTACTCTCCTTCGTCTTCCTCGCGACTGCGCCGCCGCCAGTACTGCCAAAAAACAGCGTCGCCGCCGCACTTCTCCATTTCACCTCTACGTCTCCATCACTACGACGTCAATCTCCCGCTACGGGTCCTCGCCAATCCAAGCCGCTGTCCGCCGCCGCCTCCAGCGCCAGCGAGGGCTTCGAGGAGCAGATGACTGAATAAGAGCTCACCATTGCTAAGCAAGAGATGGAGGAGGACGCCGCCGCTGGGGACCGCGGCGCATGGGCCGGCTCCTGGGTCTGCCAGGACGATCTGGATTGGCTCTACCGGACCAGACGCCTCCCTGCCGGCGTCGCCGCTCGCCTCGCCTCCGCCGAGCTAGCTCCTTCGCCCAACCCCGAGGAGTTCGTTGTGTTCCTGTCTCATTTTCAGCGGGGCTTCGGACTCCCGGTGAGTGATTTCTTCCACGATTTGCTCAGCACCTACCATCTCCAGCCGCACCATCTTCCGGCCAATGCCATTACTTCCCTCTCTGCTTTCGCCTCTACGATTGAGGGCTACGCCGGATTATGGCCCACAAAGGAGCTATGGAACCGGTTTTTCGCCCTTCGCCGCAACGTTATCCCCGACATTCACGCTGACCCGGAGGACAAGCAGCTCACGCAGTTCGGAGCAGCCTCCAGCTCACCCCGGAGGTTCTCTGTTTTCCCTCGGGTCACAGGGCTAGAATCCTGCAAAGGTTGGGCCCGAACGTTCTTTTATGTCCGGAACACAGGCACCAAAGATTTGATCCGGTTGCTTCCCTATACCCCGGGTCCGCCGAACCCGGATCTGTGGGACGCCGTTCCGAAGAAACCTACGGCCCTGGCCAACCAAGTGAGCAAGAGGTTCGCGGAGCTGAAGGAGCTCGGGTTGCGCAACGAGGATGCGATGATCACTTTCGTGCGCAACCGAATCTCCCCTCTCCAAAAACGCACCCACAAGGTGTGCCATATGAGCTACGGCCACGATCCCAACCGGACTTCATCTTTCGAGCTGAACAATACGGAGATCTTCCGCCAGGTTAAGGCTCTTTTCACCACTCAGAAGGATTTCTCCTCTGATTGGACTTGGGGGATTGAGCACTTCTGCCGTGACCGGCTTCCTCCCATGGTGAGTTTCATGTAGCAGACTTACCTCGGACCAGTTACTTGTCTATTATTGTTGCATTTTTGATTCGTCTGTTTATTCTTTTCCTCAGCTATTCCTTCAGCAAACGCTCGAGGACGGTACTGATCCGACCCTTAAGTGGGCACCGGACCGGGAGACTTCGGACGTGGAGGAGCCGGACCAAGAGATGTTTCTCCCCATGACTGACGCCACGAAACGACCCACGGGTAACTTCTCTTCTGGCAGAGATTGGCCCGATGATGAAGATTACTCGGATATCGAGATAATTGAACCGTTTGAGGCTATCCCCCTTTCTTTTGCTTTTCCGCCATCATCTCACGCCGGTGGCCATATCCACGAGGATCCTCCTCTCGCCACAGGCGAGCCCGTTCCGGTGGCGCCGAAGAAAAAGCGCGCGGGCTCCGCAAGCTCTTCCTCTGAACCTTCCGAGCCCGCTAAAAGGCGAAAGAAGGCCCCAACACGAAGGGCTCAGAAACCCAGGGCAGCCGAAACCTCGGATGCGTAAGTCCTTCTTTCTTCTGTAACTCGTTCTTCCTTACTTCGTCGTAACTTTCCTTCTAACGTTACCTGATCTCACAGGGCTCCGGTGGAGGTCCCTCAGAGTGAGTCCAGTATCTCATCGCCTCTCCGGGCCAGCCCCTCGCCTCGTCGCGACGACGAGTCTCGTCCGCTGAGCCCCATTCCGGAAAGCTCTGCGGCCGCTTCGGATCATCCTGAGGCGGGGGAAACTGGCCCAACCAGAACAACGGCAGCCACTACCTCGGCGACGCCACAACCAGCAGCCTCCAAAGCTACTTCGACTCCAGCATCTGTTCCAGTACCAGCAGCCAAAATAGCACCAAGTCCAGCCTCGTCAACAGCACCAACCCCGGCAGCGAAAACGTCAGCGCCAGCACCAAGTCCAGCAACGAAAGTAGCAGCGCCCAGTTCCTCTGCATCTTCCGAGTCTTCCCAACCTCGGCAGGGGAAAACCGCTGCTACGGCTTATTCTTCCCAGCAAGCCAAGGGTAAGAAGACTCAAGACGTTACCAAGCCCAGCACTGCCGAGCCTGGGCAACGTACCCTTAAGTCCATGCTCCCCAAGAAGACACCAGCGGCAAAGGACGTGCCTGCCGAGCCAACTGAGTCTCAGCAGTTGGTTCTGCACACTAGCCCGGCCCTTGCCTTGGTGGAGAGGAAGGAAGCACACGCTAAGGGTTTGGTGACGCCACATATGCCCTCAGGCGAACGGTACCCCCCAAGCCTGATGGAGTTCGTCATGAACTGGAACAAGGCCGAGGTAATCCACGAATCGGATCAAGTGAATACCGCCGCCAAGGCCATTAACCTTGCTGGACGGATGATGGAGGTATGCCGTTTCTCCTTCGTAAATTGTAGATAATAACCATTAGTCCCTGAGCCTCCGGGGGAGTAACCTGTTACTCGGCCGGATGCTCTTTTATACAACCTACGTAGCTCCATAATAACTTCGAACATGCACATACGTAGAGCCGGGTTAAGTTCCACTTGGCCCAGATTTTAGTACACTTCGAATATGCACACACCTAGAGCCGGGTTAAGTTCCACTTGCCCCGGATTTTAGTACACTTCAAATATGCACACACCTAGAGCCGGGTTAAGTTCCACTTGGCCCGGATTTTAGTACACTTCGAATATGCACACACCTAGAGCCGGGTTAAGTTCCACTTGGCCCGGATTTTAGTACACTTCGAATATGCACACACCTAGAGCCGGGTTAAGTTCCACTTGGCCCGGATTTTAGTACACTTCGAATATGCACACACCTAGAGCCGGGTTAAGTTCCACTTGGCCCGGATTTTAGTACACTTCGAATATGCACACACCTAGAGCCGGGTTAAGCTTCACTTGGCCCGGATTTTAGTACATTTCGAATATGCACACACCTAGAGCCGGGTTAAGCTTCACTTGGCCCGGATTTTAGTACACTTCGAATATGCACACACCTAGAGCCGGGTTAAGTTCCACTTGGCCCAGATTTTAGTACACTTCGAATATGCACACACCTAGAGCCGGGTTAAGCTTTACTTGGCCCGGATTTTAGTACACTTCGAATATGCACACACCTAGAGCCGGGTTAAGCTTCTGTATCTTTTTCAGGTGACCACCAACCGCCGAAGTGCCGAATTCCAGCGCTTGTTGGATACACATAAAAATCTTCGCACGAAACAGGCTGCACTCATCGCTGAGTACGAGAAGAGGGGTAAATTTCTTTCTCATTCCTTTCCTCATTTTGTTTCCACTTCACTTGTCGAACTAATCTGATTATTCGGTTTCCGCAGCTGGGGTGGAAGCTGAAAACAAAATAATGCGAAAGAACTTGGAGCAGATCAAGGGTACGTCCTTCTTATCTGTTCTTACTGTGCTTCTCATCATTTTACCTCCTTGGCTCGGCAAACATTTATACCTCGGCTCTGCCGGGCCAACACACGGTTTCAGCATTGCTTGAAGAAAGTGTGCATGTGCCTGACATGATGCTGCATTTTCTCGAACAAGCAGGACAACATCAAGCCGAGCTGAAGAAAAAGGATGATGAGCTCGTCCTCCTCCGGACCAAAGATGATGACATAGCCAAGCTCAAAGCTGAAATGGCTAAAATGAAGGCGCAGCACCAAACCGAGCTGAAAAGGGTTGGCCAGGACTTCACCGAGGAACGCGAGCGCCTCCAACTCCAAAGTGCTAAGGATCGGGAACTCCTCGAGGAGGCCGAGGTCAAACTTGGGTCGGCAAATGCTGAGCTCGAGCAGCTTCGGAAAAGGCGTGATGCTTGCATCAAGGAGCTGACCCGGATTCACAGTCACATCTCTCGTAACTTCTTTTCCTTTATCCGCCTTACTTCTCCGGGTTACGTCTCATGTCTTATTTTCTCAACTTTGTCCTTTCCCTTATTTCCCAGGCCACTTTCCAGAGGGTACTGCCATTGCACGTGCTGCCGTTGCCAACTTCCGCCGAGAGAGAGGTACTCCGGTCGCTGCTGAGGGTGACCCCATTCCCTTTGACATGGAGGACATGTTGGTCAGCCTGTCGTCTCGCGTGGAAATTATCAAGAACTACGGCCGGGACCTCGTCGATGTTTCGGTCCGGATCTTCCACGCCTTCTGGCCCGCCGATGACGCTCCGGAGAGAATCACGCAGCTCGCTGAAAAGCTTTCAGAAATTGAGACCCAGCTCGACCTCTGGCGAGAATCTGCTGGCCGCGCTGCTGCCAATACCGTCCTTCACCACGTTTTGACGTGGTACGAAAAGATAGATCTCAGCCTCCTCACACGGCTGCGCACCGGGTCCAAATGGACAGATGACCCGGAGTGGGTAGCTCGGCGCCAGGCTTGTGCCCACAGCCTCATTGGATATGCCCCCATTCATGAATGGACTGAGGGTCCGAGCTTCCTGGAAGCCGCAGGCGAAGAGGAAGCTGAGAATATTGAAGATGACTCGGGTGAATCGGAGGAGGACACTGCCTCGGATATCGAAGAGGGCGATGATGATGCCGAACTCCGCCCTGCCGCTCCTAAGTAAAAACACTTGAAAATTCATGAGATCCCCGGTATGCCGGGTGGAACTGTATTCCCAATACATGTGATATTTTGCTACTGAGTACTTATGCCGGATTAACGTGGGCGTAGTCCCCAAGTTTCTTTTTCTTGTTCGTTCAATCTTTTGGCTCGGGTCGTGTCTACCTTGATTCGGTTTTACAACTTACGAATCCGAGCCTAAAAATTGTTTTAACAATACTGGGAAACTTTTAGACTTAGCTCGAAAATAAATACGGGATTAGTCTGGAAAATAAACGTCAGCTCGAATAAATTCTTTTCCTTAGTCATTTTTCATGTGCTACGCAATTCCAAACTTGTTCTCTTGCTTGCCATGAAGCCAATTCTTGTTGGACAGCAGCAAGTCGAAGAGTTGGGTTTTTGGTGCTCACACACTACTAATCCGAGCTAAATAGAATAACTTACTCCAGCTGACGCGCAGAAAATAAAAATAACAAACATTATTAAGGCAGTCCCCGAGTTACTGCTCGAGGTGCCAACATTTCATTGATAAACTCATTGCCGACATACATACCGACATATGCGGTAACCCGGATACATTCACTTCTTAGCTAGGTGTAGAAAGGCCGAAGTAGAGCTACATTCCATGGACGCTTGGATTCCTCACCAGATCTGTCCGCCTTGTTCTTTTCCTGTGGCTTTGCATCTATAAGATAATAAGAATCATTGTGCAATGCTTTGCTCACGATGAATGGCCCTTCCCAAGGGGGGGATAATTTATGCATTCCAGTAGTGCGTTGTACCAACCGAAGCACTAGATCGCCTTCCCGAAAGACTCGGGGGCACACTTTCCGGCTATGATAGCGTTAGAGATTTTGCTGATATATGGCGGATCTGGACAGTGCCAGCTCTCTCGCTTCTTCCAGCAGATCAACATCATTTTGCCGGGCTTCTTGCACTTCGGCTTCTGTGTATTGGGTGACCCTAGGCGAATCATGCTCTATGTCGGCTGGTAATACAGCTTCTGCCCCATATACCAGAAAAAACGGCGTATAGCCTGTTGATCGATTCGGAGTTGTTCTTAAACTCCACAGTACCGCTGGTAGTTCTTCTATCCAGCACCCCGCTGATCTTTGCAGCGGCTCAATGAGCCAGGGTTTTATCCCGGATAATACTAATCCGTTGGATCTTTCCACTTGCCCGTTCGATGCAGGGTGGGATACCGAAGCTACGTCAAGTCGGATCCTCTTATCCCGGCAGAAATGAGCAAATGCTTCTTCCGCAAAATTTGTGCCATTATCAGTTATGATACTGTGTGGATAACCGTACCTCAGGATGATATCTTTGAGGAAAGTTACGGCCGTAGCTCCATCACATTTTCTTATAGGCTTTACCTCGATCCACTTCGTAAACTTGTCCACCATTACCAAAATGTGAGTCATGTTTCCTCTTGCTGGTTTGAACGGGCCCACCATATCCAGGCACCATACGGCAAATGGCCAAGTGATTGGGATGGTCTTGAGTTCCGACATTGGCATATGCGTCTTTGTGGCATACCTCTGACAACCATTACATTTTCTCACCAGATCTTCTGCTTGTTCTAAGGCGCTTGGCCAGTAGAATCTGTGTCGGAAAGCTTTCGCTACCAAGGCTCGGGATGAGGCGTGATGCCCGCACTCCCCCTGCTGTATATCTCGGATGATTTCAAGCCCTTCGTCCGGGTCAACACACCGTTGGAGGACATTGGTCACACTTCTTTTGTATAACTCAGAATTGATGATCGTGTAAGCCTTTGCCCTCCTCTGTGTTTGCCTGGACAACACCTCCTCAGTGGGTAGCATTCCATCTTTTAGGAATTGAAATATAGGCAGTGCCCAAGCCGGTATTGGCCGCACGGGGAACACGTCCTCGTCCATCTCCATATGATCCACCGGCATAACTTCAACCGGACTACGCTGAGCAGTCCCCGGGTCTCGCGAAGCAGTCCTCGGGTTTGCCGAAGCAGTCCCCGGGTTTTGCGCACCACTTCCCGTGTCAACGTCCATGGGCGCAGCTCCGGACTCTGTGTCCTCCGGGATGTAGATGGATTCGGATTCCGGGGATGGCCTGATGGATGGTTTCTTGAGGTGCTCTAATTCTACAGCCGGTGGAATTGCTTGTCTGGTTGACCCGAGCTTCGACAACATGTCGGCAGCCTCATTTTCCACCCGGGGTACGTGATGAAATTCACATCCCTCAAAGTAACCAGAAATCTTCTGCACGTGAAATCTGTATAGTGCCATGTTTGGATCAAGAGCGTCCCATACTCCGGACACTTGCTGCACCACTAAATCCGAGTCGCCAAAGCATATAATCCGACGTATACCAATTTCCTTTGCTACCTTGAGCCCATGCACAAGTGCTTCGTACTCAGCAAGATTATTCGATGCGGTGAAATGGATCTGCAGCACGTATTTCAACTGGTCCTTCTTTGGCGACGTGAGTACAACTCCCGCACCTAGCCCGGTTTTGGTTTTTGATCCGTCAAAGTGCATCCGCCAATAGTTCGGATCTGGAAGCGGTGGTTCGTACTGCACCTCGGCCCAGTCCACGAAAAAGTCCGCCACAGCCTGAGACTTTATGGCCTCTCTCCGGTCATACTACGGGGCGTAAGGAGCTAGCTCAATTGCCCATTTTGCAATCCTGCCGCTCGCATCCTTGTTACTCATTATCTCGGATATGGGGGCCTCACATATGACCCGGATGGGATGCTCTTCAAAGTAATGCTTCAATTTCTTGGCGGCCATATACACGCCATACGCCACTTTTTGATAGTGTGGGTAGTTCTGCTTTGAGGTTGACAGCACTTCACTCAAATAATACACCGGCCTTTGCACCAATTTACCTTCCTCATCACGCTCCACCACTATCACTGCACTTATAACTCGGTTGGTTGCGGCTATATAGAGCAACATTGGCTCTTTTGATAGTGGTGAGGCTAGCACTGGCGCCGTGGCCAACATTTTCTTTAGGTGGGTAAAGGCCTCATCGGCCTGCAGCGTCCAAATGAACTTATCCGACTTTTTCATGAGTTGATAGAGAGGCAAAGCCTTTTCTCCCAACCGACATACAAACCGACTTAACGAGGCCAGGCAACCTGTGAACTTCTGGACATCGTTAAGACACTTCGGCAGTTCCATTCGTTCGATGGCTCGGATCTTGGTTGGATTAACTTCGATACCCCGGCTGGAAACCAGAAAACCGAGCAACTTTCTAGCCGGGACACCGAAGGTGCATTTTTCCGGGTTAAGTTTCATCCGGAACCTCCTTAGGTTTGCGAACATTTGCCGGATATCGTCAAGGAGCGTTTTGCTTTCCTTGGTCTTGATAACCACATCATCCACGTATACCTGTACATTTTGACCTATTTGGTCATGCAAACATTTTTGCATACATCTCTGGTACGTTGCCCCTGCATTACGTAAACCAAACGACATGGTGCGATAGCAATAAGCCCCATATGGGGTAATAAACGCAGTCTTTATTTGATCATCTGGATTCAAAGGTATCTGGTGGAAACCGGAGTAAGCATCGATGAATGACAACAATTCACACCCAGCAGTTGAGTCTGTGACCTGATCTATTCTTGGCAGCGGGAATGGATCCTTTGGACACGCCTTATTCAGGTTCGTGTAGTCGATACACATGCGCCAAACCACTGCCACGTTCGGATCATCTTTCTTCTTTTCTACCAACACCGGATTAGATAGCCAATCCGGGTAAAGAACTTCCATGATAAATCCTGCAGCTAGCAACCGAGCTATCTCATCCCCAATGACTTTTCTCCTATCTTCGGCGAAGCGGCGGAGTGGTTGCTTCACCGGCTTAGCTCCGGGTCTCACATTTAAAGAGTGCTCGGCCAAATCCCTCGGAACACCTTGCAAGTCCTGTGCGGACCAAGCAAAAATGTCCCGATTCTCACGGAGGAAGCTGACGAGCTCGCTTTCCTATTTATCACTTAGCCCGACACCAATTGTTATGGTGCGCTCTGGGAACATGTCATCAACAGGAACTTTCTTGGTATCTTTCGTGGCCTGGAAGGAGACAGTTCCATGGGGATTACTCAGCGCCGGAATACACCGTTGCGCGGACTGAGCCAACGCTGCCACCTCTTGAATTTTTCTTTTTTCCTGCGCGATCACAAGTGACTCGGCTAAGTTTGATCCGGCCGACGCACACTCCATGGAATGTCGGAAGTCCCCAGCAATCGTAATTACTCCGTTTGGTCCGGGCAATTTCATTTTCAAATAGCTTATATGACAACTTGCCATGAACTTGCTCAGTGCTGGCCTTCCGAGCAATGCATGATACGCGCTTTCTAAGTTCACCACTTCGAACTCCAGATTTTCAGTTCGGCAACTGTCCCTCGTGCCGAACAAGACGTCGACCCGGACCTTGCCTATGGGCTCGCAAGAAATGCCGGTCACAATGCCATGGAAAGTTGTCCTCGTGGCCTGGAGCATATTCTCCGAGATACCCAACTTGCGCATTGTATCCGCGTACATGATGTTTATGCTACTACCGTTGTCGATCAGGACCTTTGAGAATCTTACGTTAATGTTAGGCCCAATGAATGTAGGATCTAGCACCAACGCATATGAACCAGGGTTCGGCATGAGCTTGGGATGATCCCTAATGCTCCAGGTGATTTCCTGATCCGACCAAGGCATGTACCTCGTCACTGCCGGCATTACCGCATTCACCTCCATATGCCTACGCTGCAAGCTTTTTCTATCAGTTTCTTCTGTGGTAAATACACAGTAGCTCTGGTGATGCTCCCGGTACTCGTTTCTCCCCTCATTTCCGGGGTGCCTCTGATCCGGCTGCTGCTAGTTTTCTACTTGGTGCACTGCATCCCTTCTTTCATCGTTATCATACCTCGGCGGAGGGGGAGGCAACATCAGCTGTTGCGTGTTCGCTCCGGAAAGCAATTGCTGCCGGGGTAACTCCTGCCAAGGCTGATCGTTCCGGGGTGCCTGAGCATTCCCTGAACCACCTTGCTCGATCTTGCGCATCCACTCGCATTGCCTCGTCGTATGACCCGCTGGGTTGTTCGGATTTGGCGTGTGAAACTTACACGGCTGGTCCAACATCGACTCGTAAGTATACCTCGGACGGTCTTTCCTTTCTTGCCATTGCTTCTTTTGCTCTGGTGTCCAAGTTTTCTTCCCATCGTTCCTTGGGGTCCATTGACCTCCGGTTTTCTGGCGCTGACTACCCCCCGCTCCGGGCTGATCTTGATTCACGGCCGCTACTTGATGCGAACCGTACCGATGGTCCGGTCGATCATCTCTCCTTTTTCCTCTGTAATCATTTCTCCGGGATGATCCGGATCCATCCCTCTGATAGTACTCGTCGCTTGACTCGTTTGAGGCGAGCCTTGGTTGGGTCGGGTCACCCAGTGCATACGAATCTGCGATCCGGATCATCTCTGACAACGTTGCCGGCATTTTCCATTGCAACTTCATCCATAACTCGCTTCCATACCTGCACCCCTGTGCAAACCATGCTATGGCCTGTGATTCTATCATGCCCTCACATGAGTTTCTCACGGTACACCACCGGGTCAAGAACTCCCGGTCCGTCTCATTGGGTCGCTGTTTGCACATAGCTAGGGTCTGTGGCCTATTTGGCCTTTGATACGTACTCGAAAAATTGCTGATGAACATCTCCTCGAAATCAATCCAGCAGTTGATGCTTCCTGCAGCAAATTGTTCAACCACACCCTTGCCGGGCCTTCCAACATCTGGGGTACATATCGTACGGCCCATCTCAGGTTGCCTGTGGCAATTTTTACTGCGGTAGCGTAGTTTATCAGCCAATCCTCTGGCTTGGTACTACCGTCATAGGTCTTGGTCCCCCTGGGCAATTGAAAGTTCGGGACTGGTGGCTCTTTCATGATCCGGGGTCCAAAGTATGCTGGACCCGGTGGACCCTGACATTCTATCTGTTCCGACCTATATAGTCGATCCAGTTTCAACCTTGCATCATCCGACATCAAATCCCTGCTTCCCAGTCTCGAACCTATCACATGATAGTCCGGTCTCGGATATCCCGCATTCGCCATCTCCGAATCACCGTCGTTATACCGGTTTTGTTCCTGCGGCGCACCTTTCTATTGCATACCTCGGCCGGCACTGTGCTCTTGCCTCGGCATGTTCCGCTGCTGCGGTTGTCTTGCCCCTGCTGAGTTTTGCTGCCCGGCATTGCCGTTGACAACGTTCCTCCGACCGGCATTGCCTTGGTCACGGTTACCTCGGCCAGCTTCGCCTCGGCTCACACTCCGTCGATCATCATTTTTCTGTGCTTCTTTTTCTTTCCCCGCCTGTGTCGGGTCATACGGGACAATCTGTTTGTTCCGTCTGGCCGAGGTTACCACCTCCTCTCTCCTTGGATCGCCATGAGGGGACGACGCAGCTCCAGCGGATTTCTCCGGGTTACCCATCGCCGAATGGACTATCTTGGAGGCCCCAGCTCTCTCCGGGTTCGCCCTGAGCAGTTCCTCGTTTTGCCTGTTCGCAATCCGAACCAGCTCGTTAACTCGGTTTTGCTGCCTTTGCCGGGCTTCACCCGTAAGTCCCTCTAACTCGGATGCAGCTGCATCCGCCGCTCTAAGGTTCTGGGCCGGGGGTACTATACCTCGGCAGCCCCACAGAAAGACAGTTCTCTGATTCCTCGATTTCGACATCAACTTCTCTGTTCATCTCGTTCATGAGATTCCTCCCTTTAACTTTTACAGCATCAACTTTGTTCGCTTTAGCGTACTCACGCAGCGTCATGTTCAACGACTACTGGGCCGCGGCTATTTTCTTTGCGCCCTCAAGTATTTTTTGCCGAGTTTCTTCTAGCTCGGCCTGTGCGCGAGCCGGATCTACCGCTGCTACTACAGGGTTTGCCAAGCTATCTATTGCCTCTCTCAGCACGTTCTCCGGCCTTTCTAGCGGAGGACCCCTACCTTTCCTTGGTGCCTTGGGTGTCACCTCCGGATCTAGTGCCGGATCCTTGCTCGTAACCGCTCCCGGCGCCGTCATCATCACCTCTGCATGGTCCGGGGAACGAGCGATACGTCCCCCCCGAGCCATAGTGAGGGGCGTCTCGCCTGCTTCGACAACGTGGCACGGATGAACGCCTGACACGTCCACCGCGACGTAGACCTTGTGTGCGCCGAGCTTTAGGAAGACGCCGTTGCGCGGGAGGGGGCGCGTGCCGAAGCAGCCTGCGTTGTCGCTGACGAAGTCCCGCGCTTCAAAGCGCTGGACGAGCCCGGAGACGATGCGCTCTCCAGTGGCGATGAAGTTTCCTGTCCGGATCTTGACCCCTGCTAGCGCCACTAGCCCCACAGTGGGCGCCAACTGTCGTGGTGGTGTCACGGCAGATGCCATGTATAGGCAGAAGATGGGGACTAATATGCGCTAGGGGAATCCAGGGAGGGATAGCGAAGTGATTCTCCAAACCAAAACTCGTATTGATTTTCTTCCAAGGTTACAAGGGCTCCTCGAGCTGTATTGGTGAGAGGAGGAAGAAGAAGCTCTCTTACTCTCACCAACTGACCTCACCTCAGACCCTAGACCTTAACAGAATTGTCCAGAGAATAAAATGCAACCCCCTCTATTGAAGCCCTAGCCCCCCTTTTTATAGGGGAGGCTCGGTTTCATCCTAGGGCATACGTGGAGGCATATTCCTAAGAATATGCCCCGTCCCAAAGTGGTAAACCGACCGGGGTGCTTTTCCCCCCCGTCAGCTATGCTTTAGCTACGTGAGCCGTGACGGAGCCCTCGTCAGCTGACACGAGCGTCGTCACGCTTGTCGGCCACGCCCCGGTGGTCCAGTCCTTGCTCGCTTCGCTCAGGCAGTGCGTACCAGGGCTCCTTTTGACCAGCAAGATTCCTTCCTTCTCCTAGAAGGTTACTGCGACCCGGACGATGGTTCATCCGGCCACGCCTGTTCCTGCATACATGTAAAACATGCACTTCCGACTTACTGCTTAAGTCGGATGAGACTTAGTTAGGCGAACGCCCCCAGGTCCGGATTACCCCGTGACTCGGCCTGCCTTGAGGTGACCCGGCCAGCATCTGCTTTGGCCTTGCCGAACCTCGGCTAACTCGGCCTTTATACCCTGGCGTGACCCTACCCGGGGTATCCCCCCAACAATATGAAACCTTTACATGTATTCAAACTCTTCATCAGTAGTAGGACATTGTGAAATTGACAACTTAAAATGAGGAGCAATACGAGTACTAGCTGACTTGGCACCATCCGGCGATGGGTCTCGCTCCGCTCGTCAGAAGTTAGCCTCCTTAATGAAGTTGGATCATACTTCAACACCTTCGAGCCGAGAGCCATCAGAAAATTACAAAACAGATCCATTATATTCCTTACTTTGGTCTTGGACCAACTGAAATGACTCCTTAATTGTCACCACCTGCCACTTGGGGACGCAGTCTTGTTGGGAAGTTGCATCTCTCGTCGCAGCAATAACGGACGAAGATCCCACATCTCTCATCACGGAAACATGGCCGATGATTCGCACCTACATAGATGTGCCGATGAGGCTCCAAATTATGGTAAGTGTCCTCTCCTCTCTCCCCGCACCTACTCAGCCGCCACAGAGCTCGGTCTCAACCGTCGCGGAGTGGGATTCCGAGAGGGTTCATGGACATATGATCGTTGACGATCTAGACGATTTTGACGATGGATTCGGTAGTGTGAGTGTTTAGAGATGCTTTCCTCCCATGCAGGTGTTGATTTCGACAATTTTAGCCATATTCTAAACAAGTATGCCGAAGACAGGAGACAAAGGTGATCGTGAGGCGGTGAGCCTAAAACCCATGTAGGGTTTATTTTCTCTCACCGGCGACGTCGTCGGTCTACCTTCCCTTAGATGACCTTGGTGTCTTGGAGGTGCAGCGGACCACGACCTCTCCCTGACAAAGGAGTTCTAGTTCTTTCTTTAGGTTGTTTTTCAGTGTCTTCTTGGGATGGTGAGGTGGTAGCTATATCCTAAAGTGAGAATAATGCCTTGTATAATCCACGTTCGGGTGCTGTGTCTAGCGCTGACGGAGGACGTGTGGAGTCGTGTATTCGGTGAGTCTCCTAGGATCTGATTGGTTTTCATATTCTTGATGTGGTTTAATGTTAGTCTCTTGTGATGACGGTTGTCGTCATTGAAAATGGTTGTCTTCTGATGAGGTTGTTCTTTGCAGCCAGTTGGTCTACTCTGATAAGTTTTGCATAATGGAGGGGCGAGAACATCAGCCGTTGAAAGACCTACTTATAATTTTGTTACTTTAGCTTCTTTTATACCGCTGTCAATGATTATTCGAGTGGAATTATTAAAAAGGAAAAAAAAAACTTTAGCATGTTCTCCGGCGATAAAATGTCGGAGTGCAGTCGGTTCCTGACAATGTGGCAACGTTGAAGCATTGAATTCCTGTAGGTAAGCAGTCACACACGGCTATAAATCATCACCCTACGGTGCGGTTGATTTACCGAAAGCTGTAGTAGCTGCCAAAAATATCCTGCCTGCGGATGCAGCCAGTGCCAGGTTGGCAACGCATCCAGGAAAACGTTTTTACTGCCTTTTATTACGGAGGCGAGTCAGCGAGCCATTGGAAACCAGTCCAAAATACTCCCCCCCCTCTTCCCCCGGCTGCGGTTGCGATCAGCCGTCATCAAGCGAGGAAGGCGATACCGATTACTCCTCCTCCTTCCAATTTCCCTCGCTCCCCTCCGTCCACCCCCGATCTCATCCCCCTCTCATCTCCCGTCCTCCTCTCGTCGGCCTATAAAAAAGCCAGCCGGAGGCGGCCGCACTGCATTTGCCTTCCCCCTCCCCCCCTCCCCGACCCGCCCGCATTTCCTTCCTAGCGTCCGTGTAGCGATTTCCGGTTGTGGTTGCTGTTTAGTACTACTATATTGGCGTTCGCTCCTGCTTTCACCAGGGAGCCGCACGCTCTCTGCATGGCGGCGGCCGCATCCACGACCGCGGGCCTGTACGGCCGCCTCAACAGGACCAGCACGCGGGGCTTCCTCGCCTACGTCGCCGCCGCCGGCGCCTGCGCGGCCGTCCTCGCCTGCTTCGTCATCTCCTCCGCCGAACCGGCCGCCCACGTCGCTTCCAATGGCGCCGCCCTCCGCCTCTCCTCGCGCTCCACGCGCGTCTGGCCCGTAAGCCGTTCGCCCTTTTGCCTCGCGCCCCTCACGCCTGCCTCGTACGTATTTGTCTGTCGGCTGACCTCTCGGGTACATCGCTGCGCTCCAGGATCTCGAGTTCAACTGGCGGCTGGTGGTGGCCACCGTCGTCGGCTTCCTCGGCTCGGCGTTCGGTACCGTCGGCGGCGTCGGGGGCGGCGGCATCTTCGTGCCCCTGCTCAACCTCGTCCTCGGCTTCGACACCAAGTCCGCCGCCGCTCTGTCCAAATGTAAGGAAGCCTACCTCCTCGTGACGCGGGGACCACCACATGTGCTGACGCGCCTCACGCGGATCCATCTTACTACGAACCCGTGTAATTTTTGTCCGGTTCACGTGGCGCAGGCATGATCATGGGGGCGTCCGCGTCGTCGGTCTGGTACAACCTCCAGGTGTCGCACCCGACCAAGGAGGCGCCCGTCATCGACTACAAGCTCGCGCTGCTCTTCCAGCCCATGCTCATGCTCGGGATCACCATCGGCGTCGAGCTCAGCGTCGTATTCCCCTACTGGCTCATCACCGTGCTAATCATAATACTGTTCGTAGGTTCGTGCACTTGGCGCTTGCATGCTGCCAAAATATGTTGTTAAGCAACGCTTGCACTTTTTTTTTGCTGTCCTCCTTTCCTTTGTGTGTTCGGTGAGCTCACTGAGATGGATGTGTGTTTGGTGTGACCAGGTACTTCCTCGCGGTCCTTCTACAAGGGAATTCTCATGTGGAGGGAGGAGACAAGGAAGCTGGTAAGTTCTTGTCACATTGCCTCTGTCTGCTGTCCAATTTACTATGTCGTGACTGACAAAAGCATTTTTGTTCGCCTTGTGGGAATGATTGCAGATGGAGACACAAGAGCGAGATGCCCAATCCAAGTCTGACCGTGCGGCCAATGATGGTAAATCCTGTAACTCAAGTTACCACCCATAGTCATTTTCTCATTCTAACACGGTGTTTGAACCCGATACCTGCAGTGGTTTTTGACCCTAGTTATGCTGAGCCTCTACTGCCTCAGCATAAGCCTACGGAGAAGTCTGGCCTGGTAAGCTACAAATACTTGCCGGTGTATGTTGTGCTTTGCTAAGTCACTGAAGTTTACAGCCTAATTGTATAAATGAGAAAGACCGTTTACTTTTAGATCTACCTTTGGAATCAGTAACATGATTAGAAAGCTTAACTAAGCTCATTCAATTATTCTTAGGTTGATACAGTCTGTCATGGTACAGAATTTTGTTACATACTAGGAACATGCAAGAATGCAAGAAAACCCCAAAAGTACAGCTTGTCACTATGTGCCCTACTCATTGATTCCCTGCCTCTTTGTATTTCAGGAGACTCTGTGGTTCAATTTGAGCTGGAAGAATCTACTAGTGCTAATGGCTGTTTGGTCATCTTTCTTGGTGCTACAAATCCTCAAGGTCTCTATCTTGCATATGCATCACAGCAGTAGCTCTGTACTTTTAATCTTGTCTATTTGAAAACCTTTAAGCACTTATACCGATCGGATTTAAAAAGGACATAGTTACCCCATTTCTTCCATTAACACGCTAGTAATGCTTGGGATAAGTTTACATATGCTTAATATTCATTGTAAATAGATCTTGAGAACATGTTCTTATGTTCTTCTATTTGTCAGTATTTATTGCTACCTCGTGGCCCAGCAAGGCTCCTGCTATTTGTTTGCATTTGTGGTTTCAACTGCACAGATAGATTGATTCAAAACTGTGCTAATTGCTGTAATTTTTTTTGCTTTCACTCAGAATAACTCCCAAACCTGCAGCACTTTCTACTGGGTGATCAATATTCTGCAGGTGAGTAATCTCTCTGCCGCTTGCCATTATTTTATCCAAACCTTTATGTCTTCTCTTAGAAGAGTGCTTTTAGTTAACCCAATTAGATCCTGCCCAGCCCTATCTCATAAGTTGTCACAGAAGCCTTGTCATCATTGTTCTGTTCTTGTTTGAGAAAAGATCACGCGCGTGTCTTTTCAGAACTCGTGAAAAGCTTTGGGTAGGCCTAAATGTTTGGACCGTTCACCAACCACTGTTTGGAAAGCTGACAACTTCCACCAAACCTTAAGCTCTGTTCCGCAATGTACATATTTAGGCGCTCAAATTACAGAAACCTTGTCATCATTGTTCTGTTCATGTTTGAGAAAAGATCACGCACTTGTCTTTTCAGAACTCGTGAAAAGCTTTGGGTAGGCCTAAATGTTTGGACCGTTCATCAACCACTGTTTTGAAAGCTGACAACTTCCACCAAACCTTAAGCTCTGTTCCGCAATGTACATATTAGGCGCTCAAATTACAGCCTTTTTCTTCCTCATACCATGTGCATCAATTGATGTAGGTCCCGGCTGCGATAAGTGTATTCCTGTGGAAGGCTATGGAACTGTGCAGGGATAGTCATGCTCGACGCATGAATGGCAACTTAGAGTGTGTCTGTGAGGCCTCTATCGAGTGGTCTCCAGCACAGCTCATCTTCTGCGCCTTCTGTGGTCTGCTGGGTGGGACAGTTGGTGGTCTTCTAGGGTCTGGAGGGGGCTTCATCCTTGGTCCGCTTCTTCTTGAGCTAGGGTGCATCCCTCAGGTATTTGAGCCATTTCTGGTGTCAAGTTTTCATTTTTGCCAGTTCATTTTAAATATCATCAACTGCGATCATGTTGTGCATTCATATGATCACATTAGATCTATTTGCCTGCTGCGCACATGCAACACTTCAGAGAGCATAGCTAGCGTCACAAAGACACATAATAAACACCACATAGGCATTGTAGCTCAGATTGTAGTTACCGTGTGTCCTGTTCTATGTACCATGACATTGTACTCGAGCCTCAGGCATCTGGATTTTGATATCAGTGAGGAATACTGGGGATGGAAGATGTGAACAGATCTTGTCATTGCTCATGTCTAGGTGCCATATGTGTGTCTGCATCCATATCGAAGAGTTCGTGCTTCAAATATATAAATATTGAAACATATTTGAATTTGCTAATTTGTGACTATTACAGGCCTAGCTGCATCAATTTGTTTTTGCATATTTAAGCATTGGAACCAAAACTATATGCCTGTGAATACTAAATCAGTTTTTTTGTAAGTAAGACTACATTATCACATATTTTCTATAATTTCTTGAATATGTGTATATCATTCTTGCCATGTTTATTTCAAGGAGTATAACTTCTCTGTTTTAGAAGCATCATACTCCCTCAGTTAGCTAGTTGTATATGTCTCCATCTGAGTCATACATTCAGATCTAAGATGTTGATTTCACATAAGTGCGTGAGGTGCACTGTACTGACGTAGTACTCCCTCCATCCTAAAAAGGATGTTGCAGTTTTGTTTAGATTCACATGTATCTAGGCACGTTTTAGTGTGTAGATACATGCGAATCTAGACAAAATCTAAGACATCCTTTTTAGGACGGAGGGAGTAGTATTATTAGGTCTGTATATGTATGCCTAAGTAGGTTTGATATAGGACTTATTTTGAAAAGTAGGCAGGAGGGCTGCCATTCATTAATATAAGATTTAGACCTGACTTATTTTGGCATAATGCATTCCTTGAACAAAGTGCGGGGCAGTCACTCTCATCTTTGGTTTTCTCATGGGGAATTCATGTGATGTAAAACAGTCTCCCAAATCTATGTTCTGATGTTCTGAGCAGAGTCACATATGGTAACCGGATATCCTGGAGCAGCTTATTAGTCTGGTCCATAAGCCACTTTAAATTGCATATGGACACGGGCTTGAAACCGCCGAAAATGACATTCTGCCACCATGTCTGTATTTTGGCTTGGCTGTAGGGACTAGTGAGTCGTACTGAACCCCATGTGGCATTTATTGTTTAATGGCCTATGGCATGCCTTGATGTATGAAAGGTGTGAAGGCCAGTTTCTGTGTTGATGCAAATTTTCCTAGATCTAGATCTATTCAGATGCCTCCTGCCATTTGGTTTAAGTGTCACGAGTTTTCTGAATGTGACATACAGTTTCTTTAAGCAGAAACTGGACAACTAAGTTGGATAGGCTGCTAACTGAGATTTTCGTTATCTTAACAAAAAAATTGAGTATTTGGTTCCAACATTATTCAGTTTAAACCACTATTATGAATGACTTCCTCTCCTGCAACTGATGAGATGCTGACCTCTCCATTCTAAAAAGGGCCTAGTTGGTTCATCTATCCATGTTCAAACTTCAACCTTTTGATGCAAAAAATTATGTGTATTTATTTGTTACTGCTTTCATATGCAATAGAAAACGGTCAAAAACTTTGCAAGGAAGACTATTGTGTTTTTTTTAACTTCGAGTGGTGTTTGTTATTTGTATCTCTGGAACTATATGTTTTGATTACTTATAGTATTTGGTATTCTAAATTTATATCTTCTTGGGATATAATGCTAAGTAAACTATGGTTTGTGCCTGCCAGGTTGCAAGTGCAACAGCAACATTCGTGATGATGTTCTCCTCATCTCTCTCTGTGGTTGAGTTCTACTTCCTGGGCAGGTTCCCACTCCCTTATGGTAAATCCCTGGCTCACAAACTCTTTAGAATGTTGACAAGGACCACCCAAAGTTACCGTTTAGTAACAAAGCGTTCATTGTTTCCTCCTGCAGCTGGTTACCTGATCTTCATTTCTATATTGGCTGGATTCTGGGGCCAGTGCTTGGTCCGGAAGATCGTGCATGTGCTCAAGAGAGCATCGCTGATTGTCTTCATCCTCTCCTCTGTCATCTTCGCCAGTGCTCTTACCATGGGTATTAACCAATACTTTACCTTTAGTTTAACAAACCAACTCATTGTTGATCAGTTTAAACTTAAACTTAGCCAAGAAAGACAGTAGGTAACAGGGGGGCACAGGTCCTACTTGAAAAAGTCAAAACAAAAAGTTTACAAGGGTACTAGAGTTGCTTGTCACTGCAGCACTGCTGTAAGTAACATGCATCTTTGGAATTAACTTGCTTAAAGTATGATTCAAGAAGTATAAATGGGTTTTGCATCGATGCTGCTTATACTCCTTTATTTACTCTTATGGGCTTTATATACGATTATTTGCAAGGAAAGCAACTAGAATTCATAGTTTTCCTGATAACCTGTTGTTTCTTGAAAATCCAGGTGTTGTAGGGACCGAGAAGAGCATTTCGATGATCAACAACCATGAATACATGGGGTTCCTCAGCTTCTGTGAGTAGCCAAAACAGATCGGAGGGAGAACCCAGGCCAATACCTAATTGACCTTACCTCTCCCTGGTTATTATGGACAAAATAAATTGGCCGTGACGGGTGTCACAGGCATTGTTAGCTCCTCGCTAACCTGGAAGCACCTGCCTGGCTCAGGGAACGTAGTACTGGCAGTGAAGTCTGTTGGTGTCGCTGCGCATGCACGCTTGTTAGCTCCTCGCTAACCTGCTGCGACCGCATTGGTCTTGTGGCGTCATGTTTTTGTCTGTGTTGGTTCCTGGCTGAAAGTATTCAGTCGTAGTGGAGTTTGGGGGTTTTGCCATTCATTCATGTGATTGATAGTTAGCTCCTCGCTAGCTATCCTGCAAACATTTATTGTGTTATTGGGTATTTGTAAATATATTGGCCAATTGGTTGCTTGTCAATACAGTATGTAGCTTGTTGCGCTTATCAGTTGCTCCTAATCGGCATCTGTTCCTCCTGCTGCTTGGTGGTGAGCTTGCTGTATTCAGTTGTCCATTTTATGATAAGATAGCCGTGACATCAGGTAAACAAGATTGGTACCAGAGCAACGACAATTGCCACCTCAGCCATGACCAAGTCTGTTCTTGGGTATGCAGAATGCGGCTACGGCAGCAGCTGGCCAAGGCCGGCATCTTCTTCTCCTATCAGATAGTACTACTACTCCGTAAACTGTACCACTAGCTTTGAATTGAAAACAAGAACTTGTGTCGTCTGCTTCTTGCATCTGGATTTGAGTCAAGGCCGCGTATGGTGGTATTGATTGGAGCAAACAAACCTGGAGCAGTTTTCAAATGTTCAGGAGCCACTGGCCTTAAATGGTCTTTAAACCTTAGACAGGGACCGCACGTGACACATGCTAGTAGCAGCACTAGTTGGGCTTTCTGTATTGTGCACACAGATAAAACAGATATACTGCACACAAGATGATCTTTTGTCAACCTCACTTTCCTCAAAGGTATATAATAACATGGTTTTCTTCAGGATCGGGACAGGATTTGCCTACAAAATGGAGTAGATAGGAATAAAGACGGAATGCTATCTTCAGGGCCATGGACACAATCAGTGAAATTGGACGGCACCGGCAATACATCAATTGTATGGGGTGGCATGCCAGGTTGCCCACACTGATTGCCACGTCATTGCTTATCTATAGAATACATGGAATACTTAAATAAACATTATCAACACCATTGAATATTCTGGTCAGTTATCCAGGTGCAACTTTTTCTAGGCTGTCAGGAATTCTCAATTAAGTCTAGAACAGTTTGTGCACGCAGAGGATTATGATTTCTACAGGTCAAGGTTATCTGCAACATCTGTACAAATGGAACGTAACCTGCACCAGATGTGTATGCATACTTGCACATTGTGGAATGTGTGTGTCTGAACATAAGAACACAACTATAGACAACGAGGCTGGCGTTATCACTGATAGTAGTTGGCATTCCAGCAGCAAAGCTTCAGAGCTGCCGAATGGGTATAAATAGTTTCTTCCAACACAAGCTTCTTGTTCATCATATTCCCCAGACCGTGGTGTTGTACTCTAGGCAGCAATACAGAGAAGAACCCTACCGTATTACACAAAAAGTGGGGACAATAGAGGTAGTAGTAGTTTGCTTGCATCGCGTCTCTTGGAACTCCTACAAACTTACAGATTTTGACCAGAAGCAGCTAACAAGACAGATCTCCTGGCCTTTTTATTCCAGGAGAACTTCGCCTTCGCCGATCGCTTTGTTCATGATTTTTGTCGACACGTCTACATCTTCTTTGTGAGCGTTTACGTCGTCGTTGGCTTTATTGTCCACGGGTGTGGAGGATGCGTCGGTGTTACCACCTCTGTCTCCGTCTCTGGATGTGGCCTTTCCGGCATCAGTTGAGACCAAAGCCAAAGTCCCATTTGGTGGAGAATTCAACTCAGCAGCTGTCAGGTCAGTGAAGAGCTGTGTTTGGTTGTTCAACGCAGCCGTTGAATTCACTGGCTGCTCATGCTGACCTTTCAAAGGAGTTGAATTGCTTTTCTCTGGTCCAGCATCGTTGCTTGTCAAGTTTGCTGGAACTGGATCAGACCCTGAGACCGAGCTGGGAGTGTTCACATTTGGGTTGGAAGATGCATTAGTTGAAGAAGCCCCATGTTCCTCGGCTGCATTGGTTCCATTCACCCCAGGGCCTCCAAGTGCCATTCCATTTGATAGATTAGTTGTGCCCTCAAATATCCTATCCATGCTCTTCATTTGATCATCTGGAAGAGGTTTTGCGATTTGGGCATCATGGTCCACAGAACTCAACATGTTATCACCTGTAGAACTCCTCTCCCCGGCCTTGCGAGCTTCCTCCTCCTTGTGTTCAGGTTCCTTGTTTTCATGAGGAACTTCTGTTGAAGCATCATCCACGTACAAGATTTTCTCTTGGGCATGATGGGTCAGTTCATCTCGCTGTGACGATGGAGGGTCATGAGTAACAGCACTGGATACATCATCGCCGTGGAAACTCTTCTCTTGATCCTCCTGAGACCGCTCCTTCCGCTCCTCATCCTCAAACACAGCCCCGCCATCAGATCCCTCATCCTTATCAGCAGAGTGCTGACCAGGCTCAGGAAGATCGTCATCCTTGTCCAGGTCTGGCTCATCAATGGGATCGTCATCATGCTCATCGTGCTTCATTTCTTGCTCTATCTCTTCAGTCTCCTCGTCCTCAACCCGTTCATCCAGTGTTGATGAATCGGCCTCCATCTTTGCTGGCAGGTCTTTCCTGCCCAATCTGATGACCTCTCCCTGGCTCTTTTCATCTTTATGCACTTCATCGTTGTCATGATTGTCGTCATTTTCATTATACGCTGCCTTCTTCTCATAAGAATGCTTTACTTGGTAGAGGAGCCAAACAGACACAAGAACCAAAAGACCTATCTGAAGAGCTTTCTTTAGCTTCAGACCTCTTGATCTGTGGTTTCTACTAGAGCTCTGCCTCAGCATTTTTAGTTCGCGGGGGTAACAGAACAACCTATTAAATCCAAAGTCTGCTCCTAATATCTCAACACCTTGAAGCCTTCCTACACGAAAAGGTTAACAGCATATAAGCATCAGGATATAAATAAGTTGGTGAAATACCTGAACAAATGGACAGTATACTTGTCTAAGTCAACTTGCAAAAATCAGATAAGTCAAAATGCATATCTATAAAATCCTACCAATCACAAGCAAAGAAGAGTATTATGTTGGCAGTCGTAGAGACAATTTGGCCACAGTAGTCACATGAAACGAGTACAAAACGGTTAATTTTATGAAACCAAAACCAATTGCTGAGGATCGGTGTTAACAAGAGTGGAGCGTGCGCTACGTTACTACTTACTACTTCCCCAAAATAGCACTAATCAATGCCGAGACAGCTTAGGAAACAAGTAACAGTCCCAGTAATTCCACAAAAACACACTGCAGGCCACCTCTAAACTCATTTGCTAAACCAAAAGAAAGAGAGGTACTGTACCCAAAGTTCACTTGAAATGGCCTAAAGAAAACACACGAGGACTCCAATCGCCTTAACAGGGCAACTAACCTAATAAGTTAACAAAAGGGAAGATTTGTGCCTTAGGGAAGAAATAATCGGAAGTAGGCATATCCTAACTAGGGATTTCTTGCCAAATCCAGGCAAGAAACCTGGAACTCAGCTAAACTGGCCACCACACGCACACACCAGCATCCCAACGACCTCAGCAATGTTTTTGGTCCCAAGAAAACCCAGACCGGAGAAACGCTTAAATGAGCTCATAACCTGGATGCGATGGCCACGACACACACAAAACATTCAATCCTCGCACAAGAACAGAGCCACGAAATATCTCACCTGCCGATACCACCAATCAAGATGCCGGCAGAAGTTGTTCTTGGCTAGGCCTGGACTCCTCTTCCCACCGCAGGGGAGAGATTTAAAGAGAAACACGCAGGGGGAGGGAGGTGGAACTGAGATATGGTCAAAATCGAGATGCTTGTTCACCTAAATCCTCCCCCGCACTAGTGAAAGGCCGGCCGGATCTAAATACAGGCACGCGGATGGTTTTCTGTGGAACGGAAGATGGAGGCGATAAACAAATGAGACAGTGGTGGTGAGTGGATTTGGGGCTCGCGCACACGGCGATTGGGGAATGGCGGTAGGTGCTGCTGGGTAGGGCGGAGGGAGGGGGAGGGAGGGATTTATGACGCGATGCGGATGGACGGGACGGGACGGGGCGGGGCAGAGAGGCTCAGCTTCGCAGTCACACGGGGGGAGGGGAGAAAGAGGAAGAGAGGAAAGAAATGGCGATTTTTTATCCCCCTTGTTCTGACTTTCCGTCCTGTTTTTATTGATTCTTAACCTTTCCTTCTTGTGTCTGCGGCTGGGGGCTTTGGCAGTGTGTGGTTGGAGGTTGGGAGCATGGAGCTTTGGAAGACCCGTCACACTGGCCGGTTTTACCCACGCGACAGTACAGGTTCTGTTGCCTGTTGCGTGAGGGGAATACACAAGACACAATGCACACACAACCCTTCTGTAACATCCATATATTTTATTCTTATTACTTTGAAGGAAATCACCAACTCCTTCAAAGGAGTACAATTTTTTTGTAAAAAACTGTTATTTTTGCCTGTTAAATACATTTTTTATTTGAATTTGTATTTTTCATGTATATTTGCGAAATTCAAGGGATAGATAATTTAGCAAGATTGAAAGAGGTAGTAGGTAAAGAGCTCGACACGCGCCTTGTGTGACAATAGGCCACGCGTGTAGCATGAGCGCGGTGTGTTGTGTCGACATTATAATAGATATGTGAAATGTTAACAACAACAAATGGCCAACAACAGAAATAGAGTGGTAAATGACCTGATTATGGAATTCTCTAAATTGCATCCACGTGTGTCCGATGCACTGGTAAATATTCCATGAAACTGATACAAGAAGAAGTTCCATGCCCCGAGATAGACAACTATGTATCACAATATTTTTATTGTGCAATTTTGAATGTGACCACCGAAGATTTTTCTCAAAGACATAATTCAATTTGCTACCCTTTTTATTTTTGTATACTATATTTCATTTCACTGTAATCTTGTACACCCAAAATCCATGGTATAGATCTTTCATCTCTTATTAAGGTCTATGACGAGCTCTGTCATTTTATTGCTATGGTATTTTTCAGTTAAGAAAAAGGCATATAAATTTAACCAAAAGTTAGCATTATGTCAGTTTGACCAAGTTTAAACAAAAATATGAACATATACAATGGAAAATTTATATCAATAGATCCACCATAAATTATATTTTAATAGTTAATTTGTTGAATACTAGAAATGTTGATATTTTTATGTGTATATGTTGTCAAACTTAGTGTAGTTTAAACTTTGACTCAAAATACACGTCTTGTTTAGAACCGAAGTGGTATTAACCCGTCCTCAAGCCAAGTGCATACAATGATATAATCCGATCGAATTGAAATAAGATGGTATATTCTTAAAAAAAATCTCCAAAATTCCGAAGATTTTCTATGATCCTATTTTAAAGATTAAAATGGGGAATTATTGTGTCTTCAAAGCGGAAGGATCTTCCAACAATTCGCTTGATTTTGGTTGGGAAAACCAGGTTCCCAAACAGCTATGTGCACGTGATTCATGGATACATAGACTATATAAAAACTTTGTTCTCCGAACCACCATATAAAGTGTTCTCTTTCTCTCTTTATTGAAGTTCAAGATTCCGGCGGCTCTTAGAATCGAAACTTGAGTACTCGTACTTGTTTCGTGGTCGGCAGCCGCACGGCTGGTGTTGGGTGCAACTCCTCTTGACCTAGCTGCCAACACATGCTCTCACACTTAGTCCAAAGAAGCTAAACCTTATAGCGAGATGTTACGCTTACACATAATGTTAGGCGTAGGGTAGGTCTGTGACAAAGAAAAATTCCGGTTTGTTCCACCTCAAGGCTTTATGTATATACTTGAGATATGATGCAAGTGGTGTAGTGGACAGTGGTCCTGAAAAGCTCTAAGCAAAATTGTGACACATGTCCGTCAAG
Source organism: Avena eriantha (assembly GCA_910589775.1). Taxonomy (NCBI): domain Eukaryota; kingdom Viridiplantae; phylum Streptophyta; class Magnoliopsida; order Poales; family Poaceae; genus Avena; species Avena eriantha. The sequence goes on along the minus strand of OU342745.1, from coordinate 486,285,570 downwards.
CTATAAAGCATGAATGCAATTATTGGACTTTGTTTTTTAAATTTTAAAACGGATTTGCTAGTTCTCAGGCGTCTTAGAACTTCTTAGTTCTCAGTCGCCTCTTTCACCATTCGATTTACGTCGTGATTCGTGCAAAGTGTAAGTTACACATGAGTTGCAACTAGGGTGTAACTGAGAATTTAATGAGTTACAACTAGGTTGCAACTGAGAATTAGTACAAATCTTATGAGTTGCAACTAGGTTGCAACTGAGAATTAGCACAAATATTAGGATGACATCAGCGACTTAGACATAAGAAGTTCTCAGGCGTCTGAGATCTAGGCACTCCCATTTTAAAAACGGCAGGTTCAAAGTTTCCAAAAGTAAATGTAGACAATGATGTGTATTCAACTAGGGCGCAAAAAACCAATGTGAAGTACTTTATATTCTAGGCTGTGCAAAATTGAAAAAAAAATGGATATGAGGTAGTGAATGTTGCAAATTTTCGAACCTCCTTTTTTTAAAAAAAATTGTCATTTTTATTAGCCTAGAATATAAGGTGTTCGACGTTGAGATTTTGCAGGTTTATAGAATACATCATCTAATATTTTTCAAAGAAAATTGAAACTTCTAAATTTTGTTTTTGAAATTTGAAAACAAATGGGCTCCATGTAGCCTTGGCCCCCTCTTAGGTATGAGCTATATCATCCAAATCCAATGCCAGCTCACTCTTTGAGATTCACATATATTCATCTCTTTAGTTAATATATATTCGTCTCTTTAGTTATAGGGCAATCTGAACTACTCCCTCCGGTCCATATTATTGTTCTCAACTTTGTCTAGATTAGTGAATCTAGACAAAGTTGAGAACAATAATATGGACCGGAGGGAGTAATGGAGAAGGGCTGGTTAGGCTTGTCCTAGGGCAGGGCTGGAGGGGCGGCCGCCCCGTGCCCAAGAAAAATTAGGGGCCTAATTCTTGGACTTTGCAATAGAAGGCTCGCCTATTAGCACTAGTACTGTCATTCAAGTACATGCGTAAAAGCGCTTCTAGGTAGTAGCAGATCAGCGCATGAAAAGTTGAAAAATGTGAGCGCCCAAAAATAACCTAGGCCCACTGACCACAAGCAACAGAGAGTTTAGGGAATGACTAGATCAGATCAGAAGTTCGACACCTGTATATTCCCCTAAAGAAAAAAATCGGTTGATCTATGTACATGTACGCTAATCAGGGGACCTCACGGGACTCCTGACCCAAAAACTCCGGCTCGCAGGCGGCGACCCTCCCTAGTCGCTCGATCTAAGACTGCGACGAAACGCCGAGAAATAGCACCACAATAAGATTGCCCACCGTAACCACATGTATTTTTCTGACTCTTCACTCTTATGTAAGTCTATGTTATGCCATAATTTCTGATGTTTGTTGATTGATCTTTTGGATTGATGAAAATTTATTGATGGTAACAAACATCATGTGATGATCAATGAAGTTTTCAATATTTTGGGGCATGTATTATTGGGTTTGTGATTTTTGAGTTCAACGTGATGATCAGTAAGCATGTATCGACATAATCTAGTAGTTTGTATCTCCGCACGGTTTCTAGTTAGTAATTTTTTTTTTATATATCAATGTTGTCATGTCATCTAGAAATTTCCGGGTAATAAGTATGCATTATTCGGTGGATGAGCTATTTCCCTCGTGGTGGGCGTGCAGTGTGCTCTCCCTACTGACCCGCATTTGATTCCCTACTTTGGCTGGATTTATTTACAACAGGATTTCGGCCGGGTATCACACCTCTATCTTAATATCATGAGGTTCCTGCCGAGTTGCTCTCATTTGTAACCGTACTTACTTCGAGGCTTTATTGGTAATATTTCATATATAAATATATTGATTTCATTATACGTACATATACTAAGGGGTCTCGCATTCTAGTTTCGTCTCGAGCCCCAAAATCTTAGGACCGGCCCTAGGGCAGGTAATCATCCAGATCTAATTTTTCTAAATGCACAACCCACTAACACTACATGAAACGGGTTGGTTGTCGAGCGCCAAAACCGAAACCGCTTAGCAAATAAATATGTCGAGTGTTGCGCTTCGCATACGATGCTCGTTAACCTATCGTTCGGCGTACGCCACTGACACACTTGGCATATAAACTATATTTGCCGAGCGCCTTAGGTAGCCTTCGGCAAACAACCTTGACGGCACCGTCCGTTTGATGACATCATCCTATATGCCTAGTGCATACACTTGGTATATATGACATCATCCTATATGCCTAGTGCATACACTTGGTATATATCTTGGTCATATGATGCCGATCATATGCCTCGGCATACATGATTAACATGACAACTTTTTTAAAACAATACGAATTACATTACATCAGAATCAAATTTTAGCATTTGTGATAGCTAAATAAATTTGCACCAAAGTAAACTGATACGTAGCTTGCATTACAAATAGCTAAAAAGTGCACCAAAGTAAAACGTATGTAGTTTACATCCATACATAGCTCATCATGTTCTTGTCATCTTGACCACACAAAGCATAAGAGAAAATTGATGCATGCTTGACAAAAGGATCAAATTTCAGCTATAATCAAAAACACCAAATAATATAACAAGAAGTAAATCACATGAATCCAACATGTCTATAAGAAAATCATAACATGCATATATAAGGAATTTCAGCTATAACCATCAAGAACTAATAAATCATGCAAGTTCCATTAAGGCAACAAGTAAAGATTAGTATATCATTTACATACATGCATATGATCTCGTAGATATTAGAATGTTACAAAGATAGAATGCTAAGAAGCTAGATTTATCCTGCAGCTAAGAAACAAATTAGGGATAATGCACAAGAACTAATAAATCATGCAAGTTCCATTTAGCCAGTAAGAAATCCTGCTATAACCATCGAGAACTAATAAATCATGCAAATTCCATTTAGGAGGTAAATAAAGTAGTAGTATATCTCACTTACATACATGCATTTGATCTAGTAGATATTATAATGCTATCAAGCTAGAGATTCAATCCAAGCTAGAATGCTAACAAGCTAGGTTGATCATGCATCTAAGAAACAAGCTAGAGATAATGCACAACCAACATAACAATATTCAATCCAGCATATCACAATTATGTCCAAGCAGTCCAACATATCTCAATTATGATTAAATAGTTAAGGAAAATGTAGATGGATATATGGAACTATGAAACCCACTTAACCTTTAAACCAAACCACGCCTATTTTAGGCATCAGTAAATATTTTTTTTTGTTCTAGGTAAACATGAGACAGATCCCTTTTTTATATAGAAGATCACAAGATGATTTTGTTTTGGTGTGACCAAAACAAACAACATGATGGATTAATGGTGCAAGGAAAATCAAAGCTATGTGAAACCACATCTAGGCTAAATAGTGAAATCCTAGTTGAAATGACACATATGTGTCTTAGAGAGGGTGAATAGGCATCTTAAAGCTATTATGGTTTTGGCTTGTATAAATTTGGAATGAAACTAACGTCTAGTTTAACAAGCACAAAACATATAAATATGTTATACTCGACTATGTGTACCAACAACTTATGATAAGCAAGACAAGCAATATGTGATAGTAAGATATATAACTTCAAGCACGAAGGCTCTCACAAAGAAAACAAAATAAGTAAAGAGCTCGGGTATAGAAACAACTAAGGCACACGAAGATGATGATTTATCCTGATGTTCACTTACAATGAAGCTAATCTCTATTGGAGAGGTGCGGCTGTGTAATGCACTCTAAATGCTACAAAACACTCACCTTGAGGAGTGGTTACTAAATATACACTAAATGCAACAAAGGCTTCCCCCAAGATGTGAATGCTCACCATAAATCGAACACCACAAAGGATCACCTTATTCTCCCGTGTGCGCACCAAGACAAGCACCCCTTCCACTATGGGACACTTGAGAGCAGTCATCAAACCCATCAAGCTTGGGGACATATCCACAACTTAATTGGAGGCGCTCCCAAGAAATCACCATGAAACTTTACACCACCAAGATTGAGCTTCGAGGTCACTCTAACCGTATAGGGTTCTAAGAACCCAAGAGTAATAATCTCACAAACTTTCACGCCAATGAATCCATGGAGAACTACTAATGCATCAAATGTAGTGGAAAATCCTTCACTCCCAAATTTCACCAAAGCTACAAAAGCAATGTGGGAATAAGAGATAAAGAACACAAGAAGAGAACACCAAAATTCTCCAACATCTAGCTCCTAAGATTTCCTTCACTAAGAAGATATATTGATTTGTCAAAATGTTGATCTAGATATCCTCTCTCTTTTCCCTAAAAAAAGATGCAAGAATCATAGGAGGAATAGAGAGTTAGGGAAAAGTTTTAAGGTCAACAATGGAGGAGAGAGAAAATCACATAATCACTTTGCCCTTGGGGAAGAAGGGGACCTTTTATAGGACCCCATAAAAAACTACAGGCCACTAACACCTGAGCCTCCCTGAAATGAAAAGTGGGTAGAAAGCTTTCAGATTTGGGGCCGTCCAATTTTGCAACTGAATTTTGGTGGTGCTTCACAAAAACCCATTTTTGGCACTAGAAAAAGGGAAATCAATTTTTCTTGCAAAGAGAATAGAACTCCGTTTGACAACATCATTTGCTATTTCAAGATGCACCTATATATAAAATAATTGCACATTATTACAAACTATGTCATGGATATGACCATGAACATGATCTTTTGTCTCGAAAGCCATGAATGTTCATAGATGATAGTCCGTTTTATGAAGATTTGTTTTACAAAATATGTCAAATGCCATGGTTACCATTCTAATAAACGTAAAATGATCCAGTGCCCAAGTTTTACATTCATTTATTTATTTTTGATTTTCATCTTTAGTTTTCAAGATATGGTCAAAACTGCTGATGGCTCAAGATATGTAGAGCTCGTTGGGAACCCCAACAGGAAGGTATGATGAGCACAGTAGCAAGTTTCCCTCAGTTATGAAACTAAGGTTATCGAATCAGTAGGAGTAAGGAAACAACTCCAAGGTATTGCTAGCAACTTGGAATCCTACACAACACAACCACAACACTTTGCCCCAACTTATAGTGATGTTGTCAATCTCACTGGTTTTGCTGAAAACAAAGGATTAAATGTATAGTGTAGAAGATAGTAATTGCTTGAAAAAAGTAAATAGTAAACGGTAACAGTTGATGGTATATCAATGGTAAAGGAATGGACTGGGGTCCATAGTTCACTAGAGGTGTTTCTCCTTAAGATAAATAGCATGTTGGGTGAACAAATTACAGCGGGACAATTGACAGATTGAGAAAGCATAACGATGCATATACTAGATATCTTGACTCCTATGAGATTTGATTGGGCATTACAACATAATACATAGACCGTAATTCAACTACATCTATGACTAATAATCCACCTCCAGGTTATCATCCGAACCCCTTCCAATATTAAGTTGCAACCAACAGATAATTGCATTAAGCAAAGTATGTAAAGTAAACAATACACTTGCCCCATGGACAAATGATTGTTGTTTTCTCCCTGGTAGCAACAACACATCTACAACCTTAGAGATTTCTGTCATTTTCCCAGATTACTAGAGGCATGAACCTACTATCAAGCATAAATATGGAGTTACAAGCATCTACTTGGCCAAGATAGCTACTAGCAACAGAGAGCATGCAAGATCACAAATAACATAGACATGATAAAATCAATAATCAATCTGACATAGTATCTCAATATCCATCGGATCCCCGCAAACACAACATATAGGATTACAAATAGATGATCTTGATCATGAACGGAGATCACAAGATCTAAACTTGATAGCACAAAGAAGGAGAACCAACCATCTAGCTACTGTATGGACCCATAGTCCAAGGACGGACTACTCAAACATCACCCCGGAGGCTGGCATGGTGATGAAGAAGGCCTCCGGGATGATCTCTCCCCTCTGGTAGGGTGCCGAGAAGAGCTTCGGATCCCCCCGATCTAGGGATGGAGATGACAGCGGCTACATACTCTTTCGTGGATTTTTGATCGGGTCCTTAGGGTTTCTGCATCGGGGTACTTTTATAGGCGAAGGGGCAAGGTCAGTGGGCGCCCGAGGGGCACACACCATGGGGCAGCACGCCCTAGGGGGTGGCCACGCCAGCCCTAGGTGTGGCCACCTCGTGGCCCCACTTCGGCTGCCCTTTGGACTCCGTGTTCCTTCTGGTAAAATATTGACTTTGGCTTTTGTCCCGTCCAATTCCACGAATATTTCCTTACTAGCTTTTCTGAAACCAAAAACAGCAGAAAACAGGTAACACGCACTGCGGCATCTTGTTAATAGGTTAGTTTCATAAAATGTATAAAAATACCTCAAAGTGTAAACAAAACATAAGAAAGTTGATATAAAACAAGCATGGAGCATAAAAATTATAGATACGTTTATGACGTATCAAGCATCCCCAAGCTTAACTCATGCTTGTCCTCGAGTAGGTAAGTGATAAAAGGAATAATTTTTGAGGTGACATGCACCATCACAATCTTGATCAAGGTATTTGTAAAGCATTGATAGCTGGGATCAAAGTACTCTAAACATAAGCATGAAAGATAGAGTTCTAACAATAAGACATAGCAACTATGTTGTAACATGAAAAGGTACAAACAAAATATCATGAATAACAATGCATTGAAAGACGTTTGTTTGTTTCACATACACAAAACATAATAAGAGTGGTATTGAGCTTACCCCTCATGGTATAGCAAAACATAAATACATAGGGCACCTTCAAAGTTCATAAGGGTGACTATATACAAATAATTTAAGAGCAAGCTGTTGGAAATATGCCCTAGAGACAAATAGTAGTGAGGACTATTATCATATTTCATATAGTTTATGATTAAGTTTTTTATATCATGCTATAGCTGTATTGAGTGGAAGCATCAATACACGTGTGATATACAAACAACCAGGGGTTCCTAGTGAAACTCTAGTCACTGGTTCATTGGTCAACAGATGATCATGTTTCTTGATCATGTGGCATTTATGCCAGTTGGAAATGAGGTCATCTCATTCGGAGAATGAGATGATGAACCAATACCCAACCAAAACATCATGACCCGATCATGTCACGAAGTTCAAGTTACGATGATTAGAAATGGATCCTCGTAGACTATTCCTTAGATCGTGAGGCTATATCAATCACTGTCTCCCAAGAGTGCTTTGATAGCATCAAGCGCCACTTGGTAATATAGTGGTTATAAAGGTGTGTTCAGGTACCCGAAGGAAACCGCTGTAACTACCTCGGTGAATTACGCTCTTAGTTAATGCCTGGATGAACGAAAGTGGTTAAAATAGTACGGTGGGGCCCAGGGCCACTCACGGTAGACCTTTCGGCCGTCCTAACCACTTCCAGACAACGGGGCAAGAACGAGCGGCGTAATTGGCAGGCGAAGGGATCAACTACATACACAAATGAGTATGTATGCAAGCCACATACAACAGTCCTCAGAGCCATTCCATCTAAAAGAAATAGAAATATTGCAACGCCATACGGCAAGATCCAAATGTCCTAGATAGATATAATAATTTAGGATAGCTCCTCATACATCACACATCAGAGTATCAGGCGGAATCGGAAAACAAGATTCGAGTACGGATAAGAAGCAAATCGGCATAAGATGCCCCATAAATAAACACATCCCGCCCACAGATCACACGGATCCCCGTTCCCGGAATCTCTACACCGAATGATCGTTGCCAACATCATCTGTCTCTTCCACCCAGTATCCATCTTGCGGGTACACCACTTCATCTGAATCAAACAATTTATCGTGTGAGACCCTAGGGGTACTCAGCAAGTCTTTATGCCGCTAAAGGGGACACAACCTGGGGTGACGCAATTGCAGCAAAAGATAATACCTAACAATTCTACAGATACTGGCTAACCTTCCGCCTAACCAATGATAGACGGAAGTCCGTGAATTAAGAACAACAGTTATAACAGTATATTAACAGATCCATCCTCCTCCTCGCTTACCAACGAGGAAGCGGACGAACAACCCCCATCATCCGTTGGCAGTTTATTAACCATTCCGTGAGGATTGCACTATTTACTAATCAAGTACTTAGTCAATTTGAAAGCGGTACTTTAGTTATACTTGTCTATGATCGAGAAACTGTGCTCCAAGTCGTCCATAACCGCGGACACGGCTTTCAGAAAGATTTACCCTACAGGGGTGCACGAATAGCAACACACACTCGATCAACCTCGGAAAAACCAAATCAAAACCCAACGAGGCATTCACGACAAAGCAATCACAGGATTCAGAAATATTTCAGGGGGCCACCCCATTAAGCTACCCGCAACGAAGTTGGCCGGCTCCGAGACGGACCCAAGGTTTGTGTGGACGGCGGTAAACGACTGGGAACCCGAAAATGTGACTGGGCTTGTCGATACAGCGAAAACGTGTCACGATCCAAAACAGTACAGGTGCTCCACGCACAATCTTAAATAAAGAAGTAGCATGGCATAAGTACAGGATAATAATAAAGCCCCAAACTAATTGTGGCCCCAAGAAATAAGAATGAATCAAGCTCTGGCTCAGGGGGGTCCATAAGGCCTCCCGGATGTGGATAGTGCGAATAGTCAAGAAACAGGATCAAGTACTCGGGGTCCTACGGGACACAACTGAGCATGAAAAACCAAATAGCAGATATTGCTCACCGGTGCCTCTTTCATTAGTTATCCCATTACTACTCAGGTTATGTTGTTTAGGTACCTCGTTATTCCTCAGACACTCACATACCCTACACATGCTTTTCTACGACTCGCATGACTCAAACAACTCCTGTAGTAATGGCTCATGGGATGGAGGAACAAGCTTCGGTGGGGTTTAAAAGTAAAGGCTATGCAGTACTTGGGATTCAATTTAATGCAATCGCGACTCAATGATGCAAGAATAAGATAGAGGCAATAGGTACTGCATGTATGCAAGCATGTGGTAGTGCTTGCCTGGCAGCTCAGTTGAAGCGAGAGATGGATCTAGGTAGTCCTCCTGTGATTCCTGGTAATTCTCCTGCTGGGCGGCTACTCGAAGAAGAACCAAACAAACAAGGGCCAACATTAATAAAGTGCACAAGCATATGAAATAAATGCAACAAGCACACAAGCATGCCATGATGAATGATGCACAATTTACATGGCATTAAAGTAGCATGGCAAAGGTGAGGTGTGGATACAAGAAATAAAGCATTTTATTATTTATTTAACCAAGTTTTATTGTCATAAACAGTTCAGATTTTTATTAACAACATGATGCATGCTTCAATTCAGAACAAGGACTGCATAAATAGAACGGGCTCGTCGCGCTGATCGATTTAGACATATTATTTGTCAAATTTGGAGTTATAAAACAAAAGTTATTAATTAAATAAGGAAAAGGGCATTTTATTGTAATTTTAATCATCTCGAAAATTTAAAGTGTTCAAAACATATTTTGAAGGGAATATTTGAATTCCTCACATTTTTCTAATTCCAAAACATATATTATATGCATTATTTGGATTTGTATTTTAAAAATTATTTAAATCTGATTTGAATTTGGATTTAAATCAATTTGGAAAAGGTTTAAATAAAAACAGACAGCCGGAAATACTTTTCTTACCCAGTCAGATCCAGCCACAGCCACTGACGGGTGGGCCTTGCGCCGACTAGGGCCACGCGCGTGAAATCATTTTTCCACCGCGGCTCGGGCTAGCCACTGAGACTGCGGGGTGGGCCAACTGGCGCAGGCCCGCGTGTCAGCGGTGAGGAAGGCAGGGGCTGACAGGTGGGGCTGGGGCTGGAGCACGGGTTACGCCGGAAAAAGCAGAGGGGCTTTCCTGCAAAAGTACTAGCACGGCTGATTGGTGGGTTCGCTAGGAGCGCGGGTTGCGAGCGGAGCAAAAGGGGGGGCTAACTGTAATTTTACCACAGTCCGGGTACTGTTCTTCGTCTCCACCGTCTGGCGAGGAAATTCGGCGCGCGGTGCGAGCGGGGATTCGATCCCGGGTCGTGGGAGTGCGCGTGAAGGGGCTAGCCAGAGCGGTAGGGCGAGGGGAGTTGACAGGGAAGGGTCTGGGGCTTAGATAGGGTGTGGCGCGGCGCGGGGAGGCTGCAGATGCTGGCGAGCGGCACGCACTGAGAGCGCTCGACAAAAGCAATGGCGGCGCTAGGGCGGTACGGCGAGGCGGAGCATGTCATGGAGACAGAGGGGCTCACCGCGGGATGGCTGGTGTGGTCGGATCGGGCAGAGAGGCACCGGAGCGGCGAGGATGCTGACGCTCCCCAGAGTTAGGGTTTCGGACGGCGAGGCGCAGGATCCAGCGGTGCTGGACTTCTCATCCACGTCGGCGAATACGGGGAGCAGCAGGGCGGTCCTCTCGGTCTCCCAGGCCACCTCCACGACAAGCACGCCGGCTGGAGCGTCGAGGACGAGGTGGTGCTGGCGGCGACCGGCGTCGGGTGTGGTGGTCGGAGAGGAAGAAGGAGAAGAAGGGGCGGCTCGGGCAGATCTGGGAAAGGCTAGAGAGGCGTGTGGGCGAGGGAAAAACAAGAGGGAGAGAGGAGGAAGGCGGGCGGGGCACGGCAGAGATAAAGATGGGCTCGGTGCCACCTTTCTCTCCTTTTCTTCCTCGAGCACGTGCTCGGCCGGGCTGGGGCTCGACCTGGGGCTGCAGGTGGACCAGGGCCGGGAGAGAGGGACAGGCAGGGAGGGCTCGGCTGGAGGGGGGGCCCTCGGGTCAGGAAGAGAGAAGCGAGGGAGGGGTAGCTCGGCTAGGGTTAGATGGGGCATGGCTCGGGTTAGGGTTTTGTCTAGGTTTGGGGTAGGTAGCTGGGGTGTTGCTCAACAGGTTAGAGAGAGAGGGAGAGTAAGTGAGAGAGATGGGAGAAGGTTAGGGTTTAGTAGAATTAGGGTTAGGAGAAATTAGAGAGAGAGAAAATAGCTAGGTTAGGTGGTTTTAGGTATTTAGATTTTAATTTTGTTTAAGAGGCCATACCAAGAAGAACCATAGGGCTTGATCTTGCATGAGCTAATGTGGAAGAGAAACAAGAAAGAAAGAGGAAGAAAAGAATTAGGTGGAAAAAGTCACATATGATCATGCTTGAAGCAATTAAATAAAAGAAAGAGATGTGAGTGAGACTAAGGAGATGGTGGAATGGTAGGAGATGGTTTTCCCAAGATAGGATCCATTAAATCCAAAGAAAATCCAATGGAGTAAAAAGGTGGTGTAAAGCTTGCATGGCCCATGCAAAATAATAATACCATGATATATTTTGTGAAAACAATAATAATATGATGGCATTAATCTTATGCATTTCCAAGAAGTGGAATAAAGCCAAGCAAAGGAATTTAATGGACTAGATCCACCCTATTGCCCATGAGCTAGATAAAACCAAAATAAATACAACAAGCTCATGAACTAGTAGGATGGTGGAATTATAAAGTGGTGGAAGAGAAAGGTGGTGGAATTGAAATAAAAGATATGCCCCCAACTCAACTTGGGCATTGAACAAAATATCAATAACCAAATACAATATCAAGAGGCAAATACAATTAATAATGCATATGAGGGAAAAACCAAAATAAAGAGGATTTTATATGATGCTCAAATGCAAGGTGGCATGATGACATGAGCATGATATAATTATGATGCATCAATTATATATAGGAAGTAGCCAGTATCTTACTATACTAAGTAGCATTACAATTGTTAGACAATTGGGATGCTACAACTCTCTCCCACTAAACAGGAATCTCGCCCCGAGATTCTAGGAAGAAGAAGACTCAAAGAGGGTAGGATACTTGGCACGGAGCTCATCTTCACGTTCCCAGGTGGCTTCATCAACGGAATGGTGCGACCACTGCACCTTGCAGAACTTGATGGACTTGTTGCGAGTCCTTCTTTCTGCGACTTCAAGAATTTTTGTGGGGTGTTCTTGATAAGAAAGGTCTTCTTGGAGATTGATGAGTTCATGGTCCACGGTCCTGCCGGGATCCTTGAAGCACTTCTTGAGTTGAGAGATGTGAAAAACATCATGGACTTTGAGTTGTTCAGGGAGCTCAAGAGCATAAGCAACTTCTCCTCTTCTTCCACGAATTTTGGAAGGACCGATGTATCTAGGAGCCAGCTTTCCTTTGATACCAAAGCGGTGCGTGCCTCTCATGGGAGTGACACGAAGGTAAACGAGATCACCCGGGACATACTCCATGTCCGTGTGCTTCCTATCATAATTGCTCTTCTAGCAACTTTGAGCAATCTTCAGATTTTCAAGAATGATGTGAACTTTCTCCTCCGCTTGAGTTACAATGTCGGGGCCAAACAATATTCTTTCACCTGCGCCCGACCAACCAATCGGAGTTCTGCACTTGCGACCATAGAGAGCCTCAAATGGTGCCATCTTTAGACTTTTTTGGAAGCTGTTGTTGTAAGAGAATTCAGCATAAGGAAGACATTCTTCCCACTTCATGCCAAAAGAGATAACGCAAGCACGGAGCATATCTTCCAGAATCTGATTGATCCTTTCGACTTGTCCTTGCGACTGAGGGTGGTAAGCTGTGCTGAAGTTTAGTTTTGTTCCCAAAGCATTTTGGAAACTTTCCAAGAACTTGGAAGTGAAGATGCTTCCACGGTCTGAACTGATCTCAAGAGGAACTCCATACAGAGAGACAATTCGGTTGATATAGAGCTTAGCTAACTGAATTGCAGAAATTGTTTCCTTGACTGGAAAGAAGTGAGCTACTTTAGAAAGCCTGTCAATGACAACAAAGATTGCATTGTTGCCCTTCTACGACCTTGGAAAACCAGTGATGAAGTCCATCTCTACTTTCTCCCATTTCCATTCCGGAGGCTTCAATGGCTATAGAAGACCGGAAGGTTTCTGATGAATAGCTTTAACTCTGCGACAAACATCGCACTCTGAGACATACTTGGCACAATATCGTTTCAAACCAGGCCACCAATATTGTGTTTTCAAGTCCATGTACATCTTAGTGCTGCCAGGGTGGATAGAAAGAACATAATCATGCGCCTCCTTGAGAACTTGCTCTCTTAAACCCGGGTAGTTCGGAACAAACATCCGGTGTTCAAAGAAAAGAGTGCCTTGGTCATCTACGTGGAAAGACTCATACTTCGGAAGCTGAATGTTGGAGATGATCTTTTTAGTGTAAGGATCCCCAAGCTGAATGGAACGGACCTTTTCTTCCAAAAGAGGTGTTGCTAGAAGGTTCAGAAGATAACCTTGATCCACAATTTCAAGGTTGAGCTTGCGGAATTCCTCGCACAAGAGAGGCTGTTGTTCTTCCACCATGAGGTTGTTGACATAAGCTTTTCGGCTGAGAGCACCGGCCATGACATTAGCTTTGCCCGGAGTGTAGTTGATGGTCAAATCGAAATCATTAATTGCTTCAATCCACCTTCTCTGACGAAGGTTGAGATCAGGCTGTGTGAAGATATACTTCAGACTCTTGTGATCATAAAAGATCTCACAACGGTTGCCGAGCAAGTAATGCCTCCATACTTTCAAAGCAAAGACAACTGCTGCGAGTTCGAGGTCATGTGTAGGATAGTTGATCTCATGCGTCTTCAACTGTCGAGAGGCATAAGCAACAACTTGTTTTTCTTGCATAAGGACCGCACCCAATCCTTGCAATGAGGCGTCACAGAATATCTGGAAAGGCTTTGATGTATCTGGAGGAACCAAGACTGGTGTGGAAGTGAGCTTCTCTTTGAGTGTTTCAAAGCTTGCTTGACATGCAGGAGTCCAAAGATATTTCTTGCCTTTCTTGAGGAGATCGGTAAAAGGCTTCGCAATCTTTGAGAAGTTTTGAACGAAAGGACGACAATAACTGGCCAAACCAAGGAAACTTCGGACTTCTTTGACATTAATGGGTGGAAGCCAGTTCATAATTGTCTTAATAGTTTCTGGGTTGACGGCAATGCCCTTGGCAGAGATGACGTGACCAAGGTAGGTGACTTGAGGCAACCAGAATTCACACTTGGAGAACTTTGCATACAGGCGGTTCTCACGAAGCTTGTTTAGGACACACCGAAGGTGTTCTTCATGTTCTTCTTTTGACTTAGAATAGACTAGAATGTCATCCAGATAGACCACAACGAACTTATCAAGATACTCCATGAAAACCGAGTTCATAAGCCTCGAGAAGGTGGCAGGTGCATTGGTGAGACCGAAAGACATGACCGTGTACTCGTACAGGCCATAGCGGGTGGTGAAGGCTGTTTTAGGAACATCTTACTTGCGGATCTTGATTTGATGATAGCCACTTGTCAAATCAAGCTTAGAGAATACCACAGCTCCAGCTAGCTGATCGAAGAGATCATTAATCCGCGGAAGGGGATATTTATTCTTGATTGTTTTAGCATTGAGTGCCCGATAGTCAACACAAAGTCTATCAGTCTTGTCTCGCGTCTTCACAAAGATGGTTGGACTACCCCAAGAAGAAGTACTGTGCTGAATGAAACCCAACTTCTCTTGTTCATCCAACTGACATTTGAGTTCAGCCAACTCAGCAGGACCCATTTTATAAGGCCGCTTGGAGATAGGAGCGGTACCAGGTTCAAGTTCAATGACAAACTCAACCTCACGATCCGGAGGCATACCTGGCAACTCTTCAGGAAAGACATCTGGAAACTCACAGACTACAGGAACACTCTGAATACCTTCCATAGCATCATCATTCAGAGCCGCCAAAGAATAAAGCCGAATTGCAGGAGTCAGACTTGGAGAATAGACTATATGGCCTTCAGGAATTTTCAGAGAAACCGAACGTTCAGCACAATCAATCACAGCTGCATTTGCTGTCAACCAATCCATGCCCAAGATAACATCAATATCAGAATTGCCCAGAATAATTAAGGAAGCCGGAAACGAAGAGCCACCAATCTCAATTTGATTGCCATGGCTGATATGAGCAGCCCTCATGTTTGACCCAGGAGATTGTACCACAAGACGATGCAATAAAGGAACAATAGCCAGATCTTGCTCATGAGCAAACTTGTGAGAAACGAAAGAATGCGAAGCACCAGAATCAAAAAAAACTCGTGCAGGAACTGAGTTAACAGGAAGCATACCCATGACAACTCCAGGTGCATGCTCAGCTTGAGCGGCGTTGACACAGTTGGCACGAGCAACCGTAGACCCCAGCTTAGTGTTGATGTTGAGAGCCCGAGGTGGAGGTGCACGAATCATAGGAGCACTTGCCGCAGGTCTTGGAGGTGGTGGTGGAAGAGCTTTGTTGTTCATTGGACAATTCCAGTGCTGATGCCCAGTGTTTCCACAAGTATAGCAAGCACCAGGTGGACGTGGAGCAACGTAGCCAGGGACTCCACCAGGCGCTCCAGAGTAGTTGTGGTTGTAGCCCCTGGGAGCCGCAGTGAAGGAGTTTGGTGGCCTTGGTGTGTAGCTTGATGGTCTTGGTGGAGCATGGAGCGACGGTGGGGTGTTAGGAACCCAGACACGGCGCTTAGAAGGAGTTGTCATAGCAGAAGAGCTTGCTGTATCACGGCTGTGTTTCTTTGACTCCTCAAACACTTGCCTACTTGCTTCTTCCTGCAGAGCTGTGTGTTGAAGTTCCAGGAAAGATGCTGGCCTTGCATGAGTGATTGCATATTTGATGGAAGCATTGAGGCCTTGCCGAAACCTCTTTTGCTTCTTCTTGTCATCAGAGATCTCATCGCCACCATAACGAGAAAGGTTCATGAAGTTCCTGATGTAGGTGTTGACATTGTCAGTGCCCTGCTTGAGGTTGAGAAACACTTCCTTCATCCTTTCCATGACAATTTCTGATAGATATTGCTCTTTGAAAGCAGCAGTGAATCGCTCCCAAGTAGGCTGAAAACCAGAGAGATCTGCCTTGAGGTAATTTTCCCACCAGAGAGCTGCATCTCCCTTCAGAAGGTGAGTAGCACACTTGACCCATTCTTGCTCGGGAACATCCGCAGTCATCAGCAACCTTGACACTTCACGAAGCCAATCATCCGCATCAAGTGGCTGATCAGACACCTCAAATTGGCGTGGGTTGAACTTGAGAAAACTCTTGATGTCTCCTCGCTTGGGAGGTGGAGGTAGCGGAACAAACTCATTCCTCCTCACGCTTTCCTCGAAGCGCTGCTGGTTTTGCTGCATAGTGCCCAAAGCATTTGCAATACTTGCCAAAGCGGCCCCAAGTTCAGGTGGTATGTCCTCCTCAGAACGGCGTGGTGGTGCCATCCTGTGATTGATATAAAACACAAGTCAGTACTATAATGGAGAATGATTATAATCCAAAATAGTACCAAAATGGAATTAATCAAGATTAAAGAATGCAATTCACTGAGATGATATTAAAATATGAACAAAGTTCAAGGCAACTAGAAGATATTAAGCATAACACACACGACTGAACAAGGAGTGTGGTACACAACTAACAAAGAAAAAAATTCCGCAATTTTTGGCATTAAAATACCACTATATGCGCAAAACCATTTAACAAATCAAGATTAGTAACTCTACTAGTTCAGCATACAAGAGGAAATGATAAAAGTAGTGGTATGGTCGCGACTCCATCCCGCACTCAAATCATTACTCCGCACATGAATCAGTAAAACACATATCCCAACACCTTCTTCTTAGATGAACCTAAAGATTGGTAACTACGGAAAAGAACACCCCCAACAAGATAACGTCGGATAACAAAGAGTAAGATAGATCACATCGGTGTACAACGAATCAGAATAGATCGCGTCGGTTTACAAAGGACTGTCGGTAGGGAATGTACCAACAGTTGATAACCAAAAGGCAGATAGTGATAACATTTGGATGCAACAGATAGACAAGGAATTCACACACACACACAAACACAACCTATGGTACTACGGAACCCAGAACACGTGAATCCTAGTTTGAATTTAGAAGAGGATTGAAAACGTTACACTACCTTACCAGAAAAGGGTGGGTGGGTGGGTAAGAACAAAAATGGAAGCATTCCTACTCTCACGCTTTGTTTTTCCCTACTATACATAACTACCAAAATATTTGCTAGGCTGGCAACGACCATTTTGGCTGAGACCCTAAAGGGCGGGATGGCTCTGATACCAATTGTAACTACCTCGGTGAATTACGCTCTTAGTTAATGCCTGGATGAACGAAAGTGGTTAAAATAGTACGGTGGGGCCCAGGGCCACTCACGGTAGACCTTTCGGCCGTCCTAACCACTTCCAGACAATGGGACAAGAACGAGCGGCGTAATCGGCAGGCGAAGGGATCAACTACATACACAAATGAGTATGTATGCAAGCCACATACAACAGTCCTCAGAGCCATTCCATCTAAAAGAAATAGAAATATTGCAACGCCATACGGCAAGATCCAAATGTCCTAGATAGATATAATAATTTAGGATAGCTCCTCATACATCACACATCAGAGTATCAGGCGGAATCGGAAAACAAGATTCGAGTACGGATAAGAAGCAAATCGGCATAAGATGCCCCATAAATAAACACATCCCGCCCACAGATCACACGGATCCCCGTTCCCGGAATCTCTACACCGAATGATCGTTGCCAACATCATCTGTCTCTTCCACCCAGTATCCATCTTGCGGGTACACCTGTTCATCTGAATCAAACAATTTATCGTGTGAGACCCTAGGGGTACTCAGCAAGTCTTTATGCCGCTAAAGGGGACACAACCTGGGGTGACGCAATTGCAGCAAAAGATAATACCTAACAATTCTACAGATATTGGCTAACCTTCCGCCTAACCAATGATAGACGGAAGTCCGTGAATTAAGAACAACAGTTATAACAGTATATTAACAGATCCATCCTCCTCCTCGCTTACCAACGAGGAAGCGGACGAACAACCCCCATCATCCGTTGGCAGTTTATTAACCATTCCGTGAGGATTGCACTATTTACTAATCAAGTACTTAGTCAATTTGAAAGCGGTACTTTAGTTATACTTGTCTATGATCGAGAAACTGTGCTCCAAGTCGTCCATAACCGCGGACACGGCTTTCAGAAAGATTTACCCTACAGGGGTGCACGAATAGCAACACACACTCGATCAACCTCGGAAAAACCAAATCAAAACCCAACGAGGCATTCACGACAAAGCAATCACAGGATTCAGAAATATTTCAGGGGGCCACCCCATTAAGCTACCCGCAACGAAGTTGGCCGGCTCCGAGACGGACCCAAGGTTTGTGTGGATGGCGGTAAACGACTGGGAACCCGAAAATGTGACTGGGCTTGTCGATACAGCGAAAACGTGTCACGATCCAAAACAGTACAGGTGCTCCACGCACAATCTTAAATAAAGCAGTAGCATGGCATAAGTACAGGATAGTAATAAAGCCCCAAACTAATTGTGGCCCCAAGAAATAAGAATGAATCAAGCTCTGGCTCAGGGGGTCCATAAGGCCTCCCGGATGTGGATAGTGCGAATAGTCAAGGAACAGGAATCAAGTACTCGGGGTCCTACGGGACACAAGTGAGCATGAAAAACCAAATAGCAGATATTGCTCACCGGTGCCTCTTTCATTAGTTATCCCATTACTACTCAGGTTATGTTGTTTAGGTACCTCGTTATTCCTCAGACACTCACATACCCTACACATGCTTTTCTACGACTCGCATGGCTCAAACAACTCCTGTAGTAATGGCTCATGGGATGGAGGAACAAGCTTCCGTGGGGTTTAAAAGTAAAGGCTATGCAGGAGTTGGGATTCAATTTAATGCAATCGCGACTCAATGATGCAAGAATAAGATAGAGGCAATAGGTACTGTATGTATGCAAGCATGTGGTAGTGCTTGCCTGGCAGCTCAGTTGAAGCGAGAGATGGATCTGGGTAGTACTCCTGTGATTCCTGGTAATTCTCCTGCTGGGCGTCTACTCGAAGAAGAACCAAACAAACAAGGGCCAACATAAATAAAGTGCACAAGCATATGAATTAAAATGCAACAAGCACACAAGCATGCCATGATGAATGATGCACAATTTACATGGCATTAAAGTAGCATGGCAAAGGTGAGGTGTGGATACAAGAAATAAAGCATTTTATTATTTATTTAACCAAGTTTTATTGTCATAAACAGTTCAGATTTTTATTAACAACATGATGCATGCTTCAATTCAGAACAAGGACTGCATAAATAGAACGGGCTCGTCGTGCTGATTGATTTAGACATATTATTTGTCAAATTTGGAGTTATAAAACAAAAGTTATTAATTAAATAAGGAAAAGGGCATTTTATTGTAATTTTAATCATCTCGAAAATTTAAAGTGTTCAAAACATATTTTGAAGGGAATATTTGAATTCCTCACATTTTTCTGATTCCAAAACATATATTATATGCATTATTTGGATTTGTATTTTAAAAATTATTTAAATCTGATTTGAATTTGAATTTAAATCAATTTGGAAAAGGTTTAAATAAAAACGGACAGCCGGAAATACTTTTCTTACCCAGTCAGATCCAGCCACAGCCACTGACGGGTGGGCCTTGCGCCGACTGGGGCCACGCGCGTGAAATCATTTTTCCACCGCGGCTCGGGCTAGCCACTGAGACTGCGGGGTGTCAGCGGTGAGGAAGGCAGGGGCTGACAGGTGGGGCTGGGGCTGGAGCGCGGGTTACGCCGGAAAAAGCAGAGGGGCTTTCCTGCAAAAGTACTAGCACGGCTGACTGGTGGGGTCGCTAGGAGCGCGGGTTGCGAGCGGAGCAAAAGGGGGGGCTAACTGTAATTTTACCACATCCCGGGTACTGTTCTTCGTCTCCACCGTCTGGCGAGGAAATTGGGCGCGCGGCGCAAGCGGGGATTCGATCCCGGGTCGCGGGAGTGCGCGCGAAGGGGCTAGCCAGAGCGGTAGGGCGAGGGGAGTTGACAGGGAAGGGTCTGGGGCTTAGATAGGGTGTGGCGCGGCGCGGGGAGGCTGCAGATACCGGCGAGCGGCGCGCACTGAGAGCGCTCGACAAAAGCAACGGCTTCGCTAGGGCAGTACAGCGAGGCGGAGCATGTCAGGGAGAGAGAGGGGCTCACCGCGGGATGGATGGTGTGGTCGGATCGGGCGGAGAGGCACCAGAGCGGCGAGGATGCTGACGCTCCCCAGAGTTAGGGTTTCGGACGGCGAGGCGCAGGATCCAGCGGTGCTGGACTTCTCGTCCACGTCGGCGAGTACGGGGAGCAGCAGGGCGGTCCTCTCGGTCTCCCAGGCCACCTCCACGACAAGCACGCCGGCTGGAGCGTCGAGGACGAGGTGGTGCTGGCGGCGACCGGCGTCGGGTGTGGTGGTCGGAGAGGAAGAAGGAGAAGAAGGGGCGGCTCGGGCAGATCTGGGAGAGGCCAGAGAGGCGTGTGGGCGAGGGAAAAACGAGAGGGAGAGAGGAGGAAGGCAGGCGGGGCACGGCAGAGATAAAGGTGGCCTCGGTGCCACCTTTCTCTCCTTTTCTTCCTCGAGCACGTGCTCGGCCGGGCTGGGGCTCGACCTAGGGCTGCAGGTGGACCAGGGCCGGGAGAGAGGGACATGCAGGGAGGGCTCGGCTGGAGGGGGGGCCCTCGGGTCAGGAAGAGAGAAGCGAGGGAGGGGTAGCTCGGCTAGGGTTAGATGGGGCATGGCTCGGGTTAGGGTTTTGTCTAGGTTTGGGGTAGGTAGCTGGGGTGTTGCTCAGCAGGTTAGAGAGAGGGAGAGTAAGTGAGAGAGATGGGAGAAGGTTAGGGTTTTGTAGAATTAGGGTTAGGAGAAATTAGAGACAGAGAGAGAAAATAGCTAGGTTAGGTGGTTTTAGGTATTTAGATTTTAATTTTGTTTAAGAGGCCATACCAAGAAGAACCATAGGGCTTGATCTTGCATGAGCTAATGTGGAAGAGAAACAAGAAAGAAAGAGGAAGAAAAGAATTAGGTGGAAAAAGTCACATATGATCATGCTTGAAGCAATTAATAAAAGAAAGAGATGTGAGTGAGACTAAGGAGATGGTGGAATGGTAGGAGATGGTTTTCCCAAGATAGGATCCATTAAATCCAAAGAAAATCCAATGGAGTAAAAAGGTGGTGTAAAGCTTGCATGGCCCATGCAAAATAATAATACCATGATATATTTTGTGAAAACAATAATAATATGATGGCATTAATCTTATGCATTTCCAAGAAGTGGAATAAAGCCAAGCAAAGGAATTTAATGGACTAGATCCACCCTATTGCCCATGAGATAGATAAAACCAAAATAAATACAACAAGCTCATGAACTAGTAGGATGGTGGAATTATAAAGTGGTGGAAGAGAAAGGTGGTGGAATTGAAATAAAAGATATGCCCCCAACTCAACTTGGGCATTGAACAAAATATCAATAACCAAATACAATATCAAGAGGCAAATACAATTAATAATGCATATGAGGGCAAAACCAAAATAAAGAGGATTTTATATGATGCTCAAATGCAAGGTGGCATGATGACATGAGCATGATATAATTATGATGCATCAATTATATATAGGAAGTAGCCAATATCTTACTATACTAAGTAGCATTACAATTGTTAAACAATTGGGATGCTACAACCGCTGAGGCAATATATGTCAAGAGCGGGATTTGTCCGTCCATGTGATGGGAAGATACTCAAGGGCCCACCAAGAGAAGTTATATCCAATAGCTGCGCAGCGTGTGATTTGATCATGGGAATATCACTTGTCGGAACGAGTCAAGTAGCATTGTTCATTAACGAGATTGAACACGACATGGTGATGTCATTGATCAGATCTCGAGCAATGCAAGTATCGAGTGACAAAGGGAATAAGACACGACTGTCCCGGTTCAAACGACGAAAGATCTTCGTGGAACGCACAGACGTCACATGGCCATCCAGGTCCCTCTGTCGATCATTGGTGCGGGAGTGTCCCGACCATGTCTGGAGTGTTCCCGAACCGTGGGGTATCACGCTTAAGGGCTTAATGATGCTTAGAGAGTGTTTATAGGATCGGTGGAATCACCGAAGAAGAGTAGGGAGAAAACCGGAAGGGTTTCGGTAAGTCCGGAGGATGTCCGGAGTGGAGGTGGAAGGTGTTCCATAGCCACAGAGGTTGAATAATATGTGAATGAATGTTAAATATTGATTTAATCATTTATTCATAATTATTTAATAAAGAGAAAATCAATTAAAGGTCAAAAGGGCTTAATGGGCCAATTTACGAAGGGAGAGGGCCCATTAGGGAAAGGAGAGAGGGAGAAGGGGCAAGGGGGCTGGCCGGCTGGGCCTAGCCCCCCACGTAGGGCCCACTAAGGGCTGGACGGCGGCCTTCCCACCCCCTCCTCTCCTTTAGTCCCACCCCGGGACTTTGAGGGAGGGTGTACCCCCTCCTTCCCCTATATATAGTGGGGTATTTGGCCAAGATAAATACACCAATAATCAATAAAGGTCTCCCCACTTTTGGGAGGACCTCTAATTGATATTTTCTCTCTCTCCCCTATCTCTCTCGTGACCGTGGTCCCAAGTCTGGACTGCGCGAGCGAGAGACATCTTCACCGCGGAGCGCCGTCGCGCTACGGGATTCGAATCCGCGAGCTCTACTTCCGCAACTGCTACTGGATCGTGGAAGCGGGAGTCATCGTCAGGCACCGGACGTGTGTAACTCCTCGCGAGGTGTCGCACTTGAGGCACTCAAGTCGTTGGAGCCAAGGAGCGCAAGGACTTCATCATGACCTCGAGGTCGGCTTCGGCTCGTCTACATCAACCACGCTCTCCTGAGCGTTGACAACGCTTTTTGGTCTTCAAGGGTAAGTTCGCGAAAAGCCCCTCCCGTTATTGTATTACTAATAGATAGGTGCTGGCAGCTTCAGGGGTTCAGGGGCGTAGGGTAAAATTTTATTGTTTTCATACGCGGAACCCCTACAGTGGTACCAGAGCTAGATCTATGCGTAGTAATGCTAGTACGGGTAGAACACACGAGATGCAGCGTGTGGGCGTTGATCTTTTAGTTGTTACCCTCCCACGTGTACTTGTGTATACCGCCGTAATGCTTGATGAAGCGGTCCCCAACCGAATTTACGCGTTTAGTCGTGAGACTGATCCACGCTTGACATATGGCTTGTACCGTATAAAGTGGCTTAGGGGGTGTCTGTCTCTCTCGCATTAGTTGGTATACCATTTGCAACGGAGGGCCCGGAAAGGGGTGTAGTAGAGACAACTACTTGATCAGCGCTGTGCTGAAAGTTCGTAGGTAAGAACGGTTCTTGTGCGAAAGTCCATTCAACCACGTAAAACATGCAAAGATAAAGTAGAGGCGTCTAACTTTGTTTTGCAGGGGGCGTTGCTTTGTGATATGGTTGTGGCAAAGGTAAAGTGATTACCTTTTGTTACATAGTAGTAGATAGTCACGGAGGAGACGAACTACCATGCCGGAATGACACCGGTACCCTGATGTCTACGGCGCCGGAACCCTGATGCCGAAACCCGGTGACGGCGGATGGAGATCACGACATGAAGGACCATATCACATAGCATTTACATTCAATATTATTGTTTGTATGTCTTATTGTGTGCTAGTATTAGATACTCGACGGTAGCCTAATAAGATGATCCCTGTTAAAATTACCAACGATTGTGTTCCCCCTCAGTGTGCACCACCAAGAAAGTTCTTCGGTATGAGGCGATCCAGGGTTACAGGCCTGGGTGTCAGACATATCTACGTTCGCATATAGTGGGTGTAAGCCATGTTGCACAGTGAATACACTAAGGTTGAGTTGGCGAGCCTAGCATGTGCAGACATGGCCTCGGAACACGGATGGTCGAAAGATCGAGCACGAGTCGCATGAATGATGTGACTGACGTTTAGCGTCCACCCTTAAACCCACATTGATGGCCGTGATGATCGGGGGAGATGTAGCTGATAGGGGTCATGTTATCACTAGGAACCCTTTTGGGGATAGGTGTTTCTGAGTGGAGTTATTATTAACTCATTTTAATTATAAACTTAGTCTAAATTCCTTTTGCAATTATAAATGTAGATGGGACCTTTCGTGTTGACGATTGATTGGTTAGAAGGAGAGAAGCTCAGATTAGATGGATCGAACTTCTCCATATGGGTTGCACGTCTCCATGTTCTCCTTAGCGAGAACGACATGGTCGACTACATACTCAACGAGATGGATTTGGATCAGCCCACTGACCTAGAGACCCTAGAGGAGTGGAAAAACCGCTATCTCCGTCGGGAGATGGCCTCCTATATTTCAGTTGTAATGCGTTTTGGAATGGTGGACGAGTTGTGGCCTTTCATGGGTGATGTCAACCCTCGTTTAGTGATGCTACAGCTTAGGACACATTTCGTGGAGCAGACACGCATTTGGGAGCATGAGCGGATGGGAGACTTCCTCTCCATTAAGATGGAGGAGAACTCAACACTGGACGACCACTTGCAGCGCATGCATGATGTGTACATGAGGCCTGCATACTTCCTGGACATCCAGATAACGGGCTCTTTTGCAAACATCGCTGTGTTGCGGTCGCTGCCACCAAGCTACCAGCACAAGTCAGGACTTGCATAATGAGGGGCGACACGGAAACAATGGAGTTCCACCGGTTCATGACACATCTCAGGAATGTGTTGGTTGAACCAGATGTCACTCAGGTCATCAACGACAAAGGTATATATTTGATATACAGTTTTATAAATGTTATAATTGTAGGGGTTCCGCGCATGAAAACAATAAATTTTACTCTACGCCCCTGAACCCCTGAAGCTGCTAGGACCTATCAATTAGTAATACAGTAACGAGAGGGGCTTTTCGCGAACTTACCCTTGAAGACCGAAAAGCGTTGTCAACGCTCAGGAGAGCGTGGTTGATGTAGACGAGCCGAAGCCGACCTCAAGGTCGTGATGAAGTCCTTGCGCTCCTTCTGGCTCCAACTACTTGATTGCTTCAAGTGCGACACCTCGCGGGGAGTTACACACGTCCGGTTCCTGACGATGACTCCCGCTTCCCCAATCCAGCAGCAGTTGCGAAAGTAGAGCTCCCGGATCCAAATCACGCAGCACGACGGCGCTCCGCGGTGAAGATGTCTCTCACTCGTGCAGTCCAGACTTGGGACCACGGTCACGAGAGAGAGAGGGGGATAGAGAAAATATCAATTGGAGGTCCTCCCAAAAGTGGGGAGACCTTTATTGATTATTGGTGTATTTATCTAGGCCAAATACCCCACTATATATAGGGGGAGGAGGGGGTACACCTTCCCTCAAAGTCCCGGGGTGGGGCTAAAGGAGACGAGGGGGAGGGGTGGCACCGCCGTCCACCCCCATGGGCCCCGCGCGGGGGGGGGGGGGGGGGGAGGGGGGGCACTAGGGCGCCGGCCACCCCCTTGGCCCCTTCTCCCTCTCTCCTTTCCCTAATGGGCCCTCTCCCTCCGGAAATTGGCCCATTAAGCCTTTGGCCATTTTAATTGATTTTCTCTTTATTAAATAATTATGAATAAATGATTAAATCAACATTCCCACATTATTCAATCTCCGTGGCTATGGAACACCTTCCACCTCCACTCTGGACAACCTCCGGACTTACCGAAACCCTTCCGGTTTTCTCCCTACTCTTCTTCGGTGATTCCACCGATCCTATAAACACTCTCTAAGCATCATCAAGCCCTAGCGTGATACCCCACGGTTCGGGAACACGCCATACACGGTTGGGACACTCCCGCACCAATGATTGACAGAGGGACCTGGATGGCCATGTGACCCTTGTGCGTTCCACGAAGATCTTTCGTCGTTTGAACCGGGACAGTCATGTCTTATTCGCTTTGTCACTCGATACTTGCATTGCCTGAGATCTGATCAATGACATCCCCATGTCGTGTTCAATCTCGTTACTGAACAACGCTACTTGACTCGTTCCGACAAGTGATATCCCCGTGATCAAATCACACGCTGCGCAACTATTGGATATAACTTCTCCGAGTGGGCCCTTGAGTATCTTCCCATCACATGGACGGACAAATCCCGCTCTTGACATATATTGCCTCTACGGTTTCCTCCGAATACCTGAACATACCTTTATAACCACCGTATTACCAGGTGGCGTTTGATGCTATCTAAGCACTCTCGGGGGACAGTGATTGATATAGCCTCATGGTCTAAGGAATAGTCTACGAGGATCCATTTCTAATCATCATAACTTGAACTTCGTGACATGATCGGGTCACGATGTTTAGGTTTGGTATTGGTTCATCATCTCATTCTCATAATGAGATGACCTCATTTCCAACTGGCATAAATGCCACATGATCAGGAAACATGATCATCTGTTGACCAAGATACCAGTGACTAGATTTTCACTAGGAACCCCTGGTTGTTTGTATATCACATGTGTATTGATGTTTCCACTCAATACAGTTATAGCATGATATAAAACTTAATCATAAACTATATTAAATATGATAATAGTCCTTACTACTATTTGTCTCTAGGGCATATTTCCAACAGTCTCCCACTTGCACTAGAGTACAAATACACTAGCTGCATTTTGTTCTCAATCATTGGCACCAGATATCTGGTACCCTGAACATGCTTGCTCATGGAAGAGGTTGAGTCTTGGGTCTGTACTTTACAGTCCCAAATCCTTTGCAACTTACTAATGTCACCTTAATTGACATTAATACTTTATTATCACATGATAGCATCTGTGTGTTTGCATCGTCGCTATGGCAGCAGAACGAGGCCTAATTCCAGGAGCCTACAGTGATGTTAGATCAACCTCAAGGGCTTTCGTATGGGCACTGTGCCCTGGGACACATCGTTCTATGTTAAAAGCGAACTAGCCCCGCCATAACATTATACAAGACTTTAGATGGTACCCTTATCTATTATTATAAATGTATTCATCGAAACACTAGTGCACTCTCTGCAACTTTTGATGTTTTGTTCACCTCGCTTCCTACTTGACTTTAATTGGTATCTACAGAAGTTTCCAACATATTCCCTTATAACATAACCCTTTATGTTTTAAGATATGTCTTCCTTTATGGACTTGGAAGATATGTCTACAGTTCTCTATTAGACACTATGGACAAAACTTAGCTCAATGTTCTGTGATTCGAACTTAATCACTTTTAAATGTTCCTTATTTGGATCACATATTATGTTAAGTTATCATCATGGTTTACTAAGATAGAACCTATGTCTCAACATAGTGGATGACGATCATCCTTTTCTTTCTTTCAACCATTGATGTTAAACTTAATACTATTCCTAATTTGAGTCATTAAGGGACAGTTCCTTAATTAACTTCTATTCTGAAACCCCTTTCAGAATCCCTTAAGAAATACTACATAATATCATAATACACTTATTATCAACTTCTACATCTTATAAATCATTATTCACAAGTATTTGCGCTTTCATTCTTAACATACTTAAGAATTACTCCTATAAGCTCCCACTCAAAATATGTTCCTACATATCTTATATTGCTCCCACTTAAAAATATGTCAATCACATATTTTTTCAAGAAGACTTTCATAGCTCCCACTCAATTTTATGCAAATTGCATATCCACTCACTATTTTGAACAACTTCAAAATCCTTTGATCAAATATCAAACTTGGAGATTTAATATGAGATACTAGTACTATTACTAGTTTTAAATCCACTATACTTTTAGCACACATGAATCAAATTCATTTGAATTTATCCAATACCTGACAAATTGTGCTTTTGTCATTCACCCCCCTTTTCCTCTATGGCTTTGCAGTCAGTTGGGAAAATTCAAGCAACTCCTTTTACTTGTGAGATTTAGCAACGAATTGCTTTCTAATCTCAAGTGAAGTTTGCTTCTAGGATTTCTCATAATTTAGTTTACCATTATTTCCTTAGTAGTTCATAGGTATGTCATATTTCAAGAATCATGACAAGTGATTCACAAATGTCTCCATACAAGATATGGATTACATTTTGAATCCTACTTCATATAGTGAAAACACTAGTGGGGAAAACACAATGATCAATATCATTGATTCTTTCCTTCTGTGAAGAGAATTGTTCAGGAACATTGTCTGTTGCGCTTCTCAACACTGATGCAGGGTTTTGAATCCTCATCATGTTTTACACTAATTTCCATTCGCTCCATAATTGAGAAACATCACTAAAAGTGAGCTTTCTCAAGAATGTACCAAAATCCAAGCAATACGAATTTTGCTTTTCTTTTGGTTCTAGCTATGGATTTTGTATTCAAAGTTTCCAATGAATACTCTACAAGGACTTATTCGCTATTGTTTTGGTTATATCGAATAACCCCAAAACTTTCATGAATTCAAATGGTTCACTACATTCTAATTGAGTGTTAACTATTTCTAACTAATGGTCTCTACATCTACACTACAACGATTTATTTGGTGCCTTCTATTCAACCCCTTTGATATCTAATATCACATTGTGATGCTTTGCATTTTGACGTTTCAAAACGCTTTGCATTCCACAATTTCTTTTATGCCGTTCTTATAAAGTTGAATTTCATTACTATTGATCAAATCATAGTACTTGGATTCTCCTTTATATTTATACCCATTGTTGATGAAACATTTTGATCAAATCAAATAGTTTCATATTCATGTTTCCTTTGGTAAACTACTTTACACATTTAAACAATCAATTAATTATAATTACCATTTTCGTCAAAACACAATACATCGAATATGTATTTACTTTTAACAATTCTTTAAACACTTTGTATTCAAGTAATACACGGTGTTCAAGTTATTTTGCCGAACTTAGGCACGATATATATGTGATAAGAAATTGAATGACTTTCACATACTATCACATAACTTTGAATTTAAACAATGGTTTTTCATTCATTAATGAACATATCATTAAGTTGGGTGTTTTAAACAAGGCATTTTAATGTTTTACAAATGTTCATGCATTATCAATTAGTTTCAAACAACAAGGATACTTCACACATAATCAAACAAGATATGAACATGAATAGAAATCATTCATAAAGTGGAACAACTGTTTGTTACAAACTCATATGAATAACCGTCTCACGAAGTGTGAGACACACTAAATAAGTTCACAATCCCTTGATTACAATAATCATCCTAAACATAAACTAAGTGATAAATGTCGAGGGAGAGTGTCGTCGGCCATCATCATCATGCTTGCCATCAACTCGCAACGTCACCTCCTTTCCAGCAAGCACCTCTCATGCAGAAGGACCTGTTTTCAGCAAAACAGAACAAGTATCAGATATACTTAACACTGCAATGTGTTTGCAAGATTATAACATTTATAAAACTATATATCAAATATATACCTTTGTCGTTGACGACCTCTCCGGTGATTGGTTCAACTTTTACGTTCCTGAAACGTAATATGAACTCATGTAAATCCAATGCTTCCGTATCACCACTCATGATGCTACTCCAGACATGTCCTTCGTAGCTGGGAGGCTACGACCAAAGCAGTATGTCTATCGCAAATGGATTAGCCATCCAGTAATCCACGAAGTGAACCAGTCTTGTGTGTGCATCAAGCATGCGCTCCAAGTGACCCTTCAGACATGTATGTTCCTCCATCTGTATGGAAAGGAACTCTCCAAGCAACTCGTGCTTCCACATGCGCACATGGCCTATGAACTCTGCTCTCAGCTGATCCACCATCGAATATGGATCAAGATCACCCATGAGCGGATGTAGTTCATCCACCATCCTGTAACGCATTATTATCTGAATGTAGGTGGACATCTCTTGGCGATAGTACCGGTCTGTCAGCTCTTCTGGGGTCTCATAGTAGTCTGGCTCAGTCAAATCCATCGCACGGCGTATGTAGTCTACCACATGATTCCTAGTAAGGAGATCATTCAGGCGCACAAGCCAACTAGGGAAGTTGGATCCATCAAGTCTAAGTTTCTCACCCTTTACCCAATCATCAATGACAAAGTAAGCTTCACGGTGAGCCATCTATATTTATAATTGCAAAAGGAATTTAGACTAAGTTTATAATTAAATGAGTTAATAATAACTCCACTCAGAAACACCTATCCCTAGTGAGGGTTCCTAGTGATAACATGACCCCTATCAGCCACATCTCCGCCGATCATCACGGCCATCAATGTGGATTCAAGGGTGGACGCTAAACTTCGGTCACATCATTCACGTGACTCGTGCTCGATCTTTCGACCATCCGTGTTCCGAGGCCATGTCTGTACATGCTAGGCTCGCTAACTCAACCTTAGTGTATTCGCTGTGCAACATGGATTACACCCACTATATGCGAACGTAGATATGTCTGACACCCGATCATCATGGCCTGCCTCATACCGAAGAACTTTCTTGGTGGTGCACACTAAGGGGGAACATAATCGTTGGTAATTTTAACAGGGATCATCTTATTAGGCTACTGTCGAGTATCTAATACTAGCACACAATAAGACATACAAACAATAACATTGAATGTAAATGCTATGTGATATGGTCCTTCATGTCGTGATCTCCATCCGCCGTCACCGGGTTCCGACGCCAGGGTTCCGGCGCCGTAGACACCAGGGTACCGGTGTCTTTCCGGCGTGGTAGTTCGTCCCTCGTGACTATCTACTACTATGTAACAAAAGGTAATCACTTTACCTTTGCCACAACCATATCACAAAGCAACGCCCCCCTACAAAACAAAGTTGGACGCCTCTACTTTATCTTTGCTTGTTTTACGTGGCTGAATGGGATTTCGTACAAGAACCGTTCTTGCCTAAAAACTTTCAGCATAACGCTGATCAAGTAGTTGTCTCTACTACACCCCTTTCGGGGCCCTCCGTTGCAAATGGTATACCAACTAATGCGAGAGAGACAGACACCCCCTAAGCCACTTTATACGTTACAAGCCATATGTCAAGCCTGGACCAGTCTCGCGAATGAACGCGTAAAGTCGGTTGGGGGCCGCTTAATCAAGCATTACTACGGTATACACAAGTACACGTGGGGGGCAACAACTAAAAGATCAACGCCCACATGCTACATCTCCTGTGTTCTACCCGTACTAGCATTACTATGCATAGATCTAGCTCTGATACCACTGTAGGGGTTTCGCGCATGAAAACAATAAATTTTACTCTACGCCCCTGAACCCCTGAAGCTGCTGATGGCTTGTGGTTGATGTAGAGTTCGTTGGGAACCCCAAGAGGAAGGTATGATGAGCACAGCAACAAGTTTCCGTCAGTTATGAAACCAAGGTTTAATCGAACCAGTAGGAGCAAGGAAACACCCCAAAGGTGTTACTAGCTGAGCTTTGGCAGGGCGCACTACCGGTGCTAGTAGCAACGTGGAGACCTGCACAACACAACCACAGAACTTTGTCCCCAACTTGCGATGAGGTTGTCAATCTCACCGTGTTTTGCGGAAAACAAAGGATTAAATGTATCGAATGGAAAGAAGTAAAAGTTTGCAGAAAGTAAACACAAAGCGGTAAAAGATTGTAGATTGAATATAAAAGACAAGGACCGGGATCCATAGTTCACTAGAGGTGGCTCTCCTTAAGATAGATAACATGCTGGGTGAACAAATTACAGCGGGGCAATTGACAAACACCGAGAAAGCAATACATGCATATACTAATCATCTGGACTCCTTTCAGACTTGATTGGCCATTACAACATTATACATAGACCGCCATCGAACTGCATCTATGACTAATAATCCACCTTCAGGTTATCATCCGAACCCCCTCCAGTATTAAGTTACAAGCAACAGATTATTGCTTTACGAACTGCGTGTAAAGTAAACAATACGATTGTTCTATGACAAAGGATTGTTGTTTTCTCCCTAGTAGCAACAACACATCTAGTACCTTAGAGATTTCTGTCACTTCCCCATATTACCAGCATGAACCCACTATCGAGCATAAATACTAACTCTTGGATTTGCTAGCATCTACTTGGCCAAGATAGCTACTAACAACGGAAAGCATGCAAGATCACAAATAACAAAGACATGATAGAATCAATAATCAATCTGAAATAGCATCTCAATATCCATCGGATCCCCGCAAACACAACATGTAGAATTACAAATAGATGATCTTGATCATGAATGGAGCTCACAAGATCTAAACATGAAAGCACAAAGGAGGAGAACCAGCCATCTAGCTACTACATGGATCCGTAGTCCAAGGATGAACTACTCACACATCACACCGGAGGCTTTCATGGTGATGAAGAAGGCCTCCAGGGTGAATTCCCCTCTGCGACAGGGTGCCGGGAAGAGCTTCAGATCCCTCCTGATCTAGGGATGGAGATGACGGCGGCTACAGACTCTTTCGTGGATTTTTGATCGGGTCCTTAGGGTTTTCGTCCCATGGGCAATGTATAGGCGGAAGGAGAGGCTGAGGGCGTGCCGGGAGTCACCACACCACCCCCTGGCGCGGGCCTAGCCTGGCCGCGCGGCCAGGTGGTGTGACCGGCCCCTGTCCCTTCTCCGTCCCGTATTCTGGCACTTGATCACTTCCGGAAAAATAGGCACTTTGGCTTTTGTCCCGTCCAATTCCGAGAATATTCATTTTCTGACTTCCTGGAACCAAAAACAGAAGAAAACAGGCAGCTGACACTGTGGCTCTTGTTAATAGGTTAGTCCAAGAAATCATATGAAAAGTACTCCAAAGTTGGAACAAAACACAAGAAAGTGGATAAAACCAAGCATGGAACATCAAAAATTATAGATACATTTGCAATGTATCAGCTGCCAGGACCTATCTATTAGTAATATAGTAACGGGAGGGACTTTTCACGAACTTACCCTTGAAGACCGAAAAGCGTTGTCAACGCTCAGGAGAGCGTGGTTGATGTAGACGACCCGAAGCTGACCTCAAGGTCGTGATGAAGTCCTTCGCTCCTTCTGGATCCAACGACTTGAGTGCCTCAAGTGCCACACCTCGCGGGGAGTTACACACGTCTGGTGCCTGACGATGACTCCCGCTTCCCTGATCTAGCAGCAGTTGCAGAAGTAGAGCTCCGAGATCCGAATCCCGCAGCGCGACGGCGCTCCGCGATGAAGATGTTTCTCGCTCGCGCAGTCCAGACTTGGGACCATGGTCACGAGAGAGAGAGGGTGACATGGGTATACCCTACAGGTACTCGAGTTTGGTATATACGGCATGGATACAGCGGAAGCCCACGGTGTCGCCAAGGCCCAAAGAGAGAACTCGAGTAGCCTACAGACTCTCGATTGCTTGAAGTCAAGAAGAAGCTAAAGATAGAAAGTTTAAAGGGGAAAACCCTAACCTGTAATGACTCGACCTGCTACCCGGGACCTAGCCTATCTATATAAAGGCTAGGAGGGGGCGGTGAGGAGGACACACGTAACCCTAGTTTCCACAACCCTCGCCAGATTGCATCTGCGCACCATTGTAATCCTCGATTCCTTTGATAATTCCACGAGCAGACAAGCAGGAGTAGGGACCTCTACGAGGCCTGAACCTAGGTAAATCTTCGAGTCCCCTATGTGCTTGTTTGCTAGCCGATAGATGTCTCTAGTGCTCCCTCCTTCTCCAAAACCCAAGTCCATAACAATGGCATTGATGAGTTAAACCCTCGTCAATTGGCGTCGTCTGTGGGAATTGGGAGTGCTGATGTTGCGGCTTCTTTGGCCCATCAACTGTGATCTACAACTCTGCAACAACGGAGATTTGCCAGCTCTTCGGCGCGTTCGACTTCACCGTCCACACGCCGGCCACTTGCCTGGCTTTCGAATCCGTAGGCGACGGAATTAGATTGGCGATCGGGAGCTTCCGCTTCCAAGTTGGTCAGATGGGCACGCTTCGCATGCCTGACCAGCCGACAATACCATCGATTACCCCAGCATCATGGTTCCCTCCGTCGATCGGCACCCTCAGCAAACTCAACGCCACGGCAACAGTTGGGAGTACAGACAGCGACAGTAGTCGAGAATCCGATCTAGGAGATCTGGCAACTGAAGATGGAACCTACGGTTCCAGATCTGAAAGTTGTGGGAGCAGCAACTTCCCCAACCACTTCATGTGCGCCGTCATCAACGCAGGCGACTGATACATTGCAAATGTATCTATAATTTTTGATGTTCCATGCTTAGTATTATCCGCTTTCTTGTGTTTTGTCCACACTTTGGAGTACTTTTCATATGATTTCTTGGACTAACCTATTAACAAGAGCCACAGTGCCAGCTGCCTGTTTTCTGCTGTTTTCGGTTCCAGGAAAGTCAGAAAATGAATATTCTCGGAATTGGACGGGACAAAAGCCAAAGTGCCTATTTTTTCGGAAGTCATCAAGTGCCAGAATACGAGACGGAGAAGGGCCAGAGGCCGGCCACACCACCTGGCCGCGTGGACAGGCTTGGCCCGCGCCAGGGGGTGGTGTGGCCAGCCCAGGCACCCTCTCGGCCTCTCCTTCTGCCTATAAGATGCCCTCAGGACGTAAACCCTAAGTACCCGATCAAAAATCCACGAAAGAGTCTGTAGCCGCCGTCATCTCCATCCCTAGATCGGGAGGGATGTGAAGCTCTTCCCGGCACCCTGCCGGAGAGGGGAATTCACCCTGGAGGTCTTCTTCGTCACCATGCAAGCCTCTGGTGTGATGCATGAGTAGTTCATCCTTGGACTACGGATCCATGTAGTAGCTAGATGGCTGGTTCTCCTCCTTTGTGCTTTCATGTCTAGATCTTGTGAGCTCCGTTCATGATCAAGATCATCTATTCGTAATTTTGCATGTTGTGTTTGTGGGGATCCGATGGATATTGAGATGCTATTTCAGATTGATTATTGATTCTATCATGTCTTTGTTATTTGTGATCTTGCATGCTTTCTGTTGTTAGTAGCTATCTTGGCCAAGTAGATGCTAGCAAATCCAACAGTTAGTATTTATGCTCGATAGTGGGTTCATGCCTTTGGTAATCTGGGGAAGTGACAGAAATCTCTAAGGTACTAGATGTGCTGTTGCTAGTAGGGAGAAAACAACAATCCTTTGTTCATGGAACAATCGTATTGTTTACTTTACACGCAGTTCGTAAAGCAATAATCTGTTGCTTGCAACTTAATACTGGAGGGGTTCGGATGATAACCTGAAGGTGGATTATTAGTCATAGATGCAGTTCGATGGCGGTCTATGTATAATGTTGTAATGCCCAATCAAGTCTCAAAGGAGTCAAGATGATTAGTATATGCATGTATTGCTTTCTCGATGTTTGTCAATTGCCCCGCTGTAATTTGTTCACCCAGCATGTTATCTATCTTAAGGAGAGCCACCTCTAGTGAACTATGGATCCCGGTCCTTTTATTTTACATACAATCTACAATCTTTTACTGTTTTGTGTTTACTTTCTGCAAACTTTTACTTCTTTCCATTCAATACGTTTAATCCTTTGTTTTCCGCAAAACACGGTGAGATTGACAACCTCATCGCAAGTTGGGGACAAAGTTCTGTGGTTGTGTTGTGCAGGTCTCCACGTTGCTACTAGCACCGGTAGTGCGCGCTGCCAAAGCTCAGCTAGTAACACCTTTGGGGTGTTTCCTTGCTCCTACTGGTTCGATTAAACCTTGGTTTCATAACTGAGGGAAACTTGTTGCTGTGCTCATCATACCTTCCTCTTGGGGTTCCCAACGAGCTCTACATCAACCACGTACCAGCACTTTTCTGGGCGCCGTGCATTGAGCCATCAGTGACTCCTCCGCCAATCACGACAACACGGGCAACGGTGGCCACGGAGCCGACCTGCCATACCGCGGCATACCAAATGGCGGACCACCGCCAAACGGGGGCCCTACCAACGGCACCCCCGTCAACAACAGAGGGGCAGTCGAACCTCCAACTATAATAAACGAGTAGACCGGCGAATGCGTCGTGATCAGGCTCAATGACCTCGAGTGGGCTCGCTGCCGTGAGGCCCTGCGGGGTAACCCTTTACCCTTCGGCTCCCTGCAAGAACTGCTGATGGGTTACCATTGGCTCCTGAAAGAGGAGTACAAGCGCCAACTACAAACAATCGCGCAACTCGAGGCACGCAAGAAGGCGGCAGACAAGTCGAGCCTCCGACGAGCCGGGCTCTCCTCCCATGGAGGATCCTCCTCCAAGTGCAACGAGTACCTCGCTAACAAGAGGTGATCTCGACTGGCCCACCTCACTGAACAGGAGCGTGTAGAAGCCGAAAAGGTCCTCGACTTCGGCTCCATGATAGTGTACTCGCGTGGCAACGTGCTACCAAAAACACCGCAAGCTGCGGTAACGGCGGCCACCATGTACCTCCTCAACAACCAACCACCAGCTGGAGACCCTCAGGCCGCCATGCACCGATCTACGATCGCACGCTTAGGGTTAATCGAGGCCGCCCTCGACAAGGAGCCAACACCAGAGCCAAAGAAAGGAAAGGTTCTAGCAAAATGCTACTCCTTACCCTCATCCAGTGATGACAGTCACGATCTGTCTCGACGCCGCCGCTCATGGCGACATGACCACAACTACGACGTGCGTGACGATATCACGCAGCGCAAGATCGACAAGTCAAGGGCGCGACGTGCCCGATCGACTGACTCAGAAGACGAGGATGTGGAGCTCTGTGGCGCTAGATGCTTCAGCAGGGCCATCAGGCAAAAGCGAATGCCCAAGGGGTTTAAGCTCCCATCAGAGAACCCGAAATTTGACGGTCTGCAGGACCCGAAAATCTGGTTGGAGGACCACATCTCCTCCGTCAGGCTTCACGGAGGAAGTCTAAGTACGGCCATGCAGTGCTTGTAGCTACAGCTATAGGGCGCCGCCCGAGCATGGCTCAACAACCTCCCACGCGGATCCATTCGCAGTTGGGAAGAGCTGGTTTACAGTTTTGTGTGCAACTTCAAGGGCACCTACAAAAGGCCTGCATCAATCGAAGCGCTGAGGTGCTGCCAGCAAAGATCGGGCGAATCAGTACGCTCGTACATCTAGAGGTGGTCCATCATCAAGAACTCTGCAGAAAATATCTTAGAGGACCACGCAATCGACACATTCAACGGCGGCGTTCGCCACACAGAGCTCAGGGAGGAGCTAGGCCGCTTGAAGCCCAAGACCATCGACCACCTGATGGAAATCGCGAATCGGTGGGCTGACGGAGAAGATTCGGTGAAGAATCACGTTCACTCCGACGAGGAAGCAGAACTCGAGCACAGACATGACCGCCGAAGCAAACGGCGAATGCGCATCTATGACGATCGGGACGACGTCAAGATGGTCGCAGACGGCTACGCCGACAGGCGCGACGACAGCCGCAACAGCGGTTACCACAGCGGTGGGTACCGCGACTCTGGGAATACCACGCAAGTATGGCAGCACCACACTTGCGACGAAGCACCCGCCACGTCCGTTGAAGACAAGCTGTCCGGACCATGCACCGTGCACTTCTACATCGACAAGCATGACGGCAAAAAGAAATCCAGCCACCTCCTCAAAGACTGCCGCGAGTTCCTCAAACTCCATGAAGGCCTGGCTCGGATGAATCGCGACGCAGTCAACAGGGGTGACGGAGCCGCCCCAGGCGATGTGGCCCACGGAGCTCCTCCACCACCACCTGGACCACCGCCAAGCGCGGCTGCACCCGGCCAACATCATGGAGGCGAGTCATACCCACGGGCCATGGGCACCATGATGATCTAAAAGGGTCGCCTCTCCAACCGGGTGCAAAAGGCCATCACTCGCCAAGTCAATCTGGCAACAAACTCGCCACCATCTACCACTGAGTACCTCAGTGGAAGCGAGTCCTGCATCACCTTCGACAAGCGTGACCATCCGCCCCAAGTACCTCGCCCAGGCCACTGTCCCCTCGTACTCGAGGCACAAATTGGAGGCTTCGACATGAGCCACATCTTCAAGGACGGCGCAAGCGGCATCAACCTTATATTCGTGAGTACCTTGCGAGCAATGAGGATCCCTCTGACTTGCTTAGAGGCCTCAGACACAACATTCCACGGCATCGTCCCAGGCAAGGGCGTGTATCCCCTTGGCAAAATTAACCTCAACGTTATCTTCGGCACACCGAAAAACTTTCGGCGCGAGCGCATCGACTTCGAGGTTGTTGACTGACCCTCACAGTACCACTGCATCCTCGGACGTGTCGCGTTCGCTAGGTTTAGGGCAGTGCCACACTACGCCTATCTACAGATGAAAATGCCAGGCCCCAATGGCATCATCACAGTCAACGGGAGCTTCGAGAGGTCTGACAGTTGTGATAGGGAATTCAACAGAATTTCCCAGTCCTTCGGCATGCAGGAAGAACTTGCAAGATTAAAGGAGTCGACAGACGACAGTCTGCCTCCCCTAAGCCGGCCAAGCTCACCGGACCTATCTTTCGACTCATCGATGCACACAAAGAAAGTTCAGGTCCACCCATCGGATCCTATGTAAAAGGAGAGGGCCTTATCAACATAAAATAGATAATTACCAGGGTGTTCAATGCAATGTGATAAAGAGGGCTCCATGAATCTGGAAGCATACATCCACGTCTAGGATAAGCCCGAGACACGTGAGCCCACCAAGACGACCCTCATCGCCAACAACTTGAGTCCCGCATAGGAACTCGCGCTCGTCGAATTCCTCCGTGAGCACTGGGAAATCTTCGCCCAGTGTCCTGCGGACATGCCAGGAGTTCCCAGGGAATTCGCCGAGCACGCACTCAATGTCAACCCAGACGCAAGGCCAGTCAAACAAAAAATTTGGTGATTGTCCGAACCAAGAGCAAAGGCAGTTGGAATGGAGATCAACAGAGTCCTCGACGCCAAATTTATACGCGAGATCAAGGAAAGCACTTGGCTTGCCAACACGGTGCTAGTACCAAACAAAGACACGGATATCCTGCGGATGTGCGTGGACTTCACCTCTCTGAATAAGCACTACCCAAAGGATCACTTCCTGCTACCACGAATCGTTGATGACCCACAAGTATAGGGGGTGTATTGCAGTATTTTCGAGGGAAGTGAAACCAAATTTATTGATTCGACACAAGGGGAGCCAAAGAATATTTATAAGCCTTAACAACTGAGTTGTCAATTCAGCTGCACCTGGAAACAATCTTGCTCACAGTAGTTTATCAGTAGCAACAGTTTTGTAGTAGGAATAGTAAAGTAACAGCAGTAGTAAAGCAAACACAGTAGTAACAAAAGCCGTAAATAATGGGATTCGAGTGCGGTAGGCATAGGGATGGATGGACGGGCGTTGCATGGATAAGACAATTCACATAGCAATCAGAACATAGGGAAATTGCAGATAAATAAGATAAAGCACCCAAGTACTAGACAATCCTAGGCATGTGTTCCATATAGTCATACGTGCTCGCAATGAGAACTTGCACAACATCTTTTGTCCTGCCCGCCTGTTTGCAGCGGGGGAACTACTGGCAATTAAGGTGCTCCTTTTAATAGAGCACCGGAGCAAAGCATTAACACTCCGTGAACACATGTGATCCTCACATCAAAGCCTTTCCCTTCCAGTTATCCCAATTTCTGTCACTTCGGGGCCATAGGTTCCGGACAACAACATGTGTATACAACTTGTAGATAAGACCAAGATCACTACTATCATAATGAATCAATAACAAGTTCAGATCTGAAATCATGGCACTCGGGCCCTAGTGACAAGCATTAAGCACAACAAGTCGCAACAAAGTCATAAAGCACTAATAAAAGATACTAGGCACCATGCCCTAATGATCTGATGCCATTACATGAACGATCTCATCCAATCCCTACCATCCCCATAGCCTACAATGGGGGATTACTCACTCATAGATGGGAGAAACATGGATGCTCGATGGAGAAGCGATGGTGATGATGATGGCGATGATCTCCTCCAATTCTCCGTCCCGGCAGGGTGCCAGAACGGAGTTTCTGGTGCTGTTTCGTGGAATCTGGTGGTGGCAGCGGAGTGGAACTCCTTCTGGAAAAACGTCGAACCCCCCGAAGTTTTTAGGTCAGAAGGCTCCTTATAGGCGAAGAGAGAGGCCGAGGGGGTGCCTGGAGGGCCCACACCACCCCCTGGCGCGGCCTGGCCTGGCCCGCGCCACCAGGTGGTGTGGCCACCCCAGGGCTCTTCTCCGTCTCGTATTCTGGCTCCTGGAGTCTTTGGGTGAAATAGGATTTTTGGCATATTTTCCGGGATTTTTCCTAATAGTTGATTTTCTACACAAAAAATAGACACCAAGGCAATTCTGCTGAAAACAGTGTCAGTTCGCATTAGTTGCATCCAAATCACACAAGTATAGAGGAGAAACAATAGCAAAAGTGTTCGGGAAAGTAGATACGTTTTGGACGTATCAACTCCCCCCAAGCTTAGCTTATTGCTTGTCCTCAAGCAATTCAG
The DNA here is from genome assembly GCA_910589775.1 of Avena eriantha. Classification (NCBI taxonomy): domain Eukaryota; kingdom Viridiplantae; phylum Streptophyta; class Magnoliopsida; order Poales; family Poaceae; genus Avena; species Avena eriantha. The sequence goes on along the minus strand of OU342745.1, from coordinate 486,245,205 downwards.
TTGAAAATTGAGTGCGATAAAAGAACTTTCATGAACACATTTGCTCATAAGATGTAAATATTCTCAGCAATGTGATCAACTACTTGGACAATTCATAATAAAGAGCATGCAACCAAGTCTACTTAATAGTCATTGCAAGCTATGAAGAGATTCCAACTCAAGAATAATAAGTAGCATGAAGCACGAACATAAGCAACATTACAATGCTCATAGAAAGGTATGATAGAGTGGTATCTCGCTTGCCTTTGATTATGAATATCAAGGCACCTCTGAAGTTCAAGTGATGACTAGAAATAAAGATATCAAGGATACAAGCATCAAAGTCATAACACAAATAATCAAGTAATGGAACAAACACAAAGAATGACAACTATGCTCTCAAGAAGGTGCTCAAAGAATATGTGGAGACTCAACAAGTAGAAGAAAAAGGTTTTGAATAATTTTGAAAGGATTCCAAATGCTGAAAGTAAGGTACTCGTTAGCTTTGAGCTCTCATTGCCCCTATCATAAGCATGTTTAATGTGGTTAAGGTGAAAGTGACACAACTAAGAGGATATGCTTGACAAGTTATAAATCAAAATCTCATGCCCCTTACTTACGAAGACCGATCCTCATGCTACTCAACTTCAGTCACAAGTAAGCTCTTGTCATTGTAAGTATATACGTATCATAGAGAACCGCCAACGGGGTACCCCTTGCACATGACACGGGAGCTATCCCATAATCAAAATACAAGGCAAGCAGACAATGAGCATCTCGGCAATCTTTTTATTTACTATGTGCATAGATTTTTATTGAGGATGCTTCATAGAATGCTCATTATGGTGATGCTGCAAGTTTCCACCATGATTAGGCATGGCGTTTCTATAACACACATACAAACTCCATGATCTTACAAGTTACACTTTTATTTCACACCGTCGGGATCCGTAAGCAAAAGAACATGATATCAACGGGGTACAAAGTACAAGTGCAATGTTGAAAGCGTTCCCCATGAAACATGGTTCTGCTAATTTCAACTTATAAAGCGCAAGCATATACGCAACAAAGAAGGACCCAATGGTTCAAGTTTATTAGATGCAAAAAAGTAAAGTGTGTCATCAAGTTCGTGAGAGCTTTAATCACTAACTTTCTCATAACAAGCAAACATTTTATTCGGAAGAAAACAAGGCATAATAAATATGCGCGGAGGTAGCAAATGATGCTAATGGGTAGGTATGGTGGACACTTTGGAAATATTTGGTTTAGGGAGTTGGAAACTTGAGTAAAACACTCAGTGGAAGTGAATGCTAGTAATAGTAAGGGAGCGACAAACGAGAGAGCAATAGCTGTCATAATCATGCTTGCAACAAAACAGGACTACTCATGGCATGAAAGTGATTCAAGATCCTCAAGGCAAAATAATTCATCGAGGCTTAACTGATTATTACAGTCATGAGCATGCGTGAGCATGTGCCAAGTCAATCAAATGAAACATTCAGAGGAGGATACCACGGTGTCATACCAATTTATGAATAGAGTAATGCAAGCAAACATTCATGACACATGCTACAAACTATTAGCGGGCTAGAGCTAATCACAAGAAAGCAAGAACTACTAAGCATCCAAAGATAACATACACCCTACATGAATAGACTAAGCATTCCCACAGTGATGAGTATATGTACAAAAATGAAAACAAATAGAGTTCGTTACCAGCCTGTTACCACGCCTCAAGTTGTCATTAATCCTCATTATTGCTCTTCACTTGTGTGGCTGGAATAAAAATATGAAACCCAATAATCCACTGAGGACTGACGAACCCTGTAGCAAACTCACAAAAACCAAAGAAGAACGACAAATATTTTTGGTGTTTTCGATTTTTAAACAAGAACCAAAAAGAGAAAAACAAGCAAAGCAAAATCTTTTTGGGTTTTTGAATAGTTCAAACAAAGCAAAAAGGGGAAAAGCAAACCAAGGCAAAAAGAAGAAGCAAACCAAAGAGAAACAACAGAAATATTTTTGGTATTTTTGTGTTTTTAGAAAGCAAAAGCGAAGAAGAACGAAAAGTAAAAAAGAGAACGAAAACATGAATATACAAAGTACCGACGCAACATGATATGGATATAAGTGCGGTGTCGGCGTACCTCCCCCAAGCTTAGGCTTTTGGCCTAAGTGGGTATCAATCCCAAGCTGGCCAGGATGAAGTGTCACCGGGGTACGACGAGGAGGTACCCTCGTCCTGGTGCGAGCTCGAGTACGCCCCTCCGTAATGTGCGGAGTAATCATAGGAGGGCGCATCCTCCTGGTTCTACTCGTGGAAACCCAACAAGCGAAGCTGCTCGTCCACCTCCTCCTTGGAGCGCGACCACGGTCTCCTGTCAACACTAAACAAAGCAGGCTGTGGAAAAAGGATCTCCCTTTCATCCCCGTCAGTGAAAATCATCCTATATACTAGATTGTTCAAATCAGAGGTAGCAGTGACAAACTGATGAGTTTTCATGGCAACAAGGTCGAGCCTCTGTGGTGCCAACATAGCATCATCGCGACCCACTGAAAGACCTAATGCATTGACCATGCGCGATGCAATGATGCCCCCATAGATAGGCCCCCTAGCAGCTAGGCGGCGAGCAATAAGCGAGCCAAGATTATATCGAGTATCATTGTTAAGCGCAGTAGCAAGGAATGCTAAATGATAGTTGGAGATATTACTTGTGTTCTCCCTACCCAGTACACTAGTAGCAAGATAATATGCAAAGTATCTAAGAGCAGGGAGTTGGATATTTCTTATCTTTCCACGCTGCGCCACGCGGTCATCATCATTGGTCACCCCTCGGTATAGCTCCAGCAAATCAGCGGGTCGCCCTTGAATTTTCTTCACAGTCCCTGTCATACACACACCTACAATACTGCAAAATCTCTCCAAAGGCATGGTGAAGGGCATGTCATAGATTTTAAAAGAGACAGTAGATTGATAGGGTGTGTTAGTAAATGAGAAGCTCTCAACAAAAGTTTTGGTGAGCATAGCGTATTGTGCACTCTCATCTTGCATATAAGAGGTTAAACCAACCCTCTCAATCAGTAGCAAGAAATCATCAAGAATACCTGCAGCTTGCAAGAAAGTAAAACAAGGAAAAGAGGATGGGTGAGCATCTCCATCATCCTTTTCACTGCCAATGCGTGCTGCAATGAGGTCTTCATTGTATGATGGCCTAGCTTGAGAGGCTGTTCTTGAGGGCCTCGACCTCCTAGATGCATCACTCTCAAATATCTCTCCAAAAGTATGGTTGTTCATGCTTGGTATTCTGAAATTTAAACACCTATTAAACAAGTGATTGCAAAGTAAATATAATGAAGGATTCTACTCATAGGGACTTGCAAGAGGCCTAAACATGCATCAAAACTATATCTCTAAGCATCAAACAAGCTTACAAGCTCTCATAACCAGTCACCTACAGCAGCAAAATACTCAACATATAATCCACTAAACACAAATCTACTTGGACAAGGGGAGGAGTCACATACCAAGGAACAATTGCTCCAAATTTCCGAAAGAAAGATGGGCTGAGCAAGGAGATCGAAGAAATTGAGAGCAAGCACAGAAAGAACGCGATTTTGAGCTATGAACTGAAGCTTACTCGGGAGAGAGAAGAAAGTGGCAGGTGAGAGAAGTAGTGGGGGGCCAGGGGTGGCCCACACCAAGGCATGGCGCCACCTAGGGCTGGTCGCGCCACCACATGGTGTGCCTACCTGGTGGGCCCCCTGGTACTTACTAGGTACTCCTATGCCCCTTTTTTCATGTAAAAATTTAATATGAATTTTCTGGAATTTTTCGAGACACTTTATTTTTGGGCATTTTTTAGAAATAGAAGAATGATTTTCTGACAGACAGATTTTTTTCTTTTGGAAACATGATGCAAGGACAAAACAAGGCTAGAACTACAGAAGTTCTAACATGCAAGCAACTAACAACACATAGAAAACTAAACGAAAGCAAAAACTAAAATGCGAAGGATAGAAACAAACGAAGATAATCATAATGAAATCATTGTTTCGTTCAATGGAATCCTTTTGTTAGCAAGGTTGATCAAGTCTTGCAACCAAAACAATTGCATATGAGACAAAAATTTGTACTCCACTAATGATTATGTTACCTCAACCTTGATAGCAATGGTCCCAATCATAATAGTTTCAAATTTTTCTCTTGGTATGGGACACTATATTTCTCCAACTTGAATGCCTTCAACATGTTCAATTGAATTCAAACCATAAGTCCTTTCAATCTTCTTGGGGAAATAGACCGTATGTTCCTTGTCATTAACATTGAAGGTCACCTTGACTTGATTACAATTAATAACAGCTCCTGCAGTATTAAGAAAAGGTCTCCCAAGAATAATAGACATATTATCATCTTCAGGCATTTCAAGCACAAATAAAAATCAGTTAATATCAAGAAATTGTGAGCCACCTGAACAGGTACATCCTCACATATACCCACGGGAATAGTGGTAGATTTATCAGCCATTTGCAAAGATATATCAGTTGGTATCAATTTTTCAAGCTGAAGCCTCTTATAGAGAGAGAAAGGCATAACACTAACTCCAACTCCCAAATCACACAAAGCAGTTCTAACATAACTGTTCTTAATAGAGCAAGGGATAGTTGGAATCCCTGGGTCTCCAAGCTTCTTAGGAACCTTACCATTGAAGGAATAATTAGCAAGCAAAGTAGAAATTTCTTCATTAGGGATCTTCCTTTTATTCGAGACAATATCCTTCATATACTTTGAGTAAGGAGGCAATTTAATAGCATCGGTCAAAGGAATTTGCAAAAATAAAGGCTTCATCCACTCACAAAACTTATTTTAGTGTTCATCTTCCTTTGACTTGTGTTTCTTATCAGGGAAAGGCATAGGTTTTTGGACCCAAGGTTCTCTTTCACTACCATGTTTCTTAGCAATAAAATCTTCTTTAGTGTATTTAGTAGTCTTAGTGTGGTTTTTAGGTTCTTCTTCAACTTTTTCTTCATTAGGCACTTCATTTTCTTCATTACCACTTTCAGTTTCAGCATCAGAGATAGATATACTATTAGGATCTATAGCAGGTTCAGAGGGTTCTACAACAGTTTTATGTTTCCTTTTCCTTTTCTTACGAGTAGAACCACCATTTTCAGCTTGTTGACAATCCTGCTCAATCCTTTTGGGATGCCCCTCAGGATATAGAGGATCCTGGGTAGCAGCACCACTTCTAGTTCTAATTTCATAAGCATGTTTTTCTTTAGCAGCATTAACTAGCAAATCGTTTTGCACTTTAACGAGTTGATCTATTTTAGTTTGAACCATTTGAAAGTGTTTAACAATCATTTTAACATCATTAGAGGTTCTTTCCACGATATCTTTCAACTCAACAATAGCTCTAGTGTTTTCCATTAGATGATTTTGCACCCTTTTATTAAAGTTATCTTGCTTAACAATAAAGATATCAAATTCTTCTAAGCATTGATCATGAGGTTTAGCATAAGGGATATCACCTTCATCAAAGTGTTGGAGAGAGTGTACCTCAATAGTGTATGAGTAGGGAATAGGCTTACATAATTCTTCTACAGGAGGTAAATTCTTGACATCTGCAACTTTAATTCCCTTCTCCTTAAGACATTTCTTAGCTTCCCTCATCACTTCATTTAATTCAATAACTCCCCTCTTCTTGGATGTTGGAATAGGCACCAGAATAGATGGTTCATGTACAATTACTTCAGGTATAGCTTGTTTAGGAGGAGTCCAATCTTCATAATTCTTGCTTATTTTAGCCATTAATTCCTTAGCTTCCTTAGGAGTCCTATTCCTGAAAACACAATCATCACAACTATCTAGGTATGTCCTAGATTCTTTGGTTAGTCCATTATAAAATATATCAAGAAGCTCATTCTTAGCTAATGGACTTCCAACCTGTGCATGAATCAAAGCACAAAACCTTGCCCAAGATTCAGGCAATACCTCTTTTTCTCCCTGTTTAAAATCAAAAAGTTCTTGCAAAATAGCATGTCTAGCACTGGGAGGAAAATATTTATGCAGAAAAGTACTAATCAAGCACTCAGGGCTATCAATAGATCCAGGAGGTAAATTACTAAACCAAGTTTTAGCTTCTCATTTCAGTGAAAAAGGAAAAATCTTAGCAACAAAATAAGTACGCATCTTAATATCATCAGAAAACAAGCCACTCATAGTAGAAAGTTCATTCATATGTGCTACCGCACTTTCATTCTTAGTCCCACAAAAAGGTTCTTTCTCGACAATAGCTATGTAAGATAGATCGAGAGAGAAATCATAATCTTCATCTATAATGTTTATGGGAGAAGCAACAAGCTTAGCATCAAGAGATAATTTGGGTCTAATAGTACGCCTCTCAAGGAGACTCTTAGCAGCGCTCCTATCATGGGTGTTCTTACATTCTTCAATGAACTCATCGGTAACTCAACATAATCTTCTTTAGTATCATAACTCTCAGTAGACTCAGGTGAGCTAACAGGTGTGGTAGTGTCTTCATTAGGAGTTTCGGTATTTCCAGCTATAGTTCTAGCAATCGTAGCATCTAGGAAAGGACCTAATGAACCACTCTTATCAAGCACAATAGAAGCAGCATCATAAGTATCAGAAGTTTCAGATTCAACAGTAGTAGCAGTGTGTGTAGCATGTGTATGTGGTGGTGTAAGGAACTTACTCAAAACAGACGGTGAATCAAGAGTAGTTGAGGTGTTCAGAACCGTACCTCTTCTTGTAGTGGATGGTAAAATATGAACCTTGCCATCACGAGACTTACCCATGATGGATGGATAGCAGCGAACAATAGAGAATCCAAGTGAACTTGATAAATAAAGCTATGCTCCCCGGCAACGGCGCCAGAAAATAGTCTTGATGACCCACAAGTATAGGGGGTGTATCGCAGTATTTTCGAGGGAAGTGAAACCCAATTTATTGATTCGACACAAGGGGAGCCAAAGAATATTTATAAGCCTTAACAACTGAGTTGTCAATTCAGCTACACCTGGAAACAATCTTGCTCACAGCAGTTTATCAGTAGCAACAGTTTTGTAGTAGGAATAGTAAAGTAACAGCAGTAGTAAGGCAAAGACAGTAGTAACAAAAGTAGTAAACAATGGGATTCGAGTGCGGTAGGCATAGGGATGGATGGACGGATGTTGCATGGACAAGACAATTCACATAGTTATTAGAACATAGGGCAATTGTAGGTAAATAAGATAAAGCACCCAAGTACTAGACAATCCTAGGCATGTGTTCCATATATAGTCATACGTGCTCGCAATGAGAACTTGCACAACATCTTTTGTCATGCCAGCCCGTTTGCAGCGGGGCCTCTAGGGAACTACTGGCAATTAAGGTGCTCCTTTTAATAGAGCACCGGAGCAAAGCATTAACACTCCGTGAACACATGTGATCCTCACATCAAAGCCTTTCCCTTCCGGTTATCCCAATTTCTGTCATTTCGGGGCCATAGGTTTCGGATAACAACGTGTGTATACAACTTGTAGATAAGACCAAGAACACTACTATCGTAATGAATCAATAACAAGTTCATATCTGAAATCATGGCACTCGGGCCCTAGTGACAAGCATTAAGCACAACAAGTCGCAACAAAGTCATAAAGCACTAATAAAAGATACTAGGCACCATGCCCTAACGATCTGATGCCATTACATGAATGATGTCATCCAATCCCTACCATCCCCATAGCCTACAGCGGGGGATTACTCACTCATAGATGGGAGAAACATGGATGGTTGGTGGAGAAGCGATGGTGATGATGATGGCGATGATCTCCTCCAATTCCCCGTCCCGGTAGGGTGCCAGAACGGAGTTTCTGGTGCTATTTCGTGGAATCTGGTGGTGGCGGCAGATCGGAACTCCTTCTGGAAAAACGTCGAACCCCCCGAAGTTTTTAGGTCAGAAGGCTCCTTATAGGCAAAGAGAGAGGCCGAGGGGGTACCTGGGGGCCCACACCACCCCCCTAACGCGACCTGGATTGGCCCGCGCCACCAGGTGGTGTGGCCACCCCAGCGCTCTTCTCCGTCTCGTATTCTGGCTCCTGGAGTCTTCGGGTGAAATAGGATTTTTGGCATATTTTCCGGGATTTTTCTTGATAGTTGATTTTCTGCACAAAAAGTAGACACCAAGGCAATTCTGCCGAATACACCGTCAGTTCGCATTAGTTGCATCCAAATCACACAAGTATAGAGGAGAAACAATAGCAAAAGTGTTCGGGAAAGTAGATACATTTTGGACGTATCAATCGTCCAGATCATTGACTCCACCGCGGGATGTGAGCGCCTCTGCTTCCTCGACGCCTACTCAGGCTACAACCAGATTCAAATGAAGGAAGAAGATCAAGAAAAAACAGCGTTTACAACGCCTTTTGGTGTGTTCTGCTACAACACAATGCCCTTTGGGCTGAACAACGCAGGAGCCACCTACCAGCAGTGCATGCAGGCTTGCCTCAAGAACCAACTTGGTCGCAACATCCAAGTCTATGTTGATGACCTAGTAATCAAGACCAAAGAGGAAGCTTCACTATTCGATGATTTGCGTGAAACCTTCGCCAACCTCGACTGCTACCGGGTCAAGCTCAATCCGGACAAATGCGACTTCGGCGTACTATCTGGGCAATTACTTGGATATCTTATCTCCACGAGAGGGATCAAAGCGAACCCAAAGAAAATAAAAGCCATACTGGCCATGGAGAAGCCAAAAAACAGAAGAGGCATCCAGCAGCTGGCTGGGCGAATCACGACACTCAGTCGATTCATCAGTCGAATGGGCGAGAAGGCACTACCTTTCTACCAACTCCTCCGCAAAGCCGACAAATTCGAGTGGACCAATGAGGCACAGGAAGCATTCGAAGACCTCAAGCGCCTACTATCCACCTCGCCAGTACTGGTGACTCCACGCGAAAGGGAACCACTATTGCTATACATCTCCGCCACCAACCAGGTGGTCAGCACGGTGCTCGTGGTAGAACGAGCCGAAGAAAACAAAGTCCATGGAGTACAGCGCCCAGTCTACTACCTCAGCGAGGTACTTACGCCAACAAAACAGCGGTACCCGCACTACCAGAAATTGGCGTACGACATCTTCATGACGGCCCGGAGACTGCGTCACTACTTCCAGGAACACCCAATCGTGGTAGTCAACGAAGCCCTGCTTGGGCACATCCTCAACAATCCCGACGCCACCGAACGAGTCGCACTTTGGGGAATTGAACTGTCTCCACGAGACATTACATATGAAAAACACGATGCAATAAAGTCGCAAGTTCTCCCTGACGTCCTCGTGCACTGGATGGAGAACCAGCTCCCAGAAAAACTATATATGTCCTACCTCTGGACAATGCACTTCGACGGATCCAAGCGAAAGGACGGAGCTGGCGCAGGTGCATACTGACATCACCTCAGGGAGACAAGCTGAAATATATTCTGCGAATGCAGTTCACTGCCTCCAACAACGAAGCTGAATACAAGGCCTTGCTCCATGGGATGAGGATGGCAAAAGCCTGCGGTGCCAAGAGGCTCATAATATACGGCGATTCCAAGCTGGTCGTCAACCAGACAATGCATGAGTGCGACGCACTGAACGACAATATGATCGCCTACCGCGACCTCTATGACACACTCGAAGGGGACTTCCATGGTTGCAAGCTGCGGCACATAGGCTGCGAAAGCAATGAAGAGGCAGATACACTCGGCAACATTGGTTCTACCTGTGACCCCATACCACCTGGGGTATTTCTCGAGCGCATCTGTGAATGCTCCATCAAGCCAAAGGCCACAGAGAAGAAGACAAGCGCAATAGCAGACTCGGGGGCTACGCCGCCCAATGAGCCAATGGCACTCGACGACTCGGAGCTTGACACAGGACTCAAAGGACCAATGAGCGTCATGATGATCGAGCCATCTTGGACTCAACCATACATCACGTACCTCCTCAGCAAAAGGCTACCGGATGACCCGACTGACGCATGACACATTGCGCGGTGATCCAAGGCATTCACTGTTATCAACGGCCAACTATACAAGCGCAGCATTACATGAGTACTCCAGCAATGCGTCTCCACGGCCGATGGAAGAGTTGTTCTCCTCGACATCCATGAGGGGACCTGCGGGCACCACGCTGGCAGTCGCGCCCTCGTCGCCAAAGCTCTACGAACTGGATTGTACTGGCCTACGGCCATGCGGGATGCCAAGGACATCGTCCAAAAATGCAACGCTTGCCAGCGATTCGCGGACAAGCCGCATGCACCTAGCGCAAAGCTCCGACCAATTCCATTGGCCTGGCCCTTCGCGCAATGGGGACTCGACATGGTTGGCAAACTCCTAAGGTCCTCACAAGGAGGCTACGTCTACCTCTTGGTCACAGTCGAAAAATTCACCAAGTGGATTGAGGCCATGTCAGTGACAAACCAATCAGGAGCCAGCGCTGTCAAGTTCTTCGAGTCCATCGTCTATCGCTTCGGAGTGCCACACAACATCATCACAGACAACAGGAGAGAGAAAATATCAATTAGAGGTCCTCCCAAAAGTGGGGAGACCTTTATTGATTATTGGTGTATTTATCTAGGCCAAATACCCCACTATATATAGGGGAGGAGGGGGTACACCCTCCCTCAAAGTCCCGGGGTGGGACTAAAGGAGAGGAGGGGGAGGGGTGGCACCGCCGACCACCCCCATGGGCCCCGCACGGGGGGGGGGTGCCCTCTCTCCTTTCCCTAATGGGCCCTCTCCATCCGGAAATTGGCCCATTAAGCCTTTGACCATTTTAATTGATTTTCTCTTTATTAAATAATTATGAATAAATGATTAAATCAACATTTAACATTCATTCACACATTATTCAATCTCCGTGGCTATGGAACACCTTCCACCTCCACTCCGGACAACCTCCGGACTTACTGAAACCCTTCCGGTTTTCTCCCTACTCTTCTTCGGTGATTCCACCGATCCTATAAACACTCTCTAAGCATCATCAAGCCCTTAAGTGTGATACCCCACGGTTCGGGAACACTCCAGACATGGTCGGGACACTCCCGCACCAATGATCGATAGAGGGACCTAGATGGCCATGTGACCCTTGTGCGTTCCACGAAGATCTTTCGTCGTTTGAACCGGGAAAATCGTGTCTTATTTCCTTTGTCACTCGATACTTACATTGCCTGAGATCTGATCAATGACATCCCCATGTCGTGTTCAATCTCGTTACTGAACAACGCTACTTGACTCGTTCCGACAAGTGATATCCCCGTGATCAAATCACATGTTGCGCAGCTATTGGATATAACTTCTCTGAGTGGACCCTTGAGTATCTTCCCGTCACATGGACGGACAAATCTCGCTCTTGACATATATTGCCTCAGCGGTTTCCTTCGAGTACCTGAACACACCTTTATAACCACCGTATTACCAGATGACGTTTGATGCTATCTAAGCACTCACGGGAGACAGTGATTGATATAGCCTCACGGTCTAAGAAATAGTCTACGAGGATCCATTTCTAATCATCATAACTTGAACTTCGTGACATGATCAGGTCACGATGTTTAGGTTGGGTATTGGTTCATCATCCCATTCTCATAATGAGATGACCTCATTTCCAACTGGCATAAATGCCACACGATCAGGAAACATGATCATCTATTGACCAAGATACCAGTGACTAGATTTTCACTGGGAACCCTTGGTTGTTTGTATATCACACGTGTATTGATGTTTCCACTCAATACAGTTATAGCATGATATAAAACTTAATCATAAACTATATGAAATATAATAATAGTCCTTACTACTATTTGTCTCTAGGGCATATTTCCAACAATTATCTTGCAAACACATTTGCAGTGTTAAGTATATCTGATGCTTGTTCTGTTTTGCTGAAAACAGGTCCTTCTGCATGAGAGGTGCTTGCTGGAGAGGAGGTGACGTTGCGTGTTGATGGCGAGCATGACGATGATAGCCGACGATACTCTCCCTCAACATTTATCATTTAGTTTGTGTTTTAGGATGATTATTGTAATCAAGAGATTGTCAACTTCTTTAGTGTGTCTCACACTTCGTGAGACGGTTATTCATATGAATTTGTAACAAACAGTTGTTCTTATTTTATGAATGATTTCTATTTGTGTTCATATCTTGTTTGATTATGTGTGAATTATCCTTGTTCGTTTGAAACTAATTGATAATGCATGAACATTTGTAAAACATTAAAATGCCTTGTTTAAAATACCCAACTTAATGATATTTCATTACAGAATGAAAACCATTGTTTAAATTCAAAGTTATGTGAAAGTCATTCGATTTCTTGTCACATATAAATCATGCCTAAGTTTGGCAAAATAACTTGAACACCGTGTATTACTTGAATACAAAGTGTTTAAAGAATTGTTAAAAGTAAATACATATTCGATGTATTGGGTTTTAATGAAAAATGGTAATTATCATTAAATGATTGTTTAAATGTGTAAAGTAGTTTATCAAAGGAAACATGAACATGAAACTATTTGATTTGATCAAAATGTTTAATTAACAAAGGGTATAAACATAAAAGGGAATCTAATTGCTATGATTTGATCAATAGTAATGAAATTCAACTTTATAAGAATGGCATAAAAAGAAATTGTGGAATGCAAAGCGTTTTGAAACGTCAAAATGCAAAGCATCACAATGTGATATTAGATATCAAAGGGGTTGAATAGAAGGCACCAAATAAATCGTTGTAGTGTAGATGTAGAGACCATTAGTTAGAAATAGTTAGCACTCAATTAGAATATAGTGAACCATTTGAATTCGTGAAAGTTTTGGGGTTATTCGACATAACCAAAACAATAGCGAATAAGTCCTTGTAGAGTATTCATTAGAAACTTTGAATATGAAATCCATAACTGAAACCAAAAGAGAAGCAAAACTGGTATTGCTTGGATTTTGGTGCATTCTTGAGAAAGCTCACTTTTAGTGATATTTCTCGATTATGGAGAAAATGGAAGATAGTGAAAAACACGATGAGGATTCAAATCCATGCATCAGAGTGTTGAGAAGCGCAACGGACAACGTTCCTAAATGATTCTCTTCACAAAAGGAAAGAATCAATGATATTGATCATTGTGTTTTCCCCACTGGTGTTTTCACTACATGAAGTAGGATTCAAAATGTAATCCATATCTTGTATGGAGACATTTATGAATCATTTGTCATGATTATCAAAATATGACATACCTATGAACTACTAAGGAAATAATGGTAAACTAGAATTATGAGAAATCCTAAAAGCAAACTTCCCTTGAGATTAGAAAGCGATTCGTTGCTGAATCTCACAAGTAAAAGGGGTTACTTGGAATTTTCCCAAATGACTGCAAAGCCATAGTGGAAAAAGGGGGTGAATGACAAAAGCACAATTTGTCAAGTATTGGATAAATTCAAGTGAATTTGATTCATGTGTGCTAAATGTCTAGTGGATTTAAAACTAGTAAAGTACTAGTATCTCATAGTAAATCTCCAAGTTTGATATTTGATCAAAGGATTTTGAAATTGTTCAAAATAGTGAGTGGATTATCAATTAGCATAAAATTGAGTGGGAGCTATGAGAGTCTTCCTGAAACAATATGTGATTGACATGTTTTGAGTGGGAGCAATATAAGTCTCAAATTCAAATATGAAGGAACATATTTTGAGTGGGACCTTATAGGAGTAATTCTTAAGTATGTTAAGAATGAAAGGCGTAAATACTTATGAATAATGATTTATAAGATGTAGAAGTTGATAATAGGTGTATTATGATATTATGTAGTATTCCTTAAGGGATTCTGAAAAGATTTTCAGAATAGAAGTTAATTAAGGAACTAGTCCTTAATAACTCAAATTAGGAATAGTATTAAGTTTAACATCAATGGTTGAAAGAAAGAAAAGGATGATCATCATCCACTATGTTGAGACATAGGTTATGTCTTAGTAAACCATGATGATAACTTAACATAATATATGATCCAATTAAGGAACGTTTGAAAGTGATTAAGTTCGAATCATAGAACGTTGAGCTGAGTTTTGTCCGTAGTGTCTAGTAGATAACTACAGACATGTTTTCCAAATCCATAAAGGATGACATATCTTAAAGCATAAAGAGTTATGTTATAAGGGAATATGTTGGAAACTCCTGTAAATACTGACTGAAGTCAAGTAGGAAGCGAGGTGAACAAAAACATCAAAAGTTGCATAGAGTGCACTAGTGTTTCGATGAATACATTAATAATAATAGATAAGGGTACCATCTAAAGTGTTGTATAATGTTATGGCGGGGCTAGTTCGCTTTTAGCATAGAATGATGTGTCCCAGGGCACAGTGCCCATGAGAAAGCCCTCGAGGTTGATCTAATGTCACTGTAGGCTCCTGGAATCAGGCCGCGATGATGCATTCACACAGATGCTATCATGTGATGATAAAGTATTAATGTCAATCAAGGTGACATTAGTAAGTTGCAAAGGATTTGGGACTGTAAAGTACAGACCCAAGACTCAACCTCTTCCACGAGCAAGCATGTTTAGGGTACCGGGTATATGGTGCCAATGACTGAGGACAAATGCAGCTAGTGTATTTGTACTCTAGTGCAAGTGGGAGACTGTTGGAAATATGCCCTAGAGACAATTAGTAGTAAGGACTATAGTTTATCATATTTCATATAGTTTATGATTAAGTTTTATATCATGCTATAACTGTATTGAGTGGAAACATCAATACACGTGTGATATACAAACAACCTAGGGTTCCCAGTGAAACTCTAGTCACTGGTTCATTAGTCAACAGATGATCATGTTTCCTAATCATGTGGCATTTATGCCAGATGGAAATGAGATGATGAACAATACCCAACCTAAACATCGTGACCTGATCATGTCACGAAGTTCAAGTTAAGATGATTAGAAATGGATCCTCGTAGACTATTCCTTAGACCGTGAGGCTATATCAATCACTGTCTCCCGAGAGTGCTTTGATAGCATCAAGCGCCACTTGGTAATACAATGGTTATAAAGGTTGTTCAGGTACTCATAGGAAACCGTTGAGGCAATATATGTCAAGAGCAGGATTTGTCCGTCCATGTGACGGGAAGATACTCAAGGGCCCACTCGGAGAAGTTATATCCAATAGCTGCGCAGCGTGTGATTTGATCACGGGGATATCACTTGTCGGAACGAGTTAAGTAGCATTGTTCAGTAACAAGATTGAACATGACATGGTGATATCATTGATCAGATCTCGGGCAATGGAAGTATCGAGTGACAAAGGGAATAAGACACGACTGTCCCGGTTCAAATGACGAAAGATCTTCATGGAACGCACAGGGGTCACATGGCCATCCAGGTCCCTCTGTCGATCATTTGTGCGGGAGTGTCCTGACCATGTCTGGAGTGTTCCCGAACCATGGGGTATCATGCTTAAGGGCTTGATGATTCTTAGAGAGTGTTTATTGGATCGGTGGAATCACCGAAGAAGAGTAGGGAGAAAATCAGAAGGGTTTCGGTAAGTCCGGAGGATGTCCAGAGTGGAGGTGGAAGGTGTTCCATAGCCACATAGGTTGAATAATATGTGAATGAATGTTAAATATTTATTTAATCATTTATTCATAATTATTTAATAAAGAGAAAATCAATTAAAGGTCAAAAAGGCTTAATGGGCCAATTTCCGGAGGGAGAGGGCCCATTAGGGAAAGGAGAGAGCGAGAAGGGCAAGGGGGCTGGCCGGCTAGGCCTAGCCCCCGCGGGGCCCACTAAGGGCTGGCCGGCGGCCTCCCCACCCCCTCCTCTCCTTTAGTCCCACCCCGGGACTTTGAGGGAGGGTGTACCCCCTCCTTCCCCTATATATAGTGGGGTATTTGGCCAAGATAAATACACCAATAATAAATAAAGGTCTCCCCACTTTTGGGAGGACCTCTAATTGATATTTTCTCTCTTCCTCTCTCTCTCTCATGACCGTGGTCCCAAGTCCGGACTGCGCGAGCGAGAGACATCTTCACTGCGGAGCGCCGTCGCGCTGCGGGATTCGGATCCGCGAGCTCTACTTCCGAAACTGCTGCTGGATCGGGGAAGCAGGAGTCATCGTCAGGCACCGGATGTGTGTAACTCCCCACGAGGTGTCGCACTTGGGGCACTCAAGTCGTTGGAGCCAAGGAGCGCAAGGACTTCATCACGACCTTGAGGTCGGCTTCGGCTCGTCTACATCAACCACGCTCTCCTGAGCTTTAACAACGCTTTTCGGTCTTCAAGGGTAAGTTCGCGAAAATTCCCTCCTGTTACTGTATTACTAATAGATAGGTCCTGGCAGCTTCAGGGGTTCAGGGGCGTAGGGTAAAATTTTATTGTTTTCATACGCGAAACCCCTACACAAGAAATATCAGAGTTATGAATCAATCAATAAGTTTTGGGACAATGCACATTAAACTAAGAATGACCACTATGCTCTCTCAATTGGTGCATAAAGATAGAAGATGGAGACTCAACATAAAAGTAAATAAGAAAGGCCCTTCACAGAGGAAAGCAGAGATTTCAAGATTCATAAAGAGCTTCCAAAAATTATGGTACTTATTAGCTTTCAGCTCTCATTGCCCCTATCATAAGCATCTTGAGGTGATTAAGGTTAAAGTGACACAAATATGAGGATATGCTTGACAAGTTATAAGTTGAAAATCTCTTGCCCCTTTCTTACGAGTACCGAACCTCATGCCACTCAACTTTAGTCACAAGTAAGTTCTTGTCATTGTAAGTACATGTGTATCATGGAGAACTGCCAACGGGGTACCCTTTTCCCCATGACATAGGAGCTTTCACATATCAAAATGACAAGGCAATAAACAATGAGCATCTCAGCGATCTTTTTATTTGCTATTTGCATAGGTTTTTATTGAGGATGCTTAACAGAATGCTCAATATGGTTATGCTGCAAGTTTCCACCATGATTAGGCATGGCTTAGGCTAGCCGCCCAGGCGTTTCTCTAACACACATACAAACTCCATGAGCTTACAAGCTCCCCTTTTATTTCACACCGCCGCAATCCATAAACAAAAGAACATGATATCAACTGAATAATAAGTGCAATGTTGAAAGCGTTCCCATGGTATCATGGTTCTGCTAATTCACAACTTGTAAAGTGCAAGCATATAAGCAACATAGATGGACACAATGGTTCAAGTTTATTAAGTGCAATAAAATAAAGTGTGCCATCAAGTTTGTGAGAGCTTTAATCACTAATTTTCACATAATGAGAGTTTAATTTGGAAGATAGATAAAAACATGAATATACTTAGAATGATGTAACACACCATGCATACGAATTTATAGTGGACTCTTTGGAATAACTTGGTTTTCTTGGCGGTTGGATGCATGAGTGGAACTCATACTTGGTACAGGTGGATGCTAGCAAAATACTGGGAGCGACCAACTAAGAGAGCAATAATAGCCATAATCATGCAAAGCGACAAAACATTATTAATTAAAGCATAACGTGATATTACAAGTCAAAAACTAAATGATCATAGAGGCTAAGGTGACTGGTTCATAGTCTTAACATGGTGTAAGCATGTGCCAAGTCAACCCAAATAAAGCATCAAAGGAGAATACCACAATATTATGCTTTTGTATGCTAAAACTACGCATGATCCTTTCAAAGCACATTAAGAAATCTCAATTGTTTGGAACAAGTCATGCTACAACAATAATCACTAAGCATAAGGTCAAAACAACATCAAACATGACATGATAGAGTCTAGGCCATAGTCAAAACAAGCTCCTTTTGTACCACTTATAAGCATGAAGCTTTCTACTCTTTTCCAACACCAATCAACTTATTTGAAACAACATATGAATGTGGGGGTCCAACCAATTTATTTAAGAAAACCAAACAAAAAAACTAAAAAAACAAATACGCTCCAAGAACAACACAATTGTGTATGAAACAATAAAAATGAAGTGTTTTGGAAGAAAACCTGAGATTTTTATTGATGAAGAAGGGGATGCCTTGGGCATCCCCAAGCTTTGATGCTTGTACCTCTTGAATATTTCTTGGGGTGACACGGGTGGCATACCCAAGCTTGAGCTTTTGTCCATACTTCATCTCATCATATTATTCTTCCCTACACTTGAAAATTTTCTTCATACAAAACTTCACACAATCTTTATTAGCAGTATTAGTGTATTCAAGATAATAAGTCTTTGGGTTTAGTTTCAACATAAGTAAAACTTCCATTAAAACACAACTACTGTAGCAATTCCTTCTAAAAGCTCAAGTGATCAAAGAGAACTCAAAGAGAAAGAGATTAAGAGGCAAATGCAAATAATGGCAGAAATCTATCAAAACAGACCAACAGGTAAAAACCGATTTTTTCGAAGACCTTCTGTTGCTTTAATCGAAAAGTGCTAAACTAACGAAAGTTAGATAATAACCTAGGGCATAAGCACGGAAAATTACAGCTCAATCCGACGTACAGGGATTTTTCATGATTGTTTATATTGAAGCACAAAAATCTGTTTCTGGACAACAACTTTCCCAAGTCTTACTTCTCTCTCATTAAAGGTTATTCTTGGCACAAAAATCACACAAAAAGGATAAGGAGAGGTTATTACTGAGGCAATAACTTCCAAGACTCAACAAAATAAAAACTTACTGGAAGTAAAAATAATTTGGGTTATCTCCCAATAGTGCTTTTCTTTAATGCCTTTCAGCTAGGCATAGGAATCAAGATTCAAGTATTTTCGAATGAAGAAGCATTAACATCAATTCCAGAAATATCTTCAACGAGGCAAGGTATCGCATCCAAATAAGTTCTAGAGGATCCTCTCTCAATACTCTTGGGTTCCCTATTTTCATCAAACGGGTTTTCAGGAACATTCCAATCAAAATTCTTTTCTAAGGCTTCATACATTCCTACAAGTTTAAAAGGTATTGGTATTTTAATTTCCTCTCCATTTTTGGGTTTAGTTTTGTCCAACTTTTCTAGTGTACCAATAACATCCACACATGAGCCTAGCATATTAAAACGATCAAATACCTTTCTAGCTTCCTTAACAACATCATTGAATTCTTTAAGCAAAGTTTCTAGAATAAAATCTCTCTTTTGAGTATCCTTAGTATCTTTAAGTTTAAGAAACATTACTTGCACCATGGGGTTAAGGTTAACAAACCTAGCCTCCAACATGTGAACTGAAGAAGCTGCAGCAAATTCATAATTTGGAGCAAGTTCTGCTAAGGATCTATCCTCATGCTTGCTAACATGATTAAAGAATTCTTCAATATTATCTTTCCCAATTATAGAGTCACTACCTATTGAAAGGTCTTTCAGGGTGAACTTAGGGATCAACATAGTGAGCTAAGAACGAGGTGACAACTACAGAAAGAACTATTTTTTTGTATTTTTGATAAAAAAGAAACAAGCAAACAAAGCAAAATAAACTAAGCTCCCCGACAACGGCGCCATAAAAGTGCTTGATGGCTCAAGATATGTAGAGCTCGTTGAGAATCCCAAGAGGAAGGTATGATGAGCACATCAGCAAGTTTCCCCCAGTTATGAACCAAGGTTATTGAACCAGTAGGAGTAAGAAAACAACTCCAAGGTGTTGCTAGCAACTTGGAATCCTGCACAACAGAACCACAGAACTTTGCCCCAACTTACAGTGAGTGTAACTACCTCGGTGAATTACGCTCTTAGTTACATGCCTGGATGAGCGAAAGTGGTTAAAATAGTACGGTGGGGCCCAGGGGCCACGCACAGGTAGACCTTTCGGCCGTCCTAACCACTTTCAGAACATCGGGACAAGAACGAGCGGCGTAATCGGCAGGCGAAGGGATCAACTACATACACAAGTGAGTATGTATGCAAGCCACATACAACAGTCCTCAGAGCCATTCCATCTAAAAGAAATAGAAATATTGCAACGCCATACGACAAGATCCAAATATCCTAGATAGATATAATAGTTTCGGATAGCTCCTCATACATGAAACATCAGAGTATCAGGCAGAAGCGGAAAACAAGATCCGAGTACAGATAAGTAGCAAATCGGCATAAGATGCCACATAAATAAACACATCCCGCCCACAGATCTCACGGATCCCCGTTTCCGGAATCTCTACACCGAGTGATCGTTGCCAACATCATCCATCTCCTCCACCCAGTATCCATCTTGCGAATATACATGTTCATCTGAATCAAAAAATTTATCGTGTGAGACCCTAGGGGTACTCAGCAAGTCTTTATGCCTCTAAAGGGGACATATACCTGGGGTGACGCAATTGCAGCAAAAGAGGATAACTAACAAGCCTATAGATACTCGCTAACCATCCTCCTAACCAATGATAGACGGATGTCCGTGAATTAGTAACAACAGTTATAACAGTATAATTAACAGATCCATCCTCCTTCTCGCTTACCAACGAGAAAGCGGACGAACAACCCCCACCCGTTGGCAGTTGTCGGGGGGATTATCCCCGGGTACCCCAAAGAAGCACTCAAGACGAATAAAAAAGACGAGAAGCCAATAAAAATAAAGACAGACAAGCAACATAAGGTTCTGGGCCGGCTGGAGCCACCCAGCCGGCCTGCCTCGCCCATTCCGGCTGGGCCCTCCACCAACCGGCTCCCGCGGCGCCCTCCTCCTTCCGGCTAGGCCGTCCTAGCCGGCCCACCTCGTCCGCGCTCCCGCGCCTGGCTCGCTTCCTCCCGGCCTGGGGCGACAAGGGCACCGCCTCGGATGGGCTTCTCCGCCTCCCGCTGCTCCCTTGGCCGACTACCTCCTCACGCCCCCGCTGGGCCTTGCTCGCTCCAGACCGGCTGGCGGCTGGCTGGTAGGCCGGAAGGCCCACCTGGCGCCTAGCGCTGGCCAGGACCGGGTCGCTGCCGCCTTCTATCGATCAGGAGGATCGATCTCCTCTAGCTGGATCGCTCGCTCCAGGCCGGATCGACGCCACGCCCGACTCCGGACCGCCACCAAGCCCATGCTACCTTACCAGATGATGTATGCACTAGTATACACTATGCATGACATATTGTACCACAATCAGATGACATACTACATAGTACTAGTTAGGCAGCGGGTCCCACCGTGTCCCTTGGCCACCTTTATAAGGCAAGGGAGGGACTCCACTCACTCAGGGATTCATCCATTTCACCCATCGATCACTACCAGGGAGCTAGCTCTCCCTGCTAGCTCTCTCATCTAGAGCACATACACATAGACAGATAGTCGGTTGGTCTGACAGCATTTAAGGCAGTAGCTAGCGTATACAGCTCGAGGAGCACTCGTAGTCCTCGTATTCCACATAGTCAGATCCGGCAGGAGTAGGGGCTTTACCTCACGGCGAGGGCCCCGAACTTGGGTACTTCTTGCGTCCTGCTACGCTCGCTTGTATCCAATCCCGCATGTGAACGCCGTCGATAGCTTCCCTGCTAGTCCCCACACCTCTATCTAACCTCCTCAGGTACTGCTGTTCCCAATACAACGACAGCAGTGTTATTAACCATTCCATGAGTATTACACTATTTACTAGTCAGGTACCTAGTCAATTTAAAAGCGGTACTTTAGTTAGACTTGTCTATGATCGAGAAACTGTGCTCCAAGTCGTCCATAACCGCGGACACGGCTTTCAGAAAGATTTACCCTGCAGGGGTGCACAAATAGCAACACACACTCGATCAACCTCGGAAAAACCAGCTCAAAACCCAACGAGGCATTCACGACAAAGCGATCACAGGATTCAGAAATATTTTAGGGGGCCACCCCAATAAGCTACCCGCAACGAAGTTGGCCGGCTCCGAGACGGACCCAGGGTTTGCGACAATGGCTGTAAACGACTGGGAACCCGAAAATGTGACTGGGCTTGTCGATACCGCGAAAACATTCCGCATTCTTAAACAGTACAGGTGCTCCTCGCACAATCTTAAATAAAGCAGTAAACATGGCATCAGTACAAGATAGTAATAAAGCCCCAAACTAGTTGTGGCCCCAAGAAATAAGAATGAATCAAGCTTTGGCTCAGGGGGGTCCATAAGGCCTCCCGGATGTGGATAGTGCGAATAGTCAAGGAACAGGAATCAAGTACTCGGGGTCCTACGGGACACAAGTGAGCATGAAAAACCAAATAGCAGATATTGCTCACCGGTGCCTCTTTCATTAGTTATCCCATTACTACTCAGGTTAAGTTGTTTAGGTACCTCGTTATCCATCAGACACTCACATACCCTACACATGCTTTTCTACGACCCGCATGGCTCAAACAACTCCTGTAGTAATGGCTCATGGGATGGAGGAACAAGCTTCGGTGGGGTTTTAAAAGTAAAGGCTATGCAGTACTTGGGATTCAATTTAATGCAATTGCGACTCAATGATGCAAGAATAAGATAGAGGCAATTATGTACTATATGTATGCAAGCATGTGGAAGTGCTTGCCTGGTAGCTCAGTTGAAGCGAGGGACAGATCTAGGTAGAACTCCTGTGATTCCTGATAATTCCCCTGTTGGGCGTCTATTCGAAGAAGAACCAAACAAACAAGGGCCAACATAAATAAAGTGCACAAGCATATGAATTAAAATGCGACAAGCAAACAAGCATGCCATGATGAATGATGCACAATTTGCATGGCATTAAAGTAGCATGGCATGGTGAGGTGTGGGGTACAAGAATAAAGCATTTTATTATTTATTTGATCAAGTTTTATTGCGGTAACCAGTTCTGATTTTTTAATAATGACATGATGCATGCTTCAATTCAGAACAAGGAATGCATAGATAGAACATGCTCGTCGCGCTGATCGATTTAGACATATTATTTGTCAAATTTGGAGTTATAGAATTAAAGTTATTAATTTATTAAGAAAAGGGCATTTTATGTGTAATTTTAATCATCTCGAAATTTTAAAGTGTTCAAACAACATTTTGAATGGCATATTTGAAATCCTCACATTTTTCTGATTCGAAAACATATATCAATTGTATTATTTGGATTTATAATTTAAAAGTTTATTAGAAACAGATTTAAATTCATATTTAAGCATTTTCTGAAATCATTTTACTTAAACAGACAAACGTCAGGACTTTTTATACCCAGATAAATCTAGCCCCAGTCGCTGTCGGGTGGGACCAGAGTTGTTTGGGCGGTCAACAGCGCGCGGCGGTCTTTTCTTACTCGGGATCTATCTAGCCACCCTCACTGACGAGCGGGACCGGTGTTAAGCGGACCCACACGCGCGCGCAGCCGATGCGGGCGTGACACCTGCTGGCGCTAGGGGCTGCGGGTTGGGGCTGCTGAACCTGGGGTGCCTCTTTGTAAAAATTACAACAGCGGCTGACAGGTGGGGTTCGGTTGGAGCGCGGGTATAGAAAACCAAAAGGCTGGGGGGGATGTGCAAACCGCGCGCGGCTACTGTTTTTCTTCTCCACGCTCTGACGAAACTGACGGCCGGAATAAACGCGGCGCGGTGGGGCTCGAACCCGCGACGCGATGCGTGCGCGCAGGCATCGATGACCACTGCGGTGGCTTGGGGGTTGGTGCTGGTTAAGGGAAACGCGGCTAGGAGTACTTCTGCGACGCAGCGGCGAACAGACGCACGCGCTCGCCGGCGCAACGAGGGCGCTCGACGGGTGGTCCGGCGAGAACAGGAAGCATCGGCGAGGAAGGAGGTGTCAGGGAGGATTTGGCGCTCACCGCGGGTTCGTTGGCGGGCTCAGATCGGGACAGGGAGCAGCAGGGCAACGGCGTTGCAGGCGCACCCGGAGCTAGGGTTTGCGGCGGAGCGGCGGTGGTTCTGGTGGCTACAGGGCGTCTCCTCCTCGCTGGCGTGTACTGGACAATGCAGGGGGACCTCCTCGGCTTCCTTGACAACCTCCACACCACGTCCGCCTACTGGTTCGATGCTAGGACGCGTGGGGAAAGAGATAAAGGCGAGGGGGAGGGAGGTGCCGTGGGGGAGCAGGGTAGAGAGAAAAGGTGGCCTCGGTCACCTTTTCCTCCCTCTCCTTCACGTGCTCGAGCTGGGGCTCGGCCTGGGTGTAGCTGCAGGTGGGGACGGCGAGGCTGAGAGGCTGCCTCGAGGGTGGGGTTGGCTTGGTACAGAGAGAGAGCCTCGGGTAGGAGCTAGGGTTGGAGGGTAGCTCGGGTTAGGGTTAGGTTAGAGAGGGGTGGTGTTAGCCTAGAGAGGGTAGCTAGCATGGGGGTGGGTCCCCGTGGGCAGAGAGAGGAAGAGGGACTCGACATGGTGAGGAACAAGTGGTGAGGTGAGGGCTCGGCTAGATAGAGAGAAAAAGAGAAAGGGTTTAGGGTAGGGTGGAGTTAGGGTTTTACTAGATCATGCAAGGGTGGTGTAGTGTCTTGTGGTGATCCACCAAGATCAAGTAAAAAGAATGGAAGATGATGGTGAGATGAGGGGTTTATGGTGGAGCACAAGGTGGTGGTGAGGAAAAGCACAAGAGAGAGTGAGAGGTGGGGTTTAGGGAAAAAGGTCAAGGTGGCGAAGATCTAGATTGAGAAGAGGGACTACACTTGCATATGCATGCACTAGGGCTCAACAAAACAAAAAGGATCACTTGACATACTTCCCAAAGGTACATGCTTCACTCCCAAAAACAATTATAAACCAAAGGAGAAAAATAGTGGTAGTTTGCATGGCCCATGCATGGGCATTAATTGCTATGTTTTATTCTTGTGAAACAATAATAATGTAACATGGCATTATTCCCATGCATTACCAAAAATGTGGGGTAAAGGCCAAACAAAAGAAAATAGAATTGAATCCATCCCAACCGACATGAGCTAGATCAAATGCCAAAGAAAGTGAAAGCTCATGGGTAACTAGGATGGTGGAATTATAAGGTGGTGACAAAGAAAGGTGATGGAGTTGAATAAAAGATATGCCCCCAACTCAACTTGGGCATCAAGCATTTATCAAGAACCAAATACAATATAACAAGAGCCAAATCCAATTACTAATGCATATGAGAGAAGAACCAAATGGAAAAGGGTTTTATATGATGCTCAAAAGCAAGGTGGCATGATGACATGAGCATGATATAATTATGATGCAACAATTATATATAGGAAGTAGCCATTATATTACTAGACCAAGGAGCATTACATATGTTAGATAGATGGGATGCTACAACTCTCCCCCACTAAACAGGAATCTCGCCCCGAGATTCTAGGAAGAAGAAGAAGACACGAAGAGGGTAGGATACTTGGCACGGAGCTCATCCTCGCATTCCCAAGTGGCTTCATCAACGTAATGGTGCGACCACTGCACCTTGCAGAACTTGATGGACTTGTTGCGAGTCCTTCTTTCTGCGACGTCTAGAATTTTTATGGGGTGTTCTTGATAAGAGAGATCTTCTTGGAGATTGATGACTTCATGGTCCACGGTCCTGCCGGGGTCCTTGAAGCACTTCTTGAGTTGAGAGATATGGAAAACATCATGGACCTTGAGTTTTTCAGGGAGTTCAAGAGCATAAGCAACCTCTCCTCTTCTTCCACGAATTTTGAAAGGACCAATGTATCTAGGAGCCGGCTTTCCTTTGATGCCAAAGCGGTGCGTGCCTCTCATGGGAGTGACACGACGGTAAACGAGATCACCAGGGACATACTCCATGTCCGTGTGCTTTCTGTCATAATTGCTCTTCTGGCGACTTTGAGCAATCTTCAGGTTTTCAAGAATGATGTGAACCTTCTCCTCTGCTTGAGTTACAATGTCGGGGCCAAACAATATTCTTGCACCTGCGCCCGACCAACCAATCGGAGTTCTGCATTTGCGACCATAGAGCGCCTCAAATGGTGCCATCTTTAGACTTTTCTAGAAGCTGTTGTTGTAAGAGAATTCAGCATAAGGAAGACATTCTTCCCACTTCATGCCGAAAGAGATAACGCAAGCACGAAGCATATCTTCCAGAATCTGATTGATCCTTTCAACTTGTCCTTGCGACTGAGGGTGGTAAGCTGTGCTGAAGTTTAGTTTTATTCCCAAAGCATTTTGGAAACTTCCCCAGAACTTGGAAGTGAAGATGCTTCCACGGTCTGAACTGATCTCGAGAGGAACCCCATACAAAGAGACAATTCTGTTGATATAGAGCTCAGCCAACTGAATTGCAGAAATTGTTTCCTTGACAGAAAAGAAGTGAGCCACTTTAGACAGCATGTCGATGACAACAAAGATTGCATTGTTGCCCTTCTGCGACCTTGGAAAACCAGTGATGAAGTCCATCTCTACTTTGTCCCATTTCCATTCTGGAGGCTTCAATGGCTGTAGAAGACCAGAAGGTTTCTGATGAACAGCTTTAACTCTGCGGCAGACATCACACTCCGAGACATACTTGGCACAATATCGTTTCAACCCAGGCCACCAATATTGTGTTTTCAAGTCCATGTACATCTTAGTGCTGCCAGGGTGGATAGAAAGAACAGAATCATGCGCCTCCTTGAGAACTTTCTCTCTTAAACCTGGGTAGTTCGGAACAAACATCCGGTGTTCAAAGAAAAGAGTGCCTTGGTCGTCGACGTGGAAAGACTCATACTTCGGAAGCTGAATGTTGCAGATGATCTTTTTAGTGTAAGGATCACCAAGTTGAATGGAGCGAACTTTTTCTTCCAAGAGCGGTGTTGCCAGAAGGTTCAGAAGATACCCTTGATCCACAATTTCAAGGTTGAGCTTGCGGAATTCCTCGCACAAGAGAGGCTGTTGTTCTTCCACCATGAGGTTGTTGACATAAGCTTTTCGGCTGAGAGCACAGGCCATGACATTAGCTTTGCCCGGAGTGTAGTTGATGGTCAAATCGAAATCATTAATTGCTTCAATCCACCTTCTCTGAAGAAGGTTGAGATCAGGCTATGTGAAGATATACTTCAGACTCTTGTGATCATAAAAGATCTCACAACGGTTGTCGAGCAAGTAATGCCTCCATACTAAAGCAAAGACAACTGCTGCGAGTTCGAGGTCATGTGTAGGATAGTTGATCTCATGCGTCTTCAACTGTCGAGAGGCATAAGCAACAACTTGTTTTTCTTGCATAAGGACCGCACCCAATCCTTGCAATGAGGCGTCACAGAATATCTGGAAAGGCTTTGATGTATCTGGAGGAACCAAGACTGGTGTGGAAGTGAGCTTCTCTTTGAGCGTTTCAAAGCTTGCTTGACATGCAGGAGTCCAAAGGTATTTCTTGCCTTTCTTGAGGAGATCGGTAAGAGGCTTCGCAATCTTCGAGAAGTTTTGAACGAAGCGACGGTAGTAACTAGCCAAACCAAGGAAACTCCGGACTTCTTTGACATTTGTAGGTGGAAGCCAGTCAACAATTGTCTTAATAGTCTCTGGGTTGACGGAAATGCCCTTGGCAGAGATGACGTGACCAAGATAGGTGACTTGAGGCAGCCAAAACTCACACTTGGAGAACTTTGCATACAGGCGGTTCTCACGAAGATTGTTTAGGACACACCGAAGGTGCTCTTCATGTTCTTCCTTCGACTTAGAATACACCACAACGAACTTATCAAGATACTCCATGAAAACCGAGTTCATAAGTCTCGAGAATGTGGCAGGTGTGTTGGTGAGACCGAAAGACATGACCGTGTACTCGTACAGGCCATAGCGGGTGGTGAAAGCTGTTTTGGGAACATCTTCCTTGCGAATCTTGATTTGATGATAACCACTTCTCAAATCAAGCTTAGAGAATACCACCGCTCCAGCTAGCTGATCGAAAAGATCATTAATCCGCGGAAGGGGATATTTATTCTTGATGGTTTTAGCATTGAGAGCCCGATAGTCAACACAAAGTCTATCAGTCTTGTCTCGCTTCTTCACAAAGATGGTTGGGCTACCCCAAGAAGAAGTACTGTGCTGAATGAAACCCAACTTCTCTTGTTCATCAAGCTGGCGTTTGAGTTCAGCCAACTCAGCAGGACCCATTTTATAAGGCCGCTTGGAGATAGGAGCGGTACCAGGTTCAAGTTCAATCACAAACTCAACCTCACGATCCGGAGGCATACCTGGCAACTCTTCAGGAAAGACATCTGGGAACTCACAGACCACCGGAACACTTTGAATAGCTTCCATAGCATCATCATTCAAAGCCGCCAAAGGTAAAAGCTGAATTGTAGGAGTCAGACTTGGAGAATAGACTATGTGGCCTTCAGGAATTTTCAGAGAGACCGAATGTTCAGCACAATCAATCACAGCTTTATTTGCAGCTAGCCAATCCATGCCTAAAATGACATCAATATCTGAGCTGCCTAGAATAATTAAAGAGGCCAGAAAGAAAGAATCCCCAATTTGAACCTGATTATCATAACTGATCTTGGAAGTTAACATCCTTGCCCCAGGAGAAAGGACCATCAGCTTTTTAGGTAACGAATCAGAAGGCAACCCATTCTCTTGAGCAAACTTAAAGGACACAAATGAATGCGATGCTCCAGAATCAAATAAAACTCGTGCAGGTACTGAGTTTATAGGAAGCGTACCCAACACAACTCCAGGTGCATGCTCAGCTTGAGCGATGTTGACACAGTTGGCACGAGCAACCGTAGACCCAGGCTTGGTGTTGATGTTGAGAGCCCGAGGTGGAGGTGCAGGAACCATAGAAGAACTTGCCGCAGGTCTTGGAGGTGGTGGAGGAAGAGCTTTGTTGTTCATAGGACAATTCCAGTGCTGATGCCTAGTGTTTCCACAAGTGTAGCAAGCACCAGGTGGACGTGGAGCAACGTAGCCAAGGACTCCGCCAGGCGCTCCAGGGTAGTTGTGGTTGTAGCCCCTAGGAGCCGCGGTGAAGGAGTTTGGTGGCCTTGCCGCGTAACTTGACGGTCTTGGTGGAGCCGGGAGCGACGGTGGGGTGTTAGGAACCCACACGCGGCGCTTAGAAGGAGCTGTCATAGCTGAAGAGCTTGCTGCATCGCGGCTGTGTTTCTTTGACTCCTCAAACACTTGCCTACTTGCTTCTTCCTACAGAGCTGTGTGTTGGAGTTCCAGAAAAGACCCCGGCCTTGCATGAGTGATTGCATATTTGATGGAAGCATTGAGTCCTTGCCTGAACCTCTTTTGCTTCTTCTTGTCATCAGAGATCTCATCGCCACCATACCGAGAAAGGTTCATGAAGTTTCTGATGTAGGTATTGACATTGTCGTTGCCCTGCTTGAGGTTGAGAAACACTTCCTTCATCCTTTCCATGACAATTTCTGACAGATATTGCTCTTTGAAAGCCGCAACGAATTGCTCCCAAGTAGGCTGAAAACCAGAGAGGTCTGCCTTGAGGTAATTTTCCCACCACACAGCTGCATCTCCCTTCAGAAGGTGAGTGGCACATTTGACCCATTCTTGCTCAGGAGCATCCGCAGTCATCAACAACCTTGACATTTACGCAGCCAATCATCCGCATCAAGTGGCCGATCAGACACCTCAAATTGGCGTGGGTTGAACTTCAGAAAACTCTTGATGTCTCCTCGCTTGGGAGGTGGAGGTAGTGGAACAAACTCATTCCTCCTCACGCTTTCTTCGAAGCGCTGATGGTTCTGCTGCATTGTTCCCAAGGCATTAGCAACAACTTGTTTTTCTTGCATAAGGACCGCACCCAATCCTTGCAATGAGGCGTCACAGAATATCTGGAAAGGCTTTGATGTATCTGGAGGAACCAAGACTGGTGTGGAAGTGAGCTTCTCTTTGAGCGTTTCAAAGCTTGCTTGACATGCAGGAGTCCAAAGGTATTTCTTGCCTTTCTTGAGGAGATCGGTAAGAGGCTTCGCAATCTTCGAGAAGTTTTGAACGAAGCGACGGTAGTAACTAGCCAAACCAAGGAAACTCCGGACTTCTTTGACATTTGTAGGTGGAAGCCAGTCAACAATTGTCTTAATAGTCTCTGGGTTGACGGCAATGCCCTTGGCAGAGATGACGTTAGAGATTGTTGTTTTCTCCCTAGTAGCAACAATACATCTACAACCTTAGAGATTTCTGTCATTTTCCCAGATTACTAGAGGCATGAACCTACTATCAAGCATAAATATGGAGTTACAAGCATCTACTTGGCCAAGATAGCTACTAGCAACAGAGAGCATGCAAGATCACAAATAACATAGACATGATAAAATCAATAATCAATCTGACATAGTATCTCAATATCCATCGGATCCCCGCAAACACAACATATAGGATTACAAATAGATGATCTTGATCATGAACGGAGATCACAAGATCTAAACTTGCTAGCACAAAGAAGGAGAACCAACCATCTAGCTACTGTATGGATCCATAGTCCAAGGACAAACTACTCACGCATCACTCCGGAGGCTGGCATGATGATGAAGAAGGCCTCCGGGATGATCTCTCCCCTCTGACAGGATGCCGATAAGAGCTTCGGATGCCCCCGATCTAGGGATGGAGATGGC
This sequence comes from Avena eriantha, assembly GCA_910589775.1. NCBI lineage: Eukaryota > Viridiplantae > Streptophyta > Magnoliopsida > Poales > Poaceae > Avena > Avena eriantha. The sequence goes on along the minus strand of OU342745.1, from coordinate 486,214,790 downwards.
GGCGACTACATACTCTTTCGTGGATTTTTTATCGGGTCCTTAGGGTTTCTGCATCGGGGTACTTTTATAAGCGAAGGGGCAAGGTCGGTGGGCGCCCGAGGGGCCCACACCATGGGGCGGCGCACCCTAGGGGGTGGCCGCGCCAGCCCTAGGTGTGGCCACCTAGTGGCCCCACTTCGGCTGCCCTTCGGACTCCGTGTTCCTTCTGGTAAAATATTGACTTTGGCGTATCAACTGCTCAAGTGAGAATTCCTAGTAAGGGTTAAATCTTAGAAAACTCTTTGGAGATCTTCCATTTAATGACTACTTGTGTACCTTAAAATAATATAGAAATAGAGCAAACCACTAAACACCTATAGTTCAAATTTGACCAAATTCATAATAGATTGGCAGAGCTGCCGTATAAATGATAAAAAAATAGCTAGAAAGCTTTGGAATTCAAGAAAGTTGGGAACTATCATCAAATATGGTCTAGTTTTAGTAAAAATCAGGATGGTAACATTTTACACCATACTCTTTGCACTTTATTTGCAAAAAACATTTTTAGCACTTCAAAAAATTAAAATAATTATTTATGCAAAAAGCATACTCCCTCCGATCAATATTGGTTCTCGTTGAATCAGATGTATCTAACTCTAAACTTGTGTAGATACTTCCGATTCAACGACAATTAATATGGATCAAAGGGAGTAGAAATAAACCTTTGCCTAATATGTAAAGAAAGCATTTAAATTATAAAAGAAAAAATCAAAATCAAAATATGTATCTAAGTGTCACCCTACACTCACATAGTTCTTTTGCCGTCAATTTTGCATCAGTGACGTCCACTGGTGACATGTGGCACCGGGATATACTGAGCACCGCTTGTTTTCCAAGTGAAACGCTCAATATATAATCTCGTCTAGAAAATGCTCGGCAAAAACCTCATACACCAAGCGTCTCTAATTTTCGAGTGTTTCTTTGTGTGCTTGGAATCAGGGATGAAAGTGGAGCTTGAAGTTTCTGATTTTTTCACGGAAAAACAGAAACAACATGAAAATACGGAAACGAAATTTCGCAAAATGGAAACGGAGTTTTTTTGCGAAAACGGAAACTAAACTACGCGTTTTCCGGTGGAACAGAAACTGAAATAGAATTTCTATTTACGTCTAATATGGAATTTCGGTTTTAGGGTTGATGTGGATGACCAAATCCAACTGACCCATTATCAACCCAAACTTGTAAAACTGCTCATCCCAAAACCGGTAACCATATAATCTCTTTATGTATTCGAGGAGGCTTTCACGATTTTTTTTCTTATTCCCTTGTAAACCTAGCATTGTGCTATAATTATGCACAATTTTATTGATTTTTTGAATGCTTGTGATTTGTTGCATGATTTTAGGCTTCTCTTGGTTCCGGATAAAATCCGGTTCCGCATCTGTATCGTATTCGGTTTTGTATTTGTTTTCAACAATATCTGCTTATGTTTTTGTTTCTAGTTTTTGTATTCATTTGCACTTTCATAAAAAAATATGAATATAAATGTGTCGCCACTCATTTTCGTCCGTTTCTACTTTGTTTTCATCCCTACTTAGAATACCAGAGCGTTCAACACCATTGTGATTTGCTACAGTGAAGCTAATTAACCCAGTTCTCGTGCTTGATCACATCCTCGTGGACAAAAAAATAACGATGTCTCAACTGCCATCGTGACGGTTCCTATGGGTGTTGAAGAAAGTAAACAAAAATGTAAACTGGAGAAGGTGCGGACATTAAAGTTGGACAATGCAACCATGTTATGCTGACAATAAGGTTTTTTATGTGAATTTTCACCGATCTATTAATAATGATCAATAGCAGTACAAAGAGGCACAAAAGTAATAAAAATTACAAACAGATCATTGGATCACCTAGTGATGACTACAAACACTAGAGTGAGCCGAACGCGCGCCGCTATCCTCGCCCTCCAATCCCCGGAGCCAGGCAAGACTGTCGTAGTAAAACTTGTTGCAGTAGACACACAATATCACGAGAAGTCGTCGTGTTAAGAGCAACTCCAACAGAAGTTGTAAACAGGCCGCACGCTAAAATAATCGTCCGTTTACAGTGCCAAAGCCCCCGCGCGCCTCTCCAGCAACCGCTGCAATTTTCCGCGCGCGCCAAAAAATTCCTGTGCGCCCTTTCTTTGCACGCCGCGTGCAAAGCCAACCGCCCACCGCTTCGGGCGCCACTTTCCCTTCCCCTTCGCGTCCCTTTCTACAACCGCCCTCGTGCAGCGCCTGCGCCGCCAGCACCTCGCCTGCCGCTGGTATGCCTCCGCACCGGAAAGCTCCCGCGGTGTCTGCGCGCGTCCAAACGGGATGTTTTACTCGGAAATACGGTTCGATGACGAGCGCATCGGCCTCCGTACGTTCGAGACAGCGCACGAAACTGCTCGCGCCTACGATGCCGTGGCGTGACGGCTCAGCCGCCGCGCGCCAGCATGAACTTTCACGATATGTGGACGTGCGAGCAGACCGAGGCACTCGCGCCGCCGCCTCGCCTCGTGCTCGTCATCGAGCGCCTGCGGTAGGAGTGGTGTCGCCGCTTCCCGATGACGTCGAAGCGCAGCGCAAGCACGACGCCGAGCAGGCGGCGGACAGGGCGGCACTGAGGGCGACAAAGCACGAGAACCGCCTCGACGGGTGGACAAGGCGCGGAGGCGCGCCTTCATCGAGGCGCAGTGGGCCGTCCCGCAGACCATCGATGACGACGATCCTCATTGGATGGACGAGTCGTCATCCATGCTGATGTCCGACACGACACCGGCCTCGTCCGATTCCGACTGAGAGGGTAGATGTTAAGTAGCAAATACTACCTCCGTCCCAAGGCTTAAGACCTATAATTTTTTGAAAAGGTCAAACTATGTAAAGTTTGATCAAGCTTTTAGAAAAACATATTAATATTTACAATATGAAATATATACCCTTGATACATATGTTTACATGGTATCTATATAATATCATAGTTTTTGATAGTTTTTTCAAAAAGTTTGGTCAAACTTTCCGTAGCTAGACTTTTCAAAAAAATTATATGCCGAGTACCATAGTATAAACTATGTATATTTTCTATTCTATCACATGTTGTTTTTATTTATTTTTCAAATCTTCTGAATGTGAGTTTTTTTACAGAAATTTGTTTGTGTGCGCTGCAATTTTAGGGCGGCTGCTAGGACATATTTTTGCCAAATTTTAGCGTGCGGCTGTATAGCGCGTCTCGTAGAGAAGATTCGCGCGCGACGTTCGAAACCCGATCGCGCGCGCTGTATAGATATTTTAGCGCGTCGAATTTTATAGCTTTTCTTGGAGTTGCTCTAAGACCGTAAAGTACCATACACTAGTGCAGCAACCATCGCCGATGATAATAAGTTTACACCGTGTATTTCCCAACTGATGTTGTGGTAGTATAAACCCCTACACTCAAAACATGCAAATTGTTTTCTGCCTCCATGTTTGCATCCGCAGTCGGCACCCGGCCCGTGTGTCTGCCCAATGTCTACCGGTGCTACCGGAGTAGTCGGGTGGTCAGGTCACCTCGGTCGACATGCACTGGCACCACAAAATGACCAACTTTTCCATGATTGTCTTATGCGTCACGGGCAGTGCGATCCATCCACGGAAATATACGCAGCTAGCCAAGTGCGGTGACGCGTTAACTGTAAAGCGGCAGTTGATTCCAACCAATACATGGCGGACCGGTTGACTTCAGCGCGCGTCAGCCATCTTGGCATATCACGCCCCCGTGGCTACTGTTCACGCGTACTCGTAGTTTTTTTTCTACAGAGAACCAAAATCTAGTTACAGTATACTCATTTTTTAGCATATATACTCGTCGGTCGTGTCACCTTTATGTTAGTCGTGCCGACACAGCAGAATTTCTTCATTTTCTTTTGCATGCACTAGTAGAAATGGGCCTTTGGTTCGGACAATTAGTCTCGGCCGTGGCTGGGGCTGGGACTAATGGTCCGAACCAGACGGCCCGAGGAGGCCGAGGCACTATGTCCCAGTCCATAAGGAACTATTAGTTCCGGTTTGAGATACAAACCGGGACAAATGGGTCTGGGCCGGCGCGCGTGCTCCTAGCAGAACCTTTAGTCCCGGTTTGTAGCCTGGCCCTATATATATGCACCTAGCCCTCCACTCTCTCCTGTTTTTTTCCTATGTGAGAGGTGAGTATAACTTTGTGCTAACTTTTTTTCTTTATATGCACTAGAGGTGTTCGGTGAAATGCCTATTAGAGCGATGCCACTTGAGTTCACACAAGACAAAATATGATATGAGGTGCCAGAGCGACACTTAAGGTGTCTCCTCTTTGTTTTGAAGTGTCCTAAAAGGTTAACAACTATTTTCTCGTTTTGACTGCGCGGTACTAATTTAAGCATCGTGATTGCGTTTGATATATATGCATGGTTGTATGATGCAGATGAGCCACCCATAGATGTACGGTGACCGACGCTCTGACGCTTACAGAGAAGGCGTGCGTTCTTTTCGCCTTGTGGCCGAGACGAACAAGCGGCGGGATGGTTTTATGTGTTGTCCATGTGTTGAATGTCGGAATGAGTAGGCTCACACTTCCTCAAGAGTCATTCAGAGCCACCTGCTTCGGTCCGGTTTCATGTCCGGCTATAATGTTTGGACCAAGCACGGAGAAAGAGGGGTTATGATGGAAGACGGCGATGAAGAAGATAAAGATGATGACAACTACCGATCTATGTTCCCTCAATACGATGATACCGCAGTTGAATATAATGAAAAAGAAGAGGGTGAAGAACGGGAACCAGATGAGCCCGTTGATGATTTTGGTCGGGTCATTAGTGATGCAAGGCGAGACTGCGACACAAAAAAGGAGAGGTTGCAGTTCGAGCAGATGTTACAGGACCACAACACATTGCTGTATCCAACTTGTGAAGATGGCCAGAAGAAGCTGGGTAGCACACTGGAATTGTTGAAGTGAAAGGCAGAGACCGGTATGACTGACTCGGGATTTGAAAAGTTGCTGGTAATAATAAAGAAGCTGCTTCCAAGAAATAACCAATTGCCCTCCAGTACGTACGAAGCAAAGAAACTTGTCTGCCCTCTAGGATTAGACGTGCAGAAGATACATGCATGCCCTAATGACTGCATCCTCTACCGCGGTGAGAAGTACGAGAATATGGATAAATGCCCGGTATGCACTGCATTGCGGTATAAGATCAGAAAAGATGACCCTGGTGATGTTGAGGGCGAGCAACCTAGGTAGAGGGTTCCTGCCAAGGTGATGTGATATGCTCCTATAATACCACGGTTGAAACGTTTGTTCAGAAATAAAGATCATGCCAAGTTGTTGTGATGGCACATGGAAGACCGTAAGAAAGACGGGATGTTGAGGTACCCTGCTGATGGTTGGCAGTGGAGAAAAATCAAGAGAGACTTCCCAGACTTTGCTGGAGACGCAAGGAACTTATGGTTTGGTCTAAGTACCGATGGCATGAATCCTTTTGGGGAGCAGAACTGCAGTCACAACACCTGGCTCGTGACTCTATGTATCTAAAACCTTCCTCCTTGGTTGTGCATGAAGCGGAAGTTTATTATGATGTCAGTGCTCATCCAAGGCCCGAAGCAACCCGGCAACGACATTGATGTGTACCTAAGGCCATTAGTTGATGAACTTCTACAGTTGTGGGCCAAACCAGGTGTACGTGTGTGGGATGAGCACAAACAGCAGGAATTTGACCTACAAGCGTTGTTGTTTGTAACTATCAATGATTGGCCTGCTCTTAGTAACATTTCAGGACAGACGAACAAAGGATACAATGCATGCACGCACTGTTTAGATGAGACTGAAAGTATATATCTGGATAAATGTAGAAAGAATGTGTACCCGTACAATCGTCGTTTTCTTCCGCCCAGTCATCCCTTAAAGAAGAAAGGCAAGCATTTCAATGGCAAGGCAGAAACCCGGACGAAGCCTGTCCCCCGTAGTGGTGCTGATGTATTTGGTATGGTCAAAGATTTGGATGTAATCTTTGGAAAGGGTCCTGGAGGACAACCTGTTCTGAAAGACCCCATTACCGGACACGCACCCATGTGGAAGAAGAAATCTATATTTTGGGAGCTACCCTATTGGAAAGTGCATGAGGTTCGCTCTGCAATCGACGTGATGCACCTGACGAAGAATCTTTGCATGAATATTCTAGGTTTCCTGGCTTGTATGGGAAGTCAAAAGATACCCCGGCAGCACGGGAAGACCAGCAACATCACAAAGGACGAGACGGCAAGCATCCAGGGCAGTTTCAAGGGCTTGCCAGCTACGCTCTTACCAAAGAAGAGAAGGAAATCTTTTTTGAAGTCCTTTTCAGTATCAAGGTCCCGTCTGGCTTCTCGTCGATTATAAAGGGAATAGTAAATATGAAAGAGAAATTTTTTCAAAACCTAAAGTCTCATGACTGCCATGTGCTTATGACGCAATTGCTTCCGGTTGCATTGAGGGGAATTCTACGAGAAAATGTTCGACTAGCCATTGTGAAGGTATGTGCATTCCTCAATGCAATTTCTCAGAAGGTAATCGATCGAGAAAGTCTACCAGGGTTACAGATTGATGTGGTCCAATGTCTGGTCAGCTTCGAGTTGCTGTTCCCGCCATCCTTCTTCAATATTATGACGCACCTCCTAGTTCACCTAGTCGAAGAGATTAGAATTCTCGGTCCTGTGTTTCTACACAATATGTTCCCCTTCGAGAGGTTCATGGGAGTCTTAAAGAAATATGTTCATAACCGTGCTAGGCCAGAAGGAAGCATCTCCAAGGACTATGGAACAGAGGAGGTCATTGAGTTTTGTGTTGACTTTCTTCCTGACCTTAAGCCGATTGGTGTTCCTGAATCTCGGTATGAGGGGAGGATGACTGGAAAAGGCACACTAGGAAGGAAATCAATGGTATGTAGGGACGGGCATTCTTTCACTCAAGCACACTATATAGTTCTACACAATTCCACCGTGGTGGCTCAGTATATCGAGAAACACAAGAATATTCTACGCTCCGAAAACCCGGGGAAGCCTGAAACCTTGATTAAAGGGGAACACGAGAAGAATTTTGGCAATTGGTTGCAGACACATCTCATGAATAACACCACTGTTGGAGATGAGTTGTACTCGTTGGCCAGGTTACCATCTTCGACTATATGTACTTTCCAAGGGTACGAGATAAATGGGAATACATTTTACACGATCGCCCAAGATAAAAAGAGCACCAACCAAAACAGTGGTGTCCGCTTTGATGCAACAGATGACAATGGGCAGATTGACACATATTGTGGGTACATAGAGGAGATATGGGAACTTGACTATGGACCTACTTTTAAGGTCCCTTTGTTTCGGTGCAAATGGGTCAAGCTGACAGGAGGCGGGGTACATGTAGACGAAAAGTACGGCATGACAACAGTGGATCTCAACAATCTTGCGTACATGGATGAACCATTCGTCCTAGCCAACGATGTGGCTCACGTTTTCTATGTGAAGGACATGTCTACCAAACCGAGAAAAAGGAAAGATAAGCAAAAGAGTACAAAATACGATGAGCCAAAGCGCCACATAGTTCTTTTAGGGAAAAGAAACATCGTGGGAGTGGATGATAAGACAGACATGTCAGAAGATTACAATACGTTTCATGAAATTCCGCCCTTCAAAGTGAAAACTGACCCAAGCATCCTGTTAAATGATGAAGATTCTCCATGGCTACGGTGCAGAAGAAAACCACAACACTAGATGTTGGTGATGTGTAATAATGTATTAAACCTTTTATTTGAGACATAAATCTATGTAATTAAACCTTTTATTTGAGACATAAATGTATGTAATGTATTAAACCTTTTATTTGAGACATAAAGGTTCCCTTTCATGTAATACATCTTGCTCAATCAAACTAGACATTCTGAGCCGCGGTAGGTGATCACACAAAGAGAAGGAACCATCACAAGAGAAGGAACCCACAAACACTAAGGATACATAGCACAACTGAAAATTAAGAAACATGCCTAATGGTTGGAGTGATTCAGTCATGCTCCTGCCTAGCCCTGTAATACGCGCCACAGTAGTGGTCGTAGTCACCAACGCCGTCGTCGCTGTCGTCGTCGGGGTCGCCGTAGTCGAACCTTGAAGGTTGGGCACGCGTGGGCTGGATTTGAGGTACCGCAGGCGGGGGTTATTGCCGGTCGTGTTGTAGGCCATGACACTCTGGAGAGTCCGGCCGCGCCACCACAGCCGACGAACGGCCTCGTTGAAGTTCGAAGGAGGTGGGTCATCCTCCTCATGCCTGGCGAGCGCCCTCTCATGCCGATTGATGAAGAAGGCTTCCCAAGTTGGGAAATAGTCGGGATGCCAGTTGGGATTCCTCCGCTGCTATGGCGTGAGCTCGAGGTAGTAGTGGTTCGTGATGGCCATCTGGCGCTCCACACCTAGAGGGACAGGAGGGACCGGCACGCCTCCGACGCTCAGCATCCAGCCGGTGGGGACGCGGTAGCCCGGTGGGCAGGGGTAGTTCGAGGCGCAAAGCGCCTCCGCCTCCCGGGTGGTTAGAGATACGATGGAAGCCATGGGAAGAGAATGATGAGTCTAGATGTGATATGTAAATGGAGGCCAAGCGTACATATATATACTGCAAAAATGTCGGTGGCAAGCATCCCGGGGGGGGGGCTTATCTGGGAGAGGCTTATCTGGGAGGGCCTTATCTGGGGGGTGGCTAACCTTTAGTACCGGCGGGTGGGTGCAACCGGAACTAAAGGTGGTTTTTGTGTCATCTAACAAAAATGTCGGTGGGATAAGGACGCGTGGGTAACCTTTAGTACCGGGTGGGGGCTCAAACCGGGACTAAAGCTGTCGGTAGGATAAGGACGCGTGGGTGGACACACTGCTCGATGAGATAAAGCATGTAGCGCACGACGCCCTGTCGGAGGAAGAAGACAAAGTAGAAGCGGCGCCGTGCCTATAAAATAAGCATCGATACGCCATGGCAAGCAACTCAACAAGCCAACATGGATAGGGAGTTTCATCCCTATGGATGGAGGAAAGGGTTGGGAAATCTCCTGTGGCGGAACTTCTCGAAGATGTCCTTGGTGCATACGCCCTATGGCATCTTCGAAAGTTCCGCCTCGGAAAATATTTTCCTGCTAGCCCGTGAAAGACTCCATCTCCGCCTCCCTAGGGTTAGAGGTATGGTGGAAGCCATGGGATAGAGTGGAGAGAGGCGGCCGATATGAGTCTAGATGTGCTATGGCAATGACCAAGCCTACATATATATAGTGAGAAATGGCGGGAAGTCAGAGGAGGGAAGCCTAAACCCTAAATCCTAAACCCTAAAGGGGATACCCTCGTACGGAGAAAGCTACAGGGCTAGACGATCCGGGGCCCCCTGTCTAGGATTTCGCCGGAGGAAGACCACCGGAGCGTCGGAATCACATGAAAATGGCAAAATGGTTAATAGTTTGACTAGTTAGAACAATTATTTTATAAAACAGAAAATGGATTTGAATCGCAAATTCAAGCACTTTTTATGTTAAAAATTTAGTGAGATTCAAAAATATGCAAAATATAATAGTTAATGCATTTTTAAATTGGAAATGGCAAAATGGTTATTAGTTTCACTAGTTAGAATAATTATTTTATAAAACAGAAAATAGATTTGGATTACTTATTCAAATTCAAAAACTTTTCATGTTGAAATTTTTCTCAAATTCATAAGTATGCAAAAATTGTATAATTCAAATGTCTAAAAAATCTAATAGTTACAAATTATAATATTTAAAAAAACAGGCGCCAACTTAGGCCCAGCGCGCGCAAATTTGGGCCTTTAGTCCCGGCCCAGAACACCATTCGGGACTAAAGGCTCTGCAGGCAAAAAGGCATCCAAAGCCTCTTTAGTCCCGGTTGCAGCCACGCACCGGGACTAAAGACTGGGGGATATTTAATGCGTCGCCTTCTTCCCTGGTCGAATCCATCGACCGGAGCGAGGAGTAGCACTACGCCGCCAGGCTGCCGAAATACCTCGCCGCGCCTCTCCGCCCGTCCGCGTACCCCGCCGTCTTGCCGCGCCGCGCCGCCGCCTCTCGAGACGCGCGCTCGTCCGCCCCACTGCTGTGGGAGGTAATCCCTCCCCCCACCGCGCGCTCTGCCTCCACTCCGTCCCCGGCCCCAGCGAGCCCGGGCGGCGCCCCGCGACCGGCCGCGCGCTGCCTCCATCCCCCCAACAAGCCCGGGCGGCGCCCTGCGACCGGCGAGCCCGGGCGACACCCCGCCGACCATTTTTTGTTTTTTGTATATTTTTTGTATTACTAGTATTTCTAGTGTACTAGTGTATGTTTTTTTGTATTACTAGTATCTTTTTTGTAATAGATAGATAGAATTATTACTTGTATTACTAATATGTTTTTTGTAATAGATAGATAGAATTATTACTAGTATTTCTTGTATCTTTTTTATATTGTAATATTTATTACTAGTATATAAATATAGTATATATATATACGTTTGTGTATATATATATATTTATTACTAGTAATAATATATATAGTAGTATATTATATAGTATGTAGTATTATAGTGTCGATTGAGACAGACAAGCATCAGTGCTAAATAAAGATAAGCTAAAGAAATAACTACCCTAAGTCCGGTAGTGCTCGTGGGCCCCCGAACTTAGGGTTAGGGTGGTGATGCTCGCGGGCCACCGGACTTAGGGTTAGGGTGGTAGTGCTCGCGGGCCCCCGGACTTAGGGTTAGGGTGGTGTTGCTCGCGGGCCCCCGGAGATAGGGTTAGGGTGGTGGTGCTCGCGGACCGCCCGGAATTAGGGTTAGGGCATCACTAGAATTTTGCTATTGTTTAGTATTATTGTAGCAAATTGCGTGTTCATATTATTGTTTAGTGTTATTTTATGCAGCAATATTGAATGAAAAATGTTATTGTGTGCATTTTGTAGAAAACTATGGATCCAATCCAGAGAGACCTAGCACATGAACAAATTCTCGAGGATATGATCAACAACACCCCCCATGTTGATCCACCCGAATCTCTGTCGATTTATCTGAACCCCTCCGGTGAGGGAGAGGAGGTCGACCGAAATGATCAAGAAGAAGCCGACGGGTCCGGTGGTGGAGAAGCCGACGGCGAGGTATATATATGAAGTCTGGTGATCAGTAGATGCATTAACTGAGTTGTATATATATATAAATTGACGAATGTTTCTTCTCTTAGGCCTCCACATCGAGCAAAAAATATTCCAAACGAGGCCCGGCCAAAAAGTTGGACGCATCTACGCGTTATACAATTACGCGGGTATCACCACGGGGTGAACCGGTGGAACCTGAAAAGGCTAAAACTGTATTTAAACAACAATGCAGAGTTATGGTTAGGGATCGCATCCCGATCACTGTTCGAGAGTGGAATAAGACCAAAGGGGCGAAAGAGGGTGAGTATGTCTCCGACAGGTGCAAAGAGGGTCTTTGGAATGACCTCATGACACATTTCACCCTGCCAGAATGTGAGGATGATGCCGACACAGCTGCATTGAGGAAGAAAGTAAAGCAGTGGACTCTTACGAAGATGGCCGAACTATTCAAGAACTGGAAGAAAGCATTATGGCAAAAGTATCAGAAGACGAAGAAGACTCCTAAATTTGAATGCTATCTAACGAAGCAGCATGCTAACTGGGATGCATTTGTGAAGTACAAGGAGTCACAACCTGCTATGGAAATGTCAGAAAAAAACAAGAAAAATGCCGCGATGAAGAAATATCACCATCACCTGGGGCCAGGGGGCTACGTGGCTGCCATGCCAAAGTGAGATGCTAAAGAGAATGAGCTGCTTGCTAAAGGGATCACTCCAGAACCAATACGCGAAGAATGGGATCTGAGGGCAAGGAATTGGTTCCTTGGGCATGGGAGTGAGTATGACGAAAGTACATGGGACCTTATTTGCAGTGACGAGATTAGGATACCCCGGGATACATGGTAGAAAGTGGTGAAGGAGATTAAAGCGGGGACAACAAAGTTCCGTCCCGATAGAGAGAAAGACTTACTGACAAAGGTCCTCGGGAATGACGAACGCGAAGGACGTGTACGAGGCCTTGGACCTAGTTATACGTGGGAGATGGGGTTTCCCCAAGACAGAGATACTTAGAGGAGCCGAGAGAGAGCAAAGAGGCGACGACAGGAGGAGGAGGGAGACAAGTTCACCGATTTGATAGGAACACTTCGAATGCATCAGCAACAGATTGACGAACTTCGAGGAGTAGCGCGCCTGCAAGATCCTGTACTCAATATTACCGCCGTTCCATCTCAGCGGAAAAGTAGCGTGGCTGAATTGGAGGTCCCTTCTGACGATGCACGTATGGTAGATGGCGGTCCCCGATACCCCGTGGATGGAATCAAGGAGCAGGCATCTTGTGAGCTCCATCAGAAGGTGAAGAACCTATCCATCAAGGTGGCGGTCGGATGTGTTTTACCTTGTCCACCTGGCGCACGCTGGCATGGCCGTGAGATTCCAGCTGGCTATGCTAAAGTTGGTGTGAATGAAATCGCAATGGGGTGGGACTCAGTGGAGCTTGACATTCCTGGACCTGAAGGTGAGAGGACACTCAGAGAAGTACTGGGTGGTATCATTCTATGGGACAAGAAGAACATCAAGCTTCCAGGCTAGACGCCAAAGCCAACACCGCCTCCGAGTGGTCGCATGTCACCTTCACCTCCATCACCTCCAAGAAGCCCACCCCATGACTACGACAACCACAGCCCGAGTCCATCTCGATCTCCGCCGCAGCCTCCGATTAGTACTAAACGACGCAGGAGCCCAAAACGACAAATGTCGCCCCTCCCAAGAGTACCTCATAAGAATCTTTCTATCAGACCTTACGATCGTACGGACGAGGAAACCGACATGATCGTAAAGGCCGAATGTGTTGCGCAGCTTCAAAAGAAGAAACCCGAGCCCGCTCTGGTATACACCGAGAAGCAAAAAGCGTATGCACTTTCTGTTCTAAACACAAAATCGCAATATGACTTGCACCATAAGCCATATGACTATCGACGCACACTTCAGAAGGAAGTGAAGAAGAGCAAATCAAGTAGAAGTGCAAGCGGGAGCAAATCATCAAGTCAAAGTGCAACCGGGAAAAAAAGGACGTCCCCCAGCTCGGGGAACAGGCCAAAAAATCGACCCCACCCCTCAAGGTGGTATCCTATGACACTCCCTAGGAGGATATGGAAGAAGCCAAGAAGCTTGCGGCCACTATGAATGTGACTGTTGAGGAATTGCTAGGTTCCCAGGACGACAAGTTACCCAAGGCTCAGGTAGTCCCTACATATGTCCCAGGGAAGCCTCTGGTTAGCTTTGAGCAGTTCCAACAACTGCCAACACAAATGCGGAGTTTACATAAATGGTACTTGAAAGTCGTAAAGGAGGAGAGAATAATGATCGTGGCGAAAGTCCCACATGACTACTACTTCCGAGAAGAAGAGGTCCATGTTGAGTTTTCAGAACTCTTCCAGTTATACACTTTCGACGCCCACGACAAAAGTCTCATGAGTTGCTATTGTCTATAAGTTGTTGAATTCATTGTCTATATATAAGCTGTTCATTTTTTCAGTTGTTCAGTTCATTGCATGTAATTATCCTAATTATATCCTTTTGTACTCTATTATTATGCAGAATGAAGATCATGGAATGTAAAAGAAGGTCAATCTTCAGTGTTGGGTTCATTGACCCAAATAAAATACATTGTTGGACGCTAAAGGAAAAACCCGAGGACACACAGGAAAAACTTCTAAGGTTTCTAACGGAGCAAAATTTCTGTGACCACATACTGTTTCGTTACAATTTCGCGTGAGTGTCTTACTCTATTGTACACATTTTCTTTTGCTTACTCGATGTTAAGTGTAATTGATGAGTTACTGATGTATATATAAACGTGTACAGTTTCCACTGGATTCTCATGGACATTCAACTTGATAAGGGAAGAGTTGAAGTCATGGACCCATTAAAGAGACCCCTGGAACAGTTTAGTGACATGCAGGACATGCTTCAGAGGTAATTTTCGCGCTACAGCGGTCTCTTTCGTTGATTTCCTGAGATATCACGTAATAAATAACTCATTCATTTTCTTTACCGGGTAGGGTTTGGAACCAGTTCAAGAGTGCGGTTACGGGTGACTTTACTGAGAAGCTGACGCTTAAGCCGGTCTCGGTAAGTAGTAGGCGCATCTCTTTACTTCTAGTTTCAATATAATTATGATGCTGGATTATTATTTTGATTGAATTCTATTCTCGTAAAGTGCGCGAGGCAGCCACTGGGGACGAATCTATGTGGATTCTACGTCTGCGAGTTCATTCGCACGTTTACTAGTGAGCTGAATGATTATAGAGTCGATGTAAGCAATACATTCATAACATTATTTTTATTACCGTCACTTTTTGTTATCATGATTGATATTCATATTGATCTCTTTTTCTTATATAGTTCGAGAAAATGCGGGATCAGCTCCTACCACAGCAACGCGTAGTAGTAATTACTGAAGAACTGACAGGATTCTTGATGAACGAGATGATAGATAACGCGGGAGAATTTAGTGTGAATAGGCGCCGATGATCCCCGACCGTGTAATTGAATAGACGGGCTCTAGTCCCGATAATTGTGATCTCCATGTGTAACTATCATGTATATATTTGTATGCTCGATCTTAAGAGAAGTTATCTTATGTATGCACGAACATGTACGGTATGTGGTATGTGGTAGCGTAGAAAACTATTTTGAAATGAAAAAAAAGAATACAAATTAAATTCTCTGCCGCGGCAGAGAAAGTGCCTAAAATGCTGCCGCGGCAGAGAACCATTTGTCCCGGTTCGTAATACGAACCGGGACTAACGGGGGGCATCCAGCGCCCGCAGAGACAACCACGTGGATGCCCATTGGTCCCGGCTGGTAAGAGGGCCGGAACTAATGGGTGGGCCTTTAGTCCCGCCCCTCCAGTCCCGATTACCAGGACTAGGACTAAAGCCCCTTACGGGCCGGGACTGGAGGCCTGTTTTCCACTAGTGTTGGCGTAGTAAACGTACAAGTTCTGCGTGGCGGATACATGGTGCTACATAATACTTCTTTTTCCGTGATATATACACCGTCGTCTCTCCGATTTGGTTTACGTTTTTGTGAAAGCGTTCTTACATAAATTGGACAGATCAACGTAACCGAAATTTTAGTATATCTTGCTTTGCATCTAGCGTGGTCAAAGTTTTGCTCCTCCATGGGATGGGAACGTGATAAGATGCACGATGAACGCACGGAACCGCGTCACGTCCTGATCCTTTTGCATCTTCGCTCAGCGATGACACGCAGATATGTGACAGTGACCTAGGATTCGATATAGAGATGAGAGGAACTTGACAGTCAACTCCCGATCGGCAGAATTTTCCATTTTATTAATTTCGGGGACGTTCATCACTGCCCAAAGTCCAAACGTCGTCGCAGCACTTGTTGACCGGGCCGGCAACGAGCCTTGTTCCCTGTTGGTAGGCCCATGGACTGTAAGATGGCGCATTCAAATGGGCCTCCAGGATTAGAACCGCAACGGCCCGCTAAGGGGACCCGCCCAACGTTACGGCGCCAGCACCACGTGTCAGCAGCAGCCCCCAGGCGGCTGCATGCAGCACGGGATCGCATCGCGACGCGACGGGCCCCCACCACAACCGGGCGATCGAACCGAGCGTACGTACGGTTGCCTCTGCCCTCGATCGGCGACAACTCCGCCAACGCCTCCCGCGCTGCCGTCCCCAGGGGCACCGGCCGGCCGGCGACCCTCCGCCGTTGCCGCACGTCATCTCGTCGTCCTCCTGCTCCTCCTCGCGATCGGCGGCGCCAAGGTTCGTACGTACACACGACCCTCACCGATCGAATCTGTCCACAACCGTACCCATCCCCCCGTCCGGCCGCGCCTTCTTGGGGATCCATGCGCGCACCGAATCCGATCGTCACTTTAAGCGTCCGCTGTTAGCATTTCGATATTGGGAAATGTTGAATTCCTCTGCATTGCATTTAGGATTGGTTTTTTGGGATCGCGGGGTATGATCTTTTGCGTCTCAACATGTACAGTCACGTATGGAAGAGATTGATCGGGGAACACCAACACGCGCTGGAGTATCAATGCGATTTAATTTATCAAGAACAGCAACACCAACGTGCGAAATGTGCCGTCTTGATTAATCGCGCCTGTGATGCCTGCATCTTACACTTCTCATCTCATCATGCAGGCCTTTCATGGGTAGATGGTCGTCAGGCAGAGATCGAAGCAGAAGACCGGGTAGAGGCAGGGGATGGAATTTTCCGCCCTTCTGACTTCGGCGGGGATAAACATCTCCCTCTGCGCGCTCTTCCTCATCCTCTACTCCATCCTCCGCAAGCAGCCGCACAACTTCGGGGTCTACTTCGGCAGGCGGCTCGCGGAGGAGAAGTTCAGGGAGCAGGTCGACTACTTCTCCTTCGAGAGGCTCCTGCCCACCGCAGGCTGGCTCGTCAAGGCGTACTGGTGCACCGAGGACGAGATCCGGCGTGTCGCGGGGCTCGACTCCGTCGTCTTCCTAAGGCTCTTCATCTTCAGGTCCTCTCTAATTGGTTAATTAATTGTGTTATTTCTCCTCAATTGGATCACCACCATATTTCATCTGCTGACACTCCGTATATGTATTATATATGCAGCATCCGCATCTTCTCCATCACTACTCTTGTCTGTGTGCTTGGAGTGCTCCCTGTCAATTACCATGGCCAAGAAATTGCCCACACCAATGTCCCAGGGGATTCGCTCAATGTTTTCACAATTGCAAACATGAGGGAAGGATCACCAATGTAAGCTAACTCATCTCCTGTCTTTAGTTGAACCAATGAGCTGATGAATAATGCCAGTTACACTGAGCAACTATATTCTTTTAGACAAAAGGCTCGAGTGTATCCCGGCTTTAACTTTATAAATCCAGAATAGCACAGTCATACACTGAATGACTATATCTTTCGGTTAGCTTTTCAAGTGAGGATTTGTCCTACTCATGGTTGACTTCAAAAAGGTTTTCTAAGCATACATGTGCATATAAAAGCATCCCCAAAATTCATATACCTGTGATGCATTAGACAGTGTGACCCGTGGTGGGGTAAGTATAAACTCTTCTTCTTTGACAGCACACATTTGTTATACTTTTGCACAATTTATCTTGTAGGTGTACATGCTAACCTGTTGCACAGGTATTTTTTATCTCACACATATGCCTTACCGAACTTCTTTTCGCTCATCCATACAAGCCCATATGGTTATTTCCCTAACTTTTAATAGATTGGGTAGCTGCATTGAGAAACAAATACGTACATTGTTAGACAAGTTTCCATTGATAACATCAATGGATACAGTAGAATAAGTTTTTATTTCAGACTATGAGTCGTGTAATTTGCAAGCTAGAAAAATACTGGGCAGTCGTGATATAAATCACTCCCAAGAGCATGTAGATTTTCAAGACTTGTTGATTTTGTTTTCCCATGGTATAAAGTTTTGTTTGATCTGTTGGAATTTTTAGTTGTCAAGATTGACTGCATATGAAAGAAAATAAACACGTGTCCCCAACAACCTTCTGCTAGTTCTTCCATTTTAGTAGATTCAGGGTCTTCGATTGCTCAATTCTTGTTTAGATACAGTACAGTTCGTCCTGTCCTACGTTGACATTATTTCAAAAGATATTGGTTCTTTTGTGCAGGCTCTGGGTGCATTGCGTTGCTTTATATATTATAACATTCTCGGCTTGTATTCTTCTTTTCCAAGTAAGACTCATCCACAATGTTCATGTTACCAAAAAGTTCTTACCCCAAAGTTCCACCAGGTTGAAAGCATCTACAGGTTGCAGCTGATTATAAATGTTTATGTTGCAGGAGTACAAGTATCTATCGAAAAAAAGATTAGCCCATATAACTGCATCAACGCCAAATCCGAGTCATTTTGCGGTGCTTGTTCGTTCCATTCCCAAGTCAGGCAACAACGAGCTTCTTGATGACACAATAAGAAATTTCTTTGTTAACTATCATGGAGCTAGTTACTTGTCACATCAAATGATCTACCGAAAAGGAAAGTTGCAGAATTTTGTGGTAAGAATTCATTCTAGCAAGCGATATATATGCTTTTCGCACATTACTGGAAGGGAACTCAAATTATGTACCTAGTCTCTATGAAATATATTCTTCTGAAACTAGTCTACAGCCTTGATGTTTTGTACATTTTGCTTCCTACTGAGATAATTCGCTCAAGAATTCACGTTTACTTTTTCAGGATAATGCAGAGAGAGCATACAGGAAATTTGTAAGGGTAAAATTTTCAGTATTTGATCAGAACATGCGGTCAACCTTGAACAGATGTGGTCTCTGCGGAGTACGAGCTTCCTCGTTTCAGCTTTACCGCAATAAGTTTATTGACGCCAAGAAGTCAGACCTCACTGATCCAGAAGTAGTTGAAGCTCAAAAGGTCCTCACCCCAATGATGCCTTTGTCACTTGATCTCAAAACTGCACATTACATGACCTCACTCATTTCCTTTTGCTCTCAACCAGTAGCATATATGATAACTCTAGTTTCTATGCATCACCGAAAGTAAATCTTGTTCTACTGCCGAACAGGACTGCCCAGGTGCTATAGTGTTCTTCAAGACTCGCTACGCGGCGATTGTCGCTTCGCAAGTTCTCCAATCTTCTAATCCTATGCTATGGGTGACCAATTTGGCACCCGAGCCACGCGATGTGTACTGGTCCAACCTCTGGATCCCCTACAGGCAGATCTGGCTCCGGAAAATAGCGACAACCTCGGCTGCCATCTTCTTCATGTTTGTCTTCATCATCCCGGTCGCGTTTGTTCAGAGCATGATGCAGGTGGAGTCGCTTAAGCAGATGTTCCCGAGCCTGAAAGGCACACTGAAGAAGTAAGTCGAGAAATTCTTTCTTAATCTAGATTTTAGGTTTTGCAGATGTGCCCTGATCACCTCTTCTTTTCCACCTCTTCTTTTCCAGGTCATTTTGCGTCCGAGTCGTAACCGGATACCTCCCTAGCGTTGTTCTGCTGTTGTCTCTGTACACCGTTCCTCCCCTGATGATGCGCTTCTCGGCGATCGAGGGGTCGATTTCTCGCAGCGGCAGGAAGACAAGTGCGTGCACCAAGATTTTGATCTTCAACATCTGGAATGTGTTCTTTGCGAATGTGTTATCAGGATCTGTGCTCAATCAGATAAATGTCCTCACAAGACCCAAGGACATGCCATCTATGCTAGCCGAACTGGTGCCAAAGCAGGTGACCATGTTGATTTTTTTTTTGCCAGTGTAGAATCGTCTATTTTTTTTTTCTGCGGGTGCAGTAATAATAAAAACATAATTAACGTAGCTTTGTTTTGTGGTTTCGGCAGGCAACATTTTTCATCACGTACGTCCTCACATCAGGCTGGGCAAGTCTGTGCTCCGAGATACTGCAAGTGTACAACCTAGTGTACAACTTCTTCAGGAAAAGCATATGTGGTTACCATAACGAGCCGGGATGTGTTTACTCTTTCCCTTACCACACCGAAGTCCCCAAAATCCTCTTCTTCAACCTGCTTGGCTTCGCCTTCTCTATCATGGCGCCTCTCATACTGCCTTTCTTGCTCGTCTACTTTTGCCTTGGCTACCTGGTGTACCGCAATCAGGTGAGCAGCTCGTCCTTGGTTATTAGTATATATCTACCAAGATAACATCCAAAATTTGTACTCCATATATATTTGCAGATTCTGAACGTGTACTACCCCAAGTACGAGATGGGAGGGAAGCTGTGGCCGATCATGCACAACACCATGGTGTTCTCCCTGGTCCTGACGCAGACCATAGCGCTGGGCGTGTTCAGCATCAAGAAGTCCCCGGTGGCCTCTGGGTTCACCATCCTCCTCCTCATCGGCACCGTCCTCTTCAACGAGTACTGCAGGCAGCGCTTCTCCCGCATTTTCAACTCATTCTCCGCCCAGGTCAGATATCAGCATATCAAACCACGCAACATTAGTTGTGCATCTTTCGTTGTTGAAATATAAAAGAATCATGTTTCTGAACCATGGATCCCACTATATGTATGTTGGGGGTGTGTGTAGGACCTTATAGAGCTGGACAGAGAGGACGAGCAGTCCGGGAGGATGCAGGAGATCCACGAGCACCTCCTGGACGCCTACTGCCAGTTTCCGCCGAGCAGCGGCGACGACGATGTCCCGATCGAGATGATCATGGAGGACCCAGCGCAGGAGGCCTCCAACTCCAGCCAGGAGCTCTGTGACACGGTGCAGGAAGTCCAGGAGCACCACATCGAGGAGAAGTGAAGCCAACACGATTGCTGGTGTGTGTTAATCCTGTTATGGCTTGCCTTGGCTCATATGTGTAGCTACGACCGATGATTCGACTTAAACGTGGGGTGGGTTAGCCCAAGTAGATAATGATGATTAAGATGGAGACTATTTGGTCCACATGTTTTAGGTATATACAGTGTATGTTTTGGTTTCAGAGGGAGCTAACTATGCAGATTAGGAGTGGTTAAAGTTTTCACCTTCTTACCTTATCACATACGGAGTATGACGGTAACCTGACTCATTAAGTTTGGCTTCATCAGGCCCGAGGGGGATCCGGCCTACGCCGAGCGTTTTCCCGCTTAGCAGTGATGTTCCTTCCTGTAGTGATGTAGTATACTTTATCTTAATGACCAAAGTATATGCTTCTCTCTAGATCTTAATGTTGTTGATTTTCCTAATTCCTTCATCGAAAAACTATTTTCCAGTGAGGTCTAAATGGACAACAAGAATATCATTTCCAATCAGTAATACATCATCTACTCCCTCCGACCCAAATTAATCGACTTGGATTTGTCTAGATTCAGATGTATCTAGCACTAAAACATGTCTAGATACTTCCGAATCTAGACAAATGCAAGTCAATTAATTTGGGTCGGAGGAAGTACGTATAAGATAAAAAATCGAGCGAACTCCCACTATCCTTCTTGAAAACACAAGGCTCTTCTTCATTCTTGATGAAGCCAAACTGAAAGACGGGTTATGGATGATTCGTGGCAAGTTGGTGAACTAGTCATTATTGCAAGTGTTGCAGGTTTTAGTTCATCATGCAAGTCCACCAGCCCACTCCGAGGACCAATGCCGAGGGGATTACCCTCGGCGTTGATGTCCACCAAGCCTTTTTTTTCCCAGCAATTTTGGGATTGACAGCAGATACACATATATATAAGAATTGACTATAACAATGCAAAAACATTTTAGGATAGATGACATCCATAAACATATGACATGTCTAGCATCAAATCTCCATATATAGATACATGTAGTCACAAATACACATCACTACAAGTTCGTTGCACATAGTCTTCGATAGCATCATCACTACAAGTTCATTACACAGTGTTCGAGAGCATCATCACTACAAGTTCATTACACATAGTCATGCGATAAATGCCACATGGCAAACGGTCTTCCACGGACTTCAAGCACCGGCACAACACATTTTTTATTCGAGAGCATCGTCACTACAAAATGAAAAACATGCTCGTTTAGCATGGAAAATTGTATGAAAAAACACGCACGTTTAGCATGGCAAATTGTCTAAGTCAAAGTTCATACATGGCAAGTTGAGCATGGAAAATTGTATGAAACAGCACACACGTTTAGCATGGCAAATTTTCTAAGTCAAAGTTCATGCATGGCAAGTTGAGCATGAAAAATTTACCAAGTCAAAGTCAAAGTTCATGCTTGGAACTAACCGGGGTCGGAGAGTGTGGATGCGAGTCACAGTCAGAATGACCAGGACTAGGGCCTCCTTGGTGAAGTGGAGTGGTCCGGGGTGACTCGAGTGACGAGGCGGTAGAACGGCCAAATTGCGTCTGTAAATGAGATGATCCCTACATATGTTTGAGTATAATATTAACTACTAACTTAGTAGTTCTTTCGTGACTAGTAACTAATAACATAGTAGTTCCATGGATTACTAACCGGAGTCCCCGTGGCTAGATGTGCGAGGAATTCGGCCTTCGACGGCAACATTGGCATCAGAGGTTTTGGTGGAGGATCGACATAAGGGGGCATTGGAGTATTATTCATCTGAGCCATATACCACGCCTGCAAGTAAGTTTATATGTCACGCGTGGTCAAGTAAAATACGTGGTCAAGTAAAATACAGCCTACGAAATACTTGCAAGTAGCTAGAATGGGCTAGAAATAACCTTATGTGCTGCTTGCATGTGCTCCTCGCGGGAATCAATTGCATCATGCCATTCCTTCATCTTTTGGTGAAACTCGTGGCAAACCTCATCATAGGCATCCTCATAGCGGGACTACAATTTGACATAATCAATATCATCAAAATATACATGCATTTGTTCCATGAAAACCTCATCATAGGCATCCTCATCAAAATAATCAATATCATCAAAACCTCATCATAGGCATCCTCATCAAAGGTATAAATTTTGATAAAAATGAGAAACAACTTACATCGCGACGCGGTGCACGAGGTGGGATACAAGCCAATTTGCCCGTGGTAGCTTTGTTCCATGTGAGAGTGGTCGTAGAGGTAAGCACCGCATTAAGAATCTTGAGACGGCCATGTGGCTTGCCGCCCCCTGCGAGCATCACCACCGTCTCATCGACCGGCTCCTGAAGGGGCCGGGAATCCGGCCCATACAACTCTATGAACCTACATTGAGTAAACAATTAGTAGTAATCAATAAGCATGGTAGGCACTAGTACACATGGTGACACAAAAATACATAGACCCTCACCGCTATTCATCGGTCTCATACTCACTATCACTATCACTATCACTATCACGTGAGAAGTAAGGTAGGCCCTCGTACGGTGGAGGCTCATCATCATCAACATCTTGATGTAGCTTGGAGAGCATGTCTATGTCCTTTATATTCACAACTGGCTCACCATGAATTTGTGCATCGTCCTCAAGGTCCTCAAGACCACCCATAAGTACATCAAAGTCTGTGCCGTCCTCTTCCTCTTGGTAGAAATCTCCCTCGTATGTGATGGGGTTTATGTTACTGTAATCGTCCTCGTTTGGCATGGACAGCTTACCATGTGGCGATACCTTGAACACAACTTCCCAACCCTGTAGTTCCTCTTTCTAGCATGGGTAGGGAAGATAATAAACTTGCATCGCCTGGTGAGCCACAACAAAGACATTGGACCCAAGGTAAGTGGTTGAAGGCCTAACTTCCACTAACCCGATGGAAGGGGTAGTTCTTAGTCCATCGACTGGGTCAAACCAATGGCATTTGAACACAACAAGAGTGAGATGATGGGGCCCTTTAGCGAATTTCAGCTCGTATACGTTTTGTAACCTTCCGTAGTAGTCAACATTATCTTGACCGGGGGTGAACACTCCGGTATTTACTGTTTTTGCATTTGGTCGACTGTTCTGGTGCTTCTCTGTATGGAAGCGATACCCATTCACATCATACTTCTCATACATCTCCACCGTACCGTCGAAACCCTGGGAAACCCATCTCAATTCATTCATCATATTTGTGTCGGGATCATTTCCCTACAAGTTCAATCAAAATTGTTAGGTGAATTAGTTTCGTGTAATATAAACTACAAATGTTAAAATTGTTGGGAGTTAGAAGTTACTTTTTCCATGAACCAAGCCACGAAATTTTTCCGTCCGGGGGCACCCTTTCTTAGAAGAGTATCATACTCCTCTGCACTAGGATCCCACATTTCATGCCACTCTTCATCCAGGAATTGTCTAAAAGAAACATGTATTAGACCTAAACCAAGTTACTAGTTACAAAGTAATATGTTAACCATTTTACCTCATGAAAGGCTCCTCTACTTCTGTAATGTTCATTAACACATAGATCATGATGTCCTCCCACTCTTGCATCGTCACAGTATATTGTTTTTTACCACCGGACTTGCCACCTTGCCCTTGGAAGAGGGGGAGCTTGGGTTTGTAGTTGGGCTCGTCGACATTGTATCGAGAGAGCTTATTATGTAGAGTGGGAACATCATCGGGATAGTACATTGTCGTGATAGCTGACACCTCCTCGATGATATAAGCCTCGGCTATGCATGCTTCAATATGATTTTTGTTTCCACATTTCATTCGAATATGCTTAAATTCTCTCTCAATACAAAATTGCCAATGGAACTGGACCGGTCCCCCATGACTGCCTCGTAAGATAGATGCAAAATGAGATGTGCCATCGGAGTGAAGAAGCCCGACGGAAAGATAATCTCTAGCTTGCATATCAACTCTAGCACTTTCGTACTTAGTTGTTTCATCATCTCCTTACATATTTCTTTAGCACAGAGCGTGCGGAAGAAATGGCTCAACTCCGCAAGCGGCCGCCAGACACGATCAGGTAGATAGCCCCGAACCATCACTAGCATTAGCCGCTCAATCCATATGTGATAGTCATGACTCTTAAGACCATGGATTCTGCCCATTGAAAGATTGACTCCGTTACTAATATTCGAACAATAACCATCTGGGAACTTCACGATGTATTTGAGCCAACTGAATGCCTCCTTCTTCTGGGGACCAAGAAGGCAGAAGTCGGCGTCTGGCTTGACCCAATTTCTTCGATTGGGCTCTAGAGGCCGCATGTTTAGTTTCTTTCTATCACATAGCCTCTCTTGATCAATTCTAGCCTTGACATTATCCTTTGTCTTCTCAGGAATATTCAGAACTGTGTGAAATAGGGACTCTCCAACATTCTTTTCTGTGTGCATCACATCGATGTTATGAGGAAGTTTGAGGTCCTTGTAATAGGGGAGTTGAGTTAAGCCTGCAATGTGAGTCCAGTTGTGCGTCTCACCATATCCCACAAAACCTTTGAGATTGGGATTAGGCTTTAGATCACGTAGCTCGGCAACAACAGCTGCACCGTCGAACGCTGGTATCTTCTTTGCTTCCCTGACAACTTTGCCTTTCGTGAAGTGCTTTTTGTCCTCTCTGAATCGATGCCCTCTTAAGAGGAACGGTCGATGCATGTCAAAGGAGGAATACTTGCCACCCTTCTTCAGCCATATGAACTTAAGAGCATGCCTACACACTGGGCATGGCATCTTCCCAGCTGTACAATGTCCGCAGAATAGGGCATACCCAGGTAAATCGTGCATGGAATAGTGGAACCAAACTTTCATGAGGAAGTTTTGCTTCCATGCTCGGTCATATGTCCACGTCCCGTGTTCCCAAGAATGCTGCAAATCATCGATAAGAGGCTGCATGTACACACTCAAATTCTTCCCCGGGTATTCATGCCCTAGAATGATCAACGACATGAATATGTTCTTTCGTTGCATTACAACACCTAGAGGGAGATTGAGCGGAATAACAAACACCGGCCAGCAGCTGTACAATCTAGCTGACATACCGAATGGATTGAATCCATCGGTTGCTATCGCAATCCTAACATTCCGAGCCTCTTTTGCTTCATCTTTGTAAATTGAGTCGAAATGCTTCCATGAGTCACCATCAGCTAGATGTTTCATCTTCTTTTTGCCATCAAAAAAATCAGGGTATCTCTTCCCATCCTTGTGCCACCTCATTTGTCTAGCAGACTCCTCACTCATGTAAAGGCGTTGGATTCTTTTTATGAATGGGAGATACCGAAGAATTTTTACGGCGATCTTTGTCTGCTCCATTTGACCATCAGTACCCTTCACCTCAACAAACCTAGAGGCCCCACACTTGCTACAGTGGGTGAGATCCGCAAACTCCTTCCGAAACAAAAGGTAGCCCTTAGGACAGCAATGTATCTTTTCATAATCAGAGCGCTTTCATGATTTTCTTTGACTCGTACAGGTTTCGAGGCAAACAATGTCCTTCAGGGAGCATGTTAGCCATTCTTGGCTTTATCGGCAAACAATGTTTTCAAATTATTTTCATAGCCTGCTCGGTTCCAGCCATTCTTGGCTTTATCGGCTAAAAGTTGTGAGACGGCATCCAGCTGAGAGATAGTTGCATTAGGGTAAAGAGGTTTCTTTGCCGATGCCATCATATCAAGGAAGGCCTTCGCGGTTGCCTCTGGTTCCTCCGGTTCACCCGTTTCCTCCGGTTCATCTGGTTCCTCTGATTCATCTAGTCCCTGTGGATCCTCCTCTCGAGGTGGTGAATGTGCCATCTCTGCATACTGAAGATCATGAAGCATGTTTCCAATGACATCGTCCTCATTGGCATTGATGTGTTGTCGCATCACCTCCCCTCTAACACGGTCGCGCTCAGGGAAGTTGGTCGGCATGGCAAAGTTAGGCATATACCCATACTGCTAGGAATTGCATCTATGGACCTTCCACCACACTTGTACACGTATTCTACTGCCACTTGCAAGTTTTCGCGTGATTCTGGTGCTCCGGCGATCTTTCTCCACCGAAACCCTGGTCTGTGGGACCCGCAGGTCTACCCCCGTAGCATTCTCCTTACGAGGGCTCACCGATGTACTTTTTTGTTGGTTTAGGTTTGTATAGGTCATATCTACATGGACAACAAAGGTTGGGACCAAGATTCCACAAGTAGCACTCCGTTTGATCCGTGGCGGGAGTTTCCTCCTACACGCCCAACACTTTTCTATGTGTTATCGCATGCAAGTGATCATGAACGCACCCGGGAGCTAGGAATTGCATCTATGGACCTTCCACCACACTTGTACACGTATTCTACAGCCACTTGCAAGTTTTCGCGTGATTCCGGTGCTCCGGCGGTCTTTCTCCACCGAAACACTGGTCTGTGGGACCCGCAGGTCTACCCCCATAGCATTCTCCTTACGAGGGCTCACCGATGTACTTTTTTGTTGGTTTAGGTTTGTATAGGTCATATATACATGGACAACAAAGGTTGGGACCAAGATTCCACAAGTAGCCCTCTGTTTGATCCGTGGCGGGAGTTTCCTCCTACACGCCGAGTACTTTTCTATGTGTTATTGCATGCAAGTGAACATGAACGCATACGGGAGCTAGGAATTGCATCTATGGACCTTCCACCACACTTGTACACGTATTCTAGGGCCACTTGCAAGTTTTTGCGTGATTCCGGTGCTCCGGCGGTCTTTCTCCACCGAAACCCTGGTCCGTGGGACCCGCATGTCTACCCCCATAGCATTCTCCGTATGAGGGCTCACCGATGTAATTTTTTGTTGGTTTAGGTTTGTATAGGTCATATCTACATGGACAACAAGGGTTTGGACCAAGATTCCACAGGTAGCCCTCCGTTTGATCCGTGGCGGGAGTTTCCTCCTACACGCCCAGCACTTTTCTATGTGTTATCGCATGCAAGTGAACATGAACGCACCCGGGAGCTAGGAATTGCATCTATGGACCTTCCACCACACTTGTACACGTATTCTATGGCCACTTGCAAGTTTTCGCGTGATTCTGGTGCTCCGGCGGTCTTTCTCCACCAAAACCCTAGTCTGTGGGACCCGCAGGTCTACCCCCGTAGCATTCTCCGTACGAGGGCTCACCGATGTACTTTTTGTTGGTTTAGGTTTGTATAGGTCATATCTACATGGACAACAAAGGTTGGGACCAATATTCCACAAGTAGCCCTCCGTTTGATCCGTGGCGGGAGTTTCCTCCTACACACCCAGTACTTTTCCGGTCAGTACTCATCTAGCTAGGTGTTCTATGGCGCCAGAAACGCTGAGAGGATTCCCCTCGGCATAGACCCTGCCAGGTGCGCTATGTTGCTAGCAACGCTGAGAGGAATCCCCTCGGGGTAGGTCCTGCCAGGTGTGCTATGCTGCTAGCAATGCTGAGAGGAATCCCCTCGGCGTAGGTCCTGGCAAGAGTGCTATGCTGCTAGCAATGCTGAGAGGTATCCCCTCGGCGTAGGTCCTTCCAGGTGTGCTATCCCGCTAGCTTGCTAATAGCAATGCTGAGCGGAATCCTCTCGGCTTTGCTTTGTGCCGTTAATTTTCACTACGCACAGCTATGCCAACGGTAAGCCTCTCGGCACTGACATATACCGTGAACTGTCCGTCCACAACACGGGAAGGGGACCCGTGTTCAGCTTGCGCCGATGGTGCCCCTCGGCATTGCTACATCTACGCTGAGGGTATAGCTACGCCGAGGGTCCCTCTCGGCATTGCTCGTCTGTGCCGAAGGTTTTGCTGTGCCGACGGCATTTTTGCGGCTCACAGCACTGCGCGAGCTATGCCGAACGGCCTGACCATTTCCCCTCAGCGTTGAATTTCTCGCTCAACATCTGCGTTCGTTCCCGTAGTGCATTGAAGAAGTGTTGAAAGGGGTTAACGTCGATAGGCAAAGAAAGGGATCTTGCCTATATCACACGACATAAGTAATTAAGCGTCACGAGCAGGTATCACTAGACACGTAAAGAAAATCCTAAACTAATTTATAAGAGCTATTTTCCCCCAAAATGAGGGAAAAAACTTTGCCTTATTCCACTAAGTAAGAAAGGAGTTTTACAAGAAAATAAGAAGAATCAAAGATTACAAAGCATACTCTCCTGACATGATTTCACCCAAATGCTTTGCGCCCGCCAAAACCCACAAGCGTGCCTCTTTCTAAATTTTATGGAATAACCCTAGAGGTGGCGCATGCTTGTTGTTGAAGACCGAGTGTTCCACTCGTTCCAAATCTCCCAAGAGGTTAGCTGAGAGATAAGCGATAGCCTTGCGGTGGGGAGTGGGTTCTTCCGCCATCATGGACCACCACCGCTTAAGCGAGAGCCCTACCCATTGCTGAGTTGAAGATCATGGACACTCAAAAAATATTTTAATGGGAATGGTGAACCGGCAATTAACAACGAGATATGAAATTGATTTCATGGTTTGCTTGCATAAAGGGCATAAGCCCCAATTCATCCAATCCCTCTTCTCAAAACGGTCCGCCATCCAAAACCTATTCCTCATCGCAAGCCACACAAAGAATTTTGTTTTGGGAGAAGCCCAAGCCTTCCAAACCATCGTATTCATGTTGAGTGAAGTAGCTCCAAAAAAGCACCTCATAGGCTGACCCCATCGAGTATTCACCATCCTCCGTAAGATTCCAAGAGATGTCATCGTCCATAGTAATGTCAAACTCCACATCATGGAGAAGAACCCAAAGCTCCACAAATTGGTTAGATGACCCATGGTAAAGCCATCACCCAACCTCACATTCCTTATCCAAGCATTATCATGCAAGCCTTGTTGGACATTCCACTTCTTTCTTTTGGGTAAAGCAAAAAATTAGAGGCGCCACATCAACCGGTTTCCTTCCTTGTAGCCATGGAGCATGCAAAAAGTACGTCTTGTGACCATTGCTAAGTGTAATAGTTGTGATGGCTTAGAAAATATTCATGTCATATTTAGTGCAAGGGTTCCGGGAACCCACCCCAAACCTTATTGGGGTCTTTCCGCTCAAACCACGGCCACCTCAAACACAAGGCCGTCGCAAACTTTCCCATATTAAGTACCCCAAGGCCACCAAGCTTCTTAGGATGGCAAATCGTCTCCCAATTCACTTGACATTTTGCCCCATTTGTTGTACTCCCTCCGTCTAGAAATAACTGACTTGATTTTGTCTAGATTCGAATGTATCTAGATGCATTTTAGTGTATATACATTCGAATCTAGACAAACCCAAATTAGTTATTTTTGGATGGAGGGAGTATCTTTTACTGACCAAAGGAACGCCCTTTCCAACTTAGTGATATACTTTATGGTGCCCGGAGGGTGGAAAGCAGGGTCAAATAGTATATTGCTTGAGAGGAAATGATCGATTTAATTATAATTAGGGAGGTCCAACCATCCGTGGTGATATACTTTTCATTTGTAGGAAGCTTAGTGGCACACTTATCCTCAAGGTGTTGAAAATTCACCCTCTTGGGCCTCCAAACCTAAAGAGGTAATCCCAAATATGTCAAGGGGAAGGATGTATGTGTCACCAGAATGCCCTCAAGAATATCATCGAGATCAGTTTTCCCACATCTAATTGGCACCATAGAGCTCTTATGGAAGTTTGTACAAAGCCTGGCCACTTCACCAAAACCCTCAAGAATAGTAGCCAAGTTCATGATATCTTCCTTAATGGGTGCCACAAAAACCACCACATCATCCGCATAAAGGGATGTTCTCAAGATTGAACCTCCCCCACACAACTTATGGAGAAGCCTGTGCGAGGTAGCTCTTTCCAAAATTTGAGATAGGGGGTCAATGGTAATGACGAACAGCATGGGAGAAAGGGGGTCTCCTTGCTGAAACCGAAGGCCATGCACAATGGGATGCCGGCAATGCCATTAAGAAAGTGATATCCCACAAGTATAGGGGATCGTGTGTAGCCTTTTCGATAAGTAAGAGTGTTGAACCCAACGAGGAGCTAAATGTAGGATAAATGTTCTCTCAAGTTCTATCAAACACTGATACAACTCTACGCACACTAAAAGTTTGCATTATCTAGGAAATAAAACTAGAGCAACAATACGAGTACTAGAGATAGCTTTGCATGATAATAAATAACAAGAAAGTAAAGTTAGTTGCTGCAGCAATAAAATACACTAAACTAACAGAACCATGAGTGTGGAATAGTGGTGGTAATTGTGGTGGCTTTGTCCAAGTTTAATTAGTGAATAAATCGGGTTCATTGTCTTCGATGCAGTTTTCTATGTGGGAGAGGCTAAATATACATGCGCTTCACTACTTGGAATTACATGTACTATATGATTGGATTGTTAGCAAACATCTGTAACTACTAACAACGCATTACGGTTTCCCCAACCATAGCCTTAAGTTTAATGGTCATCTTACTCCCATACGTGCAACGCTTCGGTTATGTCACTCCGACAGAACTTCCCCTTCCTCTTACACATGCTACAAACCCTATGATGTTTAATCTATGCGTACAAATATAATAGACACCAAAGGACTGCACCATATCAACATACAACTCTAATGAACCAAAGATGTTCAACCATTCAATCTAAGAACAAATAAACTACACAAACATGACATAGATCATAGGATTATAACTTATAGCATCGGACACCATGTTTACATAGGATGGTATAGAGGTGTGTGGGAGGATGAAACACTGCATACTAGGAGGATTAGGTGATGAAGATGGCGGTGAAGATGATGAAGAGGGCGGCGGCGCGGGGGACTCCTTCCCCGCCGCCGGTATCATGGGGGAGCACCGCCTCTTAGCCCCTTTCCTTCATGGCTTCTTGGGAGCCCTCCCCCATGGAGATAGGATCCATGGGGGAGACAAGAACGTGGCTTTGGTGACTGCAAATTCGTGGATGGAGATGTCTTCCTCAAATTAGGGTTTCTCCCTTTATATAGCTTCTCGGATTCCCGTCATCCCATCGCTACAGTAAATCAGGCCTAGCGGGCCCGTCCGGACTCGGAATCAGCTAAATTTTATATCCAGAACATTTGTCGCGAAATTTTTAACAACTTTGTAGTTGAAAAGTTTTCCGTTTGACGTCGTCTTCGACCCAAAACGTGACCATCTTCAAAAAGAGTTTTGAGGCAGATTTCTGAAAAATCCCAATTTGACTCCAACAAGGTTTCCACTTGTATTCTAGGTAATTTCTACACATCAAAGTGTAAAACAAGAACATTGTGCACTTTTGCAACTATTAGTAGGTTAGTACAAATAAATCATAAACTTTATATAAAAAGAAGTGTCAAAAGCATAAAACCATCAAAAATTATAGATACGTTATGGACGTATCAACATCCCCAAGCATAGTTCATGCTCGTCCTCGAGTAGGTAAACGATAAAAACAATATAATTTTTGGGGTGACATGCAACCAACACAATCTTGATCATCATTATTGTAAAAGCATTGCAGCTGGGATCAAAGTACTCTAAACATGAACATGAAAGATAGAGTTCTAACAATAAGTCATAACAACTATGTTGTAACATGAAAAGGTACAAACAAAAGATCATGAATAACAATGCATTAAAATACGTTTGTTTGTTTCACATATAGAAATAAAAGTGGTATTCAACTTGTCCCTCATGGTATAGCAAAACATAAATGCATAGGACACCTTCAAAGTTCATAAGGTTGACTAGATACAAATAATTTAAGAGCAAGCAATATCAAAGTTATGAATCAATCAACAAGTTTTGGGACAATGCATATTAAACTAAGAATGATCACTATGCTCTCTCAATTTGTGCATAAAGATAGAAGATGGAGACTCAACATAAAAGTAAAAATAAAGGCCCTTCACAAAGGGAAGCAGAGATTCAAGTTTCATAAAGAGCTTCCAAAAATTATGGTACTTATTAGCTTTCATCTCTCATTGCCCCTATCATAAGGATCTTGAGGTGATTAAGGTTAAAGTGACACAAATATGAAAATATGCTTGACAAGTTATAAGTTTAAAATCTCATGCCCCGTGCTTACGAGTACCGAACCTCATGCTACTCAACTTTAGTCACAAGTAAGTTCTTGTCATTGTAAGTACATGTGTATCATAGAGAACCGCCAATGGGGTACCCCTTGCCCCATGATACAGGAGCTATCCCATATCAAAATGACAAGGCAACAAACAATGATCATCTCAGCGATCTTTTTATTTGCTATTTGCATAGGTTTTTATTGAGGATGCTTCATAGAATGCTCACTATGGTTATGCTGCAAGTTTCCATCATGATTAGGCATGGCTTAGGCTAGCCGCCCAAGCATTTCTCTAACACACATATAAACTCCATGAGCTTACGAGCTCCGCTTTTATTTCACACCGTCGGGATCCATAAGCAAAAGAACATGATATCAACTGAATAATAAGTGCAATGTTGAAAACGTTCCCCATGACAACATGGTTCTGCTAATTCACAACTTATAAAGTGCAAGCATATAAGCAACATAGATGGACACAATGGTTCAAGTTTATTAAATGCAAGCAACTAAAGTGTGCCATCAAGTTTGTGAGAGCTTTAATCACTAATTTTCGCATAACAATTTTAATTTGGAAGGTAGATAAAATCATGAATATACTTGGAATGGTGTAACACACCATGCATAGGAATTTATAGTGGACTCTTTGGAATAACTTGGTTTTCTTGGAGGTTGGATGCATGAGTGGAACTCACACTTGGTACATGTGGAGGCTAGCAAAATACTGGGAGCAACCAACTAAGAGAGCAATAATGACCATAATCATGCAAAGCGACAAAACATTATTAATTAAAGCATAAAGTGATATTACAAGTCAAAAACTAAATGATCATAGAGGCTAAGGTGACTGGTTCATTGTATTAACATGGTGTAAGCATGTGCCAAGTCAACCCAAATAAAGCATCAAAGGAGAATACCACAATATTATGCTTTTGTATGCTAAAGCAAAGTCAAATCAAGCTCCTTTTATACCACTTATAAGCATGAGACTTCCTACTCTTTTCCAACACCAACCAACTTATTTGAAACCACATATGAATGTCGGGGTCCAACCAATTTAGTTAAGCAAACCAAACAAAATAAAACTAAAAACAAAAACAAAGACGCTCCAAGAGCAACACAATTGTGCATGAAACAATAAAAATGAAGTGTTTTGGAAGAAAACCTGAGATTTTTATTGATGAAGAAGGGGATGCCTTGGGCATCCCCAAGATATGACGCTTGTACTTCTTGAATATTTCTTGGAGTGACACGGGCGGCATCCCCAAGCTTGAGCTTTTGTCCATACTTCATATCATCACATTGTTCTTCCCTACACTTGAAAATTTCCTTCATACAAAACTTCACACAATCTTCATTAGCAACATTAGTGTCTTCAAGATAATAAGTCTTTGGGTTTAGTTTCAACACAAGTTAAACTTCCATTAAAACACAAGCTACTGTAGCAATTCCTTCTAAAAGCTCAAGTGATCAAAGAGAACTCAAAGAGAAAGAGATTAAGAGGCAAATATAAATAACGGCATAAATCTATCAAAACAGACCATCAGGTAAAAACCGATTTTTTCGAAGACCTTGTGTTGCTCAAATCGAAAAGTGATAAACAAACGAAAGTTAGATAATAACTTGGGGCATAAGAACAAAACATTACAGCTCAATCCGACGTATAGGGATTTTTCATGATTTTTCTACTGTGAAGCAAAAAAATCTGTTTCGGGACAACAACTTTCCCAAGTCTTACTTCTCTCTCATTAGAGGTTATTCTTGGCACAAAAACCACACAAAAAGAATAAGGAGAGGTTATTACTGAAGCAATAACTTCCAAGACTCAACAAAAGAAAAACTTACTGAAAATAAAAATAATTTGGGTTATCTCCCAATAGTGCTTTTCTTTAACGCCTTTCAGCTAGGCATAGGAGCAAGATTAAAGTATTTTTGAATGAAGAAGCATTAAGATCAATACCAGAAATATCTTCAACAAGGCAAGGTATCTCATCCAACTTTTCCAAGGCTTCATGCATTCCTACAAGTTTTTAAATGAAAAGCTTCCATAGGAAGATTTGTTTTGGTTTCATAGGCATGAACACAAGTGTTCAAGATCGACCCCCACTTAACCATTACTCATCTTTCCAATCACTTTCCTTTTTGAAAACATTTTTAGTTAACAAGTACAATTTTTTTTTGTAATTCTCATTCCCTATCCCTACTAAGATAGAGAACAACTTAAAACTAAAAGTAGAAACTACTTAGAGATAAAGCAAACAAGTGCACACAAGAATATTCACCCACACGCTACTGCTCCCCGGCAACGGCGCCAGAAAAGGTCTTGATATCCCACACATTGAGGGGATCGTGTGTAGCCTTTTCGATAAGTAAGAGTGTCGAACCCAACGAGGAGCTAAAGGTTGGATAAATGTTCTCTCAAGTTCTATCAACCACTGATACAACTCTACGCACACTAAACGTTTGTATTATCTAGAAAATAAAACTAGAGCATAGCTTTGCATGATAATAAATAATAGTAATTGTGGTGGCTTTGTCCAAGTTTAATTAGCGAATAAATCGGGTTCATTGTCTTCGATGCAGTTTTCTATGTGGGAGAGGCTAAATATACATGCGCTTCACAACTTGGAATTACATGTACTATATGATTGGATTGTTAGCAAACATCCGTAACTACTAACAATGCATTAAGGTTTCCCCAACCATAGCCTTAAGTTTAATGGTCCTCTTACGCCCATACGTGCAACGTTCTGGTTCACGTCCTTAGGTTTCTGTAACTCCGGCAGAACTTCCCCCTTCCTCTTACACATACTACAAACCCTATGATGTTTAATCTATGCGCGTACAAATATAATGGACACGAAAGGACTGCACCATATCAACATACAACTCTAATGAACCAAAGGCGTTCAACCATTCAATCTAAGAACAAAGAAACTACACAAACATGACATAGATCATAGGATTATAACTTATAGCATCGAACACCATGTTTACATAGGATGGTACATAGGTGTGTGGGAGGATGAACCACTGCATACTAGGAGGATTAGGTGATGGATATGGCGGTGAAGATGGTGAAGAGGGTGGTAGCGGTGCCGGCGGCGGTGCGGGGGACTCCTTCCCCGCCGCCGGTATCATGGGGAGCACCGCCCCTTAGCCCCATTCCTTCATGGCTTCTTGGGAGCCCTCCCCCATGGAGATGGGATCCATGGGGAGGCAAAAACATGGCTTTGGTGGCAGCAAATTTGTGGGTGGAGATGTCTTCCTCAAATTAGGTTTCATCCCTTTATAGATTCTTGTCACCCCATCTTGGGTTGTAGTAAATCGGGCCTAGCGGGTCCGTCGGACTCAGAATCAGCTAAATTTTATATCTAGAATGTTTGTCTCGAAATGTCCAACAACTTTGTAGTTGAAGTGTTTTCCGTTTGACGCCGTATTCGAACCGAAATGTGACTATCTTCAAAAAGAGTTCTGAGACAGATTTCTGAAAAATCCCAATTTGACTTCAACAAGGTTTCCACTTGTATTCTTGGTAATTCCTACACATCAAAGTGTAAACAAGAACATTGTGCACTTTTGCAACTATTAGTAGGTTAGTCCAAATAAATCATAAACTTTATGTAAAAAGAAGTTTCAAAATCATAAAACCATCAAAAATTATAGATACATTATGGACGTATCAAGAAGAACCCTTGATGAAGCCATGGAGAACAAAGAAACAATACAATTGTAGAACCATCTTGGGAACCTATGGAATTGAAGAAGGTCAAGGATGTATTCCCATCTAATAGAGTTGAACACTTTGCGAATGTCAAGATTGAAGAGAAGCGCTAAGATCTTGCCTTTGTGGAATCTCTTTTTAAGGTTTTTGACGTGGAGGAAATTGTCATGTATACTTCTCTTCTTGATGCATGCACTTTGGGCATCTGAGACTAGGTCATTCATCACCCAGTCGAGCCTTAGGACATGCATTTTGGAGATGATTTTTGTGATTGCATGGATGAGACTAACGGGCCTAAAGGTCGAAAACCTCTTCTACACACTCTTTCTTGGGAAAAAGGATAATGTTGGTGGAGGTGAGCCTTGAAATTATCGGCATGAAGGTTTCCAAAGAGATTTATCACCCTCATGATGTCCTCTTTAATGGTTCCCCAACATTTTTTGAAGAAGGCACTGGTGAACCCATATGGGCCAGGGGATTTGTCACTTGGCATTTGTTTAATTGCATTCCAAACCCCCCTCTTCGGTGAAAGGCTCCCCGAGCTCATGCAAGTCCAAGTTCTCAAAATGAATTTCCTCCCAATGGAATTCTTGCCTTCTCCCCCTTCCCTGACCAATGATTGAATTGAAGTGCTTATTGATGATTTATTGCTTGGCATCATGGTTGGTGACCCAACCTTGGTTTTGCTTGAGATGGTGAATATGGTTCTTCCTTCTTCTAGAGTACACCCGCACGTGGAAGAATTTAATATTTGCATCCCCTATTTAATATTGGCAATCCGGGAACTTTGCTTCTTCCTTGCCCTCTCTGCGACAAACAAGGAAATAACCTTCCTCTTGAGCCTATTGTGAAGCTCCAGCTCGTTGGCCAAAAGTTTCCTATTCTATTGAGCTTTTTAAAAATACAGGATGACTAGTAAGGCAGCGTGCAAAAGGATCTTGGTGTTGGAGAATAACCCACGGCTTCATTTAGGGAGTTTATTGGTCATGATGTGGAACTTGCGGAAAAGAAATTGGCAAGGATCCGAGTGAGTTTTTTCCTCATTCCAAGCGCTTTGGACAATCTCATTGAAACCAGGAATGCGGAGCCAAAAAATTCAAACTTGAAGGATCTAGGGTGCGTAGAACCTGTAGCATCAACAAGCAAAATAGGGCAATGATCTGACAAGAAGGATGGAAGGGCGTGAAGGATGTGCATGCCAAAACAAAGGTCACATTCAGAGTTGTAATAAAAGGCATCAAGCTTTCAAACGGTGGGGCGTTGGTGCTCATTGCTCCAAGTGAAGCGGTGAATGAATCTCTTTGGATCACAAGCTTCAAGGGTGGCACAAAAACGGTTGATACGGCTTCGATTAATGTTGCGGTTGTTTTTGTCATGAGATCTTCTAATTTCATTAAAATCACCACTAACCACCTCTCCCCGCCTGTAGTCTTTAGCGTAATGAGCTCTATGAAAAATCATCCATGTCGGAAGAGGCCATGTGGCCATACATAGAGGTGATCTTGAGATCTGTTTCGCCATATGAATTAAGGAAGTGCATATTTTCCGAAAAACAAAACTCGGAGAGATGCACATTAATGAGTTGCATGAAGGACTCATCCTAGAGCAATAAGATGTGTCCCCTTGTTCCATTTTCCAGGCGCTTGGTGAACCCTTTTAGCCTATTACCACCAATGTAGGCAACATCAAACGATGAGACAGAGGCCATCTTGGTCTCTTGCAGGCACACAATTGAATAGTTAGAGGATGCAATTGTTTCATGCACAGTGTCAAGCTGATCAGGATCGTTAAACCCTCTCACATTCCACCCCGAACTATTAATAAGCCATTCTATCATAGAGATAATACAAACCTAGCCAAATTCAGAAACCAACTCACATAACAATATGTGATAGCAAACAACACAAAGTAGCCTTTGACAACAAACAACAAAGAACCATCTACGTGCACAATTTCCTAGAAGCAATAGCTAGGAAGGGCAACCGCAACACGCACCTAAACAAGACAAGAACTACAAGGTTTGATAAAATCTTGAAACTAGTGAAGCTCTTAAACTAAACAAGCTGGATTAGATATCGGTTGCTGTCGTGCCACCTTCTTCAACCCCCAGGTCCAAGCCAGCGGCACCACCATGTCCTATCGGGGCATGATACATTTAAAATATATCTACTTTTCCAAGTAAATTGCTCATTATTTTTATCCGAAATCTAACCAATCTTGAAATAAAACGGTCAGATCTGATGATGTTTTTACTCAAAAACTTATTTCTATCTTTTGATGCAGGAAACGATGGAAACAAATTCTAGGAAAAAAATTCTCGGCAAGTTTTTATGGAAAATAAGTCACATGAGCTGAAGAGATGCATGATGGCCCAAATATACCGATCTCGTTAGGGAACCCCAAGAGGAAGGTATGATGAGCACAGTAGCAAGTTTTTCCTCAGTTATGAAACAACGGTTATTGAACCAGTAGGAGCAAGGAAACACCTCCAAGGTGTTGCTAGCTGGCCTTGGCAGGGCGCACTACCAGTGCCAGCAGCAACGTGGAAACCTGCACAACACAACCACAGAACTTTGCCCCCAACTTACAGTGAGGTTGTCAATCTCATCGGTTTTGCTGAAAACAAAGGATTAAACGTATCGAGTGGAAGAAAGTAAAAGCTTGCAGAAAGTAAACAAAAAATACTAAACAGTTGTAGATTGATGATAAAAGAAATGACCGGGGTCCATAGTTCACTAGTGGTGGCTCTCCTTAAGATAGATAACATGTTGGGTGAACAAATTACAGCGGGGCAATTGACAAACATCGAGAAAGCAAACATGCATATACTAATCATCTTGACTCCTTTGAGATTTGATTGGGCATTACAACATTATACATAGACTGTAATCCAACTGCATCTATGACTAATAATCCACCTTCAGGTTATCATCCGAAACCCCTCCAGTATTAAGTTGCAAGCAATGACTCTAACTGTGGTTCATGAGAGGTACACACATGCAATGACTCTAGCTGTGGTTCATGAGAGGAACACACATGCAATGTCTCTAACTGTGGTTCATGAAAAGAGCATACATGCGATGACACCGGTGGATCCATGTGTGGTCTATGAGAGGAACACACATGCAATGACACAGGTGGATCCTTAAGTGGTATGTCAGAAGAACACACATGCGATGACACCGGTGGATCCATACGTGGTCTGTGAGAAGAACACACATGCCATGACACTGGTGGATCCATCTATGGTTTGTGAGAAGGGCACACATGCAATGACACTGGTGGATCCATGTGTGGTCTATGAGAAGAACACACATGCAATGACACTAGTGTGGTTCATGGGAAGAACACATGCAATGACACTGGTGGATCCATGTGTGGTTAATGAGAAGAACACACACGCAATGACACTAGGTGTGGTTCATGATATGGTTTGTGAGAAGAACAGACATGCAATGACTCTAGCTGTGGTTCATGAGAAGAACACACATGCAATGACTCTAACTGTGGTTCATGAAAAGAGTAGACATGCGATGACACCGGTGGATCCATATGTGGTTTGTGAAAAGAACAGACATGAAATGACTCTAACTGTGGATCATGAAAATAGCAGACATGCAATGACACTGCTGGATCCATGTGTGGTCTGTGGGAAGAACACACATGCAATGACACTAGGTGTGGTTCATGATATGGTTTGTGACAAGAACACACATGCAATGACTCTAGCTATGGTTCATGAGAAGAACACACATGCAATGAGTCTAACTGTGGTTCATGAAAAGAGCAGACATGCGATGACCCTGGTGGATCCATGTGTGGTCCATGAGAGGAACACACATGCAATGACAACGGTGGACCCTTACGTGGTTTGTGAGAAGAACTCACATGCAATGATACCGGTGGATCCATACATGGTCTATGAGAAGGACACACATGCAATGACACTAGTGGATCCATGTGTGGTCTGTGAGAAGAACACACATGCAATGACATCGGTGGATCCATGTGTGGTTAATGGGAAGGACACACATGCAATGACACTGGTGGATCCATGTGTGGTTCATGGGAAGGACACACATGCAATGACATTGGTGGATCCATGTGTGGTTAATGAGAAGAACACACATGCAATGACACTGGGTGTGGTACATGAGAAGAACACACATGCAATGACTCTAATGGTGGTTCATGAAAAGAGCAGACATTCGATGACACCGCTGGATCCATGTGTGGTCTATCAGAGGAACACACATACAATGACTCTAACTGGAGCCTTACGTGGTCTATGAGAAGAACACACATGCAATAACTCTAACTGTGGTTCATGAAAAGAGCAGACATGCGATGACACCGGTGGATCCATATGTGGTTTGTGAAAAGAACATACATGCAATGACTCTAACTATGGTTCATGAAAAGAGTAGACATGCAATGCCACTGGTGGATCCATGTGTGGTTAATGAGAAGAACACACATGCAATGACACTTGGTGTGGTTCATGATATGGTTTGTGAGAAGAACACTCATGCAATGACTCTAGCTGTGGTCTATGAGAGGAACACACATGCAATGAGTCTAACTGTGGTTCATGAAAAGAGCAGACATGCGATGACACCGGTGGATCCATGTGTTGTCTATGAGAGGAACACACATGCAATGACACCGGTGGATCCATACGTGGTCTGTGAGAAGAACACACATGCAATGACACGGGTGGATCCATGCGTGGTCTGTGAAATGAACACACATGCAATGACACTGATGGATCTATATGTGATTTGTGAGAAGCACACACATGCAATGAAACTGGTGGATCCATGTGTGGTCTGTGGGAAGAACACACATGCAATGACACTGGTGATATGTGGTTTGTGAAAAGAACAGACATGCAATGACTCTAACTGTGGTTAATGAAAAGAGCAGACATGCAATGACACTGGTGGATCCATGTGTGGTTAATGAGAAGAACACACATGAAATGACACGGGGTGTGGTTCATGATATAGTTTGTGAGAAGAACACACATGCAATGACTCTAGCTGTGGTTCATGAGAGGAACACACATGCAATGACTCTAACTGTGGTTCATGAAAAGAGCAGACATGCGATGACACCGTTGGATCCATGTGTGGTCGATGAGAGGAACACACATGCAATGACACCGATGGATCCTTACGTGGTCTGTGAAAAGAACACACATGCAATGACACTGGTGGATCCACAAGTGGTCTGTGGGAAGAACACACATGCAATGACACTGGTGGATCCATCTGTGGTTTGTGAGAAGGACACGCATGCAATGACACTGGTGGATCCATGTGTGGTCTGTGGGAAAAACACACATGCAATGACACTGGTGATATGTGGTTTGTGAAAAGAACAGACATGCAATGACTCTAACTGTGGTTCATGACAAGAACAGACATGCAATGACACTAGTGGATCCATGTGTCGTTAATGAGAAGAACACACATGCAATGACCCTGGGTGTGGTTCATGATATGGCTTGTGAGAAGAACACACATGCAATGACTCTAGCTGTGGTTAATGAGAGGAACACACATGCAATGACTCTAACTGTGGTTCATGAAAAGAGCAGACATGCGATGACACCGGTGGATCCATGTGTGGTCTATGAGAGGAACACACATGCGATGACACCGGTGGATCCTTACGTGGTCTGTGAAAAGAACACACATGCAATGACACTGGTGGATCCATACGTGGTCTGTGGGAAGAACACACATGCAATGACACTGGTGGATCCAGCTGTGGTTTGTGAGAAGGACACACATGCGAATACACCGGTTGATCCTTACGTGGTCTGTGAGAAGAACACACATGCAATGACACTGGTGGATCCATACGTGGTCTGTGAGAAGAACACACATGCAATGACACTGGTGGATCCATCTATGGTTTGTGAGAAGGACACACATGCAATGACACTGGTGGATCCATGTGTGGTCTATGAGAAGAACACACATGCAATGCCACTAGTGTGGTTCATGGGAAGAACACACGTGCAATTACACTGGTGGATCCATGTGTGGTTAATGAGAAGAACACACACGCAATGACACTGGGTGTGGTTAATGATATGGTTTGTGAGAAGAACAGACATGCAATGACTCTATCTGTGGTTCATGAGAAGAACACACATGCAATGACTCTAACTGTGGTTCATGAAAAGAGTAGACATGCGATGACACCGGTGGATCCATATGTGGTTTGTGAAAAGAACAGACATGCAATGACTCTAACTGTGGTTCATAAAAATAGCAGACATGCAATGACACTGGTGGATCTATGTGTGGTCTGTGGGAAGAACACACATGCAATGACACTGGTGGATCCATGTGTGGTTAATGAGAAGAACACACATGAAATGACACGGGGTGTGGTTCATGATATAGTTTGTGAGAAGAACACACATGCAATGACTCTAGCTGTGGTTCATGAGAGGAACACACATGCAATGACTCTAACTGTGGTTCATGAAAAGAGCAGACATGCGATGACACCGTTGGATCCATGTGTGGTCGATGAGAGGAACACACATGCAATGACACCGATGGATCCTTACGTGGTCTGTGAAAAGAACACACATCCAATGACACTGGTGGATCCACAAGTGGTCTGTGGGAAGAACACACATGCAATGACACTGGTGGATCCATCTGTGGTTTGTGAGAAGGACACACATGCAATGACACTGGTGGATCCATGTGTGGTCTGTGGGAAAAACACACATGCAATGACACTGGTGATATGTGGTTTGTGAAAAGAACAGACATGCAATGACTCTAACTGTGGTTCATGACAAGAACAGACATGCAATGACACTAGTGGATCCATGTGTCGTTAATGAGAAGAACACACATGCAATGACCCTGGGTGTGGTTCATGATATGGCTTGTGAGAAGAACACACATGCAATGACTCTAGCTGTGGTTAATGAGAGGAACACACATGCAATGACTCTAACTGTGGTTCATGAAAAGAGCAGACATGCGATGGCACCGGTGGATCCATGTGTGGTCTATGAGAGGAACACACATGCGATGACACCGGTGGATCCTTACGTGGTCTGTGAAAAGAACACACATGCAATGACACTGGTGGATCCATACGTGGTCTGTGGGAAGAACACACATGCAATGACACTGGTGGATCCAGCTGTGGTTTGTGAGAAGGACACACATGCGAATACACCGGTTGATCCTTACGTGGTCTGTGAGAAGAACACACATGCAATGACACTGGTGGATCCATACGTGGTCTGTGAGAAGAACACACATGCAATGACACTGGTGGATCCATCTATGGTTTGTGAGAAGGACACACATGCAATGACACTGGTGGATCCATGTGTGGTCTATGAGAAGAACACACATGCAATGCCACTAGTGTGGTTCATGGGAAGAACACACGTGCAAGTACACTGGTGGATCCATGTGTGGTTAATGAGAAGAACACACACGCAATGACACTGGGTGTGGTTAATGATATGGTTTGTGAGAAGAACAGACATGCAATGACTCTATCTGTGGTTCATGAGAAGAACACACATGCAATGACTCTAACTGTGGT
The DNA here is from genome assembly GCA_910589775.1 of Avena eriantha. Taxonomy (NCBI): domain Eukaryota; kingdom Viridiplantae; phylum Streptophyta; class Magnoliopsida; order Poales; family Poaceae; genus Avena; species Avena eriantha. The sequence goes on along the minus strand of OU342745.1, from coordinate 486,171,038 downwards.
TCATGAAAAGAGTAGACATGCGATGACACCGGTGGATCCATATGTGGTTTGTGAAAAGAACAGACATGCAATGACTCTAACTGTGGTTCATAAAAATAGCAGACATGCAATGACACTGGTGGATCTATGTGTGGTCTGTGGGAAGAACACACATGCAATGACACTAGGTGTGGTTCATGATATGGTTTGTGACAAGAACACACATGCAATGGCTCTAGCTGTGGTTCATGAGAAGAACACACATGCAATGACTCTAACTGTGGTTCATGAAAAGAGCAGACATGCGACGACCCTGGTGGATCCATGTGTGGTCCATGAGAGGAACACACATGCAATGATACCAGTGGATCCTTACGTGGTCTGTGAGAAGAACACACATGCAATGATACCGGTGGATCCATACGTGGTCTATGAGAGGGACACACATGCAATGACACTGGTGGATCCTTGTGTGGTCTGTGGGAAGAACACACATGCAATGACACTGGTGATATGTGGTTTGTGAAAAGAACAGACATGCAATGACTCGAACTGTGGTTCATGAAAAGAGCAGACATGCAATGACATTGGTGGATCCATGTGTGGTTAATGAGAAGAACACACATGCAATGACAATGGGTGTGGTTCATGATATGGTTTGTGAGAAGAACACACATGTAATGACTCTAGCTGTGGTTCATGAGAGGAACACACATGCAATGACTCTAACTTTGGTTCATGAAAAGAGTAGACATGCAATGACACCAGTGAATCCATGTGTGGTCTATGAGAGGAACACACATGCAATGACACTGGTGGATCCTTACGTGGTATGTGAAAAGAACACACATGCAATGACACTGGTGGATCCATACGTGGTCTGTGGGAAGAACACACATGCAATGACACTGGTGGATCCATCTGTGGTTTGTGATAAGGACACACATGCAATGACACTGGTGGATCCATGTGTGGTATGTGAGAAGAACACACATGCAATGACACTAGTGTGGTCTATGAGAAGAACACACATGCAACGACACCGGTGGATCCATACGTGGTCTGTGAGAAGAACACACATGCAATGACATTGGTGGATCAATCTGTGGTTCATGGGAAGGACACACATGCAATGACACCGGTGGATCCATATGTGGTTTGTGAAAAGAACATACATGCAATGACTCCATGTGTGGTTCATGAAAAGAGCAGACATGAATGACACTAGTGGATCCATGTGTGGTTAATGAGAAGAACACACATGCAATGACACTGGGTGTGGTTCATGATATGGTTTGTGAGAAGAACACACATGCAATGACTCTAGTTGTGGTCTATGTGAGGAACGCACATGCAATGACTCTAACTGTGGTCCATGAAAAGAGCAGACATGCGATGACACCGCTGGATCCATATGTGGTCTATGAGAGGAACACACATGCAATGACACCGGTGGATCCATACGTGGTCTGTGAGAAGAACACACATGCAGTGACACTAGTGGATCCATCTGTAGTTTGTGAGAAGGACACACATGCAATGATACTGGTGGATCCATGTGTGGTCTGTGAGAAGAACACACATGCAATGACACCAGTGTGGTTCATGGGAAGAACACACATGCAATGACACTGGTGGATCCATGTGTGGTCTGTGAGAAGAACACACATGCAATGACACTAGTGTGGTCTATGAGAAGAACACACATGCAATGACACCGGTGGATCCATACGTGATGTGTGAGAAGAACACACATGCAATGACACTGGTGGATCAATCTGTGGTTCATGGGAAGGACACACATGCAATGACACTGGTGGATCCATGTGTGGTCTGTGAGAAGAACACACATGCAATGACACTGGTGTGGTTCATGGAAAGAACACACATGCAATGAGACTGGTGGATCCATGTGTGGTTAACGAGAAGAACACACATGCAATGACACTGGATGTGGTTCATGATATGATTTGTGAGAAGAACACACATGCAATGACTCTAGCTGTGGTTCATGAGAAGAACACACATGTAATAACTCTAACTCTGGTTCATGAAAAGAGCAGACATGCGATGACACCGGTGGATCCATATGTGGTTTGTGAAAAGAACATACATGCAATGACTCCATGTGTGGTTCATGAAAAGAGCAGACATGCAATGACACTGGTGGATCCATGTGTGGTTAATGAGGAGAACACACATGCAATGACACTGGGTATGGTTCATGATATGGTTTGTGAGAAGAACACACATGCAATGACTCTAGTTGTGGTATATGAGAGGAACACACATGCAATGACTCTAACTGTGGTTCATGAAAAGAGCAGACATGCGATGACACCGGTGGATCCATATGTGGTCTATGAGAGGAACACACATGCAGTGACACCAGTGGATCCATACGTGGTCTGTGAGAAGAACACAAATGCAATGATACTGGTGGATCCATCTGTGGTTTGTGAGAAGGACACACATGCAATGACACTGGTGGATCCATGCATGGTCTGTGAGAAGAACACACATGCAATGACACTGGTGTGGTCTATGAGAGGAACAAACATGCAATGACATTGGTGGATCCATACATGGTCTGTGGGAAGAACATACATGCAATGACACTGGTGGATCCATCTGTGGTTTGTGAGAAGGACACACATGCAATGACACTGGTGGATCCATGTGTGGTCTGTGAGAAGAACACACATGCACTGACACTAGTGTGGTTCATGCGAAGAACACACATGCAATGACACTGGTGGATCCATGTGTGGTATGTGAGAAGAACACACATGCAATGACACTAGTGTGGTCTATGAGAAGAACACACATGCAACGACACCGGTGGATCCATACGTGGTTTGTGAGAAGAACACACATGCAATGACATTGGTGGTCAATCTGTGGTTCATGGGAAGGACACACATGCAATGACACCGGTGGATCCATATGTGGTTTGTGAAAAGAACATACATGCAATGACTCCATGTGTGGTTCATGAAAAGAGCAGACATGAATGACACTAGTGGATCCATGTGTGGTTAATGAGAAGAACACACATGCAATGACACTGGGTGTGGTTCATGATATGGTTTGTGAGAAGAACACACATGCAATGACTCTAGTTGTGGTCTATGTGAGGAACACACATGCAATGACTCTAACTGTGGTTCATGAAAAGAGCAGACATGCGATGACACCGGTGGATCCATATGTGGTCTATGAGAGGAACACACATGCAGTGACACCGGTGGATCCATACATGGTCTGTGAGAAGAACACACATGCAATGACACTAGTGGATCCATCTGTAGTTTGTGAGAAGGACACACATGCAATGATACTGGTGGATCCATGTGTGGTCTGTGAGAAGAACACACATGCAATGACACCAGTGTGGTTCATGGGAAGAACACACATGCAATGACACTGGTGGATCCATGTGTGGTCTATGAGAAGAACACACGTGCAATGACACTGGTGCGGTCTATGAGAAGAACACACATGCAATGACACCGGTGGTTCCATACGTGATGTGTGAGAAGAAAACACATGCAATGACACTAGTGGATCAATCTGTGGTTCATGGGAAGGACAGACATGCAATGACACTGGTGGATCCATGTGTGGTCTGTGAGAAGAACACACATGCAATGACACTGGTGTGGTTCATGGAAAGAACACACATGCAATGACACTGGTGGATCCATGTGTGGTTAATGAGAAGAACACACATGCAATGACACTGGGTGTGGTTCATGATATGGTTTGTGAGAAGAACACACATGCAATGACTCTAGCTGTGGTTCATGAGAAGAACACACATGTAATAACTCTAACTCTGGTTCATGAAAAGAGCAGACATGCGATGACACCGGTGGATCCATACGTGGTTTATGAAAAGAACATACATGCAACTGACTCCATGTGTGGTTCATGAAAAGAGCAGACATGCAATGACACTGGTGGATCCATGTGTGGTTAATGAGGAGAACACACATGCAATGACACTGGGTGTGGTTCATGATATGGTTTGTGAGAAGAATACACATGCAATGACTCTAGTTGTGGTCTATGAGAGGAACACACATGCAATGACTCTAACTGTGGTTCATGAAAAGAGCAGACATGCGATGACACCGGTGGATCCATATGTGGTCTATGAGAGGAACACACATGCAATGACACCGGTGGATCCATACGTGGTCTTGTGAGAAGAACACAAATGCAATGACACTGGTGGATCCATCTGTGGTTTGTGAGAAGGACACACATGCAATGACACTGGTGGATCCATGCATGGTCTGTGAGAAGAACACACATGCAATGACACTGGTGTGGTCTATGAGAGGAACAAACATGCAATGACATTGGTGGATCCATACGTGGTGTGTGAGAAGAACACACATGCAATGACACTGGTGGATCCATCTGTGGTTTGTGAGAAGGACACACATGGAATGACACTGGTGGATCCATGTGTGGTCTGTGAGAAGAACACACATGCAGTGACACTAGTGTGGTTCATGGGAAGAACACACATGCAATGACACTGGTGGATCCATGTGTGGTATGTCAGAAGAACACACATGCAATGACACTGGTGTGGTCTATGAGAAGAACACACATGCAACGACACCGGTGGATCCATATGTGGTCTGTGAGAAGAACACACATGCTATGATATTGGTGGATCAATCTGTGGTTCATGGGAAGGACACACATGCAATGACACCGGTGGATCCATATGTGGTTTGTGAAAAGAACATACATGCAATGACTACATGTGTGGTTCATGAAAAGAGCAGACATGAATGACACTAGTGGATCCATATGTGGTTAATGAGAAGAACACACATGCAATGACACTGGGTGTGGTTCATGATATGGTTTGTGAGAAGAACACACATGCAATGACTCTAGTTGTTGGTCTATGTGAGGAACACACATGCAATGACTCTAACTGTGGTTCATGAAAAGAGCAGACATGCGATGACACCGGTGGATCCATATGTGGTCTATGAGAGGAACACACATGCAATAACACCGGTGGATCCATACGTGGTCTGTGAGAAGAACACACATGCAATGACACTAGTGGATCCACCTGTAGTTTGTGAGAAGGACACACATGCAATGATACTGGTGGATCCATGTGTGGTCTGTGAGAAGAACACACATGCAATGACACCAGTGTGGTTCATGGGAAGAACACACATGCAATGACACTGGTGGATCCATGTGTGGTCTGTGAGAAGAACACACATGCAATGACACTGGTGCGGTCTATGAGAAGAACACACATGCAATGACACCGGTGGATCCATACGTGATGTGTGAGAAGAACACACATGCAATGACACTGGTGGATCAATCTGTGGTTCATGGGAAGGACACACATGCAATGACACTAGTGGATCCATGTGTGGTCTATGAGAACAACACACACGCAATGACACTGGTGTGGTTCATGGGATGAACACACATGCAATGACACTGGTGGATCCATGTGTGGTTAATGAGAAGAACACACATGCAATGACACTTGGTGTGGTTCATGATATGGTTTGTGAGAAGAACACACATGCAATGACTCTAGCTGTGGTTCATGAGAGGAACACACATGTAATAACTCTAACTCTGGTTCATGAAAAGAGCAGACATGCGATGACACCGGTGGATCCATATGTGGTTTGTGAAAAGAACATACATGCAATGACTCCATGTGTGGTTCATGAAAAGAGCAGACATGCAATGACACTGGTGGATCCATGTGTGGTTAATGAGAAGAACACACATGCAATGACACTGGGTGTGGTTAATGATATGGTTTGTGAGAAGAATACACATGCCATGACTCTAGCTGTGGTCTATGAGAGGAACACACATGCAATGGCTCTAACAGTGGTTCATGAAAAGAGCAGACATGCGATGACACCGATGGATCCATATGTGGTCTATGAGAGGAACACACATGCAATGTCACCGGTGGATCCATACGTGGTCTGTGAGAAGAACACAAATGCAATGATACTGGTGGATCCATCTGTGGTTTGTGAGAAGGACACACATGCAATGACACTGGTGGATCCATGCATGGTCTGTGAGAAGAACACACATGCAATGACACTGGTGTGGTCTATGAGAGGAACAAACATGCAATGACATTGGTGGATCTATACGTGGTGTGTGGGAAGAACACACATGCAATGACACTGGTGGATCCATCTGTGGTTTGTGAGAAGGACACACATGCAATGACACTGGTGGATCCATGTGTGTTCTGTGAGAAGAACACACATGCACTGACACTAGTGTGGTTCATGGGAAGAACACACATGCAATGACACTGGTGTGGTCTATGAGAAGAACACACATGCAACGACACCGTTGGATCCATACGTGGTCTGTGAGAAGAACACACATGCTATGACATTGGTGGATCAATCTATGGTTCATGGGAAAGACACACATGCAATGACACCGGTGGATCCATATGTGGTTTGTGAAAAGAACATACATGCAATGACTCCATGTGTGGTTCATGAAAAGAGCAGACATGCAATGACACTGGTGGATCCATGTGTGGTTAATGACAAGAACACACATGCAATGACACTGGGTGTGGTTTATGACATGGTTTGTGAGAAGAACACACATGCAATGACTCTAGTTGTGGTCTATGAGAGGAACGCACATGTAATGACTCTAACTGTGGTTCATGAAAAGAGCAGACATGCGATGACACTGGTGGATCCATATGTGGTCTATGAGAGGAACACACACGCAATGACACTGGTGGATCCATACGTGGTCTGTGAGAAGAACACAAATGCAATGACACTGGTGGATCCATCTGTGGTTTGTGAGAAGGACACACATGCAATGACACTGGTGGATCCATGCATGGTCTGTGAGAAGAACACACATGAAATGACACTGGTGTGGTCTATGAGAGGAACAAACATGGAATGACACTGGTGGATCCATACGTGGTGTGTGAGAAGAACACACATGCAATGACACTGGTGGATCAATCTGTGGTTTGTGAGAAGGACACACATGCAATGACACTAGTGGATCCATGTGTGGTCTGTGAGAAGAACACACATGCACTGACACTAGTGTGGTTCATGGGAAGAACACACATGCAATGACACTGGTAGATCCATGTGTGGTATGTGAGAAGAACACACATGCAATGACACTGGTGTGGTCTATGAGAAGAACACACATGCAATGACACCAGTGGATCCATACATGGTCTGTGAGAAGAACACACATGCAATGAACCTGGTGGATCAATCTGTGGTTCATGGGAAGGACACACATGCAATGAAACCGGTGGATCCATATGTGGTTTGTGAAAAGAACATACATGCAATGACTCCATGTGTGGTTCATGAAAAGAGCAGACATGCAATGACACTAGTGGATCCATGTGTGCTTAATGAGAAGAACACATATGCAATGACACTGGGTGTGGTTCATGATATGGTTTGCGAGAAGAACACACATGCAATGACTCTAGTTGTGGTCTATGTGAGGAACACACATGCAATGACTCTAACTGTGGTTCATGAAAAGAGCAGACATGCGATGACACCGGTGGATCCATATGTGGTCTATGAGAGGAACACACATGCAATGACATCGGTGGATCCATACGTGGTCTGTGAGAAGAACACAATGCAATGACATTGGTGGATCCATCTGTGGTTTGTGATAAGGACACACATGCAATGACACTGGTGGATCCATGCGTGGTCTGTGAGAAGAACACACATGCAATGACACTGGTGTGGTCTATGAGAGGAACACACAAGCAATGACACCGGTGGATCCATACGTGGTGTGTGAGAAGAACACACATGCAATGACACTGGTGGATCCATCTGTGGTTTGTGAGAAGGACACACATGCAATGACACTGGTGGTGATGGGTTCGTAGCATGGAAAACAAAAAATTTTCTACCGCAAGAACGAACAAAACCCAGATCTAATCTAGATAAAAGCCAAGATCTAATCTATGAGACATGAGCAACGAGATAGATAGGAACTAACCCTCGTAGATCCGAAAGCGTTAACGAGATTAGATCTCGTGGTTGATGTAGTCAATCACTTGCCGATCTCAAGATCGTGTGGACGATCCTTCCGGCGTCGCGATCCAGCAGCGCTTCCGCCCTCGGTCAAGTAGACGATCCTTCCGGCGTCGCGTTCCAGCAGCGCTTCCGCCCTTGGTCAAGTAGACGATCCTTCCGGCGCCACGATTCGGCAGCGCTTCCGCAGTCGGTCACACGTGCGGAGTCGAAGCAGACCTTCCTCTCCTCGTTCCAGCGAGCAGCGGAGGTAGTAGATCTTCTCCACGGAATCCCAGCAGCACGACGGCGTGGTGGTGGTGGTGGAGTAGAGAATTCTGCAGGGCTTCGCCTATGCCTGTGCAGAATATGGTGGAGGAGAGAGGCGGCAGAGATTGGACGTTATGAGAGCGTGGGTGGAGGGGGCGCCCCTGCCCTTCTATTTAAGGGGAGGAGGCGCGCCTGGGGAGGGGGAGTCCTTGTAGGACTCCCCTCCTCTATGGCCAACGAATTTGGGGAGGGGGGAGGAGTCCTCCTCCCCCACGAATCCGTGTCTTGACCCACCAGGACTCCTTGATCCCTATCTTGATTTTCAAGCAAACTCCAAGATATCTTCTAGAACCTTCCGGAACATTCCGAAACCTTCTAGAATCCTCATACAAACACTCCGGAACATTTCCTATCTCATAAAATGATCTCCTATATATGAATCTTATTCTCCGGACCATTCCGGATCTCCTCGTGATGTCCCGGATCCATTCCGAGACTCCGAACAACATTCGGTCTCCAACGCACATTCCATATCTACTTAAAACAACTTCGAACCTTAAGTGTGTCACCCTACGGTTCGTGAATATGTAGACATGATAGAGACACATCTCCTATCAATAACCATCAGCGGGACCTGGAGATCCATAATGGCTCCCACATACTCAACGATGACTTCGCGATCGATTGAACCACTTACATATGAAACCAATTCCCTTTGTCTCGCGATACTATACTTATCCGAGGTTTGATCGTCAGCATCTCCATACCTAGTTCTACCTCGTTACTGATAAGTACTCTTTACTCGTTCCGTGATATGTCATCCCTTGTGACCCAGTCACATGCTTGCAAGCTAATTAGATGACATTCCACCGAGAGGGCCCAGAGCATATCTATCCGTCATATGGATGGACAAATCCCAATCTTGGTCCATGCGCTTCAACACATACTTTCAGAATACCCAATGACACCTTTATGACCACCCAGTTACGAAGCGGTGTTTGATGTCATCAAAGTACCCATCCGGTGATGGTGATTAACATAACCTCATGGTCGAAGGATTAGGTTACTATGTATTTGAAAGCTTACAGCAATACGAACTTAATGACTTGATCTTATGCTACGCTTACTATGGGTGTGTGTCCATCACATCATTCTCCTAATGATATAACCTTGTTATTAATCACATCCTAATGTCCATGATCAGGAAACCATGATCATCAATTAATCAACAAGCTAGTTCAACAAGAGGCTTACTAGGGACTCTTTTATGTTTACAAAACACACATGTATTAGTGTTTCCTAATAATACAATTATAGCATGGGATGTAAACATTTATCATAAACATAAAGATATAATAATAACCACTTTATTATTGCCTCTTGGGCATATCTCCAACAGTCTCCCACTTGCACTAGAGTCAATAATCTAGTTAAAAACTTGTGCATTCAACACCTATGGCTTTCTGGTGTTGTATAAACACTATTGCTAGTGGTAAACATAATCTTCGGATCTGACACTTCCAGGTCCGTGTGTATTTGCATGTCCTTGCGTCTCTACGCATTACTCATTCTCCAATGAGATGGCATTGTATAAATTTGGTCCTTTGGTGAGACCTTTAGTTCCTTCGGCTCAAAATATGTTGATATAATTTTCACACAATATATCTTCATAGTATTAGCCTACTTTGAACCACACCTAGTTTGATAACAAACTACTTAACACAAATGCCCTCCTTTGCTGCTACTACAACAGTTTATATACTTAGCCTTTTGTTGTAGTATCCGTCACAATGTCTCTACTTTGGAACTCATCCAAATCCATCATGGAACTTCCTTTCATTACATTGTGCCACCCATAGTTTAAATGGAGATAAACTTAATTTGTATCTTGTGACAAAACTAGTATCAATGTAACACTTTACAATGAACTACCTTTAACTATTTGTCACTTATACATGATATATTCTTAGTTCTTCCAAAGCTCATAAGAATATCTTTACTATTTTCCAATGATCATCTTATGAATCATTCTGGTATATGCTCATAACATTTAGAGCATAGGACATATCTGGATGTGTACATCTTAAAGAATGATTGATCAAAATATTCTTGTAATTTCACCAAGTGTCAAAACACTTGAATCTCGTGTCAACACACTCGAATCTTGATTCAGTCCTTTCCGTGCATCAAGAACCTTTCTTGTTGTTTCTATATTGAACTCATTCAACATCTTATCTATGTACATTTGGCAAAACCATATTAGCGCCTCAATCTATTCATATAGACATTGATGCCTAATTCTTGGGTTATGCCTAAGTCTTTCATCGAAATGAAATTCTTAACCTGTGTCAATACAAGATACATCATTTCCAATCAACAATATGTCCTCTACATAATGTATTAGAAATATGTCTCAGCGCTCCCACTTAATTTCTTGCAAATGCAAGCATCTTCATCATCTCCGAAGAATTTAAACTCTTTTAACAGTTTCATCATGGTGAAGATTCCAACTCCGCTATGCTTACTTCAACCATTGAAGTTTTGCATACTCTTTTAGCATCCTTTGAATTAACAAAACCCTTTGGATCGTGTCATGTACACGTCCTAGGTAACTATTCTATTAGAAGAACTTGTTTTGTTTGTTCAACTACCATATACCTAAATATATGTAGTGGTTGCTACATTAATCCGTCCAGACTAAATATCGCTATGAAAGATCAAATCTTATCATAGTCAATTCTTTGAACATTGTCGTAAACTCTTTCCGACATGTCGACTATTTCATAGATTTGAAACATCCATGTCTATTTCTTTATAGATCCAAACACGACCGATAGGCTTCACGCCTTTCCGGAGGGTCTTCAAAGTTCAGAAACTTGATTTCTTGTGTATGGATGCTATCACGGATTCCATGACTTCTAGTCATTTTATGGAGTCAGGGCCCATCATCGCTTCTTTGCATGTAGTCGGTTCATCATTGTAAAAACAATAACTACTTGCTTATCAAATCTTACTATTTGATTCTTACCGACCCACATGGTTCTATAGGAACTCTAATCTCCGAGATCACACCTTTTGTAATCATGAGAGCCATGAGCATTGTGGCCGTCACCGGGACACTTTCCGGCGCTGTGCTACTTAGCACATATAGCTAAGGTTCAACAACATTATCAAAGTTCTACTGTCCTCCCACTTAACTTTACACGAAAAATTCCTTCTCAAGAAACTTGACGTTCCAAGTAACAAACTCTTTTGTCCTCGGTGTTATGGAGAAATTCCCAACAAATTCTTTGGGATAACCTACAAAGACGTGCTTATCCGACTTTGGTTGTAAACATTTTACTTATGCATAACATACCAAAATTTAAGAAAAGACAATTCGGGTTTTATCCCAAACCATGACTTATACGGTGTCATTTCAACGGATCACGATGGAGCTCTTTTCAGTGTAAAAGCGGTAGTCACTAAAGCTTTAATCTTTAAAACATAATGGCGGTTTTATAAATGACACCCTTGATCTTACCATCTCAAACATGGTTTGATTTTATCTCTCGAATATGCCATAATCCTATGGTTTATCGGGAAACACAAATCATAGAACAATTCCTCAAGTCTTAGGTGTTTTTGCTAAACATGTAACTCAAATATCTTCCTTTATGATCGAATCATAAACTCTTTATTTTCTTGTTACAATGATTTTCCACTTCATCTTGAAAGTCTTTGAACATTTTTCAAATGTTTCATACTTCTTCCTTATTGAGTAAGTATACATATATTCACCCAAATTCTCGGAGAAAGCATATGAAGTTGAAATCCATCGCTCTTGACTACATAATGGGCTTCATATATCAATATGTACAAGTTCCAATAAGCCAGTAATTCGTTCCTTTTGGCCTATGAACGAAGTTTTAATTATCTGTAGAAAGTTTCACAAGCGTCATTTGATCAAAATCAAAAGACTCCAAAATTCCATCAACATGGAGTTTCTTCATGTTTTCTTTCCAATACAATTTAAACAGCGATGTCACTTCGCAAGTGATCTTTCAATCTTTTGTCTTGCGACATTTTAGCAATAGTGTTTATGGATGTGATTTCTCCCACCAGACTTGTAAAAGTTCATCCATCCTTTATGGAATACGGTAATTATTTGAACAACCATTGTTCTCGTAATACCGGAACAAAATAACAAATCTTGAAGGCTAGATTTGACGTCAACGAAAAACACAATAACACTTTATTTGTTTTTGATGAACATCATCACTTATTCTCTTGCTAGTTACTTAGGCCATTGTAGTTCATGAATTACGTTGTCCTGTATGACATAGCATACCAACCAATTCGGTATCCAATACCGGAGAACCACATTGTTTAACAAGCAAGGAATACAACCATAACATGTATATCTTCTATATACCCAAGTTGGACATCTCCAACCTTATAATTTCTGCCAAATATTTTATAGATTCTCTTTCAGCAATTCCTTTTTCTTTTAAAAGAATCTATCAACATCAATAGTGGTGTCATTCACATGACACATAGTACAAAGTGTGTATAGTCAAATACCAATACCTTTGGACTTGCACTTTGAAGTGGATCACCTTCATCAAATGTTTGGCATTCTTTCAAAAATCCATTCTTTAGTAATCTATTAGTGTAGTAAACATTTTACTTACATCTTCTATTCATCCTTATCATGACATCTTTCATGATCAAGCTGCTATAGCTTATAAAGGTGAATTGCGAGTATAATGTTTCTTTTTCAAAACCTTTTGGAGGATTAGGACGACTAGCGTCTCCAACCTTCACAAATTCTCATCAAATATGAGGACGTATACTCTATCATGTTGTAACCAACACATTGTTTTAGATATCGGAATACCTTTCACATATGATGGTTTCTGAAACATTGCTTTCAGCTCTTAGATAAACTTGATATTAAAAACAATCTTTTGAGTATCAAGAATCATGGAGGCAAACATGATACTTTAGATACTAACATTGGAATTCTTACTCTTGATTTAATACTACTTATTAAACTTCATGGAGTAAATAGAGTTTGCTGAAAGTTTGCAATAGGACTTATAATCTTTAAATTGACATTCAAAACAATACGATACCAGTTCGTAAAGTAAATATCCAGAATTTCTATAGTTCCACTATCTCAACTATAACTAAGCGTAAGGTGGTGAACGGATGCCAATGACTACAACAAACTATGCAAATTCACTTTGATTGTGTTTATGATAAATTGAGTTCGACTAATCCAAATTACAAACGAACTCCCACTCAAAACAACATCCCTCAAGTTGTTTTAGTGATTACATGAACCAAATCCACTACACCAAGTCCGATCATCACGTGAGATGATGTAGCTTTAAAGGCGAACAATCAACATGTTCATCATATCATCCATATGACTCATGCTTTACCTTTCGGTATTCTGTGTTCCGAGACCATGTCTGTACATGCTAGGCTCGTCAAGGTTAACCTTAGTTTCTGCATGTGCAAATCTGGCTTGCACCCGTTGTATGCACACGTAGAGTCTATCACACCCGATCATCACGAGATGCTTCGAAACGACGAGTCTTAGCAACGGTGCCAACTAAGGATGAACACTTTATTACTTGATATTTAGTGAGAGGGATCATCTTATAATGCTACCGTCGCGATCTAAGCAATACAAGATGCATAAAGGATTAACATCACAGGCAATTCATAATATGTGATATGATATGGCCTTTCTTCTTGTGCCTTTGATCTCCATCTCCAAAGCATGGACAAGATTTCCATCATCACCGGCGTGGCGTCAAGGTCCGTGGCGCCGCTTCATGATTGTCCATCATCACTAGCAACTATTACAACTACTTGGAATAAAGCTATTACAAGATGAATAGACACGCAGGTCTTAACAGAATTAAAAGACAACCATTAGGCTCCTGCCGGTTGCCATATTACAACAAGGATCATTGCATACATCAAATATAATCATAATCACATGATGGCCATATCACATCACAAAACCCCTGCAAAAACAAGTTAGACGCCTCTAATTTTCTTTGCATGTTTTACGTGGTTTGGGGCTTTCGCATAAGACCGATCTTACCTACGAACAAGGACCACAACGTTGATACAAGTGTTGTCAAGATGCTCATTGTAAATTGAAACTTAACTATGGTGGGAGAGACAGACACCCGCAAAGCCACTTGTGCAAAGCAAGTTGCACGTCAAGCGTGGAGCAAGTCTCATGTGCGATGACATGTAATGTTAGCCCGAGCCGCTTCATCCCACCATGCCGCAAGATGCAAAGTACACGCTAAGACACCGACAACAAAAGCATCAACGCCCACAACATCATTGTGTTCTACTCGTGCAACAGATCTACGCATAGATACGGCTCTGATACCACTGATGGGTTCGTAGCATGGAAAACAAAAATTTTCTACCGCAAGAACGAACAAAACCCAGATCTAATCTAGATAAAAGCCAAGATCTAATCTATGAGACA